>JAWZYU010000024.1:35398156-36878990 GCA_038380435.1 Ryuthela nishihirai | reverse complement strand
TCACGCAATTGCCTGTCAACCAGATTCTTAATTCTATTAAGCACAATCATGGAAATAACTTTACCTGGAACAGAGAGTAGGCTGATACCCCTATAGTTATCACAAGAACTGCGATCACCTTTTTTGAAAATAGGGATAATAATAGCTCTGGTAAAATCTTTAGGAACCATGCCTTTATCATAAAAGTTATTCAAAATTTCAGTCATCCAAGTGGTAATTGAAACATTCCCAGCTCTAAGCATTTCCGTAGTAATTTCATCCACCCCTGGGCTTTATGAAGTTTAAGTTTAGAAATAGCCAACTAACTTCAGATTGTGTTATAGGGCCAACATTAAAGCCACCAATGCATCTATCATCATTGCAAACAATGGGAGTAGAATTAACCACATTGTTTAGAACATCACTGAAATGCTCAGCCCACCTAGCCGTGACAGAATCCTCACCTTCTATAACCTTACCTTGTTTATCCTTCAATCCCTGTATAGCTGTTCGTTTTCTACCACACAAAACATTAACTATCTTGTGCAGCTCTCTGCTGTTGTGCTGTCTAACTGCTTCCTCAGCTTTGTCAGCCAGGCCATCAAGCCAAAGATTCTTATCAGTAGCTAACTGATCCTTTACACGTTTATTAAGTTCTTTGTAATGCGTTTTATTAGGACTAGTAGGGTACTGATTAAGGACATTCCTGCAGTTCCTTCTTTCTGAAATAAGCTCAAGTGCTTTATCACTTAAATAATTCTGTCTCCTCTGCTCCTTTTTCCCTAAAAGTGTACTGTTAGTTTCCAAAAAAGCCTGTTTAAAATGGCCCCATTCTTCCTCAACTTCAGTATTAAGCAAACCATGACTGTCATAATGACTAAGCAACCTATCATGGTAAGCTTTAGCTATAACTGCGTCTTTCAGAGCTTCAGTATTAAAGGTAAATTTTTTAACCCTAGCACAACACTTTTTATGTTTAAGTTGCAAGACACTTTTAACAAGGTAATGGTCAGATCCAATTTCAGCTCCCCTATATGCCCTGGTATTTCTAACAGAACTAGCCCATTTGCTGTTAATTAATATATATTCAATCATATTCCTATGCAGCCCATCAGGTGAAACCCATGTGTATTTATGTATGTCGCGGTGTTTGTAATATGTGTTAGTTATTCTGAAACCATTGAGTTTACTTACCTGTAGGAGACGTTGCCCATTGCCATTGCAGCTACCAATACCAAAAGGGCCTATTACTCCTTCCCAAAGGTCAGAGTCAGTACCAACTTTGGCATTGAAGTCACCAAGAACAAGGGTAATATCTCCTTTCTTGACAGAATTCAAAATATCCTGAAGTTGTTCATTAAACCTATCCTTCTCATCCTCATCGGCATCCTCAGTGGGGGCATAACAGCAGATAACATTCAAGTCTTTAACGCTTGTCTGAAAATTTGCTGTAAGAAACCTTTCATTAATGCACTCATATCCTAGAAGAGCATCGCTAGCGTGTCTGCTGAGAAGCAGACCCACGCTTTGGTGATGCTTATTGTCGTCCCTCCCTGAAAAGAGAAATTTAAGATTATTTTTAAGAATCTAACCTTTATCTGTCCATCTGGTCTCTTGCAAGTCTAGAATATCTAGGTTATTGCGCTGGAATTCCTGCATGAGGACATCAAGAGAATAATCTGTATGTAATGTCCTCACGTTCCACGTTCCAGCAGAGAGAAAATGATTAGTAGGATTTTTAAAGAAATTAGGTTTATTGAGATTGGTAGGGCCGACAATATCAAACAGCCCCCTGATCGCAGGCATGGGGCAAAGACCTGTTCCTCCTCCGCTAAAGGCTGAAGTCACCAATGCTTTTAGGAACTTCAGGCACCACCTTTTCAAGTGGACTTTTTCAAGAGCCATATGGCCTGCCTGAGACACATTACTCCAGTTTAGGCTTGACGATGCCCAACTAGCTAAGTAAGGTTCAGGTACCTGCGATGGCCTCTGATTAGGATTATCCACCAGCTGATATAAGGTATCCCATGCCTCTGTTCACTTAGAGCTGGCAACACAGAAGCAAACAGAAAACACAGCGGCAGATTCTCCCTCAACAGAGGCCCACCAGTGCAGCAAGTCCAGGATCCATAATCAAGCTCAATAGTAGACGAAAAATGTTGAAAATCGAGATTTGGATAAATTTAATTGAAATATTTATATCTACTTCTAAAGACAATTTAGGGGCGGGGGTGGCTCAGTCGGTAGCGCTCCAGCCTCGTAATCTGTAGTTCCCAGGTTCGAGTCCCAGCTGGGTCAGCTTTGAGATTTATCTCCGCAAAATTCCCCGCCTTGCCCACGGTCAGTAGAGGACACCGATGGGCTTGGAAAGGCCGCCGTCCGTCGGATGGGACGTTAAGCCGTGGCCCCGTGTGTGGGAGAGTCATACCCTGTGCATGTTAAAGAACACACTGGATGGCCTTGACGGGAGGATACCATCTGTCTCGCAACAGCTGTTCCAGTGGGTCCCCTCCCCCAACCTTCTCTGAGCCTTCGGGGTCCATGTGACCTGGCCATTTAGCCCATGGTGTGCAAAAAAGTGCCGCTCAGAGGTAAAACAACCCAACTCTAAAGACAATTTTGCTTCAAGAGCATATTTTCATAGCTATAAAATTAGTTCAGCTTTCCATTTACATAGGCTCTAAGTGTTCCTGTTGTTGATTTAGCTCTGAGTAGTATTTTCCCCCCACATATTTGGGGTAATGACCAGGTCCCAAGAACCCCTAAGGGTTCAGAACCGTTCCTTTAACAGGAGAGGGTGTAGGGGTGGTCTTAAGAACCGCATTTTGAGGGGAGGTGGGGAATTGATTAACTATCAAACACGGAACTCAATGGAATTCTTGAATGATTTTCTCTCACTCATTATCTTAGCCTTTTGGGAAGAGAGGATCTGCCCTACTGCCTCCCTCCTTGGAACCACCACTGGGTGGGGGTGAAGGGTCGTGTTGGCTCGAGACAATTCTTAGGAGATAGATGAAAGTCTCCCATCAAGGAAGTATTAATCAGAGTGGTATTTAATTTAACAAGGTATGGATGTACTACAAACGAAACCAAGTTTAAAATTCCATTCAGCGGACGGCGATCCTTCCAAGCCTATTTGTGTTTTCATTCTCAGTGACGACAAAGCATAGATTAGCAAAGTTTCAGCATGCAGTAGTCTTTCAAAGCCAATCAGTATTCTCTTTCTTACGACTGGCACTGCTGCGTCTAGAGGAACAAACCTCAACTCTGGTACTACAGGGAATCGAATCTGAGAATAATCAGAATATCATTAATAATCTCCTCTCCCCAATGCTTTCGTTAACGTAGTGTATACGAAAGTTTGTGCCTTGTATGTAGCATCTCTAATTCGAATGTGTAGCATAATGTTCACGAAACATTGCTGGTTGTTATATGTTTATGACACAACATTTCTAGTGCCTGTACTTCTTCGGTCACCATACCTAAAGGCGAAACAAACTAAAATCCCCTAGCAACGCTCCTGGATCGAGAATAGCACCTGTTTCCACTTATCAGCCATTCTTAGTGACCCACACTCATTTCCTTTGCAGTTCGTGGACGCTTACCCACTGACAAAGTGGAATCATATTAAAGCATCAACGCTTGCCATTAATGCTAACAGGAGCGCAGAGGCGCTTGGACTCATGCGGCACGTGCAGCCTCCCACACTCCATCTTTCTCTCCATCCTCATCTCTCTTTCTATCTCTCACGCACAAACATCAGCAAAAATAAACGACAATACATCATCCTCCTTTCCTGAGCCGCAATAATTATCCCTTCTGTGGACAGCTGTTGAGGGTTTCTTTCTTGTTCTCTCTTATTGCTGCGATCGTTGTCTGTTGTCATAGATACCGCATTCTCCTCATCCGAAACACGTAACATCATCTCGGGGACATACGCACACATGATGTTATTAATACAATGCGGGTAGAGGCAGACAAGCACCTCGCTATGGATCTTCCTTCGAACGCATCAACTTTCCGAAACGTCTGCAAAAGGAGATGACCATTGCTACTTGTGATAGATGAAAAACCCAATACTTTTTTTTGCCTTGTAAATGGGAATACGCATGTGTGATCTTGTATTTTTCTGCAACGAAATGTTTTAGGGTGTCATATTTCTGCAATGAAATGTTTTAGGATCTCTAATGTTGCTCCAACGAAATGTTTTAGGATCCATTATGTTGCTACAGCGTAATATTTTAGGGTCTTTTATGTTGCTGCAGAGAAAAGATTTAGGATCTTTCATGTTACTGCAAGGAAATGTTTCAAGGGTTTCTTACCCTGTTGCAACGAAATGTTTTAGGGTCTCTTACATTGCTGCAGAGAAATATTTTAGGGTCTCTTACATTGCTGCAGAGAAATGTTTTAAGGTCTCTTACGTTGTTGCAGCGATATGTTTTATGTCTCTTACGTTGTTGCAGCGATATGTTTTATGTCTCTTATACTACTGCAACAAAATATTTTAAGGTCTCTTATATTAATGTATTGAAACGTTTTAGGGTCTCTTAAATGTTTTAGATTCTTTCATGTTGCTGAAGAAAAATGTTTTAGGGTCTCTTATGTTGCTGCAGAGAAATGTTTTAGGGTCTCTCATATTGTTGCAATGAAAATGTTTTAAGATCTCTTATGTTGCTGCAACGAAATGTTTAAGGATCTCTCATGTCGAAATCGAAATGTTAAAGGATTTCGCAACAAAATATTTTAGGTTCTTTTATGATGCTGCAAAGAAATATTTTAGGGTCTCTTACATTGCTGCAACGAAATGTTTTAGGGTCTTTCATATTGCTGCAGAGAATTTTTTTAAGGTCTCTTACGTTGTTGCAGCGATATGTTTTATGTCTCTTATACTGCTGCAACAAAATATTTTAGGGTCTCTTATATTAATGTATCGAAATGTTTTAGGGTCTCTTATATTAATGTATTGAAATGTTTTAGGGTCTATTAAATGTTTTAGATTCTTTTATGTTGCTGAAGAAAAACGTTTTAGGGTCTCTTATGTTGCTGAAGAGAAATGTTTTAGGGTCTCTCATATTGCTGCAATGAAAATGTTTTAAGATCTCTTATGTTGCTGCAACGAAATGTTTAAGGATCTCTCATGTTGGTGCAACAAAATATTTTAGGTTCTTTTATGATGCTGCAGAGAAATATTTTAGGGTCTCTTACATTGCTGCAACGAAATGTTTTAGGGTCTTTCATATTGCTGCAGAGAAATGTTTTAATGCCTCTTAGGCTGTTGCAGCAATATGTTTTATGTCTCTTATACTGCTGCAACAAAATATTTTAGGGTCTCATATTAATGCAACAAAATATATTAGGGTCTCTTATATTAATGCGATGCAATGTTTTAGATTCTTTTATGTTGCTGCAGAGAAATATTTTAGGGTCTCTTACATTGCTGCAGCGAAATGTTTTAGGTGTCTTATGCTGCTGTAACAATATGTTTAACGGTAACTTATATTAATGCAATGAATTATATTTAAGGGTCCCCTATATAATTGCAACGAAATGTTTTATATTGATATGTATATTTAAGGGTCCCCTTACATAATTGCAATATTATGTTGTTATATTTATGTTGCTGCAACAAACTATTTTAGGGTCTCTTATATTGCTGAAACGATATATTTAAGCGTCCCCTATGTTGCTGCAGATATTTGAGGGTTAGGACGTGAATTGAGGGGAATAGTGTGAGAAAGAATTAAGACTCTGAATCCTTCTCATCTTCTATTGTAGATGTCAATTACTTATTATCTCAGTTTTGTCATTTTAATTCCTTTGTTCATCTCTTTGAACACTGGAGCACTTCCCTACATATACTGCACCAGTTTGTAGGAAAATCTAAGCAGTATTTTCTTCCATCCTTAGAGTAGACTTTATTTTTTTTACCATTTTTAATCTTAATTAGTATTATCTCCATCGTTAGTGTAAGATTTGATCTTCTCGATCTTTTTCAGCTTTAATGAAAGTTGTTTTCCCCATTCTTAGTGTAAGTTTCATATTACCCCACACAGAGTGTAAGCGTTTGCCTTTTTCCATCTTTAGCCTAAATTTTTGTTCTCCATCCTAGGGTTAAGTTTTTCTTTCTTTATCTTAAATACAAGTTTTCTTACTCCATCCTAAGAATAAGTTTCGTTTTTCTCCATACTAAGGATAAGCTTTTCTCCATCCTAAGGAGAAGTTTTGTTTTTCTCCTTTCTCAGGTTAAGGTTTTTTTTCCAGTCTTTAGCATAAGTTTTTTTTCTCATCCTTAGTTGAAGTTCTCGACCCTGTGATCGTTGTAATATGACCATTTGTGGCCTTGCGGTCCTTGTAATGTGACCATTTGTGGCCTTGTGGTCCTTGTAAAATGACCATTTGTATCCTTGCGGTTCCTGTAATATGACCATTTGTGGCCTTGCGGTCCTTTTAATATGACCATTTGTGGCCTTGTGGTCCTTGTAATATGACCATTTGTGGCCTTGCGGTCCTTGTAAGTTGACCATTTGTGGCCTTGCAGTCCTTGTAATATGATCATTTGTGGCCTTGCAGTCATGTAATATGACCATTTGTGGCCTTGCGGTCCTCTTAATATGACCATTTGTGGTCATATTTGTGGCCTTGTGGCCTTGTGGTCCTTGTAAAATCACCATTTGTAGCCTTGCGGTTCCTGTAATATGACCATTTGTGGCCTTGCGGTTTTTGTAAAGTGACCATTTGTGGCCTTGCGGTCCTTGTAATATGACCATTTGTGGCCTTGCGGTCCTTGTAAGTTGACCATTTGTGGCCTTGCAGTCCTTGTAATATGATCATTTGTGGCCTTGCGGTCATGTAATATGACCATTTGTGGCCTTACGGTCCTCTTAATATGACCATTTGTGGCCTTGTGGTCCTCTTAATATGACCATTTGTGGCCTTGTGGTCTTTGTAATGTGACCATTTAGGCCTTGCAGTCCTTGTAATGTGACCATTTAGGCCTTGCAGTCCTTGTAATGTGACCATTTGCTCCCTTGGAATCCTTATAACGAGGTAATTTTGACCTTTGTTACTTTCGTGGTTAATTGGAGCCCTGTAGGTCAAAGGACCATGTTACAAGGGTAACAGGGTCATTTGTGAGCTTGGTGCCCTTCCACTGCCCGGCGGATGCAATGTAAAACCGTGAGTAGGAGAAAGTACTGTGCACGTTCAAGAACACACTGGATGGTCTTGATGAGAGGCTACCATCTTAAGAGCAGTCTTAAGAGCAGTCCAGTGCATTCCTTTCCCAATCTTCTCTGAGCCTTTGGGGTCCCTGTGACCTTGCCATTTATCACATTGTTTGAAAAAAATGACTCTCAAAAGCAAAACAACAGAGATTTTCTCACCGGGGCTAGCGGACAGAGCTCTCAACGCTGGCCACAATTAGAACTCGAACCTTTAAACAGAGCACGAGACTGGCGCTCTACCGATTGAGCAACCATATTTAAGCTTTAAATTATTTAAAATTTAAAAAAAAATGTATTTTTACCCGTACATTTATTAAAATATCATTACGAATAGTGGGAAAAAAATACGTTTTTTTAAAACTTATTTTTATAGCTTGCCAAATTTGGTAGCAGGTTACCGTTGGTTCACAGGTTGCTGTACATTGAATTATATTTTCAATTATTATCTTTTTTTTACGAAATAATACTTATCAAGAAATAAAACGATAAAATGGGAACGAGCGAAGAGAAGAAGCAAAAAAGACGCTAAAAAAAGATATCGATTTTCAGAGAAAACAGGCAAAAGAAATAATTTACATGACCATCGTAAATGCATCTCGGAGCCATTACCCAGACTGCAGCGGCTCGTAATTGGTCCAAGGGGATTAAATCTGCAGAATAAGGGAGAAAAAGAAATGAGAGAGGGAAAAAAGGGATATTTTTTTTTGCTCTAGAGCCGTCGAAAGTTAGATAATGAATTTCAGAGGTAGGCACTTCTGCCAGTTCGCCATAGAAATATCATGATGTACATAAGCCCTTCAGAGACTTATTGACTCAGTCGTTTCAGGAATTCCTTTACCTCGTCTCTACTTACTGCATAATCAAAGAATAATAGCAACACTTTAACTTAGAAGTCGCTGGGAAGTAGAAAGATTCGAAAGTCGTCAGAATAGAGTTAGTTTTCCTATTGTTGAATTTTTATACGTCTGGTAAAGACGTTAGTGGTTACAGACGACCAATGTTAAGCTTATGTAGTGAGTGTTTTGAGCTTTATATATTCTAAAAACCTTTTATATACGAAAAAATAACTTACAGTTATCCGGATCAAATGTAGGAAAATTTGATCTGTTTAATACTTACCGAGTTACCTACGATAGCTGGTACAGTCGGTCAAAAAAGTATCCGAACACTACGGTTGATTACAAAATTCAGAAAAAATATCTGGCAACGTTTTTTTTAGAAATTAGTGATCTGGCAACCTCCATGTACTACACGAAGGTTGTCAGATATCTAATTTCTAAAAAAATCGTTGCCAGATATCTAATTTCTAAAAAAATCGTTGCCAGATATTTTTTCTGAATTCTGTAATCAACCATAGTGTTCGGATACTTTTTTGAGCAACTGTACATTTAACAGGAACGTAGAACACACAACGAATTATTTCTGTAAAATTTACGAATACTGAAAACAAAAATAAATACGAATTCATAATAACTATATTTATCCTGGATAGTAAGTAAATTCATAACTTTGGTTGTGGCGTTGAGGGTTGTTTGTAACCTGGATTGACGTTTCGGATCCTTCGTAACCTGGCCTGTGACGTTGCGGTTGTTTATAACCTGGACTGACATTGCGGGTCGTTTGTAACCTGGGCTGTGACTTTGCCGGTTGTTTGTAACCTGGGCTGTGACGTTGCCGGTTGTTTGTAACCTGGGCTGTGACGTTGCCGGTTGTTTGTAACCTGGGCTGTGACGTTGCCGGTTGTTTCTAAACTTGGGCTGTAACGTTGCGGGTTATTTGTAAACCAGGGCTGTGACGTTGCGATTGTTTGTAAACCAGGGCTGTGACAATGTGGGTTGTATGTAACCTGGACTAATGTTGTGGGTCTTTTGTAACTTGGACTGTGACGTTGCGGTTTGTTGTAACCTGGCCTGTGACAATGTGGGTTGTTTTTAACCTGGACTGACATTGTGAGTCTTTTGTAACTTGGGCTGTGACGTTGCGGTTTGTTGTAACCTGGGCTATGACACTGTGGGTTGTTTGTAATCTGGACTGACATTGCGGGTCGTTTTTAACCTGGGCTGTGACTTTGCGGGTTGTTTGTAAACTTGAGCTGTAGCGTTGCGGATTATTTGTAAACCAGGGCTGTGACATTGTGGGTTGTATGTAATCTGGACTAATGTTGTGGGTCTTTTGTAACTTGGACTGTGACTTTGCGGTTTGTTGTAACCTGGGCTGTGACACTCTGGGTTGTTTGTAATCTGGACTAACGCTGTGGATCGTTTGTAACCTGAGCTGTAGCGTTTCTGTTTGTTTGCAACCTCGGCTGTGACGTTGCAGTTTGTAACCTGGGCTGTGACGTTGCGGTTTGTTTGTAACATGGGCAGTAGCAATTGGGGATACTATGAGTCTGCGCACTGAGAGTTTCGGAATTATTTCGTAGGTCATAGACTGACTGACAAGAATTTGTTCCTAAATTCAGTACCGTGCACACTGATTCCATTTGAAAGAATTTGTGATATGATCACCTGCTATTCGGCTGATTCACCGACTCTTCAATGATAGCGAATTCATGTTATGGGATGACGTTATGCTGCTAAAGATGGGACATAAAATTTTCTAATGAATCTCTCCTCATATAATAACCAAATTATTTAATATCACCCAGTTTAAAAAGAGCAGCATGAAATTCCCTGACAAAGGATCTACAGCTTATAGTCTTACTAAACCAAGCAAGGATCTAGAACTTTTAAAGCAATTGCTTGCATTAAAATATATTACATGCTAGAGGGTCACAATGAAGGCAATATACAGATAATATCAGAGACGCTTAGTGAGGTTAAATTCCGAGTTCGAATCCAGTTAATATGATGAATTTTCGGTCAAGTCATTCGTTCTCTTTAATAATTTCTCATTGAGCATTAGTTGTCATTTAAATGAATGTCTGCTACTTTATTTTATAATCTATTCATAGAGGTTGGCCCAAAATGATAAAGCCAGATCAAAAGTGAGTTGTTAGCAGCATACACTGAGTCACATGAAAAATACATCTCCATAAACCACAGGGTATTTATTAGCAATAATATACACATCATTGATACGAACAAACGCATTAGAATTTATTGTGGGAGTAACAGTTCTATGAGTGTTGAGTCTGTCTCAAAATGATAGAGTCATAAAGGAAAACAGATGTGATTACATACGAATGCCTAAAAACCGATAAAGCCACCATGTTTTGGAATTGCTCTAAATAACTCTGATTGGTACTGATTTAATGAGCTTTCAAAGGTGTTCATTTGTAAGTCCATCCCACTCAGGAGAAACATATTCCGACGGCCATTTTGCAAACTTGTCTGGGCATGCTTCTATTCAAAATTTCCATGGGATTACTGTCCCGGTAGCTGAGTGGTTAGCGTGCTTATGTGATCTGGCTTCGATCTCCCGATAAGGCGTGGATGTTTGTGTTGTCTTGCTGCTAAGGTGTCGCGTTGCTCACAGATTGTTCTATGGCGTATAAAGTGACAGGCTCTTGTAAAACCTGACAACAGCTGCTTGAGGTGTTTTTTTTTTTCAGGTCTGGGGAGCAGGGTGGCCATTAGAATACCTAATACAATTTATTATGAACCTTTCGCAAGTAAATGCCACATTATAAATAATCCCGTTGAAATCAGAATGAGGTTCCTTTCAATTGACTCGTTGACATTCAATAGGATGCTTATAAATAGTTGAATTTATACGTATGTATACAAACACCAGTGGTGTTTTTCCACCTCTTTGAATCTATTCTACATCACCTCATTATCCACCTCCTTGTTGATGCACGAACAATGCCATCTCCCATTTTCGAATGTGGTGCCAATAGTACTTTCAACCATCGGGTTCATCTACGCTTAACTTTCATCACTCCATTTCATCTGCTTCCCTTTCCAGGTCCAAGTTTGTCTCAGGGTTGTTTTACCTCTGAGCGGCGCTTTTTTGCACACAATGGGCTAAATGGCTAGGTCACAAGGAACCTAAGGGCTCACAGAAAGGTTGGGGGGATCCACAGGATAGCTGTTAGGAGACAGATGGTAGCCTTCAGTCAAGGCCATCCAGCGTGTTCCTTAACGTGCACAGGATATGCTTCTCCCGAACACGAAACCCGGCTTAACGACGTATCTGACAGATGATGGGCTTTCCAAGCCTATCCATGTTTCCTATTGGCCGAGGGCAGGGTGGGAGTTTTGCGGAGGTAAATCTCAACGCTGGCCCAGTTGGGACTCGAACCTGGGAACGGCAGATTACGAGGCTAGTGCGCTACCGACTGAGCTACCCCTGCCCCTCGTGTTTCTCAGACTGGCATCTATTTTGCAGCTTAGAGCGAACAAAGAAATCTATTGCCCATTTCTCCAGGTGTACTCTTGGTTATTAATGGTCATGTTCTTTTAAAAGCTATTTGTAATCATCTTGTTAAAAATAGGTCCCAGTGGGGCGGAGGTGGCTCAGTCGGTAGCGTCAGGCTCATAATCTGCAGTTCCCTGGATCGAGTCCCAGCTGGGCCAGTATTGAGAATTACCTCCGCAAAACTCCCGGCTCTGCCCTCGGTCAGTAGAGGACACCGATGCTCTTGGAAAGACCGCCATCCGTCGGATGGGGACGTTAAAACGTGGTCCCGTGTACGGAAGAGCCGTACTTTGTGTACATTAAAGAACCGCTAGATGGCCTTGACGGGAGGCTACCATTTGTCTCCCAACCTTCTCTGAGGCTTCGGGGTCCTTGCGATCTGGCCATTTAGCCCATTCTGTGGAAAAAAGCGCCGCTCAGAGGTAAAACACCCCAATGCAACTTTACTGCAGCCATGCCCGTTAGTCTATTAGCAAATTTGCCGAACCTAAAGAAATGTCGCCATAGTTCGTGTGCACACTGTATTCTCTCCTCCTAATGCTTCTTACTGAATAAAAGATTAGAATTCGTTTTAAGGCAAATATAGTTGGTCACATGACCGAATTACCGAATATTTCGTCGTGTTGATATCGGGTTCTTCAGCTGCTTGTCTAACATTAATCGTAATAAGCAGCACTAATCTTCTTTCTGAAAGTTTCATAATCCTACTGGCCAACTACTGATTGTCTTCTGTCGATATCTGTCAAAGGATTTAATTTAATTCGCTGCCATACTCACTGATAACAGTGAAACTGTCTTAAAACTGACCAAATGGAAATCTAAAACTCCATAATAAGCAAGGAAAGCTACCTACCTTTTTCAGCTACCCTCTCCCTTTCTCTGTCTGCTCTACTCACAATTGCCACCACCATTAATCTCTCAGACGAGTTTTCCATTATGCACTTTACATACCGGTTCCACAGTTTCCTTCTTTTCATCGTATTGTTGCAATTTCTCGCCAGCAGTAGTTGACCTTATACACGCTCTTGATATTGTCGCAGAAAACTGTTTCCAACAGTACATTCTGGCGAATTTGTTATTTATTCATCTTTGTATATGTATTAAAATTAATAAGCATCTTATTGTTTGTGATGTTATATTTCATCACGTGACTCTTTTTGTCTTGCTCCACACTCCATTTTTGCCATGATTCTCTCATTCTCTCTGGCTTCCATCCCAACTTTTACCTTGACGTCCATTACCTCTTGTTTCACCCCCCCCCCCAACACACACCTTTGTCCTGATTTTTTCATTGTGTCTCTTACATACTCCATTTTTACCTTGACTAATTGTCTCTTGTTTCACACTCCACTTTTACCACGATTCTATCATTCTCTCTTGCTTCCTACCCATTTTCATCTTGACTCTTTCATTGTTTCTTTTTTCCACACTCCACTTTTGTCCTGACTCTTTTATTGTTTCTTTTCTCACACTCCACTTTTGTCCTGACTCTTTCATTGTTTCTTTTCCCCCACATTCCACTTTGTCCTGACTCTTACATTGTTTCTTTTCTCACACTCCACTTTTGTCCTGACTCTTTCATTGTTTCTTTTGCACACTCCACTTTTGTCCTGACTCTTTCATTGTTTCTTTTCCACACTCCACTTTTGTCCTAACTTACATTGTTTCTTTTCTCATACTCCACTTTTGTCCTGACTCTTTCATTGTTTCTTTTCCCCCACACTCCACTTTGTCCTGACTCTTACATTGTTTCTTTTCCACACTACACTTTTGTCCTGACTCTTTCATTGTTTCTTTTTCACACTCCACTTTTGTCCTAACTTACATTGTTTCTTTTCTCATACTCCTCTTTTGTCCTGATTCTATCATTGTTTCTTTTCCCCCACACTCCACTTTGTCCTGACTCTATCATTATTTCTTTTCCCCCCACACTCCACTTTGTCCTGACTCTATCATTATTTCTTTTCCCCCCACACTCCACTTTGTCCTGACTCTTTCGTTGTTTCTTTTCCACACTCCACTTTTGTCCTGACTCTTTCATTGTTTCTTTTTCTCCACACTCCACTTTGTCCTGACTCTTTCATTGGTTCTTTTTTCCACACTCCACTTTTGTCCTGACTCTTTCATTGTTTCTTTTTTCCACACTCCACTTTTGTCCTGACTCTTTCATTGTTTCTTTTTTCCACACTCCACTTTTGTCCTGACTCTTTCATTGTTTCTTTCCCCACACTCCACTTTTGTCCTGACTCTTACATTGTTTCTTTTCCACACTCCACTTTTGTCCTGACTCTTTCATTGTTTCTTTTTCACACTCCACTTTTGTCCTAACTTACATTGTTTCTTTTCTCATACTCCTCTTTTGTCCTGACTCTATCATTATTTCTTTTCCCCCCCACACTCCACTTTGTCCTGACTCTATCATTATTTCTTTTCCCCCCAATCCCCACTTTGTCCTGACTCTTTCGTTGTTTCTTTTCCACACTCCACTTTTGTCCTGACTCTTTCATTGTTTCTTTTTCTCCACACTCCACTTTGTCCTGACTCTTTCATTGGTTCTTTTTTCCACACTCCACTTTTGTCCTGACTCTTTCATTGTTTCTTTTTTCCACACTCCACTTTTGTCCTGACTCTTTCATTGTTTCTTTTTCTCCACACTCCACTTTGTCCTGACTCTTTCATTGTTTCTTTTTCTCCACACTCCACTTTGTCCTGACTCTTTCATTGGTTCTTTTTTCCACACTCCACTTTTGTCCTGACTCTTTCATTGTTTCTTTTTTCCACACTCCACTTTTGTCCTGACTCTTTCATTGTTTCTTTTTTCCACACTCCACTTTTGTCCTGACTCTTTCATTGTTTCTTTCCCCACACTCCACTTTTGTCCTGACTCTTACATTGTTTCTTTTCCACACTCCACTTTTGTCCTGACTCTTTCATTGTTTCTTTTTCACACTCCACTTTTGTCCTAACTTACATTGTTTCTTTTCTCATACTCCTCTTTTGTCCTGACTCTATCATTATTTCTTTCCCCCCCACACTCCACTTTGTCCTGACTCTATCATTATTTCTTTTCCCCCCACACTCCACTTTGTCCTGACTCTTTCGTTGTTTCTTTTCCACACTCCACTTTTGTCCTGACTCTTTCATTGTTTCTTTTTCTCCACACTCCACTTTGTCCTGACTCTTTCATTGGTTCTTTTTCTCCACACTCCACTTTTGTCCTGACTCTTTCATTGTTTCTTTTTTCCACACTCCACTTTTGTCTTGACTCTTTCATTGTTTCTTTTTCTCCACACTCCACTTTGTCCTGACTCTTTCATTGGTTCTTTTTTCCACACTCCACTTTTGTCCTGACTCTTTCATTGTTTCTTTTTCCCACACTCCACTTTTGTCCTGACTCTTTCATTGTTTCTTTTTTCCACACTCCACTTTTGTCCTGACTCTATTGTGGATAGACCCTATATTGTTCAGTCAGTATTATATTCTATAAGCATATAATTATCCGTTATTTAATGATATTCATCACCATATCAGCTGCATATTAGAATAGCAATTTAGAGAGAATGTTTGAACTGCACTTTCAATGACAATATTTACGTAGCAAATTCGGTCGCGAACCTTAAGAATTAGAAAGTAATAATTATGGAATAAATTCCAGTCACACGTTCAAAGTTTCATTGTAAATCCAAGAAAGAGAAATTAGATAACATGTAAATGCATTTAATTTCAATTAACGATACATTTTCTTCACTTGAAAAAAATCAAATAAATATATATTGTTTCTAGATTTGAGGTAGGATAAAATAATTGCGCGAGAGATCTTTACATTTTAATGGATTCAAATGAAAGTCGAACAAATATTAAACTCTATTTCCATTCAGTGTTTTAAAAGTAATAATTCTCTTTTAAACAACGCAAAGATTATGCCTCTACACTTTAGTAGAAAGTCATAGGCAGAAAGCAAATAAAAGGAAACGTCCATTCCTTTCATCCATCAAATACGTTTGTCTTCTCAAAACTCCGAAACTTTCAACAAATGTGTTTTGGGTCACGTCGTTTGGCCGAAGAACGTTCTTTCGCAGAAGATCAAGCAATGATTTTAAACTTTCCGCATCCTCCGAGGGGAGAAGGAGGAATAGACGACCATTCAACTGATGCAAGACCATCCAGTCGTCTTCTAATTTGTTATTCGAACAGTGGTTGCTGTCTTCAACTTCCAGTCGTTGTCAGTGGCATGTATGTCTATTGTCTCTAGTCATGGATGCCCGTCCACGAATAACAGGAAAGCAGACGTGTCATAGCTTCAGATTCCCCCACGCCATTCTTCATCAATCATGCCTGCGTTTTGAGAAGAAGATTCAGCCTGGAATGGTCCGTTGAAGCCGAACATTGCAGGGAAGGCAGATTCTCCCATTTGCTCTTTGTTTTGTGATTCTTCTTCTTCTCTTTCAGTTTCTGCTGCCTCCTGCTCTCTGGTTTCTTGCTCCTCTGATGGGCTTTACCATGTCATTGTCAATGTTCGCTCATCCTGAAGGAAATCTCTTGAGGTTTAAGCGTTTATTCAATTATTGTGGTCAGCGAGATCTTTTGCGAAGGGAAGCAGGAACCGAATTTGATTCGTGAATTACTTAATTCTAGTTTGTGATAATTTTATGCATCTCAGCTAATCTGTTGTGAGTTTCTAAAAAAAGGGAATAATAAGAAAATGTTAAGCATGGTCATAAGGGAATAATAAGAAAATGTTAAGCATGGTCATAAGGTAATAATAAGAAAATGTTAAGCATGGTCATAAGGGAATAATAAGAAAATATTAAGCATGGTCATAAGGGAATAATAAGAAAATGTTAAGCATGGTCATAAGGGAATAATAAGAAAATGTTAAGCATGGTCATAAGGGAATAATAAGAAAATGTTAAGCATGGTCATAAGGGAATAATAAGAAAATGTTAAGCATGGTCATAAGGGAATAATAAGAAAATGTTAAGCATGGTCATAAGGGAATAATAAGAAAATATTAAGCATGGTCATAAGGGAATAATAAGAAAATGTTAAGCATGGTCATAAGGTAATAATAAGAAAATGTTAAGCATGGTCATAAGGGAATAATAAGAAAATATTAAGCATGGTCATAAGGGAATAATAAGAAAATGTTAAGCATGGTCATAAGGGAATAATAAGAAAATGTTAAGCATGGTCATAAGGGAATAATAAGAAAATATTAAGCATGGTCATAAGGGAATAATAAGAAAATGTTAAGCATGGTCATAAGGGAATAATAAGAAAATGTTAAGCATGGTCATAAGGGAATAATAAGAAAATATTAAGCATGGTCATAAGGGAATAATAAGAAAATGTTAAGCATGGTCATAAGGGAATAATAAGAAAATGTTAAGCATGGTCATAAGGGAATAATAAGAAAATGTTAAGCATGGTCATAAGGGAATAATAAGAAAATGTTAAGCATGGTCATAAGGGAATAATAAGAAAATGTTAAGCATGGTCATTTAATTTGTGCTATTTCTATGGCAGAAACGTTAGATATCGACAAAAGTTCATTTGTGTAAGAAATTGATTCTTTCTATGTCCTATCTCATAAAGCTATTTGCTATCACAATAACATTTAATTATTTATAAGATAATCTGTAGACTCTCGATTATCAGGATGAATGGGAATAAAAACAATCACGGTTAATCGAATTCCGAGTTAATCCGCCATCCATACAAAAGGTGCAAAAGTTTCAAATTTTTTACAAAATATCGTAGCATGGACATGCCTTTTTTTCATTTGAAATAGGATATTAAGTTTTTTTTTTTCCCCTTTATTCGTCTTTTTCCGAATTTAACTTTTGCAAAACGCATTCAATGTTTCAACATTGTGCTGCATAGAACTTTCTATTGCCGTATCGCATTTTAGCGACCGCTTTCTCGTATCCCATATTTTTTCCGGGAGGATATTAGTTTTTAACATCCCGGTTAGTCTGATATCGGATAATCGAGAAGCTACTGTACACTTAGTAATCATTTTAACAAAGACAGACCCATGTTATGACATTAGAAACTGCTATTTTAAAAACTTTGCTCGTTCTACAAAGAATCATGCAAAATCGTTGAGGATGATCACAACAAGTGACCATAAAACACGAAGCAAAAATTCCTGTTATATTTTCAGCAAATTCTGGGGATGGTCTCACCATGCAACCGTAAAAAAAACACAAAAATTCGTGTTTTAGTTCCAGCAACCTCTGACGATGGTCACAGCAAGTGAACATAAAATACAGTACAAAAATTCGTGTTTTAGTTCCAGCAACCTCTGAGGATGGTCACGGCAAGTGAACATAAAATACAGTACAAAAATTCTGTTTTAGTTCCAGCAACCTCTGAGGATGGTCACAGCAAGTGAACATAAAATACAAGACAAAAATTGGTGTTTTTGTTCCAGCAACCTCTGAGGATGGTCACGGCAAGTGAACATAAAATGCAGTACAAAAATTCCTGTTTTAGTTCCAGCAACCTCTGAGGATGGTCACAGCAAGTGAATATAAAATACAAGACAAAAATTCGTGTTTTAGTTCCAGCAACCTCTGAGGATGGTCACAGCAAGTGAACATAAAATGCAGTACAAAAACTCGTGCTTTAGTTCCAGCAACCTCTGAGGATGGTCACAGGAAGTGAACATAAAATACAAGACAAAAATTCGTGTTTTAGTTCCAGCTACCTCTGAGGATGGTCACAGCAAGTGAACATAAAATACAAGACAAAAATTCGTGTTTTAGTTCCAGCAACCTCTGAGGATGGTCACAGCAAGTGAACATAAAATAGAGTGCAAAAATTCGTGTCTTAGTTCCAGCAACCTCTGAGGATGGTCACAGCAAGTGAACATAAAATACAGCACAAATATTCCTGTTCTAGTTCCAGCAACCTCTGAGGATGGTCACAGCAAGTGAACATAAAATACAAGACAAAAATTCGTGTTTTAGTTCCAGCTACCTCTGAGGATGGTCACAGCAAGTGAACATAAAATACAAGACAAAAATTCGTGTTTTAGTTCCAGCAACCTCTGAGGATGGTCACAGCAAGTGAACATAAAATACAGCACAAATATTCCTGTTTTAGTTCCAGCAACCTCTGAGGATGGTCACTGCAAGTGAACATAAAATACAATACAAAAATTCTGTTTTAGTTCCAGCAACCTCTGAGGATGGTCACAGCAAGTGAACATAAAATACAAGACAAAAATTCGTGTTTTAGTTCCAGCAACCTCTGAGGATGGTCGCAGCAAGTGAACATAAAAGACAGTGCAAAAATTCCTGTTTTAGTTCCAGCAACCTCTGAGGATGGTCACAGCAAGTGAACATAAAATACAAGACAAAAATTCGTGTTTTAGTTCCAGCTACCTCTGAGGATGGTCACAGCAAGTGAACATAAAATACAAGACAAAAATTCGTGTTTTAGTTCCAGCAACCTCTGAGGATGGTCACAGCAAGTGAACATAAAATACAGCACAAATATTCCTGTTTTAGTTCCAGCAACCTCTGAGGATGGTCACAGCAAGTGAACATAAAATACAAGACAAAAATTCGTGTTTTAGTTCCAGCAACCTCTGAGGATGGTCACAGCAAGTGAACATAAAATAGAGTGCAAAAATTCGTGTCTTAGTTCCAGCAACCTCTGAGGATGGTCACAGCAAGTGAACATAAAATACAGCACAAATATTCCTGTTTTAGTTCCAGCAACCTCTGAGGATGGTCACAGCAAGTGAACATAAAATACAAGACAAAAATTCGTGTTTTAGTTCCAGCAACCTCTGAGGATGGTCGCAGCAAGTGAACATAAAAGACAGTGCAAAAATTCCTGTTTTAGTTCCAGCAACCTCTGAGGATGGTCACGGCAAGAGAACATAAAATGCAGTACAAAAATTCCTGTTTTAGTTCCAGCAACCTCTGAGGATGGTCACAGCAAGTGAACATAAAATACAAGACAAAAATTCGTGTCTTAGTTCCAGCAACCTCTGAGGATGGTCACAGCAAGTGAACATAAAATGTAGTACAAAAACCCGTGCTTTAGTTCCAGCAACCTCTGAGGATGGTCACAACAAGTGAACATGAAATACAAGACAAAAATTCGTGCTTTAGTTCCAGCAACCTCTGAGGATGGTCACAGCAAGTGAACATAAAATACAAGACAAAAATTGGTGTTTTATTTGCAGCAACCTCTGAAGATGGTCACAGCAAGTGAACATAACACTCCCCGACGTACAAAACCCCTTAGGTAAGTCGATTTTTACTTAAGTCGGAATTTGATCCCCACTCACACCAATCACCTCTATAGCCCATGTACAACTATCAAGTGCTAGATCTTCATTGTTTCTTAGTAATTAATTCTTCACGAGAACGCTGTTTCGTAATTATTCTTGACTCTAAAAGTGCAGATCCTTTCAAGTATTCTTTTATACGATCAGCATCCTTTATTATCGTATTCACTGTTGATACTGAGAGACCGAGTTCACGCGTTTATGGCTGATAAGCTTTGTCCACCTTCATATTTCTTTATCATCTTCATTTCAAATTCCACATCAATTTTAGTGCAGTTATAAAAGGATTCAGCATTCTTACCATCTCCTTTCCTCTTTCCTGTCACGATTACAGCACTAAATATCCCTAACAATAAAAAAAAAGAGAATTGTGAGGCTCTGCATTCAGAGGTGACTATAAGAGAAGAATGAGAGCAAGCTTCACGTGAGAGCTGTGCAGGTTGCAAAAGATCACTCCATTGCCACTGCAGTAGCACGTTATAACGTAAAATTACTCAAACTAGAAAATTAAACATTGCACTTATGAGAAAAGTTATTCAAGTCCGAGTTTACTTAAGCAGAGTATTACGTAGATCTCTCTTTATCAATTATCATACGATTCCTAGGATTATTGTTAAGATTTATTCCTTTACAACTGTAAATGCATTTTACGAATGATGTTGCTTTTGATGAATTGAAAGGGTAACAATGTTGGGGACAATAAAGTTCAGTTCAATACTTTGCTTGCCTTGCATTGCGTACATCAGTATTTTAAAAGGTTTGGTTAAGAATCATTTTTAATTTCTATTGAAGTCATTAATGTAGATGTATTATGTGAATCCGGTATCAAAGAAGTTCTTGACAACACTGAGATATAAATGCTTACAATTAGTTACAATTGTCAGCTCAGAATATTTTCAGAAATTGGTCAAATAATTTCAGTTCATACGCCTCTCAGAATCATATTAATAAGAAATATAATACAATGAACATAACATCATTTACATAAAAGTCTGAAACACTCCTTCTAACTCTAAGGGAGAAAATTGATGGAATTTAAAGGAGTAGCCTGAATTTTTCCGCCTGTAAAGCAAGAATTTATTGTCTACAGCGCCGTCTTAACAGTATTGTAAGCCCCTGGGCAAAGCAATGCACTGGGGCCCCTACGAGAACAAAAATGTAAACGGTCAATAAAATTAAGCCTATAGATTTATTGGTGTTTTTAACAAAATCAATGTTTAAGCATAAAAACATGCTGTAAAGCGAGGATTAACCAACACAAACTTTTGCGAAATTTAGAATCGTGTGTCCATGCCTTAAGTCAGCCCTGATTGTTTAAACGTCTGTTATCTAAGGCAGTGGTCCCCAAAGTGAGGTGCACATGCTGATCCATGAGGGTACGCGAAGGAAATGTAATGATTCTAATTTATGATTCTTTTTAAGAGAAATTTTAAATTTCCAGAAAAAATATGAAGGAAAATGAAAAAAAAAAGCCTAATATATTTACATTTCGCCGTAATTTTACGTACTTAAGACTCTGTTTAGTTCCATAAAGATGTCGGGGCACACTTAGAACCGGTCTTCGAATCGCTGTATCAGAAGGCCACAAACTAAGTTTTTCGGAAATTATGAAACATCTTCAGCCACACTGTTCACATTAAATTGAATTTTTTTCATCTTTATATTTATTTTTATCATATATTTTTTCAGTTCCACACTTATACAGACCGTCCCATGGCTGAATAGTTAGCAGGCTTGGCTATTGATCATAGGGACCTAGGTCTGAACCCCAGGTATGGCATAGATGTTTGGGTTGTTTTTCTGTTGAGGTCTCGCCATCCTCACAGACCTTCTACTAATGCGTATAAACCGACATCTGTTGTGTCGGTTTATACGCATATCTGTCAGACATCTGTGGCAAGCATCTGATTGAGTTGGGTTGGGTTGTTTTACCTCTGAGCGGCACTTTTTTGCACACCATGGGCTAAATGGCCAGGTCACAAGGACCCCGAAGGCTCAGAGAAGGTTGGGGGAGGGGACCCATTGGAACAGCTGTTGGGAGACAGATGGTAGCCTCCCGTCAAGGCCATCCAGCGTGTTCCTTAACGTGCACAGGGTATGGCTCTCCCGCACACGAGGCCACGGCTTAACGTCCCATCCGACGGACGGCGGCCTTTCCAAGCCCATCGGTGTCCCCTATTGACCGTGGGCAGGGCGGGGAATTCAGCTGATTGAGGGGAGTATTTATATATATACTTATAAATGAAATATATGAAATAAATATATATCTATATCTTCCTACATATCGGGGTGCGTGCTATTTTTTCTTGACATAGGTGTGCGTGGTATTTTCCCCTGATATAAGGATGCATGGTATTTTTTTCCGACATAGGAATTCGAGTTATATTTCCTTATATAGGGGTTCACGCTGCTTTTCGTGATATTGGAGTACGAGCTGTTTTTATCTGATATAGAGGCGCGTGCTAGTTTTTTCTGATATAAAGGTGAGTGCAATTTTTTTCCTGATATAAAGGTGCGTGTAATTTTTTTCCTGACATAAAGGTGCGTGTAATTTTTTTCCTGATATAGAAGTGCGTGATCATTAAAGTTTAGAGACCACTACTCTAAGGAATATTAACATATTACATGATATCATTAACTTTTGGGTAAATAATCGTTTGAATCCTAATATCCACATTTGCGTTATATGCAACAAAGTATAACAATTTTGATATTACGTAAACTATCTGTGTGTAAAAAATATAGAATATCATAAAGCAAAGGTATTAATAAGAAAATCTAAACGATAAAATTTCAGTAATTGAAAACTAATGGTAATAATGCTGATGTGTTAACTTAATTGAGCTGATGTGTTAAATTAAACTTAACACTGCAGAAAACTCTGCAGTGTGAAGTTTAATATCACTCTTCTAACGCAAAAAAAACCCCGAAGGAAATGTGTGGAGCACCGGACCCTTATTGAGTTGAACTATGGTAGCTATGCCAATGATAATTATAGTTTTTTTTTCAAAGGTGGATTTTTTTTAGAGACGAGATTTAAATTAAAAAAGTGTCTTTAAATTGTTAATCTCAGGCTTTCCATTGGTAAAACAAAAAAACTTAAGTTTTTAAGAAATAAGCTTAAATTGAACCTTTTTTTAGTTTTTTAAGATAGAGGACTATTTGGGTTGTGGCATGAATATTTCCTTCTTAGAAAACAAATGACTTTAAGGAATGAAATAACATAAAATATTTTAGAATTTATAATGAAACCACGCTTATAGTCCGCGTTAAAAGCAAAAGAAATAAATCCTTCAATCAAATAAAAAAACAGTTTTTTCAAATATTTTTTTAAATAATCAATAATCGATGCCTTTTCCGGTTGATTGAGTCACATAACTTTTATAAAGAAAATTTTTTAAATCTGATTGTAGGATTTGATTTTTGGCTTTTAGTGCGCATAATAAAGTCTTCTTTTTAATATTATTTTAATTGCGCTTAAAAAGTAAGGTTCCATTGCATTTACCTTTTTAACAATAAAATTTCAAAACTGTTTTTCAAGATGTAAAATAGAAAGAGTGTTATTTTCTTAAAATAAATGTCGACGAAAGAACAGGAAATTTTCAAACAGGATATTTAAGAATGGAAAATTTTAAATTGACAGTTTAAACTATCGTTTGAACTGATTTTTCTTTTTTTTTGGAGGGGGGGGGGGCGCTCAATCGTAGTGTGTCATTTTCGTAATCTGCAACTCGTAATCTACAGTTTTCAGATTCGAGTTGGAACTCACAAAGAACCCAAAGGCCCAGAAGAGGGACACATGTACAGCTGTTGGGATTCGGTTGGGTTGTTGTACCTCTGAGCGGCACTTTTTTGCACACCATGGGCTAAATGGCCAGGTCACAAGGACCCCGAAGGCTCAGAGAAGGTTGGGGGAGGGGCCCACTAGAACAGCTGTTAGGAGACAGATGGTAGCCTCCCGTCAAGGCCATCCATAGTGTTCTTTAACGTGCACAGAGTATGGCTCTCCCGCACACGGAACCACGGCTTTACGTCTCATCCGACGGACGCGGCCTTTCCAAGCCCATCGGTGTCCCCTACTGACCGTGGGCAGGGCGGAGAATTTTGCGGAGATAAATCTCAACGCTGACCCAGCTGGGACTCGAACCAGCTGTTGGGAGACAGCTGGAATCTTCCCGTCAAGACCAACCAGCTTGCCCTTTAATGTGCACAGAGTATGACTCTCTCTCGCACACGGAGCCACAGCTTATCGGATCGGTTGGGTTGTTTTACCTCTGAGTGACAGTTTTTTGCCCACCATGGGCTAAATGGCCAGGTCACATGGACCCCGAAGGCTCAGAAAAGGTTGGGGGAGGGGACCCACTGGAACAGCTTTTGGGAGACAGATGGTAGCCTCCCGTCAAGGCCATCCAGTGTGTTCTTTAACGTGCACAGGGTGTGTCTCTCCCGCACACGGAGCCACGGCTTAACGTCCCATCCGACGGACGACGGCCTTTGCAAGCCCATCGGTGTCCCCTACTGACTTTGGGAGGACGGGGAGTTTTGCGGAGATAAGTCTCAACGCTGACCCAGCTGGGACTCGAACCTGGGAACTGCAGATTACGAGCCTGGTGCTTTACCGACTGAGCCACCTCCGCCCGATAGGGCTTGGATGCTTTTTTTTCTTTAGTTTAACGGTTTATTCAACAATAAAAATAAATATACATTTCCATTGCACATATCGTATAAGGTGTGCAAGATCTTGAAATAAATGAAAAAAAAAGAGCAAAATTCTCAGCACTAATATTACATAACTCTCACTCGAGAAAGCACTCGCGTGTGAGAGCAGTGACGAGAACAAACATTTGTACATCTCAGTGAAGCCCGATAAGACTTATCCGCAAGGAATATAAATTATGCTTGAAAAGTGTGTACGTCATGGTGTTTATTCTGTTAGTTCATCTTGCTTTACTTTCGAAGTAACCAAATATTTAATAAAGATTTTAGCTAGAATTTATTTTAAATAAATTTTATAGACACCTTTCTCGCAGATCTTCTCTATGGAGAGCAGAGCAAATGTCAAAGGTATGGGAAGCTCCTCTTAGATCTCTGTGGTAAGTAGGTTGTTAACTATGCCCGATATTCAACAAGAACTATTTGCCTACATTTCACAGGAGACCTTAATCACTCTTTTGCTACGTTTCACAGGGTGTCAAATATGTTTATCATGACAAAGTGCATATGCGTATCATAATTCTTTTATGTTCCATTTTTACTGCTTTCTGAGATTTCGGAAATATTACCACTCTTGAGATCGCTTGTTCATTGTAATGTGCAAAATAAATTTTATCCAAATGGTGTTAAAAATATTTTTTTCATATTTTTGCTTCTTTGGTCATAAATAAAGCACATTTATATGTAAATATTCTTTCCTCTGTAAAAAAAAAAAACAGATTTCAAGGGGTTAAACCTAGTACAGGATAATCCCTTTTTTAAATTCCGGCAATACAGCTCATTTTTACCGTGGAACGTCCATAAGTTCAAGAATCAAAACCTCCTCTATTCTATTTTTTAAGTTTCTTAATAATCCCCCCACCCCAAAAAAAAGTTGTTTCTTGTATACATTAAATCTTCGAAAAATCGTATTCCTTAACGTAAAGGAAAAAACATGATATATTTAATAGATTTTCAATAAAACGAGACCCACGGAGCTCCCAGTACTTAATATAATGACATGCACATCTCAAATACTCTGAAAACCTGGTTTAAGGGCTTTTTTCAATCTAGAAGGCTCAAATATTACATCTTCGCTATTTAGTGCTTCCTTCAAATTTTCCGGTCTCCTGAATAACGTTATAAAAGGCATTCGCCATATGTGAAACACATTAAGAAACTTTAAAGTATATATAATCTCTAAAAGACTCTCGAAAAAAAAAGAGAAAAAAGATAGAGTCTATATAATAACCCCAACATCCTTTTTTAAACGCATTTCCTCCTTTTTTTTAAGCAGTAATGCAGCATCCAACCAATTTTGTCCCTCCGAATACGTATTAACTGCGGTCCTGCTATTAAGAATCTACTAAACACGATATTGCTTGGCACAGGAATGAAACAGGTTATCGATTTATGACAGAATGCAGACAGCTCATGTATGCAAATCCATCCATTACATGCATACAGCGAATGTTTTCGATAATGCGCCCACCATTGCCCAATGACAATGTCTGGGTTGGAGTGCCTAATCGTGGATGGCGACAATAACGACAAACCTCACTACCGTACACACAAGCGAGTGAACGAAGGACGAAAAGAGGAGGAGCAGGTGGAGGAGGGGAGAGGAGGAGGAAACGAACGAGATGGAGAGCATCAGAAGAGGAGGAGGAAGCGAACGATTTGGAGAGCAGAAGAGGAGGAGGAGGTGGTGGGAGAAACAGAGAGAGAAAGTGCTGCAGGCTTAATCCCCCATCGTTTGCCACGCCCGTTAGCTTTCTCGTGTTAGTAATCCGTCATAATTAAACCGGTCCTCTTAGGTGGAGGACGGCTACAATGAGATGAAGAGACTGCACACTCGTGGTAAAGTGGACACGTAGCCGAGGTAGGAAATGCTGATGTAGAAGTGCCGAGTGCTTCGAGAGGATGGCGACAAAGCGTCGTTATGGGGACTGTCGAGATGATGACAGCCATTGTTTCTCGGAGCTCGAGGGGAAGCCCGCGAGATGAGTTGAGGCTCTGCTTCCAATTATCACGTGGTCAGAACGGAAAGGACCGAAAAGGGAAGGATATACGCACCAGGGTTCGTGATTTGTGTCGTGGTGGTTCGTCGAGGAGGGAAATACGTGATTACGGTTTATAGCGTATTCTTGTGGGATGGAGTGATTTGGAAGTGTTAACGGTTATCATTGTGTCTTGCTCGTCCTGCACGAGGACTGTTGTGACGGTGATGTGGAAATTTTGTTCGGAGTGGTGTTGCACTGATAAGAGATGTTAAATGAAGGTCAAGGCTTAAAAATTCGCATCTATAAAGTTGAAAGTTCTAGGAGGCTCTGAGAAATGGCAAAAATTTCAAACCTTCTGACTTTTTTTTAACTGAAATTGTATTTTTTTTTCAGGAGCATAATGCTCTCTCTTATTGCTTTTTATTTTCTGAAAAGAAAGTTCTTTGTAAAAAAAAAGCTTTTTTTTCTGATTTTTAGGATTACGTCAATCCGAAGGTTTTTAGTAAATCCAGATACAGGCTCGGATCTAGAAAAAAAATCAGGGGGGGGGGGCAAGAAACACAATAGAGCAGAAAAAATATAAAGGAGAGGGGAAGGAAGGATTGTGGATTTCCCCTTCCTTTTTACAAGCCTTTACAATTTCTTGAAAAAAATGTACGGAATATAGATAACTTGAAAAATGTTTTTTTTCTCTTACCCTTACTAGAATTCTGTAAGTGTGGTGGTTCCAGATATGTTTTCCCTAGTAAGTGCGCTTTGAGATATTCTGATCTCACTCCATCTTTGTCCTCGGTAAAGACCGGAATAGATGGGATTGGAAAAGACGCACTTCTTCAGATTGAACGTTAAGACATTGATCCTTGTGCAGGAGAGCCGTACTCTCACATTTAAAGAACACGCTAGATTATCTTGACTGGAGGCTTCTATCTATCTCCTAACAGCTAATTAATCAAAAAAAATTTTATTTAATTCTGAAAACAAAAAAGTTGAATGTCTACAGATGGACAGACAGAGAGACAACAAAACGAAGACATTAGCTCTTTTTCGAAAAGTACTAAAAAAAAAAGACTTGCAGAAATGAAACTTACACCATTGAAAAGAGCAACTGGAAACATTTTTCTTTTTCTTGGTTTGCACCCTATTGAAAGTACTAAAAAAAGAGATTTGCAGAAATGAAACTTACACCATTGAAAAGAGCAACTGGAAACGTTTTTTTCTTTTTCTTGTTTTGCACCCTATTGAAAGTACTAAAAAAAGACTTGCAGAAATAAAACTTACACCATTGAAAAGAGCAACTGGAAACATTTTCTTTTTCTTGGTTTGCACCTTATTGAAAGTACTAAAAAAAGAGATTTAGAGAAATGAAACTTACACCATTGAAAAGAGCAAGTGGAAAAATTTTTCTTTTTCTTGGTTTGCACCCTATTGAAAGTACTAAAAAAAAGACTTGCAGAAATGAAACTTACACCATTGAAAAGAGCAACTGGAAACGTTTTTTTCTTTTTCTTGGTTTGCATCCTATTGAAGCCTTTAGTTGTGGGGGAACGGGTTTTAGCCTCATGTCTGCGATTAGGAAGCTGTTTGATATTGTCGGTCATTCCCTCTCTCAATAAACATAGTTTCTTTAAAAATCCCACTAACTATTTTCTCTCCATAGGTAGTTGGAATATGAAGACTCTGCACAGAACTTATTCTCTTGATGTCCTCACACAATAATTCCACCGTTATAATTTAGATATTCTCGGCTTGAAAGAGCCCAGAAGGACAGATAAAGGTCGGATTCTTAAAAATAATATTAAATTTCTCTTTTCAGGGAGGGACGACAATAAGCATCACCAAGGCGTGGGTCTGCTTCTCAGCAGACACGCTAGTGATGCTCTTCTAGGATATGAGTGCATTAATCAAAGGTTTCTTACAGCAAAATTTCAGGCAACCGTTAAAGACTTGAATGTTTGCTGTTATACCCCCACTGAGGATGCCGATGAGGATGAGAAGGATAGGTTTTATGAACAACTTCAGGATATTTTGAATTCTGTCAAGAAAGGAGATATTACCCTTGTTCTTGGTGACTTCATTGCCAAAGTTGGTACTGACTCTGACCTTTGGGGAGGAGTAATAGGCCCTTTTGGTATTGGTAGCTGCAACGGAAGTGGGCAACGTCTCCTACAGGTAAGTAAACTCAATGGATTCAGAATAACTAACACTTATTACAAACACCGTGACATACATAAGTACACATGGGTTTCACCCGATGGGCTGCATAAGAATATGATTGATTATATATTAATTAACAGCAAATGAGCTAGTTCTGTCCGGAATACCAGGTCATATAGGGGAGCTGAAATTGGATCTGATCATTACCTTGTTTTTAATACTGAAGCTCTGAAAGACCCAGTTATAGCCAATGCTTACCATGATAGGTTACTTAGTCATTATGACAGTCATGGTATGTTTATTACTGAAGTTGAGGAAGAATGGGATCATTTTAAACAGGCTTTTTTTGGACACTAACAGTACTCTTTTAGGAAAAAAGGAACAGAGGAGACAGAATTATCTGAGTGATAAGGCACTCGATCTTATTTCAGAAAGAAAGAACTGCAGGAATGTTCTTAATCAATACTCTACTAGTCCTAATAGAACTCCTATTGTTTGCAATGATTATAGATGCATTGGTGGCTTTAATGTTGGCCCTATAACATAATCTGAAGTTATTGTGGCTATTTCTAAACTTAAACTTCATAAATACCCAGGGGTAGATGAAATTACTACGGAAATGCTTAAAGTTGGGAATGTTTCGGTTACCACTTGGATGACTGAAATTTTGAATATCTTTTATGATAAAGGTATGGTTCCTAAGGATTTTACCAGAACAATTGTTATCCCTATTTTCAAAAAAGGTGGTCGCAGTTCTTGTGATAACTATAGGGGTATCAGCCTACTCTCTGTTCCAGGAAAAGTTCTTTCCATGATTGTGCTTAATAGAATTAAGAATCTGGTTGAAGTAAATTGCATGATGAGCAATGTGGATTCAGAAGTGGTAGGGGATGTGTGGATCAGATATTTTCACTTAGGCAGATTCTTGAGAAATGTTTAGAGTTTCAGAAACCTTTGGTTGCTAGCTTTGTTGATTTCAAAAAGGCTTTCGACTCTGTTGATCGTCATAATTTGTGGTTGATTGTGAGATCATATGGTATACCAGACAAATTAGTTAACATAATGAAAGCTCTCTATAATAACACTGAGTCATGTGCGAGAGTTGGTAAGGCTTGTAGCAATTGGTTTAGCATTACTTCTGGTTTTCGACAAGGGTGCATTTTGTCTCCGTTTCTCTTTAGCTTGGTTATTGATTATGTTATGCGAAATTCACTTCAAGGGAAAGATTTTGGTCTTAAATGGACTGGAGATACGAAAATTTCTGATTTAAAATATGCTGATGATTTAACCCTTTTTGCAAATGATGTTGATGAGATGAACTCTTTCATTCGAGCTGTTGATGAAACTGGTAGTAGAGTAGGTTTGGTTATAAACAGAGAGAAAACTAAAGTGATGAAAATTGGTCAGGCAGGCTGTGAATCAGTTCATCTGAATGGTTGCAGTCTTGAGCAGGTGTCACAGTTTAATTATCTTGGGAGCAATGTAACAGATAATGGTGATGTGCGGCATGAGATTAACAGACGAATAGTGATTGCTGCCGGGACTTTTAAGAATCTATGGAGAGTGTGGAGAAATAGGTGTATACACCTGAAGACTAAAATTAGACTGTATAATAGTTTGGTTCTTTCTAGGGTTAGTTATGGTAGTGAAACGTGGACACATTGTAAGCAAGATAACAGGAAACTAGATGCTTTTCATTCCAGATGCCGCTCAGAGGTAAAACAACCCAACCCATTCCAGATGCTTACGCAGTATATTGGGCATTAGGTGGTTCAACTTTGTAACTTTTCAACTTTGTAACTAATGATAAGGTTAGGCAAAGGAGTCTGCAATCTCCTTTAAGTAGCATATTGTTCAGAGAGAGACTCCATTGGTTTGGCCATGTCCGTATGAATAATTATAGATTGGTGAATAGGGTTATGAACAGTGTGCCTATAGGCCTCAGAAAGACGGGGAGACCTAGGATGTGGTTTGCAGACAATGTCAAATAGGACCTTATTAGAATTGGTGTGCAGTGGCCAGTTGCAGTAGATGTAGCTCAGGACAGACTTGCTTGGAGAACTAAATTACACGGTCTGGTTGGACCTCCGTAGCCCATGGCGGCTTGAGGATGATGATGATGATGATAGTCTCGAGGATTACAGCTCTGTCTGAAATTGCATAATAGTGACATCTTACGTTTTGTGCCAGTGAACAAAAAATATAGACGAATCTTCGTTAAATTATGTGCTGCATATTCAGGCCTTCATTGGAGGTTTAATTTTCTCCGATTTCACAGATATATCAGGAACTGTTACGTTTCTTATAGAATATATAAGACCAAATAGATATTCACAGAGAGTTTCTATATCTATGCGAAAAAATGTTTAAAGTTTATGTTTCAAACATTTTTTTCTAACTTGCTTGAAGAATATTTTTTGGCATTAGAAGTTTAAATGACCTGTGACAAATCCAATGTTCTATCGCTGGTCACACTGAACCGAGGGGCGGGAGTAGCTCAGTCGGTAGTGCGCCAGGTTAGTAATCTGCAGTTCCCAGGGTCGAGTTCCAGCTGAGCAGCTTTAATATTTATCTCCGCAAAACGCCCTGCCCTCTGTCGGTAGGGGACACCGATGGGTTTGGAAAGGTCGCCGTCAGTAGAATGGGACATTAAGCAGTGGCCCCGTGTGCGGGAGGGGCGTACCTTGTGCACGTAAAAGAACATGCTTTATGGCCTTAACAGGAGGCTATCATCTGTCTCCTAACAGTCGTTATCCTTCCTTCAACTTTCTGGGGATCCTTGTGACCTGGCCATTTAGCCCATTGTGTGCAAAAAAAGCGCAGCTCAGAGATAAAAAAACCGAAGTTCAACCCAATATGTTTTTGTTATTGAACTTGTTTGTTTTAAGAGATAAATTAAAGATTCATTTCGTTTTGGAAAGATATTGATGAAATATTAGAAATTGAATTTTTCTAATTTCCGAAAGGTTTCATTTTCATCGTCTAAAGGTGGAAAAAGCTACAGATTTTTAAAACCTTAAATGCATATAAAAAACAATGTATTTATGTTGAGAAATTTATGAGAATAATGTATTTATGCTAGAAATTTTAAATTTTGTTTGTGGTATATGAGAGCCTGGAAGTATACACCGACATGATTTGTCCTCTTATCCACAAGGGGAGTGGGAAAACAAATGTTTATTTGTTTTTTATAGGACAAATTAGCCGTTCCCACATAACCACAACATCTAGAAAACATCCAGAACACATCTAATGGATATTCATTTGTCATCTTAAATATATTTTTGAACTTTTTTGTATATTATAGTTGTGTGGGCTATAGATAATTGAAAAATTTTCTTTGAGTTGGATAGGTGGTAATAAATTATTATGATTAACATTTTTTAATTCGTGCACAAGGTTTTAGTTTGCATCTTTAGAGGATGGCAAATGTGCATAAATACAAAATATTAAAATGAATATCGCAAATGATCCATTTATGCAAATAAATGTGAAATTCGGTAGTCCAGTGTGATAGTCGTGGAATACTGATAGTCACTTGAATCTGGCAATACAGAATTGCCGCATTTTTTATACAGGTGGTGGAAAAACGAGTTTTTAATTTTAAGGAATAAATGAGAGATTATTTTTTATGTTTCATAAGTACTAATAAAAATATTATTATATGCATTTTCCTAATCATCCATTACTTTTAATTACCACTGTTAGGAGGTGCACGAATCGGAAAATGAAAATATTCATTCTTTTCAAAAAAGAGCATTTTTATACCCTAGGGGCTGAACATGCTTGTCAAATTTTATCTTTAAGCTGCTGTCTATCAGCTGGCAGCATTAGAAACTAGCGACCAACGTATTCATTGTTTTTAGAATAACTTGGGATAAGAATGAAATAAACTGAAAGATACAAAGTGTTAAAAATACGATTGCAATAAGTGGCAGCTATAACAAATGACAAAGAACAATGTGAATGTAGAAATAAGGTTTTGTGCCTAAAAATATGAAAAACGCTCCTAAAAACTACAATAATATTAAAATTATTCTGACAACATCTGATAAACAGGATTATTTGCAATGGTGACGTAAGAAGTTTCTGCTTCGGTATTAACTGCCAATGCTTTTGACGCTTGAACTATTTTCTCTATAGAAATGTAATTCCTCCTGAACACATCTATAATCCCGTATTTTGAAATAACGCACCATTCAGAGCAATGAGGTAAACATCTCGGCTGTTAAATTTATCTCTCTCTCTCTTACCGATGGTTTAGTGCAGAGTAAGACACAGAGATGTTGTTAGAACGATCCGCTTGTTCTCGCTCTTCTTCTACTTCCGCTTCCTGGATCCTCACGGGACCTTGCTCTCCATCCTCCTCCTCCTCTTTCTCCTCCTCCCCATCTCTTCAGCTCCTCGCTATCCTTAAGGAGCATGTCCTCCCTCGTGGAAGTCAACAAACAATCCCGTCGCAGGTGGTGATAACAAATGGGCCGCTGCCAAGGGTACCACTTCTTTCTTATTTCTTCCCTTTCTTATTTCCTTCTTGAAGAAAAAAAAAATACATAGGAAGAAGAAGAAATGCCTCCCAGTTTATCTTCCAGCCGGTTCTACACATGTTTGACATACCTACTGTGTTAAGCTGTTTTGGTGATTGCCGCGGAAGCAGATATCCTGAATTCCCAAACTACTAGAGGAAATAGGTAGTTCACAAATCTTGGTATTTCAGGGGGTGAGAGGGGAGGCAACATTCTGAGTTTATTTGACACATTTTTCTTTTCTGTTGTTGTCGTTATCGAGAAGAGCAATTTCATCTCTATCTATAGAGCGAAAATATATCAATATCCTCATGATGGGTGTGTGTAGCGATTAAGATGAAAAGTGTGTGTAGCGATCTCTATCTATAGAGCGAAAATATATCAATATCCTCATGCTGGGTGTGTGTAGCGAAAATACTGGGAGAACCTATTACACAATGTGGCTGGACACGAATCAACGATCGTAATTTAATCTCTTTAAATCTCGATTTTCTACAATATCCCTTCAGTATTTAAAGATTTATATAAACTTGGATATTTCACAAGAGTAACGAATCATGAAATGTTATCTGAAAAATTGAAATAAACTTTAAGTATTGTTTCAAACCGTTTAATAAATAGATATAAATTTTTTAACTTTTCCGTAATGATTATTTGAATATTAGCAATTACGAATGATTTTTTTTTAATAAAACAAGATAATTTATTGCTAAATATTGCAGCTTCCATAACTCTTTAAATACTGAGCAAATATTGTTGAAAAATCTAGATTTAAATAGGTCTGATTATGATCGTTTATTTTCAGTTCCAGGTTTGCCATTAAATGCATATTTTAGAAGTTATAGAGCTATTTATTAACTGAGATTTCTATTGACATAACGTAGAAACTGTCCAATATTTTGGACCCATCTGTCTCCCAACAGTTGTTCCAGTGGGTCCCCTCCCCCCAACCTTCTCTGAGCCTTTGGGGGTCCTTGTGACCTGGCCATTTAGCCCATGGTGTGCAAAAAGTGCCGCTCAGAGGTAAAACAAACCAAACCAAATCAATATTTTGGTAGAGCAATGTGTAATAATGGTGGCAAATTCTATTTCTATTAAGCAATGTTTGTTGGTATTCAAGTCATACAGATATTAAAATTTCGGAAAGAAATAGGGGTTATAATAATTATTGCAACGTGATTATATAATTGTGGATACGTGAGCGTAAGCCAAGAGAATTAGGAATGAGAAAATGTCATGCTTTGCTTTTATAGCATTGACCCTCTTTTAGTGTCTTTCTCTTGGTGTCTTCAACAAATGCTATTTTCGATTGAAAGAATCAGAGATGTGATGTGATAAAATGTGATGGGAAGGTTAGAAACCCTTCAGGGGCGGGGGTGGCTCAGTCGGTAGCGCGCCAGGCTCGTAATCTATAGTTCCTAGGTTCGAGTCCCAGCTGGATCAGCGTTGAGATTTATCTCCGCAAAATTCCCCACCCTGCCCACGGTCAGTAGGGGACACCGATGGGCTTGGAAAGGCCGCCGTCCGTCGGATGGAACTTTAAGCCGTGGCCCCTGTGCGGGAGAGACATACCCTGTACACATTAAAGATCACGCTGGATGGCCTTGACGGGAGGCTACCATCTGTCTCCCAACAGCTGTTCCAGTGAGTCCCCTCCCCCAACCTTCTCTGAGCCTTCGGGGTCCATGTGACCTGGCCATTTAGCCCATGGTGTGCAAAAAAGTGCCGCTCAGAGGTAAAACAACCCGATCTTAGAAACCCTTCAACATTGGGCTTCCTGCTATGCCAAACAAAGGATAGAACGTGTAAATCACAATGTAGAAAACAAAAATAATAGCTTTTTCTGAATTTTTAAAAGTTCCTACTTGTGCAGAATAGACTTTTTGTGATCCAATACTCTTGGATCCTAATTTCGTTTCTTTTCTGCACCAAAATAGATTTCACACACAAAAATCAACCTTCAAACAAGGCTCAAAAATAACAGTCACAGTTCTTTCTTCAGTTCCACCACAAAAATAACCATGAGGTTATCACTTGAGATACTGGCCACTAGATAAAGTGTGTAAAAAACAGCAACACATTTTTCTTGAACAGTCAATATTTCATATTTGTAGATTGAATTTATCTTCTTTTTTTTTCGAAAAGCGAAAACCCAGCAAAGGACGAATTCAGATTCTGTTAATTAAAGAACTTTCCTCTAAGAAACTCAGAATCAGGGTCTGAATTTTTGATTTATTGGTTTTACTGTAATATCTGCAGAGAAAAGATTTCATTGACAATTCTTCATCAATAATCTTCTTCATCTTTTCCTTCAGAATTTGGGGCGGGGGTGGCTCATTCGGTAGCGCGCCAGGCTCGTAATCTGTAGTTCCCAGGTTCGAGTCCCAGCTGGGTCAGCGTTGAGATTTATCTCCGCAAAATTCCCCGCCCTTCTCACGGTCAGTAGGGGACACCGATGGGCTTGGAAAGGCCGCCGTCCGTCGGATGGGACGTTAATCCGTGGCTCCGTGTGCGGAAGAGTCATACCCTGTGCACGTTAAAGAACACGCTGGATGGTCTTGACGGAAGGCTACAATCTGTCTCCCAACAGCTGTTCCAGTGGGTCCCCTCCCCCAACCTTCTCTGAGCCTTCGGGGTCCATGTGACCTGGCCATTTAGCCCATGGTGTGCAAAAAAAGTGCCTCTCAGAGGTAAAACAACCCAACCTTCAGAATTTTTCGTTGAAATTGATAGAGAGGACAATGTAGAAATACATGAGAAACATTTTCTGAAGTTTTACAGATGGCACGAAGTGGAGAGGGTTTTTTGTTAATTTTGAAGAGTTTTTCATTTAAAGCACAGTGATCAAGGTTAATCCTGAAAAGAGCTGTTTCTTGTCTTCTGCTCAGAAAAGATGTTTGAAGTTGGGGTGGGGGGGCTATCAAAGATGCTGCTATAGAATATGCCAACATTTTTGCGATTATTTTGAAAATGTTCAATCCATTCAGAGTGAATTATTCTATTTTCTCTAATACAGAAATCTTTGTATGTTATGATGTTAAATATGCTTGCGGTTTTCTGTAAGCTCTCTCTAGCAGTTTTGTCTGCCTCTTCGTCTCCATGGATTCCTATATGGCTAGGAATCCACTGGAGCACAATTTGGTTTTTATTTTCTTCAACATGTTTATTGCATTGCCATAATATTTCTGAAATTAATGAACAGTTAGAGGTAGAAAGTTACAGTTCTTCTCGTACAAAGACATGTTTCACTAAGACCCGGGTGAGAACCTGCTGTCTGAAAGAATCAGAATCTGCTGTCATCAAAACCTGCTGTCTGAAAGAATCAGAATCTGCTGTCATCAAAACCTGCTGTCTGAAAGAATCAGAATTTTTTCTGAATGAAAAATGAATGCCCATTCAAGTGCCTTGAGGATAGCCAAAGTTCGCCATTCATAATAGATGTTGGATTAGACAACGAAAATCCTTCTTTAATACTGAGACCAGGAATGCAGAAAGCACAGGATACTATTCCAGTTTCATCACTTCTAGAACCATCAGTAAAGATGTGGCAAAAACCAGCATATTTCCCACCAATATACTGCATGGTAAGAGCCCATAGTTCTTCAGATGGGTAGCGATGTTTTGAAATCACGTCAGGGATGTAAGGTAAAATATCCGGCATAGAGATAATCCAAATGGGAAAATCGAGTGTGCTGTCTCCTGCAATATTTCTGTTAATCAAATTTAAAAGGAAAATATTACTTTTGATACTTCTAAAAATGCTTGATCTTTAGCAGTTGTTCAAAATTTTATCTAAGATTAGATTTTTATTGGTCTTGGTTTTCATTCTTGCTACACTTTTAAAAGGAATGGAATTTCTTCTGACGCTGAGTGGAGGTATGGCAGCTTCAGCAAGAGTGGGAAGGGTTGGAGATCCAGGAAGCAATCCGAGGCAACATCTAATAGCTTTATTTTGACAGATTTCAAGCTTTCTGCACAAGGAATCGGAAGCATTAAGGTAAAGCTGGCTACTCGAGAATCGGGCGTATTAAAACTTTGTAGAAAACAAGAAGAATTTTAGATTTAGCTCCTCATGATGTACCAGTTACATATCTCAGCATATTTAATCTGCTATTAACTTTTTGGCAGACTAGATTAATTTTAGGTTTCCAAATTAAATGATGGTCAAGGAGAACACCAAGGAATTTGTGTTCTTTAACAACTTCAATAGACTCATTGTTAATTTGTAGTCTTAATGGGAAATGCTTATTTCGTGGTCTGGAAATAATTAAACACTAAGTTTTATCTTGTGAAACTGAAAATCCCCATTCATCCAAAAATTTATGGACTTGATTGACTGCTATTTGTAGATTCCTTTTTTTTTCTTTTTTTTTTTGGAATCAGAGATCGTAATTTATTCTATTTAAAACTCGATCCGATTATATTTCTGCTGGTTGGTAGTGGTAAAATACCGTTTAGAGGGTCGCGTTCCTGTGGTCTTCACCGAATTGTGATCTCAGGTTGATGAGGGTCTGATCATAATTTTATGGAGGGATAGCGGCCTGATTACTATTATGTGGAGGGATAGCGGCCTGATTACTATTATGTGGAGGGAGAGCGGCCTGATTACTATTATATGGAGGAATAACGGCCTGATTATGATTTTATATAGGGATAGCGGCCTGATTATGATTTTATATAGGGATAGCGGCCTGATTATGATGTTATGGAGGGATAGGTGCTTGATATATGATGCTATGGAGGGATAGGTGCTTGATATATGATGCTATGGAGGGATAGGTGCTTGATATATGATGCTATGGAGGGATAGCTGTCTAATTATGATTTTATGGAGGGATAGCTGCCTGGTTGTGAATTTACGGAGGGATAGCAGCCTGATTATGATGTTATGGAGGGATAGTTGCTGATTATGATGTTATAGAGGGATAGCTGACTGATTATGATATTACGGAGAGATAGCTGCTTGATATATGATGTTATGGAAGGATAGCTGCATGATTATGATTTTATGGAAGGATAGCTGCCTGGTTATGAATTTACGGAGGGATAGCAACCAGATTATAATTTTATGAAGGGGTAGCAATTTGATTATAATTTTACGTTTGTAGTAGGATGGTTATATTTTTGTGATGGGTGGTTATGTGGTTGATACGATTATATTTTTGCCTGGTAAGGTTTCGGTTGTATCGTTTCGTAGTGCTGGTACGATTATATTTTTACGTGGTAATGTTAGCCCAATATATTTTTGCGGAATGTTGGTATGGTGGTTATAGAGTGTATGTTTGCATGGTAATGATCCGATTAAATTTTTTTAAGGTGGTAATTCTATTCTGATCGAATTTATTTTTTCCGGGTGATCGTGTAGATTTCATTTTTATGGGGTGATAGTGGTATACTTGTAAATGTCGTTTATAGATGCGCCATGGATTCAAGGGGATATTTGAAAAAGAAACTTAGCGGAAAGTTGTTAGCGTCATAGATCATCGTATTAAAAAGATCAGGTTATTTGAAAATGTTGTCCGAGATTTTACTGCTGTTCGTGAAGAATGTAAAATATCTTGCAGTAATAATCATATGACTTCAAAAGGAAAAGAAACAATTAACCATAAAATGCGAAGGTATGTGGATTAAAATCTTTAATTTAAAGTTTGATATCGACATGAAAAGAATGAAAGTGATTTTAGCCGATACATTTATATTTTTGAAATGGCGGGATTTCAACGACCTATTGAACCACTGCAGAATTCAGCAGGCACACTTTGTGCGTTGTGTTAGCTTTAACTGAAGCAGTAATAAGTTAAATCTGACCTGGGTCTTTGTGAACATGTCTTTGTACGAGAAGAACTGTAAATGCTAAGAGTAACTTCAGAAACGAGAAAAAATAGTGTGGGTTGGGACTTTGAGAAAGGATCTCGAGTAGCTTGGAAGGGTTTCGCAAACCTTTGAAGAACTTAACTTAAATCAATATTGTTACACGAGGGAAATGCCTGTCCACCTGCAGCTTGCTCGTCCTGAATCTCCAAAGCAGTATGGACCACTCCGAAACTATTCCACCTTCTCATTCTCATTCTTCCAACCTCCTCATCCTCTTCTTAGATACTCTACTTTCCAACACTATTCCGTCTACTATTGTCTCGACGTTTTACTTGTAGAATATACGTTGGGTTGTTTTATTTCTGAGCGGCACTTTTTTTGCACACCATGGGCTAAATGGCCAGCTCACATGGACCCCGAAGGCTCAGAGAAGGTTGGGGACCCACTGGAACAGCTGTTGGGAGACAGATGGTAGCCTTCCGTCAAGACCATCCAGTGTGTTCTTTAACGTGCACAGGGTATGGCTCTCCCACACACGGGCCACGGCGTAACGTCCCATCCGACGGACGGCTGCCTTTCCAAGCCCATCGGTGTCCCCTACTGACCGTGGGCAGGACGGGGAATTTTGCGGAGATAAATCTCAACGCTGACCCAGCTGGGACTCGAACTGGGAACTACAGATTACGAGCCTGGCGCGCTACCGACTGAGCCACCCCCGCCCCGTTTCTGCAAGGAGTGAGTTTGCAGTTAAACCTCATGCGGAGTCGTTTTCTACGAGTCGGTGCGAATGAGATCAGCGGCTCTCGTGAGAATATTTTTTCGTCAATGGTAAAGCAAATAAATAAAAATCCCCTCAAGCAGCTGCTTGCAATAGAGGTCTGACACATAGAGGTTGACATAGAGGTCTGTCAGTTTATGCGCCACATTAGAAGAACTGAGAGAATGGCAGGACCTCAGCAGAAAAACGACACACACATCCATGCCTTAACCCGGGGCTCGAACCAAGGTCCCTGAGATCAGTAGCAAAGCGCACTAACCACTCGGCCACGGGACGGCTGTGGTAAAGTAAGTGTGGACAAATTCGTCAATAATAAAAGGGGTCACTGAAAATCCCATTAATGAGAGGATGTCGAGAAAGAAAAAGTTAAACCTCTGAGTTACAATCATTATCATACACACATTTCACCCTAGATAAATAGAATAGAAAATAAATTACTCCTCAAGAAGCTGCTTTTTACAGAAGTCTGAGAGGAACTCGTAGGTGTAATATCTATAGAGAAAGTCTATGAGGAGGGCTAGATCTGAGGAGAAATACAACATACGAAAAGAAACATCCATTCTATCCTTTTCTTTTTGTCAGTAGCCAACCACGCAAAACACTCAGCCACTATTTTATAATTCACGTAATTCAGAGATTGCCAAAAGATGGCAGCACAAAGCAGAATCTACCATATGCGTATGAGACACGGCATATTGGGTACATTTGGCTGGGTTGTTTTACCTCTGAGCGGCACTTTTTTGCACACCAGGGGCTAAATCGCCAGGTCACATCGACCCCGAAGGCTCAGAGAAGGTTGGGGGAGGGGACCCACTGGAACAGCTGTTGGGAGACAGATGGTAGCCCCCCGTCAAGGCCATCCAGCGTGTTCTTTAACGTGCACAGGGTATGTCTCTCCCGCACACGAGACCACGGCTTAACGTCCCCATCCGACGGACGGCGGCCTTTCTAAGCCCATCGGTGTCCCCTACTGACCGTAGTCAGGGTGGGGAATTTTGCGGAGATAAATCTCAACGGTGACCCAGCTGGGACTCAAACCTGGGAACTGCAGATTACGAGCCTGGCGCGCTACCGACTGAGCCCCCCCCCCATATTGGGTACAGGTCATCAATCTCCATTCGTTGCATTATTACTTGGCATTGATGCAACTCATATAATAATTTCGTATCTAGAAACAAATAATTGGTAAAAGTTATTGGAATGAATTTTAACGAATTAGAACGCTTTTTCGCTATTTCTCATTCTATACTCTAAAGCGAGCGATTCTTGTATGTATATTTGTGTATGTAACTTTTATCTTGAAAACTTGCCTAAGGATATTGATGAAATGGAGTGAACCTACCGTGTTCGGGTGCGAGAAAGCGATTTAGCTAGGTCTCAACTTTGGGAAAACTCATTTAGGGGGTCATCCGGGGGTACCTTCATTTCCCAGGCCTGGAGGATCTTTTTTATATTTGAAAAATAAAAAAATAAAAGGTGTGATGATGTTCCACCTGAGCCAATATGGGTTGGGTTGGGTTGTTTTACCTCTGAGCGGCACTTTTTTGCACACCATGGGCTAAATGTCCAGGTCACATGGACCCCGAAGGCTCAGAGAAGGTTGGGGGAGGGGACCCACTGGAACAGCTGTTGGGAGACAGATGGTAGCCTCCCATCAAGGCCATCCAGCGTGTTCCTTAACGTGCACAGGGTATGGCTCTCCCGCACACAGGGCCACGGCTTAACGTCCCATCCGACGGACGGCAGCCTTTCCAAGCCCATCGGTGTCCCCTACTGACCGTGGGCAGGGCGGGGAATTTTGAGCCAATATGGACCATCCTTTCTAATTGCAATCTCATCGATGAAGCTTTAGGAAATTGCCTCGCCAATGAAAACTATGAAGAGATGAAGGACCGAGCTATACTCGAGCCATTGTACAGTCGCTCAAAAAAGTATCCAAACACTATGGTTGACTTCAGAATTCAGAAAAAATATCTGGCAACGATATTTTTAGAAATTAGTGATATGGCAACCTTCGTGTCACGTGATTACAGAATTCAGGAAAAATATCTGGAGCGTGTACAGCAACTGTACACGCTCCAGTTACCGTTCACAGCAAAGTGGAGCGTGTGCAGTTACTGCACACGCTCCAGTTTGCTGTGAACGGTAACTGCACACGCTCAATATTTCCGTGAGTGAGACCACACGATCTAGTATCAAAATAATATGACCACCTGCAGTCGCTCAAAGAAATATCCGAACACTATGGTTGATTACAGAATTCAGAAAAAGTGATCTGGCAACCTTCGTGTCACGTGACACGAAGGTTGCCATATCACTAATTTCTAAAAATATCGGTGCCAGATATTTTTTCTGAATTCTGAAGTCGACCATAGTGTTCGGATACTTTTTTGAGCGACTGTACAACGACGTCAGTAAGATCAACGCCGAGATCATCGAGCAGCTCCCTGTCTCTGATTCGTCTTACATTATTAGTCTTGATGATTTTCACTTAGTATTACAATCTTTGGAAATAACATAGCAAAATATAAAATTTTGTATGCACAGCAAGTTTATCAGTCAGCCCACTTTTATCGAGCAAAGCTCCGTCTTCCAGGTACTAAGAACTTAATGAATAATACAGCACATGTTTCTTCTCTCCATTCCGATTATTAAAATTCTCCAAGAAGCATAGTTCCCTTATCTTTGTCCTCTAGTCCACACTTAGATATATAACCTTAAATAATTTTTCAAGTGTACAAATTGATTTTTTTCTGACATATTTTCCTTTGACAAAAACAAAAGAGAGAAAAACCTAATCCCCATTTCCATTAGCTTTTAAACTTAAATTTCTTTGCTCTTATTAAACAAAAATATATCATTTTGCGTTAGCTTTTAAGCTTAAAATTCTTTGCTCTTATTAAACAAAAATATATGTCCTTTTGCATTAGCTTTTAAACTTAAATTTCTTTGCGCATATAGTAAACAAAAATATATCCTTTTGCATTCAGATTTGGTTCGTGTTATTCGATGTCTGATATTTCCTTCACGTTATTGGTGTGTGTCTGATATTTCCTTCAACAACTCCCAAAGGAACTCGAGGGTCTAGACACTCTATTTGCAGCAAATATTTTGAAAACTAACTATATTTACCTTACCATTCAGTAGGACGCTCTATCATAGTCAGAGCTCATTTGGAGTCTTCAAGTCTCGCAGTAGCATCCGAAACGACTTCAATATCTTCGTCAAAGAGCTATAATTTGCCTCAAGAAACTAAAATCTACTGACGTCATCTGTGTAGTATTAGAGAGAATGCTTGCGTCAGAGTTTAAGGAATACTGGTCGATTTCTTTCGCATTGTTATTTATCAGCTAATTCAACCTGAATTCACTCATTTAGATGTCTCTATTATATCAAAAAGAGCAGTGCCATTTACAACATCTGACGTCATCTAGATATGTCATCATCATTGTATTACCTCATTACTAATTGCATTAATTAGTCGTTCTTATTTTCCGAATTTGAACTGTTGGTGAATATTAATATAGGATTTCAACAATTAATAATGAGCTGCAGATCAGAAAAAATATCTGACTGCAGTATGATGAGGATCTTTAAATTCGACGTCATTTCGGATTAACAGGGGGCGGGGGTGGCTCAGTCGGTAGCGCGCCAGGCTCGTAATCTGTAGTTCCCAGGTTCGAGTCCTAGCTGGATCAGCGTTGAGATTTATCTCCGCAAAATTTCCCGCCTTGCCCACGGTCAATAGGGGACACCGATGGGCTTGGAAAGGCCGCCGTCCGTCAGATGGGACGTTAGGCCGTGGCCCCGTGTGCGGGAGAGCCATACCCTGTGTACGTTAAAGAACACGCTGGATGGCCTTGACGGGAGGCTATCATCTGTCTCCCAACAGCTGTTCCAGTGGGTCCCCTCCCCCAACCTTCTCTGAGCCTTCGGGGTCCATGTGACCTGGCCATTTAGCCCATGGTGTGCAAAAAAGTGCCGCTCAGAGGTACAACAACCCAACTCGGATTAACAGACTTCTGAAAAGTGACTAAAATAGGGTTTTTGTTTTTCTTTTCTGGGAGGCACATTTTTCTGCTCATATAACTGCAAACGTAATGCTTTTGATTTTATATTCTTAAGAAGAATAATGGGTATTAGGTGGTTTGACTTTGCAATAATGATGAAGTTAGGCGAAGGATACAGAAAGGGTAGAGCTCAAGGGGGTAATCCGGGTAGTAGATCTAGAGAAAAATACAAAATTTGACCTCCGATGTGTTCTTCAAGGCCAAATAGATGTCACATAGATATCAAACTTTATCTACGAGGACACGAAAGGTAAAAATTGGCGTATGTGGGTGTTTTGGGCTTTAGATGCTGGAAATGTTACGAAATGTCGATACGTAGGGTTCTTCAGGCAGTAGAACCTAGAAATGAGAGAAATTTTCGGATCCAGTATTGCTATGAAAGTCAAATAGAGGTCGGTGTAATTGAATCAGTCATAATGGACTCACTTCAAAGACCGAATCCGGAATCTAAACTTCATATTTAATATCTTACTGAAAAAGGCAAGCGAATCTGATGTTTAATTTCTCCTTATATTCCTATTCACCACTTTATCTTCTAACTGCAGTCGAATCAAACTTGATCCTCAGTCGACCGAAAATATTCGCGTATAAATTCGCGGATATACGCATCCACCTCTTATACAAACCACAACATAAAGTCAATGAATAGATTCAGAGCTAGAATTGCAGAAAATTTAGGAAACAGAATTTCTTGATGATTGGAATCTCTTTAAAGAATTCAGAGTCACTACACACGTATACTCCCAAACACTTGAGAAGTCGTAAATCAATTTAATCTTCTGTAAAAGATCCGGTTGCTCAGAGCACCAGCATCCACTACTTCCTCTCTATGTTCCCATACACTCTTATTTCTCCTCCTCCTCCTGCTCCTCCTCCTCCTCTTTTGCCCCTCTCTCTCTCTTTTTTTTGCATCCGCTTCTTTCACAGCCTCCCACGGTTTCTGCAGTCAATAAAAGCTGACTTGCCACCGGTGCTAAAATGAGTATAGAAACTACCCCGGCCTGCGAAGATAAATGTGTTCTGTAATGCTGCTGCGTTTTCGGAACTGTAACCAGCTTTCGCTGCATAATATGATAAGCTACTTGTGATAATGCAGAGAGAGAGAGAGAAAGATAAAGAATAAAAGTAAACTACACGAATGAAAACAACAACAACTTGAGATCTGATAACTATAGAGCTGATTCTGAGATAGAAGCAAAAAGGAAGATGAAAGAGAGATAGATGAAGTGTAGGTTGCCTTCGCATAAACGAAGAGCCTCTCCAACGAGAAAGCATCCTTTGCATCATTCAATCAATAGCAGAAGCTTTGAAATTCCCCATGATAGATTCTCCGCCGATCTTTCAGAGGATGCGTTGTTATTCATTTTCTACACGGCGTGTGGAAAAAAGGCTTCACTTGTAAAGGAAAACCGATTTAAAAGCTATTTGTAAAGATTGTGAAATAGCTACAAGTATGCAAGGAAAATAATGCCGCTTTCGCATCGAAACTGCTCTTCATTTCACTGGAAAAAAAAAAAAAACGTTTTTGCTTTTCGTGTTGTTGCTTTATGTGTTCTATCCTTTATTGCTTCTTCCCTGCCCTGCTTTTGTCTTTATTACTCGCATCTTCTTTTTTCAAAGGAAATGAAGACTGGAGAGTTATCAGAATATGTTTGAGGTGTTCCTACGTCGATTCGCCGGATGGGTTTATCCGACAGAAGTGACGTATTTCAAGCTCACTGGGCGGTACGGGAAAAAAACAAATAATGCAAGCGGTTTCGGAAATGTCTGTTATGAATTGCTTGAAAAGTGAGTAGCTTCAGGAAAACACCACGATATCGAAAATTGGCAGTTGAAAATTCAAAATAAGTCGTTTGTTTTTTAAGCATTGATAACATTTGGAACTTTCCCGTGTTCGTGATGTTCGCATATTGGATTTCAAAGAATTCTTCTTTTTCAGAGTGAAATGGAATGGATTTAGAACTGGCGCCTGCTAATGCGTTTACCAATTCTCTCCCCCCCCCCCCCGGCTAAATTACCACTACTATCGGAACAAAAGAACGATATTACATTTGTACCATTTTTTTATCATCTCAAAATTTTCGTATAAGAAGTAAAATTTGGCATAAATTTCGATTGATAAAATTGATTGCAAATAATGTGAGTGAAGCTGAGTTAATATCAAGTGCAAAGGGCAGAAGAGTGTGCTTTTACTGAAGGGTTTCTCTACTACTTGATGGGGCGGGGGTGGCTCAGTCGGTAGCGCGCCAGGCTCGTAATCTGTAGTTCCCAGGTTCGAGTCCCAGCTGGGTCAGCGTTGAGATTTATCTCCGCAAAATTCCCCGCCCTGCCCACGGTCAATAGGGGACACCGATGGGCTTGGAAAGGCCGCCGTCCGTCGGATGGGACGTTAAGCCGTGGCCCCGTGTGCGGGAGAGCCATACCCTGTGCACGTTAAAGAACACGCTGGATGGCCTTCACGGGAGGCTACCATCTGTCTCCCAACAGCTGTTCCTGTGGGTCCCCTCCCCCAACCTTCTCTGAGCCTTCGGGGTCCATGTGACCTGGCCATTTAGCCCATGGTGTGGAAAAAAGTGCCGCTCAGAGATAAAACAACAACACAACCTACTTCTTGAATATCCATCCGCTTAACGAAGAAATGCAGAAAGAAAAAAACTTCCGCCTCATAAATTGGTGTAAAAAAAAGTATGCTGTCATTTCGGTAAGCAATGTATAAGTGGAATATTTCGGTTATATTATTAAAAATTGCATTTGTCACCCAGGAACTGAGACAGTTTCCAAGGACTGGATTGTTTTACCTCTGAGCGGCATTTTTTTTCCATACAATGGGCTAAATAGCCAGGTCATAAGGACCAGGAAGGCTCAGAGAAGGTTGGGGAAGGGGACCCATTGGATCCCCTCCCCCAACCAAGACAGATATTAGCCTCCCGTCAAGGCCATCCGTGGTCTCTCGTGTACGGGAGAGCATTACCCATAGGGTATGGCTCTCCCGCAAGCGGGGCACGACTTAACGCCACATCCGACGGACGGCGGCCTTCCCACGCCCATCGGTGTCCCCTATTGACCGTGGGCAGAGCGAGGAGTTTTGCGGAGGTAAATCCCAACTCTTACCCAGCTGGGACTCGAACCTGGAAACTGCGGATTATGATCCTGGCGTGCTACTGACTGAGCCATCCCGTCCCCCGTTTCAAAGGTGTGTTATACTCTTAAATTGTTATTAGATGCTTTATCTCACCGTGGGTATAGATAGCACTCCGACAGCTTGAACTGCATAGGTAGCTCTTCACATTAGGAAGAATTGATTCAATGCTTAGGAGCGGGGGTGGGTCAGTTGATAACGCGCCAAGATCGTAATCTACAGTTCCTAGATCAGAGTTGAGATTTATCTCCGCAAAACTTCCCGCCTGCCCACTATCAGTAGGGGCACCGATGGGCTTGGAAAGGTCCGTTGGATAGGACATTAAGCCATGGCCCCGTGTGCGGGAGAGCCATTCCTTGTGCACGTTAAAAACACGCTAGATGGTCTTGTGAAATGTCTCTCAATAGATGTTCCAGTGGGTTCCCTCCCCCAATCTTTTTTGAACCTTCTGGGTCCTTGTGACATGGCCATTTAGCGTGTGCGAAAATAATTGCGTGCAAAAAAAAAAGTGCGGCTCGGAAGTAAAACAACCCAACCTACAGTTCCTAGGTTCGAGTCCCTTCATGGTCAGCATTGAAATTTTTCTCCACAAATTCCCTCCGTCAGTAGGAGACACCAATGGGCTTGGAAAGGCCGTTATCCATTGGATGGGGCAAATAAAAAAAAAACGATGGCCCCGTGTGCGGTAGAGTTAGGGACTTTAACTTGCACATACCCTGTGCACGTTAAAGAACATGTTGGATGTCTTTGACGGGAGGCTACCATCTGTCTCCTAACAGCTGTCCAGTGGGTCCCCTTCCCCAACCTTCTCTGAGCCCTAGGGGTCCTTGTAACCTGGTCATTTAACCCACTATGTGCAAAAAGTGCTTCGTAGAAGTAAAACGACTCAATGATTCATTTTTTCTAAACTCTGGAAATAAGATTTTTACAGAAATATGCAAATGAAGATTAATTAAATATCTCACTGAAACCACTATTCCCAATTTGGAAAATGTATTTAAAGATTTGCTGAAGCTAAAAATATTTCACAAATAGTGTAGTATTGAACACTTTTGTTAAAAATTTAGAAACCGATTCATCACACAGACTTTTAAAATCATTTATTGCAGTTTTTATTATTTTATTATTTATTGCATCACAACAATTTAATAAATCACTGAAAAATCGCTATTTCAAAAAATTTCATTCGGATCTTCAGTTGGCCGCCAATGACATTTTTCCATAAAAATCTTCCAAAGTTTCATGCGACAACATGTAAAGGTGCAAATTTTTTAGCAATGTTGTGTCAGTTTCTGAAGAACATTTCTACCACATAAAGAAAGAAACAATGTTATCGAAATGCTGGAAATTTTGCAGCAGCATTTTGCCGGTGGCATTCCCCCCCCCCCCCCCCCCCCCCCGAAAATCCTGTTGTCTTATACTAAATCTGAAACTTGTCTACCTACTCTGGAATCCAAAACTGTTCTCTTTGTTTGATTTTGTTTTAGCCCCATATTTTATGTTCGACACTAAAATTCGACACTAAAAATATATTAAAGAAAAACAACTTTAAAATATTACCCAATATAGAATATCATTTTTTCATTATTTTTCATATCATTCTTTCCTGTTCGGTGGAATATTTTAGAAATTGGATAACCCTACTCGTGTCTTATTCTCAGACTCCCTCCCCCTTCCTCGATGCTATATTCTCGGAGTCTCCCCGACACTATATTCTCGGACCTCCCCAAAAACAAAATCCTCCGACCCAAATCCAAAACTAAATTCTGCCACCCCCCTCCCCCCGAAACTAAATTCTAGGTGCGTATCTGACCAAATTAGGTGCCTGCCCAACGCAACCTACAGTTCCTAGGTGCCCAAGGACTCAGAGAAATCTGTGGTAAGGGAACTCACTGGTGAGCTGTTAAGACACAGATGGTAGTCTCTCATCAAGGCATCAAGCGTGTTCTTTAACTTTCACAGGGTACGACTCTCTCCAGTACACGGTCGATGGTTTAACGTTGTGTCAGACGGATGGCGGACTTACCAAGCCCATCGGTGCACCCTTTCCGGACAGGGTGAATGATATAGTGGATATAAATCTCAACTGATTTATAAACATATTTCTACTTAGAATAAAACTTGTCACAGGGCGGATTCGAACCTGGGAACTATAGATTAAGATTCTGGCTCGCTACCATTTTCCCACTCCGGCACTCTAGGTAGAACTAGCGACAGAAGTTTTCTAGGCTAAGAAGTAGATTTTCTGATTTAATAATCAGAAAATCTCTGTGATAACTGCCGATGCAAAAATAACCTTTTGCGAAGTTCCGCGACATTCCCAATCAGTCGAAAGATTCTCTTCATTGAAGATCTCCAGCTAACTCGATCGGAAATCAGTCGCTGCAACACCACACGAAGTAAACACATCTAATAAGGTTTGGGATTCCACAGAGGTCTCAATGCCACGACTCTGCCTTTCCATTCCCCGAGGAATGCAGATGCAATTACTGCAAATTGGTAACAGCATTCATTTGGAATTTGGCGTGCTCTGATTAATGATAATATTTTCTGTTCTTTCCCATCTTTCAGCTAGCTAGCTCTCTCCCTGTTTACCAGAAATCTGAAATCAAAATGTTTTTGTATGCCTGAGAGAGTTTTGATCTTTTGAACTTCGAAGGTTGTTTGTGCTCAAGCGTTCACTAATTTTAGCATATCTCTCTTTTTATTTTTTCCTTAGTTTCATATCGAAACGAAATTCCAGCTCTTTTCCGCCGATTTCTATTTAGAATGAAACTTGTCAGATACGCAATTCGGTTACAGTATTAAAACTCTGAAAGATATAATTTCATTTTTCTTGAAATAATATTGAATAGATTTATTCTCTCTATTGTGAGAACTCATGAAAGCATGAAAATCATTTGTCCCCTCCTGAAAGAATTTTTGAATGCAATTATTTTCCTTTATTGGCAGAAACCTGTGGAACAGGAAAAATAAAGATAATTTTTTGACCCAGGCAGTAACGCTCGAGGCTAGTGATCTGCATTTACTAGGTTCGAAGGGTCGGGGGTGGCTCAGTCGGTAGCTCGCCAGGCTCGTAATCTGTAGTTCCCAGGTTCGAGTCCCAGCTGGGTCAGCGTTGAGATTTATCTCCGCAAAATTCCCCGCCCTGCCCACGGTCAGTAGGGGACACCGATGGGCTTGGAAAGGCCGCCGTCCGTCGGATGGGACGTTAAGCCGTGGCCCCGTGTGCGGGAGAGACATACCCTGTGCACGTTAAAGAACACGCTGGATGGCCTTGACGGGAGGCTACCATCTGTCTCCCAACAGCTGTTCCAGTGGGTCCCCACCCCCAACCTTCTCTGAGCCTTCGGGGTCCATGTGACCTGGCCATTTAGCCCATGGTGTGCAAAAACGTGCCGCTCAGAGGTAAAACAACCCAACCCAAATCTAGGTTCGAATCGCAACTTAAAATTCATCACTAAACCCCACCCTGTTATCGGTGAGAAAGGGGCATCGATTGTCTTGAATGTCTTGAACAAGACCTCCTCCAGTCTGATGGGACGTTAAGCCATGGCTCCGTGTGCAGGACAGCCATACGCTGTGGATCTTAAACAACACGCTGATCGTTCTTGATGTCAGATTTCCATCTGTCTCCTAACAGCTGTCCAGCTGATCACCTTCTCTGAGATTTTGAGGTACATGTGACATGCCATTTAGCCCATTGTGTAAGAAAACGTACCACTCAAATATAAAACAACCAAACTTGTGAAAAAAGGAAATTAATTCTCCCTTAAAATTATCGTCCAAATAAACTCTCCCTTTTCCCACGGAAATATGTACAAGGTAGAAATTATTTTCCCATTAAAATAATTTTCAATGCAACCTTTTCATGCTGGAAACCTGTAAAAGAAGGAAATTATTTTCTCCCCCCCCCAAATAATTATCAGTTGCATAATTTTCCCTTTACGAAAGAGTTCTGAATTGATTATGAATTATCTTTAGTTTCTACGCTAGATATGTGAAAGGTAGGAATTAAATTTTTCTCTTTAAAAAATTGTCGAATCAAACTCTCCCCGTAATGGTGAAAAATTGAGGAAGATGGACATTAATTTTTACCTGTGTAATGACCGTTACATTACAACTAAAATAAAAACTATACGCGTTATCCTCCAGCTCTATAGCATGATGTACCTTGGGGGACATTTTAAGCAACATTGCTCTTCTTAATATATATTAATGACTTATTAGATATTAATTTTTCAAGATACATCTTCCTATACACCTAAAATATTGTATTGGGTAATTCTGATTAAAATTTGGAAACAGTTATTGATAATTTCATAAATGATCTTAACAAGACAACAAAATGATTAAATAAAAATCACATTTTTTCGAACAGTAATGAGACCAAAGTTACGTATATCAATTCACCTGGTATAAAAATGACAACGGTATTTTCCGTTTCTTACACTTTGTAGAATATTTTACCACAAATCTGACCTAATGCTTTCGGCATGTTTTTCGCTATACACCAGATATTACAGAACAACGCATAATTCTTATTTTGCTGCATTAAAAATAATTGATATGCTCTTTTTAAAAGTCTGAAGCGAAGTATTAAGAGAAGAATGCTTGAGTTGGGTTACTTAGAAATTATTCCGGGCCCTTGAAAAACGACACCAACTGAAATATTTTGCGAAAACAACAACCAACTTTCTAGAAGCAATTTAACGCTCACAAAACGAAAAATAAATGAAAGGAAGGGAGAAAAAAAAAAGAGAAAAAGAATATCATGCAGTACAGAAACACGAAATTCAATTACATTTTTCTTCTTGCAGATAAGAGCATGCTTAATTTTTTTTCTGGAGCAACTTTCTCAAACACATATCGGCTTTCCTATTGGGTAGCAAAAATGGAAACAATAACAGATAGGAAAAAAAGTACAAAACAATGCAATGACTTTAAAGCACAGAAAATTCATTGATTCTTTTTTCACCTTCTATCCCCCTCCCTCCTCCAACCCTAAGAATTTTTATTCATCCTGTAGATGGAAAATTCTGTTTTCCATGCAGGTGTGGGTAACAGCTTGTATCATCAGTGCAATTACAATTCATAGAGTTTTTCACCACCAGTTTTTCTTGCCAGGCCTTCACTGAGCTCAACCACCCACTTTACACAAGTTGTTATTTTTTCCCTCCACTACGGACCTCTCTCGTTTTCGCACACTCACTCGTCACGCAAAGAGAAACTCACGCGCACGGAAAGATGTTCATCCTCATCCACACACCATGAGGATGGAGAAGGAAACATCGCACGCTATATAGTTCGTAGTCTGCCAGCTCTAGTTTTGAGCGCTAGGAGCAGAGGAGTTACCCTAACAACAACTCACCCATGTCGAGAGGGTTCCACATGTTGTGTCTCCCACAGAATGTGGTAGTGGGAGGAGGAAGATGAGGGAGACAGGAGGACGCTGCAAACTGTAGCAACGCACGGTTTGGTGTTGGTGGTGAGTTGGGTACTGAATAACCAATATATTGGGCAGCGTTCGTGTCGAACGATTATCGTTTATGCTCAGGATTCAATGAATGGGAGACCATTAAGTCATTATCCACACCAGCGTAGAAAAATGGGTGTATGCGTTGATCGAAGGGATGATGGATTGAAAGAAAATAGTAATATGAATTCATCCCGCCATATATCGGATTCGAATCGAGATCTGCTGGTTACCCTCTGCGGCTTTGAACGGTTGCTTAAGCGTAGTTCTACGTTGTTGTTGATATATAGTCCCTATGTTTCCGTCATAACTTTCCTACATAAGAAAGAGCCGCCGTTTCTGTCGCTAATCTGATTGGGGTTGGAGTAGTTTTATCTCGAGCTAAGCTTTTTTTTGCACTGAATGGACTAAAAGGCGAAGTCACTAAGACCCTAAAGGCTCAAAGAAGGTTGAGGAAGGAGACCCGCTGGGAAGTTGTTAGGAAACAGATGGGAACTTCCTGCAAGGCCATCCGTCGTGTTCTATAACGTGCAGAGAGTATGATTCTCCCCTGCACACAAACCCACGGCTCAACATACCATCATCATAAGGACTTCTCCTCTGAGTCCCCACAAGACGGGAGCCATTCATCCCAGTTTGCACGTAACATTTGTGCATTTTACCTTAAGGTCCTGCAAGTGTGGGATCCAGCTCATCCTTTCATCCAGCGTGATCCCCAAGTATTTTAGAGTCGTCATATGGCGAATATTATTGCCATGTAATTTATAAATCGGGTACCTCTTTTTGAGGACACCCTCTTTGGCCATAGTCATGGATGTTGTCTTTGCAAAGCTGAACCCAAGCTTATTGCGCAGACTCCATCCTTGGAGTACAGACAATGCTGCAATGCCAGCAGTCTCCAGTCTCGCTCTGGAGGATGACAATATAACAAGCAGCATATCATCAGCATTAGTCTAGAGCCAGACACCCTCTGGTAGGGTAAACTCCAGGGCAGTATCGGCGACCAAGTTCCAGAGGAATGGTCCACTGCACGAACCCTGTGGGCAGCCTCTCTCCAAGTTTCTTGAGGCTGTCTCCTAACATGGGAGTAGTTGACCACCCTCTCACTGAGGTAATTGGCCACTAGAACATAGAAATTCCTAGGACAAGAACATTCTTTTGCCTACTAAGAATAGCAGGCCACCAGACGTTGTCGAAGGTGCCCGTCACATCCAAGACTATGTGAGAGGTATACATCTTGTGCATTTTATTTACCTTAATAATGTCCACCACTTGTTTGATAGCGGCAGTGGTGGACTGGTCTGTCCTGAACCCAAATTGCTTAACGTTCAGGAAGTCGTTCTTAAAGCAGTGGAAATACATCCTGTTCGTCAGGAGTTTATCAAGAATTTTTCCCATCACCGGCAACAGACAAATTGATCTGTATTATCTTGCGTCTGCCGGGTCCCTGCCTGCCTTATTGAATAGGACTAGGTCAGCCTGTTTCCAGGCCTGTGGGAAAATTCCCAGTTCACTGTGATCAGATACCTGTGATAGTATCTCCACCGTCAGACCATCATATCCAGGGGCTTTACTCCTAGCCATATCTTTGATCACCTCTCCCACTTCCTCTTCCGTGAACGGAACGTCATCTTCCGTGTCCTGTGGAAGCCTGCTATATTCCCGCAGGAGTTGATGTTGGGCATCATCAGAGCTCCTGTCATCAAGCGGGAATAGATTCTCTAATAAAACCTTGATTGTTTCGCCAAAGAAAGAGGTCTTGGATCCATCTTCTTTGCGAACATATTCAATTTCCAGGGGTTTTATGTCCTTCCCCGTAGCCAGCTTGTACAGCAGAATAAATGGGTTCTGTGCAGAGACATCACTACAAAACTGCTGCCAAGAGGCCAACTGTGCATGGCGTATAGCGAGCTAATACTCCGCCTGTTCCTTCCTGTACATTTCTTCTCTGGAACTTCTGTCCCCATTGCAGCACCTTTGGTACCTTTTCTTAAGAGCTATGACCATTTTTCTCTTAATACTGAGCTCAGGTGTCCACCAGGGCACCGATCTACTGCCTGCTCTGGGTTGCCTCTTGAACCCAAAGGTTGACTCACATGCAGAACTTAAACACTCCGTCAGATCTCTTAGGATGTTATTCAGAGTTAGACAATCACCTATATTAGAGACGCGCTAGCCGATCTTCACCAGTTCCGGTGCAAAACAACGCGCGAGTTTATACCAGTGAGGGGTCCTCCCACCGCAAACCTTTTTATATAGTGTGGTGGAGGTGTTGTTCCACCCACAAGGAACACAATATAGTTTTGGTCGCTGTTAGTGACCTTGTCGCTATCACATCAATTCTGGATCTGAGGAAACATCCGAGGAGTTGCCAGGGTTAAGTCTATCCAGCTCTGACCTCGAGGGCCATGAAAAGTAGCTGGTGTATCCAAATCATTTAATAAAATAAGATCAACAGAGTTGATAAAATCCAGAGTCATATCTCCTCTGATGTGTTGTCTATTTGATCCCAACAAGGGTGCTTCACGTTGAAGAATAGGAACTTAGTCATCACCTATGACTAAGTTCTTAGTGTTGACACGAGCCAGGACATTTTGCAACTCGGTCAGTGAGTCCTCGATGTTATGACTCGGAGGACAATAGATGGAGATGGCATGTAATAATCGTCTCCCATAGCCAATCTCCACTACCACCATAGTGTCAAAGTGATATGCCAGGATGGTATTCACTTTGGGGTTCAAAATGACAACTCCAGCTTTTGGCTTAGCTCGTTTAATACAAAATAGCCTGCTGGTCAGAGGGAGTCCCCTAATGATGTTCTCTGCGCAATAAGGTTCTTGCACTAGAGCAACGTCGACTCCTTCTTCTTTTATCTCCTGGCTGAGTTAGGCAATTGCGGCCCTTTCCCTGTTCAAATTAATCTGTAGAAATTTCAGACTCGCCCTGCGACCACCTGGAAGCGTACTGCCCATAATCGGTACGCTTCCGCAACAATTTCAACTCTCTACCGTAAGACGGACAGCTACTGTCCATCGCACTGTGGCCAATGTCCTACTTGGCTCCATGTTCCTTATTGGCATTTTTGCATACTATGCATCTAGGCTTGGGCTTCTTACACTCCCTGTACGAGTGTTTGCCCGCGCACTGAGAGCACTGTTGCGTCTTTTGAGTACAATCCTTTTGCATGTGACCAAATGCATAGCACTTATAGCATCTGAGCACACGTTGGGTTGGGTTGTTTTACCACTGAGCGGCACTTTTTTGCACACCATGGGCTAAATGGCCAGGTCACATGGACCCCGAAAGCTCAGAGAAGGTTGGGGGAGGGGACCCACTGGAACAGCTGTTGGGAGACAGATGGTAGCCTCCCGTCAAGGCCATCCAGCGTGTTCTTTAACGTGCACAGGGTATGGCTCTACCGCACACGGGGTCACGGCTTAACGTCCCATCCGACGGACGGCGGCCTTTCCAAGCCCATCGGTGTCCCCTACTGACCGTGGGCAGGGCGGGGAATTTTGCAGTGATAAATCTCAACGCTAACCCAGCTGGGACTCGAACCTGGGAACTACAGATTACGAGCCTGGCTCTGAGCACACGAATATATTCTTTAATAATACAATGCGACCAGCTCACGTTTATCTTACCTACCTCAATTAACTTTTTATGACAGGCACTACTTTCTTCCATAACCCAGTGGACGATGTTGTCAACTCGTCCATTAAGAGAGAACAGTGGGGTTAGATCCGCGTGTTCTTCAGTTAGCCCATTCTGGGTTTGGATGACCCTCTGAAGGTCCTCTCGGCGGATGTCTTTGTCGACTCCGTAAACTAAGAGCATTGGCCTTAGCCTCTTTAGCTGACTTGGCCTCCAGTACATCCTTCAGCACGTCATGGCTGTATACTGCCTGTTTTAGACAGTCCATGTCCCCCTGCTTGCTACATTCGAGGATAACACCGTTTGTTCTCATCGGCTTAACTGTAATCACTCCGAGACTTTACTCGGAAGGGTTAATGTTAATCTTCAGGCTATCCCTAACTTCAATAGCTGTCTTCTCTTTGTCCTTAGAGAAGATCAGCAGGGTATGCCTCTGCTTGGGGGGGGGGGGGAGCTTCTTAGCCGCCACCGAACCGCCCTTTTCTAACCCTTGACCACTAACAGCCTTTGCATAAGTCGGTGGCTTACCCTTTGACACTGGGGGACACGCAGCTCTCTAATAATGTTCCCTCTAAGAGTCGCTATCTGGAGCTCTTGTTCACATACTATGGCGTGCAGCTTCCTTGCTGCACCCATTGCTTTATCTTTCAGATCTTTTTCCTCCTTCGACTGAATCATCGCCACCGCGAGTTCCTCCAGAAGGTTAGCAGCAGTAGCCAACCACATCTGATACTGAGCTCTGTTAATCTGTTATTCTTGTTCTTCAGAGGGAAAGGCAGCGGACATAAGTGAGCTTGACAAAGGCCAAATTGTAATGGCCAAGTGACTGGATCAGAGCATTTCCGAGACGGCAAGGCTTGTGGGGTGCTCACTGTCAGCCGTGTGTAGTACCTTCAAAAAGTGGTCTGAGGAAGGAAAAACTACGAACGGCCATCAAGGTGTGGGCCGACTACGCCTCATCGATGCTAAAGGTGAGCAAAGGCTATCTCGTATGGTACAAGCCAACAGAAGGAATACTATGGCACAGCTAGTCCATAATGTGGATGCTAGTGACGGGAGTAATGTGTCACAGCACATAGTACATGGAAACCTGCTGAAAATGAGGCTGCATAGCCGCAGGCCACTCTGAGTGCCCATGCTAACCTCGGTTCACAGGCGAAAATGCCTACAATGGGCACACGAAAATCAAAACTGGACCTTGAACGATTGGAAGTAGGTCATCTGATCCGATGAATCTCGTTTTCTGTTGCACCATGTGTACTGCCGGGTACGTGTGCGTCGTTTACCTGGGAAGTGTTGGCACCAGGATGCACCGTGGGATGAAAACAAGCCGGTGGAGGAAGTGTAATGCTTTGGGCAATGTTCTGCTGGGAAACCCTTGGTCCAGTCATTCATGTGTAGGAAACTATGACAACTACCACCTAGCTAAACAACATTGCAGATTAAGTATATCCTTTCACGGTAACGGTATATCCCTCTAGTAGTGCCTTCTTTCAGCAGGATAGTGCGCCATGCCACACTTCCCGGATTATTCGAGAATGGTTAGCAGAACTAAAGAACAGTCCAGGTATTTCTCTGTCCTCCAAATTCCCCAGCCATCAATTCAATCGAGCATCTGTGGTGAATGTTGGAACAGCATATCCGATCTGCGGCGAATCAACCACGCAATTTCCAAGAGTTAAAGGATCTGCTGGTAACGTGTTGGTACCAGGTACCATAAGACATCTTTAAAAATTTTGTAGCGTCCATCCTCGCTGGGTCAATGAAAGCAGCTTTGGCGGCACGTGGACGACCAACATCACATTAGGCAGGTGGTCATAATGTTTCAGCTCTTCGGTGTGCATATATATATGAGTAACTTTTTTAGGCAAAAGAAATAGATATATATATATAATCATAATTTTTTCAACTTTTGTTCTTCGTATTAACGTACAGGTACACATATTTTGCAATAACGGTGTGTAGAACCTCTGTAATGAAAGAACATATATATATATTGCAGTTGTTGGGAAATGTCAAGAAATGCAACTACGTATATTAGGTACAGTTTCCATGTTGTTGTATTTGTTTCAATTCATTGGAATTCATCCGTGAAATGTTTTCTAAATTCGGGCTTTGGAGATTTTGTGTTGCTTTGAATAAATTTTACACATCTGGAAGCGCGCCAGGCTCGTAATCTGTAGTTCCCAGGTTCGAGTCCCAGCTGGGTCAGCGTTGAGATTTATCTCCGCAAAATTTTCCGCCCTGCCCACGGTCAGTAGGGGACACAAGTAGGGGCTGATCAAAGGATTTTAGGTTTGAGCCCCGGATGAGGCATGGATGTTCTTCTTTTTGCTGAGGTCTCGACGTTCTCACAAACTTCACTATGGCGTAGACACTGACAGGCTTCTGTCAGACATCTCTTACAAGAAACTGCCTTCAGGGGATGTACACTAATGCCACTCAATACGTGTAAAAATATCAGTTACAAAGTACCAATCATGTCAGCATGCATTTTCAATATGTGAATAAATGGATGAAGATTGTGAAAATTTTGTAACTCTCAGTTGAAGTGTTTGTAATCTAAAAGAAAACGACAAATTTTAGTGTAAAAAGAGCCTAAAGACTGAAAATAGCAAAGCTGTAATTGAAAGACAAGCTTGCCATCTAAGTACTGATGTCCCAATTGCAAGAAAAAATACCAGACACCATTAACAACTATCGGTTGTAACGACTTATGGTTACGACTATGGGTTGCAACCATAGTCGTTAGTAACGACTATGGGTTAGATTACCTCTGAGCGGCACGTTTTGCAGACAATGGGCTAAATGACCAGGTTAGAAAGACCTCGAGGGCTCAGAGAAGGTTTGGGGAGGGAACCCACTGGAATAGCTCTTAGGAGACAGTTGTTAGGCTGCCGTCAAGACCATCAAGCATGTACTTTAGCGTGCACAGTGTCTGGCTCTCCCGCACACGGGCCACGATTTAATTTTCGCTTTCCAAGTCCATCGGTGTCACCTACTGACCGTGGGCTAAGCAAGGAACTGTGCGGAGATAAGTCCCAAAGCTGGCCCAGCTGGGACTCGAATCTGGGATCTGCAGGTTACGAGTCTGACGCACTACCGACTGGGCCACTCCCGGCCCAAAATGGATTAAAGTAAATGGATTAAGACTGTTATTATAAACATTTGAAATATTGCAATACGTTGACTTGAAAAAAAAAACACTTAAAATACGACAGGAAAAAAAGGAACACCGTATCACACAGGACAGAGAATTCCTGCCACGACAGTTGTAATTTGAATTGTAATTTGTTTCTGGAATGAGGGCTGTGAATGCATAGCAGGGGTCTCTTTGTTCTTCTAGGACCCACTATATGCACTGTCTTATCAAAATATCAGAAAAGTTCCATTTATGTCAATGGGTATCTAATTTTGAAGCTCTAGCTTCTAAAATATGCCTTTAATGGAAAAATGTAACTGAAAATAAAGATCATAATCAAATATATTTGAATCTTGATTTTTAAAGAATATTCATTCATTATTTAAAGAGTTATGGAAGCTGGAATATTTAACAATAAATTATCGTTTTATAAAAATAATTCATAATTGTTTAGTATTGAAATAATCATTTACGCGAATTTCTAAAATGTATATTTATTTTATTAAATTGTTTGAAACAATATTTATTATTAGGTTTTATTTAATTTTTGACGGAAATTCTTATAACCCATCACGGCTGTGAAATATTCCGGCTTCCATAATTTTTTTAAATACTATACGAATTTTGTTGAAAATTGAAATTTAAACAGATTTTATTTTCAGTAACACGTTTCCATTAAAGGCATATTTTAGAAAGTATAGAGCTTCGAAGTTAGATTCCCATTCACATAACACGGAAATTTTAACATTTTGCCACGTTGGCTACTAACATTATGCAGATTAATCGACTCAGTCCAGACTATGGACTCATTGCCAAGTTAACTGGACAAAAGCTCTCTGATCAAATATTCTATTGTCTCGTCAACAACATGCTTCAGGAGGCAGGAATCGAACGCATGGACTGGCCTTCACGTTCTCCAGACCTGAATCCCACTGAACATGCTTCGGATGCACTGAGAAGACGTCTGGCAAACCGTCCAATGCCTCCCACAACACTTCTTGAGCTGGAAGTTGCCCTGGAACAAGAGTGGCAGAGGATTCCACAAGAACTGCTGGACATTCTGATTCTGTCCATGCCCCATCGCTGTCAGTGTGTTTTGGCAGTCTTGGGTGACCATACACCCTACTGAACAGTCAATGTGTGCCACTCTCGTCCAGTTTGACATGCTTCTGTTCACCCCCACCAATATGTCACTTGCTACTCAATCACGACAATTTAGTTTGCATCTCATTTGCATAATCGAACAACTTTCTTTGACTTGTCGTTTGCTTTTCTGATGTTCTTGTTTAATAAAAAAATTCAAAAGCTTCTTTTTTTATCGCTTCATATTCATTTTGAAATATCCCCTAATTTTTGTGAGCAGTGTATTAACTGAATGGCAGTTTTGTTTGGGCTAGTTTAGCTGCCTTTTACTGCAATTATTGTAAGGAGATTTACAGAGAACATTGTTAGACTGCTGTCAGATATCGAGATGAGGTCCTACACCCTATAGTGGTACTCTATGCTGGAGCTGTTGGTAACAACTTTCTTTTCATGGACGATAATGCAAGGCCTCACCGTGCGCATCTCGTCAACAACATGCTTCAGGAGGCAGGAATCGAACGCATGGACTGGCCTTCACGTTCTTCAGACCTGAATCCCATTGAACATGCTTGGGATGCACTGAGAAGACGTCTGGCAAACCGTCCAATGCCTCCCACAACACTTTACTGCAATTATTGTAAGAGAACATTGTTAGACTCTGACGGTCATACTCTAACTGGAGTGGTTGAATGCGACTTAATTACATTCTACAAAATTATTCATGGACTTTTAACTTTAATCCCGAACAATACTACATAACACCAGCTGAGTACTGATATCCCATTTGCAAGAAGAGATTCCAGACACCATTTCTGTGTAGGTTAAAAAGAGCATAGATAGATTTTACGGAGGGTTGTTTTACCTCTGAGCGGCACTTTTTTCACATCATGGGCAACACCGATATATATTGCAGGTCACATGGACCCCGAAGGCTCAGAGAAGGTTGGGGGAGGGGACCTACTGGAACAGCTGTTGGGAGGACAGATGGTAGCCTCCCATCAAGACCATTCAGCGTTTCTTTAACGTGCACAGGGTATTTAACGCACACGGGGCCACGGCTGAGCGTCCCATCCGACGGACGGCACAGTCTCCAAGCCCATCGGTGCCCCCTACTGACCGTGGGCGGGGAATTTTGCGGAGACAAATCTCAACGCTGACCCAGCTGGGACTCGAACCTGGGCCACCCCAGCCCCATTTTACGGAGGACGCTGTCATCTTTCCTACCATGTCCGTTTTTAAAAAGCATTTACGATGCCCGTATTTACGTAAATAGCTCAAATACTATCAGCATCATCAACTGCCTTCATCTCAAGATTGCCAAAGTATTCATTTATCTGTAGTCTATATCTTATATGTCATATTGATAATCATTTAATTCATTTTATGATTAAATGTTATATCTGTTTATTAATTATCCCGAATGGAGTCAGTGTGAACAATATTTACCATTCATTTATTGCTGTGAAATGGTAAAAAAATACAATGCGAAGTCAAGATATTTTCCTAACTAATACGCATTAGAATTGTTTCTTTGCTTTTTAGAAATTGTTTCCTACTCGGCAAATCACACAAATCACTGCTTCAAATTTCAACTTAGGTCCCTTTAATAGTATTGCAACTTTACCAAAACGTATAAATAAAGTACATTTCGTTAAGCCAGACTCGTAATCTGCAGTTCCCTGGTTCGAGTCCCGACTGTGGCAGCGTTGAGATTTAATCTCAAATATCCTCCCCTCTTCCTATCAACACCAGCACCGCGCCCTCGCTGAGAATGGGGACACAGATAGGCTTGAAAAAGTCGTCTGTCGGATAGGACATTAAGCCGTGTTCCATGTGCAGGAGAGCCATACCCTGTGCAAGTTGAAGAACGCGCTTTATGCAGTGGTGTAACGAGGAGGAGAACGACCTGCTGCAAAATTTATAGTCCCCCTACCTTCATTAATTTTATGGTTGATATTAAAATCAAAAACTTTTGTATCTAAATTAAATACACTTTTTTTAATTAGGAAGAAAAAAAATTAAATATAGATGGAATATAGTAAGTTTTTAAAATATACATACAAACCCAGTGTTACTAATCAATCGCGATAATTTCTCTCTTTTTGATTTTAGTAATCGTATGAATTTGATTTTGAATGGGCCCCCACACACCCAAGACCCGTGTCATTTTGCCACCTACACCACCCTATTGTTCCGCCCCTGTATGGATGGCCTTGATGGGTTGGGTTGGGTTGTTTTACCTCTGAGCGGCACTTTTTTGCATACCATGCGCTAAATGGCCAGGTCACATGGACCCCGAAGGCTCAGAGAAGGTTGGGGGAGGGGACCACTGGAACAGCTGTTGGGAGACAGATGGTAATCTCCCGTCAAGGCCATCCAGCGTGTTCTTTAACGTGCACAGGGTATGGCTCTCCCGCACACGGGGCCACGGCTTAACGTCCCATCCGACGGACGGCGGCTTTTCCAAGCCGATCGGTGTCCCCTACTGACCGTGGGCAGGGTGGGGAATTTTGCGGAGATTGGCCTTGATGGGAGGCGACCACATGTCTCTTAACAGCTGTTCAGTGGGTCCCTTTACCTTAGTCAACTCTCAGCACTTGGGGTCTTGTGACCCGGCCATTTAGCTCATTGTATACAACAAAAGTGCTGCTCAGAGGCAAAAAAAAAAACCTTTAATCTCGAATTTTATACACTTTTTTTTTACAAGAATGTTTTGTGCATTTCTAAAGAAAAAGGTTAAATATTTCTTTCCAAAAAACAAACAGCGATATTTTCGCTCTGGTTTTCAAAAAATAGAATGTAAAAATTCACAGTCTCAATACCCTTGGCGCATCTCAGTTTGCGCATCCCTATTCACTAGAATCTCTTATCAGAAAACAAAACTGATTTTACGACAAAGAGCGGTGACACGGAATATCTGAGAAGGAGATGCACATGTATTGTGAATATAAATCTACAGTTTGAAGGTAAGTTTTTGAGATTTCTTCAATTCCTTTGCGCTCTCTCTTCCTACTATTTCTTTTTCCTCTTTTAAATCTCTTTCCTCGTTCAAACCTCGCACTCTGGAATACTTTCACTCTGTGGTTTGCTTTCTTTCTCAACAACCTTTGGCAGTGATTGACTCACGCTAAAAGCAACACTTCCAATGTATATAGAGGTTAGGAGAGAGCTATAGGTGCAAAGAAAGCTCGTGTTGTGTGGGAAAGGCCGCATCATTGCTCCTCCATCAAGACAGGTGCATCGTCAAAAGGAAAAAAGTTTGATTTTTCTCAGTTTTCTTCTTTATTCTGCTTTTTCTCTCTATTTCTATACATCTACTCTTGCCACGGTGGGTGCGTTCTTTTTCTACCCTTTTCTCTCTGTTTTTTTTCCCCTTCTTCTCCCGGCACCACGTGGGAATTGGTAGATTTTTCAATCTCTCCTCTGAGGATGTCGGCTAGAGGAGGATGGAGAGCTTGATTTGATTTTACGGAAAGCTCTGCTTCTCAGTGTTAGGAAATTGGTTAAAATATTGATGCTCCCGTTCCTGTTCGTTGCCGTCCAGCTATTTATGTAGCGGTGAAATGCATCGTGTAAGGATTTTTGCTGTGCTTTTAGCGTACTAAAATCTCCTGCCTCAAGTATATCAGAATTCTGTATTTAAACCTTATTTGTCCCAGACATTATACACCGTAAATAAACATTAAGATTCACTCATTCTAATTTTTATGCCACAAAACGTGTTTTTTTTTTTAAAGATTATGGTTTATTTTACACGACCCTTGATAATTGACGATCATAATTTTACATTAATATGATATAATGGAAAGCACAAACTGTTTACTTATTATTGAGGGGCGGGGGTGGCTCAGTCGGTAGCGCGCCAGGCTCGTAATCTGTAGTTCACAGGTTCGAGTCCCAGCTTGGTCAGCGTTGAGATTTATCTCCGCAAAATTCCCCGCCCTGCCTACGGTCAGTAGGGGACACCGATGGGCTTGGAAAGGCCGCCGTCCGTCGCATGGGACGTTAAGCCGTGGTCCCGTGTGCGGGAGAGCCATACCCTGTGCACGTTAAAGAACACGCTGGATGGCCTTAACGGGAGGCTAACATCTGTCTCCCAACAGCTGTTCCAGTGGGTCCCCTCCCCCAACCTTCTCTGAGCCTTCGGGGTCCATGTGACCTGGCCATTTAGCCCATGGTGTGCAAAAAAGTGCCGCTTAGAGGTAAAACAACCCAACCCAACTGACGTGTAATGGGCTGTTGTATACAGTACAGCTTCCAGACTACCATACCTGAGAAACGCCTAAAACAGTAGTTAGTATGGTTACTTAGTAGAATTCCTGAGATACCAAGAGGTGAATAAACACATTGATAATAACACTCATATTAAACACACTTGCTAAAGAGAGAGAAAATCTAACAGTTTTTTTTAATTTAGAAATCTGCATCATTTTTCTCTAGAACTAGGAATAAAAATAGTCTACCCCACATAAAAAAACTCTCTGTTGTTTAACTCGGTATGTGTGTTGGTAAAATACTTTTTATTATGAAAAATCTTCTCAATTTTAGAAAAATATTGCAAATCCAGGAAAAAATACCCCCCAGATCCTAGTTTGGGAAACATTTTATGTTGTCTTTAGTAAGCCTAAGCATTTCCGTAATTTGTTGTATATGAAACACTATTTTCAATACCTTTACAGTAATCTTCGAATGTTGGAAACAATTTGGAAAATGTCATTGTAAATCCTTTTAGCATATTTATTATTCATAATTTGTCTTTCAGATTCCTTTTTTAGTTTCAATGCTAGGTTCACTATAATTACATCCTAGTTTTACAAATTTCATCTCAACATATTTTCGTATAAGCGTACAAAAAAAATTATTTTAAATATGCAGTGCGTCTCATCAGAGAAGGCGACTTTTGATCCTTTTATAAAAATTCGAATTTTTATTCAGTTGCATATTTTGCAATTAACTGTCTGAGAACTTTTCGCTCGTTTCTATCAGTTGATACACCGTGTTAAACTTAAATAGTTAAACAAAAAGGTGAAAAATAGTCGTAGAAAATATGCGAGTTTTAAAAATATCAATAAAAATATTTTATTTCAATAGGAAACATGTGTTTTGGTAATCAAATAACTCTGGGCTAATCTTGTCAATCCTATTGATATGTTTAATTTTACATAAATATTCTCTTTGTCTAAGTTTAAGCTTCAAACAAATAACTTTTGTCTAGAAATTCAATTGATTCGTTAATTGTTTTAAAAGACTGAACATGTTATTTCATTTTGCAGCCTATTTTTTTGTTTAGCCTGCTATACTAGAAACCGACACAAATCCTTATTACGTTAAGAATCAATATTCAGCTTTGTCTTAAAAGAAAAGATATTATTTAAAAAAATTCTTTAGATAATGGAGTATTATTATGCAATAAAGGTAAAATGGATTATTTAAAGCATTTTTATTTTACTTTAATCTACATATCACCATTCTGTTTAAAGATATATTGTTCGTATAATTAAAAAAAAACTTTCAAAAATACAGCTAATTATATATAGGCTTGAAAACGTTGTTGAAAATATATCTCTTTCGGGTGACAGAATTTAAGACTTGTTTCCTTATTTTGTTATATTGTTAAAGCAATCCGAAAAATATTGTGCAGTCTAGACCAGTGGTTCTCAACTATTTATGCTTCACGTACCCTCTGGAAATGTGTATTTAACTGGCGTACCCTTGTACAGATAGATAAAACTATAGTTATAGTATAACAATGGGAATAAAATAAAACATATATATCAGTGGTTCTCAACCTTTTATGCTTCACGTACCCCCTGAAAATGTGAATGTAACTGGCGTACCTCTTGTATAGATAGATGAAACTATAGTTATAGTATAACAATGGGAATAAAATAAAACATATATATATATACAACAGTGGTTCTCAACCTTTTATGGTTCACGTACTCCCTGGAAATGTGTATATAATTGGCATACCCCTTGTATAGATAGATAAAACTATAGTTATAATATAACGATGGGAATAAAATAAAACACACATATTTATACATTATATTTTGTATTCATAAATTACATATATCGTTAAACACAAAAAATGACATTTTTGTACAGCAGTGTTGCCAACTTAGCGACTTTGATACTAGATCTAGCGACTTTTGAGCTCTCACGGCGTACCCCAAAAAATTTTACCGCGTATCCCATTTGAGAACCCTCGTCTAGACTATTTAAATTAGGGAAAATTCACATTTCAAACCTCGCTATAAATATTTTATTTCCCCAGTGAACTTCAAAGTGAATATTTATACAATACAAAGGATGATTATGCACGCTTTTAAATTATTTATATTGTTACAGATTTTTAGTTGTATTTGACTATTTGGCAAACGAGCCTGAATTCGAAAAAAATAAACAGTCTATAAATGAACTGATTTAATAACTAAGGCAAAGAAACTGCTTAAGTCATAAAAACAAATTTCTGTACTAGTCTCACTAAACAGTAATATGCTCTCTATCATTATTTAATGACTAACTCTTAACCCAAGCACATTTGTAAACTGATTCGCAAATCAATGTATAAGCAGAAATCTTACTAATCACATTTCATTGTTTAAATAGCATTTGCCAAAGTATTAACATTATTTGCGATACAGATACACTGCTGCTTTACTTCAAAATAAGACTTCTCTTGCCACTTAAATATCGAGAACTTATCACCGCGCACCACAAAAATTGAAAAATTTCTTCTTTACACTAACGCGCATAGACAGAACAAAACTCTTTTCCCCACTTAAATATCGAGAGCTTATCACCGCGCACCACACAAATGGAAACATTTCTTCTTTACACTAACGCGCACAGACAGAACAAAACCTCTTCTTCCCACTAAAATATAGAGAGCTTATCACCGCGCACCACAAAAATGAAAACATTTCTTCTTTACACTAACGCGCACAGACAGAACAAAACCTCTTCTTCCCACTTAAATATCGAGAGCTTATCACCGCGCACCACACAAATGAAAACATTTCTTCTTTACACTAACGCGCACAGACAGAACAAAACCTCTTCTTCCCACTTAAATATCGAGAGCTTATCACCGCGCACCACAAAAATGAAAACATTTCTTCTTTACACTAACGCGCACAGACAGAACAAAACCTCTTCTTCCCACTTAAATATCGAGAGCTTATCACCGCGCACCACACAAATGGAAACCTTTCTTCTTTACAAACGCGAACAGACACAACAAAACCTCTTCTTCCTTCACACTAATTTTACATATTCCCTTTTTTACTGTAAATTTTTACTGCATTCCATATTTTTCAGCTCATCATGTTCGAACTCGTTAATAACATAATTCACACTCCGTGTTACATCTCGGTTGTCATCTAGTACCAGAGTCTCATTCTCAGTGTTGATCGTTTTTACATAATAGAAAGCAAGTTGTCAAAGTATCAAACACAATAAGTGATATGCTACATGTAACGAGGGGAGTTCCTCAAGGTTCGGTCCTGGGACTGACATTATTTTTATTACATATTAATGATATTTTTCAAGCAAATTTTTGAAGCAAAAATAATCTACTCTGCAGATGATGCAGCATAATTATATAAGTCAGGTACTATGGCAAATCATGACATGCTACTACTCCAAATTTGGCTGCAGAGAGTCTAAAAGACTTAAATCTCAACAGAAGTAAAATAGCCTACCTAGAGTTTTCTTGAGAACCAGAACAAAATTAAATAATAATAAATTACAATAGCTCATCGTATCAATTGCACAGATCTTAATGAAAGAAAATGTGAAAAAAGCAAAATACATAAAATACCTTGAAATTATGATTGAGAAGGCTGAATCATAAGAGTCATGATGAATTATTTGAGTTTAATCTTGCAGATCAGGTTTGAACACAAAATATGAGACAGATAACATTATTGGGAAACCAGTTCTTGAGATCTTGGAGGGCAGGGGGGGGGGGGAGCTCAGCCGGTAGAGCGCCAAGCTCGTAATCTGCAGTTTTCAGGTTCAGTTGCCACCTCCACCAGCATTGAGATTTATCTGTACAAAATTGCCATCGGACAATAGGGTACAATGCTACAGCATTGTACCCTACTGACTTTTGTTGGTTGGGACATAAAGGCGTGGCTGCGTGTGTAGGTTAAGTTTTACTCTGTGTACGTTAAAGAATACGCTGTATGGCCTTGATGGGAGGCTCCCATCTCTCTCCTAATAGTTTTTCACTGGATATCCTACCCCAACCTTCTTTGAGCTCTAGGGAGCCCTTGTGATCTGAAGATTTGTCTATTGTGGGCAAAAAAGCGCTGCTCAGATATAAAACAATCCAACCCTATGTCACTGGGAATTTGTAATTTTTGAATATAACTCTGAGTAATGAATTATAAGGGAGGATGTTTATTGATTGTTTTATCTCTAGGAGAAAATTCTACGTCATTACTAAAGATATTTATAGCGGCGGGGTGGCTCAGTCGGTAGCGTTCCAGGCCCGTAATCTGCAGTCCCCATGTTCGAGGCCCAGTTGCACCAGCATTGAGATTTATCTCCGAAAAATTCCCCTTTATGCCCACGGTCAGTAGGAAACACTGATGGGCTTGAAATAGGCCGCCGTCCGTCGGATGGAACGTTAAGTCGTGTGCGGGAGAGCCGTACCTGTGCATGTTAAAGAACACGCTGGATATCCTTGATCGGAGGCTACCATCTGCCTCCCAACAGCTGTTCCAGTGGGTCTCGCCCCCCAACCATCTCTGAGCCTTCGGGGTCCTTCGACCACGATTTCGCTCGTTGTATGCAAAAAACCGCTCAGAGGTAAAACAATCTATTATCCTAAAGCATTTCAGATAATCGATTTTCTTCGGTATTTTGATGGAATATGGCATACATAGTTAAACGTTTTAAATAGTGTACTCTACCCATTTAAAATCTCAATTTTATCATCCCAAAGTTATGACTACGCAATCTCGTGTGAGCATAGAGTATGACCTCACGTGTACAGCAGGGGAGGGACTCGGATCAGCTGGTAGCCGCCAGGCTCATAATCTGTCGCTTTCAGAATCGTAATCTGCAGCTTCCAGGCTCGATTCCCATATGTGACTGCGTTGAGGTACAATGGGAACTTTATACGCTAATTCTATTTCTGTCTTCGGTAACAAAATGGGCAAAATATCTTGAAAAGACCTTTTTCCGTCGGATGGGCACTCCATGTGCAGAGGGGGCGGTGGGGGGCTCAGTCGGTAGCGCGCCAGGCTCGTAATCTGCAGTTCCCAGGTTCGAGTCCCATCTGGGTCCGCTTTGAGACTTATCTCCGCAAAACTCCCTGCCCTGCCCACGGTCAGTAGGGGACAGCGGCGGGCTTGGAAAGGCCGCCGTCCGTCGGATGGAACGTTAAGCCGTGTGCGGGAGATACATATCCTTCGCACGTTAAAGAACACACTTGACGGGAAGCTACCATCTGTCTCCCAAGAGCTGTTCCAGTGGGTCCCCTCCCCCAACCTTCTCTGAGCCTTCGGGGTCCATGTGACCTGGCCATTTAGCCCATGGTGTGCAAAAAATTGCCGCTCAGAGGTAAAACAACCCAACCCTTGTGCAGGGTCGAGTTGTGTTTCTTCTGAGTTGCACTTTTTAGCATTATGGCCTAAATGTCCAGATCACAAGGGACTGAAGAAGGTTGAGAGAAGGGTGCGCACTAGAGGTTGTTAGGAGACAGATGGAAGCTTCCCGTCAAGAATATCCAGAATAATCTTTAACGTACAGATGGCATGACTCTCCCGAACTTGGGGCAACTGCTTTTACGTCCCATCTGACGGATGGCGTCGTTTCCACAAGCCCATCAGTGTCCTCTTTCTGACTGCGTGGGGTCTGATAGAATGGGGGTTTGAACTGCGTGGGGTCTGATAGGATGGGGGTTGAAACTAGAACCTGAGAAATGCAAACTGCAGATTACGAGCCTAGTGCGCTTCGTGTGTAGTAAGGCTTTATTCTGCATGATCATAAAGGGACCTTCCGTCTACATCCTAACAGCATTCCAGAGATAAGATCCCATCCCAATTCTAAGTGCTATGTGTCCTTGTCACCTAACCATTTAGCTGATTGCGAAAAGTGCCTTGTGAAGGTGAAATAACAACCCATAACATGCGATTGGGATGTGCAACACGCGGTACACTTCCAGCTAAAAAATGACGCAGTCGCCTAGAAGTTGCCTATAAAAATGAGTTTGGGATGGCTTCAATTATCCCTGACTTGCGACTGAAATAGGAGAAGGTTTAGGATTCATCAGGACTCATCAGGACTGGGACTCGTTGTAATTTAAATGTCCAACTTTTTTATGAAGAGAATAAATACTACTCAAATGAAGAGTTTCTTTCGATTTTGATTCTAACCATTCCATTAGCATTTAGTAGTTCAAATTAAGGAACACTATTTAACTTTTGATTACTTTTGGCTTCTTTATTGGTTACAGTTCCACGTTAAGTCACTTGTTTGTTAACTACGACTTTTAAGGAGAAACATGACTGAAGATAAAGCTCGAAATCCAACTAATTCAAATATCGATTTTCAACACTATGTGTTCGGTATTTAAAGAGATGGGAAGTGAAACATTTAACAACGTTCTGCAAAAAAACACTTTAAAATTAACGAAGATTAAAATAACTACACTCACTGCTAAAATACTCTTACACATTTTAATAAAGTTAGTACACTTTACTAAGATGTTATAATTTACTAATTTCCGTTATACTAATAACGGTTATTACTTTCGCTCTAAATAGTTTGTTTTAACTTCTACTTTTGCTTAGACTTCTCCGTATGAATGCTACTGTACACTTGGCACAGACTCCCGGCATACCTGATGAAAACCACTGAACTACAATGTATATTGAGTGGTGATCGTGAGGCATAGCCTTCCCACTTCCCGCTATCTCCCCGTCTCCTTTAATTGAACCAGATCCTACTCTAGTTAAGAAAATATTTGAAACACCCATCGTACAGAGGAATCAAGTGCAAACCAATCAGCGCACTGCTGTTAATTACAATAGAACGGGAACTTCGCTACAAGCGAGGAAGAAGATGAAGACGGCTTCAGCTTTCAAAGTGTAAACATAATTCGAAGAGAACTTTCACAGAAGCGAAACCGAGAGGGGAGGAAAAAAGAACCCCATATCAGGTACCACTCAGAAAGAGTTGGAGTGAGAAGAATTTGTGTTACAAGAGGAATCGGTTTGTCACAGGACGCTAATTAATTGAAGTGAAGACATCGATCACTTCGTCGCTGTCGAATGGGAGAAGTGTCATGATGCAACAACTGAAAATCGATGAGCATGTGAGAGGTGTTTGTAAGAGAGATGCGGACTTAGAATATTCTCGAAACTCTCTTTAATCACTTTGAGAGATTCTGTCGTTCAAAGAGAGAAGGAAAGATACCTAAGTTACAATTTGTCAAATATATTGGCAAGGCATAATTAAATAACTAAATTAATCACAGTACGTCTCATTTTGATACCGATACGATAATACACTACGTTGGTAGCAAACTGCCTTACCTAGTCTAAGATTTGATGGATTGTGCGTATGAGTATTCTTTTTGTGAGCTGAAATTTGTAGTAGCGAGTCAAGTGCAATGTCTTTATTGTATTGTCTGTAGATGTAATAATTCTAAATCGATATACTTGATAGTTGCAAAAAACGTTCAAAATTTCTTTACTCAACGTGTTTTGTTGGCTAATTTCTTAAGAGTAACATTTGCTTCAAATACAGACTTAATAAATTAATGCACATGGATTTTAAATATGCTAATTACTACTTAATGGACTAGTTTCGTTAGGGACCAACCAAATGCTAGCAATTAGTACTTTATTAATTGCTAGTAAATGAGCTTAACTAACAGGGTTGAGATTAATTCCCTTTAATCCCCATCCTGCCCTGGATCAGAAAGGAAACATTGTTCTTGGCTTGGAAAGCTTGGAAAGGCAATATCTGTCGAATGGGACGTAAAACCTTGCTCAGTGTGCTGGAGAGCCATACCCTGTGCACGTTAAAGAACACGCTGGATGGCCTTGACGGGAGACTACCATCTGTCTCCTAACAGTTATTCCAGTGGGTCCCCTCCCCGAACTTTCTCTGAGCCTTCGGTGTCCTTGTGATCTTGCCATTTAGCCCATTGTGTGCAAAAATGTGCCGCTCAGTGATAAAACAACACAACTAGTAATATGCTAGTATGACTCCTTATGTGACCTAGAACAAGTAATAAAATTAGTTCAGATTAAGTATCATCTTTGCCATTAACATATCTTACAATAAAAACCTAAGGAATGTTGTGCAATGGCAAATAGGAGACCTTTTGACACTGAAGCTTCTAAAGACTCAAAATTAATCAAAGCTTACTTACTATAGTTTGTGTAGCCATTATAACCTGAGTAGTTCGAATAAAATTGATACTGTTCTAATCAGCTAGACATGAAACGAAATTTGTTGCGCTAAGTCACTGGTATTCAAACTGCGATACGTGAACCCCGGGGTTCGGCAGGCCATATTTTAGGGTTTCCTCAAACGCTCGCGAAACAGGCAATAATTTTTAGTAGTAATCATTAAGTAATCAAATAATTACTACATTTTAGTAGTAATCATTAAGTAATCAAATAATTACTACATTTTAGTAGTAATCATTAAGTAATCAAATAATTACTACATTTTAGTAGTAAAAACAAGCATAAATTTGTGTAAATAAAAATAAACATAAAAAAAATCATAATTTTTTTAAAATAGTGTATGTCTATTAACAGGGTCGAATCTAGGGGGAAGGGATACATCCTCCCCCTGTTGTGAATGCTAGTAACCGGAACTGAGGCAAAAAATATTTAATGTACGCATATTACCCATAATTTTTGAAAACAATTCATTAAAAGTAACTAAAACGGAGGAAAAAATATATGTCGGAACGGCGTTCCGGATCATTCCATCTCAGTTTGTCCTCCCCACCCCCCGCCTCTTACAGTCGGATCATTTTCCTTCTCCCTCTTTCAGCAGTTAGGGCAACCAGGGTCATTTCTAATCTCTCGGCGGCAAAAATATTCTGGTGTCCCTTCGATAACCTTCCTAAGCCAAGAGCATACAAAAATAAAACAGAAATAACGTTAAAAACTGATTTAATTACATCAAAATTCTTTCATTTAATTAATTTTATTTTTAATTTATTCGCAATTGTTATATTTTACTTTGGGACGCGGGAGTATTTTCGGAAGGATTGCCCTCCCCCACTGCACCCGTGTAAAAAAATGAGAGCAAATGTTACGTATTCATTGAAAATTCCTGAGAGCAATATTACGTATTCGGATTTCAAAAAGCTAAACAAATAAGCACACCAAGAAATAGAATAGATGTAAGAATAAGAAGAGCAATATTCAAGAAGATTCGGAGTATATAAGAACAATATTTAAGCTAATATCTCCATCCCTGATAAACTGATTACACATTTCGAAAGACAAAGACATAGAAACCAACTTGTGTGAGCTACTGGTGTTTAATGCGGCAGACATGCGAGAGCCAATAACTTCTTGGTCTCCGTGCAAGCACTTAGTTTTGACTAATGAACCACATACGTTTAAAAAAGGAAATGGGAACCGAAGCAACTGGAAAATTCCAAAGATTCATCCAAAAGAATAAACTGTAATTTAGCAGAAGTGCTTCAATAATTTGCCATAATTTTCTTACCGCACTAGTCTTGCTAGAAACTTCGGACATTTTCTCTAGGAAAGTGTTCGTTCAATATTAGGTAAGGAACTGAAAACTCCAAGTGAAAGGTAAAGGGGGGGGGGAGGAAAGTAATAATGCTGGGTTATGCAGCTGTAATTGAATTTGGGTTTGCGCTCTATGATTAAAGAAAGAAGGGGTCTTCGGAGGACTTTGGTAAGTGGAAATTGTTTTCGATGGATGGCCAAGCATCCAGTGTGCTGTTACTTTATCTACTTTGTTGTTTTTTCTTTCCTTTTCTCTCTCCCTCCCCACTTTTTCCCCTTTTTGAGTAGAGTTAAAAATATCTTCCTGTGATAAAAGAAAAAAGAGTTTTTGAATTTTGTTGCTCAAGTAAAAACGTGTTAGTTACTTTTTAGGAAATGAATGAAATGTTTTCGTTTCTTAATTATTCTCATTCGTGAAAAGGAGTCAAAATTACGTTTCCTTCTTTTACTTTTATTTTATTTCGACGACGAATGCGAAAATGTTTGCCATTTTAAACAGATTTTAAAAGTTTTTTCTTTTTTTTAAAGATTTTGAAAAAATTTTGTTCTAAGCGTATTTTTAAAAAAAAAAATGCGAACATGAATATCCAGAGAGAGAAAAGTCAGTTCTGTCTCGTGACTTTCTTTTTAAATGAGATGTACATTTTTAAACAAAAACAGGAGTCTTGATTAATCGATGTAAACGGACCGAATCGGATAATCGAAATATCGGATAACACGTATGTAATTAAAAAAAAAACGGTTCGAAATAGGCTTAAAAAATAAAGTCACAATACTCATAAAAAGGAAGAAGAAGATCAGTTGGGTTGTTTTACCTCTGAGCGGCATTTTTTTGCACACCATGGGCTAAATGGCCAGGTCACATGGACCACGAAGGCTCAGAGAAGGGACCCACTGGAACAGCTGTTGGGAGACAGATGGTAGCCTCCCATCAAGGCCATCCAACGTGTTCTTTAACGTGCACAGGGTATGGCTCTCCAGCACACGGAGCCACGGCTTAACGTCCCATCCGACGGACGGCGGCCTTTCCAAGACCATCGGTGTCCCCCTACTGACCGTGAGCAGGGCGGGGAATTTTGCGGAGATAAATCTCAACGCTGACCCAGCTGGGACTCGAACCCGGGAACTACAGATTACGAGCCTGGAGCGCTACCGGCTGAGCCACCCCCGCCCCGAGAAAGATCAGACTCTGTACCCTAACCGCAAAGGTGACGCTTTGAAGTCGACTGTCAGTAAGTGCTTCTTTAATCCCTGGCTTAAAAATCCATCACTGACGGTTGGCGTATGTTCTTACTTTTGCCTACAGCAATGTAGTGAACTCTTACGTTGAACCATCGGCTGACCGGAAAAGAAATTTCTTCCAATTTTTTTTTTTGACCAAATGTTTTTAGGTGCATAGCTAAATGATTTTGCCAATTCACAGGCACTAACTTATGGTAAAGAAAACTAGCTGAAAATGCGCATAATCTTCATTTCCAAGATTCGAGCCCCAACTATGCCTCGATGAAATTCTTCATGGGACCATCTCTTAGATCCTTGAAAGAAAAATGGATTCCGATGCGCTTTGAAAGCCCACTCTTTGTCGGCGGAGACGTAGAGCCATGTGCAGGAAATGCATAATTTATGTACAGTCGCTCAAAAAAATATCCGAACACTATGGTTGATTACAGAATTCAGAAAAAATATCTGGCAATGTTTTTTTTAGAAATTAGTGATCTGGCAACCTTCGTGTAGGTACACAAAGGTTGCCAGATCACTAATTTCTAAAAAAATCGCTGCCAGATATTCTTTTCTGAATTCTGTAATCAACCATAGTGTTCGCATACTTTTTTGAGCGACTGTACATGAAAGAACCCGTTTGGTGGGAAACTTTCATTTCTCCTAACAGCTCTACCGTGGATCCCCAACCTACTCTAAGCTTTCAAGTCCTTGTGATCTGGTCATTTAGCTCATTGGGGGAAAAAAGTATCTTTCATTAGTAAAACAACAACTCTGAGCCCTTAGGGCCCTTGTTACTTGTAATTAACCCACTGTAGGCAAAAAACTAAACTTTTTTTACATAATTTCGCACACAACAACTATGTATCCATTACTTCTTCGTTTTTCGGATTTAAATGTTAAAGGAGAGATAAATAACTGCACTAAAGATGTGCCATAATTAGCCCGTCATGAATAGCAATAATGTTAAATGATTAGGTTTGAAACTTCTATAATCTAATATGCATTGCAAATATATGTTGTGAAAACTGTAAACATTAAATCATAGAGGATGATGAAATTTTTTTGAAAGTAACCTTCACACTCTCAGTTCACAAAAATCGATATCCATTTTAGATTTACTCAAGTTCAGATGTTTAGCTTTGGTATTGACAAAGATGGCAAACCGCCTTAAGGCATTGGAATGTGTAAACCAACTTAAGTGTGTTGGGAAGTTCAAGATTAAATGTTTAAGTTTGGTGAAGTAAAATACGATGAATATCGAGTTTTATGTCAATAATATTTAATTTCTTGATTAAGTTGTAAACTAAGACCAACCTAATTGTAGAACAAATTATTATGCAGCATCTAATGAGTACTGTAAATATTTGCATATTTTCCTATTGGAATTTCTCATTGGAAAAGGAAAAAAAAACAAATAACAACAAGCAAATTCTAAGCTGAATGTGGTACACGATTGCTGCCTACATTAAAAGTAGTCGAATAAATATAATACATCCCAGTTATTCATATATTATACTACCTTATTTCTACATTCCACATGATGTCGAAAATAAATTACATTCGTTCATGCGGATACGTGTGATCTGGTGCTGCTGTTTATGCAGAGGCAGTTTAAGATATTTGGAGGACACAGGCGCAAAAGAATCGAGAGGCCCTAGGCGCGAAAGATTTAATAAACCCCCAACTGTTCGAGATGGGTGTGTGTGTGTGTGTATGTTTGGGTAAGGGGATGTGTATTCATTGTAAAAAACATTTTGCAGTTAGGAATGGGAAAAATGCCTACAGCAGGTTAAATAAATTGAATTACAGAAATACATAAATAGAAAATTTAACATGTACACCGAAGAGCCAAAACATTATGACCACCTGCGTAATATAATGTTGGTCCTCCACGTGTCGCCAAAACAACTCTTACCTGGCGAGGCATGGACGTTGCAAGATTTCTAAAGGTGTTTTGTGTTATCTGGTACCAACACGTTACCATCAGATCCTTTAACTCTTGTAAGTTACGTGGTTGAGCCGCCGCAGATCGGATATGATGTTCCAACACAAACCACAGAAGCTCGATTGGATTGATGTCTGGGGAATTTGGAGGAAAGGACAATACCTGGAAGTCTTCCTCATGTTCCGCGAACCATTCTAGAACAATCCGGATAGTATGGCATAGCGCATTATCCTGCTGAAAGAAGGCACTACTAGAGGGAAATATACCGTTACCATGAAAGGATGTACCTGGTCTACAATGATGTTTAGGTAGGTGGTAGACGCCATTGTTTCTTGCACATGAATGACTGAACCAAGAGTTTCCAATCAGAACATTTCCCAAAGCATTACACTTCATCCACTGGCTTGTTTTCGTCCCATGGTGTATCCTGGTGCCAACACTTCCCAGGTAAACGACGCACACGTACCCGACCATCCACATGGTGCAACAGAAAACGAGATTCATCGGATCAGACGACCTACTTCCAATCGTTCAAGGTCCAGTTTTGATGCTCGTGTGCCCATTGTAGGCACTTTCGCCTGTGAACCGAGGTTAGCATGGGCACTCGGAGTGGCCTGCGGATATGCAGCCTCATTTTCAGCAGGTTTCGTTATACTGTGTGCTGTGACACATTACTCTCGTCACCAGCATTCACATTATGGACGAGTTGTACCATAGTATCCCTTCTGTTTGCTTGTACCATACGAGATAGCCATTGCTCACCTCTAACATCGATGAGGCGTGGTCGGCCCACACCTTGATGGCCGTTGTAGCTTTTCCTTCCTCGGACCACTTTTTGAAGGTACTAAAACCACGGCTGACAGTGAGCACCCCACAAAGCCTTACCGCCTCGGAAATGCATGACCCAGTCGTCTGGCCGTTACAATTTGGCCTTTGTCAAACTAACTTATGTCCGCTGCCTTTCCTATCTGAAGAACAAGACTAACACTGATTAACGGAGCTCAGTATCAGATGTTATTTATACCGTTTCATGCCATTCACACGCGCCGTCTTTTACCTGCAGTTGCTTCGATTTGCATAATGCTGTCATAATGCTGTCATAATGTTTTGGCTCTTCGTGTATTATATACTGTAAATTTGCACAAACTGAAAAATAAACAAAAATGCTAACCGAAATAAATACGTGTTCATGTCACTGTGTAGGTAACTAAAATTAACAACACCTACAGCGAAAAGTGTGAAGTTAAATTCGGTGTTCCTCAAGGATCCATTTTAGGCCCTTTTTATTTCTGATTTACATAAACGACTTAACAAAACTGAAACTAAATAGTAGCATGTTTTTATATGCCGATGATATAGTTTTAGCTAATATAAACAAATTGGAAGAAGATGCTGTTAAACACTTGCAAAAAGACTTTAATATTATTAAACGATGGTTAAACTCAAATAAACTGTATCTAAATAGCAATAAAACCAAATGGATGACCTTTCATTCACCTAGTTTCAAAATTAACAACAACTTAATTATTAAAACACACAAATTAAACTGCAGAAACAAGGGAACCATTTCTGAGCTAGATAACTGTGGCTGCATAACAATTGACGGAGTACATACAATAAAATATCTAGGATTGCATCTCGACAGCGCCCTCCGATGGAACATTCATACTGAGAAAATCTGCAGCACATTAAGGCTTTGTGCTTTGAAATTAAATAAATTACGATATATTATGGATACCAACCAGTGGTGAAAGTAGATATAATTTCTTAGCGGTACGCTTCAAAGCATAGCTATGTGTGGAAAATCACACACAGGCGATCACTCCAGTGAAGTCGTCGTACAGGGGTACAGGCTCTTAGATTTTCTCATTTTCCATATGTTTTCTGCAAATAGTGAATGATTTAGAGATTTTTAATGTGAAATAAATATTAATATATTTAAATATTTGCTGATTTCGTTGCATTTTTGGATTTCAGTCTTATTGAAAAAAAATAATATGATTTAAATGTTTTCGAAATTATTTTAGAAAAGAAAATTAACGTTTCATTCGTATTGTAATTTTGAATACTCAACTTGCATATTTTAAACTCAGAAGCCAAATATAGCATTTTTTTAGAATAACATTTATCGGAGATTTGTAATAGCCTTTAAAATTAATAAAGATTAATCAATAATTACATGACATACGGGAATTTCCCTCTGACTTATCCACGATAATAGATGCGAAATTGCAGAGTTTTCGCATCCAAAATGAGGTAGGAAAAGAGTGACTTTTGGCAAAAAAAGTTGCGAGATTTTGTTGAGCGCTCTTGTGTGCCAAGCAAAATCATCTATCTTTCCACTCTTGTTAAGGGTACTATAGGTTGGTCATTCCTGCAGTAGAAAAATTAATCATTTCACTTTTACACGTGATGTACGTATTTGTTAGCACGCTTAAGTTTACATATGATTTGACCTCAATATAGACCTTGTCTTTACCTTAATGAGAAATATTTAGCGATTCCGCAACGCTAATACCACAGAGTGAAAATGGTAACTATTAGGTTGGCCGTGCGTGTATGCTTTTACCGTTTGGATACCATCGCAGCCCGATATGCATCCCAAACTCTCCTCATCTCTCATGCTTGCTTCCTTTCCTCCTTAAGAGGTACTTGTAAAACTTGTACCTCTTAACTACTACTTGTAAACTGTAATGCCACTCTTCTAGTGGACCTGGCAGAATTCTTTCTGTTCTCTCCTAACCTTAATCCACTCTGATAAAAGGTTTTAAGAAAAAGGATAACCTCGCTTTTCTTTAATACATAACAGCTTGGCTTTTTATTTCAGTTCCACAGCATTGTTCGTTAAAGCTACAGCATTATTTTTATATCAAATTTATTGTTTGGTGTAATTAAAAAGTTGATAATAATTTTATCAGTGTTTCTAAGGAAAAACATCTTTTATCATAAAAAGAAATTATGATTATCAACTTATTATAATGATTCTGATATTTGGGGATCTGAAACGGCTCGACGCATCTAATATGTATAATAAACAATAAATACCCCCCTCAAGCAGCTGTTTGCCAGAGAGGTCTGACAGGAGCCTGTCAGTAGAAGATTTTGTGAGGATGGCAGGACTTCAGCAGAAAGACATCACAAACATTCATGCCTTAACCGGGGTTCGAACCCAGGTCTCTTTGATCAGTAGCCAAGTGCGCTAACCACTCGGCCACGGGACGGCTTAGTATATATGCAAATGCTATAAATTCTGATACTGAAGGTTAAATTTCAAGGGATGTAAATGATGAAAAAACCATAGAGAATTAAATTCTTAGTTGATAATTTTTTTACACCTCTCAAACAGCTGGTTATCACTCATCTGACAAGAACCTGTCGATTTAAGACGTCAGATGACTAATTATGAAGGCGAGGTCTCAGCAGAAAGAAAATAACCATACCTATAGGGTCTCGAATCCAGGTCCCATAAACTTGAAGCGAAGAGTGTAAACCATTTGATCACAAGGACGATGTCAAGCTCAATAAATTTGACAAATGGCAGTTATCAACGACACAGGTTTTGTTAATCATTTTGAATTTTCTGTGGGTCTTGTTCTTGAACTATCTTCTTTATCATTAGCTATTCATTATTTCAAACTTCTTTTTTACAGACGACAATGTTGACATGCTGTGATCAATACTAACAAATATGCTGAATTCAATGAAAATGATAGTGGTTATAAAAGTCGAAACTGGTAGTTCAGTATAAACTACTGATGAAATATGAGGAGGATTCATCATTACAGTTGCCTTGAGTATGGGTCTTTTTTGGATGTCGAAAATCTCAGACTACAGGTACGTATTAAGAGTCAGAGATTTTTCAAAAGCAATCATTAGTAATATTCAACATCAAACAAACAAAGAAACTAAAAAAAAAAAACAATTGGAATATTGTTACTTACAAAGAGAAAATTTACAGAAATCTGAAGTTTTCTCTTCAAACTCTATAAACAAATTAACTGCACTAAAATAAAAATCGCAAAATCGTTTTCCCCAGTAGTATATTGGCGACAAGACTCAGGTGGAAAATATTTTTTGAAGGACCTAAAGTTAACCTCATGAGAAGCGACGAGGGAGAAAGTAAAAATTCGCTAGATTTCTTTTTATAGATCTTTTTATTTAATATTCAAATAAACTTATCTAGAATAAATAAACATATTTACTTTCTTTTGTTAAAGTTTATAAATAGACACAAATAAAAAAATTAAATTAATATACGCCAAAATAATTTTTTTAAATCTTCCAAATAATTTCAGCCGCAGAGTTTAGGAGTCTCGTATACTCTTACTGTGTGCGTATACTCTGAATACATGTCTGTTTAGAACTCGCAGATGTTTAGGAGATGACGAAACAGACCACCAGCTTTTGAAATGACTGGGAAGGACAACTAACATTTAAAATTCATAGCAAATATTTCCTGCCATAAAATTAAGGGAGATGTGCTAAGCGAAAATTATGTTTAAAAAAATGATGTGCCAACTTTTGTGGGACAATAAAATTAAAAGAACGTGTATTAGTTATTTTATTATGGTTTCTTCAATAGCGTAATGTAAGGTGATTAACGGATAAAACTAATTTTTAAAAATCTGCTTTTCGACGATTCTTACATTAAAGAATCCCCCCTTCAAACTTATTACTTAAATTTGGAGAAGCATGTGCCCCATCGCCCCCCATTAAACTGCGTTCCGTTATTCCCAGAAAAGTTTAGAATTTTCAATTCAGCAGAATATAAAAAAAATGTATATTTGGAAACGAAAATTTTAAAGTCACATGTACAGTCGCTCAAAAAAGTATCAGAACACTGTGGTTGATTACAGAATTCAGAAAAAATATCTGGCAACGATTTTTTTAGAAATTAGTGATCTGGCCACCTTCGTGACACGAAGGTGGCCAGATCACTAATTTCTAAAACTAATTTCTAATCAACCATAGTGTTCGGATACTTTTTTGAGCGACTGTACACGCCATTATACTACTACCATTACCATCCCGTTTTCCCAGTTCTGCCTCCGGTAGTGATTAAGACCGAACCCAGACAGCTACGACTTTGGTTGGAGTCGCCTTTCACTGTTTAGTTCTGTCTTGCTAATCGTTCAAAGAGAGAAAGCACTACTTCCAATTTCTAGCACTCCTCCCTTGGCACTCCCTCTCGGCAGAAACGGAATCTCAAGTATCAGGTTTCTAACCAGCTTGGTATCTAAAGGGTTAAACTCTAGTAATGTAATTAAAAACCGACGAGTTTTTCTTAAAAGGAATGGTTCGCTTTTAAAAATAATTAAATTCTCGGTTGAAAAAACTTTAAGGTAAAAAGAAATCGTTAACGGAGCCACTACTGAAAAATATCTTACCGGTACGTCGTACCGGCAAATAATTTCTTGCCGGTACGGCATATATTGGCCTACTTTCACCACTGATACCAATAAATGTATTATGCTTTATAAAGCAACCTGTGAGTCCCTCTTAAATTATGCCATAACGATACATGGTACAACCAACTTAACAAATATTAAAAAAATAGAACGCATTCAATTCTCAATAACTAAAAATATTATACCAATTAAAGACCGCACACATCTAATTACAGCCCAAGATAGATTTATTTACTTGGATATCTTTCCTTCAGAGCCTATATAAATATAATATAGTTATGCGTAATTTTTTCGACAACACACAGAAAAATAAAGTCCAGCATGATAAAAACACCAGATTTAAAGAAAAATATTATTTTCAACTACCGAATTTTACAAATAACTATGGGAAATGCACAAGTTGCTACAAATTTCCATACATTTTCATTCAATTACCAAGTGAACTGCTAGCCGTAAATTCGTTAAGAGAAATAAAACACGAAATAAACAGTTTTTTATTAAAAAATTAGATAATTAATATTAATACCTACTGACAAATTATGTGGTGCTGAATGTAAACATTAAAATCCGATTGTTATTTTGAAATATTCTAAAATTGTTAAATTGTTAAAATTGTTATTTTGAAATGAAAAAAGGTAAAATAAAAATTTGTAAAGAGAGCATATTATTGAATGTCGAAATTCTCAACTGAAATAGTAAGAGAGTACATAGTAAATGTAATGTGATATAAATATATTAAGATTAGCAGATTAAGGAAGAAAGAAGATATTATGTTTTATGCCAATGTATTATTCTCTCCTGCAGATAAGCTGTTAGCTTTGCGGGACATCTGTAAACAAGGAATGATTTATTTGACTTTGTCTTATTAAATAAATGATTTTAAAAAAAAAGAAAACGTTAGGTTGGGTTGGGTTGTTTTACCTCTGAGCGGCACTTTTTTGCACACCATGGGCTAAATGGCCAGGTCACATGGACCCCGAAGGCTCAGAGAAGGTTGGGGGAGGGGACCCACTGGAACAGCTGTTGGGAGGCAGATAGTAGCCTCCCGTCAAGGCCATCCAGCGTGTTCTTTAACGTGCACAGGGTATGGCTCTCCCGCACACGGGGCCACGGCTTAACGTCCCATTCGACGGACGGCGGCCTTTCCAAGCCCATCGGTGTCCCCTACTGACCGTGGGCAGGGCGGGGAATTTTGCGGAGATGACCTCGAAGGCTGAGAGAAGGTTGGGGGAGGGGACCCACTGGAACAAGCTGTTGGGAGACAGATGTTACTTTCTACATTACTTGTTACATCGGGGACACCGATGGGCTTGGAAAGGCTGCCGTCCGTCGGATGGGACGTTAAGCCGTGGCCCCGTGTGCGGGAGAGCCATACGCTGTGCATGTTAAAGAACACGCTGGATGGCCTTGACGGGAGGCTACCATCTGTCTCCTAACAGCTGTTCCAGTGAGTGTTCCATGTGACCTGGCCATTTAGACCATGGTGTGCAAAAAAGTGCCGCTCAGAGGTAAAACAACCCAACTTATGAACGGCCTTTTTCTTTTGCACACAAGGACTACAAGGGGTCAGATAAAGTTGGCGAAGGGGACCCACTGAATAATTGTTAGGAGAAATATGAAAGTCTCCCTTCAAGGTCAACCAGAGTGTTCTTTAACCTGCACAGAGTATGACTCTCCTACACACGGGACCAAGGCTTTACATACCATCCGACGGACGGCGTGTTTTCCAAATCCATCCAGTGTTTCCTTTCTGAACGAGGACAGGGTGGAGGCTTAGCAGAAAATACCCCTCGACCTGGGAGCTGCCAATTACGAGCATGGCGCGCGCTACCGACTGAGCTACTCTCGCTCTCACAGTTGTTGAGGTATAGGTTTAATTTCAATTGAATTTTGCAGAATTTCAGTTCGCAGTTTCGAACATTTTCGTACTTTCTTGCTAGAACTAAGTGTGGGAAGTTGGGATTTTTATCTCTGAGAGGCATTTATTTGCACAAATTGGGCTAAATTGCTAGGTCAAAATGATATCAAAGGCTAAGAAAAGTTTGGTGAGAGGAATCCATTGGGAACATTGGAAAACTGTTAGAAAACAGACGGAAATCTCTCGTGAAGGTAATTTAGAGCAGTGTTTCTCAACATTACTTACTTCTCGACCTTACATTGCAAAGGCATGCGTATAATCATTTTTCTGATTTATATGATTTATAACGATTACTTTCTCGATTTCCAGTTTATTTTGAAGGCTATAGAGATTCTTGTTTACGCATTATTTCATAAATATATGTACCTATTGATTGCGTTGAGTTGTTTTACCTCTGAGAGGCACTTTTGCACACAATGGGCTAAATGGCCAGGTTACAAGGACCCTGAAGGCTCAGAGAAGGTTGTGGGAGGGGGCCCACTAGAACAGCTGTTAGGAGACAGATGGTAGCCTTCCGTCAAGGCCATTCAGTGTGTTCTTTAACGTGCACAGGGTATGGCTCTCCCGCACACGGGGACACGGCTTAATGTCTCATCCGACGGACGGCGGCCTTTACCAAGCCCATCGGTGTCTCCTCCTACCGTGGGCAGGGCGGGGAATTTTGCGGAAATAAATCTCAACGCTGACCCAGCTGGGACTCGAACCTGGGAATTGCAGATTACGAGCCTGGCGTGCTACCGACTGAGCCACCCCCACCCCTATCGATTGCGAGTGAGTGTATTTTAGGATTTTTATTTTATTTTAATTACGAATTTTCAAAATATGTTCTAGAACCGAAAGGGGATCCTTGAAGCCCGGCGGCTGAGAATCACTGATATAGAGTGTTCTTTAATGTGTACAGTCGGTCAAAAAAGTATCCGAACGCTATGGTTGTATACAAAGTTCAGAAAAAACAACTGGCAACGATTTTTTTAGAAATTAATGATCTGGCAACCTTCGTGTACCGTATACGAAGGTTGCCAGATCATTAATTTCTAAAAAAAATCGTTGCCAGATTTTTTTCTGAATTTTGTATGCAACCATAGCGTTCGGATACTTTTTTGAGGGACTGTACAGGATATGGGCCTCCTGCACGGGAAGCCACATCTTAATGTCGTTTTGGACAGAGGCTGCCTTTCCAATCCGATCGGGTCCTCCTTTCTCACCGAGAGCAGAGAAGAGGTTAGAATAGGAATCTCAGAGAGGGAAACTCGATCCTGGGAAAATTAGGTTTCGAAACAAGTGGGATACCGACTGAGTAAGCCCTCGCTCTGGTTTTGCTAAAATAATGACTTTGAGGGAGATGATGAAATATGTTCACCCCCAGCCTTAATTCCCAGCCTTAATGGAGGAGTGGATTTAGTTGACACCATAACATAAAGATACTAAATGACATCCGCCATCTTGTAGGAAACGTGAGGGAGAAAGAAGAATCTGAATGAGGAAGAATAGAAGGATAAATGATTAAGGGACGGATAATCCTGGAGAGGGGAGAAAAGAATGATAGAGAAAAGAAAACAAAACGTGAAAACAATAAAAAAATTGAATAAAAATATTGAATATATTGTTTACATGGAACGAAAGAAATAAGTAGAAAAAAAGAAAGCCAAAAATCGGGATCATCACGTAAAGAAATATGGAGAGACATAGCTCAGGGAGAAGGGAATATGGAAAGAAATAGTCTAGGGAGAAAGGAATATAGAAATAAATAGTCAAAGGAGAAAGGAATATGGAAAGAAATAGTCTAAAGAGAAAGGAATATGGAAAGAAATAACCTAGGGAAAAAGGAATATGTAATGAAATAGTTTGGGGGAAAAGAAATGTGGAAAGAAATAGTCTAGGGAGAAAGGAATATGGAAAAAATAGTCTAGGGAGAAAGGAATATGGAAAGAAATAGTCTAAGGTGAAAGGAATACGGAAAGAAATAGTCAGGGAAAATTAAATATGGAAAGAAATAGTTTAGGGAAAAAAGAATATGAAAAGAAATAGTCTAGGGAGAAATGAATATGGAAAGAAATAATCTAGGGAGAAAGGAATATGGAAAGAAATAGTCTAGGAAAAAGGAATATGGAAAGAAATAGTCTAGGAAAAATGAATATGGAAAGAAATAGTCTAGGGAGAAAGGAATAGGGAAAGAAATAGTAAATAGTCTACGGAGAAAGGAATATGGGAGAAAGGAATATAGAAAGAAATAATCTAAGGAGAAAAAATATGGAAAGAAATAATCTAAGGAGAAAAAATATGGAAAGAAATAATCTAGGGAGAAAGAAATATAGAAAGAAGTAGTCTAGGGAGAAATGAATATGGAAAGAAATAGTCTAGGGAAAAAGGAATATGGGAGAAAGGAGTATAGAAAGAAATAGTCTAAGGAGAAAGGAATATGGAAAGAAATAATCTAGGGAGAAAGAAATATGGAAAGAAATGGTCTAGAGGGAAAGGAATATGGAAAGAAATAGTCTAGGGAGAAAGGAATATGGAATGAAATAATCTAGGGAGAAAGAAATATGGAAAGAAATAGTTTAGGGGAAAGGAATATGGAAAGAAATGGTCTAGGGGAAAAGGAATATGGAAAGAAATAGTATAGGGAAAAAGGAATATGGAAAGAAATGGTCTAGGGGAAAAGGAATATGAAAAGAAATAGTTTAGGGAAAGGGAATATGGAATGGAATAGTCTAGGGAGAAAGGAATATGGAATGAAATAAAGGGAAAAAAGAGAGGAGTTATGACGTGAAGAACGAAATAAAAAATAGTGCAAAGGGGAAGAAATAAATTGGGAAAGAAACGGAAGAAATGGTGGAGAGTGCAGAAGAGTAAAGGGAAAGATATGGTCGAAAAAAATAAAGACCAGCAATAATGTAAATGTCAAACATAAATGAGAGAAGATCTAACAAGATAAATATGAAAATACTGATGAACGAAAAGTATTGCATAAACAATATATTCGTAAAATCGGAAATGTGAGATTATGATAAATGTAGGATAGAAAACTAGGAAGTAGAAAATGATGTGAGTAATGCGAAAAAAGTTGTTTCAAGAATTGGGTAATGTTCGTTACATTACATTTTTACAAAGAGAAGCAAAAAAAAAACTGTTTGCATACTTCATATGCAAATGTATTCATTTCGTAAATGGTTACTGTAATGTGTGTCTACAAATCGCAGGCTTGAAACTAACAACAGAATAGGAAATGTGATATGAAAATTTGTCTACTTTTCTTATGATCGTTAGGATCACGTATTTACATCGAATCAAAGTGCGCCGATACAAATTCAGCCCGAGGCTATGTAACTCCAGCAGCAAAAGAGGTAAAAAAAAATATGTTGACTTGACTTTAACGTAACTGTATACAGCAAAACAACGAAGGACACGTTGCAAAGAAGAAACTTTTTGCATCTAAGTTTTATTTTCAGTTCAGGTAGGAGATCAGGCGGCACTCTATTCTGTTCACTGGATGCGGACAGCTAATCGTGTGCTCAGAACGCGTGTCGTGTGTGCCCGAACGTGGGTCTCTCAAGTGCGGTACATCACTGTTCTTGGAAACAAAAAGTGCCATCATCTCTATGCACATGTTCCTTGCTTCATTTCACAAGAGAGTGCTGCGTTTGCGAATTTCCTCCAAAATGCGATTCACGATCTTCTAGGGGGGCAGAAAATAGTCATCTTTACCAGCAACTCCTTCTTTCCTACCGTTGAAAATTTTTTTGCCTGCAATCCTTGACTTTAAGGCTTATAGGAGCACTTCCTCAACAGTCGAGTGCCCTTTGTGTTTCGTCAAATGCAAGCAAATCTACAAGCAAAAGAAAAGAAGAAGGAAAACCCTCACATGAAGAGAAAAACTAATAAAGCAAACAGAGAACAAATGCCAAAATATCTTGAGTAGATTATTCAGGAAGAAGAAAAGAGATCACGGATCTGTAATGTGATGGGATAGAGGAATTGTTTGATGTCTGAGAGACATTTTTTCCACACAATGAACTAAATGGGTTGGATTGTTTTACCTCTGAGCGTCATTTTTATTCACGCTGTGGGGTAAATGACCAGGTCACAAGGCCCCAACGGGATTCGAAAAGGTTGTGGAAGGAGATCCATTGGACAGATGTTAGGAGAGAGATAGAAACTTCGAATCATTCAGCTTGTTCTTTATCGTAAACAAGGCATGACTCTCAGACACAGGGGCCTAACGTCTTATTCGACGGACGGTGGCCTTTCCAAGCCCAATGGTGTCTTCTTTCCTGATCAAGGGAATAGTACAAGTGAGACTCGAACTTGGGAACTGAAGATTACGAGCCTGGGCGCTATTGACTAAGTCAATCCCGCTTCATGAACTAAGTGAAAAGATCACAAGAAGCCGAAGAAATCAGAGTAGGCTGCGAAAGGGAATGGACAAAACAGCTGTTAGGATACAGATGGAAATCACCCTTAAGGCAATTCATCATGTTCGTTAACAGTTCTAGGATATGGTTTCAAGAACAAGGGATCAAGGCTTAATGCCTCACCCAATAGGCGGATTTGCTGAAGTGCTCCCTTTCTTCCAGGCTAATTGGTGCTCCCTTTCTTCTTGAGTCCAGAGTCCCCCTAAAATTAGCGCCCCCCCCAAAAAAAGACTATTTCTAAATCAAAAGATGTATGACTGCTAAATTCGGTTTACAGATTCCTCTTATCTTAACCTAGAGTTGTGCTTAAGGTAAGGGTTTGTTTCCCAACCATTCTTCCTTCCCCGCAAACCGCCCTCACCTAAAACCGGGGAAAGAATTTCGAAATAACACTTCTTCTTATATAGCTTAAAGCAGGGTAGGAGTTTGCATGTACCTGAAAAAATTAATTGTGAGAGTTAAATGTGAGAGAAAAACAATAGTGAGAGTTAAGACTACCAAATTCAGTGTACATTTATTTCTTAACATACGCTATTTTCCAGGTATGTTTAAGACTCCTAGTCGTGTAAACGTGGCATTAAACAACTCGAAGACAGTTCGACGATAACATATGGAACAACCAAACCTACCATCACAATACAGCTCGGTGAACTCATTTTTTTCTCCCGAATAATCTACTCAGATATTTCTATGTTTTTTCTCCTTTGCTTTATTAGGTTTCTTTATACCTTGTTGGTAAAGTTTTGGAAAAGTAAAATTATCGTCTAAGTAATGTATACTGAGATGCCAATTTATTAGGTATACCTACCTAGTAAATTTATTAGGATATACCTATTTATTATACCAATTTATTAGGTATACCTACCCAGTAGCGTGTTGCGACTTCTTTGGCCTTCAGAACAGCCGAGTTCGTTGGGCCATGGAACTTACAAGATGATGGATGCGTTGTGGGGAATGATTGGTTCCCGTTTTCAGCGAAGGACACGAAAGCACGCCTCCAGTGGGCGCAGGAGCATCGATACTGGAGGTTGAGGACTGCAAAAAGTTAACCTGGTCGGACGAATCAAGGTTCCTTTTGAATCAGTCTGAAGATTTTCGATAGGGTTTAGATCTTGGGACTGTGTAGACCAATGAAGAAAAGACGTCGGCATGTTCCTGGAACCATTCGGGGACGATACGTGCCTTGTGAGCAGGTGCATTATCACCTACATGAACGTGTCTATCCGAGTGAGGATAAACTGTAGCCATGAAGGGATGAACTTGGACAGCAACGATGTTCAAAATACGCCATGGCGTTCAAATGTTCTTCGATGGGTATCAGGAGGCCTAATGTGAGGTAGAAAAACATTCCCCACACCATCACACCGCAACCACCGGCCTGTATTGTTGAAGATGGTTCATGGTTCACCAGAGAAGATGGTTCCATGGCCTCATATTACTTGCGCCAAATTCTGATACTTCCATCAAACTGATTCAAAAGGAACCTTGATTCGTCCTCTCAGGCTAAATTTTTGCAGTCCTAACGTTCAGTGTCGATGCTCCTGCACCCATTGGAGATGTGCTTTCGTGTTCTTCGATGGCAACATCGGCACTTGACATGATCAGTGGCTGTAATGGGAAAAATGAAATTAAAAAGGAAAAATTCTTCAAGCAGCTGCTTGCCATAGAGGTCTAACAGGAGCCTTTCTGGGATACGTTCTGTTTAATGCGCCATGGACGAAAATCTGTAAGGATGGCGGGACCTCAGCAGGAAGAGAACACAAACATCCAGTCTTATCTGGAGTTCGAAAACAGGTCCCTTTCATTAGTGCCAAGCATGCAACGGGGGAATCTATCATAATCTGAAAGAGGCAGATATTGTTGGTGTCAGGTGTGCGGGTTCTACTCGCTCGGAAACAGCAAGTCACATATGTTGTTAGTGTCAGGTGTGCGGGTTCTACTGGCTCGGAAACAGCAAGTCACATATGTTGTTAGTGTCAGGTGTGCGGGTTCTACTGGCTCGGAAACAGCAAGTCACATATGTTGTTAGTGTCAGGTGTGCGGGTTCTACTGGCTCGGAAACAGCAAGTCACATATGTTGTTAGTGTCAGGTGTGCGGGTTCTACTGGCTCGGAAACAGCAAGTCACATATGTTGTTAGTGTCAGGTGTGCGGGTTCTACTGGCTCGGAAACAGCAAGTCACATATGTTGCCACAGAGTGTTGTTGGAAAACGTTTATGAGACTGGATACTGAGCAAATAAGCACACGAAGTATGGTAGAAATTACAAGCCGTATTCGAGATAGAGAAGACCACAGAAGACATTAAACGAATCCATAAAACTTAGTGACTATTAAGTATATTCGATGAGTTGTAGGAGACTGGGGTTGGATCAGTCGGTAGCGGGCCAGGCTCTTCATGTGCAGTTCCCCTATTCGAATCCCAATGTACCAGCGTTGAAATTTTTCTCCGTTAAACTCCCACTGTGCCCTCGATTAGAAAGGAGACACCGTTGGGCTTGGAAAGGACGCCGTCCATCGGATGGGACGTTAAGCCGTGATGCAGTATGCAGAAGAGCCATACCATATGCGCGTTAAAGAATACGCTGGGTGGCCTCGACGAGGGATTCCATTTGTCTCCTAACAGCTGTCTAATGGGTTTCCTTCCCTCAACTCTCTGTGAACCCTTAGGGTCCTTGTGACCTGCCCATTGTGTGCAAAATATTTACCACTCAGAAATAAAACAACCCAATGCGTTATAATTAAGAGACGCCTTAAAATTCTTCTTTACTTTCAGTAAAGCAAAATGCGACTTAATATGAAAAAAATAAAAAAATAAAAAATCAAGTACAGGACCTTTGAAAGTTTAACTCCAAAACTGAATGAGCAAAATTTAGGTAAGTATAAAATAATCATCTACAGACGGAAAACTTACGAACTTTTCTATGTATTTTCCTTTGCTGCTATATCATAAATTTCACCTTCAAATATCAGTTAAAAATATGCAAAAATCCAAACAAAAAAATTATTTAAACAAAAATTCAACGTTATTATAATAAGAACTTTGAGCATAACTTCAGAAATGAAATCCAGGAACCAAGTGGGGGGGGGGGAGGAAGAAACAAACGAGAGTGGGAGGAGGGACCCAGACTCAATGACGACGACTCTCTAACATTTCTGGTTTTCTCTTGCCACCATCTCGCTGCGGTGACACATTCTCCACTGTCGCTGAGCCGAAGCTCTATGGCCACCGTCTCTCCTTATTGACCGGCAGTGCGCATCAAATAATCAACTTTCACTTACAGTGCTTGCAGCTACACGAAGAAAACTCCTCTTTCGCGTGTTCTAGCGTTTTCGTGTCGTCACGTACGTGAGGGGCGGAGTAGAGTGGGGGGGGAGAAAGATCTTATTTGCATATGTCCGCAGGGGAAAAAGCCACGTGATCACGTGATCCATGACTGACCGGGAGGCATCTGATGCGGGGCAAACAACACAGGGGGTTAGGGCAGAAAGAATCAGGGAGGGAGAGAGAGGAAGGTGGGAAGGTTGAGTGTGTCTGCATGCAACGGTTCTGGAAGGTGAAGATTGGTGGTGAAGGTTCGGGGGGGGGGGGGAAGATGGGGAGACGAAAGAGTGACTGGCATTTCGACAGCACAAAGTCGTCTTCCTCAGCAGCGTCTCCGACAGCTTTCACACGGATCCCCGATCCGAGCCGTGCGTGCTTTTCCGGAAGGGCAAAGTTCGCTATTAAATGAACCTTTCGAAAAGCTGACTGACACGTGATTAGAGGAGATTCCGTTGATTTGTTTTCGTTTTGTTGCTTCTTTCCCAATTCCCATGCCTCTCTCGGCATCTCCATCCTCTCTTCCATGACTTGTCTTTTTCAATCTTTGTTTTATCTCTCTCTCTCTTATTTCACATCGAAATACACCTTCTAAATTTAAATGGCGGGTATCCGTTCAACTTTTAACTGCCACTCTTCTAAAAGGCGCAAATCGTCAAGATGGGGAAAAAAGTTTCATTCTAATGGAATGCAGCGTGAATGGATATGTGTTTGAATTGTCTCTCAAAAAGTGGAAAGAATTAAAGTAAGGTGTTGTAGTGAAACAGCTTCTTTAGTTTGCTGTTTTTTTTTTCTCGTTTCTAGAAAGAAAACGTCTATTGTTGGATTATCCGATTACATTTTCAAACTACCAGATTTCCAAGAAACCTGGTTTTGCAATTTTGGAATAATCAGTTTTTGAGGGAAAGGATTGAAGATAGTGAAGAGTTTATAGTGAAAGTTATTTTTAACTTTTTTTACTTTATAATGAAGAGTTACTTTGGTATATTTTATCGTTTCCAGGAAGAAATCGCCAGGCTCGTAATCTGCAGTTCCCAGGTTCGAGTCCCAACTGGGTCAGCGTTGAGATTTATCTCCGCAAAATTCCCCGCCCTGCCCACGGTCAGTAGGGGACACCGATGGGCTTGGAAAGGCCGCAATCCGTCGGATTGGACTTTAAGCCGTGGCCCCGTATGCGGGAGAGCCATACCCTGTGCACGTTAAAAAACACGCTGGATGACCTTGACGGGAGGCTACCATTTGTCTCCTAACAGCTGTTCTAATGGGTCTCCTCCCCCCAACCTTCTCTGAGCCTTCGGGGTCCATGTGAGCTGGCCATTTAGACATGGTGTGCAAAAAAGTGCCGCTCAGAGGTAAAACAACTCAACTCAACTTTCATTTATTATCAAACAACTCTGATAATAAATGAAAGGTTCATTTATTATCAACCCAAGAAGAAATTGCCTACTGCTGGACAACTCGATTACAATTTCAAACTTCCAGATTTTCCAGAAATCTGGTTTTGGAATAACCAGTTCTTAAGGGAAACTATTAAAATAAGGTTTATATTCAAGAGATTCTTCATTTTTTAAAATCATTTCCAGGATAAAATTTTCTACTTATGGGTTATCCTATTACAATTCAAATTACCAAATTTCCAAGGAATGTTGTCTTGCGATTTTGGAATAATCAGTTTTTGAGGGAAAGAAATAAAACAAGATTTATTTATCGTTTCCAGCAGGAAATTGGTTATTGTCGAGTCATCGGATTTCATTTTCAAATTATCAGATTTCCAAGAAATCTGAGCTTGCAGTTTTGGAATGATCAGTTCTTGAGGGAAAGAATTAAAATAACGTTTATAGAGAAGAGTTACTTTTTCTTTTTTATCGTTTCGAGGAAGAAATTGTCTACTACTGGGTTATCTGATTACATTTTCATATTACCAGATTTCCAAGAAATGTTGTCTTGCAATTTATGCAATTTTGCGGAATAATCAGTTCTTGAGGGAAACTATTTTAAAACGAAGTTTATATTCAAGAGGTTCTTTTTTTTAAAGTCATTTCCAGGATAAAAATGTTGACCATTGATTTACCCGATTGCATTTTTAACTACCAGACTTCCAAGGAAGCTACTTTAGCAATTTTGGAATATTCAGTTTTTGAGAGAAAGAATTAAAAATATGATTTGCAGTCAAGAATTTTTGATTTGTTTTTTATTTTTTGTTACCAGGAAGAAATTTACTACTGCTGGGTTATACGATTACATTTTCAAACTACCAGATTTCCTGGCGTTGAATACACTATCATTAATAGTCTAAACCAAACAAACCAACTGCAAGAAATCATCATTAACAAATTAAGTGGTGATCTTCCCCCCAATTTTCCAACCTGGCTTTGCAGACCTCCCATTTTGTACACAGATATTCCAGGAATCCATAGCAAAAAAACCTTAAATTCTTCTTCTCTTAATATAATCACCAATTTACACATAACTACTGATTTTAAGAATTACATAAAAATCTATACAGATGGATCTCACAGTGATGATTTGTTATCCACATCTGGTGCATTTGTATGCCCAGAACAAATAAAATCTTTCACCTTTAAATTTAACAACCCAGCTCCTGTTATTTTAGCAGAAATCACTGCAAATTATTCTTGCTATTAACTGGTCCTTAAAATTTACTAATTCCTCAATTGTAATTTTTTCTGACCGCAAATCTGCCATTAATATTTTATATCAAAATCCATATAAATCATATTTTCCAATATGTATCACTGCTGCTCTTTAACTTTTAAACATATCTCTCAAAACAATTACATATGCATTCAATGGATTCCTTCTCATGTAGGGATCACTGAAAACGAACAGATGGACTCTCTTGCCAAAAAAAGAGCGCTGTCTGACAAACCTTCCATCCCTGTTCCATTCTTTATCTTTCTTCACAAAAAACATAACAAAGAACTATTACAAAATGAAATTCAGACTTATTTTGAAACTAATGCAATTAACTCACAGAGATACTTAATTGCTAAACAAATACATAAATTTAAAAATTATGGCTTTTCCAAAAAAGAAATAAATCTTATCACTAAGCTAAAAACAAATAGAGCTCTAACTAATACCCCATCATTTCAATTAAAAATTAAAAATTCACCCAATTGTCCTAATTGTTTTGCTCTCCAAACTTTATTCCATATTATTTTGGATTGCAAACTCTATAATCTACAAAAACAAAATTATTACAACAAACTTAACAAATTCAATATTTTTAACTATTCCTTTAAAAATATCCTTCACCATAATAATCATTAAAAAAAAATTCACCGTATATCGATATATAATAGATTCTTTTAAAGATTGTTCTTTACTGAACTCCATTTAACACACCTTTACAAATAAAATTCTTTCTTCTTCTTACAACACAAACAACATGAAAACTAGATAATCAATATCACTTTTTTTTATTTCCTTTTCACATACAACATTGAGATAACATACCATTTTTTTACTTTTATAACTACACAACAACATGAAGACTACACTTCAAAATTACAATTATTTAATTACTACATTTGTTGTTTCCTATGTTAACATTTATCTCATAATTAACATGTCCTGAATGACTTAGAACATCCTTTTTCTTTTGTTCTAGAATATTCAAAGATGAGGAACGTATGATGATGATGATACCAGGAAGAAATTGTCTACTGCTGGACTACTCAATTATATTTCTAAACTAACGAATTCCTAAGGAACCAGTTTTGATTAATCAATTATTGAAGGCACTTAATAAATACTAATATCGAAAATTTATCTGATGAATTTTGTATTATTATACGATAAGTTGTTGTCGTTGCAGTTTTGTTTCGACAGTAGAGTCGCTCAAAAAAGTATCCGAACACTATGGTTGAATACAGAATTCAGAAAAAATATCTGTTTTTTTTAGAAATTAGGGATCTGGCAACCTTCGTGTCACGTGACACGAAGGTTGCCAGATCACTAATTTCTAAAAAAAACAGATATTTTTTCTGAATTCTGTAATCAACCATAGTGTTTGGATACTTTTTTGAGCGACTGTATTATATTTCACTATTGCCAAATTTCAATCCACTTGAGGGGCGGGGGTGGCTCAGTCGGTAGCGCGCCAGGCTCGTAATCTGTAGTTCCCAGGTTCGAGTCCCAGCTGGGTCAGCGTTGAAATTTATCTCCGCAAAATTCCCCGCCCTGCCCACGGTCAGTAGGGGACACCGATGGGCTTGGAAAGGCCGCCGTCCGTCGGATGGGACGTTAAGCCGTGGCCCCGTGTGCGAGAGAGCCATACCCTGTGCACGTTAAAGAATACACTGGATGGCCTTGACGGAAGGCTACCATCTGTCTCCCAACAGCTGTTCCAGTGGGTCCCCTCCCCCAACCTTCTCTGAGCCTTCGGGGTCCTTGTGACCTGCCCATTTAGCCCATGGTGTGCAAAAAAGTGCCGCTCAGAGGTAAAACAACCAACCCAAATCAATCCACTTGAGAGGAAAAACTCTTGTAGATTTCGAGCTTCCTTTTTTGTGTCTTATATAAAATGTCATTATCAGCATGTTTAGGTATTGATTTCTTTCCAGTTTGTTGTTTATTACTCTTTTTACCTCATATGTTGCTGTAATTTAAATTGTAATATACATGGATAGCTCTGTGTATTGTACTATAATTGTTCTGAATTTTTCAAATTTAGGATTGGGGCAGGCCTGGCTCAGTCAGTAGCGCGCCAGGCTCGTAATCTGTAGTTCCCAGGTTCGAGTCCCAGCTGGGCCAGCGCTAAGAAGATTTATCTGCGCAAAATTCCCCGCCCTGCCTGCGGTCAGTAGGGGACATCGATGGGCTTGGAAAGACCGCCGTCCGTCGGATGGGACGTTAAGCTGTGGCTCCATGTGCGGGAGAGCCATACCCAGCGCACGTTAAAATAACGCTAGATGGCCTTAACGGGAGGTTACCATCTGTCTCGCAACAGCTGTTCCAATGGGTCCCCTCCCCCAACCTTCTCTGAGCGTTCGGGGTCCATGTGACCTGGCCATTTATCCCATGGTGTGCAAAAAAGTGCCGCTCAGAGGTAAAACAACACATCTCAAATTTAGCATTAGTTCACTGTCAAAATTTTAGTATGTTTAGATTTCAACTCCATTTTTTTAATATTTGGAGGAGTATTTGTTTTTAATATCCAGGCTCTTCACAAGAGTGTCTTTTTAAAAATATGAGTGTTTCAAGTATCATATTGTTATTTTTAACACTTTTTTTTCGAGTTTTGTTTTGAGGGAGAGGCCAGAAGACCCATTTTTTTTTAAACTTCCTTATAAACGAGTTAAAAACAAAGGCCGTATCATCATTTTCCTTTTCGCTGGCGGTGCGTAAAGTTCGGTGGTCGAAATCTGTGAGTTCTTGCTATGTAGCCTACTGAAGACGGAAAAAGATTTTACATTTTCACAAAGATGCAGCTTATGGTCGATGCGAAAAATCGCATACCGATTTATCACAAGTATATAGGGATCATGCCTGCTCACATGGCACTGTTACGGGATGGATGCGAAAATTCAGAGAATAACGGCAGAGCTTTGAAAACCTCCCTCGTGCAAGAAGACGAAAGGAGACCATGAATGAGAGAACCATCCACTGCCAATCGCGCTGTTCGTGAACTCATTAAGGGAAACCCACAAATCACCAATCAGGCAATAAACTGTCAGCGTAAAAGAGGAAGTTAGATTGGCAGGGTGCGAACAATTATTCATCAATATTTAAAGTTCCGAAAGATCTGTGTCAAATAGATACTCCATAAACTGACAGAAGAGCAAAAAAAAGGGCTAGAGTCGAGTCGTGCAAGAGGATACTGGCAACGTTTGAATCCAATGGTCCTAAAAGGTTGACAGACACGGTTACTATAAAACTTCCAGAAAGATCGAGAACTGTGTTTGTGGTGTCGAAGATGAACCTCGTCCTCAAATCCTCCGACAAGACTTCTCTCAAAGAAGAGGAAGTTCACAATATTTTTGAATTCTGAAGGAGTGGTAGTCGTAGACACCTTACCTGAAAAGGGGCGGGGGTGGCTCAGTCGGTATCGCGCCAGGCTCGTAATCTGTAGTTCCCAGGTTCGAGTCCCAGCTGGGTCAGCGTTGAGATTTATCTCCGCAAAAATTCCCCGCCCTGCCCATGGTCAGTAGGGGACACCGATGGGCTTGGAAATGCCGCCGTCCGTCGGATGGGACGTTAAGCCGTGGCCCCGTGTGCGGGAGAGAGATACCCTGTGTACGTTAAAGAACACGCTGGATGGCCTTGACGGGAGGCTACCATCTGTCTCCCAACAGCTGTTCCAGTGGGTCCCCTCTCCCAACCTTCTCTGAGCATTCGGGGTCCATGTGACCTGGCCATTTAGCCCATGGTGTGCAAAAACGTGCCGCTCAGAGGTAAAACAACCCAACCCTTACCTGAAAAGAAATGTCTATAAATGGCCAATACTACACCAATGTTGTTTTGCCCAAAATGGTTAAGGATATGAAGCAGCATACAACAACAGGCGTGTCAAGGATTCGCCTTCTTCATTACAATGCAAGTGCTCACGAAACCAGACAAATTACGGCCTTGTAATAATGAGTTGAAATATATTGGTTGTCCCTGATTGGTGCTCCTTGTCTATAGGACTTTTCCTGTGATAATTTATTACTGAAAAGTTACGGCCTATCTGGAACAGGAAAAAATCTAACAGCTACCCTCTCCTGCATATTCACCCAATCTTGCATTATGCCATTTTTGGTTGTTTCCACAAATTAAAAAGGTTGGGTTCGGTTGTTTTACCTCTGAGCGGCACTTTTTTGTATACCATGGGCTAAATGACCAGGTCACATGGAGCCCGAAGGCTCAGAGAAGGTTGGGGGAGGGGACCCACTGGAACAGCTGTTGGGACACAGATGGTAGCCTCCCGTCAAGGCCATCCAGCGTGTTCTTTAACGTGCACAGGGTATGTCTCTCCAGCACACGGAGCCACGGCTTAACGTCCCATCCGACGGACGGCGGCGAAATTAAGAAGGAACTTGCTGCTAATCCTTTTTCAAGAGTGTAAGATCTTGCAAAATGCATTCATTCAGAGTTGAGGAGTATTCTCCAACATGAGTACCACCAAATCTTCCAGAATCGGCGTACGTATCTGCAACTTTGCATAGATGCTGGAGGGGAGTATTTTGAACTAGTGTAAAAGTTTTGTTGTGGTAAGTGCAATGTTTTTTGTGTTTTTTTTTTGCCGATACATGTCAAGAACCTTTTGAACGCCCCTCGTAGAATGATTTGTAATTGTGAACTGAATTAGATTGAATTCAAGGCGATGATCGTCATTAGAATAAATTTAGAATTATGAACTTAATTAGAATGAAATTTGAAGAAGGGTCTTCATTAGAATAAATCGGAATTATGAATTGAGTTAAAATGAATTCAAGGGAAAGTTTGCCATTTTAAAGAAATAAATTAGAATCAGTTCGGGAGAACGCTCGCTATTAAAAATAACTTACAATTATGAGCTGGTTTAAAATGAATTAAGTGTATTGGTAGTCGTTACAATTAACTTAGAATTATTAAATATATTGGAATGGTTTTGTTTTAAACTGTAGGCATTAGAATGAATTGAAATGAAAATGAGGACGACAGAGTCTCAGTTAAGAATTCTCATATTCCAAGTTTCTGTGGTAAAAGATGATTGTAGGTTGTTTTAAAGAATTAGCCTATTTGAGAGAAATATGGCCAATATCAAACAATCTTTTAATCACAGTTTTTGGCAAAGATTCGTTCCGCCTTTACTAACAGTTGAAGCCTACAAAATATGCTGGTGGAAACGTAGACAAAATGTGGAGTTATTTACCGTTAGAGTCTATTACAGTCTTTCAAGATGCAGCAAATCATCGTCTGAGATGCATTACTCTGGGTTCGACGGCGCAAGAACTAGTTTGAAAAATTCAGGTACGTGCCATAACTTCTGATCAGGATCATCTGTCTTATATGATATCTGATATAAAGTATCTTGTGTATCTGTTCAGTTGGGACTGGAAACCCACAAGCAAGCAGAAAACGAAAGAAAAGATTTTTCTTTCAACTGTAACTCTTCAGTGCATCAAATCTATAATCCAAAATCATAAAAGATGTCAGTAGATAATAGGGGCGGGGGTGGCTCAGTCGGTAATGCGCCAGGCTCGTAATTTGTAGTTCCCACGTTCGAGTCCCAGCTGTGTCAGGGTTGAGATTTATCTCCTCAAAACTTCCAGCTCTGCCTCGATTAGAAAGACGACACCGATGGGCTTGGGAAGGTAACCGTCCGTCGGATGGGACGTTAAGGCGTGGCTCGTGTGCTGGAGAGCCATACCCTGTGCACGTCAAAGAACACGCTAGATGGCCTTGACGGGAGGTTACCATCTCTCTCCCAACAACTGTTCCAGTGGGTCTCCTCCTCCAACTTTCCCTGAGCCTTCGGGGTCCATGTGACCTGGCCATTTAGCCCATGATGTGCAAAAAAGTGCCGCTCAGAGGTAACACAACCCAACCCAACCTGTAGTTTTAGGTGGTCAGCATCGAGAATTTGTGAAGCTAGCCATTCCTCAATAGTGGTAAAAGAAATAAATATGCCCGCAGAAATCGAAATCATTAGGCCAAAATGATCCAGTAGCCTTCCCTTTCCGTTGTCTTTTGGAAGAGAGAATATCTCCTAAAAGTTACTAATAGGCGGCACCAGTAGGAAACAAGGATTCGGACTTCGTGTGCTATTTCTATTCCTGGCTTGTTCGGTGCATCATCACAGAAGGATAGTGCAGAGCTCTCCTTCCGATTATCCCTAGATACCATTTGATGGTCATCTCTAGTGTATTGTGTAATAATTTATGCAATAACACTGAATCCTCTTTGAAAAAGAACTGAAATCTGTAGAACTTGGTAATATAAGTGTTAAATACAATGATTTCCATAATTTAAGGACCAGGCCAATGAGGGGCGGGGGTGGCTCAGTCGGTAGCGCGCCAGGCTCGTAATCTGTAGTTCCCAGGTTCGAGTCCCAGCTGGGTCAGCGTTCAGATTTATCTCCGCAAAATTCCCCGCCCTGCCCACGGTCAGTAGGGGACACCGATGGGCTTGGAAAGGCCGTCGTCCGTCGGATGGGACGTTAAGCCGTGGCCCCGTGTGCGGGAGAGCCATACCCTGTGCACGTTAAAGAACACACTGGATGGCCTTGACGGAAGGCTACCATCTGTCTCCCAACAGCTGTTCCAGTGGGTCCCCTCCCCCAACCTTCTCTGAGCCTTCGGGGTCCTTGTGACCTGGCCATTTAGCCCATGGTGTGCAAAAAAGTGCCACTCAGAGGTAAAACATCCCAACCCAGGCCAATGATCCTTGAATTTGAAATTTTGAAAGTGATTAAAGCAAGTGAATTAAGCTTTTGCTTTGAAAGTGAATTAAGCTTTTGCTGAATTCCGGAACATTGTTGTAAACTGAAACTCAATGGATGAAAGATTTAGAAAGACGCCTCTAAAATAAACTTCAAGTTTTGGTACATTGCGCTATCAAAATATTTGAAAATTTCTATGTTGTCAACGAGAATCAAACTTCGAAGATATTTAATTAAAATATGCATTTGGTGAGAAAATACGACTGAAGGTAAAGACCATAATAAAATCTATTTAAATCTCGAGTTTTCAAAAGCAGTCGTTTATTATTTTAAAGTTATGGAAGCTAGAATATTTCGCAACAGTAATTCGTCATAAGAATTTATCTCAAAAAACAACTAAAACTTAAGTAATAAGTGTTGCTTCAAACCATAAATAAAATAAATATACACTGTAGACGTTTGCATAGTGAATATTTCAATATTAGACAGTTATGAATGATATTTGTAAAGTAAGATAATTTATTGTTAAATATTTCAGATTTCTCAACTCTTTAAATACTGAACAAATATTGCTGAAAATCGAGACTTAAAAATATTTGATTATAATCTTTATCTTCAGTCATATTTTTCCATTTAATATATATTTCTTAAGTATAGAGTTCCGAACTTAAATTTCCATTGATATTATAACAGTGAAATTCTCTAACGTTTTACTGCACCAATGTAGAACAATCTTTACGTTTCGACTCTTAAAACACTGTAAAAGAGTTCTCTGCGCAAAGAAGCGATAGCATTTGGAAGCTCTATTCCAAACTTTATAATTTATAAACAAAGCTTTCAATTGAAAAATGTGACTGTATACAGGCTATCTTAGTTGTTTGTCACTTTATTACGAACTAAGATATTCGTGCCGTAGCTTTTCTACGGACTAGGTACACAATAAACAAGATATTTTTTCTCCACCTTTCTCAGAGCATGTAGAAAGATCCAGAGCAGTTTCTTTAATGGACTTATCACATTGCAAACCAAGAAGCCCTCTATACACTTCTCTTAGGGGCAAAACACTCTAGCAGTTAGGTTAACTGTATCATGTTTATTTACAGACTCGGCATATTAGCAAAGAAGTTGCCTCTTTCTCGTTTCTTAAAGCGCCAAACTGCCGAGATAGCCATGAAGATTCTTCTTTCTTACAGGCCTAGTATACTATCAAGTAAAATACACATTCCATCTTTCTTAAACGTCTCTTATTATCATAAGCAGCTAAGATATTCACTCATTCCTCCTTTCTTGGAGTCCTGATATGCTATTACTACTGATATATAAGTATGAATTTTAGTTTTTCCTTCATTAAGAGCCTATTGTGATAAGCACACAAGGCTTTTAATTTAGCAGGACTTGACACATTGGGGCCAGGCTCTTAATCTGTAGTTGGCAGGTTCGGGTCCCACCAATATCAGTGTTGAGATTTATCTCCATAAAACTCCCACTCTCCCCTTAGTCAGTAATGGATACTGATGGATTTGGAAAGGCTAGGGTGGCCTTTCCAAATGATTTCCAAAAATATGGAAGGTCCATCGCATGGGACGTTAAGCTGTGGCCTCTTGAGAGGAAGAGTCATACTCGTTCACGTTAACGAATACTCTAGAGCATTGACGGGAGGCTTCCATCTGTCTCCTAACAGATGTCCAGTGGAATTCTTTCCCCCTATATTCTATATTCTCTGAGGCTTCGGGGTCCTAGTAACCTGGCCATTTAACCCATTGCGTGCAAAAAAGTGCAGGAATAAAACTACCTAACCCTTGGCACACTAGCATATAACATACCAGTTCTCCAGTTTCCTTGGGGCGGGGGTGGCTCAGTCGGTAGCGCGCCAGGCTCGTAATCTGTAGTTCCTAGGTCCGAGTCCCAGCTGGGTCAGCGTTGAGATTTATCTCCCCAAAACTCCCCGCCCTGCCCACAATCAGTAGGGGACACCGATGGGCTTGAAAAGGCCGCCGTCCGTCGGATGGGACGTTAAGCCGTGGCCCCGTGTGCGGGAGAGCCATACCCTGTGCACGTTAAAGAACACGCTGGATGGCCTTGAAGGGAGGCTACCATCTGTCTCCCAACAGCTGTTCCAGTGGGTCCCCTCCCCCAACCTTCTCTGAGCCTTCGGGGTCCATGTGACCTGGCCATTTAGCCCATGGTGTGCAAAAAAGTGCCGCTCAGAGATAAAACAACCCAACCCTCCAGTTTCCTTACAAACAGTATATCATCATTAACAATTAAGATATATCCATGCAATATTTCCCTTACAGGTCGGCAGACTACCAAAAGGGAAGTGATGAATCCTGGTAAAGTACCCGTTCCTCCATTCCATAAGGGTAATACACTAGTAATTAAAATCATTGTACCACATTTTCTTTAGAAGACTGTCACACTTACCAAATCTCCATTTCCTTTTTCCACAGACACTCACCATCCTGAAAATGGAGATACTCATGACACATGTTGCTTAGAGATCGGGCTCACCAGTAACTGAGATGTCAGTGACAGGTCTTCCTTACTGACGACCCACTAACAACTTTGATTTCCATCCCATTTGTTTAGAGGCTTTGTACACAAGCAGATGAGATCACTGTACCAAGTCTTCCTAAGGGAATTTCACAATAAAAACTGAGATATCCGTGCCAAGTCTTCTTTATAATCCTGACAAAATAATGATTGATATTCCCGTGTCGCGTTTTAAATAGACACTGGCATACTAGTACAGTCGCTCAAAAAACTGGATCGTGTGCAGTAACTGCACACGATCCACTTTTTTGATACCGTTCACAGCAAAACGATCCAGTTTTTTGGTACCGCAGTAACTGCACACGATCCAGTTTTTTGGTACCGTTCACAGCAAACTGGATCGTGTGCAGTAACTGCACACGATCCAGTTTGCTGTGAACGAATATAGATAGATTGAAGTATTCTTTTTTTTTTTCTGAAGATTTTTATCATCCGGATGCTTAATCGGTAAATGGCTCCATGTGGAATTCTCCAGAATCGATCCTACTATACGTAAGGTGGGCAAAATAGCATAAGTGAAATCAAACGAGGAATGAGACAATGCCATAAAGTTAACTGATTATATAGATGTATTTATTATGTTTTGGTTGATGTGACTAATGTAAAGCTTTCCCAAAGGAAGAGTGGGGAATAGGAACCTCAGGTACAGTCGCTCAAAAAAGTATCCGAACACCATGGTTGATTACAGAATTCAGGAAAAAATATCTGCCAACGATTTTTTTAGAAATTAGTGATCTGGCAACTTTCGTGTCACGTGACACGAAGGTTGCCAGATCACTAATTTCTAAAAAAAAATAGTTGCCAGATATTTTTTCTGAATTCTGTAATCAACCATAATGTTCGGATACTTTTTTGAGCGACTGTACCTGAGGTTCCTATTCCCCACTCTTCCTTTGGGAAAGCTTTACATTAGTCACATCAACCAAAACATAATAAATACATCTATATAATCAGTTAACTTTATGGCATTGTCTCATTCCTCGTTTGATTTCACTTATGCTATTTTGCCCACCTTACGTATAATAGGATCGATTCTGGGGAATTCCACATTGAGCCATTTACCGATTAAGCATCCGGATGATAAAAATCTTCAGAAAAAAAAAAAGAATACTTCAATCTATTTACAAAAGCCGAAATAAAAACATGTCATTATGGACCACTCCTATCTAGATTCTTTAAGAAATTAAATTCCCCAGTGTCTCCTAAACTGACAATTTATTGTATAAAATACAGTACGTGTAAGCGACTTGTGGAGGCAAAAGGCTAGAAGCAATATCTAATCTCCTTTGCTAATGGAAACCCGAAATTAAATCTCTCTCTTCCCACTTTTCCGGAAACGAACATTCTGTATCTACATCACTGCTTATTTTTATCCCATTCGTCCATTTTCTTCTTTCGAGAACCTCTGGCCTTAATTTTCACCGTACCATGTTCCGGTGGCGCTTTCGTTTCACCGACGAATATTCTTCGGAAAAGACCCCGTTTCTAGGGATCTAATCGCGACTAGCCTTGAACCAGGTGCTCCCGAACTGATTAATGTCCTCCGCTTCACGCAAGCGGTCGTTACCTGGGCCGAGGCATCCCTAATGAGCCCCCATTGTCGACTCTATGTCTGCGATAATTAATTGCATTTTTTTCACAGAGCTTCTCTTTTTTCCACTTCTCGCAATATATCACCTCCGCAGCAGACTAGTAAAGAAGCCTTTGCTCTTGCCTGCAGCCCGATGCACCTCACCGTTGCTGTCCTCTTTCTGTTTTTCTCTCCTCTCTCTCTTCATCTCGGTTCTCCTCCTCTTCATCCTCTTGCAGCATTTGCTCATCACCGTTCGTTGTTCAGCACGGATGGGGAGGAAAGAGGATGAAGAAGAGGAGGAGGGGGAGGAGGAGCAGTAATTGAGCATTACACACACTTCAAACAAGTGCTGCATCCCAGCTCTGATTAAAACAAGAGTGGCGATTGTAAACTTGAAAGGAAATTGTGTCCTACGTAGAAGGAAGTCTCTTTGGCATCTTCGGTTTCTTTCTGTGAGTTTCCGTTTGTTGTGTATTTCTCCTCCTTAACCTATTGGAGGAAAATGTCTGAGTAATTTCTGTGGGTTCTTGAAAGAAATATTAATTAAGAAGATCTCTACCTGTGGTCATGGATAAAAATCGATTTAATATGCAGTTATATATTATATGGATTCTTACAGACGCAGAAAAACTTAGTAGTGTTATTTTCACAACAGTTAACTTTTGGTGACCACTATAATAACATTGTTAGAAAGGCTAATCCAGAGGTTGTCAAAGAGTATGCCGTGAGATTCGCCAGGTGTGCCGCGAAATTTCGGATGATTGTGCAGATAAGAGGAGATTAATAAACCTTTTTTTGCTACTTTCTGTCACTGATTCTTAATTTAACTCTTTACGTTTAATAAAAATCTTATCCATATTAAACCTTGAAGTTAAAACCAAAATTAACACAAAACATGTTGATAACATGTACGGCTTACGCGCTAACCTCAAAACACGTCATAACTAGAACAGAATAGCTCTGTGTTCAGAAACACCACCACCAAAATGGGGGGCGGGGGTGGCTCAGTCGGTAGCGCGCCAGGCTCGTAATCTGTAGTTGCCAGGTTCGAGTCCCGGCTGGGTCAGCGTTGAGATTTATCTCCGCAAAATTTCCCGCCCTGCCCACGGTCAGTAGGGGACACCGATGGGCTTGGAAAGGCCGCCGTCCGTCGGATGTGACGTTAAGCCGTGGCCCCGTGTGCGGGAGAGACATACCCTGTGCACGTTAAAGAACACGCTGGATGGCCTTGACGGGGGGCTACCAACTTTCTCCCAACAGTTGTTCCAGTGGGTCCCCTCCCCCAACCTTCTCTGAGCCTTCGGGGTCCTTGTGACCTGGCCATTTAGCCCATGGTGTGCAAAAAAGTGCTGCTCAGAGGTAAAACAACTCAACCCACCGAAATGGCTATTATTGAAGACAAACTGAGAATGTGCGAGCATCGCGTCATGTTGCCAACTTAAATTTTTAATGTTCCGCGAGTATTCACCGCGAAAAATAGTCTGCCGTGAGCAACAAAAGTTTGAGAATCACTTGGCTAATCGTATCATTTTCTTAATTCTGATATGTTACGGCAGATGTGACCCTGATTCCGTAATTCACACTTTTATAACTTTCATCAGCCCTCACTAGATTATGCCTCACCTGTATGAACACCGCATCTAATATCAAATATCAAAAATCTTGAACTCACCCAGAGATGGTCCCAGCTGGGTCAGCGTTGAGATTTATATCCGCAGAACTCCCCGCCCTGACCACGGTCAGTAGGGGACACCGATGATCTTGGAAAGACCGCCGTCCGTCAGATGGGACGTTAAGCGTGGTCCCATGTGCGGGAGAGACATACCCTGTGCACGTTAAAGAACACGCTGGATGGCCTTGACGGGGGACTACCATCTGTCTCCTAACAGCTGTTCCAGTGGGTCCCCTCCCCAAACCTTCTCTGAGCCTTCGGGGTCCATGTGACCTGGCCATTTAGCCCATGGTGTGCAAAAAAGTGCCGCTCAGAGGTAAAACAACCCAACAACCCAGAGATGGTTTACAAATGACTTCCAGGACATGAAGAAAAGATTGAAACAATTGTCTTTGCATTCCTTGTAGTGGCGAAGACAAATGTTTGACCTAAAAACATGTTATAAACTTATTCATGGAGTAACTCACTCTAACGCAGGTACTCCAATATTCAACCTTGTCTGCAGAAGAACAAGAGGCTATTCTCTTATGATCGATGTGTCTTTTGCTCGAAAGAACTATAAGTACCATTCCTTTGTGTGCCGTGTTGTAAGAGTATGGAACTCCCTTCCCTGGGGCGGGGGTGGCTCAGTCGGTAGCGCGCCAGGCTCGTAATCTGCAGTTCCTAGGTTCGAGTCCCAGCTGGGTCAGCATTGAGATTTATCTCCGCAAAAATTCCTCGCCCTGCCCACGGTCAGTAGGGGACACCGATGAGCTTGGTAAAGGCCGTCGTCCGTCGGATGGGACGTTAAGCCGTGGCCCCGTGTGCGGGAGAACCATACCCTGTGCACGTTAAAGAACACGCTGGATGGCCTTGACGGGAGGCTACCATCTGTATCCCAACAGCTGTTCCAGTGGGTCCCCTCCCCCAACCTTCTCTGAGCCTTCGGGGTCCATGTGACCTGGCCATTTAGCCCATGGTGTGCAAAAAAGTGCCGCTCAGAGGTAAAACAACCCAACAACCCAGAGATGGTTTACAAATGACTTCCAGGACATGAAGAAAAGATTGAAACAACTGTCTTTGCATTCCTTGTAGTGGCGAAGACAAATGTTTGACCTAAAAACATGTTATAAACTTATTCATGGAGTAACTCACTCTAACGCAGGTACTCCAATATTCAACCTTGTCAACAGAAGAACAAGAGGCCATTCTCTTATGATCGATGTGTCTTTTCCTCGAAAGAACTATAAGTACCATTCCTTTGTGTGCCGTGTTGTAAGAGTATGGAACTCCCTTCCCTGGGGCGGGGGTGGCTCAGTCGGTAGCGCGCCAGGCTCGTAATCTGCAGTTCCCAGGTTCGGGTCCCAGCTGGGTCAGCATTGAGATTTATCTCCGCAAAAATTCCTCGCCCTGCCCACGGTCACCGATGAGCTTGGTAAAGGCCGTCGTCCGTCGGATGGGACGTTAAGCCGTGGCCCCGTGTGCGGGAGAACCATACCCTGTGCACGTTAAAGAACACGCTTTATGGCCTTGACGGGAGGCTACCATCTGTCTCCCAACAGCTGTTCCAGTGGGTCCCCTCCCCCCACCTTCTCTGAGCCTTCGGGGTCCATGTGACCTGGCCATTTAGCCCATGGTGTGCAAAAAAGTGTCGCTCAGAGGTAAAACAACCCAACTCCCTTCCCAGCGAGATTGTCACTTCTACAAGTATAGACGTTTTTACTTTTAGACTGAAGAGATTTGACATAATTATTTCTCAAACGTTTCAAATTTTGATGTACTTTTTCTTGTACGGTATCAGTGTGCTGCTATATACCTTCCTCCGATTTCTTTAATAATAATAATAGGTGTGGATAGTAATGTAGAGTTAATTTTAATTTAGATAGTGCTATTATGCAATTAAATAAAAATAAAAATGTAAATTACCTAGGAAGATTAATTTGTTTACACATGTAAATCGAATAATTGCAATCAGTTCGAAATATCGCATTGAAACATATATATACAGGGTGAATCTGAAAAAGTGAGCAAAACTTTACGGGGTGGTAGAACGCAGCTATACGAGCAATATTCGTCATAGAATGTATGGTCGGAATGCAAGCGGTGAGAAGTTAAAAGATAGTTTTCTACTGTCACAATTAAAGAATGAACACAAGAAGGAGAGGAGATACTTCAGAAAACATTTTATTAACAGGAATGTAACCGTACACAAAGTGCATATTCGCCATTTCGTGGTTAGTATAACCAGCCATCCTCTCGGCAATCCACGGTAGAAATGCCGTTGGGTGCGAGGACCGACCCTTTTATACCATTTCCAACTCCACCTAGCGGCTCGCCGTTTGCGTTCCGCCCATACTTTCTATGACGAATATTGCTCGTATAGCTGCGTTCTACCATCCTGTAAAGTTTTGCCCACTTTTTCAGATTCACCCTGTATATTGATTCAATGGGGAAATATAATTTAGTTGATACATAGCTTTCAAAAATTCTTGACGATAAGAGATTTTTTCTCTGGTGTTGTGATATATTCTAGTTGCTTTTTTATTTATTGCGTTTCGTCATAAAAATATTGCGAAATATTTAAGTAAAATTCAGAAAAAAGATGACACAGTTGTGATTGCTAAGTGATAGAAACCATAGCCGCGTAGAAGGTTAAAGGTGACCATTTGTAATGAAATAAATATACTTTTAATTATAACTAAAAAGATAAGGTTCCGTTTTTAATCATTATTTTGATATATGAAGAAGAAAATTCTAAAAATTTGTTGAATCAACTTTGTTTTTCTCTATATATTCACAGCTTTATTTTCTTTTATGCCTTACATGAGTAGGCGACCACTGAAATGCTACTTTAATTTGTCTATTTGTCAAGACTGTTAATAGTTTAAAGAAGTGAAATTAAAATTTACTGTTCTGGGAATTCCCTGAATCTGGTTGTAGAAATAATAAGTCAGATTTACAATCAACAAAAGCGACAACTTTAGTGAAATCGTTGTTGTTTACACACGTTTGTTATCTGTGTTTATCTGTTGTACAGCGGTCGGATTGGATTGTTTTACCTCTAAGCGGCAATTTTTTGCACACCATGGGCTAAATGGCCAGGCCACAAGGACCCCGAAGGCTCAGAGAAGGTTGGGGGAGGGGACCCACTGGAACAGTTGTTGGGAGACAGATGGTAGCCTCCGATCAAGGCCATCCAGCCTGTTCTTTAACGTGCACAGGGTATGTCTCTCCCGCACACGGGGGCACGGCTTAACGTCCCATCCGACGGACGGCGGCCTTTCCAAGCCCATCGGTGCCCCCTACTGACCGTGGGCAGGGCGGGGAATTTTGCGGAGATAAATCTCAACGCTGACCCAGCTGGGACTCTAACCTGGGAACTACAGATTACGAGCCTGGCGCGCTACCGACTGAGCGACCCCCGCCCCGTACAGCGGTCGGTGGACTGCCTCTGTGCCCTTTCTTACTAAATGAAGTGTAAGAGTTAGACGGGAAATATGAACACAGACACAACTGGGACTTAAACCTGGGAATAACAGAGTGTGAGTCTGCGCTGCTTAGCGATTCAGCTAATCTCTCCACCAACCGTTTTCGGGAGAAATATTGGCGAAGCTTCAGGGTTAGTTTAGCAGTTTACTTTTATAACTATTGAGTTGGGTTGTTTTACCTCTGAGCGGCACTTTTTTGCACAAAATGGGCTAAATGGCCAGGTCACAAGGACCCCGAAAGTTCAGAGAAGGTTGGGGGAGGGGACGCACTAGAACAGCTGTTGCGAGACAGATGGTAGCCTCCCATCAAAGCCATCCATCATGTTCTATTAAAGTGCACAGGATATGGCTCTCGCACACACGGGGCCACGGCTTAACGTCCCATCTGACGGACGGTGGTCTTTCCAAGACCATCGGTGTCCCCTACTGATCATGAGCAGGGCGGGAAAATTTGTGGAGATAAATCTTAACGCTGACTCAGCTGGGATTCGAACCTGAGAAGTGCAGATTGGCGCGCTAACTGAGCTACCTCCCCCTTTTTATAACTGTGAATAATACCCTGGTTTCCATAAATTAAGGAGAAAATGAAAAAGAATGCGATATCGTAAAACTCCGACGATAGAAATGTACGAAATTCCTGTGTCGTAATGTCCTGTACGTCTGTACGACACAGGATTGAGATACGGTAGACAAATGAATGGCGCTGGCAGCGATATATGCAAATGCGTCGAGTGTTAAAAGCGGCCGTTTCTAAACTGTCCCCAGTTCTCCTGCAGAGTGCGAGGTGACGTTTTCGAGATAGCAGATATGTTGGCATGTCTACCAGGTATTAATTACCCGAAGAAGTGAGGTGAGTAATTATAGGTCGGCTCGAGGCAGGTCAAAGTCGAGCAGATGTTGCGAGATGGCTTGATATGAGTCGTTCAGTGGTTTATAGATTTTGACAGATATCCAACGAGGAAAACGAAGTAATCGTGACAATCCCGGTGCACCACAGTACGTTGACTACATTTCACCATAAGGAAGTTTTCATTGAAACCACCATCGACTAAAAAGGTACCTAACATTTTAAGCTTGCCTTACATTGTACCTGCCTACAGCGGGATAAGACCTTATGTGAAGAGAAAAGCACCGCTTGGGATTTAATAGCCTGCTTGAAGATATAATCATTGAGGTGCAGTGAGAGTGGGATCTTTTGAAATTTTGTGAAGTGCCTAGGAATATGCCCAACACTCACTGAATTTTGTCCAGAAAGTTGCCAATATATAAAATAAAAGATGGTATCTTTTGAATTTTGATGCCAAACTAGTATATAAAATCCTATCTTTTTGGGTCCTCCGCAGCAGAGAAACCCGGACTTTCCCGCCAGCCTCGCCTAGTCTGCCGGCGCTAAGAACCTTTCAGCGTGACCATTCCGGCATCGGCCCTTCCATAGCGCCGATTGGAGGTCCTCAGCGAAGCGGACGCCACCCATTTCGGGGCTATAACCGCAACCATCGTTAGTGCAGGATAAGTCTGCCTAATCGGGTTGCCCAAGCCCTTTCAGCAGACCCTCCTTGTCTCGGCATCTCCGGGGAGTTACAGTCAGTGCGGACGCTAGAGGACCACCCAACGACACCACTTCAGAGCACCCAAGCTCCCCAACTACGAAAGCCTTGGAGTCCAAGTCAGTTCTGTGGGACTCTTAGTTTGGTTGTTCCATCGATAAGTCCGTAGACCGGGGCAGCTATGCCCGGTCGCGAGCCCTCAACTTCGTCCTCTCCATTGTGAACGGGCCGAAGCCCCCCCAGTGAACAATCTTCCGACCCACGATATCACTGAGACCGCATCGATGAGCCTACTGGACGGGCTAGCCAAACCCTATCTGCAGAACCCTCAAGTACGGCCGCTCAACCGGGGCTATAGCCCCCAGCTTCTCAGGGGAACAAGTCAATAAGCCGACTGGACCTGCCCAAGCCAAAACACGTCCGCCGCCCTCAACAGCCCCCCCCCCTCCACCGGGGGGCACAAGATATCATGAACTCCAGAGTGCCAGCGATCCGAGCCCAACTTCTCGGAGGCACCGTAAGCCCCCCTCCCCTCGTCAACTCCGGGGAGGATCCAACAAGGACAGCCTAGTAGATATGCAAACTTCATGAGGACTTTGGACTTTTGTCTGGATGCATTCTGTCCATGCATCCAGACAATTCAGTAGTGGACGGCGATGAGCAAACAATCCCAGTGAGTGGAATTGCAATATCCCGCTACCACTGTACGCCAAAGTCCTCATGAAGTTTGCATATCTACTAGGCTGTCAGTGGTGAGCGTGCCTCTGATCTAACGTCAGAGGAAGGACCGTCTAAACTAGTGCAGACATCATGTCAACTGAACCAAGGAGAAATGGCAGTTCGTTTCTTCAGGATCCAGGATGAATTGGGATTTCTTCTCCACAACGATTCGCGGAGTGAGTTGATACGGAGGGAAACCGGAGCATGCTATCATGCCATAAATATCCGTGAATGGGACACCTACGGTGTTGGTAGTGTCATGGTTTGGGGAGGAATATCTTTGGGTTGCTGCACAGATCTGTACATGCTTCTAACAGGCTACATCACTGGTCGCATGTACAGGATGAAATCTTCGTTCCTTTGTGCCAACAATGCGGGTGCAATAGATGATACCTTTCTCCTATAGGGCAATAACGTCCTTCTTCAGCATTGTTGTTTTGTAGATTGCTATCTGGAGAATAGCACTATTAACTCTATGGAGTGCCCAGCCCAAACTCCCGACCTAAATCCGATAGAACATGCATGGGATGTTTTTGGGAGATAGGTGATCCTCTGAATCCAGCTCCTGCAAGCCTCCTGGAGCTATCACATGTTTGGAGGAACAACGAAGATTACTACCCAACACACTGCTGGACAATCTTATCAACAGCATGAGACATTACTGTGAGGCCTTTATACCAGTAAGAGATGATCACATTCCATATTGAACCGTTTGGGCTATCTCAATTGACCTTCAACGTTTTACCGTGTAATAGTATTCGTATATAATTTTGGGATTTTTAAAAGCGTTATTCCATTTTTCAACTGCTGTTTCTTACCTGCAGTGTTTGTAGACACAGGTCTTTCGTCTCCCACCCATTCAGCAGATCCAATGGTTTTGCGAGAAAAGCACTGTTTCCAGATTGGTCCTTAATTTATGGAAACCAGGGTATATGGTAGCTTCAATAGAAGCTTTTCTGTTCCTTTTCAAGCCCATCGATTTCCTCTACTTGTAGAGGGCAAGCGGAAATGTGGTGATAAATCTCAACGCTGTCCCCAGCTGGGACTCGAACCTGGGAACTGCAGATTACCAGCCTGACGTGCTACCGGCTGAACCACCCCCGCTCCTATGGTCTATTGAGAACTGTCTAAGTTTCAACTGTGTCGGATGGGGGTTGGCTCAATTGGTAGCATGCCAGGCTCTTAATCGGTAATTTCCAGGATCGAGAATGACTTGTGCCAGCTTTGAGATTTATCTCTGCAAAACCCCATCCGTCCTCGGCCAATAGCGGACACCGATGGACTTGCAAAGGCCGCTGTCCGTCAGATGGGCCGTAAAGACATGGTTCTGTGTGCGGGAGAGAGTTTACCCTGTGAACGTTAAGGAAAATGCTAAATGGCCAAATTTTTCTCCTGATAGCTTGTCCAGTGGGTCTCCTTCCCCCAACGTTCTCTGAGTCCTCATGGTTCTCCTGATCTAGTCATTCAGTCCATTGTGGGCAAAAACGTACTGCTCAGAGGTTAAACAACTCAACCCAACATTCAACTGCGTAGTCTAATAGTCTCCCCACTTGCCACTCAGTTATGTCACTAGTAGTATGCAATAAAAAATACAACGATAACTAAAGAAACTTCTGCATGCAGCAATCAGTAACTAGTTGCATTTAGTTAACAGGATACGTCACTCTTCATTTTTTTTTCTCTCTTCTCAGCAGTAAAAGCTTCCATGGATAAAAGCACTTGATTCAGAGTCCTCGTTCTGTCGTCACCAACCACTTGTGATGCTTTTCCTCCCCGCCTCCATTCATTTCGTCATCAGCTTTGATGGAGAGCAAAGAGGATGGAGAGCGAAATATGAGGGAAGAGAGAGGACGGGGAAGAGCGGTAATTGAACATGACGCTCACTTCAAATAAGAGCTGCATCTCAGGTTATGATTAAAACACAAGTGGCAATTGTGAACGGAAAAGAACATTGCATCTTTGCGGTGAATGATCTCGTCTTCTTTCAGAAACTAGTCGTCTCTTATAATCTGTCCGTCTGTCTCAATTCGGATGCAGCGTGGATAAAACTGCTAATAATTAACTTCGTCGTTGCCAGACGAGTGGGAGTTCAACAAGACTATGCACAATACAGAGTATCGTTACAGAAGTGGACATGAATTTGCTAACATACGGAGAACGAAGTATATTGCAAATATTTTGGCTAACAAAGTTGTTAAACGGATCTTTGCACAAAATTAGAGCCACTGAAAAGTATTAAAAAAGTATTTCTAGGACGTAAAGCAACTCGAAACGAACCATACAGAGAAATCCCACTGAGAAGTTTACTGTCTTATGTAAAGGACGTCAATAGGTAAGAAGAGGCAGTCATTAATGTAAAAATAGGGAAGGAAGAAAGGACAAGGATTGTAGAAACCATTTTTAATAACGTAATATTTAAGAAAATTTTAATGTTAAGAAGTTTCAAAAAATTTTTATTTGTATCGTGTTAATATTTTTATATTTATTGAACCGCCCTTTCGTGTTCTTCGCACTTTCGAGACTTGTCTTTGCACTTTCGTGTTCTTTACACTTTCGTGTTCTTCGCACTTTCGCGTTCTTTGCACTTTCGAGACTTGTCTTTCGCACTTTCGTGTTCTTTGCACTTTAGAGACTTGTCTTTCGCACTTTTGTGTTCTTCGCACTTTCGAGACCTGTCTTTCGCACTTTCGTGTTCTTCGCACTTTCGAGACTTGTCTTTCGCACTTTCGTGTTCTTTGCACTTTCGAGACTTGTCTTTCGCACTTTCGTGTTCTTCGCACTTTCGAGACTTGTCTTTCGCACTTTCGTGTTCTTCGCACTTTCGAGACTTGTCTTTCGCACTTTCGTGTTCTTCGCACTTTCGAGACTTGTCTTTCGTACTTTCGTGTTCTTCGCACTTTCGAGACTTGTCTTTCGCACTTTCGTGTTCTTCGCACTTTCGAGACTTGTCTTTCGCACTTTCGTGTTCTTCGCACTTTCGAGACTTGTCTTTCGTACTTTCGTGTTCTTCGCACTTTCGAGACTTGTCTTTCGCACTTTCGTGTTCTTCGCACTTTCGAGACTTGTCTTTCGCACTTTCGTGTTCTTCGCACTTGGAGACGCACTTTCGTGTTCTTCACTGACAACATCGGCATTCTACATACATGGTCAACTGCTGCAGCCCATTCGCGACAAGGTCCGATACGTGGGGAGTTCGGAGATGACCTTCTGCGCACCAGTGTTTAATTCTGCTCTGAGTTGCCTGTTGTGGCTCTTCTGTTTGCTTGCACGATTCCCGCCAGTTTCCTTTAACCCTTCTGATCCACAATCTGTTTGCGTCCACAGGATAGCCGATCAATGGTAGTTTTCCGCTTTTCGCACCATTTTCGGTAAATCCTTGAAACTGTTGTGTGTGAAAAGCCCAGGAGGACGGCCGTTTGGGAGATAATAGAGCCGGCACGCCTAGCACCAACTATCATGCCAAAGTCGTTCAGGTCGTTCGTTTTGCCCTTTCTGATGCTCAATCCAACTCTAACTGATGCTCGAAAAGCTGGTTTGCCTGATTTATACCACACACCGCAGTCACTGACGTATTACGTTTGGAATGAATCTTTTATGTGAGGAGGGGTGGTGTACTTAATATTCTGCTATATCAATATATATAAAAACGTAAAGACTAAATTACCCTTTCGATTTACTGTAGAATTTGAACTATTATATATACATCTCTGGCAAGCAGCTGCTTGAGAGGGTATTTATTTTTTTTCGTATTAAATGTATACACGATTGTGAAAATAAGAACAAGCAGTATGTACAACCTCAAGCTTTTATTCAGCATTCGGAATGATCACTGGTGTCCAATATCTCTTCCCTTAATAATTCGAAGCACGTTCCACAGATGCAGAAAATCCCTCATTCTCTAATAAATCCTGTCCATTTTTGCAGCAGCTTTTGAACAATCCTGTGTTTCAGATCGCCTGTGTTATTGGCAATGATGACACACATACCTGACATTTAATGTAACTTCGCAGGAAGAACTCGAAAAGGATTAACCCAAATAAATATAGTGACCAGTAAATGGGTCATTCACTGAAGATCCAGATATTTGAGAACAAGCTGTTCAGTTGTACAGTCGCTCAAAAAAATATCCGAACACTATGGTTGATTACAGAATTCAGAAAAAATATCTGGCAACGGTTTTTTTAGAAATTAGTGATCTGGCAACCTTCGTGTCACGTGATTACAGAATTCAGGAAAAATATCTGGAGCGTGTACAGTTGCTGTACACGCTCCAGTTACCGTTCACAGCAAACTGGAGCGTGTGCACTAACTGCACACGCTCCAGTTTGCTGTGAACGGTAACTGCACACGCTCAATATTTCCGTGAGTGAGCCCACACGATCCAGGTCTTTGTGAGCTCACACGATCCAATGTGCTGTGAACATTAACCGCAACCGCTCCAGTTTGCTGTGAACGGTAACTGCACACGCTCCATATTCATTGCATTATATATTCATACGCATTATATATATATTAAAAAAGTATCCGAACACTACGATTGATTACAGAATTCAGAAAAAAATATCTGGCAACGATTTCTTTTTTAGAAATTAGTGATCTGGCAACCTTCGTGTCACGCGACACGAAGGATCACTAATTTCTAAAATCACTAATTCTTAAAGATCACTAATTTCTGAAATAAACGTTGCCAGATATTTTTTCTGAATTCTGTAATCAACCACAGTGTTCGGATACTTTTTTGAGCGACTGTACTTGCACATCTGTGAAGAAATAAGGCGATCCATCCTAATGCTATCATCTTGTCAAAAAGTGACGTATTTATACCCGTTCCTTATTCCACAATCGTATCCATCACCATTTAACATTTACAGTATATGCAAAGCGTAAGATGATTTTGACGTATCTTGTGCATCAGGCTCTGATCGATAAAAAGGAGGGAGGCAAATTATCCGAATGAAAGATGGGGGGTGAGGGATAGATCTAGTCGTAGTGAACCAGAGATCCTTTTCATTATAACTTTTTTTCTTCTCCATTTTAATGGTCTGTAACAATTTTTTTTTAAATATACGGTTAATATATATAAGTTAATATTTTTTCGCCTCAGTTGCGATTACTAGCATCCTCATGGGGATATGCCTCTATCCATGATCAAGATCCATTCCTGTTGTTTATTAATTTTGTTATGCTGGTGGTTCCATCACATTTCGTGAGTTTTGTAATTTATTTCTGTCATATTCTTTTCTTTCAATAATTTTTTCAACCCTTTGAACTTTCTTTTTCTTTACTGTCGCGTAATAGTCGGGCTTTATTTTTTCTATCTCTATTTTCATTCACCTATCTTCATCTTTCTACATTTTATTGCACGAAACCATAAAACAGACAATCTTTGAACTTTCCGCATTTTCTGAATTCTTTCAACTTTTTCGTTCCTCATTCTTTCACATTTTTTCATCATTCTCCATCCATAATCATCCTCATCTTTTAACTTTGTCTCCCCGAATAACTATTGGCCACATCCTAAATTCTCTTCCACACACGCTATTTCATATTCTCCCTTGATGATCTTGAACACCTCTTTTGACACGGGTATTTCTCGTGCCACGTGATCTCCATCTCTTCCTTTCCCTGACATTCTCTCGTTCAGATCTCTCTCCATTTCTTTTCTCTCTGTCTCTCCCTCTTTCTCAGGCAATCTCCTCTTCTCCCTCCCATCACAACTTCTACTCTCTCTCTCTTTCCACACAAATGCTCACAAAAGGGATGCGGGGAGAATCGTTCGTGAGTAAGCCAGGACAGACACATTTATGGTAACTGATGCTTGGAGGCAGAAGTTTGCATCGATGTGGAGAAGGAGGTTGCAAACATGGTAATTTCCTGCATACCTCGAGGCGACAGCAAGCGCTCCAGCAAACCAGGGACCAGTTATGCCGCAATAGCCCGGCGACCGTGGCAAGCGGTGTGAAGGTTGGAGATACCCCGGTGTAAAGTTCCAATGTGCCCCTAAGTTCTGCCACTGCGTTCGCTTCATGATAGATAACACTTTGGGGATTTTCAGCCATTTCCTCTTTCCCTCTCTTATGCGGGTTCTCGACATTATCCGGGCGTTGTATATTATCCGGGAAAAGTACCCCGCCAATATTGTCGTTACGCAAGTCAGGTCGACGAACTGCCTGTGGCTGAAACGTCTCGTTAGAATCCTGTGGCTAGCTGGAATTTCTTCGTATTATTTAGAAATGCATTCGCAGCAAAATTCCGTTAGAGAAATGTTTTCGACTGTGTTATATTTCGTGACTTTTGTATCAAAAAGTATCATTCTACCATTTTCCTAAATATATATACCTGTTATTTAGAGATACGTCTTTGGAAAAGGACACATCTACACTTCGTATTCTCACGTAACAATATGCATTTTATTAGTATATATATATATGATACCAATGTTCCTGTTGACTTAATGTTTGATCTGATTTTACTGTTGCAACAACTGTAAACTCTCATCAAGCATAATGGCGCCAATGCTATTGTGTAGCAAAGAAGAAATACGATATCGTAAATATACGATTATATCTTAGTTACGTTTAAACCTTGATATAATGTTGATCGCAATTCGTTGTTCATGTCATCAGTTATTATATTTGCTAACATAATTATCTACTTAATAGTCACCTTATTATGCATTAATAACCGCTGAAAATTCGACACTGAACCATTTTTATACCGTTTGAATTAGTCTCAGTATTCCAGTTTAATTAAACTGCTTACGTAAACACCTTCCATGTTGCCTTAAGGAATTAAAAAACTCCGAAAAAACACTAACCGCTGTTTGATTATTAAATTCCCATCACATCCTTCCTGGGATTCGTTTTTGGTCAGAATTTGGAGAATCGCAGCGACCTCACGCTCCAACGAACAACCGTATTGGTGATTCTCTGTAATCCACAAACATTACTCGCCAAGAAATTCTCTTCCTCAGCAGACATTTCACATCCTGATAATTTGGGATTAGAAACAATCTGTTTAGCTTGTGACGAGGCTAGAAGGGTAGTGAGAAAGAGATTGTGGACCGGGCCCGGCCAACCATCCAAACGGACAACGACTACGTTGATTCTATCATCCAACGTGTACTAACTAATCTCCTTATCTTTCGCAGACTGTCAGGCTGTGCAAGCGGTTAGTCGCGCGCCGACCGGCCGCTCTTGTCACGTGACTGGCTATGAGATTGATGAGGCTCGAGGAGTGTCCCGAGGGGACGTATCAGTCTTGTTGACTCAGAGATCAAAGGCCAGACGCCTTATTGAAGGAGAAAAAGCAGCGGCAGGCCGATGGTGGGCGATGCTCTTGGTGTTCCCGATGGATTGGAGGCGGCAGCAGACGCTTCAGTAGCTGGTGTTCGTGTCAGTTGCTGGCCAAACCGAAAATAGAAGATAAAAATTTATATTTGTGATAAATTTGCTCTTTATTTTTTTGAGGATAGGAAGAACTGGGAATCTCTAAAGTTGTCGAATTCAATTGTTCGCAGGCTTATAAGAGTTAGTTCTGTTGTAGGGTTTGGCAGCGTGACGTGTAAACAATAATATTATTAAGATTTAGTTGAGAAATACAGTGAAATGTCAGTATATAGAAATCAAGCGGGTGACCAAAATTTATTCGTTTATAATTATTAAATTTATTATTTCATTATACTGAAATGCAGAAAAAAAAAGTGCTATGATAGTTGCATACTAGAAAATAATCAATATGAAAGAAATTCACCGTGTATTAGAGTTCGCATCTTAAAAAACGTCGGCAATTCTTTTAACTGTCTGTTCCAAGAAGCAACTCTCCTTGTATTCTTAAATGATACCTCAACTCTCCAACACATTATCCAGAGCATTTTTCCGTGTCATTAATAAAAGGAGAAGACTTCGTGCCATATTGGCTGCTAATAACAAAACTAAACAAACGTGCTAAAATAATATAATTTCGCTCGTAGCGCCATCTATGTCGGGAAATGGACAACCAAGTTGCCTCATATGATGGAATTTAATATTTGTCACTCACTGCAACTTGGTTGTCCTTTTCCTGACCTAGATGGAGCCACAAGCGATTCAAATAATATGAGAGAAAGTCTATAAGTCACGTTAGCTGTTGAAAAGATTAGTCAGTGATGGTATAGCGATGGTATAGCGATGGTATAGATTGTCTGCCATCATGGACGTCCGCAGGAAATTTCCAGAGGGTGGGGTCAAAGCTTGGAGACAAATAATTATACCAATAAATTTTTTAGGGTTTTTTCACAAGTAGATTATAGAATACAGTATTGCATCAATACAAAATCACATACATAATGCATATAAATTAATTATTTTTAAATTGTTACGATTATAATTTGTGGAATTTTTTACTCGATCCCAGGGGGGGGGAGGCAAGTGCTCCGTTTGCCCCCATCTGCCGACGCCCATGCCTGCCATGTGACTGGGAGACATGGGTTCGAATCCCACTCACTGTAAAACCAATTGTTTTCGGCTGAGTGTTGCTAGGTTACGAGTGTGGCGTGCTATCAACGGAGTATACTCAATGTCCAGAGACAAAAAACAGCGACCATATTTTAATTACAGCAAAGCATAGTTTTAAACAGCATCGAATCTGTCTGCGCACGCGTCTGATATATGTTAATTTTTTTCACATTTTAATAAAAGCAGATTTCTTTCTTTTATATTTTTAAACATTTCTGGATTCTGAATTCGAATACTATTTTAAAATTTATTGATTTATTTGTGTGTAATAACACTTATTTCATTTTCATAGCTTTCGAGTTAGTGTAAGTTTCGTAACTTGCGAATTAGTGTAAGTTGGATTGAACTTGATGGCTTATTTATCGTGAAATCGAATTGTAGATATGGACACTAGCAATCAGTCAAAAATTGCAGCCTGGAGTATTATCCAAACAGGGGCGGGGGTGGCTCAGTCGGTAGCGCGCCAGGCTCGTAATCTGTAGTTCCCAGGTTCGAGTCCCAGCTGGGTCAGCGTTGAGATTTATCTCCGCAAAATTCCCCGCCCTGCCCACGGTCAGTAGGGGACACCGATGGGCTTGGAAAGGCTGCCGTCCGTCGGATGGGACGCTAAGCCGTGGCCCCGTGTGTGGGAGAGCCATACCCTGGAACAGCTGTTGGGAGACAGATCCTTCTCTGAGCCTTCGGGGGTCCATGTGACCTGGCCATTTAGCCCATTGTGTGCAAAAAAGTGCCGCTCAGAGGTAAAACAACCCAACAACCCAAATTATCCAAACATCCGTGGAAATATCTATTCTCTAAGCAAAAGCATCGGCATAATACTGAGCTACTGCAGGAAAGGTGTATTTCCCACTTCGACATTTAAACAGCATGTCTGATTTGCAAAGAGCGTGATCTACAAGGTAGTTTAATGTTATCATGGCTCCTACTGTATCAGTCCATTTGACTTACGTTTGGTTTCCTCACAATGTAAACATTAGTGTAAGAAAACGAACATGCAGGTAGCAGCACCTCGATTAAAAGCTTTATTGTAAGGCTTCAATTGAACATTAATAGTTGCATTTTTTAAATACATTCCATTTTTTATACGTATCTCCCAACAGAGAAGTCTAATCGGGACTTCTTAAATTCTAATTCTAATTGGAAATTTGGCATTAATTATTGCGAGGAGTTAGTAACTAAACTAACTCCTCGTAGTCATAACATGGGACCTTTGAGAGCTTCTTGACATTTTGGACAAACAGTTCAATTTGTAACTTAATCTATTAATAAAATATAACGCTTTGAAATACGGGCTATTTTTAAGACAAATGTTATATGCGAAACGAGATTTAGAGAATCCAATGATTAACAATAAATAAGGTTCAGAGTTATCGTCTTTATTTTAACATCTGTAAAAGTGCAAATCACTTAAAATCGTTTTATAAAGAGTGATTTGTTTATTTGGATCATTGTAATATGTTAAAAACTACATTTTGTTAAATTACGTGTACAATGAAGAACCGACATTTCTTTATTTTTATGGTTTTAGCTTAGATAATTAAGATAACAGAAGAAAGCATTTAGTATACGATTCTCTACACCAGCGTTTTTCAAACTGGTGGTCGCGACCCATTAGTGGATCGCGAAATCAGTTAGTGGATCGCTACCGGCATTTCTTTTAATGAAATAGAATAGAAATTATCAGTTATGGGTCGCGATGTAAATGTATTTCTTATTGTGAGTTTTAAAAAAATTATTTTAAAAGTTTATTAAAAGTTTAAAAAATCACTGATCTACACAAACTGACCTAATGAACTAATATTCCTAAACAGTTAGGAAATCTCAAATATTTTGCGCGTCTAGTTAACAAATCATGAACTGATGATTCATATTTGCTTGCATTTGACCCATTTCAAAGGAAAAGAATGAAATAATTAGCCATAGGTAGGACCTGATCTAGGGGTAAAGGGAGGCCATGTCCCCCTCCCCCCTTTCAAAATGCTAGTATAAGTAATAGAGGCAAAATATTGTTAAAGGTTTGTTTATTTCATTCATTTTTTAAGAATATTTTAAAAATATTTAAAATAGGGGGGGGGGGGGAGATTATACTTCAATGGAAATCCAGTCTCTTGGACCTCCATTTTACCTTTTTTGCGCTCGATTGAGTTTCTTTCCCCCCCATTATTTTTTTTAGATACGGGCTTAGTCACATGATATGTGATACGATGATTAAGTATGATACAATCTGATTTCCAATCAATATTTAGATTATTAAAGGCATTTTCTTCAAAATTATGGAAAAACTCTTTAAGCCCTTTTTTTAATAATTACTATATGTGATATATTAAATGCCGGGGGATTAAATAATAGCTTGGGTTTGAATTATAACCAGGTTACTGGCAGGGTCTCAGGCAAACGTGAGTCTCCCTTTTCGGGAAAATGGCATTGCACAGTAACTTTAGGGAAGTTTTTGATTTGACATACAAGGATCTCTAAAATATTTACATATCTATAACACAAAAAACAGTTTTATGTATTTTTTTCCCATGTTTATAAATAAATTGTGAAAACTCCGTGCCATATTTGCCTTGCTTTCAGTTAATTTAATTTGTAGCCTAAATTAAAACTTTAGTCGGATATATGCAAGAAATTATAACTCTTACAAAAAACCTTAACTTAAAAGAATTTTAAACTTAAAATATTAAAACAGATTAAGGGACCAGTACTATGTGCAATGCACCCTGTACTCTACTAGAGTCAGCTATGATCTCTGGTCTTATAACCTGTTTTAACGTTTGAACCAAATTTTGGGGTAAATATTTTGTAGCCTGTTAAATATTCCAGCGTTCATAACTCTTTAAATGCTTAACAGATATTATTTAAAATAGAGATTTGGATAGGTTGGATTGATATCCTTAATTCACCTTTAGACATATTTTTCTTTAAAAATGAAATTGAAGAAGTTATTGAGCTGTGAATGCGATTTTCTATTGAGGTAACATGGAAAGGTTTCCATTTGTGTCCAGCAGTTGTAGTTATTCGACATTATTTCTGAACAGCTAGTCTACTTGTTTACCAAACTCCCTTTCAGACAGTCTCGCCCGTATCTATTACCATAAACATACCTAAGAAACTAGTTGCATATTTTGAGAAAAATATCAAGCCTATCAAGCTCTTTTGAAGAGAAAAAACAACGTTAAACAATAAAAATAATAAGAAGGTCTTCAGAAGTCTACTGAATCATGCATAAAAATAAGGTTTATTTTGGTAAACAGTGATTCTTATTCCAAAGGCAACTTTTAACGCTGTTTTCGTATTCAATTGATTTTTCATATCTTCTCAGAATAAGGATATGTAAGATTCGCAAACAACTGAACTTGTTAAAACACCTGTTAGTTTCCCAGACGCCAAGAATCTATGGTCTGTGATGTGGCCTCTTCATTTTTATCGTTTTTCCGGGGATACTTCCTTTAGTAAATATTCTTCCACTTCTTTCAGTAGCAGAATCATTGTGTTGCGGACGCTGTTCTCCAGTTCCTGTCCTTCCGTTGCAGGTTTCTTCTTTTATGTAGATCTCCCACTTTTATAACAATAGTTCAAGCTTTAGGAAAAAGTCTTTTTGAGTTGAGCTCTTTCTTTCATATTTTTTGTTTCTTTCGCTTCTATTACAGTATTGCTTGATTTAAAATGTTGTGATATCTTGGATGATAGAAAGTCTCTATAGGGACAATATCGACGCAAATGCATTTTCGAATTTAATAACCCTTGAAGCTCAAATGTTTGCACATAGATAGGTTAAACAGTTAAGTCACAAGGATCCTAAGGGTTCAGAGTTGAATAAATAATTTGGGTTGGTTTTTTACCTCTGAGTCGTACTCCTTTGCACACATTGGTTAAATGGCCAGGTAACAAGGACCCTAAAGGTTCAGAGAAGGTTGAGGAAGATGTTCACTGGCCAGATATTAGGATACAGATGGTAGCTTCCCGTTAAGACCTATACGTGCTCAGGGTATGTCTCTCCAGTACATGGGACAACTGCGTACTCTCCCATCTGAAGAACAGTAGCTTTTCCAAGCCCATTGGTGTTTTCGTCTCTCATTCAGGATATCTGGTACAGTTGTCCTCGGTGCACAACGCTGGCAGATTTGGGACTCTAACCTGCGAATTGTAGAATACGAACTTAGTGTGCTGCCTGTTGAGCTAACCCAAAAAATAATGGAAGAGGATCCACTGGACGGATGTTAGCCTCCCCCATTAGAGAATGGAACTCACATTACAGAACAGACTGGTGTCAAGGCCAACAGCTTGTTCATGTATCACCAATATGCGGTTGAACCATAATCTGTGCACATTAGAGAAGTGACTATGGTGATGGATGGTATTGACTATGTAAGTGACTATGGTGATGAATGATCTTGACTATGCAAGTGACTATGGTGATGGATGGTATTGACTATGGAAGTGACTATGGTGATAAGTGGTGTTGACTATGTAAGGGACTATGGTGATAGGTGGTGTTGACTATGCAAGGGACTATGGTGATACGTGGTGTTGACTATGCAAGTGTCTATGTGATAGGTGATATTGATTATGCAAGGGACTATGATGATGGATGGTATTGACTATGCAAGTGACTCTGGTGATGGATGGTATTAATGATGACGTAGGTGACCATGGTTGTGGGTTAATCACGAAAATGTCGACGCCAATTGAGGTAGCAGACAAGGATGATTCTCCAATCATAGAGGTGGTGTTAATTATGACAAAAAGCATGGTGATGACGACGAATATTATGATGAATGATGATGGCGATTATCACGAATATGGTAATGATATTAATGATGACGACGATCATGATATTAGCAGTTTTTTCTTCAGTTTGCAATCAAGCCCTTAAGGCTGGTAGCTTAGCAGTAGGTTATGGCAGAACACGATGAACATGACATTCCAGGCTTGAATCCAGGAACCAGAGGCTTTAGGGTCACCCCTAACACACTGTGGCACTGATAAGACATTGAGGGAAGATGAGAAGCATGACATTGTAGTTAATGATGATGATGAGTATGGTTTTTGCGTTGTTGTTGTTTATGATGGTGATACTATAAAGGTGATGAGGAGCATTAACAGTGGTTTTATGTTGCTAACTGGGATTATGGTAATATTCTCCAATGTCGCCAACAACCATGACTTTACTATAGCTGCAGATAATAATGATGATGATAAATTTATGTGAGATGATAACAAAAAAATTCCCCATTTCATTTACATGGAAACATATAAAAGCAAGTGGGAATGGAAAATGTCAAAACGAAGGAGAGGGTTCTGCTTTGAAAGCAATGTTGATTGAAATGAATACAAATAAGACTTTCTGTTCTTCTTTTCTTCTTACATTCAGTGAAGAGATCACGAGATATTGTTTTTCTGCGGCGAGGCATTGCCTAAGATAATAAACTCTCTTCTTGATTGTATTAACCAATCACGGCCAACGGATAAAAGATACAACGTATTGTGGAGCCCACCTTTTGATGACAATAGCTGTTTCTCCTTTTTTTTCTTCTCTTCTTCGCCGCTCCAGAACACATTTCTGATAAAATGTGACAAGCTCTACGAGGATGCTGGTGAGAGAGAGAGAGAGAGGTGTGCTGGGGATGATGATGGTGGAGATAGGGTGGGAGGGATGGTGGTGATAGTGGATGGATGTGTGAGAGAGTTCGAGAAGGAGCAAAGTCAGAGAAGAAGCTAAAGAGAAGGAAAACCGCAAAGAAGACTGCAATCAGAACATCCCAACTTTTGGGGAAGAAGAGGAGAATGAGGAGGAGGGAGGAAGAAGACTTGGACATGAAAAGCATCGGAGACAGCGGAAAGAGGAAGTGGAAAGTGACGAGTTCGTGCCCACGCCATGTGATGGATGAGCAAGGCGGACCTCCACTCACGCAGTGCCGCCAACAAACTTAATCAATGGGATAAAAATCCCTGTCATTTTCTCATCAGGGCACACGGGCCAAAGGAGACAAACAAGTTTCCTGGGTAATTGGCTTACGAGGGGTTAGGCACGAAACAATAGGAGTTTGGGAAATTATGGTGTGGGCAGGAAGGAGAAGGAAAGGAATGGCGGTTCATCAAACAGCACTCAGAAGAGAGGTCTGACTCCTTCGCGAAGTGACTATCCTAATGATCTGGATAAGGAGGAGGAAGAAGAGAAGAGGATGTGACGCTTAGTTTCTGCGATATTCACTGCTTGAGATTCTTTCTTTGGAAGATACAAGAGCTCTAAGTAATGATAGGGTTAAGGTTTGAATTAACTTAGAAGCAAAGAGGGGATGAGATGTAAGCTGCTCATAAAGCGCAAGTTCTAGCAGGAGGAAGTCAATGCCTCCACCAACCATAGAATTTTAATAGGCTTAAGTGCTTCCTCATTCTTCTTATCTTCATAATCTTTAAATCGGCAGAGATGAAGAACAAAAGTATAAATAAAATCGATATATACATTCAGAATTCGCTGAAGAATCCCATCTCTGTTGTTTAATGAACGCTAATTTTAAAGCTCTACAACTTTTAAAATGAACGTTTCATTTGAAAATGTGACTAAAAGGTAAATTATAGATCACGATTAGTTCTATCTATGTATCATATAACCTTCATATCTTGATAACCTTCTATCTAACATTCATATCTGTCACAATATTGAATGTTGTTGAAAATCGATGTTGAGATAGATTTGATTGAAATCTTTAAATTAACCTCAGCCAGTTTCTTAAAACACTTATTTCAGAAGTTACAGATCTTCGAAATTACCTTTCTGCTTACAAAATATGGAGTGATCATAATTCAATGTATGACCACTGACTTTATAGTATATAATGCGATTTTTGGTAAAAATATTTTTTTATAAACCGTGAATCGGGAACATTTAATGGGCAAAGGGTCATAATTGAAAAATCAAATTCTAGGAGTTGTCAATGACTATGTTTTATTAAGAAACGTTAAATCCTGAAGTACCACAGCTAACAAAATAAAAGCTGTGTTTTAGCGTGAAAAGCAATCCAATGTGTCATCCTGTTCCGATAACAGAAAAGATTGAATTCAGTATACAACATTCTCTCTTTATAGCTTAATAAAAAATAAATAAATAAATACCCCCTCAAGCAGCTGCTTGCCACAGAGGTCTGACAGGAGCCTGTCAGTTTATATGCCACAGTAGGAGATCTGAGAGGATGGCAGTACCTCAGCAGAAAAACGACACACACATCCATGCCTAATCTGGGGTTCGAACCCAGGTCCCTTAGATCAGTAGCCAAGCGTGCTAACCACTCGGCCACGGGACGGCACTTTATAGCTTAAAGCAACCTAAAGGTTTCGCTCCAGAAAGATGTTTTCTCTAAACTTTGGAGGTAGAACATTTCATAAATAAGATCTAGAACTACCAAATACGATATATAGCGTCCTTTTACCATACCTAAAAACAATGTAAGAGTCCCTCCCCCGCCAAGAAAGGGGCGGGAGTGTTCTCCTACAAGCTTTTCTTGAAACTAATAATACTGTTTTGAGTAAAAAGGGACAAAGGAGAGGCTATGGCGATTATTTTTGAAGGAGCGAATTGAAGGAATAATTTGAATTAACACCATACTAGTCCTAACACACAGAATTACAAAAAGCTTAATAAATGTGTAAACTATCAATTAATAGCTGATGAGAATCTTTGGCTTGATAGCTTTTCTGGCAAAGCTTACGAACCAATTAAACAGCACAAGAACAGGAAGTTGTACCAGAGAATTAATATTTTGTGTGGAAAGAAACAGACAGGTTGGGTTGGGTTGTTTTACCTCTGAGCGGCACTTTTTTGCACACCATGGGCTAAATGGCCAGATCACATGGACCCCGTAGGCTCAGAGAAGGTTGGGGGAGGGGACCCACTGGAACAGCTGTTGGGAGACAGATGGTAGCCTCCCGTCAAGGCCATCCAGCGTGTTCTTTAACGTGCACAGGGTATGGCTCTCCCGCACACGGGCCACGGCTTAACGTCCCATCCGACGGACGGCGGCCTTTCCAAGCCCATCGGTGTCCCCTACTGACCGTGGGCAGGGCGGGGAATTTTGCGGTGATAAATCTGAACGCTGACCCAGCTGGGACTCGAACCTGGGAACTACAGATTACGAGCCTGGCGCGCTACCGACTGAGCCACCCCCGCCCCAAACAGACAGGTATAGATTGAAGGGTAACATGGTAATGCTATTGAAGGTTAGGATTCTGTCATGGTTAGGTAAGCCCAGCATTTCATACGTTCTAAACAATGTAGTTAATTCTACTCTCATTGATTGTAATGATAATAGATACGTTACTAGCTTTAACGTTGCCCTAAATCACCTTCTGAAGTCGCTTTGGCTATCTCTAAATTAAAACTGCATAAATCCCAAGGGGTAGATGAAATTACTGCTAAAATGCTTGGTTTGAATGTTTCTGTTGTCACATGGCTGACTGAAAATTTGAATATTTTTATGATAAATGTGCTGTTCTTAAGGATTTAACAGAACTATTATTATTCGGAATTTAAAAAAGGTGATCGCAGTTCTTATGATGACTATAGGGGTATAAGCCTACTTTCTGTTCAAGATAAAGTTATTTGCATGATTAAACATACTTAATAGAATTAAGAATTTGTTCGATGGACAACTGCGAGAGGAACAGTGTAGTTTAAGAAGTGATAGAGGATGTATTAGTGAAATAATTTCACTTAGGCAGATTCTTGAGAAATTTTTAAAATTTCAGAAACCTGTGGTTACTAACTTTATAGATTTCAAAAAAGGCTTTTGATTCTGTTGATCGTTATAATTTGTTGTTCATCGTGATATTGTATGGCATACCTGATAACATAGTTAGCATAATGAAAGCTCTCTCGTAGATGGGGCGGGGGTGGCTCAGTCGGTAGCGCGCCAGGCTCGTAATCTGAAGTTCCCAGGTTCGAGTCCCAGCTGGGTCAGCGTTGAGATTTATCTTCGCAAAAATTCCCCCCGCCCTGCCCACGGTCAGTAGGGGACACCGATGGGCTTGGAAAGGCCGCCGTCCGTCGGATGGGACGTTAAGCCGTGGCCCCGTGTGCGGGAGAGCCATACCCTGTGCACGTTAAAGAACACGCTGGATGGCCTTGACGGGAGGCTACCATCTGTCTCCCAACAGCTGTTCCAGTGGGTCCCCTCTCCCAACCTTCTCTGAGCCTTCGGGGTCCATGTGACCTGGCCATTTAGCCCATGGTGTGCAAAAAAGTGCCGCTCAGAGGTAAAACAACCCAACCCAAGCTCTCTCGTAGCATTGAATCGTTTATGAGAGTTAGTAAAGCTTCTAACAATTGGTTTAGCATTGCTACTAGAGTTCGACAAGGATGCAATTTGTCTCCTTTCCTTCTTAGTTTTGTTAATGATTATGCTACGCTGAATTCTTTGCAAGGGAAAGATTTTGGCTTGAAATTATCTAGCGATTTCAAAACTTCTGGTTTAGATTATGCAGACTATTTGGCCCTGTTGGCTAATGATGTTGATGAGACTTGTACTAGAGGAGGTTTGGTGATAAACAGAGAGAAAACTAGAGTGAGGAAAATTGGCCAGGCAGATGGTGCTTCAGTTGCTTTGAACGGTTGTACTCTTGAGCAAATATTTCAGTTTAATTATTTGGGAGCTGTTTAACAGATACTGATGATGTGCGCATGAGATAATCAGAAGAAAAAGGATTGCTGTTGGGACTTTTAATAATCTTTGGAGAGTGTGGAAAGATAGGGGTATACATCTAAAGACAAAAATTTGGCTGTATAATAGTTTGGTTCTTTCTAGGGTTAGTTATGGTAGTTGATTTTAAATGTTCACACAGTATTTTGGGCTTTAGGTGGAGGTTAGGCAAAGGAGTAGAGCAGTCCTTTGAGCAGCTTGTTGGGCAAAGAGAAACTCCGTTGGTTTGGCCATGCTGCCCGTATGCATAACTTTAGATTGGCGAATAGGGTTATGAACAGCATGCCTAAAAGCTTCAGGAAAAGGGGAAGACCTAGGAAGCGATGGGCAGACAATTTCAAACATGATCTTGCTAGAATTGGCCAACAGTGGTTAAATCGGCAAGAGCAGCGGCTGTAGCTTAGTCTCAATACAGACGGTGTTTGGAGAATAAAATTGGACAGTCTGGCTGGGCCTCCGTTGCCCATGACAACATGAGAATTTCTTATTTATATATATATATAGGTATGGCATAAAAGAGATCTGGATGACAAAATTTAGTTCATTCACACGCAAAAAACTTGAAAACTTCTAGTTTACATGTACAAATCGTTTTCAATAGAAGCCTATTACAACAATTTATATGAATTGGTACATTTTTCAGAACATCGTTCCTTACAACAAATGATCATGAACTTAACTCCTCAAGCACCAACACATTCCTTCGGCAATTACTGTAACGTTCAACACCTCATAAGTTTTCGAAACTAGAAGTTTCCATCCCACTCCTTCTCGGCTAATAATAAGGTGTCATCCCCCCACCATTACTAATCCTCAGAGATAAACTTCTCCGCATTTTATCTCACTGCTACTAGTCCTTGAACTGCATCCTTGCATTCATAAACATATTAAACGCACACCGTTGTATTCGGAGATTACTTATTCCTGTGCATGCCTGCAGTAATATCAAGCCAATTAGACTGTCATCTGAGTAACTCATGAATACTCAGCTACACTCAGTTCATCATTAAGTTCTCCGCAATTAAGAGTAATTGCCTAGTAGCCACCCTCTAAAAAAACTCTTGAACCCTTTCTCCATCGTATTAGATTTCTATCTGCGTTGGTGATCTTTAGAAAAGGTTGTTTCGAAGATGATAATGAGAGATATTTTTCTCTGTCGTCTTCTTGCCATTCAGAAAGTCTCTGAGGCTGAAAAATAAGAATGAAAAATCACTGTAAATTGCCATGGATGGAAGTGACCTTTAGTTAACGAAATGTAACTGAAGCATCAGTTCGTTGCTGATCAACCAATCTATCACGAACTGATATATGTAAGTATCTTAAATGCTATAAGTTTTAAATGTTTCATTTGCTTTCATTTCAGGATTCCCAATTTGCTTTCATTTCAAGTTTGCCATTTATCTGCAGTCCATTTTTTCTTATATGTGATGTTCTAGAAATCATTGAACTCATTTTATGTTTGTAATGCCATATATGCTTGTTAATTCTACCAAATGCAGTCAGTGTAAATAATATTTACCGTCCATATTACTATTAAATTGAATGCTATTTTGCTAGCTATTTGGATGTTTTCAGAATGCTATTTAATGTCAAAAACTCAGAGCTAAGACTCTGTAGTCGTCCCATGGCCGAGTGGTTAGCGCTCTTGGCTACTACTCTAAGAGACCTGGGTTCGAACCCCGGGTAAGGCATGGGTGTTTGTGTTGTCTTTCTGCTGAGGTCCTGCCATCCTCACAAACCTTCTACTCTGGCATATAAACTGACAGGCTCCTGTCAGACCTCTGTGGCAAGCAGCTGCTAGAGGAGGTATTTATTTTTTGGCCGTCCCGTGGCCGAGTGGTTAGCACGCTTGGCTACTGATCTAAGGGACCTGGGTTCGAGCCCCGGAATTAGGCATGGATGTGTGTGTCGTTTTTCTGCTGAGGTCCTGCCATCCTCTCAGATCTCCTACTGTGGCATATAAACTGACAGGCTCCTGTCAGACCTCTGTGGCAAGCAGCTGCTTGAGGGGGTATTTTTTTTTAGGGAGAAGAGTGTTCTTAAAAGCACAATATTCAAGATATAATCCCCATTTAATCTACTAGAAATCCGCTTTACCTCTGAGCGTCACTTTTTCCAACGCAGTGGACTAAATGTTAATCCCTCCAATGTCTCAGAGAAAGTTACGAAAGGTTTACGATGTTTCACTTCTTAGCGGCCATTTTATTTAAGGTTGTTGCTTTTTGAACAAAATGAGTTTAATGGCCAGGTCACGAGGACCCCAAGGGCTCAGAGAAGGTTGATGGAAGTAGACCTACTGGATAGCTGTTAGGAGACATTGGTTAGGATCCCATTAAGTCTATACAGCGTGTTCTTTAATGTCCACAGGGCGTAGCTCTCCTGCACATAAAGGCCTGACTTCCCAGCCGACGGATGGCAGTCTTTCCAAGCCCATCAATGTCCCCTTTCTCTTAGCGGAGATAAATCTCAACACTGGCACAGGTTGGGTTGTTTTACCTCTGAGCGGCACTTTTTTGCACACCATGGGCTAAATGACCAGGTCACATGGACCCCGAAGGCTCAGAGAAGGTTGGGGGAGGGGACCCACTGGAACAACTGTTGGGAGACAGATGGTAGCCTCCCGTCAAGGCCATCCATCGTGTTCTTTAACGTGCACAGGGTATGGCTCTCTCGCACACGGGACCACGGCTTAACGTCCCATCCGACGGACGGAGGACTTTCCAAACCCATCGGTGTCCCCTACTGACCGTGGGCAGGGCGGGGAATTTTGCGGAGATAAATCTTAACGCTGACCCAGCTGGGACTCGAACCTGGGAACTACAGATTACTAGCCTGGCGCGCTACCGACTGAGCCACCCCTGCCCCGTGGAAATTTTGGACAACTGTTCCTTGAGTTTGTTCTCTGATGTTGATCACTGCTGCTGACAGCTCTTGCTTCAGTTGCTCAAGAGATTATTTCTGTAAGCAGTTTATCCAACTTCATACGAAAACATCATTTGTGATCTGTAGACTATGGCGAACTGAATCGGTCATAACCGACTGCTTTCTTGAGCCACACAGAGACCGGATCCGAACTCATCTATCCTCAAAGAGAATTTTCAAACAAAAACAAACATCAAACTCAAAGAGAATTTTAAAATATTTCTCTAAAAGCAAAAAGTATTGAATGTCTACAGACGAAACGATAAAGTGAAAACATTAACTAGCTTCTTTCTAAAATGAACTATAAAACTAATAAACCAAAATCGCAAACGTGAATGTTGTAGTTCGTATAAAAGAAGAAACCTCCTCTACTTGGGAAATTTTGTACCACTCCTTTGGAATCATAGTGTGTAATTAGGATTTACGAAACGAAATATACCCTGCCCTAACCACAATATTACAGATGGTCCATGTTTATTGAATCTAACGTCGAAGCTTTAATAAATTATGAAATATGCATTTATTGGTAAAATGCAACTGAACATTAATAAAAGATCATTATTAAATCTATTTAAATCTCGAATATCGAAAATATTCTTTTCAATATTTTAAGAGTTATGGAAGCTAGAATATTTAACGACAGTTACGCGTCATAAAAATTTACTCCAAAAACTAATTAAAACTTAAATAAATAGATATTATTCAAGCTATTTAATAAAATAAATATACATTTTATAAGTTTACATAACGATTATTTCAATAATAGACAATTAAATGATTTTTATGAAACGAGATAATTTATTGTTAAATATTTCAGCTTTACATAACTCATTAAATACTGAACAAATATTGTTGAAAATTAGGATTTAAATAGATTTGATTATGGGTTTTAATTCATCTTCAGTCACATTTTACCATTAAATGCCTATTTTAGAAGTTACAGAGCGTCGACTTTATATTCTCATTGACATAACATTCTCTATTATTTTGCTAGGGTAGTGTGTAATAGTTAGAATATTTACAAAAAAGGCAAAGCATTACGGATTCTTGGAGACACTCTTTTGAGACATCACGACAAAGGAAAGAAAAAGCATTTCAGTTTCTTTCTCAACTGTTTGAAATTCCCCACCAGAAATACCAGAGAAGCGTTCTCAGACTTTTGTAAGAAAATCTGAGTCTTCCAAAACTCCCAAAAGCACACAGCTCAGATTAGTCCTAAAGGGGAACTTATGTTATTTCAGTTTACCTTGGCTTTGCAGTTCTCTCGTCTTGTCAACATCATCTATACAGACCTACAGTTCTCGCTTGACGCTTACTAATCCCATGTTGACAATGGACCATGGATGCGTGCTTGTGTTGACACGGTCGCCATGCAACCTCTCTCCATCCATCTGGACTTCCTCGTTCCAACTCCTTGATACTCAAGCTTCCGTTCTTCACGTATTCGACCATCTCTGGCCTCCATGAATTATATAAGTTAACAGCTGAAAAGCTTTTCCTTTTGGGAGAATTCGGGTTTATGATGTGCTCTTTAGCACTTCACGAGACGTTTTAGGATCCGATATTATCTCGGAGACCTTTTTAGGAGTCGCTTTAATTCACGCTTTTTTTTCCTCGCCTACGTCTGTTGTTTCTTTGTATGTTTATGGTATATGGTAACGTGCACAAGTACCGCTGCCATTCTGAAAATCGCCGGCGGTAAAGGAGAAGTTTTAGTCCCGAATAAAATAAAATCGTAATGGTTAGCGCGCTTGGCTACTGATCTAAGGGACCTGGGTTCGAGCCCCGGGTAAGGCATGGCTGTTTGTGTCGTTTTTCTGCTGAGGACCTGCCATCCTCTCAGACCTTCTACTATGGCATATAAACTGACAGTTTCCTGTCAGACCTCTGTGGCAAGCAGCTGCTTGAGGGGGTATTTATTTATTATTATTTTATTTTAATAAAAAATCCGATATGAAATTATTAAGAAAAAAAACTAGTATGAAATTGTAAAAATGTTATTCTGATAAGAAATTCGTACTGAAAGTTTGGAACAAAAAGTATCGTAATCTGGAAGATTTTAAAACAACATCAGGGAATCTATTTCGTTTGCAAAAAAATAGTTTTTTGCAGAATAAGAGGAAGTTGTATATCGAAGTAAAACTCGCTAGTTAAACATTAACTCTTGTGGAAGATGATTATCTATATTCGAGCATTTGTATCTGAATATTTTAGGAATAAATTGAAGCTACAATACTGCAATCCTAACTCTTTCCATTTACGAGAAATTTCGCTTTTTCTGTGGGTATGGGTTGGGCTTTGGCCAGGTCACCAGAGTCCCGAGGGTTCAGAGAAGGTTGAGGAAATAAAGCCAATGAACATCTATTAGCAAATGGAAGCCTTCCATCAAGGCCATCCAGATTGTTCTTTAACTTGCACAAGGTATGACTCTCACACACACCGAGCTATGGTTTAATGTCATATCCAACGGAAGGTGACCTTTCCCAAGCCTTTAGATGTCCTCTATTGAGTTTTGCGGTACTGTAGAAGAGATTCGACATTGATATTGGATATTGAATACCAAAAGGATCTATGGTAAAACTTATCTATCTCGTTCTCATCAGAGTCCTATGCGGGGAAATAACAACATGTAGCATTCAAGTCTTTAATCTTAGGTTTAAATTTAGCTGTAACAAATCTTTCATTAATGCAGTCCTATCTTAGAAGGGCATCATTAGTGGGTCTGATAAGAAGCAAACCTACGCCTTGGAGATGCTTTCCATTCTCCCTCCCTGAAAAGAAAAATTTAAAATTATTTTTATTTATTACCTTTATCTGTCCATCTGGTCTCTTGCATACCCAGAACATCCAGGTTATAATGCTGGAATTCCTGCGTGAGGACATCAAGAGAATAATCTCTATGTAACGTCCTTGCATTCCACGTTCCTGCAGAGAGAAAATGATTAGTAAGAATCTTAAAGAAACTTGGTTTATTGAGAGAGATAGGGTCAAAAACATCAATCATCCCCCTAATCGCAGGTATGGAGCAAAGACATGTTCCCCTGATGCTAAAAGCTGAAGTCATCCATGCTGGTAGGAACTTTATGCACCACATTTTCCAATGGACCCTTTTAAAGAACCAGAATCTAAATAAAAACTGACCTGCCTGGGATACATTATTCTAGTGTCGGATTGGTGATGCCCAACTAGCTAAAGTAAGGGTTCAGGTACTTGCAATGGCTTCTCATCAGGATTATCCACCAATTGATATATAAGCTATCCTGTGTTTCCTCTCACTTTGGGCTGGCAACCCTTAGGGAAACAGAACACACAGCGGCAGATTTTCCCTCAACATTGACTCGCCAGTGCATGTCCAAGATTCATAATCAAGCTCAAAGCCAAAAAAACATTCCAGTCCAGTGGGCAGAAATGGTCAGTACCAGGACTCTGTGAAGTTGACCATCCTCAGAAAGGCAGTAAAAAAGGAAGAAAAGTGGCCATAGATGATCTTATCATCAGTGGCCACACTGATCAGGCAAACGTCCCTTTCCGTTGAAGGTTGAGGAAAACCTTTCCTTTCCCTCCCAGAAGAGAATATCGCTTTTGATAGGTACTAACGGTCTGCACTACGAGAAGGCGGGGTCGGACATTAGGTGCTAGGCTTGGCCGGTGGTGTTCATCATCACCGGGGATTGTTACACAGCTCTCTTTCCAGTGTATGCCCAGATATCACTTATAGCCCTCTTTCGTGTCACTAGTCCTTATATTCTTAATAATAATGTATTCATATAGTAAGTGTACGTATAAGTTAAATTAGATTATAATCAGTTAAAGTAATAAAATTGCTAGAATATATTTAGAAACGTTCAAAATCATTAATAGCCGCTTGGAAAAAAGAAAAGGAGTATTAAAATTAATATTTATAATTTCATGTTTTGCCCCTTGCTTTGAGGGAGAATGTTGGAATAATCAGTAGAGTACCAATCATTTGATATTATTAAGTTCGAGTCCTAACTGTACCCGATTTCTCCTGCTATTTCCCATTTTGCTCTTGGTGAAAAAGTGGCCACTGATGGGCTTGGAAAGACTGCAGATTGAGATGTTGAGCAGTGGCCTCATGACAGGATTGATTTGGCTTGTTTTACCTCTGAGCAGCACTATTTTGCACACAACAGGGCAAATGGTCAGGCCACAAGGAACCAAAGAGCTGAGAGAAGGTTGGGGAAGGAGACTCACTGGACTGCTGTTAGGAACCGGATGGAAGCCTCCCATCGAGGCAATCCAGTGTTCTCATTAACCTGAACGAGTTATGACTCTCCTGCACACGAAGCCATGGTTTTACGACTCTCCAAAGGACCGCGATCTTTCCAAGCCCATCGGTGTCCCCTTTCTCACCGATATCAGCGTTGGAGATTAGCAGAGTTAAATCTTTATGCAGATCCAGGTGGGACTCGAACTTAGGAACTGCAGATTACGAACCTGGCGCGCTACCGACTAAGAGGTCCTGTATAGTTAGAGGCTGGCCATCTCGGTGATTCACTGCCATTGGTTGATTGAGTCACATGGTTTATGGGCGCCATGTTTTGTCGTACCGTGAGACGAAAGCCTATGAGTTAGTAGTGCTTGTATCAAATTAAAACTTCTCAATTGGTATAGTTTTATATATTTCTACCACTTTTATTGTCTATAAAAGCTGTCATATTTTATGAATGCCTCACTGCTCTGCATTTGGGTGTAAAAATTTCACTCAAAGAAATAAATTATTGAAGTTTTTTTTTCCGAGAAACTCCATCAGAAGACGGCAATCGGCTGCAAGAGTGAAATGAGCTAACTGAAAACCAGCAAATAATCTCTTTCAAGGTTCGTTTGAAAAACGTGCTAATGTTTCCACTTTGTGGTCTGCCTATGCTAATATTTTTTGTATGTCTGCCTGTCTTTCTGTTAACTGTTGTCCGTCCATCTGTCTTTCCACCTGTCTGTCCGTCTATAGACAATCATTTTTTTTTTACTTTTAGAGCTAAATGAAAAATTCTTTTTGGGTTAGATAGGTGTCAAACAAATATTGCGATTCACAATTTTTAAAATTTTCAATAGCTTTAATAGCGCTCTCTAGCGATGGAAAAATATGGAATATGTTAAAATTTCAAAAGAATATTACAAACTATTTACACTGGAAATCTGAAATTTTGGTAGTAGAGTGTTATGGTCAGAAAGTTTACAATGGCAACAAGGCTTTGCCGTCTTAGCCAAAAGGGAGGAGGGGGAGGCGAAAATGAAAGTTTTTTAAAGAGATAAATGACACAATATATATATATATTGTTTTGTTTTACAAGCACTAACAAAATATTAATGATTTAAGCAATATTTGATAATATCAGTGTTACCTGTAGACGTTTAAACGTCTATAAATTAAAAAATGTTTTTTGTGAAAATGCCGGCGTTAGTTTAACAGATTAGAATATTATGGCATGTTTCTGGAAAGATGCGGGTTCGAATCCCGTATGTCGGCGAAATTTCAGTTGGAATTTCCAGTGTTAGAGAGTGCTAAAGGCGGTAAATAAAAATTCGAAATGCTACTCGAGAGGCGGAAAACAGCTGGAAAATACTAAATCTTTAAACAAATATTGCAAACGATCTATTTTTGCTAAAAACTTAAATTTTTTGGTCATAGAGTGTAATGATCAAGTGGTTTACACTAATAGTAATGATTTGTCCCATTGGTAAAATGCAACTATTCTGCTTTAAGAGATAAATGAAAAACTTTTTTTTTTGCACTTTACAGGTACAAATAAAATATTAATAGTTTATTTTCTCAATTTTATAGTATTTCGAATTTTCACTGTCAGATGGTACGGAAAATGTAAAACAACTAGAAGAACGGATATCGCCTCTGGGGCATACGGGAATCTCATTTTCAAAGAAAATTAATTCTTCCTTTGCCTACTTTTTTACTCCTTAAAATTTTAATTATATGTATTCATGTTGTTTTTCTGCTGAGGGAAAAAAATGCTAAAGAAATATAGACAATTCAAAAAAAAGATGCCAGATAGTCTTCCACATGGCGCAAGCATGTCAGACAAGGAAGTTGAAGGCAACGTCGAAACAGTTCTAGGTGAATATGAAAATTCACGTAGAATACATTTGCTAGATCATTAGAACCCAAAGGGCTCAGAGACCATTTTGATAAGGAACAGCTCTCAAGAGACAGATGATAGCTTTCCTTAATGGCTTTCCAAGTGTTCTTTAGCGTGCACAGGGTATGGCTCTCCTGCACAGATGACCACGGTTAACGTCCCATCCAACGGACGGTGGCATTACGAAGACGAACTTTTAATCCTTTCTCACCAAGGGCTAGGTGGGGCTTAGCGCAACCACAATACTGGTCTAAGATTTTCTTCGCTAGTCCTCCATTCAGATTTCTTTGTTGCTTCTTTGTTGCCATTCAGATTTCTTTGTTGCTTCTTTGTTGCCATTCAGATTTCTTTGTTGTTCGCTTTGTTCTCTGTCCACAGACGGACAACAAAGCGAAATTATATCTTAAAAAAAAAAAGCCCTAAAATTTACTTTTTCTTTTTTTAGCCATCCTCATGGACCTTCTACTACGACGTATAAACTGACTGGTTCCCGTCAGATCTCTGTACAAGCAGCTGTTTGAGAGGATCACTTGAAACATTCGTTAAAAGTTTTGTAGTTTCGATATTTAGTGATCTCTAATTTTTTAATTCTTCTTCTTTTTTTTCTTCGATCTTCTAATTTTCCTTTGAAAATGCGAATTACATTTCATTAGTAAGCAACTAAAAAAATGATTTCCAATTATGTCTTAAAACAAAACTGTTCCGTTTCTTACCTACCTTGGGCTTAGGATCAACTCATTGTTGTCAATGGAATCTTCAAGACTATCACATACCACGACCAAAATTTCAAATTTCTAGCATAAATACATTGTTTGCAATATTCATTTAAAATCTCGGGATTTTTAGAATTTTTCCACCGTTAGAGGGCGCAATAATAGCATTTGGGAAATTCTCAAAATGCAAATTGCAATATTTTATCAATACCTCTCGAACCCAAAATTAATTTTTAATTTATCTCTAAAAATATACGTTTTTCTGTTAAAACAAAAAAACAAACAAAAAAAAAAAAAAAAAAAAAAAAAAAGTTGCATTCACCTCCCCCGCCTGGGTCTTAAAGGTCAAGTGATTGTTGTTAATGGTAACTTCGTAACCTTCACATTTAAACCCCAAAATTTCAAACTTCTAACATAAATACATCATTTGGAATATTCGTTTGATATTTTGGAATTTTCAAAATTTTCCACCGTTAGAAGGCGCAGTTATAACTTTTGGGAGATTCAAAAATGAAAATCGTAATATATCATTAATACCTATCTAACACAAAAAGAATTTTTTATTTATCTGTATAAACAAAAAAGTTCGATGTCCACAGACGGGCAGACAACAAAGCGAATTTATATTTTTTTTTTGAAAAAAAAAGCCCTAAAATTTACTTTTTTTAATCCGTTTTCTAAAGTGCTTCCAATCATGAACACTGAAATCTGTACCAAATATTACTCTACTCTTTTCCGGAATCCATAAGTACCGTACAATACCATTCAGCTATGCACGTTAAACAATCCGAACGACGACAAAACATGTCGTCCAATTTTGAGATGGCCAACCTCTACTTATATAGGGCCTCTATACCGACTGATTCAACCCCAGCCGCCATGACAAGACGGTCATAGCCTGTGCAGTTAAGGAATATGCTGAATGGCCTGCCGGGAAGTTTCTCCCTGTAAATATTCTGCGAATCTCTTTCCAAAACCTTCTGTCTGGTACTTTGGGGTCGTTGTCCCTGTCCATTTAGCCAACTGTGTGCAAACAAAAAGTGCCACGGGAGATGAAGACAACCTTCTTCGTTAGCTTGCTTAGTGTATCACCCAAAATTCCATTTTTCCTTCTACCATTACCTGGCCATTTAATCTATTGTGATTGGATTGGGTTATTTTACCTCTGAGCAGAACGTTTTTGCACACAATGGGTTAAATGACTAGGTCTAAAGGTTCCCAATGGCTCAGAGAAGGTTGGTGTAAAGGAACTCAGTGGACAGCTATTAGGAGACAGATGGAAGCCTCCTGTCAAGGCCATCCAGCGTGTTCTTTAACTCCCACAGGGAATATGACTCGCCTGCACACGTAGTCAAGGCATAACGTCCCATCCAAGAGACGATGGCCTTTCCAAGTCCATCACTGTCATTTTTATGACAGAGGACATTGTGGAAGTTTAGCGGAGATAAATCTCAAACTTGGGAACTGCAGATCTCGAGCATAATGCACCTAGCATTGAGCCAATCTATCATTGCAACCACAATAGGGAGACCCCATCCCCTATTGTGGTCCGAGAGATCAGAGTTAGGAAGGGATTTATATATAGATGTCCGATGCAGGATAGATGAAGGCACCTACAGTCTACCATTTATCGTGCTCTTTAATGCGCATACGATGTAGGTCTACCGAACAGTGGACCAATGCCACTTCATCCGAGGAAAGAAGATTTTTGCCAGACCATTGGTGCCGTTGAAATCTGAATGGAGGACTAGCGAAGAAAATCTCAGACCAGTATTGTGGTTGTGCTAAGCCCTAGCCTTTGGTGAGAAAGGGTTAAAAGTTCGTCTTCGTAATGCCACCGTCCATTGGATGGGATGTTAACTGTGGTCCCTGTGCAGGAGAGCCATACCCTGTGCACGCTAAAGAACACTTGGAAAGCCATTAAAGAAAGCTATCATCTGTCTCTTGAGAGCTGTTCCTTATCAAAATGGTCTCTGAGCCCTTTGGGTTCTAATGATCTAGCAAATGTATTCTACGTGAATTTTCATATTCACCTAGAACTGTTTCGACGTTGCCTTCAGCTTTCTTGTCTGACATGCTGCGCCATGTGGAAGACTATCCGGCAAACAATTCCGTTTGAGATGCAGCAGATCAGAGAAAAGCCATTTACCCGCCTTCCTGCCAGTTATAATCCGAGAAACGTGTAGAAGTAGGCGCCCTCTCATACATGCAAAGTCTCTGTCAGAGTGGGGCCTGGCGCCAAGTCTGAGACTCTAACACTGCAACACCGGATGCCCAGGAGGATCCCCCTGAACTGCTGCTCAACGGTTCCCACGAACAGATAGCCACGTTGTTTCGGGACAAGAACATCGCATTGAGAACTGTCTATTTTCGTCCCTTAAAACCTCCCCCGCCCTAGAAGAGAGAATTGTGGGGACCAAACAAAAACTCTTTGGATAGCGGTCCTCTGTGTGTTTAAGAGAGCAAAGACCACTTGGACAACGAACTCGACAGTCTTGTCTTGGAGAGCGAGCACTATTGTCTTGGACACTGATGTTAGCGTTTTAGTAGTTTGGAGAGAGAATGGCACAGTTGTAACGTAGGCTGGGCATTTCCTACAGCATTTATATCAGTTATTGGTTGGTTGGTTGTTTTACCTCTGAGCGACACTTTTTTGCACACCATGGGCTAAATGGCCAGGTCACATGGACCCCGAAGGCTCTGAGAAGGTTGGGGGAGGGGACCCACTGGAACAGCTGCTAGGCAACAGATGGTATCCTCCCGTCAAGGCCATCCAGCGTGTCCTTTAACGTGCACAGGGTATGGCTCTCCCACACACGGGGCTACGGCTTAACGTCTCATCCGACGGACGGCGGTCTTTCCAATTCCATCGTGTCCCCTACTGACCCTGGGCAGGGAGGAGAATTTTGTGTAGATAACTCTCAATGCTGACCCAGCTGGGACTCGAACTTGGGAACTTTACGAGCTTTGGAACAATGCTCGCTACCAACTGAGCCACCCCCGCCCTACATGAGTTATTGAAAGGATGTAATGTGAAATGATAATAGCACTGTAAATAAATGTTTTTGTATTTGTTGAAAAACCATTACCTGCCTTTGGTTCCTCCTTTTTGTTGTGGGTTGGGTTGTTTTACCTCTGAGCGGCACTTTTTTGCACACCATGGGCTAAATGGCCAGGCCACAAGGACCCCGAAGGCTCAGAGAAGGTTGGGGGAGGGGACCCACTTTAACAGTTGTTGGGAGACAGATGGTAGCCTCCGATCAAGGCCATCCAGCCTGTTCTTTAACGTGCACAGGGTACGTCTCTCCCGCACACGGGGCCACGGCTTAACGTCCCATCCGACGGACGGCGGCCTTTCCAAGCCCATCGGTGTCCCCTACTGACCGTGGGCAGGGCGGGGAAATTTTGCGGAGATAAATCTCAACGCTGACCCAGCTGGGACTCGAACCTGGAACTACAGATTACGAGCCTGGCGCGCTACCGACTGAGCCACCCCCGCCCCTTTTTGTTGTGGGAGAATATCTCTCTTTCCCAGTATGATACTGGACTCTTAATTATTTTAAAGAAGGAACAACGTAGTGTATTAAAAAAAACGATCAGGGCTAAAATAAATATGGAACGGGAGTATTATGTATATAGCAATGAGCATTTTATCCCCCCATGTAAAATAAATGTTCAAAATAAGAGATAATATGCATATCAACCTTATTAGAAAAACAAAATCTTCAAATTAAGAGATTAGCTATATTCCTCACTAACATCGCATTTAAAAACAAACTTCGAAATAAGATATTTTGTATATCCAGCATCATCACCATCTATTCAAAACGTTTTCAAAAGAAGATACTATTTTTATGTAGACAAGCCCTTATTTAAAATAATAAAGTCGTGAAAATAAAAGAATAACTACATGCAGCATCAACACCTTGTTTTGAAAAAAAAAAGTCTCCAAAATAACAATCTAGGTGTATGCAGACAGCATTAGAATCTTATTTTCAAAACAAGAGTCTAGGTGTATGCAGGCAGAATCAATACCTTATTTTTCCAAAAAAAAAGTCTTAGAAGCAAGAGACTAGCTATATGTCGTTGCATCAGCACTTTATTTTTGAAATGAGAGTCTACCTCTATGCAGGTAGCAAGAGCGCCTTATTTTCCGTTTCCACAACCTTCAGCTTGCTGTTTCGCTATCGAAGCATGCAAATAATTACTATAATTGAACTTCCATTTTATTAAACCACTCAGAATTGACTGAGGGGGTTTCGGATTCGAATTTTTATACAATATTTTGTCTCTCCCATATCCCTTAACTTTAATTCCCTAAGTATTATTATTCTCCATAGCTTTCGATTGCTACCCTTACTGGGGGCGGGGGTGGCTCAGTCGGTAGCACGCCAGGCTCGAGTCCCAGCTGGGTCAGCGTTGAGATTTATCTCCGCAAAATTCCACGCCCTGCCCACGGTCAGTAGGGGACACCGATGGGCTTGGAAAGGCCGCCGTCCGTCGGATGGGACGTTAAGCCGTGGCCCCGTGTACGGGAGAGCCATACCCTGTGCACGTTAAAGAACACGCTGGATGGCCTTGACGGGAGGCTACCATCTGTCTCCCAACAGCTGTTCCAGTGGGTCCCCTCCCCCAACCTTCTCTGAGCCTTCGGGGTCCATGTGACCTGGCCATTTAGCCCATGGTGTGCAAAAAAGTGCCGCTCAGAGCTAAAACAACAACAGCTACCCTTACTGATCTATAGAAATATCATCGTAATATTTCACTTATGCAAAATAATTAAATTTATGATCTTCAATATTTTCTTATCCAAACTGTCATATAACAACTTTATCAAAATGATGAAATAAGAAACAGGTAAATATGTGTTGCCGTGAAACTAATTCCCCACTCTGTCCAAATTTAATAATTCATAGAGAACCCTTCCTTTACAAAACTCTCTATTTATGCATTTAAATATTCATAAATCGAACAACTGCACCATCTTAATAAATTCTACCTTCACCATCTTGTCAAAATCTTCGTGTATTAAAACGAAAACTTCTTCAACGATTTCCCTTTGTGGATATTGAAATTGTGGAAGCCAATATTTCAAAATTCGGTATTAAATTTTGTTTGTAGCAATTTCTCTCTTTGTGGAAAACATAATGAATTATTAAAAATCAAATATTATCATTTTTGAACAGTGTTCAGAATTTTAGGATGGACTCATGTTTCATGTAAATCAGATTCTTCTAAGTTAAACTAGTACTTTTAAATTTGTATTAAGCTTACTAAATATTTGTTTTCTATGATTTTATTACAAACTTGCGAAAATGGGCTATATTAACTATAGCAGTTAAAGGGGGAAACTTCTATATAAACCACTAGATATTATTTCAAAATAAGCAAATAGGATTTAAAAGCATATTCGAGTTTCAGACAGGATGATTAAATTTCAGAATTCAGTGCATGTATCATACATAATAAATTGCAATTTCTAGCTTGTCATAAATTTAGTTATTTTTTTCTGATGACGCTCTTTCTGTTACATAGTCATGTGCTTTTGGAAAATCAATTTGTTCTCTCTTAAATTTCTCTGAATGAAGAAGTCTAATTTTATCAGACTGATTTTTCAGTGTATATGTACGTATGCATAACATAGTACTTATTTTCTCACTTATAGTCATCACACCACATATTTTCTAGACAGAAACTGGAAAACAAAATGTACTTTGAATTGGGTTACCTTTCAACGACACGGGTTGGGTTGTTTTACCTCTTCGGGGTCCATGTGACCTGCACCCCGAATGCTCAGAGAAGGTTGGGGGAGGGGACCCACTGGAACAGCTGTTGTGAGACAGATGAAAGCCTCCCGTCAAGGCCATCCAGGGTGTTCTTTAAATGCACAGGGTATGGCTCTCCCGCACACGGGTTCACGGCTTAACGTCCCATTCCACGGATGGCGGTCTTTACAAGCCTATGGGTGTCCCTACTGATCGTGAGCAGAGCGGAGAATTTTGCGGAGATAAATCTCAAAGCTGACCCAGCTAGGACTCGAACCTGAGAGCTACAGATTACGAGCCTGGCGCGCTACCGACTGAGCTACCCCTGCCCTTTGAGCGACACGATTTGAACACAATGGTCAGGTCATAAGAACCCCAAAGGATCAGAGAAGTTTGGGGGGGATGCATTGGACAGCTGTTATGGGATAGAAGGAAGTCTCTCGTCAAGGACATCCAGTGTGTTCTTTAATGCGCACAGGGTATGGCTCTTATGAAGACCGTGCTAAGGTTTAACACTCCATCCGAAGGATCTTGTTTATTATTTCATAAACTCTACCTTTTCTGACAAAGAGCTGGGTGAGGGCTAACGGAGATAAATACGAATGCTGGCAAAGGTGGGATTCGAACCTGGGAACTTCAAACCATAAGCCTAGCACGCTACTGACCAACCCTGACCCAGGCACAAGAAGTGGTTGGGTTACTTTATGTCTGTGCGGCACTTTTGTTTGCACACAATGGTCTAAATGACCAGGCCATAAGGACCATCTAGGACTCAGAAGGTTTGGGGAAGGGGACGCACTGAATAACTGTTACGGTAGAGATAATAGTCTCACGTGCTCTTTAACGTGCACAGGGTATGACTCTACCACACACGAGACCACGGTTTAACGTCCCATCCGATGGATGGCGGCCTTTCCAAACCCATCGGTGTCCCCTACTGACCGAGAGTAAGGTGGGGTGGATGTTGCAGAGATAAATCTCAACGCTGGCCAGGTGGAATTTCAACGTAGTAACTGCAGATTATGAGCTTGACGCCCTACCGACTGAGCCACCCCCGTCCCACAAAAAGTGTTAGTCGATTTATAACTTTTTTTTATTTTCGAAAGCATGAAAAAAAGAAATAATATAATCGAAATGATGAGAGACTTTTCATCATAAGTGGTACAGTTTTGTTCTCAAATTCTGCAAAAATTAATGTAATAAATTAATACTATACATAACATATAATTTATAACATTCAATATGAAGTAACATTTAAAAATCAAGTTATTCTTTTCATATTTAAATATTTTTATCCCTTTTCTTTTGTTCTGTGAATGAACAAATTGCACGAAATATCAACGCATTGAGAAACCATTGTGTAAATGGAAAACCTTGTTCAAAGTTTCCTTTCTATGAGGAAAAAAAAGCACTTTGTAGCAAAATGTCACAAAAAATTATTTTGAGCAATATTTATTTATTATTTAAAGAGTGGTCTGTAAATGGTAGCTAGGTAGTCACTGGAAGGAGAGCTATGCACCAATCCCCTGTGATGATGCATAGAACCGGCCAGGCCTAGCACCTAATGTCCGACCTCACCTTCTCGTGGTGCAGACCGTTAGTACCTTTCAAAAGAGATACTCTCTTGTGGAAGTGAACGGAAGGGGAGGGCTGCCAGATTAGTGTGGCCTACTGATCTGGACAACTATGGCTACTTTTCTTTTTTTTTCTACCTTGCTGAGGAGTGGTCAACCACACAGGGTCCTGGTGCTGACCATATAAACCCACTGGACTGGACAGATATATGGCTCTGAGCTTGATTATGTATCCTGATTTTGCTGCACTGGTGGGCTTCTGTGGAGGGAAAATCTTCCGCTGTGTTTTCTGTTTGTTTGTGGGTTGACAGCCCCAAGTGAATAGATTCACAGGATATGTTTATCAGCTGGTGGATAATCCTGAGCAGAGGTCATCGCAGGCACCTGAACTCTTTGCTTCTATTGGCATCGTCAAATTCTACATTGGAGGAAGTCTTCCAGTGTAGATGGCTTCAGCCTTTAGTGGTGGGGGAACAGGTCTTTGCCCCATGTCTGCGATTAGGGGGCTATTTGATATTGTCGGCATTTCCTCTCTCAATAAACATAGTTTCTTTAAACATCCCACTAACCATTTTCTCTCCATAGGTAGTTGGAATGTGACGACTCTGCACAGAGCTATTTCTCTTGATGTCTTCACACAAGAATTCCACCATTATAATTTAGATATTCTCGGCTTGCAAGAGACCAGATGGACAGATAAAGGTCAGATTCTTAAAAATAATCTTAAATTTCTCTTTTCAGGGAGGGACGACAATAAGCATCACCAAGGCGTGGGTCTGCTTCTCAGCAGACACGCTAGCGATGCTCTTCTAGGATATGAGTGCATTAATGAAAGGTTTCTTACAGCAAAATTTCAGACAAGCGTTAAAGACCTGAATGTTATCTGCTGTTATGCCCCCACTGAGGATGCTGATGAGGATGAGAAGGATAGGTTTTAAGAAAAACTGCAGGATATTTTGAATTCTGTCAATAAAGGAGATATTATCCTTGTTCTTGGTGACTTCAATGCCAAAGTTGGTACTGACTCTGACCTTTGGGGAGGGGTGATTGGCCCTTTTGGTATTGGTAGCTGCAATGGCAATGGGCAACGTCTCCTACAGGTAAGTAAACTCAATGGTTTCAGAATAACTAACACATATTACAAACACCACGACATACATAAGTACACATGGGTTTCACCTGATGGGCTGCATAGGAATATGATTGATTATATATTAATTAACAGCAAATAGGCTAGTTCTGTTAGAAATACCAGGGCATATAGGGGAGCTGAAACTGGATCTGACCATTCCCTTGTTAAAAGTGTCTTGCAACTGAAAAAGTGTTGTGCTAGGGTTAAAAAATTTGTTTTTAATACTGAAGCTCTGAAAGACCCAGTTATAGCCAAAGCTTACCATGATAGGTTACTTAGTCATTATGACAGTCATGGTATGCTTACTACTGAAGTTGAGGAAGAGTGGGATCATTTTAAACAGGCATTTTTGGACACTAACAGTATTCTTTTAGGAAAAAAGGAGCAGAAGAGACAGAATTATCTCAGTGATAAGGCACTTGAGCTTATTTCGGAAAGAAAGAACTGCAGGAATGTCCTTAATCAATACCCTACTAGTACTAATAGAAAGCATTACAGAGAACTTAATAAACGTGTAAAGGATCAATTAGCTGCTGATAAGAATCTTTGGCTTGATGGTTTGGCTGACAAAGCCGAGGAAGCAGTTAGACAGCACAACAGCAGAGAGCTGTACCAGATAGTGAATGTTTTGTGTGGTAAAAAACGGACAGGTATACAGGGATTGAAGGATAAACTAGGTAAGGTTATAGAAGGTGGGGATTCTGTCATGGCTAGGTGGGCTGAGCATTTCAGTGATATTCTAAACAATGCGGTTAGTTCTATTCCCATTGTTTGCAATGATGATAGATGCATTGGTGGCTTTAATGTTGGCCCTATAACACAATCTGAAGTTATTTTGGATGTTTCTAAACTTAAACTTCATAAATCCCCAGGGGTAGATGAAATTACTACCGAAATGCTTAGAGCTGGAAATGTTTCGGTTACCACTTGGATGACTGAAATTCTGAATATCTTTTATGATAAAGGCATGGTTCCTAAGGATTTTACCAGAGCTATTGTTATCCCTATTTTCAAAAAAGGTGATCGCAGTTCTTGTGATAACTATAGGGGTATTAGCCTGCTCTCTGTTCCAGGTAAAGTTCTTTCCATGATTGTGCTTAATAGAATTAAGAATCTGGTTGACAGTCAATTGCGTGATGAGCAATGTGGATTCAGAACTGGTAGGGGATGTGTGGATCAGATATTTTCACTTAGGCAGATTCTTGAGAAATGTTTAGAGTTTCAGAAACCTTTGGTTGCTAGCTTTGTTGATTTCAAAAAGGCTTTTGACTCTGTTGATCGTCATAATTTGTGGTTGATTGTGATATCATATGGTATACCAGACAAGTTAGTTAACATAATGAAAGCTCTCTATAATAACACTGAGTCGTATGTGAGAGTGGGTAAGTCTTGTAGCAATTGGTTTAGCATTACTTCTGGTGTTCGACAAGGGTGCATTTTGTCTCCTTTTCTCTTTAGTTTGGTTATTGATTATGTTATGCGAAATTCACTTCTAGGGAAAGATTTTGGACTTAAATGGGTTGGAGATACGAAAATTTCTGATTTAGATTATGCTGATGATTTAGCCCTTTTGGCAAATGATGTTGATGAGATGAACTCTTTCATTCGAGCTGTTGATGAGACTGGTAGTAGAGTAGGTTTGGTTATAAACAGAGAGAAAACTAAAGTGATGAAAATTGGTCAGGCAGGCTGTGATTCAGTTAATCTGAATGGTTGCAGTCTTGAGCAGGTGTCACAGTTTAATTATCTTGGGAGCTATATAACAGATAATGGTGATGTGCGGCATGAGATTAACAGACGAATAGGGATTGCTGCCGGGACTTTTAAGAATCTATGGAGACTGTGGAGAAATAGGAGTATACACCTAAAGACTAACATTAGGCTGTATAATAGTTTGGTTCTTTCTAGGATTAGTTATGGTAGTGAAACTTGGACACTTTGTAAACAAGTTAACAGGAAACTAGATGCTTTTGATTCCAGATGCTTACGCAGTATCTTGGGCATTAGGTGGTTCAACTTTGTAACTAATGATGAGGTTAGGCAAAGGAGTTTGCAACCTCCTTTAAGCAGCATATTGTGCAGAGAGAGACTCCGTTGGTTTGGCCATGTTGCCCATATGAATAATTATAGATTGGCGAATAGGGTTATGAACAATGTGCCTAAAGGCCTCAGAAAGAAGAGGAGACCTAGGATACGGTGGGCAGACAATGTCAAACAGGACCTTGTTAGATTTAGTGTGCAGTGGTCAGATGCAGTAGATGTAGCTCAGGATAGACTTGCTTGGAGAACTAAATTGCACGGTCTGGTTCGACCTCCGTAGTCCATGGCTGCTTGAGGATGATGATGATTTAAAGAGTTCTGGAAGATGAAACATTGAACAGCAGTGTTGCAGGTCGTAAGAATTTGCCTTGGAAGTTATACAAATCGTTAACTAAAATAAATATAATTTTATAAATTTGTGTAATGATTTTTCAGCTTCCATCAATTTTGAAACATTATTAGTACGATCATAACAGAAGTGTTTGTGGTAAATTATTTCAGCTACATTAACTCTTCAAATACATAAAGTCTAACCAGACTGTGCCAATAAGTTCTCTAAACATCTCTGTCCTTAGTTACAGCTGCTGTATTTAGCCACTGTAAGCTAATATTGTATATTCTAGCAAGGCCCTGTATTTGACATTGACGGCTCAAGGCATCCGATGTTTCCCTCTTTTCCTGAAGCTTTTCATCAGAGTCTTCATAACCGTATTAATTAATCTGTAGTTATTCTTACGGAAAACATGGTCAAACTAACGCAGTCTCTCTTGGGGCGGGGGTGGCTCAGTCGGTAGCGCGCCAGGCTCGTAATCTGTAGTTCCCAGGTTCGAGTCCCAGCTGGGTCAGCGTTGAGATTTATCTCCGCAAAATTCCCCGCCTTGCCCACGGTCAGTAGGGGACACCGATGGGCTTGGTAAAGGCCACCGTCCGTCGGATGGGACGTTAAGCCGTGGCCCCGTATGCGGGAGAGAGATACCCTGAGCACGTTAAAGAACACGCTGGATGGCCTTGACGGGAGACTACCATCTGTCTCCCAACAGCTGTTCCAGTGGGTCCCCTCCCCCAACCTTCTCTGAGCCTTCGGGGTCCATATGACCTGGCCATTTAGCCCATGGTGTGCAAAAAAGTGCCGCTCAGAGGTAAAACAACCCAACCCAACGCAGTCTCGCTTTGTAGAATATGCTGTTCAAAGGTGGTTGCCGACTCCTTTGCCTAACCTCATCATTACCTACAAAGTAAACCACCTAATATCAAAGATATACTTAAACGTACAGAATCAAAGGCATAAAGTTTACTGTTATCTTGCAATCCTATTCTTCTGTTGATCTCACGCTGTACATCACCAGTATTTGTTACACAGTTACCGATATAAACTGAGATACTTTCTCAAGGGGCAATCATTCAAAATAACTGAACCACAACGTGCTTCACCAATTTTCATCACATTAGTTTCTTCTCTACTTATCACCAAATCTACTCTAGTGCCAATTTCATCAACAGCTCTAAAGAAAGCGTTCGTTTCATCAATATCATTTGTCAAACGGCCAAATCATCGGCATAATATAAATCAGAGATTTTCAAATCTTTAAGCATTTTAAGGCCAAAATGTTTTCTTACCTACGAATTTTTCATAACACAGTAAATAACCAAGGAGGAAAGGAGAGAAAAAATGCACCCTTGTCTAACTCCACCAGCAATGCTAAAACAATTGCTACAAGCCTTACCAACCCTTACACAGGACTCAGTGTTATTTTAGAGAGCTTTCATTATGCTAACTAACTTGTGTGTTATGACATAGAATCTCACGATCAACAGCAAATTATGACGATCAACAGAGGCAAAAGCCTTTTTTGAAATCTACAAAGTTAGTAACCGAAGGTTTCTGAAACTCTAACGTTTATCAAGAATCTGCCTAAGTGAAAATATTATATATATACATCCCTTACCACTTCTGAATACAAACAGTTTTTCATGAAATTCTCCATCAACTAAAGTCTTAATTCTGTTAAGCATAATAATGTAAAGAATTTTATCTGGAACAGAAAGCAGACTGCTTTCCTTAGAATTTTTAGAAAAACTATCTTTTTTTAAAAAAATAGGGATAATAATGGCTATGACAAAATACTTAGGAACAATATTGGCCATGTTAAAATACTCAAAAACAACATCTTAATCATAAAAAGCATTCAAAATTTCAATCATACATGTGATAAAAGAAACATTACCAGCTCTGGAAAACAGTCTTTTCATTTTACCCAGGAGACTAATGTAATTTTAATTTATTGATAACCAAAGTAACTTCAGATTGTAATATAACGCATCTATATTCATTGCAAACAATGGAAGTTGAACTAAACATGTTCAGAACAGTTCTGAAATGTTGTTCAGCTTTAATAAGTTGTTATCAAAATTATATAATTATAATTTTTTATTTACTGCACTTACGAATGGTTGAAAGAAGTGCTATGCTGCGATGTACTCTGAGTTGTATTAAACAATTCTTCCATCCTGATTGATCAGTAATTTTGGTCCCCATACTACCTGTAATAGAAAGACAGGCAACCAGATACAGATTGGATTGTTTTACCTCTGAGCGGCACTTTTTTGCACACCATGGGCTAAATGGCCAGGCCACAAGGACCCCGAAGGCTCAGAGAAGGTTGGGGGAGGGGACCCACTGAGAACAGCTGTTGGGAGACAGATGGTAGTCTCCCGTCAAGGCCATTCAGTGTGTTCTTTAACGTGCACAGGGTATGGCTCTCCCGCACGCTGGGCCACGGCTTAACTCCCATACGACGGACGGTGGCCTTTATCAAGCCCATTGGTGTCCCCTACTGACCGTGGGCAAGGCGGGGAAATTTTGCGGAGATAAATCTCAACACTGACCTAGCTGGGACTCGAACCTGGGAACTACAGATTACGAGCCTGGCGCGCTACCGACTGAGCCACCCCCGCCCCTACCAGATACAGATATCTCATGATACACTAGAGAGTAAAAGTCAAGTTACAACCCTATTTTATGTCAATACGAGGCTAACTTTGAAACTTCTAAAATAAGCTTCTTAAGGTAAAATATGACTGAAGAAATCTATATAATCTATATTTTCAGCAGTAATAGCTGGTATTTAAAGAGTTATGGAAGCTAGAATATTTACATCAGAATGCACTGCTATGAAACTCATAAAATATTGACGAATACTGAAAGAATTGTTGACACAAATTTTTAAAACGTATATAAATCATACACTTATTTTATAAACGTCCCGAAACAATATTTACTGTTTAAGTTTTATTTAACTTTTGAGGTGAAATCATATGATTGCCATTGCTATTGCTTTAATCCAAACTTCCATGACTCTCTAAATACTTAACGAATACTGCTGAAATTGCAGATTTTGATAGTGTGATTGAGATCGTTGATTAAATTTTCCCACATTTTCATAAAAAAGGCTTACTTTAGAAATTACAGAGGTTCGAAATTTGTTCCTTATCGAAAATGTAGTTGTAACTCAACTTTTGTACACTAGAGTATAATAGCTTCGTAAAAAAAGTCATTAATTTAAATTGAAATAATCTAATTTTTGATTACTTCAGTAGACTTGAAGAGTGGTGTATGCACAGATATATTCTATAACACAATTGTGCAATAAAGTAACAGAGATGTTAAACAAATACAGTACAGCTTGATTTATACCGTTGCTTTAAGCACCCCTTACTCTTCGAAATAAATATCGGTTGTATGGAACATATTGATCAGAAATAATTCGAACAATCTATGTTATACTATAGAGATAATTTCTTCTTCATTTAACGATTTCTTCTCTGAGTTAAACTTTCTACAGTTGTCTCAAAACAGTTCAACTAACTCACTACAATGCGTTTGTCTTCTGGAAGTATCTAACAAAATGCATTTAGGATAGTTCCCTTCTTCTCAAGAACAAGATGCAAATGTTATCATTGTGTGAGTCTGTATGTTATCGCTGAATGGTGAGGTTTGTCTGCTAAATGATTAATTCTGCGTCCAGCAGAAGGCAAATTAAGGGTCTTTCGTTCTTCTCAAGAAGAGCAAAGGCCCTTTGAGGCCATTTATCATAAATGTCAGGGAGTCTGAAAGGAGAAAGGTACAATATTAATGAGAATGATAAAGAAGAGTGGAATACCAAATTAAAATTAATAATTACTTTTAAGATAAAAGAGGGGGAAAATTTCGCTGCAGATGGTAAAATGTTGCGAATAAAACGTAATAAAATAACTTAAAGAAGAAAACGTTAGTAAATGGAATAGAAAAAAAAATATAAAAAAAAAAGATCAAAAATAACCGCTTCGAAGACAACATTTGCAACAAAACACAGCAACGATATAACACTATCGTCACTCCAACTATCATTACCTCTATCACCGTTACCTTATCATCATCCCATTATGATTAATGTCACTATCAACATTGCAATTATGACCTCTATCATCAGCGTCATCGACACATCGTTATCCACTGCACTTCATGTTCGACATCAGAATCATCCATTGCACTTAATGTTGGGTTGGATTGTTTTACCACTGAGAGCCACTTATTTTGCACACAATGGGCTAAATGGGGGACTCAGAGAAGATTGGGAACTCATTGAACTCTTGTTAGGAGACAGAGGATAGCTTTTCGTCAGGGCCACCTTTCCAGTTTTTTTCACCAGTTTTTCTTTGATGTGCACAGGGTATGACTCTCCCTAGCCTGTGAACGTTAGAAGTAGAGAAGAAATAGGACGCTGTGAAGTTAATTTTTCACAAGGACCACGGCTTAGTGTTCCATCCTATGGACGGCGGTTTTTCAGAGTTCATCTGTGTATCTTTTCGTAGTGAGTGGGAGTTAGCAGAGATAAACATCAGCAACAGTTAAGACTCCAACTGGGAGCAACAGTTTGCGAGGCTGCTGCGCTACTGACTGACATACTTCCCCTAAGTCAGATGAAACATAAGATGATCTGAACTTGTTGGTGTGCAGTTCAAGTGCTATATATACCGACAGTGAACTGAATATTTAAATAACCAACGATTCATTGTGATGCAAATTTCATGTGAATAAACACTGCATCCAGCAGTAAACCGTTGCAGCCCACATTAAGAACATATAAGAACCAGTAATGGAAGCTTTATAGTTTCTGGTAGTAGACCATAGAATGTAGAAATGGATCCGTTGCCGTTCACGATAAGGAGTCTTAAGAAAGTGTATTGGATGTATTCACAGCCCATGATAAGGAGCCATAAAAAAATAAAATAAATAAAATAAAATCCTACGATAAGCAGTAATAGAATGTAGGAGAGGGTGCCTAGGAACTCATGATAAGAAGACGTGAAATATAGTCTTGGACACGTAGAAATCCTTGATAAGGAGCCATAGAATACAAGAGTGGACGCATAGGAACCATAGAATATACGAGTGTAGAAACCCATGGTAAGGAACCGTAGAATATAGAAGTGGACATATAGGAATCCATGATAAGTAGCTGTAGAATGTAGGCTTGACCACTTAGAAATCCTTGATAAGGAGCCGTATAATACAGGAGTGGATGCATATGAACCCGTGATAAGAAACCGTAGGATATGAGTGGATGCACATGAACCCATGATAAGAAACCATAGGATATGAGTGGATGCAGGGCAACCCATGATAAGGAACTGTAGATTATAGGAGTGGATACATAGGAACCCACGATAAAGAACCGTATAATATAGGAGTGGGCGTATAGAACCCCTGATAAGAAGCCATAGAATATAGGAGTGGATGTGTAAGAATCCATGATAAGGAACTGTAGATTACAGGATAGACACATAGAAACCCACAATAAAGAGCCGTAGAATATAGGAGTGGCCGTATAAATCCTTTGATAAGGAGCCATAGAATATAGGAGTGGACGTGTCCATGCTAAAGAACAGTAGATTGCAGGAGTGGACGCAGAGGAACCCACGATAAAGAACCTTAGAATATAGGAGTGGTCGTAGAGAACCCTTGATAAACAGCATAGAATATAGGAGTGGACGTATAGGAACCCATGATAAAGAACTGTAGATTACAGGAGTGGACGCATAGAAACCCACGATAAAGAGCCGTGGAATATAGGAGTAGATGCATATGAACCATGATAAGGAACCGTAGGATATGAGTGGATGCATAGTAACCCATGATAAGAAACCATAGGATATAGAAGTGGATGTTTACGAAAACATGATAAGGAGTCATAGTATATTGAAGTGTACTAGTAGGAACCATAGCCATTCTTTGTCTCCTTATCAGGGGTTCCATACGTCCACATAATAAGGAATCATGGGACATAGTAGTGGGCACGTAGAAACCCATGATAAGAAGTTATAGGATATAACAATGGACTGTAGTAGCCCACAGTAAGAATCTATAAGAACCCGCAGTGAATGCTTTACAACTCTGACAATGAACCACAAAATGTAGCATATCCATCTTAAGGAACCATAGGATATTGGTGTGAATGGAAAGATAGTAAAACCGTAATTAAAGAGTTTTGGGAGGTGGAATATTTTACAAGGAAATATCTTGTTTAATAAAATCATTCATAATTATCTAATATTGAAATAATTGTTACGTAAACTTAAGAAACGTATATTTATTTCATTAAATGGTTTGAAACAATGCTTATTATGTACATTTTAAATAATTTCTGAGGCGCATTACTATTATGAACCCATTTTTCCTCGATAAGAAAGGTATACTGATGGATTTCGTAAATGTTTAGTAGAATCATACCCTATACATATTCGAAATCAGAGGATAGCTATGGGGATGGGGGATGCTACCCCCAAAGTTAATCAGAGTTTGAAAAATTCGAAGCGACTTTATAAAATCCAGGTGAGTTTCGAAAATTGGTATTTTTTTTGTAAAATTAAGGTGACTTAGCGAAATCTAGACAAGTTGGTAAAGTTAGTGCAGTTGTCAAAATCGAGGCGGAGAGTTGGCAAAATCGGGACAACTTCGAAAAATCTAGGACAATTGACAAAACTCGAAACCACTTGGTAAAATGCAGGTAAAGTGTGAAAATTGGGATTGGTGTTGCAAAATTAAGGAGAATTGGCAAAATCTTGGAGAGTTGTCAAAATTTGGAATGGCTTGGCAAAATTCAGGTGAGATATAAAAATTGTGATTTTTTTTTTAGTAAAATTATGGTGAGTTGGCAAAGTCTAGACAACTTGACAAAATCTAGGGGAGTTGGCAAAATCGGGACAACTTGGTAAAATCTAGGCGAGTTAGCAAAATCGGGACAACATGGAAAAATCTAAGGCAGTTGGCAAAATTAGAATCCACTTGGTAAATTACAGGCGGGTTGTGAAAATTGGGATTGGTTTCGTTAAATCATCATCATCATCATCCTCAAGCAGCCATGGGCTACGGAGGTTCAACCAGACCATGCAGTTTAGTTCTCCAAGCATATCTGTCCTGAGCTACATCCGCTGCATCTGGCCAATTCACACCAATTTTAACTAGGTCCTCTTTGACATTGTCTGCCCTCCGCATCCTAGGTCTCCCCCTCTTTCTGAGACCCGTAAGCACGCTGTTCATAACCCTATTCGCCAATCTATAATTATTTTCATGGACAACATGGCCAAACCAGCGGAGTCTCTCTCTACACAATATGTTGCTCAAAGGAGGTTGCAGACTCCTTTGCCTAACCTCATCTTTAGTTACAAAGTTAAACCACCTAATGCCCAAGATACTGCGTAAACATCTAGAATCAAAATCATCTAGTTTCCTGTTATTACAAAGTGTCCACGTTTCACTACTATAACTAACCCAAGAAAGAACCAAACTATTATACAGTCTAATTTTAGTCTTTAGGTGTATACGCCTATTTCTCCACAATCTCCATAGATTCTTAAAAGTCCCGTCAGCAATCCCTATTCGTCTGTTAATCTCATGCTGCATATCACCAGTATCTGTTACATAGCTCCCAAGATAATTAAACTGTGACACCTGCTCAAGACTGCAACCATTCAGATTAACTGAATCACAGCTTGCCTGACCAAATTTCATCACTTTAGTTTTCTCTCTGTTTATAACCAAACCTACTCTACTACCAGTCTCATCAACAGCTCGAATGAAAGAGAGTTCATCTCATCAACATCATTTGCCAAAAGGGCTAAATCATCAGCATAATCTAAATCAGAAATTTTTGTACCTCCAGCCCAATTAAGGCCAAAATATTTCCCTCGAAGTGAATTTCAGATAACATAATCAATAACAAAAATAAAGAGAAAAGGAGACAAAATGCACCCTTGTCGAACACCAGAAGTAATGCTGAACCAATTGCTACAAGCCTTACCAACTCTCACACACGACTCAGTGTTATCATAGAGAGCTTTCATTATGTTAACTAACTTGTCTGGTATACCATATGATTTCACAATCAACCACAAATTATGACAGTCAACAGAGTCGAAAGTTAAATCAAGGTGGCAAAATCGATATAACTTGCAAAATCTAGGGAAGTTGTCAAAATTCGAAACGACTTCGTAAAATTCAGGTGAGATGTAAAAATTGGGATATTTTCTGTAAAGTTGTCAAAATTTAGAAAAATTGGTAAAATTCGATGCCACTTGGTAAAATACCTCAAGTTGTGAAATTGTTTTTTTTTTTTGTAATTAAGGAGAGTTGTGCGAAATTGTTGGGGGCTCGCAAATTCCGAAGTGACTTGTCAAATTGAGGAGAGATGTAAATATTAGGATCTTTAATCTAAACTTATGGCGAGTAGGCACAACCGGGGCAACATGGCAAAATCTAGGGAAGTTGGCAAAATTCGAAGTCAATCGGTGAAATGATAGTGACTTGTGAAAATAAAGAGATTTGGCAAAATCTTGTGGAGTTGTCAAAATTCGAAAAGAATTGGTAAAATTCAGGTCAAATCTAAAATAAGGTTTTTTTTGTTGTAAAAATCTTTGCGAGGTTGCGATACCTGGACACAGCGCAAAATCTTTGGAAGCTGCAACCCCAACGAAGCGAAATTCTTGTCTATTTTCAGTCAGTTGGCAAAATTGGGTTTCTGAGTTGGAAAATTTTCGTTCTCCCCCAACCATATTCCCTTCGTTACCATCTTGTTCGGAATAAATACTGGATGGCACTGATGAGAAACTTCCATAAAACCGAAGATCTGTTCAGTAGATCCTCATCCTCTTACATAGCTCTGAGGTTTTGGAGTGTTCGTAACCTGTTTATTTCCCACACTGTGTGTACAAAAGCCCCGTTCAGAGATAAAACAAACCAACTCAACAGTTAGGGAAGAAGAAAAAAGAGGCTCACAATCACTCTATTCGTCATCAACTTTCATTTGAAAACAACTCTGATTAACTTTCTGGTTCTAAAGATATAGTGGGTGCAATTTTAAAAAAACCACAAAAGAATCCCACATACACAAGGTCAGTTACAATGTCATGTGAAAAGCAATAGAAAGACAGGTAAAAGTAATTAAAATCGCCTTCATTCGCTATTACTTTCACATTCACCATCAATCACGAGGAACTTCTTTCCTCTGGGTCGTTAATTTTGGTAAAATAAATTAAAAATTTTTCCACAATCATTAACAACTAATAGTAACAATAACAATATTGGATCAGCAAACAGTCCCTATTGTCTCGTTTTCCAAAAACGCGAAAGGTAAAAATTTAAATCCAAGAAAAGAACATTTTCGTCAGCCAAGACATCCGTGTATCATCTTAGAAGCCTCGATGTAGATTCTACTTGAGGAGAAACTCGTTCTCTTTGCAAACCATGTTGTTTAATCTACAAAAACTGGAACAGACAAAAGTAATCAACTAAAGAGCAGAGTCTGTATTTGACGTCTGTTCACGCATGAGGAACAACGTAAGCAGGAGCCATAAACAAAATAAAATACATACAATTTCTTACAATATCCCATTCGTTCCTGCTGTGTTGTTCTTTTTTACGCGGATGCTGTTGTATAGTTTCCTTCTCACTTTCAATCATAAATCTACCTTAAATATTAAATCCAAACGCCAATGCCGCACGAGCTGGTACTGCGAAAATTGATGGAATATTTGTTTCTTTCATTTTTTCTTTCTTTCCTAGTGAAAAAAAGGAAACAGAAGCAATCGTATTCAAGAAAATATTTATTTCGATTCCCTCCCCACCATTTTTTTCCTCTTAAATGTCGTGAAGCTGAAGAATTTATGATTTCCTTTTCTGTACTGGAAGGAATCTGAAACATTTACATCTTCCCTAACACGTTCGTACGAACGTGATGAAAACATAATATATTTAAATACCAATTTAGATGTAGACAATATTGTATTGACGTATCCCTCAGTTGATTCCTAATAGAATGAGATGCCAGTACGCTTCCATGGCTTTCACGTTCCCAAATCCGTCGTCATGAATTTGGAAGAATAGCTTTATTCTTGTTTAAAAAAATTTCCCCGCATGTGAAAGCTCTGCAAAGAGAAAGATTGTTTTACTTGCTAAGAAGAGAGAATCATTTTTCATAATATTATTACCCAAAACAATTTGTTACTGTCTTAGTTCCGATTGCAAAAGAGCGTTTGAAGTTTCAGATTATATGTAGTAGTTTCTGGAATATTTTTTTCTTCAAGCGCTTATATTTGCAAAAGCATAGTTTTAAATATTATAATAATATCATCTGATCTTTGGCGTTTTAGTAGTTTATAGCAGAGACTGCAGAAAAGCTGCAGTGATGAATCATGACTGAATACTAGGGAAATAACGGGGAGACTATGAGACTGAGCAGTTGATGCTTCTACAGTTCTCACAGATCATAAATTAATTAGTAGGTGATCAATAATTAATAGCTGACCTCTCATAATTCCTCAATATTCACCTGTCTAAACTTCAATGAGCAGTCTTATAATATCCCCAGTTACTACTTTCCATACAACTCTAAGAACTATCTATGACCCTCAGAAATGTACTCCACACAGCCCTTTATCTCTCTAAACCTCACTCCTATCCTCGGTCAGAAAGGGAACATCGATGGGATTGGAAAGACCACTTCCATCGGATGTAACGTAAAGCCATGGACTGTTGTGGAGATGATGCTCTTTGAACGTTAAAGAACATTCCCTTGTGGGAGACTTCCATCTGCTTCTTAACAGCTAGAGAGTAATTCCCTTTACCCTAACCAATTCTGAGACCTTGGGGTCCTTGGGACCTGGATGTTTTGCCCGTTGTCTGCAAAAATGTTCAATTCAGGGGTAAAAACAACTCACCTAGCCCTCCGAAATGGTGTCCAGGTCCACGTAAAAGAAGGTCCCACGTGATAGGATCTCTCTGAAAGCCATAAAAACAATTACAGACTATAGGATTGCGATATTTTACTTCTGAGCAGCCTTTTCTGTACACAATATGCCGCAAATATAATATTTTTCTATTCGGTCCTATGCCAAAAATATCTGTGTACCCCTGTGCTAGAAAATCAAGTATCTCTCACAAATGTTTTAAAAATCCCTTTGAAATTAGTTGGGATATGTTAGAGACTAATTTTTAACTCTCTAATTCATGCAGGGCTACGAGTGATAAAAAAAACGAAGTCTTATTTATTAAACCACATCTTCGTTATATCTACTAAAAATACAAAATGCAACTCTCATGATAAATGGGAATATTTTCATCTTTCTTTTTATTTTAAAATTAAATGTTAGCCAACTCTATTCTGCTGAACTGGAACACACTGTAACGCCTGATAAACATTTGGTACAACAAATGAATTAAATTCGATAACTAGAGTGTGCAGGGTAAACAAAAATCCCCATTTGATTTTCCAATTCACAATTTGCATCCTTTCACTGAAAAGTTGGATTTTTCCTTAACTGTTGAAAATCCTCCAAATATTTGAAACACAGGCGCCGACCTCTAGGTTGTTTTGGAAGAGTAGGCCAAATAGGAAAGGGAGCTGCGGAAAATAATATAGCTTAAGTAAACTGAGTTCGAATGACGTCACCAGTCCTGCAGATATCTCGGATGAACAGCTTGGTGTTCAGTTCATTCCCCCCTCCGTCCCATTCCTCCCACCGCTTACCTTTGATGGCGCATTAATTACGTCCGTTTCTATGGCAACCTGAAACTGCTGCATGAAGAGGCAGTGTCACGGAGCGGGTTCATATTACGTCAAAAAGATATATCTTGGTCTTTCTGTCTCTTCTGTTATATTAAGAGAGGATGAATGAACAAGGAACTTTCAGATTGAAATATTCGTGTCCCTCTTCAAATATACATCCTAGATTTTTTGCAAATATAAAATTGTCTCGCTCAGAATTACAGTGTTTACTGAGAAGTGAAAGATTGCGAAAGCGCTGGGTTCGGGGAGAGGATTTATTTCTAAAGTTCTGACTGAAATTCGACTCTTAGAAAGGTTTGGAAACTACCGTTTGTTGGGTGTCGATACTGGGACTCATTCCTGAATTTTTTTTTGTTTTTTCTTTAGCCAGAGCTGGTGAGAGTGTTTTTCTACAATCAATCAGCTCGACAATCGCTCTTGAAGAGGGAGGAAAACGATCGATATTCAGGAAGAAATACTCCATTTAGAAGGGAGAACATCAAGCAACCAGTATGAAAGTTTGAAAATGTTTCTAGTTTCTGGAAGAGCTGGAAACCAAGAAATCAAAATCTGTGTTTTCATTTCAAATTAAAAGGAGAAGCTGTGGACAACAGTCGGTGTGTCTGTTTCTCCTTAATGCTTCACTTATAGCGCTATAATTAATTAATTCAGTAAATTATACTTAAACGGGCTTTAAAACATTAAAACGTTTTATTCAACAGAGTTTGAATTTTTCACGAAGCAGATGGCTCTACAAGTGAATTTGTTGATTCAATACCTCTGATGGTAATGATGAATATTGCCATTGGGCCATTGGTTATAAATTTGTCTGAGTGAAATTAAAATTAATTATTATTAATTAAAAGGAAAAGTGATATTGACATTTTTCGATGGTATAAAAAACTGTTTCGTCAACATATTCATTTTGAATTGATTTGATGCAAATAAATATATAATCATCGGAAAATTGCGAAAATGTTAGAACGTGGGGCGGGGGTGGCTCAGTTGGTAGCGCGCCAGGCTCGTAATCTGTAGTTTCCAGGTTTGAGTCCCAGCTGGGTCAGCATTGAGATATATCTCCGCAAAACTCCTCGCCGTTCCCACGGTCAGTAGGGGACACCGATGGGCTTAGAAAGGACGCCGTCCGTCGGATGGGACGTCAAACCGTGTACGGAAGAGTTAATGTGTCCTGTGCACGCGTTAAAGAACACACCGGATGGCCTTGACGGGAGGATACCATCTGTCTCCCAACAGCTGTTCCAGTGGGTCTCCTCCCCCAACTTTCTCTCAGCCTTCGGGATCCTTGTGACCAGTCCATTTAGCCCACTGTGTGCAAAAAAGTGCAGAGGTTAAAAAACCCAACTCAAGTTAGAACCTATTTTGGAAAGGAGAATTTTTTTTGATTTTTAAAAAAATTAATTAAACCTTTTAGATCTCACATAGAAGAAATGTTTTTTTTAATTTATTTAATTATATTCATTATTTTTTAGTGGGAGAAGTTAAAAAAAGTCTCACCCCCTTTTCTGGACAGAAAAAAGAAAAGGCGAATTGGATTGAATTGTTTTACCTCTGAGCGGCACTTTTGTACACAATGGACTAAACGGTCAAGTTACGAGGACTCCAAGGGCTCACAGAAAGTTGGGGGAAATGAACAGTTAGGAGACAGATGGTAACCATGGCCATCCAGTATATTCTTTAACGTTCTCTCCTGCACACGGAGTCACGGCTTAACGTCCTATCAGACGGATGGCGGACCTTTTCAAGATCATCGGTTTCCCTTTCTCATCGAGGACAGGGTTATCCATTAACACTGATGCTCAAAAGTTAATCAACATATCCAAAAATCGTCATATCTTATGCGATAATTGACAAAAAATAACAAAAGTAAGATTTTTTACATAAAAAAACCCTGAGTTCAAATTTACACACGAAATTTACATTAAACACAGTCGCGCATGGGAAACAGGTCAGTATAAAAAGCACCTTATTTGTAGGTGCGCGTCAGTTCGTGTTAGTCGTGACGTACGACATGCGAGATAGTCAACCGTTAGATAATGACCGGAAGACATCTTTTGAGTGAAGAAATGATGTGGCGAGCAATCGGGAGGCTCGAGGACAACGTCAGTTTGAGGTAGCCAGATGGCTAATGTGAATAATCATAACATTGCAAGCCGTCTTTGGAATCGATTTCAAACAAAACGAACTATCGCTAGAAGACCTGTTCCAATACGTCCGAAGGCACATCGACTAGGGTTGGGTTGGGTTGTTTTACCTCTGAGCGGCACTTTTTTGCACACCATGGGCTAAATGGCCAGGTCACATGGACCCCGAAGGCTCAGAGAAGGTTGGGGGAGGGGACCCACTGGAACAGCTGTTGGGAGACAGATGGTAGCCTCCCGTCAAGGCCATCCAACGTGTTCTTTAACGTGCACAGGGTATGGCTGTCCCGCACACTGGGCCACGGCTTAACGTCCCATCCGACGGACGGCGGCATTTCCAAGCCCATCGATGTCCCCTACTGACCATGGGCATGACGTGGAATTTTGCGGAGATAAATCTCAACGCTGACCCAGCTGGGACTCGAACCTGGAAACTACAGATTACGAGCCTGGCGCGCTACCGACTGAGCCACCCCCTCCCCCATCGACTAGGGACACCGTCACCTGATCATAAATGCAAGACGGTATAGAACCCATACAACATACCAGATCGTTTTCGACCTCGCTGCATCCACGGGACGGGCTATATCATGGAAAACCGTCTAGAAGGCTTCATGCAGGTCATCTTTATGCAAGATGACCAGTTGTGCGTGTCCGTTTAACGTCCAAAGCAGCGCAGAAGCCCGATTTAATTGATCTCGACAATATCCCAACTGGACGCAACGTCAATGAGGAATACTCTGTTTACCGATTGATACCGATTTATTCTGCAAATTAATTCCCAACGACTATTTTTCTGGAGACAGCTTGGAACCAAATATCATCCCATTAACATCCTGGAAATATACAGTTTTGGAACTGGTGGTGAGTTGGTTGGACAGTCATCATTCTCAAAGCCACACAGACCTTAATGTCTTTCCAGGAGATACTGTAACAGCTGTAAGGTATCGCGATGATATCCACGAGCCTTATGTTCTTGTATTTCTCGAAGCAATGGGTCCTATTTCCGTGTTTCCAATAGTTTGAGAGTTAAAGCATAAGCCGTCTGGCCTTTCCCATCACCTGACCTAAATCCAATAGAACATGTTTGGGACGCTCTAGAACGACCTATCGCAGGTCGCAACCCACCCCAGGACCCTCCAGAAGCTCCGATCTGCACTCCTGCATTCAAACAGATTGCTCCCTCAAACTCTGATTGACACCCTGATTTGCAGCGACGAGTAGTTGTGCAATCTGTATCGCTGCCCGAGGCCATCACGCACCTATTAAAGGTATATTATCATGGAATTTTTATATGCTGTTTTGCGGTAATGATTTTCTAACTTGATAATCTCACTAAGTACTTACAGGAATTTGTTTTTCAGGTATTAGTGGGATATATAAACATAGACTTTGCCTGTACGCTTCATCGAAATACAGCGAAGGACTTGTTTGTAATTCGTACTTTTGCTTTTGCTGCTTAACGTTTGAGCACCAGTGTAACTGAGGTAAATTTCAACGCTTGATCGAACCTGGGGACTGAAGATTCTGGAGGAAAAACAATAGCAACCGATATATATATATACATTTAAATGTGTAGATGGCTTAAGCTTGAAGCTGAGTCATAAGAACTTCCTGTCTCTCTGTACACTTTAATAGTTCGTGGTAAATAATTGCTAGGAGCTTCAAGTGATATTATAATAATAATCAGAAGGAAAAAAAGCTTAGCACGCAAAACTTTCACGCATTTGGCGAACTTGTTTTGTAAATACATATATTATTGAATTATATAAATATTTTACTTTAACGTCCCCGTGGCCGAGTGGATAATATGCTTGGCTACTGATCAAAGGGACCTGGGTTCGAGTCCCGGGTAAGGCATGGTTGTTTGTATTGTTTTTCTGCTGAGGTCCCGCCATCCTCACAGACCTTCTACTATGGCGTATTAAACTAACAGACCTCTGTGACAAGCAGCTGCTTGAGGAAGTATTTATTATTTTATTTAATTTAACGTAGGAATTTTAACAAATGAATGAATAAATAAATAAATCTGATTTATTTATTTTTAGCCTCATTAACTTGAAAGTTAAGCCATGCATGCCCAGTTCTAAAAAAGGAGAGGGTGAAGTGAGTAGAGTGAAAGTGAGGGAGATGAAGAGAGTGAAGAGGGGGGGGAAGATTTGTTCGGAATGACATTATAGCATAAATATTTTCTGTTTCAGTGGTCTTTAACAAGATTTCTCGAAAAAATATGTGCTATTAATATATATATATAATCATTTTTCGCTCACTTTCCGGTTACTAGTATTCTCATATGCGGGGAGGGACTTGCCTATCCCATAGATCCGGCCGTGGTTGAGTCATTATTGTTATTTTGACTATATATTTGTGAAGTCGTCATTTTTCAGAAAAATAAATTGAAAAATAAAAGAACGAAGCAAAAAAATTTCATTATTGTATTTATGGCAATGCAATGTACACATATATTTTGAAGAATGAGGATCTTGATGAGAACTTTTCAGCTGCTCAGTTATGGCAATGCACTCATAAATATCGAATTTCAAAACCTACGTGCATGTCTCTGTATTTGGTCAGAGCGTTGAGGGATGTGAGAGGAAAGGAAAATTGCGCAAACAACAAAACATTCACGAAAATGTAGCTGGCATAAAAACGGTGATGATAATTTTATCGCAAATCGATAATTTCATTTCAGCTATTGAACGAATTTTATTTACTTCTATTATAAAACTTGTTTCTATCTCAAGGTTGCCTTTTTTTGGGGATACACTGCGTTTAATGTCTTTTTAATGGATATTAAATTGAAATATTCAAATAACATCTGGTCATCGCTATTGTAATACACATTTGCCTGCAATCTGTTGTTCTGTAGTTGGGGATAAAGCGAGCGAGGCAATTTGTTTGGCTCAAAGTTAGAAACTAGCTTATCATTTGGAACTGGAATTCAAAATGTCAGATGTTTTCCCAAAACTCTTGCTAGAATTTGATTGCAATAACACGCTAAGACAGAGGGATTTGCTGAAATAAATGAATAGAAATTGGTATAATAATATTTTGTTAAAATTTCTGAAAGTTTTCCTAACTTAACTCAGTTCTTGTTTGCAAATGATATGATGCATTTCCTATTTTAACAGCTCTAGTTTACAGATAAGATGATGCAGCATTTTCTCTCTAACTCAGCACTTGTTCATGATTGATATGATGAATTTCCTACTAGCTCAGCTCTTGTTTACGATTGATATGATGAATTTGCTATCTAGCTCAGCTCTTGTTTACGATTGATATGACGAATTTCCTACTAGCTCAGCTCTTGTTTACGATTGATGTGATGAATTTCCTACTAGCTCAGCTCTTGTTTACGATTGATATGATGAATTTGCTATCTAGCTCAGCTCTTGTTTACGATTGATATGACGAATTTCCTACTAGCTCAGCTCTTGTTTACGATTGATATGATGAATTTCCTACTAGCTCAGCTCTTGTTTACGATTGATATGATGAATTTGCTATCTAGCTCAGCTCTTGTTTACGATTGATATGACGAATTTCCTACTAGCTCAGCTCTTGTTTACGATTGATGTGATGAATTTCCTACTAGCTCAGCTCTTGTTTACGATTGATATGATGAATTTGCTATCTAGCTCAGCTCTTGTTTACGATTGATATGACGAATTTCCTACTAGCTCAGCTCTTGTTTACGATTGATATGATGAATTTCCTACTAGCTCAGCTCTTGTTTACGATTGATATGATGAATTTGCTATCTAGCTCAGCTCTTGTTTACGATTGATATGACGAATTTCCTACTAGCTCAGCTCTTGTTTACGATTGATGTGATGAATTTCCTACTAGCTCAGCTCTTGTTTACGATTGATATGATGAATTTGCTATCTAGCTCAGCTCTTGTTTACGATTGATGTGATGAATTTCCTACTAGCTCAGCTCTTGTTTACGATTGATATGATGAATTTCCTACTAGCTCAGCTCTTGTTTACGATTGATATGATGAATTTGCTATCTAGCTCAGCTCTTGTTTACCATTGATATGATGAATTTCCTACTAGCTCAGCTCTTGTTTACGATTGATATGATGAATTTCCTACTAGCTCAGCTCTTGTTTACGATTGATATGACGAATTTCCTACTAGCTCAGCTCTTGTTTACGATTGATATGATGAATTTCCTACCAGCTCAGCTCTTGTTTACGATTGATATGATGAATTTGCTATCTAGCTCAGCTCTTGTTTACGATTAATATGATGAATTTCCTACTAGCTCAGCTCTTGTTTACGATTGATATGATGAATTTGCTATCTAGCTCAGCTCTTGTTTACGATTGATATGATGAATTTCCTACTAGCTCAGCTCTTGTTTACGATTGATATGATGAATTTCCTACTAGCTCAGCTCTTGTTTACGATTGATATGATGAATTTCCTACTAGCTCAGCTCTTGTTTACGATTGATATGATGAATTTGCTATCTAGCTCAGCTCTTGTTTACGATTGATATGATGAATTTCCTACTAGCTCAGCTCTTGTTTACGATTGATATGATGAATTTCCTACTAGCTCAGCTCTTGTTTACGATTGATATGATGAATTTGCTATCTAGCTCAGCTCTTGTTTACGATTGATATGACGAATTTCCTACTAGCTCAGCTCTTGTTTACGATTGATATGATGAATTTGCTATCTAGCTCAGCTCTTGTTTACGATTGATATGACGAATTTCCTACTAGCTCAGCTCTTGTTTACGATTGATATGATGAATTTCCTACTAGCTCAGCTCTTGTTTACGATTGATATGATGAATTTGCTATCTAGCTCAGCTCTTGTTTACGATTGATATGATGAATTTCCTACTAGCTCAGCTCTTGTTTACGATTGATATGATGAATTTCCTACTAGCTCAGCTCTTGTTTACGATTGATATGATGAATTTCCTACTAGCTCAGCTCTTGTTTACGATTGATATGATGAATTTCCTACTAGCTCAGCTCTTGTTTACGATTGATGTGATGAATTTCCTACTAGCTCAGCTCTTGTTTACGATTGATATGATGAATTTCCTACTAGCTCAGCTCTTGTTTACGATTGATATGATGAATTTGCTATCTAGCTCAGCTCTTGTTTACGATTGATATGATGAATTTCCTACTAGCTCAGCTCTTGTTTACGATTGATATGATGAATTTCCTACTAGCTCAGCTCTTGTTTACGATTGATATGATGAATTTGCTATCTAGCTCAGCTCTTGTTTACGATTGATATGATGAATTTCGTACTAGCTCAGCTCTTGTTTACGATTGATATGATGAATTTCCTACTAGCTCAGCTCTTGTTTACGATTGATATGATGAATTTGCTATCTAGCTCAGCTCTTGTTTACGATTGATATGACGAATTTCCTACTAGCTCAGCTCTTGTTTACGATTGATATGATGAATTTCCTACTAGCTCAGCTCTTGTTTACGATTGATATGATGAATTTGCTATCTAGCTCAGCTCTTGTTTACGATTGATATGACGAATTTCCTACTAGCTCAGCTCTTGTTTACGATTGATGTGATGAATTTCCTACTAGCTCAGCTCTTGTTTACGATTGATATGATGAATTTGCTATCTAGCTCAGCTCTTGTTTACGATTGATATGACGAATTTCCTACTAGCTCAGCTCTTGTTTACGATTGATGTGATGAATTTCCTACTAGCTCAGCTCTTGTTTACGATTGATATGATGAATTTGCTATCTAGCTCAGCTCTTGTTTACGATTGAGATGACGAATTTCCTACTAGCTCAGCTCTTGTTTACGATTGATGTGATGAATTTCCTACTAGTTCAGCTCTTGTTTACGATTGATATGATGAATTTGCTATCTAGCTCAGCTCTTGTTTACGATTGACACGATGAATTTCCTATCTACCTCAGCTCTTGTTTACAAATGATATGCATATCCTATCTTATATCCCCTATGGATTAAGAGTAATATGATGCATTTCCTATCTTAAATCATGTCTTGTTTGCAAATAATGTGATGCATTTCCCATCTTAAATCACTCTTATTTACAAACGACACGTTGCATTTCCCATCTTAAATCACTCTTATTTACAAACGACACGTTGCATTTCCTATTTTAACCAAGTTCTGGTTTACAAATGATATGATGCATTTCCTATCTTGGGTCAGCTTTTTTTACAAATAATAAACTGCATTTTCTATAAAATTTGAGCTTAGTTGTTTTTAATTTAAGCAGTTTTTTTTGCAATTTTTTTTTTCAGTGACCGAGTGGCTACTGTAGCGTGCTTGTTTACTGCTAAAAGAACTCTGGTTCGAGACCTGGATAAGGCATGGATGTTTCTTTCTTCTTTTGTGGTGGAGGTGGCTCAGTCTGCAGCCTCGCCAAGCTCGTAATCTACAGTTCCCAGGTTCGAGTCCCAGCTGGATCAGCGTTGAGGTTTATCTCCGCAAAATCCTCGCCTCGCCCACGGTTAGTAGATGACACAGATGGGCTTGGAAAGACCGCCGTCCATTGGATGGGTGCGGGAGAGTCATTTCAAAAAAGTGCCGCTTAGAGGTAAAAAACTACAACTCATTTGTCGTTCTGCTGGCGCCTCGCCTTCCTCACAGATCTTCTCTATGGCGTTTATATACTCTTTATACTTCTTTTATACTGAAAAACTCCTGTGAGACGTCTGTGGGAATCAGCTACTTGGGTTGTTTCACCTCTGATCGGCACTTTTTTGCACACTATGGGCTAAATGGCCAGGTCACATGGACCCCGAAGGTTCAGAGAAGGTTGGGGGAGGGGACCCACTGGAACAGCTGTTGGGAGGCAGATGGTAGCCTCCCGTCAAGGCCATCCAGCGTGTTCTTTAACGTGCACAGGGTATGGCTCTCCCGCACCCGGGGCCACGGCTTAACGTCCCATCTGACGGACGGACGCGGCCTTTCCAAGCCCATCGGTGTCCCCTACTGACAGTGGGCAGGGCGTGGAATTTTGCGGAGATAAATCTCAACGCTGACCCAGCTGGGACTCGAACCTGGGAAGTACAGTTTACGAGCCTGACGCGCTACCGACTGAGCCACCCCCGCCCCCATCAGCTGCTTGAAGAGAAATTTATTTTGTGTATTATAGTGTATGTATATGAGTGCCGTCCCGTGGCCGAGTGGTTAGCGCGCTTGGCTACTGATCTACGGGACCTGGGTTCGAGCCCCGGGTAAGGCATGGATGTTCGTGTTGTTTTTCTGCTGAGGTCCTACCATCCTCTCAGATCTCCTACTGTGGCATATAAACTGACAGGCTCCTGTCAGACCTCTGTGGCAAGCAGCTGCTTGAGGGGGTATTTATTTTATTATTTTTATTATAAATGGCCAGGTCAAAGGACCCCAAACGCAAAGAGCTGGATGGCGAAAAATAATCGAGTAGTAAAGAATCACAGGATGTATCCTGTAGCCATGGAACTCATTAAGTAACAAGCTTAAAAAAATGGATTTGCCGTGAGTGGAATTCGAACCCACGTCTCGTGAAAACATGTTTCCAGGAGACGTGATTTCGAATCTCACTCACATCAAAGCCAACTTTTTTTAAGTTTATTATTTCATGAAAAATAATCGTTTTAAAAACATCCTTATTTCATCTGTTAACATTTTATTACTTACGGGAAAGCAATGCAACTTGTAGATGTTGCATATACACTTTAGAGAACATGTCTGCGGATATAAAATTTGTAAATAAATAACAGAAGTTTGCAATAACAGTATGTTCCCATTTAAAAGAGAATTAAAACTTTGTTTTGAGCGTTGTCAAGTTTTTTTTTTCTGGGTTCAAAGTTAAACTGATTTGCAATATTCATAACACATTGTTTAATTTTTGTTTTATTAATTCTGAGTCGGACTAACTTATGATAATTATCTCTAAACCAGTAAAATGAGATACTCTAATTGAATATATAGAATATAATTAAAAATAATAATATAGAATGTAGTGAATAAATGGCAGGAGACAGAAGGAAGCCTCAAGGAAATCCCAAGTACTCTCTATCGCGTATGGGTAAGGCTCCATCCCTGCATACAGGACCATGATTTAACATCTTATCCGAGGGATGCTGGACTTTGCAAGCGCAATGATATTACTTTCTGATTGAGGAGTTGTTGTTTTACCTCTGAGTGGTACTTTTTTGCACACAATGGGCTAAATGGGCAGGTCCCAAGAACCCGATGGCTCAGAAAAGGTTAAGGGAGTGGACCCATTGGACAGCTCTTGAGAGACATGATAGCCTCCAGTTAAGTCCATCCAAAGTGTTCTTTAATATGCACCAGGTATGGCTCTTCCGCGCACAGACTACGGCTTAACGTCCCATCGTAAGAGAGCGGCCTTTCCAAGCCCATCAGTGTACAGTCGCTCAAAAATGTATCCGAACATTTTGGTTCATTACAGAATTCAGAAAAAATATCTGGCAATGATTTTTTTTAGAAATTAGTGATCTGGCAACCTTTGTGTCACGTGATACGAAGGTTGCCAGATTATTAATTTCTAAAAAAATCGTTGCCAGATATTTTTTCTGAATTCTGTAATCAGCCATATTGTTCGGATATTTTTTTGAGCGACTGTACCTTACCGACCTAGGACAGGGCGGGGAGTTTTGCTGATATAAATCTCAACGCTGACCTTGCTGGGACTCGAACTTGGGGACTGCAGATTACGAGTCTGGCGCCCTACCTACTGAGTCACCCTCTCCTCTCTCACGTAGGAATAGAGCAAGGATATGATGAGAACTCCAACCTGGAAACTGCAGATTACGATTATGACACACTACCAGTGGAACCCACCCTTATCCCAACGAAACGGAGTTGACTCAGTCCGTGGGGCGGGGGTGGCTCAGTCGGTAGCGCGCCAGGCTCGTAATCTGTAGTTCCCAGGTTCGAGTCCCAGCTGGGTCAGCGTTGAGATTTATCTCCGCAAAATTCCCCGCCCTGCCCACGGTCAGTAGGGGACACCGATGGGCTTGGAAAGGCCGCCGTCCGTCGAATGGGACGTTAAACCGTGGCTCCGTGTGCGGGAGAGCCATACCCTGTGCACGTTAAAGAACACACTGGATGGCCTTGACGGGAGGCTACCATCTGTCTCCCAACAGCTGTTCCAGTGGGTCCCCTCCCCCAACCTTCTCTGAGCCTTCGGGGTCCATGTGACCTGGCCATTTAGCCCATGGTGTGCAAAAAAGTGCCGCTCAGAGGTAAAACAACCAAACAACCGACTCAGTCCGTAGAGCGTCAGTCTCGTAAACTGACATCCCCAGGTTCGAGTCCCGATTGTGACAGTTTTTAGAATTATCTGTCCTAACCCAAGATCTGTCTAACAAAGGGAACATCGATGGCCTTGGAAATGCCGCAGTCCGTTGAAATCGTCCGTTAAGACGTGGTTCTGTGTGCAGAGGGCAGACCTACCTTGTGCACTTTAACCGACACACTGCATGGTCTCGACGGGAAGCTTCCATCTGTCTCCTAAGAATTGGCCAGTCAATAGATACCCTTACCAAACTTTCTCTGTCCTCTTGAGGTCCTTGTGACCTGGCCATTAAGCCGATTGTGTGGAAAAAATTGCCGCCAAGAAACGACGCAATGTAGCAAAATGGGTGCAAAGATAATGCAAAATAAAATAAATGTGATGTAAATAAAAAAATAAATACCCCCTCAAGCAGCTGCTTGCCACAGAGGTCTGACAGGAGCCTATCGGTTTACATGCCAGAGTAGAAGGTCTGATAGCATGGCAGGACCTCAGCTGTATGAATGTTTATTTTCTTGTTGAGTTTAACTTTTCCCCATTGGTGTGTACAGATAATGCAAAATAAAACAAATGTGATGTATGAATGTTTATTCTCTTGTTGAGTTTTACTTTTCCCCATTGGGGTCTAAAGATAATGCAAAATAAAATAAATGTGGAATATGAATTTTTATTTTCTTGTTGAGTTTTATTTTCTCCCATTGGGGTGTCGCTGACCTCAGATATATTTTCTACGCCATATTATGCCGTTGCTGTCCTATGAGACGCCGATAGAAAACTATCTTCTTGAGGCGTGATTGATTGATTTTTTGGAAATATATAAGCAGGATTTAAGGGCTGAAAATATGGAACGTAATCCATATTTTGAATACGAAATAGATTTGAAATGTGAAAGCATGATATTTCCGAAATGAATAGAAGCTGGCTGTTGAAAATTAATCCACATGTCCCGCTAATGGTGGGGCGGGGGTGGCTCAGTCGGTATCGCGTCAGGCTCGTAATCTGTAGTTCCCAGGTTCGAGTCCCAGCTGGGTCAGCGTTGAGATTTATCTCCGCAAAATTCCCCGCCCTGCCCGCGGTCAGTAGGGGACACCGTGGGGTTGGAAATGCTCCCGTCCGTCGGATGGGACGTTAAGCCGTGGCCCCGTGTGTGGGAGAGCCATACGCTGTGCACGTTAAAGAACACGTTGGATGGCCTTGACGGGAGGCTACCATCTGTTTCCCAATAGCTGTTCCAGTGGGTCCCCTCCCCCAACCTTCTCTGAGCCTTCGGGGTCCATGTGACCTGGCCATTTAGCTCATGGTGTGCAAATTTGGTAACTAAGCGCTTTCTGTAAACGTAGAAAAGTGTATCTTCAGTCCATCATCTTACGAAAATTGTTTCTAATAAAAAAAATGTTGCACTTATAGCGTTTAATGCTTGCACCAGATGGCGCCACAATCATAATTTGGTAATAGTTTTCAAACTTGAGTGATCTCGACGACTCTTAGTAAGATCATCAAGCTCAATTATGGAGAAACTATTGTAGAGAAATTAATTTCCTGCCACGAAAATTAACAAATTACACAATCATCAATTCACATTAAACATAAGGAAGCCTTTAAAATATCTCAAAGCAAAATGGTTGAAGTTCCTAAATGATATTAAGTAATAAACGAACTAAGAAATAACTTTACGTTAATACATTGTGTGTTTTTTTAACAAAAAATGCATGTCAGAAAAGGCATACAAAATTCATTTACTTGTGTTATGCTACCAACATTCAACTCTTCATTCAATGTTTCAGTTTGCTCATAATTTAATGACTTGTATTCAACTTATTGCTTTGGAAACGTGGACCTCAGTTCTCTTTCTTCATTTGGATTATTCTTTACCGCTAGTACAATCATAAAACTCGTGTCGTACATAATAAGCGTGGGTTCCTGGAAGTTACTCTATAATTATTGTGACAGTCGAGAATTTATAGTCAGTCCCTGACATAATTTAATTATCTTTAAAACTTTGTCAGTCTGTACGAATATGAAGAAGAATAGAAATTTGGAAAGAAAGGATGTAAAATAATCAAGAAGAAAATGACCATATTTTTCTTCCGAGGGTCATCATCATTATCTTTCCTCATTATGCGTCGGTTTCCGGCGGATGTCTCATCACATGATCCCATTTGCTCTTGAACTTCCCTCATCTTTTTCTTACTTTGTAAAGAAGAAAAAGAGATCACATTGCTTTCCATTATTCAGATCGTTGGAAGTTTGGATCTGAACGACCAGAGCGATAAAAAGAGAAACTCTAACTAATCAGTATCAATTAGATTTTTAATATTTTACTAGTTTATTGACGTAAAGATATATTTCTTTTTATTCCAATAAGAATGCAGACAGGGTGGGGGTGACTCTTGAAAACAAAATCTGCAAAATCTCATAAATTACAAAACGATTGTTGTTGTTATTATTGTTTAGATTTTTTATGCACATTTAATTGCGTTTAAAATTAATTATTTTATTACGTGTACTTATATATTTTACCATCAGTAATGAAAATTATCATTCTTTAATCGATTTTTTTAACTCCCTTGTCTTTTTTCTTTTTTTTTTCCCCATTTTGTTTTTTTTTTTCTAAATGAGCATGTTTTTATATTATTTACATTTGAGTACCTGCAAGTAGCTTATTAAATTTGTAGCCAATGGAGACATTAAAACAGTATTTATACACACACACAATCATGAAGAGAAATCCTGTATCTAAATCAGGAAACACTGATCTTCCTGGGGCTGGTGTTGATTCGGTCGATAGCTCGTCAAGCTCGTAGTCTGCAGCTCTCAGGTTCGAATCCCAACTGTGCCACTATTCAGATTTATCTCCGCTAGCAACATTTCTGACCTCTGCGAGAATGGATACACCGATGGGCTTGGAAAGGCCGCTGTCCATCGGATAGAACTTAAAATCGTGATTCAGTGTGCACGAAAGAGAGCCACACCCTGTGCAAATTAATGAACAAGCTGGAAAGCCTTGATAAAAGCCCCCCCCCCCCCCCCCCGCATCTGTTTCCTAACTGTAATCCAGTGGCTCCGCTTTCTCCAAACTTCTTTGAGTCCTTGGGGTCTTTGTGACCTGCCCATTGCGTGAAAAAAAAAAAGCACCACTCAGAAATAAAACTACTCAAGCTTTTTATTCAAAATTTTTTTTTTCCTCGAGAAGAAGGGTTTCTTAATTTTTCAAGCTTCGAGTTCGTAAATCAATGCCCGTTTCAATCCATTGCTAAATCAACGCAAACACGTTTTCCGTTTTATTTTTAGCTTTGCACTCCAATAATCTATATCATACTTTACGAGTTAGAAATTCTTTGTAAAATCTCTTAGCTCATTACGCAGCGCGTGTTTAAAATGTGCACAGAACTTCCGATAGCGATAAAGAGGTGTCCAGTGGAATCGGAAATATCTAGCGAATATCGCAAATGTTTCGCTTCGAAATAAATACCCATTTCGTTCATTGCCATTCAATAGTGGAAATCCTGTCTCATGTATATTGCTCGACTTAGAGGATACAGTAGTTCTCTCTATAATGCTGATACTTTGGGTTATTTTACCTCGGAGCAGCACTATTTTGCACACATTGATCTAAATGGCGAAGTCACAAAGACCCCCTGGGGCGGGGGTGGCTCAGTCGGTAGCGCGCCAGGCTCGTAATCTGTAGTTCCCAGGTTCGAGTCCCAGCTGGGTCAGCGTTGAGGTTTATCTCCGCAAAATTCCCCGCCCTGCCCACGGTCAGTAGGGGGCACCGATGGACTTGGAAGGGCCGCCGTCTGACGGACGTTAAGTCGTGGCTCAGTGTGCAGGAGAGCCATACCCTGTGCTTATTAAAGAACACGCTGAATGGCCTTGACGGGAGGCTACCATCTGTCTCCCAACAGATGTTCCAGTGGGTCCCCTCCCCCAACCTTCTCTGAGCCTTCGGGGTCCTTGTGACCTGGCCATTTAGCCCATGGTGTGCAAAAAAAGTGCCGCTCAGAGGTAAAACAACCCAACCCACAAAGACCCCGAAGACCAGAGAAGGTTGGAGAAGGGAATCTATTGTTAGTAGACAGGTGAGACAGATGGACTTTGATCTGGACATGATATGGCTATCCTGCACAGGGGATCACGGATTTACGTCCCAATCGGCGGACGGCGGTCTTTATATGCCTGTCGGTGCCCCCTTTCTCACCGAAGGACGAGTCAAGGTTGGCGGGGATGAATCTAACATATCTAAACTAACTAATCTAAAATAACAGTGGCAGTTGAAACTCGAACCTGGGAACTGCAAACAGATTGCGAGCCTGGCGCGCTGTCGACTGAGCCTACCTGTTCCCTGCACCGAAAGGAAATCATGTATTAATCCCAAAACGCATATTGTGAAGAAAGATTCATAGTGTAAAGAAAAAAAAAATCTGAAACAACAAACGTTTCTTATGCAGAATGCAATCATTAACAAAGAAATCTTTACACATGTTTTATTAACCCCTCAAGGAGAGACGCAGAGGTCTGACAGATGATTGAATTTACATGATTGGTAAAAAAATAGGAATTCCGGTATGATTAAAGCTTTCTCCAAATATTTTAATTTACAGCAAAAAAAATCCTTTAAAAATAATCGTAAATATATAAAATAAACGGAATACCTTTGAAGCTACTCTTGCCATAAGTAAGTCATCCACGGTTCGAACCTATCACACTTTGGTCAGCAACCAGGTGCACTAGCTACTCGGCGACAAGATTGGGTTGTTTTACCTATGAGCAGCACTTTTTTGCACACCATGGGCTAAATGGCCAGGTCACATGGACCCAGAAGGCTCAGAGAAGGTTGGGGGAGGGGACCCACTGGAACAGCTGTTGGGAGACAGATGGTAGCCTCCCGTCAAGGCCATCCAGCATGTTCTTTAACGTGCACAGGGTATGGCTCTCCCGCACAAGGGGCCACGGCTTAACGTCCCATCCGACGGACGGCGGCTTTTCCAAGCCCATCGGTGTCACCTACTGACCGTGGGCAGGGCGGGGAATCGGCGACAAGAGATGTTTTTATAGTAAATAAATCAAACAGGATTTTTAAAAAATTGAATGTTTATGGACAGAAAAGTAGAAATGTGCTAAAAATAAGGAATGAAACACTGATTGAACATATTTTGCCAGTTACAATTTGATCGAGAGTGCAGAGTTTCGAATACCTACTCTCGATTCGAAACCTTCAAATCCTCGAGCTAGTATTTTGATTCGTGATGTGACATTGCATTTGTTATTTTGCTCATCTCCGTTCTGATTAGAACAATTATCGAAATTAAGAGCATATCTCTACCTCCCCTCCTTGCTAACACCAACACAAACACTTTCTCTCCACTTAAGGTACGGGTCTACACGGTAGGTAGCGGGCCAGACTCGTAATCTGAGATACCAAGTTCGAATCAAAACTGTGCCTTCTTTGAGATTTGCTCTGCTAAACCTCTCCTTGCCCTCGGTGGGAATGGAAACGTCGAAGGTCTTGGAAAGGTGTCCTTCCATCGTATGGGACATTAAGTCGTGGTTCCATATCCAGGAGAGATAGCTATAACCCTGTGCACGCTGAAGAACACACTTATGACCTTGACGGGAGTCTCCAATCTGTTTCCTAACAGTGGATCCCCTTCGTTAACTTTTTCAGAGCATTTGGGTTCTTGTGACCTGGTCATTACAAGTTTACATAAGTTATTTTCTAAAAATATGCAATCAAATTTAGAAATACTGAAAACATTCATAAGAGTTAAAGAAATACTCATGTGGGTTTATACAATTCAGTATATCTTTTTGGAAAAGGCAACAAATTTAATAGAAAAATCTACGGATGTGGCATCATTTTTTATTCATTTAGTAACATAACATATTCTATTTTAGAAATAATGAAAGCTAGATCTTAAAACAATAACTCCATTATTATCAAGTATAGCTCATTATGAATACGAAAGCCCACTCAGAGGTAAAATAATCCGACTTCTCTTATACGATCTAACATCTCATTTATCCCTTAATACAACAAGAATCGTTATCGGTCCAAGCCATTCAAAACCTCTAGCAATTCTATACAGCCTCAGAAGTGTTTGATCCATCAATTAAGAACCTTGATAGAGAAAAAAGACATCTCCAAACAGATTAACAACAAACTACATCTTTGTTTTCAAGCGCGTGGATGAATTAATTTAACCATTTTCAGTACACTTCTGACAAAAACCATTGCCACAAACGAGGGCGATTGGTCAGTTTTTATTTCACCCTGGAACTCCTAACGATTAGGTGTTGAGGTCACATGTCTTACGTTGAGGCGGATTGAATTACCCATACCCCACTGCACCGTTCGCCGAAGCGGCAGCAACAAATTGTCCGAAACGTTGACGAGCAAGATTCCAGAACCCATACGCCGCATAAATTGGGCGTTGCGGTCTTTATTAGGGAGACACCGGATGGTTTTCGGGCGAATTAAGAGCACATAGAACGGTACTTAAACTATATTGAATTAGGCTTAGAGATGTAAGTTGGCCACAAGCGTTATTATCCAATTATAGAGACCATTGTGTGGTTCTCTAGATTTAAGCGAATTAATAATAAGTGTTTTTGGCAAGTAAATTCGGTTGTTCTTTCAGAAATAAATTTTGTGCGTTTAATAAAGCGATACAGATCGCAAATGTTTCTTAGATGTGGAGAAAATATTGGGTACTGATATGATTTGCAAACTGCTTTTCTTTTACGCTATAAATCAGTGCTATAAATTGCGAAAATTATATTTGTTTCATTCGGATTAATTAAATAAATTAATAAACAATACTGATACAATACAATAAATTAAATAAACAATACTGATAACAAGTGTTTTGTTGGGACAAAATTTTGGCAGTGATATGATTTACAAACTGTTTTTTTTTAGTTATTATATTTTTAATTTTTTTGTGAATTTTTTGAAATTTAAAACTTTTAACGTGATTTTTTTTAATTTTAATATAACGAAAACAACAATATACACTTTCAATTCAAAAACTCCACACTCTCGATTAAAAACATTCAAACTGTCAATTCAAAACTTTCGCACACTTCGAAACCTCCACACTCTCGATTTGAAACTTCCACACTCCCGGTTCAAAACCTCCACACTCTCAAAACCTCCATACTCTCGATTCAAAACTATCAGTGTCAATTCAAAATCCCGCACACTTCAAAACTTCCACACTCTTGATTTGAAACTTTCACACTCTCGATTCTAAACCTCCACACTCTCAAAACCTCCATACTCTCGATTCAAAACTATCAGTGTCAATTCAAAAACCCGCACACTTCAAAACTTCCAACACTCTCGATTTGAAACTTTCACATTCTCGATTCAAAACCTCCACACTCTCAAAACCTCCATACTCTCGATTCAAAACTATCAGTGTCAATTCAAAATCCCGCACACTTCAAAACTTCCACACTCTCGATTTGAAACTTTCACACTCTCGATTCTAAACCTCCACACTCTCAAAACCTCCATACTCTCGATTCAGAACTATCAGTGTCAATTCAAAAACCCGCACACTTCAAAACTTCCAACACTCTCGATTTGAAACTTTCACATTCTCGATTCAAAACCTCCACACTCTCAAAACCGCCATACTCTCGATTTAAAACTATCAGTGTCAATTCAAAATCCCGCACACTTCAAAACTTCCATACTCTCGATTCAAAACTATCAGTGTCAATTCAAAATCCCGCACACGTCAAAACTTCCATACTCTCGATTCAAAACTATCAGTGTCAATTCAAAATCCCTCACACTTCAAAACTCCCATACTCACGATTCAAAACTATCAGTGTCAATTCAAAATCCCTCACACTTCAAAACTTCCATACTCTCGATTCAAAACTATCAGTGTCAATTCAAAATCCCTCACACTTCAAAACTTCCATACTCTCGATTCAAAACTATCAGCGTCAATTCAAAATTCCTCACACTTCAAAACTTCCATACTCTCGATTCAAAACTATCAGTGTCAATTCAAAATCCCGCACACTTCAAAACCTCCATACTCTCGATTCAAAACTATCAGTGTCAATTCAAAATCCCTCACACTTCAAAACTTCCATACTCTCGATTCAAAACTATCAGTGTCAATTCAAAATCCCTCACACTTCAAAACTTCCATACTCTCGATTCAAAACTATCAGTGTCAATTCCAAAATCCCTCACACTTCAAAACTTCCATACTCTCGATTCAAAACTATCAGTGCAATTCAAAATCCCGCACACTTCAAAACTTCCATACTCTCGATTCAAAACTATCAGTGCAATTCAAAATCCCGCACACTTCAAAACTTCCATAATCTCGATTCAAAACTATCAGTGTCAATTCAAAATCCCGCACACTTCAAAACTTCCATACTCTCGATTCAAAACTATCAGTGTCAATTCCAAAATCCCTCACACTTCAAAACTTCCATACTCTCGATTCAAAACTATCAGTGTCAATTCAAAATCCCTCACACTTCAAAACTTCCATACTCTCGATTCAAAACTATCAGTGCAATTCAAAATCCCGCACACTTCAAAACTTCCATACTCTCGATTCAAAACTATCAGTGTCAATTCAAAATCCCTCACACTTCAAAACTTCCATACTCTCGATTCAAAACTATCAGTGCAATTCAAAATCCCGCACACTTCAAAACTTCCATAATCTCGATTCAAAACTATCAGTGTCAATTCAAAATCCCGCACACTTCAAAACTTCCATACTCTCGATTCAAAACTATCAGTGTCAATTCAAAATCCCGCACACTTCAAAACTTCCATAATCTCGATTCAAAACTATCAGTGTCAATTCAAAATCCCTCACACTTCAAAACTTCCATACTCTCGATTCAAAACTATCAGTGCAATTCAAAATCCCGCACACTTCAAAACTTCCATACTCTCGATTCAAAACTATCAGTGCAATTCAAAATCCCGCACACTTCAAAACTTCCATACTCTCGATTCAAAACTATCAGTGCAATTCAAAATCCCGCACACTTCAAAACTTCCATACTCTCGATTCAAAACTATCAGTGTCAATTCAAAATCCCTCACACTTCAAAACTTCCATACTCTCGATTCAAAACTATCAGTGCAATTCAAAATCCCGCACACTTCAAAACTTCCATAATCTCGATTCAAAACTATCAGTGTCAATTCAAAATCCCGCACACTTCAAAACTTCCATACTCTCGATTCAAAACTATCAGTGTCAATTCCAAAATCCCTCACACTTCAAAACTTCCATACTCTCGATTCAAAACTATCAGTGTCAATTCAAAATCCCTCACACTTCAAAACTTCCATACTCTCGATTCAAAACTATCAGTGCAATTCAAAATCCCGCACACTTCAAAACTTCCATACTCTCGATTCAAAACTATCAGTGTCAATTCAAAATCCCTCACACTTCAAAACTTCCATACTCTCGATTCAAAACTATCAGTGCAATTCAAAATCCCGCACACTTCAAAACTTCCATAATCTCGATTCAAAACTATCAGTGTCAATTCAAAATCCCGCACACTTCAAAACTTCCATACTCTCGATTCAAAACTATCAGTGTCAATTCAAAATCCCGCACACTTCAAAACTTCCATACTCTCGATTCAAAACTATCAGTGTCAATTCAAAATCCCACACACTTCAAAACTTCCACACTCTCGATTCAAAACCTCCACACTCTAAAAGCCTCCATACTCTCGATTCACAACTATCAATGTCAATTCAAAATCCCGCACACTTCAAAACTTCCACACTCTCGATTTGAAACTTTCACACTCTCGATTCAAAACCTCCACACTTTAAAAGCCTCCATACTCTCGATTCACAAGTATCAATGTCAATTCAAAATCCCGCACACTTCAAAACTTCCACATTCTCGATTTCAAACTTTCACACTCTCGATTCAAAACCTCCACACTCTAAAAGCCTCCATACTCTCGATTCAAAACTTTCGCACTGCCAATTCAAAACTTCCGCATACTTCAAAATCTCCACATTCTCGCTTCGAAATTTCCACACTCTCGATTCAAAACCTCCACACCTTCGATTCCAAAACCTTCACACTCTCGATTCAAAACTGTCACTGCCAATTCAAAATCCCGTAGACTTCAAAACCTCCACACTCTAAAAGTCTCCATACTCTCGATTCAAAACCTTCACACTCTAAAAGTCTCCATATACTCGATTCAAAATTTCCACACTCTAAAAGTCTCCATACTCTCGTTTCAAAATCTCTACACTCTAAAAGTCTCCATACTCTCGATTCAAAATCTCCACACTCTAAAAGTCTCCATACTCTCGATTCAAAATCTCCACACTCTAAATGTCTCCATACTCTCGTTTCAAAATCTCCACACTCTAAAAGTCTCCATACTCTCGATTCAAAACCTCCACACTCTAAAAGTCTCCATACTCTCGATTCAAAACCTCCACACTCTCGTTTCGAAATTTCCCCATTCTCGTTTCTAAATTTCCACACTCTCGAATCAAAACCTCCACACTACCGATTCAAAACCTCCCCACCTTCGATTCAAAAGCTCCATTCTTCACATATGCAATTGCTTAAATCCTATTCGATTTATTCCCTTTTTTGTTGCTATTTCAGTTACTCCTCCTCCAGTTGCTGCAGTTTGTTACCAATTGTCTGGAAGAGGTGACCGGTTTCCCACCGGTGTTTGCTAACGGAGAAACTGCCTCGGAGTCAACTTGTGGTCGTCGTCATCGTCGTCGTCCCCAACATTAGATTAATTGGAGGGAAGAAAAAAAAAGAACTCCTGGCGTGTTTCAGATTTCATTGAGCGCAGGCAACGGTGTTACTGGCATCGCCTGTCCTGGCACGCGAGGCTGTATTGAAATGATCGATCGAGAGACAAAATTAGTTCAGGTTAGAGTTTTCTTCTCTGGAATGGAAAATAGAGACATTACAGTGGGCAGGGTTAAAGAAAGACCAAAAGGAAAAAAGTAAAATATTAATATGTATTTGTCTCCCAGTGTTCTTTTCTTCGTTTGAGGTGTCAGTTTCTTTCTGTGTTACTCTTTTCTTTTGGAAGCACGTGACACTCATGCGACATTAATAGAGATCTACTCTTCAAGCAGGGCGCGAAAAAAAAGAGTGGAAAAAAATTACCTATGTTCTTTCTGGCACAGAGATAGGCATAGATGAAACTAGAGAAAAAAAAAGTTTTGAGAATCAGAGATTTAAGAAAGGAAAGCTGAAGATATGTATTTAATATTCCCTTGATGTGTGTGTTTTTTGGGTAGACAGAAGAACGAGCAAAATTGTTGTCAGAGTACTAATTAAAAAAAAGATTGGGCAGGAAATGAAAATATGCATTTCTAAGGAGAAATTAGTTTTTTTTATACGTAATAGGTATATTCATGTTTTGTTATTTCGGTGATTTTAAATGCTTGGGACTAAATTTTACATAGCAAACTTTATACATGTAGATGAAAACACTACTATGCTTCTACCAAAAGTCAGGCAGACAAATAGAGAAAGACAGCAGTAGAACAAATCAGACCAAGGGCCAATTAGGGGGTGGGAGGTGGGGGTGGAGGTGCAAAATTGTCATGCCTTCCTCTATGAGAAGGCTAATATTTGGAACAGGCGAGCAAAATAGTAAGCGTAAAATAATTATATACAGGTAGTGGGCAAAAAAATGGAAGCTTTTCAATGCTATCTCAATAGAAAATCGCATTCAGAACTCAGTAACTTTTTTAATATATTTTTAATGTTGGTTTACCTCTGAGCGGCACTTTTTTGTACACTATGGGCTAAATGGCCAGGTCACAAGGACCCAGAAGGCTCAGAGAAGGTTGGGGGAGGAAACCCACTGGAATCTCAATAGAAAATCGCATTCAGAACTCAGTAACTTTTTTAATATATTTTTAATGTTGGTTTACCTCTGAGCGGCACTTTTTTGTACACTATGGGCTAAATGGCCAGGTCACAAGGACCCAGAAGGCTCAGAGAAGGTTGGGGGAGGAAACCCACTGGAATCTCAATAGAAAATCGCATTCAGAACTCAGTAACTTTTTTAATATATTTTTAATGTTGGTTTACCTCTGAGCGACACTTTTTTGTGCACTATGGGCTAAATGGCCAGGTCACAAGGGTTGGGTTGTTTTACCTCTGAGCGACACTATTTTGCACACCATGGGCTAAATGGTCAGGTCACATGAACCCCGAAGGCTCAGAGAAGGTTGGGGAGGGGACCCACTGGAACAGCTGTTGGGAGACAGATGGTAGCCTCCCGTCAAGGCCATCCAGCGTGTTCTTTAACGTGCACAGGGTATGGCTCTCCCGCACACGGGTCACGGTTTAACGTCCATCCGACGGACGACCGCCTATTTCAAGCCCATCGATGTCCCCTACTGACCGTGGCAGGCCGGGGAATTTTGCGGAGATAAATCTCAACGCTGACCCAGCTGGGGTTCGAACCTGGAAACTGCAGATTACGTGCCTGGCGCGCTATCGACTGAGCCACCCCCGCCCCTAATGTTTTAAATGAAAAATGTGTCTAAAGATAAACTAAGACCTCAGTTACATCTATGTAAACCTCGATTTTAAACAATATTTGTTCAGTATTCAAAGAGTTATAAATGCTGGAATATTTATCAGGCTACAAAAAAAAAAGGACCCTAAAATTTAATTAAAACGTAAAAACAAATAATAGTCAACTTTGATCTCTTATTTATTAACCGATTTTAATATTTTAATTAAATTTTAGAATCGAATTTTTGTACCCTGTTAAATATTCCAGTTTTCGTAACGCTTTGAATACTGAATAAATATTGTTTGAAATCGAGATTTTAATTGATTTGTTTGAGATCTTTAATATATCTTTAGACATATATTTCATTAAAAATTATATTGAAGAAGTTATTCAGCTCTGAATGTGATTTTTCTATTGAGATAACATCGAAATGTTTCCATTTTTCTGTTCAGTACATGTAAATTACCCATATTTTTTAAGAAATGATTTAAAGACTATTAAAATGGAGGTTAAAAAATATACAGTAAAAGGATTTCGTCTCAATCTTGCCCCCCCCCCCCCCCCTTCCCTTTTATTTTTTTTTCTAGATCAGGCCCTGAGATCAGACAGACAAACCGAAATGTTGAAAAGATTGGGTGCAGATAAAGAGCAGAAAACTAGATAGAGAGGTGTTAAATTCAAATGCGTTTTACTAAGGCACAACAGATTAGGTTTCGTGAATGTAATAACCTGTATTATCGCTAGAGTTTATGAAATTCAAGGTTGGGTTGTTTTACCTCTGAGCGGCACTTTTTTGCACACCATGGGCTAAATGGCCAGGTCACATGGACCCCGAAGGCTCAGAGAAGGTTGGGGGAGGGGACCCACTGGAACAACTGTTGGGAGACAGATGGTAGCCTCCCGTCAAGGCCATCCAGCATGTTCTTTAACGTGCACAGGGTATGGCTCTCCCGCACACGGGACAATGGCTTAACGTCCCATCCGACGGACGGCGGCCTTTCCAAGCCTATCGGTGTCCCCTACTGACCGTGGGCAGGGCGGGGAATTTTGCGGAGATAAATCTCAGCGCTGACCCAGATGGGACTCGAACCTAGGAACTACAGATTACGAGCCTGGCGCGCTACCGACTAAGCCACCCCCGCCCTATGTGGTCTTTATTACTCTACTAACGTTGAGTGAAATTCAAGGACTGTCTAAGTTAGACTAAGAGAAGCTCTCTGAAAAATGCGAAGCTCTGTGATTCTGGAAACATTTTTTGCAATCATACCATCTTCCAGGAGATTAATTACAGAACTTAAATCTATAATGTTCAAAAAATGAAAAAAAAATGCTGTCATTGTAAATTCGCATTTGATCCATTCGTCTCGAGACGATTTGGGGCTGAAGTTCCTCAGTCGGTAGCACGCCATGCTCGTAATCTGAAGTTCCTAGATTCGAGTCCGAACTATGGTTGCATTGAGATTTATCTTCGCTAACGACGGGCTGCGAAAAGGTACCGTCCATCGAATGGCACAATAAGCCATGATCCCATCATGATAACCATAACCTTTGTACGTGGGTTCCCTTCCTCAACCTTCTCTGAGTCATTGGAGTCCTTGTGACCTTATCATCTAGCCTTTTGTGTGCGCAAAAGTACCACCTAGAAGTAACCCAATCCTTAGTCTAATTTTTCGTTGAAAATTATATTTCGAAAGTTATGCAACTTTTGAATTAACTTCTTATTGATATAACCTCGAATCTTTCCTTAATTTTGAAAAGCTGCATTTTAGAAGTATTTTTAGAAGAGGGAATTTCCCACGATTATAACCTTCTCTTGATTTCCCCATTCTATAGAATGTTCCACTTATCCGTGATATTTACAGCAAGGAGGAATCAGCATATACCATCGAAACATTTCACGCCGAAGTGCAATTCATAAGCTCTGAGTTTCAATAATAGAACAGCTCTTTAACATTTGTAAATTTTCCGCAGAACACTTCAGTGTTCTCTCATTGTCTCTCTCTGTGTATATTAGGAGGGCAACCAAGTTCTAATTGCTCTTCCTATGTATGAGAGCTGGGATTCCACTACGCTGCATTTGACAAAATAATTTACTAACAACTCACTTACGGTGAGGAATGATTTCGCTGCATACAACTCATCAGCCATTTACTGAAAGGTCAAGACTTGAGAAATTGGCTTAAACTTCCTAGGAAGTAGTCTATGCTTTCGTACCAAGTGTTTATCTGAAATCCGAGAAGAGTTTGAGTCACATTTCAACGATGTGTGTACAGAGCACGATATTTCGAGTGATCAATTAACTTGGTGAGCTTTTATCCAAATTTAATCGTAGTCAGTTGTTTAAATTAATTTAAAAAAAATCTGGAAAAGAGTTCATATTTATTGCAGTGTACGTTAACATTTAATTAACTTTGGTTATTCGTTGACTAACTATTCAATATTGGGGCGGAGTTAGCTCAGTCGGTAACGCTCCAGACTCGTAATCTGCAGGTCTGAGGTTCGAATCCCAGCTGAGCCAGCGTTGAGATTTATCTCTGCAAAACTCCCTGACCACTATCAGTAAGGAACACCGATGGGCTTGGACCCACTATCAGTAGGGAACACCGATGGGCTGGGAAAGGACGCTGACGGTCGGATGGCTATTAAGCAGTGGCCCCGTGTGTGAGAGAGACATATCCTGTGCGCATTAAAGAACACGCTGGATGGCCTTGACGGAAGGGTACCATTTGTCTCCCAACAGCTGTCCAGTGGATCCCATCTCCTCCAACATTCTCTGAGCTTCGGGATCCTTGTGACCTAGCCATTTAGCCCATTGTGTGCAAAAAAGTGCTGCTCAGAGGTAAACAATAACCTTGTGCTATCCACAAGGCCAGTTCAAACCTCATAAAAAAAAGTTCCTCCTATCTATAATGCTCACTCGAGTCATCCTGGGCCTCTCTTATCTACAAGGCCAGTTCAAGTTATTTGGGCCCCCTCCTATCTACAAGGTCAGTTCAATTCATTCTTGGGCCCCTTCTATTTACAAGCCAGTTATGGGGGCCCCCTTCTTCTATTATGCCCATTATGGGGACCCCCTTCTTCTAAAATGCCTGATCAAACCATTTCAAAAAACAAACCATTTCAAAGAACACCGATGGGCTGGAAAAGGACGCTGAAGGTCGGATGGCTATTAAGCAGTGGCCCCGTGTGTGAGAGAGACATATCCTGTGCGCATTAAAGAACACGCTGGATGGCCTTGACGGAAGGGTACCATTTGTCTCCCAACAGCTGTCCAGTGGATCCCATCTCCTCCAACATTCTCTGAGCTTCGGGATCCTTGTGACCTAGCCATTTAGCCCATTGTGTGCAAAAAAGTGCTGCTCAGAGGTAAACAATAACCTTGTGCTATCCACAAGGCCAGTTCAAACCTCATAAAAAAAAGTTCCTCCTATCTATAATGCTCACTCGAGTCATCCTGGGCCTCTCTTATCTACAAGGCCAGTTCAAGTTATTTGGGCCCCCTCCTATCTACAAGGTCAGTTCAATTCATTCTTGGGCCCCTTCTATTTACAAGCCAGTTATGGGGGCCCCCTTCTTCTATTATGCCCATTATGGGGACCCCCTTCTTCTAAAATGCCTGATCAAACCATTTCAAAAAACAAACCATTTCAAAGAACACCGATGGGCTGGAAAAGGACGCTGAAGGTCGGATGGCTATTAAGCAGTGGCCCCGTGTGTGAGAGAGACATATCCTGTGCGCATTAAAGAACACGCTGGATGGCCTTGACGGAAGGGTACCATTTGTCTCCCAACAGCTGTCCAGTGGATCCCATCTCCTCCAACATTCTCTGAGCTTCGGGATCCTTGTGACCTAGCCATTTAGCCCATTGTGTGCAAAAAAGTGCTGCTCAGAGGTAAACAATAACCTTGTGCTATCCACAAGGCCAGTTCAAACCTCATAAAAAAAAGTTCCTCCTATCTATAATGCTCACTCGAGTCATCCTGGGCCTCTCTTATCTACAAGGCCAGTTCAAGTTATTTGGGCCCCCTCCTATCTACAAGGTCAGTTCAATTCATTCTTGGGCCCCTTCTATTTACAAGCCAGTTATGGGGGCCCCCTTCTTCTATTATGCCCATTATGGGGACCCCCTTCTTCTAAAATGCCTGATCAAACCATTTCAAAAAACCCTCCTATCTATAAGGATATTTCAAGTCTTTCCGAGGCCCCACATTTCTACAAGGGCAGTTCAAGCCATTCTGCGCTTGAACGTTTACTACTAGAAATAAATCATAGATAAATTAGTAAATAAAAATATTAATAAATAATGTTATTAACACTAATTCATCTTAGCGAATTTTATTTTTTACATGAACACCACCGTTTTTCTAAGACACTTGTATGCAAATAATGAAATGAAAGAAAAATAGTTAGTAGGCTTTATAACTAGTTCAGATTTATTAATTTCTAATGATTTCGCAAATATATTTTACTGTTAATAAATTCCAAGATTTGCATGAATTGGGAAAAAATATTAATTTCCATTTAAAATCCTACTATGCCTTAGTAGTTAAGGGGTCCTTCTTTTCCATGGTAACAGGGGCCTGTTGTGTTGGGCCCCCTACTTTAATCTGGACAAGATTATTTAGCTACTTATTTATTCATTAATAGTTTTTGAACCAATGGATCACACGAAATTTGATCTGTTTTCGGGTTGGGTTGTTTTACCTCTGAGCAGCACTTTTTTGCACACCATGGGCTAAATGGCCAGGTCACAAGGACCCCGAAGGCTCAGAGAAGGTTGGGGGAGGGGACCCACTGGAACAGCTGTTGGGAGACAGATGGTGGCCTCCAGTCAAGGCCATCCAGCGTGTTCTTTAACGTGCACAAGGTATGGCTCTCCCACACACGGGACCACGGCTTAACGTCCCATTCGACGGACGGCGGCCTTTCCAAGCCCATCGGTGTCCCCTACTGACCGTGGGCAGGGCGGGGAATTTTGCGGAGATAAATCTCAACGCTGACCCAGCTGGGACTCGAACCTGGAAACTACAGATTACGAACCTGGCGCGCTACCGACTGAGCCACCCCGCCCCTGATGATCTGTTTTCGTAAATAGCCCAATGGAGAATAGGTCTTCGGAATAACGTGTGAATTAACAGTGAGATTACAATCTGATGCTTTTAAAACTACTAAAATATAAAGTAATTTTACTAACTACTAAACTGTTAGCAATCGATAAATCTGAATACTGAATAAAATGCCTGCAAGAAAAAACTAATCATCATATTTAAAATATCCGTATTCCGACCGAATGAATGAACGGGCGGGCCGACACATGTTTCTTGTACTTCAGAGATGATGGCACTATTGTCTGAAATATTCGACTCCTTGTAATTCCGAAGATGCTTGATCGATAGGTCCCAAATTTGGTTTGGTGGTCCCATTAATGCTTTGCTCTGTTGGGTTAAGAGCTCGGGTTCCTAGCTACAGTGGGTTAGGATGAATCCTTCTGCAAGTGCCGAAATTTCTGGGGAAGCTGCCGTCGACTACCAAAGGAATGAAGTAGTAAGTTATCGATTAGAAAGGCTGTCAATGAATAGACGTTTCAGGCCAAACCTTTGGCGGCATGTTGCTAATAATAATTAATAGCGGTATCAGAGATTATAGACTATACGGATAATTTTTTTTCTATTTCTACAGCTTTAGATGCTCTGTGGTTCCCCTGGGTCCTTGTGACCTGCCCATTTAACTAATTGTGTAAGAAAAGGGCCACGAATCCCAATATTAGTATGCTGGTTCTCCTCAGTGACCCCCGAGTTCGGCTCGTAATCTGTAGTTCCCAGGTTCGAGTCCCAGCTGGGTCAGCGTTGAGATATATCTCCGCAAAAATTCCCCGCCCTGCCCACGGTCAGTAGGGGACACCGATGGCCTTGGAAAGGCCGCCGTCCGTCGTATGGGACGTTTAGCCGTGGCCCCCGTGTGCGGGAGAGCTATACCCTGTGCACGTTAAAGAACACGCTGGATGGCCTTGACGGGAGGCTACCATCTGTCTCCCAACAGCTGTTCCAGTGGGTCCCTCCCCCAACCTTCTCTGAGCCTTCGGGGTCCATGTGACCTGACCATTTAGCCTATGGTGTGCAAAAAAGTGCCGCTCAGAGGTAAAACAACCCAACCCAACCCCGAGTCGGTTAAAAATTCGATTCTTTGATGAGACAGGGTTTAGTTGGATTGTTTTACCTCTGAGTGATAGTTCTTTATGACACGCAATGGACCTCAAGAGCTAAGAGAAGGATGGGGGAATGGGACACCACTGCAAAGCTTTTAGGAGACTGATGGTTGCCTCCCGTCAAGATCATCCAGCTTGTTCTTTAATGTTCACAGGATATGGCACTCCTTCGCATAGGGACACAGCTTAACGTCACATCTGATGGGCGGCAGTCCTTCCAAGCCCATTAGTGTCCCCTTTTTCATCAAATGCAGGCTGAGTGTTAGCGTAGTTAATGTTAACTCTGCCATAGTCTGGGCTCAAGCCCGAGAACTGCAGATAACGAGCCTGGCGTGCTACCGACTAAATCACCCCGCCCCATTCAGTCCCTTCATGATGTTTTTGTTCTCAATTATTTAACATTTAGTTTCAATAATTCTCAATATTTTTTTAAATATTAACAAATATTATTGAAAACTGAGATTAAGATACATTTCAGTGAGAACTTCAATTTATCCACAATGACATTTTCCCGTAAAGTGTTGTTTTTTTTTCAATTAGGGAGCTTTGAATGTGGCTTTTATCTTACTTATCATGAATGCATATTGTCTCAATACATGTTGAATTGTAGCGTAAATATCCTGAATACTTCATAGACCACAAAACGGGGAAAAGGTAACAAAATATTAAAACTCTGTATTCTGAATTGAAGGCTGATTAATGGTCAGTATTAGCAATTAGTTAATCATTTATGTTGCATGAAAATCTCACACAATCACATTAGCTGAGAATATAATGTTGACCTGCACATCTAGGTCAAACTCGGAGAAGAAAATTAGTCAATTAGATCAAGTGAGATTCTGGTGCTTCCCAACTCTAAAACTCTTAGAAACTGCAATCAAATTACATGACAAGGAATCAAGCCATTTGTAATCATTAACCAAACTACGCCTGTTTGTAACTGTGGACTATATTCTGTCAGTAATTTTTATTTCCTACAGTGGGGGAAGGTTGATTTAGTCGGTAGCGAGCCAGACACGTAATTTGCAGTTCCCAGTTTCGAATTCACTCTGTACCAATTTTGAGATTTTATGTCCGCTAACTCTAACTCTGTTCTCCGTGAAAATTGGAACACCGTTTGACTTGTAAACACCGCCGTCCGTCGGATGGGACATTAAGCCGTGCTATCATGTGCAGGGAAGCTTTTTTTTTCTTCATTAAACCAGTTTTTCTTTTATATTATATAATTAAGATTTCTGAAGTTTGAAAATGAATAAGTTGATAAATTGGCCGTAAGAATTAAAATATATATATATAATATACCCTCTCAAGCAGCTGCTTGCCACAGAGGTCTGACAGGAGTCTGTCAGTTTATATGCCACAGTAGGAGATCTGAGAGGATGGCAGGACCTCAGCAGAAAAACGTCACACACATCCATACCTAATCCGTGGCTCGAACCCAGGTCCCTTAGATCAGTAGCCAAGCGGGCTAACCACTCGGCCACGGGACGGCTGGTAAGAATTAGTCATAAGAATTAGTCAGCAATATATATACACTTAGTCAGCAATATATATACACTTTATTGTAAAAGTAATTGTACACTAAAATGGAAGCTTGCTACTTTAGGGGTGTCATTTTTCTTAATATTTGTTACTAACTTGAGCAATTATATATTAATAACTCGAGTATACTGTTACGACAGATGAACAAGATGTGACAACAGGGAACCGTGATGTGTGTTTCGTCTTGATGCTCGCGTGTAATACAGCATGAGAATTACGTCCCTAACCACTTCGAATGTACTTAACTTAAAAAAATAAAGAATGAGAGTTGTAATTAAGAAGAATTAGTGTGTGAAGGAAAAAGTAGTTTGTCTTTGTCTGTGCACGATAGTATAAAGAAGAAATGCTTTTATTTGGTGTACGTGCGGGAGGATAAATAAGTTTATTAGTCTGGATCTTGTTAGTAAACTAGTATGAAAAGGGGTGAATTCATTCATTCAGTGATCAACGTCTGAAAAGAATTGGTGCTGAGAGACTAGTATACTTAGCTGCAGTTTAGAGTACTTGACGACTAGAATCCTGAAAGAAAGTCATTTGGTGTATAGTTACTTTAGTTTGTTTAAGGCAGTGGTTCTCAAACTTTTAAGCTTCACGTACCCCCTGGAAATGTGTATGTAACTGGCGTACCCCATGTATAGATAGATAAAACTATAGTTATAGTATAACAATGGAAATAAAATAAAACATATATATCAGTGGTTCTCAATCTTTTATGCTTCACGTACCCCCTGGAAATGTGCATGTAAGTGGCGTACACCTCGTATAGATCATCATCATCATCATCATCATCTTCTTCTTCTTCTTCTTCTTCTTCTTCTTCTTCTTCTTCAAGCAGCCATGGGCTACCGAAGTCCAACCAGACCGTGCAATTTAGTTCTCCAAGCAAGTCTATCCTGAGCTACATCTACTGCATCTGGCCATTGCACACCAATTCTAACAAGGTCCTGTTTGACATTGTCTGCCCACCGCATCCTAGGTCTCCCCTTCTTTCTGAGGCCTTTAGATACACTGTTCATAACCCTATTCGCCAATCTATAATTATTCATACGGGCAACATGGCCAAACCAACGGAGTCTCTCTCGCACAATATGCTGCTTAAAGGAGGTTGCAAACTCCTTTGCCTAACCTCATCATTAGTTACAAAGTTCAACCACCTAATGCCCAAGATACTGCGTAAGCATCTGGAATCAAAAGCATTTAGTTTCCTGTTATCTTGTTTACAAAGTGTCCATGTTTCACTACCATAACTAACCCTAGAAAGAACCAAACTATTATACAGCCTAATTTTAGTCTTTAGGTGTATACGCCTATTTCTCCACACTCTCCATAGATTCTTAAAAGTCCCGGCAGCAATCCCTATTCGTCTGTTAATCTCATGCCGCACATCACCATTATCTGTTATATAGCTCCCAAGATAATTAAACTGTGACACCTGCTCAAGACTGCAACCATTCAGATTAACTGAATCACAGCCTGCCTGACCAATTTTTATCACTTTAGTTTTCTCTCTGTTTATAACCAAACCTACTCTACTACCAGTCTCATCAACAGCTCGAATGAAAGAGTTCATCTCATCAACATCATTTGCCAAAAGGGCTAAATCATCAGCATAATCTAAATCAAAAATATTCGTATCTCCAGCCCATTTAAGGCCAAAATCTTTCCCTTGAAGTGAATTTCGCATAACATAATCAATAACCAAACTAAAGAGAAAAGGAGACAAATGCACCCTTGTCGAACACCAGAAGTAATGCTAAACCAATTGCTACAAGTCTTACCAACTCTCACACACGACTCAGTGTTATTATAGAGAGCTTTCATTATGTTAACTAACTTGTCTGGTATACCACATGATCTCACAATCAACCACAAATTATGACGATCAACAGAGTCGAAAGCCTTTTTGAAGTCAACAAAGCTAGCAACCAAAGGTTTCTGAAACTCTAAACATTTCTCAAGAATCTGCCTAAGTGAAAATATCTGATCCACACATCCCCTACCACTTCTGAATCCACATTGCTCATCACGCAATTGACTGTCAACCAGATTCTTAATTCTATTAAGCACAATCATGGAAAGAACTTTACCTGGAACAGAGAGTAGGCTAATACCCCTATAGTTATCACAAGAACTGCGATCACCTTTTTTGAAAATAGGGATAACAATAGCTCTGGTAAAATCCTTAGGAACCATGCCTTTATCATAAAAGATATTCAGAATTTCAGTCATCCAAGTGGTAACCGAAACATTTCCAGCTGTAAGCATTTCTGTAGTAATTTCATCTACCCCTTGGGGATTTATGAAGTTTAAGTTTAGAAACAGCCAAAATAACTTCAGATTGTGTTATAGGGCCAACATTAAAGCCACCAATGCATCTATCATCATTGCAAACAATGGGAATAGAACTAACCGCATTGTTTAGAATATCACTGAAATGCTCAGCCCACCTAGCCATGACAGAATCCTCACCTTCTATAACCTTACCTTGTTTATCCTTCAATCCCTGTATACCTGTCCGTTTTCTACCACACAAAAACATTAACTATCTGGTACAGCTCTCTGCTGTTGTGCTGTCTAACTGCTTCCTCGGCTTTGTCAGCCAAACCATCAAGCCAAAGATTCTTATCAGCAGCTAACTGTTCTTTTACACGTTTATTAAGTTCTCTGTAATGCTTTCTATTAGTACTAGTAGGGTATTGATTAAGGACATTCCTGCAGTTCTTTCGTTCCGAAATAAGCTCAAGTGCCTTATCACTCAGATAATTCTGTCTCTTCTGCTCCTTTTTTCCTAAAAGAGTACTATTAGTGTCCAAAAAAGCCTATTTAAAATGATCCCACTCTTCCTCAACTTCAGTAGTAAGCATACCATGACTGTCATAATGACTAAGTAACCTATCATGGTAAGCTTTGGCTATAACTGGGTCTTTCAGAGCTTCAGTATTAAAAACAAATTTTTTTACCCTAGCACAACACTTTTTAAGTTTAAGTTGCAAGACACTTTTAACAATATAATGGTCAGATCCAATTTCAGCTCCCCTATATGCCCTGGTATTTCTAAGAGAACTTTGCTGTTAATTAATATGTAATCAATCATATTCTTATGCAGCCCATCAGGTGAAATCCATGTGTACTTATGTATGTCGCGGTGTTTGTAATAAGTGTTAGTTATTCTGAATCCATTGAGTTTACTTACCTGTAGGAGACGTTGCCCATTGCCATTGCAGCTACCAATACCAAAAGGGCCTATTACTCCTCCCCAAAGGTCAGAGTCAGTACCAACTTTGGCATTGAAGTCACCAAGAACAAGGGTAATATCTCCTTTCTTGACAGAATTCAAAATATCCTGAAGTTGTTCATAAAACCTATCCTTCTCATCCTCATCGGCATCTTCAGTGGGGGCATAACAGCAGACAACATTCAAGTCTTTAATGCTTGTCTGAAATTTTGCTGTAAGAAACCTTTCATTAATGCACTCATATCCTAGAAGAGCATCGCTAGCGTGTCTGCTGAGAAGCATACCCACGCCTTGGTGATGCTTTTTGTCGTCCCTCCCTGAAAAGAGAAATTTAAGATTATTTTTAAGAATCTGACCTTTATCTGTCCATCAGGTCTCTTGCAAGCCGAAAATATTTAAATTATAATGGTGGAATTCATGTGTGAGGACATCAAGAGAAAAAGCTCTGTGCAGAGTCCTCACATTCCAAGGATGTTTAAAGAAACTATGTTTATTGAGAGAGGGAATGCCGACAATATCAAACAGCCCCCTAATCGCAGACATGGGGCAAAGACCCGTTCCCCCACTACTAAAGGCTGAAGCCATCTACACTGGAAGACTTCCTCCAATGTAGAATTTGACGATGCCAATAGAAGCAAAGAGTTCAGGTGCCTGCGATGACCTCTGCTCAGGATTATCCACCAGCTGATAAACATATCCTGTGAATCTATTCACTTGGGGCTGTCAACCCACAAACAAACAGAAAACACAGCGGAAGATTTTCCCTCCACAGAAGCCCACCAGTGCAGCAAAATCAGGATACATAATCAAGCTCAGAGCCATATATCAGTCCAGTCCAGTGGGTTTATATGGTCAGCACCAGGACCCTGTGTGGTTGACCACTCCTCAGCAGGGTAGAAAAAAAGAAAAAGAAAGGTAGCCATGGTTGTCCAGATCAGTAGGCCACACTAATCTGGCAGCCCTCCCCTTCCGTTCACTTCCACACGAGAGTATCTCTTTTGAAAGGTACTAACGGTCTGCACCACGAGAAGGCGGGGTCGGACATTAGGTGCTAGGCCTGGCCGGTTCTATGCATCATCACAGGGGATTGGTGCATAGCTCTTCTTCCAGTGACTACCTAGCTACCATTTACAGACCCTTGTATAGATAGATAAAACTATAGTTATAGTATAACAATGGAAATAAAATAAAACATATATATCAGTGGTTCTCAACCTTTTATGCTTCACGTACCCCCTGGAAATGTGTATGTAACTGGCGTACCCCTTGTATAGATAGATAAAACTATAGTTATAGTATAAGAATGGGAATAAAATAAAACATATATATCAGTGGTTCTCAACCTTTTATGCTTCACGTACCCCCTGGAAATGTGTATGTAACTGGCGTACCCCTTGTATAGATAGATAAAACTATAGTTATATTATAACAATGGGAATAAAATAAAACATATATATCAGTGGTTCTCAACCTTTTATGCTTCACGTACCCCCTGGAAATGTGTATGTAACTGGCGTACCCCTTGTACAGATAGATAAAACTATAATTATAGTATAACAATGGTTATTTTTACTTTGTTACTAGATCTAGCGTCTTATGAACTCTCACGGCGTACCCCACGTTGAGAACCCCTAGTTTAAGGAATTGGTAAGGTTATTCTTGATATATTACAGATTTATTCGCAAAAATGATTACGCCACTTATCGAGTATTGTAAAAAGCCTTATTTTATGCCTTGAGTAGAGATTATAAGAATTATAGAGAAACAACTATTTGTAGGAATAGTGAAAAGGTGCTATATTTTTCTGAAGGTTTATTTTCATATTGATGAAGATGAAGATTTGTGTTGGTTGAATTTAGTTTATATGAATGTTGTTTTTCATACTATGGTAATAAATTATATTATATCAGAATTATTGTTGCTAAATATTATTTTTGAACTCACGCTCCATTTCCATCCTTTAAATATATAATAATATGGTAAGACTTGAGCAATGCCGAGAAAATCTATTAGTTCGTTTAATAATTGAAGAATTATGGAAGCTCAAATAGTTAACTGTCTTTTGCCGGTCCTGAAAATTCATTTCAAAAGTTAAACCGCCTATTTTAAGGAATTTTTCACTAATATAAATGTAATATTTGAAGTTCGTGTAATGATTTTTTTTAAAGTTTTGATCAGTTTGGTAAAAAAATGTGTAGGAAGGGTTAGAGGTCCTGTATAGTTAGAGGCTGGCCATCTCGGTGATTCACTGCCATTGGTTGATTGTGTCACGTGGTTTATGGGAGCCATGTTTTGTCGTACCGTGAGACGAAATCCTATGAGTTAGTAGTGTATGTATCAAGTTAAAACTTCTCAGTTGTTATAGTTTTATATATTTCTACCACTTTTTTATCTGTAAAAGCTGTCATATTTTATGAATGCCTCATTTGGGTGTAAAAATTTCACTCAAAGAAATAAATTATTGAAGTTTTTTTTCCAAGAAACTCCATCAGAAGGCGGCAATCGGCTGCAAAAGGGAAATGAGCTAACTGAAAACCAACAAATAATTTCTTTTAAGGTTCGTTTGAAAAACGTGCTAATGTTTCCACTTTGTCGTCTGCCTATGCTAATATTTGTTTGTATGTCTGCCTGTCTCTCTGTTAACTGTTGTCTGTCCATCTGTCTGTCTGTCTATAAACAATCAATTTTTTTTTTACTTTTAGAGCTAAATGAAAAATTCTTTTTGGTTTGAATAAGTGTCGAACGAATATTGCGATTCGCAATTTTGAAAAATTTCAATAGCTTTAATAGCGCCCTCTAGCGATGGAAAAAGATGGAATAGGTTAAAATTTCAAAAGAATATTACAAACTATTTACTTTAGAAAATAGTTTGCAATATTAGGAAAATTGAAATTTTGGTAGTAGTTATGGTCAGAAGGTTTACAATGGCAACAAGGCTTTGCCGTCTTCCCAAAAAACTTTTTTTAAGAGATAAACTAAACAATATATATATATATACAGGGTGAATCTGAAAAAGTGGGCAAAACTTTACGGGGTGGTAGAACGCAGCTATACGAGCAATATTCGTCATAGAATGTATGATCGGAACGCAAGCGGTGAGAAGTTAAAAGGTAGTTTCCACTGTCACATTTAAAAAATGAACACAAGAAGGAGAGGAGATACTTCAGAAAACATTTTATTAACAGGAATGTAATTGAGGTACATGCTCAAAGAAATTGCTCAAAAGAGCTGCCACCAGCTGTAATGCAGGCTTCACACCTGCGGGATAGGGACCGACGCACATTTGCGAAGACACCAGGCATTTCCCGAATATCGCCGGCAACAACGGCGATCCTGGCGACTAGATCCATATCGGTTTCAATGGGGCACTCGTAGATTAGTTCACAAAGTGCATATCCGCCATTTCGTGGTTAGTATAACCAGCCATCCTCTCGGCAATCACGGTAGAAATGTCGTTGGGTGCGAGGACCGACCCTTTTATACCATTTCCAACGCCACCTAGCGGCTCGCCGTTTGCTTTCCGCCCATACAGTCTATGACGAATATTGCTCGTATAGCTGCGTTCTACCACCCCGCAAAGTTTTGCCCACTTTTTCAGATTCACCCTGTATATTTGTTTTACGGGCACTAACAAAATATTAATGACTTAAACAATATTTGATAATCTCAGCGTTACCTGTAGACCTTTAAACGTCTATAAATCAATAATTCTTTTTGTGAAAGAAGCCGGCGTTAGTTCAACAGGCTAGAATAATCTGACATGTTTGTGGAGAGATGCGGGTTCGAATACCATATGTCGCGAAATTTTTTTGCACAGAAATATTAATATTTGCATTTTTCGAATCCCCAACAGTGTAATTTCCAGTGTTAGAGAGTGCTAAAGGCGGTATATAAAAACTCGAAAGGTGACCTCTAGCGGCGGAAGAAAGCGAGAAAATACCAAATCTTTAAATAAATATTGCAAACGATATATTTTTGCTAGAAACTTAAATTTTTGATCATAGAGTGTAATGATCAAATGGTTTACACTAATAGTAATGATTTGTCCGGTTGCTAAAATGCAACTTTTCTGCTTTAAGTGATAAATTAAATTTTTTTTGCACATTACAGATTGTGATTGTGATTGTTTTACCTCTGAGCGGCACTTTTTTGCACACCATGGGCTAAATGGCCAAGTCACAAGGACCCCGAAGGCTCGGAGATTGTTGGGGGTGGGGACCCACTGAAACAGCTGTTGGGAGACAGATGGTAGCCTCCCGTCAAGGCCATCCAACGTGTTCTTTAACGTGCACAGGATATGGCTCTCCCTCACACAGGGCCACGGCTTAACGTCCCATCCGACGGACGGCGGCCTTTCTAAGCCCATCGGTGTCCCCTACTGAGCGTGGGCAGGGCGGGGAATTTTGCGGAGATAAATCTCAACGCTGACCCAGCTGGGACTGGAACCTGGGAACTACAGATTACTAGCCTGGCGCGCTACCGACGGAGTCACCCCCGCCCCTTTTGCACAGTACAGATACTAATGAAATATTAATGGTTTATTTTCTCAATTACACAGTAGTTCGAATTTCCACTGTCAGAGGGTACCGAAAGTGTAAAATAATTAGAAGAACGCATATCGCCTCTGGCGCATATGGGAATCTCATTTTCAAACAGAATGAAGTTCTTCTTTTGCCTACTTTTTCACTCGTTAAAAGTTTATATTATAGATGTTCGTGTTGTTTTTTTGATGAGGTCCCGCCATCCTCATGGACCTTCTACTATGGCGTATAAATTGACCGTTTCCTGTCAGACCTCTGCACAAGCAGCTGCTTGAGGGGTTATTTATTTTTTAATGTATGATGGGGGAAATGCACATAGTAGTGTTTTATTAGTAATTATAAAACACAAAGTGTATATGTCTTTAAGTTCTTAAATTTAACAAGTTGCTTTTCTGTCGCTCCTCTGAAAATAATCGGCAGATCTTCGATATTTAGTGATCTCTAATGATATAAATTAAATCTACCTCTGAAAATGCGAATTATATTTCATTAGTAACCAACTAAAAAAAGAGATTTCCAATTTTCTCTTAAGACAAAACCATTCCGTTTCTTACCTATTTTTGGCTTAGGGTCAACTCATTGTTGTCAATGGAATTTTCACATTCCACCACCAAAATTTTAAATTTCTAGCATAACTATATTGTTTGCAATATTTGTTTTAAATTTTGGAATATTTCGATATTTTTCCACCGTTAGAGGGCGCATTTATAACTTTTGGGAAATTCGCAAAATGGAAATGGTAATATTTCATCAATACCTGTCGAACCCAAAAAGAATTTTAATTGATATCTAAAAACATGCACTTTTCTGTTAAAACAAAAAAAGTTACATTCACCTCCCCCCTGGGTTTAAAGGGTTAAGTGATTGTGCCAATGGTAAATTCATAACCTTCACATTTCAACACCAAAATTTCAAACTTCTAACATAACTACATCGTTTGGAATATTCGTTTGATATTTTGGAATTTTCAAAATTTTCCACCGTTAGAGGGCGCAGTTATAACTTTTGGGAGATTCGAAAAATGCAAATCGTAATATATCATTAATATCTATCTAACACCAAAAGAATTCTTTATTTATCGGTATAAACAAAAAAGTTCGATGTCTACAGACGGACAGACAACAAAGCGAAATTATAGGGTTTTTTTTTTAAAAAAAAGCACTAAAATATACTTTTTCTTTTTAGCCGATTTCCAATCGTGCGCTCTGAAATCTGTATCAAATATTGCCCTACTCTTTTCCGGAATCCATAAGTACCGTGCAATACCATTCAGCTATGCACGTTAAACAATCCGAGCACGATAAAACATGGCGTCTAATTTTGAGATGGCCAACCTCTACCTATATAGGGCCTCTAGGAAGAGTGCGATAGCAGCGCCCTCTGTAAAATATTCCAGTTTCAATAGTTTCTTAAATATTAAACAGATATTCTTGAAAAATTCGAGATTTAGAGAGATATTAATCAGATCTTTAATTAATATTTAGTAACATTTTTCCATAAAATGCTTATTTTTAAAAGTTAGGGAGATTTCAATGTGGCTTTTCATTCCCATAACATCGAAGAGTCTGGTTAAATTTTTGTAATATACTAGTCTAGAAAGATCTTGGCGGCTGAATGGCTAGCGGTTTCCTATCAAGAGAAAAGGGATACCTGTTTGAACCGTTGATAAGACAAAGTTGTATTTCTGATCAAGTCTTATAAGATAATTTGAATGGATTATTATAACAACGACTGTCCCGTGGCCGAGTGGTTAGCACGCTTGGCTAATGATTTAAGGGACCTGGGTTCGAGGCATGGATGTATGAGTCGTTTTTCTGCTGAGGTCCTGCCATCCTCTCAGATCTCCTACTGTGGCATATAAACTGACAGGCTCCTGTCAGACCTCTGTGGCATATAAACTGACAGGCTCCTGTCAGACCTCTGTGGCAAGCAGCTGCTTGAGGGAGTATTTGTTTATTATTTTTATTTATTTATTATAACAAAAGTTTTTGTCAGACTCCTTGGCAGGCTATCTTAATCTGCTGCTATTTCATAAAGCAATAGCTCTTCGTGACACTCAAAATTATTGTATTTCAACAAGAAAAACAAAACTATATGAGATCATTCTGTGACTGATCAAACGTTGTCTTCTTATCTTTCCCATAATTATTACACTAATTATGCAAATTTCATCGTGAAAGAAGCTAATATCATTGCAATTAACTGGATAATATATGCAACTTTATTCTTAACTGATTATTGCAGTTAACTGGCTAATGTACGCAATGATGTTTGCTTGAATAAGACGGTATTATGTATCTGATGTCAGAAGCTCTTCATATACTTAATCCCAATCTCCCTGTATTACATTAAGTAATAAAATTAAGCACATTAAAATAAATATGCAATGCTAAAAAAATATGACGCGTTCTTTGTTTCCTGAAGGAGTTGTTCGCTATTGATTTAAGACTTTTGCATAAAATTACTCTGGTAGCAGAAAAACACAGCGCACTTAATTACAAACATAAATTAACTAATGTGTGGTTACTTCTTTGTGGTAAACAAGTGTAGATTCAATATTCATGAACTCCTATTGCTGTCTTGTTCTACGTTTCACGCAGTAAAATGTTTTCAATCGTTAGGGCTTGTTGATTTGCATTAATCACAATGGATGGAAAGGGAAAACGAGCTTTTGATGTTCGTAGCTTGAATAGGATGAATAGGAGTAAAATATGTTTGTTAAAGATGTCTATGAGAAAAAGATTGCAATGGCATATCTGTAAGTTATTTTAAATTACATATATTTAAATATCGTGTCAGGGAAATCATGACTCAAGGCAACAAATATGTACAAAGTGATACACAGTTTTAACCTTGATCTTTTTTAATTGCATTTTTCGTCAGTAAATTAATGCATAAGCTTTTACTTTATTACATCAGAATGTTTCAGTCTATGAATTTCTCTAGGATTTCATTTTACTTCTTTTGTCACAAGCTTCCAGTAATGCTGATTGGGACTGGATGGGGGATAGTAAAATAATTACTAAAGTAATATAAGTAGACTATTATTAGTAGTTAAAGTAGTAAACTAAGTGGTAAGATAACGGGAAATACAATACTCAGTACTATCAGTAGCCTATTTGATAAGGCAATACTCAGTACTATTAGGGTATAGGTAATATTGAGTTATTTGGTAAGGTAGTGCGCAATAATCGGTACTACCAGTAGAATATTTGGTAAGGCAATATTCAGTGCTGCTAGTAGACTATTTGGTAAGACAATACTCATTACTACCAATGGACTGGTTGATAAAGGAATTCTAGGAGACTATTTAGTAAAGGAGTTCTTAGTAGACTGTCATGACGAAATTACCAGCAGACTAATTGATAAGACAGTTTTATACTTAACTAGTTAGTAAGCCAATACTTACTAAAATAACACTCAATGCTGTCAGTAGTCTGATTGTAAGGCAATAATAGTATTCTAATGGTGTTTTTGCTTTCGGAACGATGTGTTTATTTCTAATATTTGATTAGCTATGAAAATTATTTATGAGAGGGCGATATTATTTCCTATTCGATATTGCAATCGATATTGCAGTCCTATGAAGAACATTATATTTTATCTATGACAAAATGAACATGAGTAAGCATGCTTCACAGATGTATGTAAATATTCAGTCTCTGTATTTGAAGGTATTTACACAACTACACCAAATCAGAAGAGTTTTATTGGTCTGCAGCTCTAATGTTACAATTATCCAGGTTTTAACACCGAGAATAACCAGAGAAATACCGTGGAAATTAATTGAGAATTTACCTATTTAAATCATCAAGGAGTTGAGAATATTTTTTAGAATACTTTGCAAAATGTATTCTGAACTGAAAGTGGGATAATAAAATTTCATTAAAAATGCTTTTATTAATCTTAATATCATGATACTCTTTCATTAGAAGTCCAAAATTCATTACATCATTACCTCCATTGGGATTCGAAACAGATTTATCTGGCACAGTCCCAAATATTTTAACAATGACTATCGTAATACGTAAAGTTATTAGTCATAAGTGGAGTGCTTTAAGTAACGACGTGTCCAGTAAAAAAAAAGAAAACACGCATTAATTTATTAATTTAATTGATGAGGCTAATGATAAAACGGAGATTGTACTTTTTGCATTATTGGCAAATAAAAATTCTTAATTTAAAAAATTCAAGTTTCAATTCTATATTGAACATTTTTAAATTAAAACGCTCTCCACTCAATTAGGTAATATAAACAAATTTAGTGTAATGCTTAGGTGTTAACTTGCGATTCGTAGAAGAAATATAATTCTAATCCCATTATCGCTATGATTGATAAATTTTTCTCTTGTTTTGTTTTATGTCGTCGACCATAAGAAGACACCAAAAGGCGCTCAAAGTGTATGTTTAATAGGAAATGCCGACGCTGACGATATTGCATATTGCATATGTGACGTCATAGAAAAGGTAATAGGTCCTTGAGTGCACTCTTTGATTATTTGGAGAGTTGACATATTACTAAAAGGAAAAAACAAAAACCTCTGTAAGTTAAAGAAATATTTGGACTAGTCAAGTCGCAGAATAAACTGCAATATGCAACTGGGGCTTTGAGATCAGCAGGTGAAATAAATGTTTATAGATTGCTTCTTATCGAAAAATTTTTAAAAAAGAGAATATTTTTTTCTTTTAAAAGGTATATCAAATCAAGGCCAAATTAAATTCATTTCGAATATTTCCGTTTAATTATTTTATCGTTATAGGGTATTACAATCTTCCATTATAGTCTTAATTTATTCAAAAGAAAAAGGTGTCGTTTACACACATATAAATAAAATTTTATAATATATGAATATAATATAAATATTTGTCTAATCACACAGTTTGACCAGGCCTCGTCTAGTACATATTTAACTCATGAGGAATTCAGTCTGAAATTTCCAGTACACTCTCAAGATAATAAATAATTACAATAATATCAAAAGTTGCGTACTGAATAAGATTTCATTGATGCTCTATAACCTACAAATTATAAAGTCTTAATTATAATATTGAAATAACAACAACGTAAAAAGCATTATATAGAAAATAATGCGCGAAAAAACACAATAGCTGTTCTATATATCCTTTTGTTTTACAAAGCATTCTTTTTTACTCATGTCGTTTCTCGCAGAAAAAGTTGTTCAGAAATCTTCACAAGTTTTTAAAAAAAAATAAAATAAAAAAAACCTAGGTAATTTTTACTAATTCATTATTTGGCGCCAGTGTTTTATAGGAAGCTTCCCACGCACAGTAACTTCACATATATTCATATTTACACCTTCAAGTTTTGCCGTCTTGTTTGGCCTAAAAAGCCAGGAATTTAATCTTTAGATTAAAAATAAAAGTCTGAAATGGGTAGTAGGGAAGGAAATAATAAGTAGAAGGAGACCTCTCTCGATAGCTATCGATCATCTTTTTTTCCATTACTCAGAACTGTGGCCCATTAATTTTTATTAGAAGCAAGTTCTTCTACGAAGGAAGGGAGGATTTAGAGCAGAAGAGCCTGGCTTCATAGTGGAGGAGTAAATATGGACAAGTCTTCCTCTGGAATCGGGAATAATCGATTGGAGCTTGGAGGGGTTTAAAATGAAGAAGATGTCTGAGTCGGTGAGGCAAAATACGTAGAAATATTTTTTTAAACTTTTAGACTTCGAGTCTGTTTTATCTCTGGGTATCAAATGATATTTATATCACATAAAAGTTTTAAGAGTGATTTATAATAGTGTTTCTCTGTGAGTTCATCAGAAGGAAAGTTTTTTTCTTAAATCTTAGTTTTATTTGTCATTATAAAATAAATAAAAAAATAAATACCCCCTCAAGCAGCTGCTTGCCACAGAGATCTGACAGGAGCCTGTCAGTTTATATGCCACAGTAGAAGATCTGAGAGGATGGCAGGACCTCAGCAGAAAAACAACACAAACATCCATGCCTTACCCGGGACTCGAACCCAGGTCCCGTAGATCAGTAGCCAAGCGCGCTAACCACTCGGCACGGGACGGCTCCATTATTCCCACGCCGGGAATCGAACACGGGCCTCCTGAGTGAAAGCCAGGTATCCTAACCACTAGACCACGTGGGATATTTGTCATTACTATTAGGAAAATTATCCCTTTTTTTTGTAATTTTTTACATTGATTTAACAAAGATTTTTTTTTTTTTTAGGAAAATTATCCCTTTTTTTGTAATTTTTTACATTGATTTAACAAAGATTTGTTTTTTTTAATTATCTTTTTTTGTAAATATATGTAATTTATTACATGTCTCAATCACCCTCCATTCACATAGATGAAAGAACTGGAAGTAAAAATTTTTTTTACTGGAATAAAGCTCCTGAATATTTTTTTGTGGTCTCTTTGACACTTTTTGCTAATTTAATGTTTGGCAGTAATCTGCAGGAATTATCTCGATAATTTCTATGACAACTTCCGACATGTTTAAAGATCTATATTTTCAGTGGCTGAGTGGTTAGTGCGCTTGGCTACTGATCAAAAGGACCTTTGGTTCGAACCCTAGATAAGGTTCCATTTGTTTTGCCTTTGCATTGAGGTCTCGCCTTTTATTTATTCTTATTTTAGCATCAAATTAATCACATTAATTTTTAAGTGTTTATACCGTAATTTTTAATAGTAACAAATTTTTTTTAGTTCTTTTCTTTCCCTATTTAAAGATTTCTGAAACAGTTGTTATCAACCTTTGTTTTAGTACCCGTATCTCTTGTGTTACACGGTAGTTTCCGAAAATCACCGTGTAAATTGAAACCCCAATAATTTACGAAAAAATGAGGGATAGGTTTTAAAAAAATATATTTGTTAGTATTAAAACACACATTGAAAGATTTATTTATGCATATTTATCTCAAAGTTTAGTAGCAGTATTAATAAACATTATGCAATATTAATTTGTATTTTATTTGTAGTAATTCAGATAAGCTTAGACTAATTTCTCATCATACATTTCCTTTTGGTCACGAAAAGTAGTCATATTAACGGCGACGTACACTATCGAATTTGAAGATGAGATTTGAAAGAAGAATGTTTGTAACCGAACATAAATTAGAAATGAAGCATTTATACCAACACTAAATGCTTCATTTTATAAAATTAGTATTTATGTGATATTTTATGAAACAGCGTACTTACGAATCAACCGTATTTAGCCTGTGTTTATTAATATTGCTGAACTAAAATTTGAAATATATATATAAATAAAACTTTCTATTCTACAAACTTAGATTTGCAGTAAAAGTGAAATAAAACGCTATTTTTACTAGCCCGAAAGAATTCAGTCTAGAAAACTCAGATCTCGCTGCCGATTTAAAACAGGCTTCATTTCATTCAGATGCCATAAGTTATTGATCTTGATTACGGTTTCAATTTACACGGTGATTTTCGGAAATTATCGAGAGATACGAGTACTAAAAAAGTTGATAACAACTGTTTCAGAAATCTTGAAATAGGGAAAGAAAAGAAATAAAAAAACTTTGTTACTATTAAAAATTACGACATTAAGACTTAAAAATTAATGTAATTGATTTGATACTAAACTAAGAGTAAATAAAAGGCGAGATCTCAATAAAAAGGCCACACAAATAAAGAACCATTCATGCCTTATCTAGGGTTCGAACCAAGATCCTTTTGATCGGTAGCTAAGCGCGCTAACCACTCGGCCACTGAAAACATAGATCTTTGAACATGTCGGAAATTGTCATAGAAATTACCGAGATAATTCCTACAGGTTACTGCCCAACATTAAATTAGCAAAAGTGTCAAAGGGACCACAAAACAATATTCAGGAACATTATTCATTAAAAAAAAGATTTTTCTTCCAGTTCTGTCATCAATGTGAATGGAGAGTGGTTGAGACATGTAATAAATAAAAACTGTAAATTATAGGCTTTTATGTAATATAACGATAAAAGAACCTTAATTTGATTTTATTTTTTTTCATAACTTTTTTAGTATAAAATGAAATCCAATGAAGCTGAAAAGCTTACCGTAAGTGTATAGCCTTTAAAACCGTTTAAAACACGTAAATATGAAGATTTTCCGAAAAGTAACAAGGCAAAAATATTATAACAAAGAATAAGCCGTCCCATGGCCGAGTGGTTAGCGCGCTTGGCTACTGACCTAAGGGACCTGGGTTCGAGCCCCGGGAAAGGCACGGATGTAAGTGTCGTTTTTCTGCTGAGGTCCTGCCATCCTCTCAGATCTTCTACTGTGTCATATAAACTGACAGGCTCCTGTCAGACCTCTGTGGCAAGCAGCTGCTTGAGGGGGTATTTATTTATTTATATATGTATATTCACAAAGAATTGATTATGAAAAATGTTCACAATATGACACTATCCACTTCTCCTACCTGTCTTTTAACGGCTGAAAGCATTCTTGATAAAAAAAAAACAACAACTGATATAGGAGTAGGGTGGTTCAATTGGTAGCGCGACAGGCTCGTAATCTGCAGTTCCCAGGTTCGAGTCCTACTTAGGCAGCGTTGAGAATTATATCAGCAAAACTCCCTGCTCTCGGCCAGTAGGGGACACTGATGGACTTGGAAGGCCCACCGTCCGTTGGCCGGGACGTAAAGCCATGGATCCATGTGCGGAATCACAAGGAATCCCGAGGGTAAAATAAGAGTAAATAAAAGGCGAGATCTCAATACAAATGTCACACAAATAAAGAACCATTCATGCCTTATTTTGAAGTAGTGGCCGCTCCATACCCTGTGCACGTTAAAGAAAACGCTCGATGGCCTTAACGGGAGGTTACCATCTGTCTCCTAATTACTCTTCAGTGGATTTCCTTCCTCCACCATTCTCTGAACCTTCGGGGTCCTTGTGACCTGGCCATTTAGCCCAACCTTCGTTGAACCGTCGGGGTCCTTGCGACCTGGCCATTTAGCCCAATCTTCTCTGAACCTTGGGGTCCTTGTGACCTGGCTATTTAGCCCAAACATCTTTGAACCCTCGGGGTTCTTGTGACCTGGCCATTTAGCCCAACCTTCTCTGAACAGTCGAGGTCCTCGTGACCTGGCTATTTAGCCCAACCTTCTCTGAACCCTCGGGGTCCTTGTGACCTGGCCATTTAGCCCAACCTTCTCCGAACCCTCGGGATTCCTTGTGACCTGGCCATTTAGCCCAACCTTCTCTGAACCCTCGTGGTCCTTGGGACTTGGCCATTTAGCCCAACCTTCTCTGAACCGTCGGGGTCCTTGTGACCTGGCAATTTAGCTGAACCTCTTCTGAACCATCGGGGTCCTTGTGACCTGGCTATTTAGCCCATTGTGTGTAAAAAAAGTGCCGCTCAGAACGAGAATAACCCATTTATTTTGAATGATTTTCATAATAAATTGTTTTTCTGAACATTCGCTTCAGACCTCATTACCTTTCAGATGCCCTATGTTTATAAACACAGGGCATCTGAAGCAGTATTAATAATTCCTCTGAACGTTGAAATAAGCTTATCTGTAGGCATGTATGTATACCATCAGTTCAACATGCCAACCTTCTTATCTAAAATTTCTGTTTTTGAGTGTAAGAGTTAAATGGAAACCAGATTGTCTAAGCAAAAACACAAGATACCGAATATAATATATATGGGAATAATTATTGCACTACAGTCATACTTCTTCTTAATTTTGTTAATTGTTTCCAAGAAAACATGACGTTAGACGAAACAACATTATAAGGTGCAATTAGTTTTGTAAGAACAATATTATTAATGGGAGACGGGTTACTGGACTGCAAAATTTGGACCATAAATGCTTAAAACAGATTTTTAAAGATATTTGATACCTATACTTGTACAACATCGTCAAGAACTTTTTTTGTCGTCATCATAATATCCACCCAGAATCGGAACTCGTTATCTTTAAAGAGACGACGACAAGAGCAGCAATATCAATAATAATAACATCCGTAATAATGACTACATGTATTTCCATCATTTTCATGTTCGACCACGAACAGACGCAACAACAACGGTGACCTATATCAGCAACAGTATCGACGACAACAACAGCTGAAATAAAATCAGCAATAACGACACCCACAGCAGCAAAAATATCAACAAAGGTGACTATATGATAAATAAAAATAATAACGAGGACATATGAGCAACAGCAACAACAAAACGATGATAACAATAGCAAGAAATCAACGGCAACGAGACCAGTAACAACGACAACAAAAGCAGAAACAACAACGACGACGAGAAAAGTAGAAATAACAACAATGACGGAAAAGGTAGAAAAAACAATGAAGACAATATCAGGAAAAATAGCAACAAGAGCAGAAGTAACAGCAAAACGACAATGACAATAGTCGAAAAAAAAAACAGTGCCCTCCAACAGAGGCAAGAAAATAAAGATGACGAAAGCAGAAAAAACAGCAATGATGAAAAGACAACAAGAGAAGAATGACAAAAAAAGTAGAAGCAACGACGACAATGATAGAACAAGAGAAAAAGACGACGATGACAGTATCAGGAATATCAGAAGCAGGAACAACAAAAGCAGAAAACACCTTATCAATGCTAGTAACAGATACAACAAAAGCAGAAACAGCGACGACAATGATAGTAGCAGAAAAAACAAAAGCAGAAACGAACGATGATGATAGCAAGAACAACAAAATCAGAAACAGCGACTACAATGCCAGTAGACACACCGACAACAATGATAGTAGCAGGAACAACAAAAGCAGAAACACCGACAACAATGATAGCAGCAGAAGGGAAAAAAAATAGTAGCAACTGACAATGACAGTAGTAGGAACAACAAAATCAACGACAATGACAGTAGTAGGAACAACAAAATCAACGACAATGACAGTAGTAGGAACAACAAAATCAACGACAATGACAGTAGCAGAAACAACAATTTTTGTACCAACAACGAAGCCAAGAGCAAACAACAAAACGATGACAATAGCAGGAAGAACAACGACAAGAGCAGAAACAATGACAAGGACAATAAGACAATAACAACAAAACGTCGATTACAAAAGCAGAAATAATAAGAAAATAACGATGACAATAGAAGAAAAAAACAATAACAAAACGACGATGACAATAGAAGAAAAAAAAAAGTACCAAAACGACGATGACAATAGAATAACAATTAAAAAAGACTGTCGGCAGGAGTTGCAACAAACAAAACGACGATGACAACAACAGAAAAACAACATCGATGATAAGGTAGCAACAACTAAACGATGATGACAAAAGCAGAAACAACAACAATAAAGACAATAGTAACGACACAACAAACGTAGCATCAATATTAACCAGACATAGGTGGCGCTTCAGTTAATCTGTGAAATTTCCACCTACTCGAACCTTCCTTCCAAAATTGAGACTTACGACTCTGAATCGTTTAAACTGACACTTACACCTTTATCGATTTAGGTCGATCCACCTTAAAATAAACGAGTATTTTCAAATAAACCCTCAATTTGGAGTGAAGGCAATAGTCGAAGTCAGTTCATTGCACTTATAAGTAATCATGCTCTGTGGAAGCGGAAATTTCATTGTGGAAAAAGGCTGCAAATAAATAAAACGAAAATATGAGCTGCACTTTTGGTTTTATCAAATGAAAGCTAAACAATGTTTATAACGGTTTTGCTTCCAATTTTTCGGCGCACTCCATCGTAAATTGTTGTTTATGCTCTTTTCTTTCTATATATCTGTCGGGTCTGTTTTCGAATACATATAAAAATATACTTTTGATAAAGTCTTAAAGAAAGTTCATCAGTGAATTAAAAAATGTCACTTATCTTTCACTACTCTCAGGCAAAAAATAAAATAATTTTCTTGTTTATACGTATGTAAAACGAATTTTTTAGCCGTCCCATGGCCGAGTGGTTAGCGCTCTTCGCTACTGATATAAGGGACCTAGGTTCGAGTCCCGGGTAAAGGATGGATGTTTGTGTTGTTTTTCTGCTGAGGTCCCGCCATCCTCACAGATCTTCTTCTATGGCGTATAGACTGACAGGCTCTGTCAGACCTCTGTGGCAAGCAGCTGCTTGAGGGGGTGTTTATTTTATTTATTTATTTTATTAAAATGAATTTGAACTCTCACCCTCGATGATTCTCTCGTTGAGGAAGACTAAGTAACTGTGGGATGGTGATTGGCTTAGTCGGTAGGGACAGATTCGTAGTCTGATATTTCCAGGTCCTAGTTCACGCTTATCTGCGCTGAGAGTTTTCCCCTAATCCCTCCCTATCTGATACCTTAAATCATGGTCCCCTGTGGAGAAACCTCATCCTGCACTCTGCAAGAGAGAAGACACCGATGAGTTTGGAGAGAACATTGATGGGTTTTTCCACAACGATGAGAGGAACCAAAGTTACTTACCATCCGCTGTCCATCGGATGGTAAGTAAAGCCGTGGCCTCTTGTGCAGGAGAGCCATACACTGGGAAGGTTAAATGGCCTTGATGGGAGACTACCATCTGTCTCCTAACAGCTATACAGTGGGTTCTCTTCACCAATATCTCTGGACCCTTGGGTCCTTATGACCTGGATATATATAGGTGGTTGGTGCAAAAAATTTGCTGCAAAAAAGGGGTTGCAAAATTTGGTTTGCAAAAAAGGTTGCATTGGGTGCAAAAAGGTACCGCTCAGAGGTAAAACAACTAATCCAGTATGCAGGAGAGCCATAATAATATGTCTTGTGGACATTACAGATCACACTGGATAGCCTTATCAGAAGGTTCCATGTCTTTTAGCAGTCGTCTAATGTATTTCCTTCCCCTATCAAAATGTGAGCTCTTGCAGTCCTTGTGATCTGGCTGTTTATAGCACACTATGAGTCAAGTGCCCCTTTGAAGTAAAACAATCCATGTAAAAGACTTGTATTTGACTTCTACTATGAAACACGTGGTGTATTTATCTATGAATAATTTTTAAGCTAAATAAAAAAATGTATTTTATAAATCAAATATTTATCTGGGTATATGACAGCGAAGAGTAATTGAACCCAGTTATGTTTTGTATAACTAACAGTAAATAAGTAAAATAACCGAAGAATAAAAAGAAATAATTTTATACTGAAACCTCATTAACAGTTCTCTTGGGTTACTTCTGAGCGGCACTTTTTTTGCACACCATGGCCTAAATGGCCAGGTCACAAGGACTCCAAAGGCTCAGAGAAGGTTGGGGGAGGGGATCAACTGGAACAGCTGTTGGGAGACAGATGGTAGCCTCCTGTCAAGGCCATCCAGCGTGTTCTTTAAAGTGCACAGAGTATGGCTCTCCCCGCACACAGAGCCACGGTTTAACGTCCCATCCGACGGACGGCGGCCTTTCCAAGCCCATCGGTGACGCGCTACCGACTGAGCTACCCCTGCCCCACAGTTCTCTTCTTGCGTTTTGTTACGTATGTTTTGTTACGTATCACATTAAAACATTACCTTTTTATTCGCAAATGTTGTTTTGAGATGTTATTAATATAGGACTCATTTCAATGCACTTTTTTACCCATTGGGCTACGAATATTTTTAAATTAAACATGTCCAGCATTACTCTTTTGTGAAATTTTCGCCTGTTATGCAGTTTAACCAAATTTTTACAGTATGCAATTTCAACTGTTTTTTCCAAATATCTAATTACACATTTTTTTTTTAGTTATAATAGGCAATTTTGCCTCTTTTTTGTTTGTAACATTAAATAAAACCATTGAATTGTTACCTGCGATATGTTGAAATGAAGATTTTTTTGTGGATTTCGAAGATTTTACAGTCTGGATTAAATTGAAGCATTCAGAATAATGGAAGGCAAAAAAATACCTTGTACTGGCTTTCTTTATTCTTGCTTCGTACATTTCACAGTCTCGGAAAGGATTCTTTCTTTTTTTTATGTGGGGATTGGGGATTGGTGGAGGAATGAAGCTTGTAAATGCCCATTGTTCGACCTACAGTCTTGCTGGCAATATTCCGTATTTTGCCGATTTCTATGGTGTAATTAAAAAATATTCAAATGATTCATGAAAACAATTGCGGACTCAGAAATAACGAAGTCCGTAAGTACTCAGCGATGGCTTATCTTCCATCTGCGAAACGTTGTCTGTACGGTAAAACAAACTTATTACAGTAGAACTTTACCAGCACATTCGTCATTACAATTGTTTTCATGGTTATTACGTTCAAACTTATAGTCTTCTTTTTTTTGGGGGGGGGGTGCTCAGTCGGCAGCGCCCCAGACTCGTAATCTGCTAATTCCCAGGTTCGAGTCCAAGCTGGGTCAGCGTTGAGATTTATCTCCGCAAAATTTCCCCGCCCTGCCCACGGTCAGCAGGGGACACCGATGGGCTTGGAAAGGCCGCCGTCCGTCGGATGGGACGTTAAGCCGTGGCCCTGTGTGCGGGAGAGCCATACCCTGTGCACGTTAAAGAACACGCTGGATGGCCTTGACGGGAGGCTACCATCTGTCTCCCAACAGCTGTTCCAGTGGGTCCCCTCCCCCAAACTTCTCTGAGCCTTCGGGGTCCATGTGACCTGGCCATTTACCCCATGGAGTGCAAAAAAGTGCCGCTCAGAGGTAAAACAATCCAATCCAAACTCTGTATAAATATATATTTTTTTTTCTGTATAATAGCTTTTCCTCATTACATTGCGCCCTCACTTATCACGCTCCAATATTACAGTTCTGTTCTCAAACTCTATACAGTGGAACCTCATTAGTATGTTCAAACACCTCATCCTGTATTAAGACGTCAGATCGTTTTCACAAACCTTACACAACTACGAGTATTTACGACTGACACAATTCAATATTTGTTTCCTTTGGAATAGTCTAAAGAAGGTTTATTGCATTGACTAACAGATTTATCCTGTGTTGCTCGGTTCAGAAACTCTAAAGTGTTTAGAAGATAGCATTACCCACGTCGCAAGCTTTCATTTGGCATAAAATATATTACGATTGTTTCGCCCGCCAAGCTACCCCTCATGATTGATATTTACTCCTCTCTTCTATGTGAGGTCTGAAACTCCCTAAAGTATATAGTAGATGGAACTCCCCACGTCACAAACTTTCATTTCACCTAAAGCTGATTACGATAGTTTCGCCCTCCCCTCCCCCCACGCTACCCACGTTACTCCTCGTGATAAATGTTTATACCCCTCTTCTAAGTGAGGTCGCAAACTCCCTAAAGTATATAGTAGATGGAACTCCCCACGTCACAAACTTTCATTTGACCTAAAGCTGATTACGATAGTTTCGCCCTCCCCTCCCCCTACGCTACCCACGTTACTCCTCGTGATAAATGTTTATACCCCTCTTCTAAGTGAGGTCTCAAACTCTCTAAAGTATATAGTAGATGGAACTCCCCACGTCACAAACTTTCATTTGACCTAAAGCTGATTACGATAGTTTCGCCCTCCCCTCCCCCCACGCTACCCACGCTACTCCTCATGATAAATGTTTATACCCCTCTTCTAAGTGAGGTCTCAAACTCTCTAAAGTATATAGTAGATGGAACTCCCCACGTCACAAACTTTCATTTGACCTAAAGCTGATTACGATAGTTTCGACCTCCCCCTCCCACTCCCCACGCTACCCACGCTACTCCTCGTGATAAATGTTTATACCCCTCTTCTAAGTGAGGTCTCAAACTCTCTAAAGTATATAGTAGATGGAACTCCCCACGTCACAAACTTTCATTTGACCTAAAGCTGATTACGATAGTTTCGACCTCCCCCTCCCACTCCCCACGCTACCCACGCTACTCCTCGTGATAAATGTTTATACCCCTCTTCTAAGTGAGGTCTCAAACTCTCTAAAGTATATAGTAAATGGAACTCCCCACGTCACAAACTTTCATTTGACCTAAAGCTGATTACGATAGTTTCGTCCTCCCCTCCCCCTACGCTACCCACGTTACTCCTCGTGATAAATGTTTATACCCCTCTTCTAAGTGAGGTCTCAAACTCTCTAAAGTATATAGTAGATGGAACTCCCCACGTCACAAACTTTCATTTGACCTAAAGCTGATTACGATAGTTTCGCCCTCCCCTCCCCCTACGCTACCCACGTTACTCCTCGTGATAAATGTTTATACCCCTCTTCTAAGTGAGTCTCAAACTCTCTAAAGTATATAGTAGATGGAACTCCCCACGTCACAAACTTTCATTTGACCTAAAGCTGATTACGATAGTTTCGACCTCCCCCTCCCACTCCCCACGCTACCCACGCTACTCCTCGTGATAAATGTTTATACCCCTCTTCTAAGTGAGGTCTCAAACTCCCTAAAGTATATAGTAAATGGAACTCCCCACGTCACAAACTTTCATTTGACCTAAAGCTGATTACGATAGTTTCGACCTCCCCCTCCCACTCCCCACGCTACCCACGCTACTCCTCGTGATAAATGTTTATACCCCTCTTCTAAGTGAGGTCTCAAACTCCCTAAAGTATATAGTAAATGGAACTCCCCACGTCACAAACTTTCATTTGACCTAAAGCTGATTATAATAGTTTCGTCCCCCGACGCTACCCCCGCTACTCCTCGTGGTAAATGTTTGTCATGTCTCTCGAATTTTATATTTATTTATTTATTGTATAATTTAGTTATATTTTATTGTTGTATATATTTTTATGTGTTCTTGGAAATGTTTGTGCTGAGATGACTCGCTGTTGTTGTTTTTCGGGTCTAAAGCTGCTCCGTGAAAGTAGTGACGAATGCAGCAGTTGTTTATGCCGTAAATGAATAGCCTAGGGGCGCTAGTGCAGCGACAAGGCTAGGCGGTAGATTGGAAGCGTTAGTCTTGGTGCGAGCACGTTGAACGAAAGGTCGTGTCAACAAGCGTCGGAAGTGAGGGTGCGATTCCAAAGGAGAATCGAGATTCTTGTGTGAATCTGTTTTATTCTTGTGGTTCAGAAGGAACCACAGTGTAGGCAAAGGTTGGTTATTCTTTCACCGAGTTTTGAGGTCTGTAAAGTGAGGATTCGCAGAGCGACCGATTCTCCACTTCATTATTAATGTTTGCAGCAGCAAAGGCCCACGGAGTTGAGCGCATTCCCAGCACGTAGCTGTATGTATTATAAATAAAACTGTGTCGTCCCTATCTAACTCTCGTGCAGTAATTAATGGACTGTTGTTATTCATCATTCAACACCAGTTTCTTCAAGGCGTGCAGTGGCACGGACTTAAAAACCCGCGTACCTGTAATTTCACCGAAGTGAGTGTGAAGTAATTATTAAGCAACAATCACATCGTCCTCCGGCGGCCACGACGTTTGACTCAATCTCCATAGATCTGAGAAGGGAGGACATCACATCTGAACCCAGGTCAACACAGGATCCGAACATAGAATCCGAACCCACTGAACACAGGATCAGAACCCAGGTCAAGACCTCTGTCATAGTCCGACAGAACCTTTTTTTTGGGGGGGGGGGGGTCATCACAATGTTTATACCCCTCTTCTACGTGAGGTCTCAAACTCCCTAAAGCATATAGTAGATGGCACTCTCCATGTCGCAAGCCTTTCATTTAACATAAAACTCATTACGATCTTTTCGTCTCCGCCTCCTTGGTAAAAATTTTATTCCACTCTTTTAAGGATAGGTCTGAAACTCCCTAATGTATATAGTATATACACTCCCCTGCAATTTTGAATAACTGCTAATGCTGAATGTATGAAAGACACCGATGTTTAAACACTATGTTAAGTCTATGGGGATTTCGGGAAATCCATACTTGCCCGCCCCAATTTTGGTTCACCCCAGCGGGTTCGCACATAGCCTTTATTCTTCTCCTAGGCAAAACGAACGTTCATACACAGTTTAGTGCCCTTAGCTCACTCCGAACACACACAAAAAATCAGAAACTCACAAACAAGCAGACTTTCTTCTTCTTACTATATTAGATATGGTAAATTAACAGGTTCGAAGCAATAATAGCTCTGCTTTAGAGAGTTCGAAATTTTTCCGTTTTATGAGTATAGTAGTATATAAAGGCGTATATAATACTCAGTTATGTATATTCCCAAGCAAAATATTAATATTCTCGAAAGATAAAGAGATTAATAAAATATGCAATTAAGAAACAATTTAAACCTTGCATTAATAACGTCTAGAAAGAAAATTTATTTCACATTTTTCTCTTTGTCTCTGATAATGGAATGTACGGTCAAAACCACATCTATTTTCTCTATTTGGTGAGTACTGGCATTGTGAAGCCATGTCATCTGTCTGGTTAAGGGATAGTTCTATAGTTTCTCCTTTTTTTGTCGTGTTTGTAATTAATTTTTAACTTAATTAAAGCGTTAGTGTGACATGTCACAGAGCGTATGTGGTTCTTAAATCATATCTAAATAATGACCACGTCTTAGGTATTACTCTATCTTCGAAAACGCAAACAGACTGCAACTTCTACGACTGTTAAATTTTGCATTATTAACGGTAATGTAAATGATACATTTTAAGCAGCTTTCGCAGTTCTGCAGGAATGCAATAACAATAAATCACTGGCTAAGTCATTCACACGATTGCGCTTTGACGATTCCAAACAAACAAGAACACTTAAGTCCGTGCTAATTGTATTGGATTGTGTAAGGTCTAAGCGAAGGTTATTGGCAAATATGATGCTGAAACATTTTTGGTGTTAATGAATACGTGTTGAGCTGATAATAGCAATTACGATGGCTTAATTTTGTTCATTTGTTCTAGAATGGGAGAAGTGTACATATTAAAATTAATACTCGACGGATTGCAACTGCTTCGGGAAAAATGATTTTTGTTTTATTATAATAAACCCTCTTTTCAAGTTCTTAACGATGAGATAGAATTAAGTTCTTTAATGAAATGTATTGTTAGGAATTTTTTAAGTAGAAAATGTTTTAAATTAGTCTCTTTAATCGGTAAAGCAGTCTTTTTTTTTTTCTAGACGTTTGATCTTGTATTTAATAAAGATTTAATAATTCGAAACCTACATGTATGTGCTTTAATTTGCGAAAGACGGGAAATAAAAGACATTTCTAAAAAACTGTTTATAGCCAATTACGTTTTTAGTGAAAGATTCTGGGATTTTCTTTTCTTTCGCAGCTTAGTACAAATGAGATATGAAATATTAAGTCGTTAAAATTTGTTGGGTTGGGTTGTTTTACCTCTGAGCGGCACTTTTTTGCACACCATGGGCTAAATGGCCAGGTCACAAGGACCCCGAAGGCTCAGAGAAGGTTGGGGGAGGGGACCCACTGGAACAGCTGTTGGGAGACAGATGGTAGCCTCCCGTCAAGGCCATCCAGCGTGTTCTTTAACGTGCACAGGGTATGTCTCTCCCGCACACGGGGCCACGGCTTAACGTCCCATCCGACGGACGGCGGCCTTTCCAAGCCCATCGGTGTCCCCTACTGACCGTGGGCAGGGCGGGGAATTTTGCGGAGATAAATCTCAACGCTGACCCAGCTGGGACTCGAACCTGGGAACTACAGATTACGAGCCTGGCGCGCTACCGACTGAACCACCCCCGGCCCTAAGTCGTTAAAATTAACAGAGTTAAACTGAGTAGAGAACATCAAAAAGCAGAGTTTGAGGTCTTGCAACAGTTATCAACCCTCGGAGAAATGCTTTATAGTGAATATTTCAAACAAATTCTGAAATATTTAATGGGGCGGGGATGGCTCAGTCGGTAGCGCTCCAGGCTCGTAATCTGCAGTTCCCAGGTTCGAGTCCCAGCTGGGTCAGCGTTGAGATTTTTCTCCTCTAAACTTCCCGCCCTGCCCACTGTCAGTAGGGGACACCGATGGGCTTGGAAAGGCCGCCGTCCGTCGGATGGGACGTTAAGCCGTGGGCCACGTGTGCGGGAGAGCAATACACTGTGCACATTAAAGAACACACTGGATGGCCTTGACGGGAGGCTACCATCTGTATCCCAACAGCTATTCCAGTGGGCCCCCAACCTTCTCTGAGCCTTCAGGGTCCTTGTGACCTGGCCATTTAGCCCATGGTGTGCAAAAAAGTGCCGCTCAGAGGTAAACCAACCAACTGAAATATTTAAGCAAGTGAAAGTGTAGGTGAAACGTTTCGAAGTGAAACATCATCTAAAAGAGTCAGAAAATGCTTGAAAAAAATTAATAAAATCAATTAAAATTTAGAAGTTATTTTATTTGCTATTTGGTAAATTTGAATTTTTTAATATTAAAATAAGCATATCATTTACTTTTTCTAGCGAATGGACTTTGGTTCTACTGTTCACTGTTGCTGGTAGATCATCTAATTTTGATCCATTATTATCCCTTGGTTCTAGAAGTCAATGGGACGTTTAGTCTAGTGCACACTGTTAAGTGGCTCGTCGAAGTTTTGGCCCACTATTCCGTGATTCTAGAAGTTAATGGGACGTTTAGTCTAGTGCACACTGTTAAGTGGCTCGTCGAAGTTTTGGCCCACTATTCCGTGATTCTAGAAGTTAATGGGACGTTTAGTCTAGTGCACACTGTTAAGTGACTCGTTGAAGTTTTGGCCCACTATTCCGTGATTCTAGAAGTTAATGGGGGCGTTTAGTCCGCTATTCACTGGTATTAAGGATCGTCGAAGTTTTGGTCCACTGTCCCCTTGTTTTAGAAATTAATAGGACATTTTGTCCACTAGGTACTCTTACTAGTGGATCGATTTGGTCCAGTATCCACTGGTTCTAAGAGTTAATGAAACATTTAGGACACTACGTACTGTTATAAGTGGTTCATCGAATTTTTGGTCTACTGTTCCTATGGATCGTCGAAATTTTGATGCACTTCTGACTGATAGTAGAATCGTTCGTTGGCCTATCCACTGTTCCTAGTGAATCATCTGGGCTTATGGTCTGTTCTCTGGTTCTAGGGTGTCAGCGGACTATTGGTCCACTGACTCCCTAACCAGCGGATTATTGGTCCACTGACTCCCTAACCAGCGGACTATTGGTCCACTGACTCCCTAACCAGCGGAATATTGGTCCACTGTCTCCCTAGCCAGCGGACTATTGGTCCACTGACTCCCTAGCCAGAGGACTATTGGTCCACTGACTCCCTAACCAGAGGACTATTGGTCCACTGACTCCCTAACCAGAGGATTATTGGTCCACTGACTCCCTAGCCAGCGGACTATTGGTCCACTGACTCCCTAGCCAGCGGACTATTGGTCCACTGACTCCCTAGCCAGAGGACTATTGGTCCACTGACTCCCTAGCCAGAGGACTATTGGTCCACTGACTCCCTAGCCAGCGGACTATTGGTCCACTGACTCCCTAGCCAGAGGACTATTGGTCCACTGACTCCCTAGCCAGCGGACTATTGATCCACTGACTCCCTAGCCAGAGGACTATTGGTCCACTGACTCCCTAGCCAGCAGACTATTGGTCCACTGACTCCCTAGCCAGCGGACTATTGGTCCACTGACTCCCTAGCCAGAGAACTATTGGTCCACTGACTCCCTAACCAGCGGACTATTGGTCCACTGACTCCCTAGCCAGCGGACTATTGGTCCACTGTCTCCCTAGCCAGCGGACTATTGGTCCACTGTCTCCCTAGCCAGCGGACTATTGGTCCACTGACTCCCTAACCAGAGGACTATTGGTCCACTGACTCCCTAGCAAGCGGACTATTGGTCCACTGACTCCCTAGCCAGAGGACTATTAGTCCACTGACTCCCTAGCCAGCGGACTATTGGTCCACTGACTCCCTAGCCAGAGGACTATTGGTTCGCTGACCCCTTCCGTCTGACGGGACGAAAAAATGAAGTAGCAAGCAAAAAAGAATTTTCTCTAGTCACTTACTCTTTTTTTTAAGGTGTTGAGAAGCTGAGAATATGTATGAAAGATCTACAAATGAATATTCCTGAATAAAGCACAAGCATAATGCAGACTCATTCAGAAATAGTTTTGAGAATCTTGAAAGTTCTTTTATCTTTTGAATAAAGTTTCTATCAAGTTGGTTTTCTTTAGGAATGAGATAAGTTGATGATAAAAGGTTTTTTTCTTTGATTTTTTTTTCTGGTTCTAGCAGATTTTTTAGGTTGAATTCTATTACTTTGTTTTTTTTTTAAATTATTAAAATATTTTTATCTTTCTTTATTGAATTCCTCACATACTAACAAGACATGTTCTTTTGTGTGGGGAGAGCCACAGTAGTCACAGTCAGGTGAATCTACTCTTTTTAATTGATATTTTATTTTATTCGTAAGTGAACGATTACATCTTATTCTTGGGGCGGGGTGGCTCAGTCGGTAGCGCGCCAGGCTCGTAATCTGTAGTTCCCAGGTTCGAGTCCCAGCTGGGTCAGCGTTGAGATTTATCTCCGCAAAATTCCCCCGCCCTGCCCACGGTCAGTAGGGGACACCGATGGGCTTCGAAAGGCCGCCGTCCTTCGGATGGGACGTTAAGCCGTGGCTCCGTGTGCGGGAGAGACATACCCTGTGCACGTTAAAGAACACGCTGGATTGCCTTGACGGGGGGGGGCTACCATCTGTCTCCCAACAGCTGTTCCAGTGGGTCCCCTCCCCCAACCTTCTCTGAGCCTTCGGGATCCATGTGACCTGGCCATTTAGCCCATGGTGTGCAAAAAAGTGCCGCTCAGAGGTAAAACAACCCAACCATCGTATTATTGCTGTTATTTCTGTTTTTGAGAGTCCATAGCTGTTGTATTTTTCTATGATATTTGGTATCTGAAGGTTTGATTTGCATTAATTTGATACCAAGATTCAAGTTCAGTTAATAATTTTTTTCTATTTAAATTTTTATGAATAGATAATAAATATGGAGAACAGGTCTGGTTAACTAAATCTTTAGCATTTTTTGCTAGGATATCGGCTTGTTCGTTATATTTTAAATCACAATGGACTGGAACCCATTGGATATATATTAAATTATTCAAAATCCTCTCTTACCACACTCAAAAGTGGTTTCACTTTATTCAACTACTTCGATGAATCGAGATGGGAACGTTTCTATTTCGGAAATTGTTCCTGGAGTACCAACCTCTGCTCCGCTACGCTACAGTAGGTCGTCGGAATTTTATTGAGCTATTGATTATTTCTAGTGGAACATCGGACTTTTGATCCACTAGCTGCTAGTAGCTAATGGTTCATCGGACTTTTGATCCACTACCTGCTGGTAGTAATGGTTCATCGGACTTTTGATCCACTACCTGCTGGTAGTAATGGTTCATCGGACATTTGGCCGACAATCTATTAGCAGTAATGAATTGATCATTGGACTTTTGTTCCACTATCCACTTTACTACTGAAATGTCAGACTTCTGGTCGACTAGTGGTAGATCGTCGGATATTTGGTCCCTAGTCCACTGTACTAGTGGATCGCGCACTTTTTTTTCCGTTATCCACTGGTTTGGGTTGGGTTGTTTTACCTCTGAGCGGCACTTTTTTGCACACCATGGCCAATGGTGGCTAATGGCTAATGGCCAGGTCACATGGACCCCGAAGGTTCAGAGAAGATTGGGGGAGGGGACCCACTGGAACAGCTGTTGGGAGACAAATGGTAGCCTCCCGTCAAGGCCATCCAGCGTGTTCTTTAACGTGCACAGGGTATGGCTCTCCCACACACGGGCCACGGCTTCACGTCCCATCCGACGGACGGCGGCCTTTCCAAGCCCATCGTTGTCCCCTATTGACCGTGGGCAGGGCGGGGAATTTTTCGGAGATAAATCTCAACGCTGACCCAGCTGGGACTCGAACCTGGGAACTACTGGTTGGGGTGAATAATAGGAAAATTGGTCTACTGTTTTTTTCTGGATAGACGACATTTGACCACAAAAGCCACTGGTTCTAGTGGTTTAAAGGACTTTTGTTTCGAAAGCTACATTTTTTTTACATGTGATTTTTTTATTTATTTTCAAATTTTGTTGCTGGGTCTTATAGCCAATATTTGCTTTATGTTCCAATGTGAGAATATAGTTTTTTTCGGTATGTCGATAAGTGAACACTTTTGCGTTTTATACTGAAGTACAATCACAAACTTATATGACAGAACAAACGACCATGACATACCCGGACTACGGCAGTGTCACGGCTAGCCAACGCGATACCACCTAGCTACCGAGGCGTACACATAAGATTTAAGACATGCCAGAGACTTTTTTTTTTCTGAACAAGCTCGGGCGGACTCAGACTTAATAATTCCGATCTAGGGCTTGAAATTTTGAGTTCTAACTCATCTTTGAAAACTACAAATGTATAATAAAAATCTAAATTCTTGATAAAAAAGCACTTGATATGACAAAAAATACTTCGCGAACGTAACGACATAAACGAAAGCAAGATTTAAAATTTTATGGACACGAAAAAAAAAAACGCAGGAAAATGAAGTAGCAAAAAAAAAAAGAATTTTCTCTAGCCACTTACTCTTTTTTTTAAAGTGTTGAGAAGCTGAGAGAGGTGTCAAAATCCTCCCTTACCACACTAAAAAGTGGTTTCACTTTATTCAACTACTTCGATGAATCGAGATGGGAATGTTTCTATTTCGAAAACCAACCTTATAGCCTATCTTTCTCTGACGCGGATCAAGAAAAAAAAAGAGTCGGAATTGTAAAGAAAATAAACTACAAACTCCGTTGTCGAAAAATGAAATAGAAACGTGCTACGTTCATGAGCAGAGCCGATATGTAGATCATCATGCACACACTCTTCATGTTGTCGAGAGCGATGAAAAGGCGGCAGAGGAAGAGCGAGAGAATGCAGAAGGAGATCCAGAGAAAGAGAACGAAGGGTGCTCTTTGTGGCGAGAGAGAGCTCTCCATCTTGCCGTGGGCATCCACTTAATGGCCCTTTCTGCTACAGTTACGTTTCAAACAGGGCCAGAAAATGAAATGATGTACCGAAATGCTTGGACGAATCAGGAACGGAGTAATCATCGGAATATGCGTCGCGTTAACACTGTGACAAAGTGAACTGGCTCCATAATTATCTTAATAACTGGCGTCTACTGGCAAAAGTGTAACTCTAAATGGGGCGGAATTTGTGGGAAATGAGGATACACGCTTTGGCGGGAATGTATTTTGGGAGACGTGGAATGGAGTAGATAGTTATCAGACAGCAAATAGATGTTACATTCCATGTAGGATTGTTCGGTTCTTGTGGTGTATTTTTGATGCGTAAGAAGGAATTCACCAAGAATTTAAAGTGGGTGGCAAAATTTAGGGATTTTTCTGCTATTTCTTAGTAAATGTGCTTGCTAACTTAATTATGTAATTAAACTTCATATCGATTTTATATTAAACGATTAATGAATCATAGAGACTTGCGAAAAAGAACACGCTGGATGGTCTTGAAGGGAGATTACCATCTGTCTCTTAACTTCTGTCCAGTGGGTCCTCTTGCACGAATCTTCTCTGAGTCCTGTGTAAAAAAATTGTCCCCCTCCATTGAAATAGGGATAATCTGGTTATCTGCCAGCAGCTTTTTTCTGTAAGATTATAAGTTGCGAATTTCCCATGTTCAGAAGCAGCTTATGACCATTAATTTTGTAAGCTCTTGGTTTTCTTTTTGGAATGCAATTCAAGTATTTTATTAGTGGTGTTCATGATGTTCAGTTAATGATGGTTAATCTTCCCCGTCCCTCTGTGGGCGGGGGTTGGCTCAGATGGTTAATCAGACAGCAGAAGATGTAACATTTAATGTACGATTGTTCGGGCTTGTAATCTGTCAGACAGCAAATAGATGTAATTCCTTGTAGGATTACCAAGTGGCTTGTAATCTGTACTTATTAGGTTCGAGTCCCAACGGGCCACGGTCCAGAATTTTCTCGTATAACCCTCGTTCTGTCCTCGGTGTAAAAAGGATCATTAGGCTTGGAAAGGCTTTGGGTTGGGTTGTTTTACCTCTGAGCGGCACTTTTTTGCACACCATGGGCTAAATGGCCAGGTCACGTGGACCCCGAAGGCTCAGAGAAGGTTGGGGGAGGGGACTTTGGAAAGGCTGTCATCTATCAGATGATGGAACGTTAACCCATGGGTCTGTGTGCAATACCCTGTGGGCGTTAAGGAAAACGCTAGATGGCCTTGATAGGAGTTTACCATCAGTTTCCTAACAGCTGTTCAATGGGTTCTCTTTCCTCAGCCTTCTGGGGTACTCGTGACCTCTCCATTTAGCCATTGTGCACACAAAAGTAACACTCAGAAGTAAAATAACCCGTCCCGGTGTCCGAGTGACTTGGTGGTCCGAGCGTGCTTGGCTATTGTTAAAAGAAATCCGGGTTCGATCCTCAGATATGTGGTTTCTGTGCTGTCTATTTGCTGAAGTCTCGACTTCTCCACAGATCTTATATAAGGTGTATTAAACTGACAGGTTCTATCAGACATTTGTGACAAGCAGCTTCTTGAGGGTTAAATTTATTATAATAATAATCCCTTTAATCGAAAGAACAGTTTTGTAATAACTGCTTTTATACGTCTGTGGACAATAAATACCGATTATCGGATGTCTCGGTAGTGTTACTTTCAGTTACCACGACCTGCCGTTACACACTTTTCTGAACCCTTTTCTCACTATGTAAGCTTCAAATGCAAAAATCCCTCATTACATTTGTGTATGTATTTTAGAAGATGGATCGATCTATAAAGAGATTATCCGCCATTAACAGGACATCCTGTATATATCTAAGATCTAGTTTGAAAAATAAAAGAAAAAACTCAAATCAGATTCCTTTTCTCATCACTGATGTCGAAAGTGTGTACAGACAATTAGATACAAATATTTTCCAAAAATAAGTCCACTTGAGTTTTTTTTTCGGTTCAATTTTTACCGATAAGTTTTGGGTTGGGTTGTTTTATCGCTGAGCGGCACTTTTTTGCACACCATGGGCTAAATGGCCAAGTCACATGAACCCCGAAGGCTCAGAGAAGTTGGGGACCCACTGGAACAGCTGTTGGGAGACAGATGGTAGCCTCCCGTCAAGGCCATCCAGCGTGTTCTTTAACGTGCAAAGGGTATGGCTCTCCTGCACACGGGGCCACGGCTTAACGTCCCATCCGACGGACGGCGGCCTTTACAATCCCATCGGTGTCCCCTACTGACCATGGGCAGGGCGGGGAATTTTGCGGAGATAAATCTCAACGCTGACCCAGCTGGGACTCGAACCTGGGAACTACAGATTACGAGCCTGGCGCGCTACCGACTGAGCCACCCCCGCCTCACCGATAAGTTTTGAAAATCCGCTGTTTGTAGAATGAGATTTTACGCTGTTCTCGTGATAAGCAGTGTGCTGGGGAGGAAGAGGGAGGTCGAAAGTCAGGGGTCTAGTGTAAATGTTTCACGTTATTTAAATTTTGCGTTAACAGTATATTGATGAATACATTGCATACCTTGACTGGTAACACTCGTGTACACCTAGTCTATGTGGTATTTGGAGAGTGAAAATTAAGACAAAGATTGAATGAGATTTTTCTCTCTTAATTAAATATATTAGGTCTGACCTAACAGCCTTCATAATGAATGTTATTCCCGTTCGAGGATTAACAAGGCTGACAAAACGAAATGAGCGCAGAAAACTACATGAATAATCAGCAGACAAAATTATTAATCTTCTTCCCAGGTATCAAGTTTAAAACACGCTGGTGTATATACAGATGCTTTTAAATAACTAATTAAAGGAATTTGAAACTGTTCAAAATTTATCAAACCGTGATTAAGATTACGTATATCGATGCTCTATAAATTTCGCGTTATCCGAAGAAGATTGAATGGAATTTTATTCGTAGGACCGCAGAGAATTTTCGGTTTAAAGGATTGTTTCGTATTTCCCGTTTCGCATTAAAAGAACTCTTGTGCATGTAAAAGAATTACTGCCGCAATGGCTTAAACTTCAGTTTGATATTAACCAACATTTCGCCATGTCCGATTTCGTCTGGGGTGGCTCAGTCGGTAGCGCGCCAGACTCGTAATCTGTAGTTCCCAGGTTCGAGTCCCAGCTGGGTCAGCGTTGAGATTTATCTCCGCAAAATTCCCCGCCCTGCCCACGGTCAGTAGGGGACACCGATGGGCTTGGAAAGGCCACCGTCCGTCGGATGGGACGTTAAGCCGTGGCCCCGTGTGCGGGAGAGTCATACCCTGTGCACGTTAAAGAACACGCTGGATGGCCTTGACGGGAGAGTACCATCTGTCTCCCAATAGCTGTTCCAGTGGGTCCCCTCCCCCAACCTTCTCTGAACCTTCGGGGTCCATGTGACCTGGCCATTTAGCCCATGGTGTGCAAAAAAGTGCCGCTCAGAGGTAAAACAACCCAACCCAACCCGATTTCGTCTTAAGTATTTTCGGTTTTATATAACATGCTGGATGGTCTTAAGAGGAGGACTCCATCTGTCTCCTTACAGCTGTCCAGCGGTCCCCTTGCCCTCCCTTCTCTGAGCCCTCGCGGTCCTTGCGACCTGAACGTTTAATCCATTGTGCGCAAAAATGTGCCGCTTAGAGGTAAAACAAATCCAATTCTTGTGGTCCTTATGACTTGGCTATTTGTCTCCTTTTCTGCACAAAAGTGTTTCTCAGAGGCAAAACAACTAAAATTTACTTTGAAAAATTACATAGATGTTAGGATCTGACGTAAATAAGTAATAATTAATAAAGAAATACAGTTTAATCCTTTAATGCGGATGATGATGCTAGTGATGACGACGACGACAAAGACGATTATTTTACGCGTTATTTCTGCACCGCCTCTCGAATTTTTTGTCTTCAAATTGCTAATCATTCTCAACTCATCTTTATCACCTCAAGTTTTCCTGGAAATATATGTACATCGATGAGCTTGAGAAGACCGTCGTCCGACTGATGAGACGTAATGCCCCAGTCCCATGTCCAGTCCCATCCCCCAACTTTCTGTGAGACTTGGGTAATTGTGATCTGGCCATTTTGTCCATTAAATGTAAAAAAAAGGTACCACTCAGAGGTAAAACAACTCAACTATATTTCAGAAGATATGTTTTATTTAAAAAAGAGTTTTTATGATATATTTGAAAGTTTTGGCTTATTTTGATTGATTTGCTTTTGTAACTTTCTGTGTAATTTGGCTTAGTTGCCCTGTGATATAAAGAAAATGCTACCCTGAGAATAAACGAAAGAATGTACTACATGCAACAGCTAGAACCAAATTTCGAAATATGTATATAAATTAAAAAAAAAGAATATTCTCACATTAAAGTTATTTATACTCTCTTTTGAACGAGAAAAAAATAAAGATAGAAGGAAAACATCAATTATTTTTTTTACTCGCACAAGTGGTGCAAAACAACTTTAAAAACAACAACAAAAAATATATGCTCCTCTTTTCACTATTATAGGCGAGAACTTCGGAAAAAATAAAGTATAACGATAAATGTGTCTGGCTGAAAATTTCCCCTCGCATCTTACTTAGAGTAGCAATTAAGATGTAGGGAGTAGCGAGACAGCATCAGCATCAAAAGTGGACTTTCAATCCGGGGAAACCGGGAGAAGCAGAGGTGCTGTAATCCGCCACATTTTCTCCCGGGAGCGAACTCACGACACTGGAATTGCTCATTACCAGATCAAAGCCCACTCGTCGTTCTCAGCTTCCTGATGATTCATGGTCTGAGGGACCTTCAACTAAGACCAAGGAGAGTGTGGACAGAAAGAAAAAGAGTACAAGAGGAGGAAGAAAAATCATCCTCTGATGAATCATTGGTGCGCGGTGGAGTTGCAAATGGTGAAGATTAAAATCAGAGGAAAGAGGTAGAAAAGGACTTTCGTTCAATGAATGCTCTTAACATCTGTTTCGTTGGAGCCTCATTGAAACTCATGTTAATCTATGGAATAGATAAGCCTGTCTATATCTCTTTATGTCCTTTGCTATCGATTTTAGCGCTTACTTTGCAACTTCTATTTATTTTGCTCAGCAAATGTTTTGCTTTGCTTAAATATTCACGTTCATAATAGAGAATTAATGGAAACTTTGACTCAGGTATTAGTTATTCTCTCATCTGGGGTGCATTATCTCTTTAGAAATGTCCAAACATAAAAATAATGAGACAACTTGAAAACTGTTTATCCATTTTTCTTTTTACTGGTGAAGAGAACCCGTTTTTAAATGTGAACAATAATAAAAAAGACTAGTTTTATTACTTTTCGTTGTAGCAAAATTAAAATGTGACCTTTGTAATCTGTACTTAAAAAAATTCTTAATGTACCCGTTCGTCAATACGACATAAGTGTACTTGCATATATTACCTGAAATAGAATGCGTTTCATAACAGTAGTGGCACGCGTTACGTTTTTAGAAATCAGGGATCTGGCAACCTTCGTGTACAGTCGCTCAAGCAAATATTCGAACACTATATTTCAGAAAGAGTATCTGGCAACGACGTTTTTAGAAATCAGGGATCTGGCAAACTCCGTGTACAGTCGCTCAAACAAATATTCGAACACTATATTTCAGAAAGAGTATCTGGCAACGACGTTTTTAGAAATCAGGGATCTGGCAAACTCCGTGTACTGTCGCTCAAACAAATATTCGAACACTATATTTCAGAAAGAGTATCTGGCAACGACGTTTTTAGAAATCAGGGATCTGGCAAACTCCGTGTACTGTCGCTCAAACAAATATTCGAACACTATATTTCAGAAAGAGTATCTGGCAACGACGTTTTTAGAAATCAGGGATCTGGCAAACTCCGTGTACTGTCGCTCAAACAAATATTCGAACACTATATTTCAGGAAGAGTATCTGGCAACGACGTTTTTAGAAATCAGGGTGAGGTAACGGTTTATAGGAGAGTTTTGACAAATGCAGCTCAAAGAATAAAATCACGAAACCCTTAAGCCCCCTAATTTTGTTTTACCCAGGAGGAGAACATGAAATGAACACCTTTTGTTATTTCACTCACCAAAGAATTGTACGGTGCCTTTCGCACATTACTCAACAAAACTCCCTGCTCTCGGTCAGTATGGGACACCAATGAGCTTGGAGTGGCCGCCATCCGTCTATGGGAGAGCCATACGCTGTGCAAGTTAACGAACACGCTGGATGGCCCTAACGGGAGGTTACCTTCTGTCTCCCAACAGTTGTCCCGTGGGTCCCCACCCCCAACTTAGGGCGGGGGTGGCTCAGTCGGTAGCGCGCCAGGCTCGTAATCTGTAGTTCCCAGGTTCGAGTCCCAGCTGGGTCAGCGTTGAGATTTATCTCCGCAAAATTCCCCGCCCTGCTCACGGTCAGTAGGGGACACCGATGGGCTTGGAAAGGCCGCCGTCCGTCGGATGGGACGTTAAGCCGTGGCCCCGTGTGTGGGAGAGCCATACCCTGTGCACGTTAAAGAACACGCTGGATGGCCTTGACGGGAGGCTACCATCTGTCTCCCAACAGCTGTTCCAGTGGGTCCCCTCCCCCAACCTTCTCTGAGCCTTCGGGGTCCATGTAACCTGGCCATTTAGCCCATGGTGTGCAAAAAAGTGCCGCTCAGAGGTAAAACAACCCAACCCAACACAATTTCCATTTTTCTGTCCAGTACCTGTATATTGTGCTCCATTTAAACTTGGTTTACTACAGCAACTGAAAAAACAAGTTCTATACAACGGTCTCAGAAAACATTATCTGCAAAAAGAACTCTAAAATGACTTAAATCACGAAAGTGCATTATTTGCTTTCATTATTAGTAATTATAATTTTGTTACACTTGTGAAATTCTTCGGCTTTTAACACTTGGAACTACGATCCACACCATACGTCGCTAATACACCTAATAAATCTTTTACTGCTACCACATCACTGAAATAATATACAAATTCCTAGACCCTTAACCTTCAAAGACATAAGCGAAGAGCAAAATTCCAGTCATTATAGTTTAATGTCAGTTTAGCATGTAATACAAAAGGAAACTCCCTCTCGACCATTAGGTCTGATGAAGTCTTAACTCCCTGTGTGTGGAAAATAACGAGATAAATCTATTTTGAATTAGTGCTAGGCTTTAATGACCAGATGCACATCAGTAACGGTTGTAAAATCCATTCTCTTCAAACGATCTGCCATTCGTTAACTTAGCAATAAAAGGGGAAAAATTGTTTCACTTTGACTGGAACAGAACACGAGATGATCTCTCTCTCTCTTTGAGTGTACAAGTGCAGTAGCTATCCCTTTTAACATCTTTACCACTCGGTTATAGGGCGGGAAATTGCGTATCGATCATGGAAAATCTCGAAGCCAATTATCTAATTAATTCTGTCTGAAGTTCAGATGTGGTATATATATCTGTTTGCTGTCATTAATGCGATAAATGGGGGACAGCTTAAAAAGCAAAGATATTTGTGTCTTAGAGATTTTGTGAGATAAGGTCTCAGCGGGGAGAATTTCGGTCGATATTTTTTGTTTTGTTTTCTTCTTGGGTTGTGGTCGGCTTTAGTTTGAGTGATTGTTTTAGAGTTCAGTCATGCTCCGATTTATGACGAATGACTTTTTTTTTTAAGTTCTGCTGTATTCGGCTTTAGACTGAATGTTATGGCTCGTAATCTGTAGTTTCCAGGTTCGAGTCCCAGCTGGGTCAGCGTTGAGATTTATCTCTGCAAAATTTCTCGCCCTGCCCACGGCAGTAGGGGACACCGATGGGCTTGGAAAGGCCACCTTCTGTCGGATGGGACGTTAAGCCGTGGCCCCATGTGCGGGAGAGTCATACCCTGTGCACGTTAAAGAACATGCTGGATGGCCTTGACGAGAGACTACCATCTGTCTCCTAACAGCTGTTCCAGTGGGTACCCTCCCCCAACCTTCTCTGAGCCTTCGGGGTCCATGTGACCTGGCCATTTAGCCCATTGTGTGCAAAAAAGTGCCGCTCAGAGGTAAAACAACCCAACCCAACTGAATGTTATGCTTAAGATTTGGATAGGTTCGGATTTAGCTTGAGAAATTCTTTTAGAATTCGGCATTACTCTGAACAGTCGAGAATCTAGATAACTATAAGCGGGGGGGGGGGGGGGGGGGGGGGGGTAGTGAAAGAATAACAAATTCCGAGTGTGAGGGAGGGAGTTGGGTTATTTTGCGTTCCGAGTGTGAGGGAGATTGTTTTGCTTCTGAGCGGCACTTTTTTTGCACACAATGGGTTAAATGGATAGATCACAAAGACCCCGAATGTTCAGAGAGGTTTACCGGAACTACTGTTAGGAGACAGATGCTAGCCTCTCGTCAACGCCACCTAACGTATTCTTTAACGTGCATAGAATATGCTCTCCCGCGCACGGTGCCACGGCTTAACGTCCCATTCGACGGACGGCGCGCTTTCCAAGCCCATAAGTATCCCCTATTGACCATTGGTAGGAGGGTTTGAGGAGATAAACTCATCGCTGACACAGCTGGGACTCGAACCTTGGAACTGCAGATTATTAGCCTTGCGGACTACCGAATGAGCCACCCCGTCCCCAGAAAGCTACTTAGTTTAAAAAATAATAATAAATAAATACCCTCTCAAGCAGCTGCTTGCCACAGAGATCTGACAGGAGCCTGTTAGTTTATATGCCATAGTAGGTCTGTGAGGATGGCGGGACCTCAGCAGAAAAACGACATTTACATCCATGCCTTATCTGGGTCCCCAACCCAGGATCAGTAGTCAAGATCTGCTTGTTATGACGAGAAGAAAGGACCATGCTATCCAGGGACTCGAACCCGGACTCCTTTAAGAAATTACTGAGATTTGCATCTGAGTTATAATGATACAACAGGAACTGTACCTAATAGAGGGCACATGATTAAGCTATTAAACGTTGTTAAAAGTGATTGAATTAGTTCCTGAAATGGTGGTAAAGATAATTTAAACAATAAAGAACATTCAGATAATTTAAATAATCAAGAACATAAAGATTACTCTTGATGGGAGTATTACGCGTATCCCCTCCCCTCTCTGTCCTTGGGACCGGGGGGGGGGGGGTGGCTCAACCGGTAGCGCGCCAGGCTCGTAATCTGTAGTTCCCAGGTTCGAGTCCCAGCTGGGTCAGCGTTGAGATTTATCTCCGCAAGAATTCCCCGCCCTGCCCACGGTCAGTAGGAGACACCGATGGGCTTGGAAAGGCCGCCGTCCGTCGGATGGGACGTTAAGCCGTGGCCCCGTGTGTGGGAGAGCCATACCCTGTGCACGTTAAAGAACACGCTGGATGGCCTTGATGGGAGGCTACCATCTGTCTCCCAACAGCTGTTCCAGTGGGTCCCCTCCCCCAACCTTCTCTGAGCCTTCGGGGTCCATGTGACCTGGCCATTTAGCCCATGGTGTGCAAAAAAGTGCCGTTCAGAGGTATAACAACCCAACCTAATCCTTGGGACCGGGAGGCCCCCTCCCATTTTCTTCAATTCCAGGACTAATTAGTAGATTAATATTTCACGGACGCTTTTATAAGCCCCCCTCCCCCAATCTGCTTTACTATATACATTTCCCGACTAATAATTATTTAATTCGTCACTAAATTATTTCTTATTGTGAGCCGACAGCTTTGTTTATTACGTCTTGAATCACATTAAAGCTATTCCCGATTTTTCTGTTGTGTCGAAAAAATTAATCACATTCAAAACTCCATTGTTTTTAGAGGGGGGGGGGGGGGAGGCGGAGTGGCTCAGTCAGTACCGCGCCAGATTTGTAACCTAATGTTTCCAGGTTCGAGTCTCAATTGTGCCTGTTTTGAGATTCATCTACGCTCTAACCCTATTCCGTCCTCGGTAAGAAAAGGAGGACCCCGATGGGTTTGGAAAGACCTCCGTCCGTCGTATGGACGTTAGACCGTGGTTCAGTGTGCTGGAAAGCCATATCTTCTACAAGTTAAAGAACGCTCTGGATGGTCTTGACGGATTTATTATCTCCTACCAGCTATCCAGCGGGGACCCTTCGCCGAACCTCCTCTGAGCCATTGGGATCGTGGTAATTTTGCCATTTAGTCCATTGTGTGCACAATAGCACAGCTAAGAGGTAAAACAATCCAATCATTTGTTTTGTAAAATACGCAATTTTGCGAAAAAAAAAAGAATTAGTGTCATTTACATGACCAATTTCAAGATTTGAATCAAATTTATTTAAAACCTGATTCCAGTTTGGGTGAGTTGTTTTTATCTCTGTACATCGGCTAAATAAAGTTTATCTCCTTTTTCCACAGGTGTTTTACAAAAATTAGAATACGTAACGCGACCACGGGGAATGGATGTGTCACCCACCTCCCACACTACACTATTAAGAAAAAAAAAGATACATATAATAAAAAGCACGCTATCATCATTTGAGAGCACATTTACTCTTCCCAGAGGCATGACGAAGACTATGAATGGACTTTAATAGCAGATCACTACGATAGCATCAGCAACCCATTGATCAGTTTGGAGAAAATGTGGGTTATCAGCTGTAATAAAACTCCCTACAGAGACTTCTATCCGCATCTCTTCTGAACACCGGTACCTCGTGACCTTCACATAATATGCATATTTACCCTACCCCTATTCAACACACACTTTTTTGCCCTCTTCCTCAATTTCTCTCTCTTTTTCCTCACCGCGGTACCACGTTATCATAGTAATGGCTGATCTCAGGGCAAAGCATCCATCATGAATAACATAACAGGGCTTCGTATCGTGTAACGCGAGGGGTGCATGACGCATCATGAGCGGACCCACACAGATAATATGAGCCAGAGAGAGAAAAAAAAAATACAGATAGGGAGTCTATATGGGATGGAGGACACTGTATCAAGGGATTGGTGGAGTGAGAATACATCCCTCTGTCATCACATACGTCGTTACACTTCGAGTTGCTAATCACCCACATTGGAGCAAAGGATGCTCCCTCATCCCACTGCTGCTCTCTTGATGCGGTCGGATCGAGAGAGAATGGAAAGCAACCGAGGGATGTTGCAGGAAAAGTGGAGCGAGAGAGTTAATAGGAACTGTTTTAAATTACTATTGGCGAGGCACAACTCCTGCAGAATTAGATGGCATTGGAAAAGAGGGTGCGAAAGGGTAGGGGGTGATGAGATGGTGGAAAAGAGAATACGAAGGGTGAATAGTTGGGGAGAGGGGGGGCGAATGAGGATAGTGAATGACTTAATTTAAATCCCAGTCACGTACAAGGATTGATGCATCTGATAAGGATAGTAATTTCCCCTTCTTCCGTGTAAATGTTGTTCTGGAAGGCATTCTTTGAAGCACTTGTCTAGTAAGAATAGGTTGAAACATCTTTTGCATTTGAATAGAACACTCAGCGATCCTTGAATTATGACCCCATCAGACCATGTTATGTCAATGGGAGGCTAATATCGAAGCTTTATAGGTTTTAAAATAAGCCTTTATTGGAAAATGTGACTTGAAAGTTAATTAAAGATCTGAATGAATTCTATCTAAAATCGATTTTAAATAATATTCGTTCATTATTTAAAGAGTTACAGAAATTTTAACATTTAACAACAAAATGGTAGACAGAAGAATTTACCTTTGAAATTAATTGGAACTGAAATTAGAAATATTATTTCACTCCATTTCATGAGTAATTTTATGTTGTTTTAAAAGCGTGTGTAAATAATTCCTTCAACATTCGTTTCATATTTTTGATAAATTACTTCAATATATTGCTGCTCTGAAATGTTTAAAGCTCCATAACTGTTTAAATATTGATGGAATATTAATAAAAATCCAGATTTGATAGATTTGTTGAGATCTTTGAAACATCTGCAGCTACATTTTTCCATAAAACGGGGGCCGGGGTGGTTCAGTCGGTAGCGCGCCAGGTTCGTAATCTGTAGTTCCCAGGTTCGAGTCCCAGTTGGGTCAGCGTTGAGATTTATCTCCGCAAAATTCCCTTCCCTACCCACTGTCAGTAGGGGATACCGATGGGTTCGGAAAGGCCGCAGTCCGTCGGATGGGACGTTAAGTCTTGGCCCCGTGTATGGGAGAGCCATATCCTGTGCACGTTAAAGAACACGCTGGATAGCCTTGACGGGAGGCTACCATGCCTCCTAACAGATGTCCAATGGGTCCCTTTTCCCCCAACCTTCTCTGAGCCTTCGGGGACCTTGTGACTTGGCCAGGTAGCCCATGGTGTGCAAAAAAGTGCCGCTCAGAGATAAAACAATCCAACCCAATAAAACGATTAGAAGTTATAGATCTTTGAAATTAACTCTCTCCTAACAAAACGTTGGTAATTAAACGGATACTGAGTGTATATAATAGACTATAATATATAAATACCCCCTCAAGCAGCTGCTTGTCACAGAGGTCTGACAGGAGCCTGTCAGTTTATATGCCATAGTAGAAGGTCTGAGAGGATGGCAGGACCTCAGCAGAAAAACAGCACGAACATCTATGCCTTACCCGGGGCTCGAACCCAGGTCCCTTAGATCAGTAGCCAAGCGTGCTAACCACTCGGGTTGGGTTGTTTTACCTCTGAGCGGCACTTTTTTGCACACCATGGACTAATGGCCAGGTCACATGGACCCCGAAGGCTCAGAGAAGGTTGGGGGAGGGGACCCACTGCGACAGCTGTTGGGAGACAGATGATAGCCTCCCGTCAAGGCCATCCAGTGTGTTCTTTAACGTGCACAGGGTATGGCTCTCCCGCACACGGATCCACGGCTTAACGTCCCATCCGACGGACGGCGGCGTTTCCAAGCTCATCGGTGTCCCCTATTGACCGTGGGCAGGGCGGGGAATTTTTGCGGAGATAAATCTCAACGCTGACCCAGCTGGGTCTCGAACCTGGGAACTACAGATTACGAGACTGGCGCGCTACCGAGTGAGCCACCCCCGCCCCGCTAACCATTCGGCCATGGGAGGGTGTAATAGACTATGGGGACTAATTCTGTTATGCATGTTATGTTAATGAAATACCACATTTAAAGCTCTTTAGCTCTTAAAATTTGCTTTTTATGGCAAAATATCAGTGGAGATAATTCAGCTTTCACTTGAATGTTTAAAAATATGGAATTTTTTTTCAAATATATTCGTTTATTATGTAAAGATTTATTGAATTGGGTTGGGTTGTTTTACCTCTGAGCGGCACTTTTTTGCATACCATGGGCTAAACGGCCAGGTCACAAGGACCCCGAAGGCTCAGAGAAGGTTGGGGGAGGGGACCCACTGGACAGCTGTTGGGAGACAGATGGTAGTCTCCCGTCAAGGCCATCCAGCGTGTTCTTTAACGTGCACAGGATAATACTCTTCCACACACGGAGCCACGGCTTTACGTCCCATCCGACGGACGGCAGCCTTTCCAAGCCCATCGGTGTCCCCTACTGACCGTGGACAGGGCGGGGAATTTTGCGGAGATAAATCTTAATGCTGATCCAATTGGGACTCGAACCTGGGAACTACGGATTACGAACCTGGCGCGCTACCGACTGAGCCACCCCTAAAGATTTATTGGAGATGGAACTTTTAGCAAAAGACGGCTCTTAACTTTGTTCGTAACTTTGCCTCGAAATTGGCGAAATCTTAAAGAATTATTACACGAGCTTTACAATGGCAAAATTTTAAAAAACTATATTTATAACAGATTTCTAAAATATACTTGGTCTGGCCGTATACCTTGAGTAGTGGGAGTAGTTCAGTGGGTAGTGCTCCAGGCTGGTAATCTACATTTCCAGTTCGAGTCCCGCCTGGAACAGGTTGAGATTTATCTCCGTAAAACTCTCCGTTCTGCCCCTCGGTTAGTAGGGGACATCGATGGGCTAGGAAATGCCACCGTCTGTCGGATGTGATGTTATAAGCCGTGGCTCCGTGTGCGGGGGGGCGGGGGGGGGGCTCAGTCGGTAGCGCGCCAGGCTCGTAATCTGTAGTTCCCAGGTTCGAGTCCCAGCTGGGTCAGTGTTGAGATTTATCTCCGCAAAATTCCCCGCCCTGCCCACGGTCAGTAGGGGACACCGATGGGCTTGAAAAGACCGCCGTCCGTCGAATGGGACGTTAAGCCGTGGCCCCGTGTGCGGGAGAGCCATACCCTGTGCACGTTAAAGAACACGCTGGATGGCCTTGACAAGAGACTACTATCTGTCTCGTAACAGCTATCCGGTGGGTTCCCTCCCTCAACCTTCTCTGAGTCTTCGGGATCCTTGTGACCTGGACATTTAGCCCGTTGTGTGCAAAAAATTGCCGCTCAGAGGTTAAACAACCCAACCCGTCTAGTACGTGTAAACAACGTTCATATGCAGTCACAAATCTAATTTTGAAAGAGTCAAACTTGAACTCACAAATTATTCGTTCGTGAATAAACGAACCGAAATTGCACTCTATGGTTCATACGCGTTACGACAGAGAATAATCCATTACTCGTCACTTGACGAAATACAATCAATTCTATTATGAGTCGGGGACGCATTTACCAGCATCTTCCAGAGAGAGGACACAGTCCTCAAAGCAGTCACCGCTGCAGGGTGAGATCTGCGGACATCTTTGATACCTTCATGATATACTTGAAACGTTTTCAGGAACAAAGATTACCACGGCTTTCGTGAGTGAAAACGCCTCGTGCTGCTGATTCCAGAATTAATGTAAATCATCCTTACACTGTCCAGCCAATTACAGTAACTTCGGTGATGCTGCGGTAAAGAGAGGCTGGGGAGGGAGAAGAGGAGGAAAGGAATGAGGATGTGGAGAGAAAGAGCATTAAAGAGAGTCAGAGGCAGACCTCCTCTCTCGTTCCATCATCTCTCTTGTTTGCTTGGGGGACTTTCAACGTATCCAGCAATCGATACGGCTTTAACGAAATTTCCAAAGCCATCTGGTCTCTAATTAGTAAATTACTGACATCGAGCAAAGCGTGCTGGTTGAACACAACTATGCTAATAACGTCGCCTTTACCTTTTATGAAATCATTTACTTCATTAAAGGAGGTTATTATATTTCTCTCTCTATGTCCTATTTTAACAGGATAACCCTAAAGTGTCATTTGATTTTTAAATGCGGTTTTGAATTACTTGAATTTTAATGTTTTTGGACTAAATTCAGGGAAATTTCTCTATGATTGCTGTGGTGAATAAAAAAATGCACCTCGTTTTAAGGATACTGTTGGTGTAAACTGTCATTTAGAAAGTGCTTGATGTAGGAAGAATTATCAAAAGATACTAAGAGCTCTCAAAAGCTTTTTTTTAGAGTGAATCACCTGAAAGGCTTATGATGAGCGTTTTACGTAATGGTCTACAATTTTTCTACACTTTTGTTTTGCATAATGGTCACTCTAATTGGTTGGACTGTGTAAGGGGGATTTATATTAATTCTGAAATTAGCAACATCAGTTTCTGAGGTGTTTTTACTCACTAACGCAGTGATTATCTTCGTCCCTAAAAATAAATACCTCCTCAAGCAGGTGCTTGCCACATAGGTCTATGTCAGTTTATACGCCATAGTAAAAGTTTTGTTAGGATGGCGAGATCTCAGCAGAAAATCAACACAAACATCCATGCTTTACCCGGGGTTCAAACCCAGGTTCCGTAGATCAATATCAAAGCGCGCTAACCACTCGGCCACGGGACGGGGTTTCAAGTATATCACGATTTCAAGTAATGCAAGTATATCAAAGATGTCCGGATATCTCACCTGCAAAAGCATCCCTTTCTGTTTCGGGTAATTCTCACACTTTTTATTTTGTCAATGGCGCAAAATTTCGTTTTGCATAATGTTCACACCTTTGTTTTGCTCAATGGCTCACACTTTTGTTTAATAGTTTACACTTCTGATTTGCACAATGGCTCGTACTTTTGTTTTGCATGATGACTTACACTTTTATTTTCCGCATTGGTTCACACTCTTGTTCTGCACAATGACTCACACTTTTATTTTGCATAAAGGTTTACATTTTTCGCACAACGGTTCACACTTTTGTTTTGCACAATAGCTCACACTTTTGTGCAATGGTTCAAACTTTTGTTTTTCCTAACAGTTTACATTCTTTTTTGCTTATTGGCTCACACTTTTTTTTTGTCTATAATTCACCACAATTCCGTTTTTCTTAACGTTTACACCTTTGCTTCGCTTAATGGTTTGCTGTTTTCTTTTGCGTAATGATTTTTTTTAATCATTTATTTATTAAACAGTTACAAATGAATCATTTCTATTTACAGATGTCCCTCAAAGCTAACAGTTTATCTGCAGGAGAGAATAATACATTGATAAAAGCCCGGATCTAGAAAAAAAAATCAGGAGGAGGGGGTGGGGAGCAAAAAACAAAATCCAGCCAAAAAATGGACATGGGGGGGGGGGGGACAAGAGACTGGAATCTGAATGCAGTATAACATTTTCATCTCAATTTTACAGGTCTTTAAAAAGTTTCTTGAAAAATATATGATATTTAAATAAGTTTCGTAATTTTTTTTGCCTCTTTTACCATTATTAGCATTCTGAAAGGGGAGGCATTGTCCCCTTCCCCCCACTAGATCCGGCCCTGCATTGACTTGATATATTACACATTCTTTCAGCCTTAATCTATTAATCTTAATACATTTACATCATGTTGCATTTATTATATATTATTTTAATATTTCAGTTGAAAACTTCAACATTAAATAGTTTGCTCTCTTTACTAAAATTTTTATACATTTCTTTCCATTTCGAGTATTTCATAATAACATTGTGATTTTCCTATTTACCTTTAGTACTACATAGTTTGTTAGTAAGTGTTAATTTTAATTTCCTAATTCTTTTTTAAAAAATATATCACCCTTTAAAGAGAAGCTGTACCAATTCTACTCTCATCGAATCTCTCAAATAATTATTGAAAATTCTTCTCCTAAGGATAGAGATACATGGACGCCGACAGGAGGATGGGGGAGGGGAACAGTGGACACTGAGAAGTATTATTTTCCCCTATCCCTTCTAGCTAGGGGCGGGGGTGGCTCAGTCGGTAGCGCACCAGGCTCGTAATCTGCAGTTCCCAGGTTCGAGTCCCAGCTGGGTCAAAGTTGAGATTTATCTCCGCAAAATTCCCCGCCCTTCCCAAGCTCAGTAAGGGACACCGATGGGCTTGGAGAGGCCGCCGACCGTGGGATGGGACGTTAACCCGTGGCCCCGTGTGCGAGAGAGCCATTCCCTGTGCACGCTAAAGAACACGCTGGATGGCCTTGACGGGAGGCTACCATCTGTCTCCCAACAGCTGTTCTAGTGGGTCCCCTCCCCCAACCTTCTCTGAGCCTTCGAGGTCCTTGTGATCTGGCCATTTAGGCCATGGTATGGCCGAATGGTTAACGCGCTTGGGTACTGATCTAAGGGACCTGGGTTCGAGCCCCGGGTAAGGCATGGATGTATGTGTCGTTTTTCTAATAAGGTCCTGCCATCCTCTCAGATCTTCTACTATGGCATATAAACTGACAGGCTCCTGTCAGACCTCTGTGGCAAGCAGCTGCTTGAGGGGGGATTTATTTATTTATTTTATACAAAAAAATGCCACTCACAGGTAAAACAACTCAACTTTTCCAGCTAGCGCATGGACATGATCTTGGTGGTAATCGCAATACACACAAACTGGAAATCCGTCATGATTTGGACTTTGTACATCATTTAGCTTTACCATTTCAAGTATGAGATTCCCAGATGAATGCTTTCTTTGTTACTGGGCTATAGGAAGTCTGATGTCCATTCTCAATGAACAGAAATAAAAAAATTCAATCTTTCTTAGAAATGATGATTTGATTAAGCTAACTTTCCATTTGTTTTCAGCTAAATATTATACGTGATCAATTGGATTTCAGGCACAATGCTGTTCGGTTGGATTGGGTTGTTTTACCTCTGAGCTTCTGTTCTTCGGAATTGATGACGACATCAATTCCGAAGAATACGGAATGGTTTGGAAACCTTACCTCGTGAATTGCGGTGAATTGTTTTACCTCTGACAGCACTTTTGTGCACACAATGAGCTAAATGGCCAGCTTCCCTTACTTCAGCGTTTGCATTCACCTTTGAGCCTTTACAATCTTTCCTAACGAGGGGAAAATGTGAAGGTTGGGGTAAGGGAATTTTGAGGGTAATTTCCAAGGGCTCAAAGCTTGGTTTGAGAAGAGGACTCATTAAAGAGCTGTTAGGAAAGAGATGGTCATCAAGGCTTCCATCAGGTTGAAGGCAGAGAACCATCAATATGGATTCTATTAATTAGTGGGTTGGGTTGTTTTACGTCTGAGCGTCACTTTTTTGCACACCATGGGCTAAATGGCCAGGTCACAAGGACCCCGAAGGCTCAGAGAAAGTTGGGGGAAGGGACCCACTGGGACAGCTGTTGGGAGACAGATGGTAGCCTCCCGTCAAGGCCATCCAGCGTGTTCTTTAACGTGCACAGGGTATGGCTCTCCCGCACACGGAGCCACGGCTTAACGTCCCATCCGACGGACGACGGCCTTTCCAAGCCCATCGGTGTCCCCTACTGACCGTGGGCAGGGCGGGGAATTTTTGCGGAGATAAATCTCAACGCTGACCCAGCTGGGACTCGAACCTGGGAACTACAGATTACGAGCCTGGCGCGCTACCGACTGAGCCACCCCCGCCCCATTATTAATTAGTGATCAGATTAAGAAATCCAAAGAAATTTCACATCATTTTCCGTGTCTTTAAAAGGCAAAGGAGTAACAATAGGTAATCTAACGATTACTGGAAAGATACAGTCAACAAAAAAAAAACTTTCCCCGTTCGTATAAATAATAAAGAACTAACGATACACAGCCATAATGATATAATCCAAAGAAATCTTACTTCTCTGCCATCAATCAAGCATAAAATCAACACCGCATAGGCTAAACGATTATTGATCATGTGCAACTTGACCCGGATCTGGGAAAAATAGGTAGCTTGGGGAGGGTGGGGTGGAAAGCGATACAATCGAGCCGGGAAAGGGTAAAAGACGAGGAGGCAAATGATTGGATTTCCATTTCAATTGCAGTGAACATTCCTCCTCCCCTATTAGATGTCTTTAAAAATATCGTAAAAGATCCTTGAAATGTGCACAAGTTTCATAAGTTTTGTCTCCATTACTCTTATTGGCATTCTCAAAGGAAGGGAGGACGGCATGGCCCCCTTGATATAACATTCTCAATGGCATTCTCAAACCCCCACTCCTATATTATAAAGCCATGCTCTTACTAGCATTTTCAAGGGGGAGGGAATGCCCTCACACTCTAGAGAAACTAGGGGGAAGATTACGAGCCTGGTGAGCTACCAAATGAACTGAGCCCCCCCCCTCCTCCCCCCTAGATCCAGAGGTGGTTCAGTCGGTAGCGCGCTAGGCTCGTAATCTGCAGCTCTCAGGTTCAAGTTGCTGAGATTTATTTACGCAAAACACCTCGCCCTGCCCCCAGTCAGTAAGGGACATCGATGGGCTTGGAAAAGCCGCTGTCCTGATGAGACGAAAAGCGGATAGTCATGCCTATATACGTTAAAGAATGCACTGAATGGCCTTGACGGAAGGCTACCATCTTGTTTCCTAACAGCTATCCAGTGGGTCCTCTCCCTCCAACCTTCTCTGAGCCCTCGGGGTCCTTGTGGCCTAGTCATTTAGCCCATTGTGTGGAAAAAGTGCCGCTCACAGGTAAAACAACCCAACACAACCCTAGATCCCGCCCTGTGTGCATCCCTAAAATAATCTGCAATTAGCACCACAAGATTTTCTGCTTTGAAAACTAATCCATCCTCATAGCCAAGCTAAACGTTCGCTTTGAACTTTTGATTGGACATCAGGTAGAAATGCCACGAACTTCAACCTCGTAGTTGATGTCAATACGAGATCGTCACGCATTCTCGAGAACCGCAATGAATATTCTGTACGCCTCTGTCTGTGAAGGTGTTGCAGGAACACAGAGCAACTGTTGTTACAGGAGATAGCGGAGGCTTTGAATCGCAATACTGACAGGGAAATAACAGCACGCTCGAAATCGATGGCTTCGCTGAACTTGTTTCAGTGTCACGTACGAACTAGGCTTAGTCATAGTTGTAGTCGTAGAAAGGGTGTTCGTATATTCCACACAAACTAATCCGTGCAACTAATTTTCACAAGTTAACAGTATTCTGAATATAACGCTTTCAAAACTTTGAATCATCGAGTTGACAACTATGAGGAGTAGTTATTGTTAATTGAATTCTGTTGGCACTAAACGCTCCATCATCCAGTGTATGGATCTGACGCTGTTTCCTCTTGGTGTTCCAAACTGTTGCCGTCAGTATCGTAACGAGGGACGTAAGCCGAGCTAGCTAAATAGTGCTCTTAAACTGATGCATATACACTGTAAGAGTAATATTAAAAAAAAAAAGACATTTACCTGCTTTGCGCATGAAAAACCACATTTAAAGCTCCCCAACTTTGAAAATATGATTTTTACAGGAAAAAGTCACTTGAGATAAATTGAATATCTCACTAAATTCTTTCTAAATCTCAAATTTCATTAACATTCGCTTAATATTTAAAGAGTTATTGAAGCTGGAACACAACATCAGAATCTGTCGTACCTTCCTAAACATTTCTCCCCTTAAAAAATTGATGAAAAACTAAAAAAAAATCGATACACAAATTTCAAATATTACATTTATGTTAGGGAATGATTTGCATTAACAGTTGTGTTTTATCTTTCAGAAGTGAAATTTTATGAGTAGTAAAAGTTACATTTAAATGTTTCAGCTTCCATAATTCTTTAAATTTTAAGCGACTATTGCGGAAATATATATTTAGAGAGATTTGAGATGTTCAGTTTATCTCCAGTGACTATTTTTTCACAAAAAAATTGTTCTTAAAGTTAGAGAGAGTTTGAATAGGACTTTCCATTCACAGAATACTAAAGTGCCCGGCTACGTTTTGTAACAGAGTGTATATTGGAAGTGTTCAGTGGAAGAATCAGTTTGCGAAGGTTTTTTTTGCCAAAAAAAAGTGAGTTAGGAATGGAATGTTATGAATAAAGGTTCCCACCGTTCGTTTGATGAAACATTCCTGCATCTGATATGAGAAAGAGATAAGGAAACTGGAAAAAACTAGCTGCTAAAGTAAGAAATGCGTTTTAAAATAAATTCAGTTAAATAAGTTCAGTTAAGAAGTAAGGAAAGGCGAAAAGCACTAGGTGCTAAACTAAGAAATATGTTTTAAAAAAGTTTTCTTGATTTTTCTGAAAATTTGGGAAAGTAAATTTATCTTGTTATTGCTGCGTATTTTTTCAATTTTAGTATAGCATCTTTTTACGACAATAAAAGAGTTGGGTTATTTTACCTTTGAGTGACACTTGTTTCACGCAATGGGCAGGTCACAAGGAATCCCATGGCTTAGTGAGTTGGGTTGTTTTACCTCTGAGCGGCACTTTTTTTGCACACGATGGGCTAAATGGCCAGGTCACATGGACCCCGAAGGCTCAGAGAAGGTTGGGGGAGGGGACCCACTGGAACAGCTGTTGGGAGACAGATGGTAGCCTCCCGTCAAGACCATCCAGCGTGTTCTTTAACGTACACAGGGTATGGCTCTCCCGCACACGGGCCAACGGCTTAACGTCCCATCCGACGGACTTTCCAAGCCCGTCGGTGTCCCCTACTGACCGTGGGCAGGGCGGGGAATTTTGCGGAGATAAATCTCAACGCTGACCCAGCTGGGACTCGAACCTGGGAACTACAGATTACGAGCCTGGCGCGCTACCGACTGAGCCACCCCCGCCCCATGGCTTAGTGAAGTATGGGGATCCAGTAAATAGTGTTACGAGATGGATTCCCAACACAAACTGTTAATACAACCGTTACTCCCGTCAAAGCCAACCCAGAGTGTTCTTTAACGTGTACTGGATATGACTCTCCAGCACACGGTGGTAAGTCTCAAAGTCCTATCCAAAGGACGGAGATATTTTCAAGCACATCAGTATCCCCTTACTCACTGATGGCAGGGTGGGCCTAGTGGAGATGTCCAATTTGGGCTCGAACCTGGGAACTACAGATTACGAGCATCGCACGCTACTGACTGAGCCAACTCTGCTCCAGAGTTAGTGGAAGAAATATAAATATAGGCACCAAGGTGTTTCAAACCTGTGAGCATCAGATTATTATCCTAGAGGGCTACAGACTGAGCAAACTGCCATTCCGAAATGAATCTGAACCCTAAAATGTCTCCAAACACTAGAAATGCTTTCTCCATATCTCTCACGAGAAAGCGAAGGTTACAAGAACCAGACAGAGACAGATCCTTCTGATAATAAATATTTCACGTTTCAACTATTTATGATTAATAATTGAGATCAGCTTTCGACAGCAGTGTGAAATAATGACACTCAAGTGGACAATATATTTTTCTTGCTCTTAAAAGGCGAAAGGAGGCCAGCTAAGAGGAATTAATGAGAGCTTCAACGAGAAAGAGCCGGCAATGAATAAAAATGAGAATAAGCGAACGAACAACGCGAGAGCCAATCGTCAAAGAAGAATGATCGAGCGAAAGACAGAATCAAAGAAAACCGCCTAATTTATTTTATTATTAGCTCGTTCCTGTAGGACAAAACGGCCATTCAGTAGCTTTTAAATTACACTGATGACAGATGGGTCGTAAAAAACGACATAGGAGGGGCTCGCCGACCCCATAATAAGTAAGCATGTAGACTAGAGTGAAGTGGAGGGCGGGAGGGTGGTGTGAGACAGGATGAGAGTTGGGGGGGGGGGAAGAGACAACGAAGGCAGTGGGTGAGGCATCTCACGGGGGATGAGGTATAGAGGCAGTGATGAAGGGATAGTCTCCCTGGGTATTCACACATACCATATGGAACAGGGAAGGTGGAGATGGGGAACTAGGAAGGGGGATGGAGAGGATGAGAGCGTTTGGTCCCTGGAACGTAGGTAGGAGGAGGCGGGAGGATTGACAAGTTTCGAATTGAAGTTCTGGGGGGTCTTGAACTGTGTGTGGAGAGGGTGGCGCCTCGTAGGTCATGGCTCGGAGTGGGCTGAGAAGGGGGAGATAGGGCAAGTTGGGGTAATACATCGACGATGACAAATTAATGGGCCACTGATGGAGATTCTTTGGTATGTATTGTGCTGCTTTCTCCATCTAGTCTCCCTACTTCATTGCCTGTCTCTTTCCTTCTCTTTGATGCGGGAAGATGGAGAGGGGGTGTGGGAGAGATAAATGAATACAGGCAGCAATTGTATTTGCTAATAGAGGATTAATTTATTTTCCCATGTTCAGTGATTTCGTTTTTCGATTTCGTTTTATTTCTTTTTTCCCCCCTCCGTTCGCCTTCTTGTTTGAGGTTGACGTTGATATATTTTTATGAGCGAGTGGTTTGAAAAGTGGGAGGTGTAAAAAAAAGAAAAGTGTTTAGGAAACTCTTAGAGAAGAAGAGTATTTTTCGGCGTAAACGTTTGCGTCGATTCACCTCTGTGTATTAATGAACTTTGGTTGAAGAGTAGTGTGGTTTGTTTGCAATGAAAAATGAATAAACACGATTTGTCTTCAGATTTTGACGAAGTTTGGGTTTGAGTGTTTATGATATGAGTGGCATTTTTGTTCCATACAGTGAGCTAAATGGTCAGGCCACAAGGATTCCAAAGTCTCAGAACTCGATATGGGAAGGAATCCAGCTGGCAATTGTTAATAGTGATTAGAAGCTTCTATCGCATGAGGTAGGGGGGGGGGGGGTCATAAAATGAGATATCCCTTATAGTACAGAATTTAGGATCTATTCTTTGACTTGGAATTTCATTCTCAATAAACGTGTTCTTTAATACAAATATAACAACTACCAGAGGTTCCTGGGGGCGGGGGTGGCTCAGTCGGTAGCGCGCCAGTCTCGTAATCTGTAGTTTCCAGGTTCGAGTCCCAGCTGGGTCAGCGTTGAGATTTATCTCCGCAAAAATTCCCCGCCCACGGTCAGTAGGGGACACCGATGGGCTTGGGAAGGCCCCGTCCGTCGGATGGGACGTTAAGCCGTGGCCCCGTGTGCGGGAGAGCCATACCCTGTGCACGTTAAAGAACACGCTGGATGGCCTTGACGGGAGGCTACCATCTGTCTCTCAACAGCTGTTCCAGTGGGTCCCCTCCCCCAACCTTCTCTGAGCCTTCGGGGTCCATGTGACCTGGCCATTTAGCCCATTGTGTGCAAAAAGGTGCCGCTCAGAGGTAAAACAACCCAACTAAATACTGCTGATACACTCAGTGGCCGTTTGAAATATGACCACTCCACTCCGATGTTTTGTCAGTGGGAAATTCACTTCGAAGATCTATAACTTCTAAAGTAAGCGTTTTATGAGAAAATGTGACTGAGGATAATTTAAAGTTATCAATCAAACCTATCTAAATCTTGCTTGCGACAAAATTCTTTAGGTATTTAAATTGCTAGGGAGGTTTAGGCATTTAAAAATAGCAGTGCATTGTAAGAAATTTATCAAAAAATTAAGCGAATATTTAACTGTTTTACACACACTTATAAAATAGGTATTTATTTATGAAATGGTTTGAAATAATACTTTTATTTGGGTTCAATTTACTTCCAAGGCAAATTCTTTTGTCTAGCCATAAGTGAAAAAATAAAAATAAATACCCCCTCAAGCAGCTGCTTGCCACAGAGGTCTGACAGGAGCCTGTCAGTTTATTTTGCCAATGCTGTTGTTAAATATTCAGTTTCCATAAACACTTTAAATAGTAAGGGAATATTGTTCAAAATCAGTATTTTGATTGAATTCAATGAGATCTTTAATTCACCTTTAGTTCATTTTCCCCATTTGTTTTTCATTCAATTTAATAGTTATGTAGCTTCGAATTTGGTGTCCTATTGACATAACAACGGGCGATCATAATTCAATGATCACTAAGGGTATTTTATCCAAGGTTTAAACTCTGTTTCATTTCTTATGAGGTAACTAAGACTAATCATTAGTCGCTTTGCATGGTAGATTTAAAATTTAAAAAAAAAAAATCCTTTTTGATCCCCCTATCCACGGAAGTCTGATAAGGGTTGGGTTGTTTTACCTCTGAGCGGCACTTTTTTGCACACCATGGGCTAAATGGCCAGGTCACATGGACCCCGAAGGCTCAGAGAAGGTTGGGAGAGGGGACCCACTGGAACAGCTGTTGGGAGACAGCTGGTAGTCTCCCGTCAAGGCCATCCAGCGTGTTCTTTAACGTGAACAGAGTATGGTCTCCCGCACACGGGGCCACGGCTTTACGTCCCATCCGACGGACGACGGCCTTTCCAAGCGCATCGGTGTCCCCTACTGACCGTGGGCAGGGCGGGAAATTTTTCGGAGATAAATCTCAACGCTGACCCAGCTGGGACTCGAAACTGGGAACTACAGATTACGAGCCTGGCGCGCTACCGACTGAGCCACTCCCTCCCCAGTCTGATAAGAACTGGGTCAGGTTAATGCGTAATAGCAAAGATCTTTGAAGAAGGGAGACTTCGAAAGAAAGACAAAATCAGAAAACAAACATCAAGTCCTTCTCCGGGATTCGAATTCGGATCACTATGCTCTGAAGAAAAGACCCATCTACCACTGGGATGATACGGACGATTTTTATGGCATTTCTTTTTTACTTTCGGTGGGGAAATAGTCTGAGTGAAAACAACTTTATAGTCAACATATAAATGTTTACGATTATGGCAGATATTTTATCTGTGTGCACATTTGCAGCGTTAGTTCGCTGAAATTCTTAAGCAGAGAATAACACAGCTTTAAGACAGAGAACAAGATGGTGCGTTGGGTTGTTTTACCTCTGAGCGGCACTTTTTTGCACACCATGGGCTAAAGAGCCAGGTTACAAGGACCCGAAGACTCAGAGAAGGTTGGGGGAGGGGACCCATTGGAACAGCTGTTCAGAGACAGATCGTAGTTTCCAATCAAGGCTATCCAGTGTGTTCTTTAACGTGCACAGGGTATGGCTCTCCCGCACACGGGGCTACGACTTAAAGTTCCATCCGACGGACGGCGGCATTTCCAAGCCCATCGGTGTCCCCTACTGACCGTGGGCAGGGTGGTGAGTTTTGCGGAGATAAATCTCAACGCGTGACCCAGCTGGGACTCGAACTTGAGAATTGCAGATTACGAGCCTGGCGCGCTACCGACTGAGCCACCTACGTCCCATAAGATGGTACTTCAAGGCTAAGAACAATATGGGACTCTTGGATTGAGAAGAAGGCGGAGCTTTAAGACTATAAATATCTCTGTTAAAGTTATAACAATGAGGATATGTTATGTCAGTAGTGTGTTATGACAAAGTTATGTCAGTAGTGCTCCTTGACACCCGTGGTCTATAAGTTAAGGTCTTAAGTAATGCATCAAATTTCTTTAAATCCGTCACGTTACTTTTATTACAATGCAGAAAATGCCAACAAAAGGATATATATTACTTATATTATAATCTTGAAAGCGGCAATGTGGGCGACCGAGACCACCAAACCGAGGCTACGAGCTTGTCACACTGAGACTGGGTAGTCCGTGGCATCAGCTAATGAGAAAATGTTATGTGAAATAATTAACATCAAGTAGCGTGGTCTTAGCGGTCTGATCCTGTCAAGCAAGTAATGAGAACGCTTTTGGGAGACTCCCTACATGGAAAATGTTACAGTTGAATTTCCTAAAAATAAAAATGCAAAGCTTTATTGTACCGATGGGGTAGTTTGATATTTTGTTCAGAGCTGCGAAAGGAAAGAGAGGTTTTTATTGTTTGTGTTTGGTTGGGATGAGGGAGATAGATGACGCCCCTGTTGATAGCGAAAAGGATCTTAGGCAAGACTTTAAAAATGGCATAGTAGGATTTGGGTTGGGATGTTTTACCTCTGAGCGGCAGTTTTTTGCACACCATGGGCTAAATGGCCAGGTCACATGGACCTCGTAGGCTCAGAGAAGGTTGGGGGAGGGGACCCACTGGAACAGCTGTTGGGAGACAGATGGTAGTCTCCCGTCAAGGCTCCAGCGTGTTCTTTAACGTGCACAGGGTATGGCTCTCCCGCACACGGGGTCACGGCTTAAAGTCCCATCCGACGGACGGCGGCCTTTCCAAGCCCATCGGTGTCCCCTACTGACCGTGGGCAGGGCAGGGAATTTTGCGGAGAGGCATAGTAGGAGAAACAAGGGTAGTAGTCGGTAGAGAACCAGTTTTGTGACCTGATGTTCCCACGATCATTTTTCTATCGTCTATGCAATTTTTCTCCGCTAATTCCGCTGCTGCGAGAAAAAGGAAACCGATGGGCTTAAAAAGTTTATTTCTGTGCGGGAGAGCCATAAACTATGCATATAAAAGAACTCGCTGGATGATCTTGAAGTGAAGCTTCTATCTGTCTCCAAACAGCTCAGGTTTCTCTTTTCCTATATAGCTCTAAGTTTTTCGGGTCCTACTGCGTTGGGTTGTTTTACCTCTGAGAGGCACTTTTTTGCACACCATGGGCTAAATGGCCAGGTCACAAGGACCCCGAAGGCTCAGAGAAGGTTGGGGGAGGGGACCCACTGGAACAGCTGTTGGGAGACAAATGGTAGCCTCCCGTCAAGGCCATCCAGCGTGTTCTTTAACGTGCACAGGGTATGATTCTCCCGCACACGGGGCCACGGCTTAACGTCCCATCCGAGGGACGGCAGCCTTTCCAAACCCATCGGTGTCCCCTACTGACCGTGGGCAGGGCGGAGAATTTTGCGGAGATAAATCTCAACGCTGACCCAGCTGGGGCTCAAACCTGAGAACTACAGATTACGAGCCTGGCGCGCTACCGACTGAGCCTCCCTCCCGCCCCCGGGTCCTACTGACTTGGCCATTTAGCTCATTGTGCAAACATATTTTTGTACAGATGAAATTACTCCAGCCCAGCCTGTAAGGCTCTCAAGCTTGGCTGGAGTGCAGTGAATATTCATTTGCTTGTAGTTTCAATTTAGTTCGCATGAGGCTGGGCTGGAGTTCTCACAGGTTTCTTTCCCCTCACTCCAGTCCAGCCTGAGTAGAAAGAAAATAGTATATAATGGATCTATAAATAAAACAAATAAATAAATATTCCTTCAAGCAGCTGTTGTCACAGAGGTCTGACAGGATCTTGTCAGTTTATACGCCATAGTAAAAGGTCTGTGAGGATGGAGGTCCTCAGCAGAAAAACAACACGAACACCCATGGCTCGAATCCAGGTCCCTTAGATCAGTAGCCAAGCGTGCTAACCACTCGGCCACGGGATTGGTGTGGTTTAGGCAATAGCGCGACAGACTCGTAATCTTCAGTTGCCAGGTTCGAGACTCAGCTACGCCAGAGTTGAGATTTATCTCCTCAAATCTCCCCACCCTGCCCACGGTGAGTAGGGGACACCGATGGGCTTGGAAAGGCCATCGCCCTTGACTGGATGTTAAGCGGTGACCCCTGTGCGGAAGAGCCATATCCTGTGCACATTAAAGGACACGCTGTAGGCCTTAATGAAACGCCAGGCTGGTAATCTGTAGTTCCCAGGTTCGAGTCCCAACTTCGTCAGCGTTGAGATTTATCTCCGCAAAATTTCCCCGCCCTGCCCACGGTCAGTACGGGACACCGATGGGCTTGGAAAGGCCACCGTCCGTCGGATACGACGTTAAGCCGTGGCCCCGTGTGCGGGAGAGCCAACCCTGTGCGCGTTAAAGAACACGCTGGGTGGCTTTGACGGGAGGCTACCATCTGTCTCCCAACAGCTGTTCCAGTGGGTCCCCTCCCCCAACCTTCTCTGAGCCTTCGGGGTCCATGTGACCTGGCCATTTAGCCCATGGTGCGGAAAAAGTGCCGCTCAGAGGTAAAACAATCCAACCCAATCCTTAATGAATAAATAAATAAAAAAACCTCAAGCAGCTGCTTGCCACAGAGGTCTGACAGGAGCCTGTCAGTTTATATGCCACAGTAGGAGATCTGAGAGGATGGCAGGACCTCAGCAGAAAAACGACACACACATCCATGCCTAATTCCGGGGCTCGAACCCAGGTCCCTTAGATCAGTAGCCAAGCGTGCTAACCACTCGGCCACGGGACGGCTCCTTAATGAAAGACATATGGTAGCCTTTCCTTTATGTCTCCTAACAACTACAGAGTGGGTCCCCTCCCCCAACCTTCTCTGAGAGTTTGGGATCCTTGTGACCTGGCCTTTTAGTCTGTTGCGGGTAACAAATTGCCACTTAGAGGTAAAACAGCTCAACCCCAGGTATAAAAATTGTTCGATATTTCCATATGCCCACGTTGAGATTTTTTTCCGCAACCCCCCCCCCTCCCGCTGAATCCTCTACCCCGCACTCGGTCAGAAAGAGGACACCAATGGGCTTGGAGAGCACATCCGTCGGATGGGAGGTTAAACAGTGCTGCTTGTGCAGGAAAGCCGAACTCTATACACGTTTAAAGAGCATGCTGGATGGCCTTGATGGCTGCTGTCTTTCACCTATTAGCTGTTTAGTGGATCGCTCTTCCCAACTCTCTCTTAGGCATGGGGGGTGGGGGGGCTTTAGGTCCTCCAACATGTTACTGTAGTTTCAATTTTTCTTTTAGTTCCCCCTTTATTATTTTATTTACTTTTGTCTTTTGTGCACATCTCGAGAACTCGTTGGCTGCTAACCTTTCTGCTAGAATCGAAGCTCTGATACATTATTATACCTTTACTAAACATTATTTTCTATTTACGTACTCTTCATATCTCTGCTGTGAACCAAGGACGTTAAACGTTTTGAATGGGTCAGGGACATTAACTCTGTCCGTGGAAATATTCAACTTCTCGATCTTATCCAGATCCATGTTTTAAAACACTTCGCAAAATTGCGCTGAAAATTATTTTTTTATTAATATATTTGAATTTCATGAAACAATTAACATCCTTATTGCTGTATTACAATAGTTGAAACGTATCAACCCTGAATTCATTCACAGGTTTCTTACATGCGCAAAAGTTATACTATTCTTTTAAATTCCTGTTAAGTATGGAAACCAAATCGAAAGGAAATTTCTTAATGCATAGCTGCTTGAGAGAATTTTTTTTACCAAAAGTCATCGAACAGTGTCCCCTTTGTTTTTTCCAAGCCCATCAGTGTACCCTTTCTGACCAAGGGACGGGGGTGGCTCAGTCGGTAGCGCGCCAGGCTCGTAATCTGCAGTTCCCAGGTTCGAGTCCCAGCTGGGTCAAAGTTGAGATTTATCTCCGCAAAACTACCCGCCCTGCCCACGGTCCGTAGGGGACATCGATTGGCTTGGATAGGCCGCCGTCCATCGGAAGCCCTTGCCCCGTGTGCTGGAGAGCCATACCCTGTGCACGTTAATGAACACGCTGGATGGCCCTGACGGTAGGCTACCATCTGTCTCCTAACAGATGTTCCAGTGGGTCCCCTCCCCCAACCTTCTCTGAGCCTTCGGGGTCCTTGTGACCTGACCATTTAGCCCATGGTCTGCAAAAAAAGTGCCGCTCAGTGGTAAAACAACCAACCCAACTTTCTGACCATGGCGATGGTAGTGGTTGGGGGAGGGGAGGTTAGAGAAGAAAAATCTTAATGCTGACACAGTTGGAACTCGAACCTGAGAACTGTAAATTCCCACCGAAGACGGCTTTTAAGCTCATCGATGCACTCTTTCTAACCGAGGACAGAACGAGCACTAGTTGATAAAAAACAGCAGCAAGCAGTTCTTTACACTTTAATACATGCTTACTTAAGATCCAGAAGTCCTGGAAATATTCTCATTCTATGAAACTTTCAGTAGGACCACAGTATAAGTATTCTGAAATTCTGAATTAAAATGCTATGATGATGAACATCAGCAATAATAAACAGTTTCAATGGGATGAAAGTTTGTTATTTAATATGAATCCCTTTGTCTATATACCTAACATATTCTAGGCCATATAGAACATAGTTCATAAACCTCTTTGGTAATGGGTACTCTTCCTAATTCAACTTAATCTTTGCTTTGAACATGGCACTTATTATTGGCCTTCGTTGACTCCTTTTATTACCCATAAAATCCAATCACCAAACTCTAAAGATCCTTGTTAAGCATATACAGCCAAGAGCATTAAGTAGCTTGCTTATACCATAACAGGAGTTGTGAAACATCGAATAGCGAATTGATCATTATAACAAAGTGCAATAATACCCTCTGATCATCACTGAATAAATGAATAAACTGGAAGTGATAGTTTGTTTACTTTATGTGTTTAATAATTCCAAAAGGATGAGGGGCGGGAGTGGCTCAGTCGGTAGCGCGCCAGGCTCGTAATCTGTAGTTCCCAGGTTCGAGTTCCAGCTGGGTCAGCGTTGAGATTTATCTCCGCAAAATTCCCCTCCCTGCCCACGGTCAGTAGGGAACACCGATGGGTTTGGAAAGGCCGCCGTCCGTCGGATGGGACGTTAAGCCGTGGCCCCGTGTGCGGGAGAGCCATACCCTGTGCACGTTAAAGAACACGCTGGATGGCCTTGACGGGAGGCTACCATCTGTCTCCCAACAGCTGTTCCAGTGGGTCCCCTCCCCCAACCTTCTCTGAACCTTCGGGGTCCATGTGACCTGGCCATTTAGCCCATGGTGTGCAAAAAAGTGCAGCTCAGAGGTAAAACAACCCAACCCAAAAGGATGGGTCGAGTGTTTTGTCGTTATGTCTGTTCCATGTCAGAACATAACACTTTAGGTCGGTGTTTACTTTAAAGGAAATAGCATGACTCTTTCGACTGTGTAACTATCTTTGTATGCAATATTATGATAAATTTTATAACAATATTATCTCTGCGTGACAAATTTCGAATTTCGTAAAAAATGGTCAATATAAAGCACCCTGGATAAACTATGCTGGGAATGTAACAAATTTAATAATGGCTACCAAGAGGCTACGAAGCTAATCTCGCAATTTGCAGTTCCCAGGTTCGAGTCCCCACTGTGCCAGCGTTGAAATATACTTCCTTTGACTCCCATCTTCCCCTCGGTGAGAAAGGAGGCACTTGTGGTCTTGGAAATGTCGTTGTTCTTCGGATAGGACGTTAGGCTTTGGCCAGGAGACCCATCCCTATTGCAAGTTGAACACGCTGGGTGGATTTGACGAGAGATTACCATATGCCTCTTAACAACTGTTCAGTGAATCCTCTTCCCTCAAAATTCTCTGAGCTCTTGGTCAGAGAATAGTCGGCGACCTGATTATTTAGCCCATTGTGTGCAAAAACAGTGTTGGGGCAGGGGTGGCTCAGTCGGTAGAGCGCCAGGTTCGTAATCTGCAGTTCCCAGGTTCGAGTCCCTCTTGGACTAGCATTGAGATTTGTCTCCCCAAAACTCCTTATCCTTGGTCAGTAGGGGACACCGATGGGCTTGGAAAGGCCGCCGTCCGTCGGATGGGACGTTAAGCCGTGGCCCCGTGTGCGGGAGAGCCATACCCTGTGCACGTTAAAGAACACGCTGGATGGCCTTGACGGGAGGCTACAATCTGTCTCCCAACAGCTGTTCCAGTGGGTCCCCTCCCCCAACCTTCTCTGAGCCCTCGGGTCATTGTGACCTGGCCATTTAGCCCATTGTGTGGAAAAGAGTACCACCTAGAGGTAAAATAGAAATTTAGATAGATTAGATTGAGATATTTAATTTATCCTTCGTTACATTTTCTCATAAAACGATTAGATAAGAAGTTATATATATAGAGCTCCGAAGTTAACTTCCACTGACTAAAGTGGAAGGAGGTGGACATAACAATTTAAGGAGTGCTCTTTCAAATGAGAAAGAGACAACTAATTTTGTTCGGCTTTTTCGTTGACCATTTTTCGTTTTAATAATAATTAAAAATTTTATTGCAAATTGTTTGATAATTCTCACAACTCTATTTTACTTCACTGCTTAATTTAAATTAAAAAAATATTTTTTTTAATGATTATAACTCACTAGCTTACGTGTATAAATAATCTGCAGCCCCAGTTCAACCCATAAAAGTGCGGATAGATATAACAACCCAACCCTCCTTGAAGAATAAATAGTCCTCTATTTCCTGAAAAGAAAACAAACGTGATATCAATTCGCGGTGAAACCACTAAGGCAGTGGTTCTCAACCTTTTGTGCTTCACGTAAACCCTGGAAATGTGTATGTAACTGGCGTACCCCTTGTACAGATTGATAAAACTATAGTCATAGTATAACAATGGGAATAAAATAAAACATATATATCGGTGATTCTCAATATTTTATGCTTCACGTACCCCCTGGAAATGTGTATGTAACTGGCGTACCCCTTGTATAGAGAGATAAAACTATAGTTATATTATAACAATGGGAATAAAACATATATATCAGTGGTTCTCAACCTTTTATGCTTCACGTACCCCCTGGAAATGTGTATGTAACTGGCGTACCCCTTGTATAGATTGATAAAACTCTAGTTATAGTATAACAATGGGAATAAAATATAACATATATATCAGTGGTTCTCAACCTTTTATGCTTCACGTACTCCCTGGAAAAGTGTATGTACCTGGCGTACCCCTTGTATAGATTGATAAAACTCTAGTTATAGTATAACAATGGGAATAAAATAAAACAAATATATCAGTGGTTCTCAACCTTTTATGCTTCACGTACCCCCTGGAAATGTGTATGTAACTGGCGTACCCCTTGCATAGATAGATAAAACTATAGTAATAGTATAACAATGGGAATAAAATAAAACATATATATCAGTGGTTCTCAACCTTTTATGCTTCACGTACCCCCTGGAAATGTGTATGTAATTGGCGTACCCCTTGTATAGATTGATAAAACTATAGTTAGAGTATAACAATGGGAATAAAATAAAACAAATATATCAGTGGTTCTCAACCTTTTATGCTTCACGTACCCCCTGGAAATGTGTATGTAACTGGCGTACCCCTTGCATAGATAGATAAAACTCTAGTTATAGTATAACAATGGGAATAAAATAAAACAAATATATCAGTGGTTCTCAACCTTTTATGCTTCACGTACCCCCTGGAAATGTGTATTTAACTAGCGTACCCCTTGTATAGATAGATAAAACTATAGTTATAGTATAACAATGGGAATAAAATAAAACATATATATCAGTGGTTCTCAACCTTTTATGCTTCACGTACCCCCTGGAAATGTGTATGTAACTAGCGTACCCCTTGTATAGATAGATAAAACTATAGTTATAGTATAACAATGGGAATAAAATAAAACATATATATCAGTGGTTCTCAACCTTTTATGCTTCACGTACCCCCTGGAAATGTGTATGTAACTGGCGTACCCCTTGTATAGATAGATAAAACTATAGTTATAGTATAACAATGGGAATAAAATAAAACATATATATCAGTGGTTCTCAACCTTTTATGCTTCACGTACCCCCTGGAAATGTGTATGTAACTGGCGTACCCCTTGTATAGATAGATAAAACTAGAGTTATAGTATAACAATGGGAATAAAATAAAACATATATATCAGTGGTTCTCAACCTTTTATGCTTCACGTACCCCCTGGAAATGTGTATGTAACTAGCGTACCCCTTGTATAGATAGATAAAACTATAGTTATAGTATAACAATGGGAATAAAATAAAACATATATATCAGTGGTTCTCAACCTTTTATGCTTCACGTACCCCCTGGAAATGTGTATGTAACTAGCGTACCCCTTGTATAGATAGATAAAACTATAGTTATAGTATAACAATGGGAATAAAATAAAACATATATATCAGTGGTTCTCAACCTTTTATGCTTCACGTACCCCCTGGAAATGTGTATTTAACTAGCGTACCCCTTGTATAGATAGATAAAACTATAGTTATAGTATAACAATGGGAATAAAATAAAACATATATATCAGTGGTTCTCAACCTTTTATGCTTCACGTACCCCCTGGAAATGTGTATGTAACTGGCGTACCCCTTGTATAGATAGATAAAACTCTAGTTATAGTATAACAATGGGAATAAAATAAAACATATATATCAGTGGTTCTCAACCTTTTATGCTTCACGTACCCCCTGGAAATGTGTATGTAACTAGCGTACCCCTTGTATAGATAGATAAAACTATAGTTATAGTATAACAATGGGAATAAAATAAAACATATATATCAGTGGTTCTCAACCTTTTATGCTTCACGTACCCCCTGGAAATGTGTATGTAACTGGCGTACCCCTTGTATAGATAGATAAAACTATAGTTATAGTATAACAATGGGAATAAAATAAAACATATATATCAGTGGTTCTCAACCTTTTATGCTTCACGTACCCCCTGGAAATGTGTATGTAACTGGCGTACCCCTTGTATAGATAGATAAAACTAGAGTTATAGTATAACAATGGGAATAAAATAAAACATATATATCAGTGGTTCTCAACCTTTTATGCTTCACGTACCCCCTGGAAATGTGTATGTAACTAGCGTACCCCTTGTATAGATAGATAAAACTATAGTTATAGTATAACAATGGGAATAAAATAAAACATATATATCAGTGGTTCTCAACCTTTTATGCTTCACGTACCCCCTGGAAATGTGTATGTAACTAGCGTACCCCTTGTATAGATAGATAAAACTATAGTTATAGTATAACAATGGGAATAAAATAAAACATATATATCAGTGGTTCTCAACCTTTTATGCTTCACGTACCCCCTGGAAATGTGTATTTAACTAGCGTACCCCTTGTATAGATAGATAAAACTATAGTTATAGTATAACAATGGGAATAAAATAAAACATATATATCAGTGGTTCTCAACCTTTTATGCTTCACGTACCCCCTGGAAATGTGTATGTAACTGGCGTACCCCTTGTATAGATAGATAAAACTCTAGTTATAGTATAACAATGGGAATAAAATAAAACATATATATCAGTGGTTCTCAACCTTTTATGCTTCACGTACCCCCTGGAAATGTGTATGTAACTAGCGTACCCCTTGTATAGATAGATAAAACTATAGTTATAGTATAACAATGGGAATAAAATAAAACATATATATCAGTGGTTCTCAACCTTTTATGCTTCACGTACCCCCTGGAAATGTGTATGTAACTGGCGTACCCCTTGTATAGATAGATAAAACTATAGTTATAGTATAACAATGGGAATAAAATAAAACATATATATCAGTGGTTCTCAACCTTTTATGCTTCACGTACCCCCTGGAAATGTGTATGTAACTGGCGTACCCCTTGTATAGATAGATAAAACTAGAGTTATAGTATAACAATGGGAATAAAATAAAACATATATATCAGTGGTTCTCAACCTTTTATGCTTCACGTACCCCCTGGAAATGTGTATGTAACTAGCGTACCCCTTGTATAGATAGATAAAACTATAGTTATAGTATAACAATGGGAATAAAATAAAACATATATATCAGTGGTTCTCAACCTTTTATGCTTCACGTACCCCCTGGAAATGTGTATGTAACTAGCGTACCCCTTGTATAGATAGATAAAACTATAGTTATAGTATAACAATGGGAATAAAATAAAACATATATATCAGTGGTTCTCAACCTTTTATGCTTCACGTACCCCCTGGAAATGTGTATTTAACTAGCGTACCCCTTGTATAGATAGATAAAACTATAGTTATAGTATAACAATGGGAATAAAATAAAACATATATATCAGTGGTTCTCAACCTTTTATGCTTCACGTACCCCCTGGAAATGTGTATGTAACTAGCGTACCCCTTGTATAGATAGATAAAACTATAGTTATAGTATAACAATGGGAATAAAATAAAACATATATATCAGTGGTTCTCAACCTTTTATGCTTCACGTACCCCCTGGAAATGTGTATGTAACTGGCGTACCCCTTGTATAGATAGATAAAACTAGAGTTATAGTATAACAATGGGAATAAAATAAAACATATATATCAGTGGTTCTCAACCTTTTATGCTTCACGTACCCCCTGGAAATGTGTATGTAACTAGCGTACCCCTTGTATAGATAGATAAAACTATAGTTATAGTATAACAATGATAATAAAATAAAACATACATATCAGTGGTTCTCAACCTTTTATGCTTCACGTACCCCCTGGAAATGTGTATGTAACTGGCGTACCCCTTGTATAGATAGATAACACTATAGTTATAGTATAACAATGGGAATAAAATAAAACATATATATCAGTGGTTCTCAACCTTTTATGCTTCACGTACCCCCTGGAAATGTGTATGTAACTGGCGTACCCCTTGTATAGATAGATAAAACTATAGTTATAGCATAACAATGGGAATAAAATAAAACATACATATCAGTGGTTCTCAACCTTTTATGCTTCACGTACCCCCTGGAAATGTGTATGTAACTGGCGTACCCCTTGTATAGATAGATAAAACTATAGTTATAGTATAAGAATGGAAATAAAATAAAACATATATATCAGTGGTTCTCAACCTTTTATGCTTCACGTACCCCCTGGAAATGTGTATGTAACTGGCGTACCCCTTGTATAGATAGATAAAACTAGAGTTATAGTATAACAATGGGAATAAAATAAAACATATATATCAGTGGTTCTCAACCTTTTTATGCTTCACGTACCCCCTGGAAATGTGTATGTAACTGGCGTACCCCTTGTATAGATAGATAAAACTATAGTTATATTATAACAATGGGAATAAAATAAAACATATATATCAGTGGTTCTCAACCTTTTTATGCTTCACGTACCCCCTGGAAATGTGTATGTAATTGGCGTACCAATTGTATAGATAGATAAAACTATAGTTATAGTATAACAATGGGAATAAAATAAAACATATATATCAGTGGTTCTCAACCTTTTTATGCTTCACGTACCCCCTGGAAATGTGTATGTAACTGGCGTACCCCTTGTATAGATAGATAAAACTAGAGTTATAGTATAACAATGGGAATAAAATAAAACATATATATCAGTGGTTCTCAACCTTTTATGCTTCACGTACCCCCTGGAAATGTGTATGTAACTGGCGTACCCCTTGTATAGATAGATAAAACTATAGTTATAGCATAACAATGGGAATAAAATAAAACATACATATCAGTGGTTCTCAACCTTTTATGCTTCACGTACCCCCTGGAAATGTGTATGTAACTGGCGTACCCCTTGTATAGATAGATAAAACTCTAGTTATAGTATAAGAATGGGAATAAAATAAAACATATATATCAGTGTTTCTCAATCTTTTATGTTTCACGTACCCCCTGGAAATGTGTATGTAACTGGCGTACCCCTTGTATAGATAGATAAAACTTATAGTTATAGCATAACAATGGGAATAAAATAAAACATACATATCAGTGGTTCTCAACCTTTTATGCTTCACGTACCCCCTGGAAATGTGTATGTAATTGGCGTACCCCTTGTATAGATAGATAAAACTATAGTTATAGTATAACAATGGGAATAAAATAAAACATATATATCAGTGGTTCTCAACCTTTTGTGCTTCACGTACCCCCTGGAAATGTGTATGTAACTGGCGTACCCCTTGTATAGATAGATAAAACTAGAGTTATAGTATAACAATGGGAATAAAATAAAACATATATATCAGTGGTTCTCAACCTTTTTATGCTTCACGTACCCCCTGGAAATGTGTATGTAACTGGCGTACCCCTTGTATAGATAGATAAAACTAGAGTTATAGTATAACAATGGGAATAAAATAAAACATATATATCAGTGGTTCTCAACCTTTTATGCTTCACGTACCCCCTGGAAATGTGTATGTAACTGGCGTACCCCTTGTATAGATAGATAAAACTATAGTTATATTATAACAATGGGAATAAAATAAAACATATATATCAGTGGTTCTCAACCTTTTTATGCTTCACGTACCCCCTGGAAATGTGTATGTAATTGGCGTACCCCTTGTATAGATAGATAAAACTATAGTTATAGTATAACAATGGGAATAAAATAAAACATATATATCAGTGGTTCTCAACCTTTTATGCTTCACGTACCCCCTGGAAATGTGTATGTAACTGGCGTACCCCTTGTATAGATAGATAAAACTATAGTTATAGCATAACAATGGGAATAAAATAAAACATACATATCAGTGGTTCTCAACCTTTTATGCTTCACGTACCCCCTGGAAATGTGTATGTAATTGGCGTACCCCTTGTATAGATAGATAAAACTATAGTTATAGTATAACAATGGGAATAAAATAAAACATATATATCAGTGGTTCTCAACCTTTTATGCTTCACGTACCCCCTGGAAATGTGTATGTAATTGGCGTACCCCTTGTGTAGATAGATAAAACTATAGTTATAGTATAACAATGGGAATAAAATAAAACATATATATCAGTGATTCTAAATCTTTTATGTTTCACGTACCCCCTGGAAATGTGTATGTAACTGGCGTACCCCTTGTATAGATAGATAAAACTATAGCTATAGTGTAACAATGGGAATAAAATAAAACATATATATCAGTGGTTCTAAATCTTTTATGCTTCACGTACCCCCTGGAAATGGGTATGTAATTAGCGTACCCCTTGTATAAATAGATAAAACTATAGCTATAGTATAACAATGGGAATAAAATGAAACATATATATCAGTGGTTCTCAACCATTTATGCTTCACATAATTTTAATTGATTTTATTAATTTTTTCAAGCATTTTTTGACTCTTTTGGATGATGTCCACTTCGAAACGTTTCACCTACACTTTCACGTGCTTAAATATTTCAGTTGGTTGTTTTATCTCTTAGCGGCACTTTTTTGCACACCATGGGCCAAATGGCCAAGTCGCAAGGACCCTGAAGGCTCAGAGAAGGTTGGGGGCCCACTGGAACAGCTGTTGGGAGACAAATGGTAGCCTCCCGTCAAGGCCATCCAGCATGTTCTTCAACGTGCACAGGGCATGGCTCTCCCGCACACGGGGCCACGGCTTAACGTCCCATCCGACGGACGGCGGCATTTACAAGCCCATCGATGTCCCCTACTGATCGTGGGCATGGGGGGGAATTTTGCGGAGATAGATTTCAACGCTGACCCAGCTGGGACTCGAACCTGGAAACTACAGATTACGAGCCTGCGCGCTACCGACTGAGCCACACCCGCCCCCGAAGTGATGTAGAATGCTTACATTAGTAAGAAATTTTGCATATATTGGCATGTTTCATTGTAATTCGCGCTCGATGCAGTGTCCATAATAATAAGCCAGTCAGTGTAGCATGCGACTGTTAAATATTCATGTTCTATAAATCTTTAAATACTGAGAGAATTGTCTTTTTAAAGAAGAGGACAGAGAAGAATCATAGGAGCTACTTCTAACTTTTACATGACTCCTCATTCAAGGGCATGTCCTGCTAAGACCAAAGTAAATATTGAAAAGTATTTGCCTTCCTAACCACTAGCCGAGATTGTCTGTTCCCAGACATTCAACCTTTTAGCTAGTAAGAGCTGAATGGAAAATGTTGTTGTCTAGGTGTAAAAAAGATACTATGATTTAGATTTTCAGAAACGTACAGAGAATAACAAAATATTAAAAAAATTTACTCCTCAACAGTTGCTTGTCATCGGCAAAGGTCTGTCATGAGCATGTCATTTAAATACGCTGCAGAGATCTGTGAGTAATTCCTCGGCAGAAAGACAATACAGAAAAGGAACATTTACACTTTATCCGGATTTGATTGGGTTGTTTTACCTCTGAGCGGCACTTTTTTGTACACAATGGGCTAAATGGCCAGGTAACAATCATCCCGAGGGTTCAGAGAAGGTTTGAGAGAGGGGACCCGCTGGATATCTGTTAGGGGACAGATGGTAGTTTCCCGTCAAGTTCATCCAGGGTGTTCTTTAAAGTCCACAGGGCCTGGCTCTCCCGCACATGGGGGCCACGGCTTCACGTTCCATCCGACGAACGGCGGCCTTTCCAAACCCATCGGTGTACTCTACTGACCGAGAGCAGGGCGGGGAGTTTTGCGGAGATAAATCTGAACGCTGGGTTGGGTTGGGTTGTTTTACCTCTGAGCGGCACTTTTTTGCACACTGTGGGTTAAATGTCCAGGTCACATGGACCCCGAAGGCTCAGAGAAGGTTGGGGGAGGGGACCCACTGGAATAGCTGTTGGGAGACAGATGGTAGCCTCCCGTCAAGGCCATCCAGCGTGTTCTTTAACGTGCACAGGGTATGTCTCTCCCGCACACGGGGCAACGGCTTAACGTCCCATCCGACGGACGGCGGCCTTTCCAAGCCCATCGGTGTCCCCTACTGACCGAGGGTAGGGCGGGGAATTATGCGGAGATAAATCTCAACGCTGGCCCAGGTGGAGTATGCTAACCACTCGGCCACCGAGAGAGTAAATATTAAAAATAAATAAATATTCCCTCATAAAGCTGCTTGTCACAGAAGTCTGACAGGAGCCTGTCAGTTGAATACGCAGTTGAGAAGATCAGTGGGGAAGTGAGACCTCAGCAGAAAGACTCGGAGCTCGAACCTTGGTCCCTCTGATCAGTAGCCAAGCGCGCTAACCACTCGACCATTGCAATATCTGAATTTTCCATTAGTTTGAATTTCTCACCGTTAGAAGACGCTAAATTTGCTAACTGACAAAGATATTTTTTTTTTTAAAAAAACGAGTGTTTTATATTCTCCAAAGTTGACTGGAATTTCTGTCGAAATTCAAGATTTAGGCAGATTGGATGCAGATTCCATCTTCAGTTACATTTTTCCAGTTGTGGGTTGTTTTACCTCTGAGCGGCACTTTTTTGCACACAATGGGCTAAATGGCCAGGTCACATGGACCCCGAAGGCTCAGAGAAGGTTGGGAGAGGGGACCCACTGGAACAGCTGTTGGGAGACAGATGGTAGCCTCCCGTAAAGGCCATCCAGCGTGTTCTTTAACGTGCACAGGGTATGTCTCTCCCGCACACGGGGCCTACATTTTTCCAGAGAAAGCTGATTTAAGGAGGCAACGGAGATTTGAATTTGGTTCTCCATTCATATAACTTGAAGATTTTTCCATTATTTTGCCAAATACCTACAAATATTGACGATTACTTTATCTTTAAAGTTGCTAAAACGAGTGCAATAAAACGTTTTAACTGAATATTTCCTCTTTTTTTAAACTGGTATGTAACACCCCTCTTTTTCTTTAGCAGCAGGAGTTCCTTTGTCTTTCTCAGAGTTGCAGTTGGGTTCCGTCCAGCGGAATGCCAAGACTATAAAATATTTCAACACCTTTGCCGACTCTGACACTACAGGACCTTAGTGACAAATGGATGGCTAACAATGATCCTTTTACTCTCTCCCGCAAAACAGTACAGCTGCTCCCAGGTTCCATTTCCTTTTGACCTGTTGACATGTAAAGAGAGTTGGGTGTCTCCAATGCTAAAAAGTAATGAATATCCGAAAATGCCCAAAGAGATTATATGGAATATACACTGGCAGAAATTGAAAAAAGAACACCCAAAAGGAATTCCTTTAGGGACGTCATATTATAATATGTTAATAGTTAAGGGCAGCAGAAACCGTGATCCAATATTGAAAGTCACTGGGTGAAATAATGACGTCACTGAGGACGACAACATGCAAACGTACAAGGAAATGTACGCATGCAAATGTACGTGGGTAGCGCACTTTTTTGCACACAATGGTCTAAATGTCCAGGCAACAAGGACCCCGAAGACTCAGAGAAGGTTGGGGGAGGAGACCCACTGGAAGAGCTGTTAGGAGACGGATGATAGCCTCCCTTCAAGGCCATCCAGCGCGTTCTTTAACGTGCACAGGGTATGGCTCTCCCGCACACGGATCCACGGCTTAACGTCCCATCCGACGGACGGCGACCTTTCCAAGGCCATCGGTGTCCCCTACTGAACACGGGCAGGGCGGGGAGTTTTTGCGGAGATAAATCTCAACTCTGACCCAGCTGGGACTCTAACCTGGGAACTGCAGATTACGAGCCTGGCACGCTACCGACTGAGTCATCCCCGCCCCCCCCCCTGACAGAGGCAGGGAGAGGGTCTCAACCTGAGTTGGGACTCGAGCCTGAGAACTGCAGATTACGAATCTGATCAATTAAGACCTCTTCAGTCTTAGTAGACTGTATTGATAGAAAGCTTGACTGGAAAGGTGAGAGACTAGACATCATAGCTTTAGAGTTTCACTAAATAATATATAGGCTTAATTAGTATAGTAGTCAGATGGAAAAGAATGCAGAAATTGATTGAAATAAACAGCCGGGTAGCATAAAGCAGTGAAAAATCAGTGAAAAAGTAACTTATAACTTAGTGATCATTGAATTATAGTCCGATTCCAGGTGTGTCAATAAGATGTTAATCTCTCAATCTCGTAAAATCATCGTTTTATGGGAAAATTGTGACTGAAAGTTAATTAAAGGTATTGATTGCGCTATCTAAATATCTATTTTCAACAATATTCGCTCAGTATTTAAAGAGTTATGGGGTAGTGTGAATATTTAACATAATCTATGTATACATACGAATTTAATGAATTTGCTTTAAACTTAAATACTTAAATAGGAATTAATATTTAAAATATCGTTTCTTTCAGTTATATATGTTACGGTAAAAGTGAATAATCCGGCGATTATGCATAATCGCCGGTTATTATACATAATTACCAATCATCTTGGTAAGTTTGATAAATTTCACTAAATTTCTCACTTTTACCGGCGATTATACATAATTCCCAGATGAAGTTGGTAAATTTGATAAATATGCCAGATTTCTCACTTTTACCGGCGATTATGTATAATTCCCAAATGAAGTTTGATATATTCCCCGAGTTATAGGGTGAAAACCGTGAGAACGCAATCTGACCTCTGAGAAAGCAAAAAAGACAGAAAAGGTGAAAAAGACAGTTTTCACCCTTAAAATGTAAAGTCTAAAACAGGAATCCGTCGTCCGATTTATAAAAAAAACCCCAAACATTTTTAAGCCCAGTGAGAATATATTAGTAAAGAAGGCCATGTTAATCCTAGACTGGCGATTATGCATAATGTCATATGTAAATATGATAAATCGTACTTAATCAAATTTACCGGACATTATGCATAATCGCCGGTGTAGGATTAACATGGCCATCTTTACTAATTCGTTCTCACTGGGTTTAAAACTTTTTGGGGATTTTTTTATAATTCGGACGACGGATTCCTGTTTTAGACTTTATATTTTAGGGGTGGAAACTGTCTTTTCCACCTTTTCTGTCTTTTTTGGTTTCTCAGAGCTCAGATTGCGTTCTCACGGTTTTTACCCTATAACTCGGGGAATATATCAAGCTTCATCTGGGAATTATACATAATCGCCGGTAAAAGTGAGAAATTCTGGCATATTTATCAAATATACCAACTTCATTTGGGAATTATGCATAATCGCCGGTAAAAGTGAGAATTTTAGTGAAATTTATCAAACTTACCAAGATGATTGGTGATTATGCATAATAACCGGCGATTATGCATAATCGCCGGATTAATCACTTTTACCGTAACATATACACTATCTGCGCTGATATTGATATTATTTTTACGTTTCTTATTATCTAACTTTCCGTAGATTTATTTTTACCCCAAGGTCAATATTCAATATTCAATATCTTAACTTTTATACGCGGCTGAAACTCAATCTTCCAACCAGTCGTGTGAAAACGACACATTATTGATAACAACAACTTACATCTGTGAGATTAATTTAATTGCTTGATTTTATTCTTAGCAATGAAATCAAACTTGCATTTAACGATGCTATACTTAAAAATTCCGTCAACATACAGAGGACGACATCATGCATCTTAGAATTTATGAAGATAGTCAAGATAGTGAATATCTTACCTTGGGGTAAAAATAAATCGGAAAGTTAGATAATAAGAAAAGTTGAAATAATATCGAAATAGCTCAGATAGTGTATATAACTGAAAGAAAGGTTATTTTAAATTTGAATAGATATTGACGCTGTGTTGGTAAGGTAGTAAATTACTTATATAAATTAGAACATAACTTTATAGTTATTATTATATATCATTTAATAGAGTAAGTGCATATTTTAAAATAAAACGTTGATACGTTTTTCGATATTAGTGTTAATATTTTATATTACGAGTACTTAGGAAAGATAGGGAAACATAAATTATCTCTTAAAGCACCTGCTAGAAGCAAAGTTCTAACATGAACTTATTAGTACCATATGAAAGAGAGAAGGTCTGTAAAGAATACGAGATCTCAGCTGAATTAAAACAGAGGAAAATGCGATATACCTAGTGCGTTTCGAAGGTCCAGTTCTTTCGAAGCCAAGCACGGTAATCTCTCAACCACCTTGTCGATATTAGAAATTACTTTGCTGCGATGAAACATCATCTAAACCTCAATACCTATTTAAACATTGAACGAATATTGTTGAAAAGCTGATATATATATATATAAATTCGATTAAGTTCTTTATCTTCAACGCCCGTTTTAGAAATTATAGAGCTTCGAAATTAGTTTCCCATTCAATACAAATTATCACCACCATATGGACTGTGCTGGTGATAATTCAGGGGACAGTACACAATCGTATCAGAATAATATGACCACCTACCATAGTATGGTAGGTGGTCATGTTATCCTGATACGACTGTGTATGTTTTGTGTGGGAGAGGATGGAAACAGGAATTGAGAGACAAAACCGTTTAGGAATTGAGGTTAGAAAAGGTAAGGATTCTTACCTTTTCTAAGTAGACTGATCATTTCAAGGTTTGCTCCGAATAATACTACTAGTTTTTGTTTTAAAACAATATATAGATTTTACTGACTTTAAGTACTGGAAAAGATTATTTTTGTTTCTCAATTGTTTTATCAATAACTACTACTAAATTCAATGAACCGAAACATTTAAGGTGTAATAAAAAACTGTATGTGGCTGTTAGATTCATTTCCTTACACCTAAATTTTTTCAATTCGAATGTTTCAATAATTTTTAGTATACTTTAATTTAAAAATATAGCCTAACGTACTCTGCTAATACGAGTCGCTAAGACGCACTGATCCGTTGGGTTGGGTTGTTTTACCTCTGAGCGGCACTTTTTTGCACACCATGGGCTAAATGGCCAGGTCACATGGACCCCGTAGGCTAAGAGAAGGTTGGGGGAGGGGACCCACTGGAAGAGCTGTTGGGAGACAGATGGTAGCCTCCCGTCAAGGCCATCCAGCGTGTTCTTTAAAGTGCACAGGGTCTGGCTCTCTTCCGCACATGGGGGCCACGGCTTAACGTCCCATCCGACGGACGGCGGCCTTTCCAAGCCCATCGGTGTCCCCTACTAACCGTGGGCAGGGCAGGAAATTTTACGGAGATAAATCTCAACGCTGACCCAGTTGGGACTCGAACCTGGGAAGACGCACTGATCCTAATTATTTTCGTTAATTATACATTTACAATAAAGTTCAGAATGCAGAAAAGCGTATTTATAGTTCTTGAAGAATTTTTTAATATACACATCACGAACTTAATTCTAACGGATATTTTGATACATAAATATTGCATCAAAATATCTGATATCCGATATTTATCACATAAGAACTGCAGGAATGTCCTTAATCAATATCCTACTAGTCCTAATAGAAAACATTACAGAGAACTTAATAAACGTGTAAAAGATCAGTTAGCTGCTGATAAGAATCTTTGGCTTGATGGTTTGGCTGACAAAGCCGAGGAAGCAGTTAGACAGCGCAACAGAGAGCTGTACCAGATAGCTAATGTTTTATGTGGTAGAAAACGAACAGATATACAGGAATTGAAGCATAAACAAGGTAAGGTTATAGAAGGTGAGGGTTCTCTCATGGCTAGGTGAGCTGAGCATTTTTGTGATGTTCTAAACAATGTGGTTAGTTCTACTCCCATTGTTTGCAATGATGATAGATGCATTGGTGGCTTTAATGATGGCCCTATGTATAACACAATCTTAGTTTGGCTATTTCTAAACTTAAACTTCATAAATCCCCAGGGGTAGATGAAATTACTACGGAAATGCTTAGAGCTGGGAATGTTTCAGTTACCACTTGGATGACTGAAATTCTGAACATCTTTTATGATAAAGGCATGGTTCCTAAGGATTTTACCAGATCTATTGTTATCCCTATTTTCAAAAAAGGTGATCGCAGTTCTTGTGATAACTATAGAGGTATCATCCTACTCTCTGTTCCAGGAAAAGTTCTTTCCATGATTGTGCTTAATAGAATTAAGAATCTGGTTGACAGTCAATTGCGTGATGAGCAATGTGGATTCAGAAGTGGTAGGGGATGTGTGGATCAGATATTTTCACTTAGGCAGATTCTTGAGAAATGTTTAGAGTTTCAGAAACCTTTGGTTGCTAGCTTTGTTCATTTCAAAAAGTCTTTTGACTCTGTTGATCGTCATAATTTGTGGTTGATTGTGAGATCATATGGTATACCTGACAAGTTAGTTAACATAATGAAAGCTCTCTATAATAACACTGAGTCGTGTGTGAGAGTTGGTAAGGCTTCTAGCAATTGGTTTAGCATTACTTCTGGTGTTCGACAAGGGTGCATTTTGTCTCCTTTCCTCTTTAGCTTGGTTATTGATTATTGATTATTTCTGATTTAGATTATGCTGATGATTTAGCCCTTTTGGCAAATGATGTTGATGAGATGAACTCTTTCATTCGAGCTGTTGATAAACAGAGAGAAAACTAAAGTGATGAAAATTGATCAGGCAGGCTGTGATTCAGTTAATCTGAATGGTTGCACTCTTAATGACACAGAAGGTGTCACAGTTTAATTATTTTGGAAGCTATGTAACAGACAATGGTGATGTGCGGCATGAGATTAACAGACGAATAGGGATTGCTGCCGGGACTTTTAAGAATCTATGGAGAGTGTGGAGAAATAGGCGTATACACCTAAAGACTAAAATTAGACTGTATAATAGTTTGGTTCTTTCTAGGGTTAGTTATGATAGTGAAACTTGGACACTTTGTAAACAAGATAACAGGAAGCTAGATGCTTTTGATTCTAGATGCTTACGCAGTATCTTGGGCATTAGGTGGTTCAACTTTGTAACTAATGATGAGGTTAGGCAAAGGAGTTTACAACCTCCTTTAAGCAGCATATTGTGCAGAGAGAGACTCCGTTGGTTTTGCCATGTTGTCCGTATGAATAATTATAGATTGGCGAATAGGGTTATGAACAGTGTGCCTAAAGGCCTCAGAAAGAGGGGGAGATTTTGGATGCGATGGGCAGACAATGTCAAAGAGGACCTTGTTAGAATTGGTGTGCAGTGGCCAGATGCCGTAGATGTAGCTCAGGACAGACTTGCTTGGAGGACTAAATTGCACGGTCTGGTTGGACCTCCGTAGCCCATGGCTGCTTGAGGATGATGATGATGATGTTGGATATATTCGAGATATATCATAAATATCTCATATTTTGAAATTTTGCAATTTTTAATTTTTTGAACGTTTACAAAACTACCTGGATCAAAATCAAAACAGGGTCCTTTAAAATGGTGATTATGTTAATGGCGATTATTGATTTGCATAAACGTCTATGTCATAAATGAAGGATGTGTGCATAGAAATAATTTCTGCATTAAATTTTAATTGTAGCTCCTTTTGTGACGTAGAAGATTGATTTTGTTTCGTTATCATTTCATGTGTATTTAACATTTTTTTAAAATTAACTTTTATGCCATAGTTGCTAGAAACCCTTTCAAAAAAAAAGATACTTAATATTTGCTTGTCCTTACCTTTTTTTTCTCTCTTACATTACACCTGTTACGATTCGTAGGTGTCAATTGCAATACAAATACTCCACGTGAAAGGGGCGGGGTGGCTCAGTCGGTAGCGCGCCAGGCTCGTAATCTGTAGTTCCCAGTTCGAGTCCCAGCTGGGTCAGCGTTGAGATTTATCTCCGCAAAATTTCCCCGCCCTGCCCACGGTCAGTAGGGGACACCGATGGGCTTGGAAAGGCCGCCGTCCGTCGGATGGGACGTTAAGCCGTGGCCCCGTGTGCGGGAGAGTCATACCCTGTGCACGTTAAAGAACATGCTGGATGCCTTGACGGGAGGCTACCATCTGTCTCCCAACAGCTGTTCCAGTGGGTCCCCTCCCCCAACCTTCTCTGAGACTTCGGGGTCCATGTGACCTGGCCATTTAGCCCATGGTGTGCAAAAAAGTGCCGCTCAGAGGTAAAACAACCCAACCCAACTCCACGTGAGAAAACTAGGAAATAAAAATCGAAACCCCCATCTGTCTCATCAAGGATATTTAGAACTAAAAATTAACCACAATCATCAAAGTACATTGCATTCGTTCAAAAATTTTAAAAGCAATCTAGGAATTTATGTTTAGTTTTTTTTTTCTTTTTCATTTCCTGAAACTGAATCCAAATAGAATTCCTGTATTCCAATATTTTTTTTTTGTAGAATCGAAAAAAAAACTTCTGTTTTCCAGTCTGAATTTTTGTTCAAAAATTCGGTTTATGCTTTCTTTCGAATTGCAATGATCACATAAGTGCTTTTTTTTTCGTTTTTAAAAAGTTTGTTCTTTAAATTACAATTTTCAGTTCTTATTCTGTATATATTTAATATTGTCATTTTTAGGACAGCAAAATAGATTGAAATTGGTAACTCTAAGAATTCGTATATATATATATGGTTGAATTTTATGCACGTGTGGAAGTCAAATTTGCTTTGTAGCTTTTCTTTTTGGCAGACTTTAATTTTCCATTATAAATAAAAGAAAAATTTTCAAATTTTGCTTGCTACAGAGGCTCACAGAAGCGTGTCACTTCATTACGTCATAAAAAATCTATGGATTGGATTACCTCTGAGTGGCACTTTTTTGCACACCATGGGCTAAATGGCCAGGTCACATGGACCCCGAAGGCTCAGAGACGGTTGGTGGAGGGGACCCACTGGAAGAGCTGTTGGGAGACAGATGGTAGTCTCCTGTCAAGGCCATTTGGCGTGTTCTTTAACCTGCACAGGGTATGGCTCTCCTGCACACAGACCGCGTTTTAACCTCCCATCCGACGGACGGCGGTCTTTCCAAGCCCATCGGTGTCCCCTACTAATCGGGGCAGGGCGGGGAATTTTGCGGAGATATATCTCAACGTTGACCCAGCTGGGACTCGAACCTGGGAACTACAGATTACGAGCCTGGCGCGCTACCGACTGAGCCACCCCCCTCCCTCAAAATAATCTATGACCAAGGAGAATCCTCAGCACAATGGCAATACAAATATACATACCCAAGGCTCCTTTGATCAGTAGTTAAACGCGCTAATCACTGGCCAGCAGGACGACACTTTATACTTTATTGAAATATGTTGCAAGTAATTTCATAATTTGCTACTTTTATTACCTCATTAACCACTTATATTACTTATTAATACTATGATTCCTTTTACACCACTCTTTACGCAATAAACGATCAACTTTTAGAATTACAAAGCACACTATACATGGGCATATCGAACACTTTCCAGTGTGCGAAGACACAAAATCTCCATTTGCCATATTCACTGCGTGTGTATGTAAATACAGGGTGATTCAAAACTTATCGTTCAAATTTCGTGGGGAGGTAGGGAATACGTCAGGAAACCGATTTCACATAGGAAAGAATGTCCGCAAATGTACGCATGCGTATGTAGAGGGCGCTGTCTGTACCCAACCAGTGTACAGCTCGCCCGACCACTCCCGCTGTCATCAGTGTACGAGCTGACTTACTAGTGATAAGATGAATCGTTTTATGCATCAAGAGCTAGCAGATATGCATCTTTAATATCTGGAATAAAAGTCACATTCGTTACCACTTAACTGTACTGTTTCCTTGTGTTCACTTTACTTGTCCATTTTGTTCATGTAGATGACGTTTGCGGACATACTTTCCTATGTGAAATCTGTTTCCTGACGTATTCCCTACCTCCCCACGAAATTTGAACGATAAGTTTTGAATCACCCTGTATATAACGATCTTCAAATGAAAAGTAGACACTTGGAAAATAATGCCAAAATCATTTAGTGATCTGTTGAAATTCGATATGCCTATTGAGACATTTATATCAATATGAAATTAGCAACATGATATCCTCTTTTCGAGAGTGACTTTGGCTGCTGCATGACATATGAGCAATGCATTGAACCTCTTAGTTCGATTTCAACTTCTTTCTTTTCCTGACGTTTTTCGGATGTCCAGAAATATGTAAATCTCATAGGGATATGCCAGGACTGGAGTTGGGTTGTTTTACCTCTAAGCAGCACTTTTTTGCACACCATGGGCTAAATGGCCAGGTCACATGGACCCTGAAGGCTCAGAGAAGGTTGGGGGGGGGGAGAGGAACAGCTGTTGAAAGTGTGTGGAATAAACCAGTGGAACAACTGTTGGGAGATAGATGATAGCCTCCCGTCAAGGCCATCCAGCGTGTTCTTTAACGTGCACAGGGTATGGCTGCCCGCACACGGGGTCACTACTTATCGTCCCATCCGAGAGACGGCGGCCTTTCCAAGTCCATCGGTGTCCCCTACTGACCGTGAGCTGAGCGGGAAATTTTGCGGAGATAAATCTCTACGCTGATTCAGCTGGGACTCGAACCTGGGAACTGAAGATTACGAGCCTGACGCGCTACCGTCTGAGCCATCCCAGGATTAGAGAGAAGATATTATAGGCAATCTCAACGATACCCGTTTAACGTTGTTAAATGTTGCAGATTTTTAATTGTATTTTTTAGTTGACAATCGTACCTGAGTTACTAATAATTAAACAAACAGTAAATGAACTGATTTAATAATTGAGGTAAATTTGCGTGAATATTTTGCAAATTTAAGTATAAGTCGTTTGAAACACCAATATGATAATCAACTATACTAAATGATCATGATATTCATTAAAAACTAATTGGTAAACAAATATAACATTAGAAAACCGAATCACAAATGAAAGCATAGGTTGGGTTGTTTTACCTCTGAGCGGCACTTTTTTGCACACCATGGGCTAAATGACCAGGTCACATGGACCCCGAAGGCCCAGAGAAGGTTGGGGGAGGGGACCCACTGGAATAGCTGTTGGGAGACAGATGGTAGCCTCCCGTCAAGGCCATCCAGCGTGTTCTTTAACGTGCACAGGGTATGGCTCTCCCGCACACGGGGCCACGGCTTAACGTCCCATTCGACGGACGGCGGTGTTTTCAAGCCCATCGGTGTCCCCTACTGACCGTGGGCAGGGCGGGGAATTTTGCGGAGATAAATCTCAACACTGACCCAGCTGGGACTCGAACCTGGGAACTACAGATTACGAGCCTGGCGCGCTACCGACTGAGCCACCCTCGCCCCCAATGAAAGCATAGGTACAACGTTTACCAATCACCTTACCACTGGTTATACATCACGTACGGAAGAAATAACGCTCTCTACACAGATTAAAGATAGAAATAGATCATTCTTAAAATTTCAGCAACAGCGGTAAGTAAAACGAAAAAAATTAAAATCTTTCCATTATATAAAAAAATACATTTGACAATTGAGCTAGAAACATAGGAACTAAAATGTTATGTCTAAGTTAGTAGCTTGACAAATTACAGTACGAATTTTGTTTTTGAAGACGCGAGAACTTTTCTCCATTCTAATATCATAAGACAAAGAGTAAATAATTTCGGAGCAATATAAATAAAATGCTTTTGAAAAATATGTAGTATTTTAAAGCTATGAACGTCAAAAAATAGACAATTTTTTTCTCATATTGTAATCAATTTTTTTTGTGGTTACCTTAACACTTTATGGCCTAAATTTTAGCATATAACCAAAACTGGAAATGGAAACTGCTTTATTATAACATAAATTATTATAACATAAATTATTATAACATAAATGCCTATTTTAATAGGTAAATGAAGGAAAATTTACATGTTTTACAAAGGATTTTTATTGTTAACGGGACTTAGTACTCACAACAGGTCACTCTTACACCTACTTTAAAAGATGGCAATAATTTTAATTGGGACATAGCAGTTCCACCAGACTACACAAACCTAACAAATGATACAAAGCGTTTTCAACTTTCGGGACTTTAAAGTTCCTACAGGAACATAAATAGTTAAAGAAAACTGTGATGGATTTAAAAGGGATGCTTATTTTGGTATCGTAAAATTGACTAGTGGATAGATTTCCATCCTCTCACTTTCTCCTATCCATGGAGTCCTTATGATCTGGCCATTGAGTCCATTGAGTTTTCGAACCTACCTCTCAGAGGTAAAACAATCCAACCAATTCGAACAGAAGAGTTCGCGTTAAACTGAGAAAGCGAAAAAAAAGTTTGACTAGAAAAGCACAGAACGAGTGAAAAAAAGATGCCCATATTCTTACATCAAGATAAAAGTATTAGGACATAGAAAAAGAAGTATCACATATGCAGCCTTCTTCATTCGAGCATTGCTTAACAAATGGGACCTGACATTTCTTAATGGTCAGGTTTGTACCGCTTCAAGCGTGAAGGGTAGGAGCGCCCTTCGCAAAGCATATGTCTAGCGTGACTCTTCGGAAGATGCACTCTTCTTCCTCCTGCTCTTTTTTTTTTCTTCATCTCTTTCATTCTCATTCCTTTCAAGGAAGAAATACATAGAAACAAGAAGAGAAGAGAGATAGTTGCCTTTCAGCCTTTAGAAGACACACGGTAATTTTAACATCTCTGTGACTTTAACTCCGAATATCCTCTGGGTTTTCAAATACTAACTTCATTACAGGTCCGGCTCGTCCACTTTCCACCTACAACAATTTTAAATTGGCTAGTGGCTTGTCTCTCCTGGATGCCATCTGTCCACCATAGCTTGCAGTCTGTTTCCAAACCTGTTTTTGCATCCACGCCTTCTTACCGCCGCTGCGGATGTTATTACAAAAGCTCTAAAAGACAGCGTTGCGGGGTAATGCAGCTTAGTTTGTTGTGTTTTTTTTTCTATTCAATGGTGTTTATTTGCTTTTTTTTTTTTCAAGTTCTTTTTCAGACTAAATATATAGGCCACCTTAATATAACAATGGCAGAGAAAGTTAGAGGATGCATGAGGTTTATTATTATTCATAGTGTTTGAGATGACTTTAACTGATGCTAATGACAGGCTTTGCTATAATCATCAATGAAATGTTTTGGTAACGCTTTATTACAAGTCGCTATCTAGCTTTCAAGTCGACTTTTTCTCTCTCTTTTGGCCTTTGTTCGTTGGAAAAGGTTTGAGATTACTTGTGTTAAGTGTCGTTCTAGAACTTTCCAACCCTCATGGAAGTCGGAGTTTAAATCATTTTTTCAGTTTATAACTCTCTCAATTTACACTAAACGAATAGAGGAAAAGTTGGGTTGAGTTGTTTTACCTCTGAGCGGTACTTTTTTGCACACAGTGGGTTAAATAGACAGTTTACAACGATTCCAAGGGCTTAGAGAATGTTGGGGGAAAGAGACACACTGAAGAACAGTTAGGAGACAGATGGTAGCATCCAGTTAAGGCCATCCATCGTGTTTTTAAATTGCTCAGAGTATGGCTCTCCTGTACACGGAGCAACGGCTGTGTGTCCCATCCGATGGATGGCGGCCTTTCCAAGCCCATTGATATTCTCTATCCGACCAGAGCAGGGGGGAACAGAGCAGAGTTAGCGGAGATAAATCTCAACGCCTGCACAACTGGGGGGCGGGGGTGGCTCAGTCGGTAGCGCGCCAGGCTCGTAATCTGTAGTTCCCAGGTTCGAGTCCAAGCTGGGTCAGGGTTGAGATTTATCTCCGCAAAATTCCCCGCCCTGCCACGGTCAGTAGGGGACACCGATGGGCTTGGAAAGGCCGCCGTCCGTCGGATGGGACGTTAAGCCGTGGCCCCGTGTGCGGGAGAGCCATACCCTGTGCACGTTAAAGAACACGCTGGATGGCCTTGACGGGAGATTACCATCTGTCTCCCAACAGCTGTCCCAGTGGGTCCCCTCCCCTAACCTTCTCTGAGCCTTCGGGGTCCATGTGACCTGGCCATTTAGCCCATGGTGTGCAAAAAAGTGCCTCTCAGAGGTAAAACAACCCAACCTGCACAACTGGGACTCGAACCTGGGAACGAAATTTACGAGCCAGACTAGTTACCTACTAAGACAACCCGCACTCCTAGAAAAACGATAAAAAAGAGAGCATCCTAAGAAACCTAGAGCACCCTAAAAAAACTAAAGAACATCGTTTAAATTTATAGTTTTTGTCACGCAACAATAAAAAAGACTGATAATTGCGTTTTTTTTGTTGTCATATATAATCAAAAACATTCAGTCACTCAAAATTTCAGTTTACAAAGCATTTTAAAAGTAATTTAGTTTTATTTTCCATTTTACATATACTAATATTTAGAATAGAATATTTTAAGTATTGGTATATGTGAATTTGATTTATATTAATATTTTGAAAAGAAATTAATATTTTTAAATATTGAAACATGTCAATTTAATTGGAAACACACAAGATTACATACGCGTATGGTTGCGAAAAACACTGTACGTAATTACAAGTCACAGTAACGGTGGAACAAAATTTATAATTTAATTTATACGGTGCATCAGGTTCTTATGAATAAATTTTTTTTGTCAACTAAAACATTGGAAACATTTCAGAAGGTATACTCTTTCTGGGCTAATATCAATTAATATCAATTAAGTAGTAAATTTTCAATGTCTGTGATATTTTCAACCCATTGTTAGTTTTCTTAATAAAACTCTGCATTTTCTTATCAGTCTTCATTTCATTTCACAGACTGTTGGATAATTTTGTAGCAAGATCAACGAAATGCTTCCGTACAATAATTTTACGAACACAAGAAACGACTACATTTGAATTTGTGAATGTAGTTATTTGTGAAATGGTTTCAAATAATGTTTCTTATTTCAGTTTGATCAAACGTATTTATTTTTGTCTAACATTGCTAGTGTTAAAAGTTCAAACTTCAATAATCACCCTGTCATCGTGAATCACAAAACGGACGATGCCTATCGTTATAAATAATAGAATCCTACGTTTAAAAATCATCACAAATAAAATGATTCTATCATTATGAATCGTCATAGATTGTAAACATTGAAGACCAGATAGGAGACAGATGATAACCCCCAGTTAAAGCCTGGAAACTAAGGAAGCATTTGAGGCGAAATTTTTTACGTAAGAGACATAAAAGGATGAATAATAGATTCCCCATAGATAACAGAATTTATAGATGATAGGCTTTAGGCGTCTGCTAAAATTTAGTGCTAATCGGTCTACTCTTGGGAATCCAAAATTGTTGCGGTAATTTTTGGAGAATCCGAAATCGTCGCAGCACACTTCCGAGGATTCACATTTGCGAGGCCGGCAGGGGTGGCTCAGTCGGTAGCGCGCCAAGCTCGTAATCTGTAGTTCTCAGGTTCGAGTCCCAGCTGGGTCAGCGTTGAGATTTATCTCCGCAAAATTCCCTGCCCTGCCCACGATCAGTAGGGGACACCGATGGGCTTGGAAAGGCCGCCGTGCGTCGGATGGGACGTTAAGCCGTGGCCCCGTGTGCGGGAGAGCCATACCCTGTGCACGTTAAAGAACACGCTGGATGGCCTTGACGGGAGGCTACGATCTGTCTCCCAACAGTTGTTCCAGTGGGTCCCCTCCCCCAACCTTCTCTGAGCCTACGGGGTCCATGTGACCTGGCCATTTAGCCCATGGTGCGCAAAAAAGTGCCGCTCAGAGGTAAAACAACCCAACAACACATTTGTCGAGGCACTCTAGTGAGAATCCAAAATTGTCGCTGCACAATTTTGAGAATCAAAAATGGTCGTGACCTACTCTTGAGAATTCAAAATTGTAGTGGTAATCTATTGAAAATCTAAAATTATCGCAGCACACTTCTGAGGATCCAAATTTGGCATTGTGTATAATTCTTATGAAAGCATTATTTTTCTCAGAGATCTTTCATTCTTTACTCTCAGAGATCTTTTGGAATATAGTCTCTCAAAATTCTTTCAAGATTAGCTTTTCTTCTCTCAAAGATCTCTTTTCAGAATTGAAGCTTTTTTTTTTGGATTCCTCTTAGAATTTGAGCTTTCGAATCTCTAAAGACTCTCAGATATCTTTCGGAATAAAGTTAATTACAGTAAAAATTCTTTCAGCTTTAGCGTTTATTACTCTCAAAACCTTTTCAGAATTCGAAATCTTTTGAGTTTTTTTCCAGCATTTGAGCTTTCGATACCCTCTCACAATTTTCAGACATCTTTTGTAATAGAGTTAATTGCTCTCGAAATTATTTCAGGATTAGATTTTATTGCTCTCAAAACGTTTTAAGACTTCGAGGCTTTTTGAGATTATACTCATTCAATCTTTCGATACGCTCTCATAACACTCATATATTTTCCTGAATACTCTTGATTTGCTTTCAATGTTAGCTTTTAATGCTCTCAAAATCGTATCAGAATTTGATGCTTTTTTTTAAGATTCTTTATAGCATTTGAACTTTCGATACTCTGGCAGAATTCACCAATTTCTCTGAAAATTCTTTCAGAAAAGCCATTCTTGCTTTCAGAATATTTTCAGAATAGCATTTTTGCTCTCAAAACTTAGAATGTATTCATTGACCTCAAAACTCTTTCAGAATAACATTCATTTTACTAAAAAGTAAAACAAATCCTTTACCGGCTTTCCATATAATTGAAATATTCCCAGAAATTTTCTTTTATAAATACGAATAATATTTTTATTTCGCATAATTATGGTAACGAACGAAACATTTACCATAATTAAATGCGAAACAGATTGTAATTATTGGTAAATTTTGTAAATTATTAAGCATTTTCTAGAGTCGCTTAAAAATAACAACTTGTGCGTAAATCTACTTCGTTACAACTTTAAAGAGAAATTCAACTATGCTGCTGTTCTCAAGAAAATTACTCCACTGTAGAGTGGGAATACCTCACATTCCTGCCATCAAATCTTCCCCAGGAGTATACTTCAAACACACTCTCTCTCTCCCTATAAGCTTGCGAGCTTTATGACTTCGTGAATGTAAGTCTTATAAGCTCTTAGGTATTCAAATGGGTCTACGTGAGACCCAGCTTCTTGAGTGTGTGTATGCTGGTTCAATTTTTCAACCACAATCAGTTCTGAAAAGTTAGTACTTCGATCTTTGCTTTTTTCCTTCTTCTCTTTCCATTTTCCGCACCTAACATCGATGATAACTAATATATGTTCGCCAAGTTTTCCTCTCTCCGAAGGGAAAAAAAATAAAACAGCATCCACCAACATCCAACCCCAGATACGTCAGGTGCAAGTAGGTCATGTTTACCGATATCCTATCAGGTGAGGATCTCATGCCCCATTACGTCACGGTCTCAAGATTGGCACGCACACCTCCTCGCCTCTTTCAATCCATGCTCGTGCACGTGACGAGGCTGGGAAGCTGAGCTTCGTTAGTCTGTGGTGCTAAGAAGATTGCGCTTTCTCTAGGTCTTCTTTTTTCCCCTTCTTCTTTCTCCTGCTTTCTTCTCTGCCTCTTAAAATCCTTCTCTTGCTCTTCCCCTCTTATCTTTAGCTTCGGCCAATAGGCAATGCTCACACCTCTTTGCCACATAGATTTAAAGTTTTTTTTTTCTTTTCGTTTCGTCGTGTGAGCTCTCGTTTGCAGGGAGGCAGGCGTTTTGGAAAGAAAATTCGGGACTGAAATAAAGATGAGAAAAGGTTTGGGATGCGAAGGGAAGTAAAAAAAAAAGCCTTAATAGGCTTTTGATGTAAACTGTAATAAAAATTCGTATCTTCCAATTTGAACGGTGGAATTTTGCGAGAAGCAAATAAAGGCTTTTTTCGACATTGTTTAAAACTGATTTATTTCATTAGTTAAAGAACATTAAAGTATTTCATTTTTTCTCGACAATTTCTCAACTCATTAATTTAAGTTCTTTCATACTACATATTTGTATAAAGTCTATTTTTATAAACTCAATCATCAAACATCCGTAGACTAAAGAGATCCAGACAAATTGTGAAATTTAGTTTTTCAAATACCTTACTCTTGAGCAACTTTGCTGAATATGAAAGTTTCAGAATCATTAAGTAAGAATTTAAAATTTCACATTATCCGCCTGCCCGCTCTTTCCCTGCCAAAATGCTAATTTCCATGTTATGCCAATGCAAATCTATATTCGAAGCTATAACTTCTCAAACTTGCATTTAATGGAAAAATGTGACTGAAGATAAATGAAAGAATATTATCGAATCTATTTAAATCTCGATTTTTCGACAATACTCGTTCAGTACATAAAGAGTTATGGAAGATAGAATATTTCACAAAAAATTATATTGCTTCATCAGAATCATTCATAATTGTATAATATTGAAATAAACATTTCGCAAACTTCGAAAATGCATATTTATTTTTTTAAATGGTTTGAAACCATACTTACGGTTGGAGGGACGTTGTTTATATGACGGGGGGGGGGGGGGGGGGGGGGGGTTATAAATAATAACACACACACCCCGTCAGGAGCGCTCAGTCGGTAGCGCGCCATGCTCGTAATCTGTAGTTTCCCAGATTCGAGTCCCAGTTGGGTCAGCGTTGAGATTTATCTCTGCAAAACTCCTTGGTCAGTCGGGGACACCGATGGGTTTGAAAAGACCGCGGTCCATCGTATAGGACGTTAAGTCTTGACCCCGTGTACGGGAGAACCATACCCTGTGCACGTTAAAGAACAAGCTAGATAGCCTTGTCGGAAGGCTACCATCTGTCTCCCAATAGCTGTTTCAGTGGGTTCCCTCTCCCAACCTTCTCTGAGCCTTCGGGGTCCTTGTGACCTGGCCTTTAGCCCATGGTGTGCAAAAAAAGTGCCGCTCAGAGGCAACTTCTCAAACAGCTGCTTACCATAGAGGTATGATAGGAGCCTGACAGTTTAATACGCCACCCTGCTGAGGATGGTGGGACCTCAGCAGAAAAACAACACAAATATCCATGCGTTACCCGGGGCACGAATCCATATCCCTTGATCGGTAGCGGAGAGCACTAACCACTCGGCCATCGGACGTTAATTAATATCGGAGATAAATTCTTATGTCGTATTACTGTTGTGAAATATTCTAGCTTCTGTAGCATTTTAAATGCTGAACGAATATTGTGAAAATAGAGATTTAAACATATTTGATTATAATCTTTTCCTCCAGTCACATATTACCTTAAAATACATCTTTTAGATGTTATAGGGCTTCGAAGTTAGATTCCCATTGATATAACACAGAAATTTTCTAATGTGACACTCATTTATAGTGTTCTGTGCTCTGTGCTTTTACCGTGCTCTGAGAGCACTGAGAGAATAATAAGGCATTATACACTCAGTACTCACTGAATTATGACCACCTTCCTGCATGTTATGTCAGTGGAAGCTAATTTCGAAGCTCTATAACTTCTAAAAAAATAGTTTTGTGATAGAATGGGACTGAAGATAAATTAAACATCTCAATCAAATCTATCTAAATCTCGATTTTCAACAATATTCTCTTAGTATTTAAAGAGTTATGGAGGTTTGGATATAACAACAATGCCTAAAGTTAGAATTTAATTCAGAAGTTATTATAATTGGAATAAGAAGTATTATTTCACATCATTTAATGCAACAGATGCATATTTAAAAGTTAATTTAAAAAAATTTTCGATGTTTTTCAATTATCCCAAGATCTGCATTGTTGCTGTTAAATATTTAAAGTCCATAACATTTTAGGTACAAAGCGAATATTATTGAAAATTGAGATTTAGATAGATGTGATTGAGATATTTATCTTTCGTTTACATTTTCTCATAAAACACTCAGTTTAGAAGTTATAGAGCTTCGACATTAGCTTTCACTTATATAACATGGAGGGAGGTGGTCATAATTTAGTGAGCACTGAGTGTATATACAGTCGACTGATATGGTCCTGAGGAATTGCACACCAAGCAGGGTTGACTTACTCCCACTGGATATGGGTATATAAGAGCATCAATCATAAGTTAAAATAGAAGTTTCACATAAGAGAACTATGGAAGAATTTTTTATCTTATGTTTCTCTCAGTTAGTCAGAAACTCCTATAAAAACTCTATTAAGAAGGAAAAAAACTAATTATTTAAGCGCATTTTCTATGCCTTCTGTTTAAAAAAAAACACCTTTCCAATTTTGTCAATGCAGCTTTTTTATCATATATTGATAAATTTTGTTCATGTTTTTCCATTAAGCCCAAACACATATAGATATCGTAATATTATATCTGTACGATATAGATTAGACAGACTAAATAGATAAAGACATATTTGAGAGTCTTTTTAAGTAATAGCTTCTTTAGGATCCTGGAATGAAACACCATCACCGTTTATCTGCTCTCCACAACGGTAATCAATGTTGCAGCAACCAGGTATAATACTTCGGGAAATATAGAGCTTCACATGTAAGATGGAGTTAATTGAATTACAGAGACTTAAAGCCTCAAAAGACGTTAAGCTGTTGCCACCTGAAACATACACTTAATAACGAGGAGCTTTCTCGATTTTTCGCTCAAGTATCGATTCCTCTTATGTTCAGTGTTTTCTGTTCGCTGCCTTAGTTAACAGATTACTCAGTCCATGTTCATGTATTCCTCCGCGTGGATGCTAACTCGGTAAACACTTAACTTTTTTTTCTCTTTATTAGACAAAAACGAATTTCTAAGAAGATGGCAAATGTTTTTCACTTTAGAAGGAATCGTATAAACTGTAGCCTTTGCTGATTCACTATTAATTAAATAATAACAACAAATCACTTCAATTTCAATTATATTATTTAAGCAAATATATGTTTTAGCTATTTGAATTACGCATTTTATGTTTTTTTTTTCTTTTTTCGCTTGTGTTATCTCTTAGTATCTTTTTTATTAAAAATATCAACATGTGATTATTAATTTAATTATAGCAGATTAATTTTACATATTTCTCTTCATCTGAATTTTAATTAACTCTTTACCTCTCTTTTTTTTTTCCTTTTCAACTTCTGTCGGTCGTCGTTTTTTATTTATTTAATGCTTTATGTTCAGTACCTGTTTAGTTGAGTTTTTTTTTTTGCAGATTTTGGCTCAACGTTTTGCTCTTTTGCTCTAGCTGTTATGCTCAACGTTTGTTTCTTCTTATTTTGCTGATTTGTGTTCTGATGTTCTTCCCTACTTACGTTTTTTCCATTTCTTATTATTATCGTCATCAACGTCGTTTTAAATTTAGGATTTTTTTCTGCAGGTTGATTTTCCCTCTGCTTCCGGGCTCTCGTCATTATTTCTGATATGTGTTCCTTTTCTGCTTTTGCTGATTTGTGTACATACTTCGTTTTTTCTCTTCTAATTATTTGTGTTCAACCTTTACTTTGTTTTCTCTAGCCCTTTGCTTTAGCCTCTTTTTTAATTTCAGTTTAAGTGTAGAGATTTTTTTCTTCTCTTTAATGTTTTCATATCTCATTTCAATTTCTTTCTCTTTTACAGTTTAATCCTATTTGGTGATGGGCTGACTGGCATTATTACTGCTGATTTGGGTTCAATATTTGCTAATTCTGTTCCACTGACTTGAAATGATACCATCCCATCTCAGTGGCACAGTGGCATCGCATTGGCCCACAGTGACACTCCAACTGTCGAAATCTTGGTTGGAGTCTTGGGATGGCACAGTTGTATGTTCGTGTATGTTTTTCTATGCTCTATATTATGTCCCCTGTCGGATGGAACGTAAAGGCATACCCCCCATGTGCCAGAGAACCACATCTTGTGTGTTGGGTTGGGTTGTTTTACCTCTGAGCGGCACTTTTTTGCACACCATGGGTTAAATGGCCAGGTCACATGGACCCCGAAGGCTCAGAGAAGGTTGGGGGAAGGGACCCACTGGAACAGCTGTTGGGAGACAGATGGTAGCCTCCCGTCAAGGCCATCCAGCGTGTTCTTTAACGTGCACAGGGTATGGCTCTCCCGCACACGGGGCCACGGCTTAACGTCCCATCCGACGGACGGCGGCCTTTACAAGCCCATCGACCGTGGGCAGGGCGGGGAATTTTGCGGAGATAAATCTCAACGCTGACCCAGCTGGGACTCGAACCTGGGAACTACAGATTACGAGCCTGGCGCGCTACCGACTGAGCCACCTCCGCCCCCCATCTTGTGTGTGTAAGGCAGTGCTTACCTACCTTTTTGAGTCTGCGGCACGCTTTTGAAAATCCAAAATTATTTCTGCACAGTTTTGTGAATCCAAATTTATCGCAGCACACTTTCTAGAATTCAAAATTGTCACGACACACTTCTGAAAATCCAAAATGTTTTGAGGTACACTTTTGATAAGACAAAATATTTGTGGCACACTTTTGAGAATCCAAAATTGTCGCGACACACTTTCGAAAATTCAAATATGTCACGGCGCACTTTCGAAAAACCCCAAAATTGTCACGACAGATTTTTGAGAATCCAAAATTGTCCGACACATTTTTGAGAATCCAAAATTGTCACGAGACATTTTTGAGAATCCAAAATTGTCGCAGAACACACACACACACAAAAAAAGACTAGCTACTTTTAGAAACATTATTATTCATTTAATATAATCCGCTATTATTTTACGACCAATGAAAATCTTTTCAGCTTTTTTACTCACTTGAGAAGGCCGATCAGCCTGAAAAGAAAAGACAAATTTTTAAACAATACATTTTTGTTTTTTTCAAATTTCAATAGAATTTACAAAGGAGTTAAGTATTTTTGTCCCTAACAGACCTTCCTAAGCATAAGATTAAAGAAACATTTCCAAGCATTTCGTAAAAAGGCGTAAAGCGTAAAATCTATATTAAAATTACTTCTGGAATAAAAAAAAACCAACTAATGAAATTTTTAAATTGAAATGATAAAAACTGGCGATGAAACAAAAGGAATAAAAATTTAGCGTAAAAATAAATATTTAGTAACATCTCTTGAGCAACTTAGCTGCATACCATAAGCATTTGGGAAGCAGTCGGCTCAGTTGATATGGGCCAGCTTAATAATCTGCAGATCCGAGGTTGGAGTCCCACCTGTGCCAGCTTTGAGATTAATCTCTGCTAAACACCCATACTGCCCAATAGTATCATCACAACCGGAGGTTCCCCCTTTGCACAGTGCTTTCCCCCTACGACGTCACCGGCCACGCCCACTTCCCCCCCCTCCCCCTATGACGTAACATGACGTAATCATTACATAATCATTACGTAACAGGCCACGCCCCCTTATTAATAATTTCCCCCTTTCACCCCCTTTCTCTCCTCAGTGGTGACATCTGTTTATGTAATGATTACGTCATAGGCGGAGGGGGCGGAAGTGGGCGTGTCCGGTGACGTCATAGGGGGAAAGCACTGTGCAAAGGGGGAACCTCAGGCGAGAAAAGAGACCGATGGGCATGGAAAAACCGCCGTCCGTCTGATGTAAAACTGTAATTCCATGTACAGGAGAGCCATAACCCTGTGCTCGTTGAATAACACGGTGGATGACTTGACTGTTGCTTCTTCCAACTCTCTCTTAAGAGCTTTTCAGTGGATTCTTCTTCCTTCAGTCGATTCTTCTTTTTCATCGATTCCCTTGCTCCAATCATCTCTGAGCTCTTGTGGTCCTTTCACCTAGTCATTTAGCTCAGTGTGTGCAAAAGAGTGCCCCTTAGAGGTAAAAAAAACATCCTGAAACACTAGTATATGAAATGCAGGGAGATGGCTTTCAAGTCCTTTATTTGTATCGTAAGAGTTGTCCAATGGATCCTCTTATGCACATCTGAGCCTTAGTATCTTTATAATTTTGCAGTTTAATTTTTTAACCTTTTATGTGCAAAAAAAAAGTTACGGTCTGAATTTTAAAAAAAACGCACACACACACACACCAAAATCTCCCTTCTTTATTAAGAAGCAAAGTCAATTTATCAAGAAATGGCTTAGAACTTTAATTGTTATTCTGTAGCTTCACGCTCTAAAGTTGTTAGTTAAAACCTTTGCACCTTAATCCTCTTTTTTTCTCTTCTTTTGCCTCCTTCTCTAATTTTATCCATCTTTCCTTTTTCAGTTCATGTTTTGCACTGATTCGATTATCATATTGTTTTGATGCAAGTTCAGGTTTAAGGGCTTTAGTGGGAGAATTTTCCCGGGGTGTTGTAAATCACTACTCAGAACGGAGCAACGAAGCGCATAGCAAATCTGTTCAGTCAAACCCATCTAATTGGTCCTCTGGGCTGTGACGTATCTCTTGTGGGCGACCTCCTTCATTCTCTTTCACAACGCGTACGCAATCTAGAGCTTCGAGAAGTACCGACTGCGAAGGAGGAAAGAATGCATTTTTCTTTGGCACTCTCTCTACTCCTGCTTGTTGGTAAATTAGCGGAACGTTAGTGCTTAAATTAGCATTCATTACGGACCACCTCCTTTCCCCCACTAACTCCACCTTAGCTCTTCATCACTCTGGGCAGGTTTGCTACTCCAACAGTGCATTAACAGTCTAAATTCGTTAAGTGCAGCTATTTAACGAGATTTGAGTTAACAATCATGGATGTAAGAACGTTTCGAAAGATAAAAACATTTTCTTTTGATAAACGTATATGTTATTTGGGTACGTGAATGACACGTTCTTTCATAGGCAGTCTTATAGATACATTTGTGGATGCGCATCTTTCAGAGACTCTTCTTATCCGACTGCTGTCGTCACCGCAACCGTTGCCTCTTACGATCCCGTCCGTTTTCGTTAACGCTCGCATCCAGATAAATCGAGTCTGGCTCCACATTGTCTGTACGCATTTGCGAGAGCCCTCGCACGCGTGTGTGCGCTCTCCTCAGCCTCTCTTTTTCCTCCTCCGCCCATCATTACTGCTCCCCGTACTCTGGCACGTGGAGGTGATGGATGGACCCAATTGTAGAGCCACACGCGCCTTTTAATCGTTCACATCATGGAAGCATTTGTCTATGGTCTCCTGCTCTTCATCAAACCTGCCCCAATGAGAAGGAAGACAAGGAGATGTTTATCATTTGTGTCTCTTCCCCTTTCTCTCGCTCCATCCCTTTCTCTCTGTTTCTGAACTACGTGCTCCAATGCATGGTAACGTACAGAGTTTCCCGCTTTATTATCACATTAAATCTCAAGTGATAACAAATCCCATTCGCTGCTACCTTATACGATTACATAAAGAGATGGGGTCTGCACATAACCTCAAGAGTGGTTTTTATATTAATAAGGAAACGGAAGATTTTTTTTTTTTTTGCATTGGCTGGCTTATTGATATTAACCATAACACACAATTCTAAACACTTCGTAAGAAAAATGTTGTTGTTTTTTTGCGGAGAAATTTTCACATTTTTACCATGGAGAAATATAGGTTGTGTTCAGTTGTTTTACCGCTGAGAGTCCCTTTTTTTGCACACAATGGGTTAAATGACTAAGTTAAAAAAATTCCAGGAGATCAGAGAAATTTGGAGGAAGGGAAACCATTGGACAGCTCTTAATAGATAGATGGTATACTCATGGTCAAGGATCTCCATATACGGAACAGATGACTAACATCCCATCTGATGGACGGTGCCCTTTCCAAGTACATTGGTATCCCATTTCAGGTCGAGGGCAGAATGGGGTTTAGCGGAAATAAATCTCAACGCTGGCCTATATGAAAAAAATAATAATAATAAATACCCCCTCAAGCAGCTGCTTGCCACAGAGGTCTGACAGGAGTCTGTCAGTTTACGTGCCATAGTAGAAGGTCTGAGAGGATGGCAGGCCCTCAGCAGAAAAACGACACACACATGCATGCCTAATCCGGGGCTCGAACCCAGTCCCTTAGATCAGTAGCCAAGCGCGCTAACCACTCGGCCATGGGACGGCTAAAAATAAATACCCCCTCAAGCAGCTGCTTGCCACAGAGGTCTGACAGGAGCCTGTCAGTTTAATACGCCATAGTAGAAGGTCTGTGAGAAAGGCGGGACCTCAGCAGAAAAACAGCACACACATCCATGCCTTACCCAGGGCTCGAACCCAGGTCCCGTAGATCAGTAGCCAAGCGTGCTAACCACTCGGATCGAAATATATAAGTTGACTTAAAGGTAATGGGTAAAAAATATTTATTGAAATCATGTCTAAAACCTACTACATATGAGACTGAGCGAGAATTTATTAAAAATTATATTCATCTTAAAAATATTTCAATAATTTATGTTTCTTTTATTTTCATTTTTATTAACACCATATTTTGTAAAACCTAAATTCGATTTTTTCAGTAAATTTACCTGTACAAAAGTAGTGAGAAGAATGAGAGTTCTGGGCCAATGTTAAAGTATAGGAAAACCATTATAGGCTAACATGGGTTTCCCTATACTTTAACGTTGGCCCAGAACTCTCATTCTTCTCACTACTTACAAAAATCAGTAATTGCTTTTCATTATTTTTTTTGAAATCGATTAGAGATCACGTTTTGTTGAAAACAAAATTACTAACACAGATATCACACACATATATATATATACTCAGGTGGAAAAGGGTACGAGTTGACGGTAATGGGTAAACGATATTTATTGACAAATGTTTTGGTGGGAAAAACAGAACTGGATTCGAACCTATATTTCTCCCAATTCAAACCGTAACGTTCTAACCACTAAACTAGCACTAGCAATGACTCCACTAATACGACTCATAAATCTCCCCGAAAGTGTTTCCTATGGCGCCATCTATGATCGAGGAAGGCAACTTTTTTTTCTAATGTTGCTCTGAATAAAATGCAAATACGAAAGTTGACTCACTAAAGCGATATTGAGGAAATAATCAATCAATAGAAAATACACAGCGCTACCTACTTAGTCAATAAATAGTTTTGCCAATGCATGGGACTCGAACCTAAGTATTTCTAGATTCATTCTGAGTGTTTTATAGATGGCGCAAGTTCAGTAAGATTTATAAGTCACATTAGTGGATAAATGACGAAGCCAGTGGTAGTTTAGTAGTTAGAACACTGTGGCATGAATCTGGAGACAGATGGGTTCGAGTTCCGAGCATCAGCAAAACTTATTTTTCCTTAAAAACTATTTATTGATTTCTATGTTAACAAATAACTCTGTGCATTTAATAATGTTTCATAATTTATCAAAATCGTGTATCAAATGTTATTGCTAACGTGAAACTTACTACGCGGCAGACATCTGGAACTTGTTGCAAGTGTTATTCAATTTCGGATGTATTCTTGTAATATCTCTTTAAAAAGTGAAAGCCTGTCGTGGGGGGGGGGGCTCAGTCGGTAGCGCACCAGGCTCGTAATCTGCAGTTCCCAGGTTCCAGTCCCAGCTTGGTTAGCGTTGAGATTTATCTCCGCAAAAACTCCCCGTCCTGCTCACGATCAGTAGGGGACACCGATGGGCCTTGGAAAGGCCGCCGTTCATTGGATGGGACGTTAAGCCGTGACACCGTGTGCGGGAGAACCATATCCCGTGCACGTTAAAGAACACGCTGGATGGCCTTGACGGGAGGCTACCATCTGTCTCCCAACAGCTGTTCCCTCCCCCAACCTTCTCTGAGCCTTCGGGGTCTTCGTGACCTGACCATTTAGCCCATTGTGTGCAAAAAAAGTGTAGCTCAGAGGTAAAACAACCAACCAACTTATCTTTGGAAATCGATATTGAAATAGATTTGATTGATATCTGTAATTTAACTTCAGTCACGTTTCTTCCTAAAGAGCCTATTTAAAAAGTTACTGAATTTTATATATCAGAACATGAAACTGTACCCAATAACTGGGTGTATGACAGTGCACAATAAGGAAATTGCAGTGGGATTTATTTGCTGCAATGAAATATAATTTAGCTGTTAACATTTCGTAATTATTCAGTATATCCTCTTGAAGTGCTTCTAAGCACAAGTAATCACTCAACAAATGTTAATAACGATGATTCAGTGCCACCCAAGAGGAAGTGTGGTTCTCTGTGTCACTTACTTTTCAACATTGAATAATTTGTTTTGTCGCTATAAAAATCTTTTTGACAAATTTTTTCTCAAAAATAAAAGTCTTTTTCGATACGAGTTACTGTAATTATATCCATTTCGGAAGCCACTGCGTTTGTGATCATGCTCGATTGTTTATTTCGGAATAATAACAATTCTGGATCTGTTACATGGTTTATTTCCTGTTTTATTTACACATACAGTGCATGGTTGCCACAAAGTAATAATAAAAATAATAACTCTTTGCTCTATAATACAAATAAACTTGAATATATATTTTACTGTATATATAAATATAACTTTAAACTATGCATTTCATTTCTTACAATCAAAGTTATTTGGTATTGTGCATTTTTCTCTTGTATTTTTGCCATTACAGAAACATTACCATACACCTTATATAATTGGATCATCCCACACGAGTAAAATTCGTTTGTGGGGTTTTAAATGAAAAACATGTTCATACATTTAGCATGATCTTCAATATTTAAACAACAATTTTACATTTAATGTTTCCATATAGTCATTTTTGGTCAATGGGCCTGGGATGGCCGCATCGGATGCAAAGTTAAGCCGTGATCCTGCGCATTATAAAAATAAACTGAATAGTCCTGAGGATAGGTTTTCATCTACTCTTAAACAGCTATCAAATGGATAGTCTTCCTGAACATTATATGAGACCTTGACGTCTTTATGACTTGGTCATTTACCTCCATTGTGTGCGTAAAAATGCCTCTCGGATCCATCCAATCATCAGTTTTATGGAATCTAGAAGAATTCCCCGGAGAAATTCGGGATTTAATATAATGACTCAGGGTAGCAAACGTCCAGCCGTATTCCGAACGGGTTTGCGGACACCATGTCTGCGGAAGTTTTCGGCTCCCTGTAATACGGTAGATATTCGATCGATTGGTCCCAAATTTGGTGTGATGGTCCCACTTGAGTCTTGCTATGTCAGGTATATAGATTGGATTTCTAGGTGCTATGAGTCACAATTTAACTCACCTCTGGAGGATCGAAAGAGTGCCCTCATGAATTTAGCTGTCATTTGCACAGATATTACTCTCAACCGGTTCAAGAGGTCACTTCGGATATGTAAATTCTCTACGTGAAAAACGATTGAATTTTGTTTTTTGACTAGACTTTTGTTGAATTTTGTAGAATGACTAGACCCATCTCTTGAATCTTGTTCATCTTTAACTAGTGTCAGGATGGAGGTTGGTTCAATTACTTTATGGATGATGTCGATTACCTTATGGATGGAGAGTTATGAATAGAGTAGCGCGTTATCTATGGGTAGGTTGTTTTACCTCTGAGCGGCACTTTTTTCACACCATGGGCTAAATGGCCAGGTCACATGTACCCCGAAGGCTCAGAGAAGGTTGGGGGAGGGGACCCACTGGAACAGCTGTTGGGAGACAGATGGTAGCCTCCCGTCAAGGTCATCCAGTGTGTTCTTTAACGTGCACAGGGTATGGCTCTCCCACACACAGGGCCACGGTTTAACGTTCCATCCGACGGACGGCGGCCTTTCCAAGCCCATCGGTGTCCCCTACTGACCGTGGGAAGGGCGGGGAATTTTGTGGAGATAAATCTCAACACTGACCCAGCTGGGACTCGAACCTGGGAACTACAGATTACGAGCCTGGCGCGCTATCGACTGAGCCACCCCGTCCCATCTATGGGTAGAGTTATCAATGTATAAATGTTTTGCCGCTAACGTTTAGGGGAGGACCCAATTTATGAGGTCGAAACCCTTACAGAGCACTAAATGATGATGAGATGAAGTTGTAGATTAAATTTATAGGTACTAGCTCTCACCGTGAAGGAGGATTTATCAAACAAACAGACAGACGGAAGGTCAAACTATCTGAAATACGTAATAGTTTACAATTAGACTGATTGGTAGCTAATGACAACACTCCTAAAGCTCCAAAAACAGTGTGTTTGAAAAAGAAAACTTCTGTAGGGCTATTCGGCCATTACTTTCTTTAATATAAACTATGAACTGACGTCAGCCTTTTTGGCTATTCGGAAGTCGCATCTTGGAAAACGTTGATTTAGTCCCTGACGTCGAAAAAAATGTTACTCTCTAGAGTACAACTCCAAAAAAGAGAAACGAAAAAGCCCTCTATTCCTCATTTTTTTTTGCGTTGGGGGACTTTATTATAAAAAGATAATAGTGACTAAAACAGGCAAAGCAAGGAAACGGAAAGGAAATGTAATAAATAAGCGGGATAGAAAGAAAGAGAGAAGACAGAAAGCAAAAGTGAGAAATTTCTCCTCAGCGTTAAAACAAGAGAAGAATCGAAACGAAAAAAAAAAACAACGACTAAAACTGGTTTTATTTGCTAGCAAGGTTCAGTTTCTGGAAAATATAGCTATTTACTGACGGATGTTTAAAATTCCAGACGCCTTGGACAAAAGAGGAACAAGAACAATTCACATAGCCTCGCTGCACCATGTCCCCTTTCATAAGAATAACAACTCTCTCTTCGAAAAATTCGACTTCACTTGGGAAGGATACTAAAGAAAGAAAAGAGAAAGTTTTTCACAGAGAGAAAAAAATGATGAGCCGTAGGAAGAAGTCTAAAAATTCCTTTTATGGACTTGTTTAAGACTGCAAATATAGCGATATCTAAGATAACAAAGTCTGCATGTTATAAACATTTCTTCACTGGCGTTTCCGTTTAACATCGGAATAAAATTTTCCTGAAAGCTTCCAAAGAAACTGTTTCCTATCTTCTTTTTCTTCTTGTACATTCCACTGTCTCCGCTTGAAAAGATGAAGCGGAAAGTTATGGGAATAGACACTATATCGATAGCTTTTTTTTTATTTTGGAAGAAATAAGGCTAATAATTTAGTAAATGACGGTTTTTTACGTGCGATTGTTAGACAGCTACGATTGAATATTTTAATTTTCATTAAGGAATAGTTTATTCTCAATGCCATCCTCTCAGACCTTCTACTATGGCATATAAACTGACAGGCTCCTGTCAGACCTCTGTGGCAAGCAGCTGCTTGAAGGGATATATATTTATTATTTTTATTTATTATAAACTGTATTGTGTAAAAGTCAAATGCAAAGAATGAACTTTTTAAGTTTCCTTAAAGCATCTAGAATTAACGTTTATTCTTCTGGACCATTCGGAATTTAGCTTTGATTTGTACAGAAATTACTCTCAACAGGTTGAAGAGGTCATTTCGAGTTCGGATATGTAAATTCTCTACGTGAAAAAGCGGTTGAATTTTGTAGGATGACTAGACCCATTCTTGAACCTTGCTCATCTTTAACTAGTGTCAGGGGTGGAGGTTGGTTCAATTGGTAATGTCACAAGCTCATTATCTGCTTTTTTCCGACTCGATTTACCATGTGCTTGCATTGAGATTGGCTCCGCTAACCTCCGCTCTGTCCTCGGTGAGAAATGGGCATGATGGGCTTTGGAGAAACCGTAATCCATCTACGAGATGTTAAGCCATAGTTTCTAATGCAAGAGAGCCACACCCTATTTGCGTTAAAGTACACGTCGGAAATACATGAAACTGGAATATTTGACAATAAATTATCATGTTGTATAACAACTGTAGGGAATAGATGAAAGGTTCCTGTTAAGGCTGTAGTGTTGTTGTTGAGTTGTTTTACCTCTGAGAGGCACTTTTTTGCACACCATGGGATAAATGGCCAGGTCAAAAGGACTCCGAAGGCTCAGAGAAGGTTGGGGACCCACTGGAACAGCTGTTGGGAGACAGATGGTAGCCTCCCGTCAAGGCCATCCAGCGTGTTCTTTAACGTGCATAGGATATGGCTCTCCCGCACACTGACCCACGGCTTAGCGTCCCATCCGACGGACGGCGGCCTATTTTAAGCCCATCGGTGTCTCCTACTGATCGTGGGCAGGGCGGGAATTTTGCGGAGATAAGTCTCAACGCTGGCCCAGCTGAGACTCGAACCTGGGAACTGCAGATTACGAGTCTGGCGCGCTACCGACTGAGCCACCCCCCGCCCCTAAGGCTGTAGAGTATAATATGCATAGGGTATGGCTCTCTGCAGAAGGAGCCACGACTGAAGGCTACATCCAACAGAATGAGGAATTTCGTAGTTTCTCGTTGTCTTCTTTCTACTGAGGACTTAGCGGAGAAAATTTCAACGCAGGCGCAGTTACTGATCGACTAATGATTGACAGGTCATTGGGCTATTATTATCTATGAGAACTGTGGAAATGTTAACTGCGCAGTATCATAATCTCTCCATGTGATACTCAGACTGCTAGTTTTCTTATTTATAAGGGGAACGAGGATTCTCAGTAGTTATAACAGTAAGTTAAGTGGAAAATTAGCGCGCCAGGCTCGTGATCTGCAATTAACAGGTTCGAATGCCTATTGTATCAGTGTTTGAATTTATATATGTTTTTCCTATGCTCTGCCATAGGGGAAGGGCGACTCCATTGGACTTGAAAAATCGCCATCCGTTGAATTAACCGTGGTCCCGTATGCGTTAAACCGTGGTCCGTATGCAGAGAGTCACAATCGGTGTACGTTCAATAACACGCTGAATATTATTGAAGGGAGGCTTCCATTTGTCCCTAAACAGCTGACCAGAGGGTCCTCTCCCAACAACCTTCTTTGAACTCTTGAGGTTCTTATGACCTGACCATTTAGCCCATTATATGGGAAAAAGTGCTGCTCAGAAGGAAAAACAATCTAAACCAACCCTTATTTATAAGAAGGAGTCAGATGTGGTTCTTTGAGATTCAAAAATGTCTAGAATTCCTTCTTATTACCTCTTTCATGCATTATTATTCCTCCTGGGTACTTCTTTTAACCTACAGAAGGTCAAAGACCACCCACATTGGGCCAAAGACCCACCACAAGGAAACCGCTTGTAGGAATTGCTGGAGGCGGCCGGGTGCAGCTGTGCCAGAAAGAATTACTAAAAGTACGAACTGGAGGTGGGAGCATTTGAATGACGAACAATAGAACGGACATGATAGAAAACAGATGCACAACTATATTTTGTCAGGTAATTTAGCATTAAACAAAAAAAGTCAGGATTACTCTGAAATAGTTTCGTTTGTCAACAAGGGAAAACGAAAGAAGATTATGGATAAAGAGTTGAAGGTTCAAAGGTTGTTTAACCAGATGAAAATGATCGTTTTTTCAAAGAGCTATCGTTGTATTTTGCTTCAGAGTAAAAAATGTTAATTCTGTCAGTCTATACGTGTTCATAGGAAAAAATTAACATATTTTTTAAAGGTAGCTTTAAAACGTTAAATAACAGTAATGTAAGTAGTCTGTAAATGGTAGCTAGGTAGTCACTGGAAGGAGAGCTATGCACCAATCCCCTGTGATGATGCATAGAACCGGCCAGGCCTAGTACCTAATGTCCGACCCCGCCTTCTCGTGGTGCGGACCGTTAGTAACTTTCAAAAGAGATACTCTCTTGTGGAAATGAACGGAAGGGGAGGGATGCCAGATTAGTGTGGCCTACTGATCTGGACAACTATGGCTACTTTTTTTTTTCTACCCTGCTGAGGAGTGGTCAACCACACAGGGTCCTGGTGCTGACGATATATACCTACTGGACTGGACAGATTTATGGCTCTGAGCTTGATTATGGATCCTGATTTTGCTGCACTGGTGGGCTTCTGTGGAGGGAAAATCTTCCGCTGTGTTTTCTGTTTGTTTGTGGGTTGACAGCCCCAAGTGAATAGATTCACAGGATATGTTTATCAGCTGGTGGATAATCCTGAGCAAAAGTCATCGCAGGCACCTGAACTCTTTGCTTCTATTGGCATCGTCAAATTCTACATTGGAGGAAGTCTTCCAGTGTAGATGGCTTCAGCCTTTAGTGGTGGGGGGTCTTTGCCCCATGTCTGCGATTTTAGTTAGTGGAGGGTCTCTCCCCCCTTAGTCAGTGGAGGGTCTTTGCCCCATGTCTGCGATTAGGGGGCTGTTTGATATTGTCGGCATTCCCTCTCTCAATAAACATAGTTTCTTTAAACATCCCACTAACCATTTTCTCTCCATAGGTAGTTGGAATGTGAGGACTCTGCACAGAACTTTTTCTCTTGATGTCCCCACACAAGAATTCCACCATTATAATTTAGATATTCTCGGCTTGCAAGAGACCAGATGGACAGATAACGGTCAGATTCTTAAAAATAATCTTAAATTTCTCTTTTCAGGGAGGGACGACAATAAGCATCACCAAGGCGTGGGTCTGCTTCTCAGCAGACACGCTAGTGATGCTCTTCTAGGATATGAGTGCATTAATGAAAGGTTTCTTACAGCAAATTTTCAGACAAGCGTTAAAGACTTGAATGTTATCTGCTGTTATGCCCCCACTGAGGATGCCGATGAGGATGAGAAGGATAGATTTTATGAACAACTTCAGGATATTTTAAATTCTGTCAAGAAAGGAGATATTACCCTTATTCTTGGTGACTTCAATGCCAAAGTTGGTACTGACTCTGACCTTTGGGCAGGAGTAATAGGCCCTTTTGGTATTGGTAGCTGCAATGGCAATGGGCAATGTCTCCTACAGGTAAGTAAACTCAATGGTTTCAGAATAACTAACACATATTACAAACACCGCGACATATATAAATACACATGGGTTTCACCTGATGGGCTGCATAGGAATATGATTGATTATATATTAATTAACAGCAAATGGGCTAGTTCTGTTAGAAATACCAGGGCATATAGGGGAGCTGAAATTGGATCTGACCATTACCTTGTTAAAAGTGTCTTACAACTTAAACTTAAAAAGTGTTGTGCTAGGGTTAAAAAATTTGCTTTTAAAACTGAAGCTCTGAAAGACCCAGTTATAGCCAAAGCTTACCATGATAGGTTACTTAGTCATTATGACAGTCATGGTATGCTTACTACTGAAGTTGAGGAAGAATGGGATCATTTTAAACAGGCTTTTTTGGACACTAACAGTACTCTTTTAGGGAAAAGGGAGCAGAGGAGGCCGAATTATTTGAGTTATAAGACACTTGAGCTTATTTCAGAAACAAAGAACTGCAGGAATGTCCTTAATCAATACCCTACTAGTCCTAATAGAAAGCATTACAGAGAGCTTAATAAACGTGTAAAAGATCAGTTAGCTGCTGATAAGAATCTTTGGCTTGATGGTTTGGCTGACAAAGCCGAGGAAGCAGTTAGACAGCACAACAGCAGAGAGCTGTACCAGATAGTTAATGTTTTGTGTATTAGAAAACGGACAGGTATACAGGGATTGAAGGATAAACAGGGTAAGGTTATAGAAGGTGAAGATTCTGTCATGGCTAGGTGGGCTGAGCATTTCAGTGATATTCTAAACAATGCGGTTAGTTCTATTCCCATTGTTTGCAATGATGATAGATGCATTGGTGGCTTTAATGTTGGCCCTATAACACAATCTGAAGTCATTTTGGCCGTTTCTAAACTTAAACTTCATAAATCCCCAGGGGTAGATGAAATTACTACCGAAATGCTTAGAGCTGGAAATGTTTCGGTTACCACTTGGATGACTGAAATTCTGAATATCTTTTATGATAAAGGCATGGTTCCTAAGGATTTTACCAGAGCTATTGTTATCCCTATTTTCAAAAAAGGTGATCGCAGTTCTTGTGATAACTATAGGGGTATTAGCCTACTCTCTGTTCCAGGTAAAGTTCTTTCCATGATTGTGCTTAATAGAATTAAGAATCTGGTTGACAGTCAATTGCGTGATGAGCAATGCGGATTCAGAAGTGGTAGGGGATGTGTGGATCAGATATTTTCACTTAGGCAGATTCTTGAGAAATGTTTGGAGTTTCAGAAACCTTTGGTTGCTAGCTTTGTTGATTTCAAAAAGGCTTTCGACTCTGTTGATCGTCATAATTTGTGGTTGATTGTGAGATCATATGGTATACCTGAGAAGTTAGTTACCATAATGAAAGCTCTCTATAATAACACTGAGTGGTGTGTGAGAGTTAGTAAGGCTTGTAGCAATTGGTTTAGCATTACTTCTGGTGTTCGACAAGGGTGCATTTTATCTCCTTTTCTCTTTAGTTTGGTTATTGATTATGTTATGCGAAATTCACTTCAAGGGAAAGATTTTGGCCTTAAATGGACTGGAGATACGAAAATTTCTGATTTAGATTATGCTGATGATTTAGCCCTTTTGCCAAATGATGTTGATGAGATGAACTCTTTCATTCGAGCTGTTGATGAGACTGGTAGTAGAGTAGGTTTGGTTATAAACAGAGAGAAAACTAAAGTGATGAAAATTGGTCAGGCAGAAAGTGATGAAAATTGGTCAGGCAGAAAGTGATGAAAATTGGTGATTCAGTTAATCTGAATGGTTGCAGTCTTGAGCAGGTGTCACAGTTTAATTATCTTGGGAGCTATGTAACAGATAATGGTGATGTGCGGCATGAGATTAACAGACGAATAGGGATTGCTGCCGGGACTTTTAAGAATCTATGGAGAGTGTGGAGAAATAGGCGTATACACCTAAAGACTAAAATTAGGCTGTATAATAGTTTGGTTCTTTCTAGGGTTAGTTATGGTAGTGAAACTTGGACACTTTGTAAACATGATAACAGGAAACTAGATGCGTTTGATTCCAGATGCTTACGCAGTATCTTGGGCATTAGATGGTTCAACTTTGTAACTAATGATGAGGTTAGGCAAAGGAGTTTGCAACCTCCTTTAAGCAGCATATTGTGCAGAGGGAGACTCCGTTGGTTTTGCCATGTTGTCCGTATGAATAATTATAGATTGGCGAATAGGGTTATGAACAGTGTGCCTAAGGGCCTCAGAAAGAAGGGGAGACCTAGGATGCGGTGGGCGGACAATGTCAAACAGGATCTTGTTAGAATTGGTGTGCAGTGGCCAGATGCAGTAGATGTAGCTCAGGATAGACTTGCTTGGAGAACTAAATTGCACCATCTGGTTGGACCTCCGTAGCCCATGGCTGCTTGATGATGATGATGATGATGATGATGATGATGATGATGATGATGATGATGATGATGATGATGATGATGATGATGATGATGATGATGATGATGATGATGAAGTACGCCTATAAAGAATACACAAAATATTCACGGGCTACTTCTCCAAAGGGGCGGGTATTGGCTCAATGCCTTTTATTCAATTTACATCCCAATTTCCTCTTACTGTTCGAATCCTGTCATAGTTTCTGGCTGTAAATGGAGATTTCGAAAAGACTGGCTCGATATTTAGGTAGGTAGCCCACAAGACCATATCGTTACGGTATAAACGACCAGCCGCTCAGGTAAAAAAACGAAATAGTCAAGAGTTGCAATAACTTTTGATTACTTACACTTCGATTCTCAGTAGTTACTGAGATGTCAGTTTTTTAGATACATCACCCCTCCTCAAATAAAAGGTTCATTCCAAACGTAATACGTCACGTGACTGCGGTGTGTGGTATAAATCAGGCAAACCAGCTTTTCGAGCATCAGTTAGAGTTGGATTGAGCATCAGAAAGGGCAAAATGAACGACCTGAGCGACTTTGGCATGATAGTTGGTGCTAGGCGTGCCGGCTCTATTATCTCCCAAACGGCCGTCCTCCTGGGCTTTTCACACATAACCGTTTCAAGGGTTTACCGAGAATGCTCCGAAAAGCGGAAAACTACCACTGATCGGCGATCCTGTGGACGCAAACAGATTGTGGATCAGAAGGGTTAAAGGAAACTGGCGGGAATCGTGCAAGCAAACAGAAGAGCCACACTAGGCAACTCACAGCAGAATTAAACATTGGTGCGCAGAAAGTCATCTTCGAGCTCCCCACGTATCGGATTTTGTCGCGAATAGGGCTACAGCAGCTGACCATGGGCTACAGCAGTTTACAGTTCCATGTATGTAGAATGCCGATGTTGTCAGCGAAGAACACGAAAGTGCGTCGCCAGTAGGACCAGGAATATCGACACTGGGCCATTGAGGACTGCAAAAACGGTTGTCCCATTGCATAAATCAAGGTTCCTTTTGCATCATGCTGATGGAAAGATCAGAATTTGGCATATCCAACATGAGGCCATGGAGCCATCGTGTCTGGTGTCAACAGTTCGGCCAGTGGTGGTGGTGTGATCATGTGAGGAATGTTTTCCTGCTACACATTAGGTCCCTTGATACCCACCGAAGGGTTTCTGAATGTCACGGCTTATTTGAACATCGTCTTTGACCAAGTTCATCCCATCATGGCTACAGTTTATTCTCACTCGGACGGATATATTCAGCATGAAAATGCACCTGGGTCACAAGGCACGTGTCATCACCGAATAATTCCAGGAACATACCGACGAGTTTTCCTTGTTCATTGGTCTGCACAGTCTCCAGATTTAAACCCTATCGAGCATCTTTGGAATGAGATGGAAAGGACTGTTCCCCTCTCATTGATCTCATGGATCCAGTCCATGAGACTGCCGCCGTCCTTTATGCGAGACTTTGCCGCCGTCCAATATGTAGCATCTGCGCGATACAATTATATCCTCATGGCACATTCCTGTGGAACGCATTCATCATCTTGTAAGTTCCATTCCTCGACGAATTTGGGCCGTTCTGAGGGCCAAGGAGGCGCAACGCGCTACTATAGGTAGGTTTAGCTAATAACTAGGCATCTTAGTGTATGTATTTGTGCATTTCTCTCAAAGCTTAATGACACTGGAACCCATTTGAAAATTAATTGAAAAAGATAAGAAAATTTCGTTATTCTCTTTTGCTTCGTGATTATCAAGAGAATATTCCGAAAATATGCCATAGCTCGGCATTTCGTCACATGCTTGTATATTCATTAATCATTACGAAAATCAAACTCCTGCAGGTCTCCTGAGAACCTGTTTGACAAAAGAGGCTTCGTGCTCCGAAGTTCTATTGGATGTATTTACCTGGTGACAGGTGTTGAATACTTAACAAAAAAAGCAAAGTGCTTGGAGGCTTATTCCCGTGATTGCTAGTTGGTGACTGAAGTTAATTTGCTCTACTTCAATTAAAGATACCAAACGTTGAGTGAAAATGATTTAGAAATATAAAGGGAAAAATAATCTGTCTCTGATATTTTCGTCAGTTTTTCTTTTTTGCTCCCCAGCAATAGTTTTGACTTTCAAGCTGCGAACTAGATTCCTAATTATGAACTGTGACTTGAATTAGAATATGCGATTTGTGACCTGGGCTTGAATTATGTATTGTGACATGATTGGAACTGTAAACTGAGATCTTGGATAAGTATTTGTGACCTGTATTCTGGATTCGAAGCATTATTTGTGATAGGATTCGAACTATAAGATAGAATTTGGACTGGGTTTTTTAAGCGATAACGGGATTGGAACTGTAAACTGTAATTTGGATCGATTTTCTGAACTGAGATCTGGATTCAGTTTGTGAATTGTGACATGGGTTTCAAATATAAACTGTGACGGGATTGGAACTGTGAACTGATTTTGATTCAAATTTATGGTTGCGATTTAGATTTGAATTATGAACTGTTTCAGGATTTCAACTGCAAACGGTGGATTTTGATTTGGGCTGCAAAATGTGATTTGGATTCAGATTTGTGAATTGTGATCTGGGTTTGAAATATGAACCGTGACAGAATTCTAAACGCAAACTGCGATTTTGGATTCGAACTGGGAATTGTGATTTTCAGTTTAGATTTGTGAATTGTGACCCGGGCTTGAGAATAATGACAGGATTCAAGCCTCAAACTGTAATTTGGATTCGAGTTTCTGAAATGTGACCTGTGAGCTGGATTCGAATTCTTACTTGTGACCTGGATTTGAATTGTTAACTGTTACAAGGATTCAAACTCTGACCAGTGATAGGGATTAGAATTGTGACAGAATCTGCGATCCCGATTTGAACTGAGATATGATTTGAGTTCCAACCGTGAATTCGCTGAACTGCGAATCATGAACCGAAACAGCATTGAGGACTGGAACCATTCCTCTCAACGGGATTTCATTCTCTCACACCGCGGATTAAATGAAAAAAAAAGAGAGAGAAAGATATTCTATGTGTGACATCTCTAAGTATTTGATTTATCGGTGTTCGTTTGATGCCTCTTTATTTTACTGAAAAACGCAATCCTTGTTACACAAGCTGCGGCAATCATATTCTGTCTCTCTCTTTCATGATTCCCATCACACTCGGTCTCCCTCCCTTTCCTTACTTAATGAATAGCACTTTTCGTCATAGCCAATAGAAAGAAACCGGTCTTCCATTTACCATCGAGAAGGGGAGAAGAGGAAAGAGTAGGAGAGCAGAAGAAGAATAGGGAAGGTGCGAAGAGCTACATTCCTTCAGTGAAAGCTAGTCAGCATCGGAATCAGGGAGAGAAGAGGAAGAGGAGGAGCAGGAGGAGAGGAAGATGGAGAATCAAGAACAAGGGAGACATTCCCGAAAGGAAAATAAAACACGAGAAGAAAAATGATCAGAGACAAAACAAATTATTGTAGTTCCTCTTGTGTCTGAGCGTGTTGCACGTTGTTCCTTCCACTCTTTGCAGTCCTTTTCCATTACGGAATCTTGCTTGGCGCTCTACCCTCCCCCACCACACCCTACCTTTATCTAGCTTTTCGTGTTCGTCTACTTTTCTCCAGTTACATTTCCTGTGTACTTTTATTCCGTTATTTCCTTCTGCGTCGGCTGTTGTTGTGCAGCTCCTCATATGTTCTAAGAAGGTGAATACATGTAATGGACGGGGTTATTTTCTTTGCTACTCTCACACAGTGTATGTGCTACTTTCTCGAAGACTAAACCACCCTTCTAAATAACATTCTACACACCCAAATATATCAGATTCGCGGCCATATTTCGTAAGAAGTCTAAAGAGAAAGCATTTTATGTTTTATGGTTTTCTTTTTCGGTTAAGTGCTGGAAGAAAAGTATTTTGCAGCTGCTCTTAATAACAAACACCACCAAAATTTTGTTTTCATTCTATTTCATATACGTTTGTGCTTTTTTTTTTTCTCTTTTCCTTTTTCTGAAGAAGGGGCTAGACAATTGGATTTTGCTCAAAAGCCGTGTTTTAGGGACAACGATGGTTGTATGTTTCTTATTCTCTGCTGGTACATTGAGACTTTGTTCTGTTTTGCTTTACGTCGTTACGAATCAGATCAGTTCCAAAAGTCTGAAAAAAGTTTTTAAGTGCAGTAATACCCAGTCAATAAGCCATTGGTTATGTTGTTGTCCTTGCTTTAAGAATAAGTAGAGGGAACCGAAATACTTCTGACTTTCTTTCTTTTCACGAAAGAAATATCGAAATGTATACTGTGCTCTGTAGTTTTATTCCTACTCTTATCATCCTTATCTCCATTCTCGATCATCTTATTTTACACAAGAAACTGATATATGATGAGACAGGAAATGAATATACTTAATTATTCGCCTCTAACATGATATTTATCATTATAGTTAACAAAATCATCATCATCATTATCATTCTTAGTGTCATAGACACCATAATCATTGTTATTGCCATGATATCATCTTCATCTTCAAAATTAACAGGGGCTGGGTTTGGCTCAGTCTGTAGCAGACCAGGCTAGTAATCGACTGTTTCCAGGTCCGAATCCCAATTGTACTAACTCTGAGCTAGTAGTACCAGTGGTCCATTTAGCCTACTGTGTGCGAAAAATGCCGTTCAGAGGTAAAACAACCCAACTCTGGTGTGATTATGCTCCTGTGAGATTCTCTATGTCGATAACATTGAACAGAAGTGCAGTGAGAGCATGTATGAACTCTCAGCAGAGAATCTGGAGGATACTTAGGCTGAAGTCACTCAGGATTCGAAATGGTTTATGCTCCAGATACTTGACTTATAAGCTGCTTTTGTACAGTGAAGTGGGAGACGTCATTCAAACCCAAGCAAATAAGTACTCAAAGCATAAGGATATTTAAAGGTGCAATTAACAAAATATATCTTTCCAACAAGACTTACAGATTCCTAAGATTTCAAAGAGAGCTTTGAAAACGTTCCACTGTTGCTCTCAAATTTCTGTATGGCCTAGATAATAGCAACAGACAAATCATGAATGAGAAATTAGTGAAGAACTGTGCTTTCTCTGCGTGGAATATTTATTACAGTTTAATCACATAACGTTGCATTAGACACATAAACACTGCGCCGTACTGGTGTTCGAATTGTCCCTGGAAACAGAAAGATTTGTGCAAGTATTCGGCCATATTCTCAGTGGTTTTCATCCTTTGCTGCAGATGATCCCCCTGAGGAAATCAAAATCCATCTCCTTCTGTGATAAACTCTCATTAAATTTAACACCGTCGTTCAACCATCGCATTTTCCCTTGACATAAATTCCTGGTTGACTAAGAAGTAACAGATTGATGATCCTGTTAGAAGATTCATGAATTCTGATCTTTATTAATATTACGAGCATAGAAGGGGTCAGATCATGTGAGTTCAAATTACCAGTGGTGGATACCTTCTACTGATAATAACGATAATGAAGTAGAAGGCTTCTATCACCCCGTAGTAAAAACAATGGGGGCCTTTGCTCCGGATAAACACTAATCAACTAAGTTCCTGTCATAAATTATCCCTTTATATCTTAAGTTTTCTGTTCTTCATTCTGGCTTAGTGTTCAGGTGCTTAGATGTTGCTTTGTCTCAATTTTAGTGGCCACAAAGTATTGTTTATTTTCCTAAAACTTCTGTCTTGACAATAAAGTCAATGATATCGTTTGATAATATTTCGGGGTTAAAGGTAACAGTATTTTATCTGATGAAATAGAAATTTTTGATTTACATTTTAAATATCTCCGAATTATTAATTCAGCTACTTGGGATTTTTTCTTTTTAAGCATGATACTCTTTACGTTTAAAGTTTTAAGTAGTGGAGTATTTTGGCATGAGGACCTTGAAAATTTAAGAGTGATTCAGAGATAATTTATAGGTGATAGAAAATAATGCAAATTTAAAAACGAACCTGTAAGGATAAAACAGTTACAACAGAGAAAACATCTATAACAACAAAACGATTCTATTATAATTTAAATTCAAGTGAAATGGTGTAAAGTAAGAATGTGTTGTTTCACTTTTTTCCACACAATGGGCTAAATAGTCGGGTCGCAAAGACTCCGAGAAGGTTGGGAGAGGGAACCCACTGGACAGCTGTTAGGACACAGATGGTAGCCTATCGTCAAGGTCATTCAATGTGTTTTTTAACGTGCACAGGGTATGGCTCTCCCGCACAATGCGACACGGATTAACGTCCCATCCGACAGACGGCGGTCTTGCCAAGCCCATCGATTTTGCGGAGATAAATCTCAACGCTGATCAAGATGGGACTCGAACCTGGAAACTACAGATTACGAGCCTGGTGCACTACGACTGCGCCATCCCCATCTGAACTTCAGAAAGATATACACTTTTTGAAAGCGATAATTAATGTGTATGGTTTTAACCGATTTCTACTGAAAATAAAGATTTAAGCAATTAGTTTAATGGAATATATTAGTACTGATAGCTTTACTACTGATGATATTTTTTGCATTTTATCTCATCAGTAATATTATATCTAGTTGCATTATCCCGAAATTATCAGGTACAAATATAGGGTATGTTTCTAATCAATTTAATGGTTATAGCACTATAATTGAATTTATTTTTCGCTATAGAAACTAAATTGGATTTTCTCTAGCTATCAACTAGATTTCTTTTAAAGTTATCAGCTTTTAAAGATGAAAGTTGTGTAAGAATATATAAAATAATAACTAATGATTTTAAAAAAATTAAAAATGTGATTTTGATTTTCGAATAATAAAAAATTTAAATATTCCCTCAAGCAGCTGCTTGCCAAATAGGATTGATAAAAGCTTGCCAGTTTATATTCCATGGTAGAAGGTCTGTGAGGATGGAGGATGGCGAGACCTCAGCAGAAAAAAAAACACAAGCATCCATATCTTAGCCGGGGCTCGAACCCAGTCCCCTTGATCATTAGTCAAGCACGCAAACCACTCAGTGACTATAGGATTAAAAAAAGCAGCTAAAATTAGAAGAATTTAGAAATCAACCAGGGTAATTTTTTTTTACTTCAGAAGAGCTGAATAAAATGCAATTTGGTTCAATTGTAAGTTGTCTAAATCATTTTCAATCCAGCAAAAAAACAGAACCCTGAAAAATTTTATTTTCCCCTTTAGTTATGAACTTAATATATTATTACTTTCATTCGAATTACTTTTAATTCTATCGTACTCAATAGAGCAATAAATATGTTCATGCAATAGTTAAAAAGACCATTACACGTAACTCATCACCTAATTATGAAGAAATGGATAATTTATTCAGAGGTTTTTGCTTCCTTAGAGCTTTCTGAGATTCCCTACAATCACTCGTTTGAAGTAGAGCCAATAAGGGATGATATTGTCAGTGTCTTACGAATACATCCTATTGCTATAATTTTGGTTCAATATCCTGACTTTATATTGATTTTAGTGAGGGGGGATTGGCTTGACGGTAGCGCACCAGGTTCATAATATTCATTTCCCAGGTTCGAGTCTGCATTAGGTGAGAAAGAAGACTTCAATGAGCTTGGAAAGAACTTAGTTTGAAGGATGGGACGTTAAACCACGGCTTCGTGTGAAGTAGTCATAAATAAATTAAAAAAAAAACCTCAAGCAGCTGCTTGCCACAGAGGTCTGACATTAGCTTGTCAGTTTATATGCCACAGTAGGAGATCTGAGAGGATGGCAGGACCTCAGCAGAAAAACGACACACTCATCCATGCCTAATCCGGGGCTCGAACCCAGGTCCCTTAGATCAGTAGCCAAGCGTGCTAACCACTCGGCCACGGGACGGCTAGTAGAATCATCCCCTAAGTTAAAGAACACTCTGGATGGCATTTACGGGATACTTCAATCTGTTTCCTCACAGCTGTCCAATGGAGCATCTTCCCTTAGTCTTCTCTGAGCCCTCACGGTCTTTGTGACTTGGCCATTTTGACCATTATATGGAAAAAAAGTGCCACTCAAATGTAAAACAATCCAATCCATTTTTTGATATTAAAAAAACCCCCGCAATCGACGGAGATAAGCCAGAAGCCAGAAGCTCTATTGGGCTTAATACTGGTTTCTCATACAACATAAAAATGCATACACAGGGACAAGCCCGCTGGTTTAATCATGTCCATTAATCACTAGACTTGGGCTAAATTGTACATTGCAATTCAGTCAACTAGTAAATTCGATTTTGGGTTAGACAGAGATTTTAGAGCTCCGTGCAAGTAAACTGATGTTCTCAGGTTTGAGACCCCACTTGCTTCAGTTGAGAATTTCTTTACTAACGATAGCTCTGCCATCTGCCAGAAAGATGACAGCGATGAATATGGAGAAAGTGGGAAATGAGGAGAACACAGATGAGCTTGGAAGGAATGAGAAATGATGAAAAAAAACAAAAAACGATGAAATTGGAAAATTAGAAAGGGGACACCGATGAGACTGATAAGTGAAAGAGAGGAAACCGATGAGACTGGTAAGTGAAAGAAAGGAAACTGATGAGACTGGTAAGTGAAAAAGAGGGAAATCGATGAGATTGGAAAATTAGAAAGGGGACACCAATGAGAATAGGAGGTGGGTAAGAGGGAAACCGATGAGGTTGGGAAATTAGAAAGAGGAAAGCGATGAGATTAGGAGGTAGGAGAGAGGGAAACCGATGAGACTGGCAAGTGAAAGAGAGGGAAACCGATGAGGTTGGGAAATTTGAAAGAGGAAAGCGATGAGATTAGGAGGTGGAAAAGAGGGAAACTGATGAGATTGGGAATTAGAAAGGGAAACACTGATGAGAATGGGAATTAGAAAGGGAAATACTGATGAGAATGGGAATTAGAAAGAGGACACTGATGAGATTGAGAATTTGAAAGAGAACACTGATGAGATTGGGAAATAGAAAGGGAACATTGATGAGATTGGGAATTAGAAAGGGAACACTGAGGAAATTGGAATTAGAAAGGAAACACTGATGAGATTGAGAATTAGAAAGGGATCTGATGAGATTGGTAAATTACAAAGGAGGCACCGATATTGGGAAGTGAGAAAGGAGAAACCGATGACATTGGGAAATTAAAAAGGGGACGCCGATGAGATTGGTAAGTGAGAAAGGTAGAAACTGATGAGATTGGGAAGTGAAAAAATGGAGGAAACGATCAAGTTGGGAAAATTGAAAGGGGACACCGATGAGATTGGTAGGTGAGAAAGGTAGAAACTGATGAGATTGCAAAGTGAAAAATGGAGGAAACGATGAGATTGGGTAAATAAAAAGGGGACACCGATGAGATTGGTAAGTGAGAAAGGTAGAAACTGATGAGATTGGGAAAATAAAAAGGGGACACCGATGAGATTGGTAAGTGAGAAAGTGAAAACCGATGAGATTGAGAAGTGAAAAAGGGGAAAAAGATGAAATTGGGAAGTGAGAAATGGGGGAAACCGATGACATTGGATAGTGAGAAAGGGAGAAACGGGTGAGATTGGGAAATGGGAAAGGAGACGCCGATTCGGTCGGGAATTGAGAAAGGGAACACAGATGACTTTGTAGAAAAGGGGTTGGGTTGGGTTGTTTTACCTCTGAGCGGCACTTTTTTGCACATCATGGGCTAAATGGCCATGTCACATGGACCCCGAAGGCTCAGAGAAGGTTGGGGGAGGGGACCCACTGGAACAGCTGTTGGGAGACAGATGGTAGCCTCCCGTCAAGGCCATCCAGCGTGTTCTTTAACGTGCACAGGGTATGGCTCTCCCGCACACGGGGCCACGGCTTAACGTCCCATCCGACGGACGGCGGCCTTTCCAAGCCCATCGGTGTCCCCTACTGACCGTGGGCAGGGCGGGGAATTTTGCGGAGATAAAGAAAATGGGGAGAATGATACTAATGACGTTCCCGAAAGTGAGAAAAGTGAGCCTTGTCTCATAAGAGCTATCTAGTGGATTCTCTTTCAGTATCAGTTCTGATTCTTTGACAGTTCTGATTCTTTGATTTTTACGTCCTTGTCATTTCTCCACTTGTGTTTCTCACCAAAAGGAATGCTCAGAAGTTTTTTTTTCCAACACTTTATTTTTGTTAACACAGTAGAGCCTTAAACACTCCGTTTTTTTAAGGTTAGACAATCACTGAACATTTAAAAGTCATGTCACGTTTCGTGAAATAACGAAGCACTTCATCCCTTTTCATTTTTCGTATGCTAATGAAGATATATAAAACACTCCCCTTTAAAAAAAAACTAATGGGACATGGATTTCTCCAAAAGGAAGCGAAAAATCTTTCTCAATCTATAAAATCTATTGCGATAAATGCTAAATTTATAAAACTTGTCTTTCTCAGCTTGAATACATTTTAACCGTCGCAAGTATGCCTCATTATTTTTCCCCCTTGCGATCTTCGCCTACTTCGCTTCAAGACGCAGAAAAGTGCTAACTTTCTCTCTCTGTGTTTCGTCAAGCTCCTCTTTTTTTGTGTGTGTCTGTGCATGCTCTCTAAAATGGCGCTAAATGAGTGCGAAAGATTGGACCGAGAAGCCGCCCTCCTTGGTCCTCGTTCCCCGCATTTGAGAGGTCATTACGTGTTAATGAGCCATGCACCAGATATGCAACAGTGTACTCTGTCCCAACATAATTAACTATGTGCCAGCTGGCACTGGAGGGTTCTTTCCACTTTTTCTCTCTCTCTTACTTTCTCTCTCCTTCAGAACAGTGTCAGTTTTTATTCATCACCCTCCCACACTCTCCCTCTCTTTCCACTTCAGCGTGACATCGTGTCCTCCTCTTACGCTCCCGCATCTTCCCTTCCAAAAAGATGCTGCGAATCGATAATGTGCAGCGTATTTTCGCATAGCATCAGTCCTTCTAGGTTGCTCTCTGTAGGGAGGATGAAGTCTTTCGAGAAGGACTTTTTTTTTTGTTATAATCTGAGAAGCTTTCCGTATTGTTTGTTATATAAATGATGGATAATAGGATTTGGAAATTGGCCAAAAGTTTGGAATAATTAGTAGACCAACAGATCTCGGACAACAATTCAATTCACTTATGTTAATAATCTGATTTTGATGCCTTTGAAGTGCACTTATTTCATCACTAATCAACACACTAGCATCACTCATAAAAAAGTTTAGTAATTTATGGTTATTAATCATAGACTGGTTGTTGCATTGAGTTAATGCGATTATTATTCTCGCTTCTGAGGTATGCGTTAGATATAGTTCATTTTCAAACTTCAAACGTACATTGATATAAAAAAAAATATTAAAATAAGCTGTTTGACCTTTATGTACTGCAATTTTATTTATTAAAATAAGCTGTTTGATCTTTACTGCAATTTTATTCATTAAAATGAGCTGTTTGACCTTTATGTACTGTAGTTCTTTTCAGTATTATGAGTCATTCGAACCTTTATGCACTGCAGTTTTATTTATTAAAATGAGCCCTTTGACCTTTGTGTACAACAATTTTATTTATTAAAATGAGCCATTTGACCTTTATGTACCGCAATTTTATTTATTAAAATGAGCCGTTTGACCTTTATGTACTGCAATTTTTATTTATTATGATGAGCTGTTTGATGTTATGTACTGTAATTTAATTTATTAATGATAGCCGTTTGGCCATTATGCACCGTAATTTTCTTTTATTAATATGAGCAGTTACACCTTTATGTACTTCAATTTCATTTTTTAAAATGAGCCGTTTCATTTTATGTACTACCAACGTTGGAATTTTTGTGCTGTCTATTCATTTTTTCTTTTTGGCATTTATGCTGCCAGCATTTGATTCTGCGACCTAATAATTAACTCTTTTATGCTGTCAATATTTGACTTCATTCACCCTGACTGTTAAAGTTTTATTGTTTAGAAAGCAAATCAAACATCCGAATGTGAATTTTTGACTTTTAATGGTTCGAATTTTCCTATGCGAAGACTTTTAATAGAATCAGAAACTTTTCGTCACTCGATAATTAATAGTTGTCTCCGAACGATTAAATCTTTGTCTTAACGTTTTGAAGCTCTTTGCTTCTTCCATTTTGGGGGTGGGGGTGGCTCAGTCGGTAGCGCGCCAGGTTCGTAATCTGTAGTTCCCAGGTTCGAGTCCCAGCTGGGTCAGCGTTGAGATTTATCTCCGCAAAATTCCCCGCCCTGCCCACGGTCAGTAGGGGACACCGATGGGCTTGGAAAGGCCGCCGTTCGTCGGATGGGACGTTAAGCCGTGGCTCCGTGTGCGGGAGAGCCATACCCTGTGCACGTTAAAGAACACGCTGGATGGCCTTGACGGGAGGCTACCATCTGTCTCCCAACAGCTGTTCCAGTGGGTCCCCTCCCCCAACCTTCACTGAGCCTTCGGGGTCCATGTGACCTGGCCATTTAGCCCATGGTGTGCAAAAAAGTGCCGCTCAGAGGTAAAACAACCCAACAACCCAAACTTCTTCCATTTTAAAATATTTCGACCGCCGTTGATCCACTATACAGGTATTCACTATACAGTATAGCCAATTTTGCCATTTTGTGCTGTCAACGTGCGACTTTTACTACGTGCAGCTATTGATTATTTTTTACACATTCAACTTTTCATGAGTTCAGCATTTGATTTTTTTTCCCCAGGCAAAGTTTGATTTTTTCTCGAGTCAAAGTTTGATTCTTTTTTGTACTCTCAGAATTTTACTTTTTTTGCGCTGAAGAACCTTTGAATTTTTTAAAATTCTGCGTTTGACTTTTTTACGATTAGAATTTCCTTTTTTTGTGCGGTCACTTTGTTTTGTTCAGCCAGCATATAGCATTTTATAGTTTGACTTATTTTTGCTGCTTGGATTTGAATTTATGGACGACCAACATTTACCAATTTTATGTGATTATAATTCAACTCTTTGTGCCGCCACCAATGTTCGACTCTTTTTTGTCAGGACTCGACTCTTTTTTGTCATTATGACTATTTTTATTTACCAAATTGGCTCTTTTGTGCGGTCAGTGTGTGACGTTTACGAGTATTTCGTGCTGTCAGTGATTGATCAGCTTTGTACCTTTTCTGTGAATTCAGCCTTTGATATTTTGTACAATGAGCTTTAACTTCGTTCCGCAATCAACATTTGATTTTTTTGTGCAATCAGCGTGTGATTTTTTGTGAGTATATGCTGGTTTCTTGTATATTTTGTGTGGTCAGCGTTGAACTTTTGTGCAATCAGCCTTTGACTTTTTGTGTAATTTTTTGTGCAATCAGTCTTTGGCTTTTCGTGTAATCAACATCGTTTAGTGCAATCACTATTTGACTTTTTTGTGCAATAAGCATTTGATATTTAACACAATCAGCATCTGACTTTTTGTGTAACTTTTTTGTGCAATCAGCCTTTGACTTTTTGTGTAATTTTTTGTGCAATCAGTCTTTGGCTTTTCGTGTAATCAACATCGTTTAGTGCAATCACTATTTGACTTTTTTGTGCAATAAGCATTTGATATTTAACACAATCAGCATTTGACTTTTTGTGTAACTTTTTTGTGCAATCAGCCTTTGACTTTTTGTGTAATTTTTTGTGCAATCAGTCTTTGGCTTTTCGTGTAATCAACATCGTTTAGTGCAATCACTATTTGACTTTTTTGTGCAATAAGCATTTGATATTTAACACAATCAGCATCTGACTTTTTGTGTAACTTTTTTGTGCAATCAGCCTTTGACTTTTTGTGTAATTTTTTGTGCAATCAGTCTTTGGCTTTTCGTGTAATCAACATCGTTTAGTGCAATCACTATTTGACTTTTTTGTGCAATAAGCATTTGATATTTAACACAATCAGCATCTGACATTTTGTGTAACTTTTTTGTGCAATCAGCCTTTGGCTTTTCGTGTAATCAACATCGTTTAGTGCAATCACTATTTGACTTTTTTGTGCAATAAGCATTTGATATTTAACACAATCAGCATCTGACTTTTTGTGTAACTTTTTTGTGCAATCAGTCTTTGACTTTTTGTGTAATTTTTTGTGCAATCAGTCTTTGGCTTTTCGTGTAATCAACATCGTTTAGTGCAATCACTTTCTGACTTTTTTGTGCAATAAGCATTTGATATTTAACACAATCAGCATCTGACTTTTTGTGTAACTTTTTTGTGCAATCAGCCTTTGACTTTTTGTGTAATTTTTTGTGCAATCAGTCCTTGGCTTTTCGTGTAATCAACATCGTTTAGTGCAATCACTATTTGACTTTTTTGTGCAATAAGCATTTGATATTTAACACAATCAGCATCTGACTTTTTGTGTAACTTTTTTTGTGCAATCAGCCTTTGACTTTTTGTGTAATTTTTTGTGCAATCAGTCTTTGGCTTTTCGTGCAATCAACATCGTTTAGTGCAATCACTATTTGACTTTTTTGTGCAATAAGCATTTGATATTTAACACAATCAGCATCTGACTTTTTGTGTAACTTTTTTTGTGCAATCAGCCTTTGACTTTTTGTGTAATTTTTTGTGCAATCAGTCTTTGGCTTTTCGTGTAATCAACATCGTTTAGTGCAATCACTATTTGACTTTTTTGTGCAATAAGCATTTGATATTTAACACAATCAGCATCTGACATTTTGTGTAACTTTTTTGTGCAATCAGCCTTTGGCTTTTCGTGTAATCAACATCGTTTAGTGCAATCACTATTTGACTTTTTTGTGCAATAAGCATTTGATATTTAACACAATCAGCATCTGACTTTTTGTGTAACTTTTTTGTGCAATCAGTCTTTGACTTTTTGTGTAATTTTTTGTGCAATCAGTCTTTGGCTTTTCGTGTAATCAACATCGTTTAGTGCAATCACTTTCTGACTTTTTTGTGCAATAAGCATTTGATATTTAACACAATCAGCATCTGACTTTTTGTGTAACTTTTTTGTGCAATCAGCCTTTGACTTTTTGTGTAATTTTTTGTGCAATCAGTCCTTGGCTTTTCGTGTAATCAACATCGTTTAGTGCAATCACTATTTGACTTTTTTGTGCAATAAGCATTTGATATTTAACACAATCAGCATCTGACTTTTTGTGTAACTTTTTTTGTGCAATCAGCCTTTGACTTTTTGTGTAATTTTTTGTGCAATCAGTCTTTGGCTTTTCGTGCAATCAACATCGTTTAGTGCAATCACTATTTGACTTTTTTGTGCAATAAGCATTTGATATTTAACACAATCAGCATCTGACTTTTTGTGTAACTTTTTTTGTGCAATCAGCCTTTGACTTTTTGTGTAATTTTTTGTGCAATCAGTCTTTGGCTTTTCGTGTAATCAACATCGTTTAGTGCAATCACTATTTGACTTTTTTGTGCAATAAGCATTTGATATTTAACACAATCAGCATCTGACTTTTTGTGTAACTTTTTTTGTGCAATCAGCCTTTGACTTTTTGTGTAATTTTTTGTGCAATCAGTCTTTGGCTTTTCGTGTAATCAACATCGTTTAGTGCAATCCCTATTTGACTTTTTTGTGCAACAAGCATTTGATATTTAACACAATCAGCATCTGACGTTTTGCCCAATAAGCAGTTGATTTTCAGTGCAATCAGCATATGACTTTTTGTACAAAATTTTGTGTATTTGACTTTTTTCTTTCTAAGGTCATTACTGTTTCGAAATATCCAGTATAAAATTGGAAAAGGTTGCACTGATATAGCAGGTTTCGCCATAATACAAACAACAGGTTTCGCCGTAAATAGAAAACTTTTTGGAAGTTTGTTCATTCTTCCTTTTTCTACTTGGTTTTATACGGTTACAGTGGCGAAACAAGGGCAGACTGGAAAGTAAACCCTTAAGTTAAGTTATCGAGGTGAATGTAATTAATAGCATTTATTTTCAGAAGTAATAAATTATTGAGGGTTTTAAAGAGCAGCTGGGACAATGCCTTCCTGAGACATAGAAATTTGTATACTGTAGATAGAAAGTTCATAACATCAATTAGAGCAGTGGTTCTCAACCTTTTACGCTTCACGTACCCCTGGAAATGTGTATGTAACTGGCGTACCCCTTGTATAGATAGATAAAACTATAGTTATAGTATAACAATGGGAATAAAATAAAACACACATATATATATATAACATATATCTAGCGACCTTTGAGCTCTTACGGCGTACCACAAAAAAATTTACCGCGTACCCCACGTTGAGAACCCCTGAATTAGAGGATATCTTGTTTGGCGGTCGATAGTTCAGCGGTCATAGCACTTGACATATTATAAGGAGGTCGTAGGCGTATCCCATCCGGATCAAGATAATTTTTACTCTAAAACTGATTTACTGAACTAAGAGTGACTCTCATGAAATAGTAAGCTGAAAAAAATTGGTTTTGCGTGAGTGGGATTCGAACTCACGTCTCCTGGAGTGGTACTTTCCCTGACGTTTGAACAGAAACGTCGAGAAATTTCTTTTAATTTAAATAATTTTAATGCTATCCAATATAGACTTGTTATTGTATCGCTCAGCGGCACTTTTAATGCACACAATGATCTAAATGACTAGGTCACAAGGTCAGCAAAGGCTCAGAGTTGGTTAGAAGAAAGGGATCCACTGGACAACTATTAGGGGACGGATGGAAACCTCTCGTCAAGGCCATCCAGCATGTTCTTTAGTTGGCACAGGGTATGACACTTATGCACAGGGCCAAGGCTTTACGTCTCTAAGCTCTGAACCTTGTGGTCTTTATGACTTTATATTCTCTAAACTCTAAAACCTTTGGACCTTACGACTTTGTATTCTCTAAGATCTGAACCCTTGTGGTCCTTGTGATTTTGTGGGCTCTAAGATCTGAATCCTTAGGATACTTGTGACCTTATGGTCTCTAATCGCTAAACCCTTGGAGCTCTTATGGCTTTGTGGTCTCTAAGCTATGAACACTTGTGGACCTTATGGTTTTGTAGTCTCTAAGCTCTGAAACCTTGAAGATCTTATGGCTTTGTATTTTCTATAATTCATTTTATTGCATTCTCCCGTCTCAGCTTCAATTTTTTTTAATTATAAAGATACTAAAATTTTTTGAAACCTTGTAGACCTTATGGCTTTGTGGTATCTAAGCTCTCAACCCCCTGAATATTTGGGCTCTAAGTCTGAACCCTAGTGATGCTTGTAACTTTGTGGATTCTAAGCTTGGGACCTTTGGGATCCTTGTGACTTGGTGATTTAGTCCCGTGTGTGCAAAAAAGAGCTGCTCACAGATAAAACAACGAAATCTTTACTTATAAATACTGACCCTTGCATAGGAAGTTCGTTTAGCGTGAAATGCATTGGTAGTAGATTTTTTGAGATTAGAAAGGATACATCATTGGATCTAAAACATTTTTCCTTTATTATTCGGATTATATCGATTGCTCCTATATTTACTCCGCTGGTATTCGCTTTGTAATTGGTAAGATCAGAAGAGCTGTAATCTGGAGCAAGAGAGAGATATTAGAGTGTGTAGGAAGACAATAAATTTATTTTGGAATAATATAATCCTCTGCAAGGAAGCTGCAATCCCATGCAGGAGAATATTAATTTTGTGCAAGGTAGCTGCAATCCTTGTGACAGGACTGTAAATGGTGCAAAAGAGCCTTAAACCTGTGCAAGAGAATTGCAAACCTGTAAAGAAAATATAATACCCTGATCAAATTTTAATCGTGAGTAGGTGTATAATACTATGCAGTAGAACTGCATTATTGCACAAAAAGGCGGGTTGGGTTGGGTTGTTTTACCTCTGAGCGGCACTTTTTTGCACACCATGGGCTAAATGGCCAGGCCACAAGGTCCCCGAAGGCTCAGAGAAGGTTGGGGGAGGGGACCCACTGGAACAGCTGTTGGGAGACAGATGGTAGCCTCCCGTCAAGGCCATCCAGCGTGTTCTTTAACGTGCACAGGGTATGGCTCTCCCGCACACGGGGCCACGGCTTAACGTCCCATCCGACGGACGGCGGCCTTTCCAAGCCCATCGGTGTCCCCTACTGACCGTGGGCAGGGCGGGGAAATTTGCAGAGATAAATCTCAACGCTGACCCAGCTGGGACTGGAACCTGGAAACTACAGATTACGAGCCTGGCGCGCTACCGACTGAGCCCCCCCGCCCCCCCACAAAAAAAAGCGGACTAAAGTGCACACTAAAGTGCTACCTATGTGCAATAAAGTTGTAAAGAGTAACCATTTTTAGGAAGGCTGTAAACGGTAAAGCAAAGAATAATTCTCTTTAAGAAAAATGGTAAATTGTGAATCAAAGAGCAATCCTTTTAAAGTAAAGTGTAAATAGTGAAGTGGGGAGTAGCGCTTTTGAAGAGAAGTGGCAAATAGTGAAGCAAAGAGTTACCCTTTTTAGGAAAGTTGTAAACAGTGAAGCAAAGAGTAACATTTTTTAGGAAAGTTGTAAACAGTTAAACAAAGCGTAACACTTTTTAGGTAATGAAGCAATGATGCTTAGGAAAGTTATAATCACGCGAAGAAAAGTTTTAGCGCTATACTTCATAACTTTGATGCAGTGTTCCCACTGTTTTTAACTGCTTTTATTAACAAGTGTAGTAAGCGTCAGATCTATGGAAGCAAAAAATTATAAAGCCTGTGAACATTTCCCGCATTTTTCCAAGAAATTTTTAAATACCTGGAAAACGGAGAGAAAAACTGTTATATTGCAATATAAATCCATTCTCCGTCCCCTCTACTTTATTTTTTAATCTTTTTTCAGACTCAATTCCGTCAACTGACTCCCTACCCTTTTATTTTTTTCCCTTGATCCGTGTCTGCGTTGAACACGTTTTTTTTTTCACTTATACCGAGATATTTTCATAATGTTTTCGGAATTTCATGGTCTCAGAAAAAAATTATAATTATGAAATCTTTGCTTCTCGATCCAAAGTTTATGCTCCTTGTTTATGAGATTCATAAAAAAATGTGTCATTTATAAATGAAAAAGTACTTGAAGGAAAAAAACAAATTACAGCAAAGAGTCTTTTTCTTTTGCGTTTTCCAGTTTGATGTTTCCACAGCAAATATTGGATTTAAGCAACCGTCAAAAGGTCGATATCTGTAAACGAAGCTTGCAAAGCATGGGAAAGATGCGAAAGATAAATAATGTAAAAAAATAAAGCTTAGAAGGAAACAACATCATCTACAACTAAGATGACGTGTTTCACAATATCTGTGTATCGTCTTCTTCCTCCACTTCTTCTTTTTCGTCGACATCAGTGCAATGGGATTTCTGCAAAAACAGCGAATGAGCTAAGAGGAGCTTTATGTTTGCTGTGAAACTGCAACAGCCATCGGTCTGTCAAACACGATTTTAATATTACTTTAGACATTACCGAACCCCAGCAAACAGATATTCCGCATTCCATTCCTTCTGCTGTTTGGCAGATTATGCAGATGAAGCCGAAGAAGTCGGTTCCCTGTCAAATGATGGAAAATACATTTCGGCCCGTTTGTGATAGTACTTCAAGGCCTGGTGGGCGTCTTCACCGCAACGCACGCAGAAGGCTTAGAGAAACCGCGAGGAAAATGGAAACATCTAATTTGTTAATATAATCGCTGTTCATTCGCGTATACGTGTGTGTGTGAGAGAGAGTATGTGTATCTGTGGTGGCGGTGGTGTGGGAAGGGGCATCCCGGGAGAGTGTATGATGGAGACATCAGTCGATGTGACAATGAAAACGGGGGTGGGGGATTGGAAATTCTGTCTAGATGGATGAAACTACGTTTAATAAATGTGATGTTCTGTAATGGTAGTTTCCGTTGACTATGCAAGATAATGAAACGTAAAAAGAGTTGTGTGTACTTAGTTAGAGATAGTTGGAATATCGTTTATTGTGTTTCCATTGTTACGAATGTTTTTTGCTTTTATGTACCAGGGCTACACTGAGATCTAGAAAAAAAAATCTATGTTTGGGGGAGGGTCTGGTTTGAATCAAAACATCATTGACCATTAGGACATCATGTGGAAAAGAGTGCTGTTCAGAAACTTTTTTGTTTTAAACATCGATAGTAGATGCTTGATGCCATTGATGGCAGTCTTTCTCTCATTACAAAGCTTTAATAAAATTTAGGCATAAGAAGTTTCCTATTTAAACATCCCCCTCCCCCTCTAAAGTGTAAAAGAAACGGCTGATACAAACCAACAACAAGGCTTTAAACAAGAGTTCACCAAAAAAAAAGCTATATTTGCATTCTCTTGTTGACCTTTTGGGAGAAAAGCAATAAAAAATATATGCAGTAACTAAAAGAAGTTTAAAAAACTTATCCCGTTAAGCACGAGGCTTATTACAAAATCCACACTCTTAAAAAATAAGTCGCAAGTGGAGTTGCTTCAGTGAAAATAAACAAAAAGAATAAATTAAAATTAAAAATAGCGACCGCAAAAAAGGAAGGTAATTGATATGGATAATCTGAATGAAAAAAATTCTCGCTAAGTCTGAAAAAAAAAAATCGGTAAGTCGTGTCCGAATTAGTGAAAAGTCCGGATTAGAGAGTCTTATTAAAAAAATACGGTTGCTTTCAAATACAGTGAGTCCCAACTAGGCGTCATTAATTAATTCATTCTTAAAAAACGCTCCTTTAAGCGAAACGATGGAAGGTTAATTTCTCACATAAAACAATAGCCTAAATTTAAATCTGTTCCGAAACCAGAAGGTTATTTTTAATCATGTGTGCTTCTCAATGGTATAAATTCATATCTGAATAGAAATGCGAATGACGATGATAATAATAATGATAACAATAATAATTGCATAAAAATTTAAATTTACGTTGGGAGTACAAATAAAAATTTTCGGTCAAGCAACAATAACAACACGTTGAGCTTTTTATTGGAGTTCAGAGGAATTTGGGTTCAGATGAACTACAGAAGATTTTCCCAATGGTTTCTGAACGTTTGAAGCCCCCTCCTAAACATAAACTTTAAATCTCAGAATTTAACTTATAATGTATTAAAAATCCGAATCCATAACAGGACCTGAATTACTTTCTTCTATTTTTCTACTTTCTCTGATGCCAAGCAAATGGACTGTGTGTGTGTGTTTAAGACATTTTATACAAATAAAAATTTTTCTACTCAATGCAATTCTTTTACGTTCCTGGATTTCTTAAAATCATTTTTTTCTTACGGCGTCATATATTATTTATTCCCACATGTGTGAAAAAAACTAAACAATGAGATTTGAAAAAACAAAGTCAAAAGAGTTTTAACAAAACACTTTACAGATTAAACACTTCCTCCGTTATGTAAAAACTGTCAGATATTTTCCGCTTCCCCTGTAAGCATCTTACAGGGGAAGGCAAAGCATTCTGACAGCAGATATTCTTGCGACAGATCCAAAACCTTACAAAATAATTAATACTAACAGGAGGAAGAAAGAATTCTCATTTTATTGCATTCTCCCGGCTCAGCTTCAATTTTTTTGGTTCTCTTTAATGACATATTAAGTGTTCCTTTATGACAGCAGGTGGGCACTTTTTTGATGGCTGGATGTTTTCTATTTTTCGTAGATGTTTTTGTTTCCTTTTTTTTTTTATCCAGAATAGTATTTGCCATTCCGTACAGTACTTGCTAAAGATTTTCGTTCACGTTTGCTGTTTAATCATTTGGAGAGAAATTTTTTATATCTGTTTTTCATTAGGTAAAAGCGTTTGTAATTGAATTTTAATGTATAGAAAGTACGTGGAATTTGTACAGAAAGTTAAAAATGCAACATAATTTAATTCATAAATTACCATATCGATTCAAAAGTTGTTTTTCATTTTTACAAAAAAAAAAAAACCACCTCTTAGATCAGGCCCGATCAACCCAAATTTAATGAAGAGCCACTGGAAAAAAACATATATTCTGAAAAATTTGAAGGAAAAATTATCCACTTAAAAAAACGTAAACATACATTTATAATGAATAATGAATTGCTGCGAAAAACTATATTTTTAAGGAGTAAAGAACTTTTTCAGTCGGGTTGGCAGCCCAATGCTCATTCGCCACCAGTAACTAAGGCTATATGGTAGCCTTCCATTGAGACATCCAGAGTATTCTTTAAAGTGCAAGGGTATAATAATAATAAATAATAATACCCCCTCAAGCAGCTGCTTGCCACAGAGGTCTGACAGGAGCCTGCCAGTTTATATGCCACAGTAGAAGGTCTGAGAGGATGGCAGGACCTGGCTCTCTTGCACACAGGGTCATAGCTTTGCGTCCCAACCGATTGACGGCGGTCTTGCCAAGCCCATCGGTGTCTCCTTTCCGACCTAAGGCAGGTAGGGGTTTAGCGAAGAAAATCGTAACGCTTGCACAACCTAGGACGTTAGGATACGAGCCTGGCTTGCTACTCACTAAGCCAACTCCTCCGCCATTTTCAAAACATACCACGTCAGAAAAAATATTGGAAAAAAACTTTACATTATACTTCGGAATGCACCATTTATTGAAAAATATTCTCCATGAGGCCGTCCCGTGGCCGAGTGGTTAGTGCGCTTGACTACTGATGTAAGGAACCTGGGTTAGAGCCCCGGATAAGGTATGGATGTTCGTGTCGTTTTTCTGCTGAGGTCCCGTCATCCTCACAGAACTTTTACTGTGGAGTATAAACTGACAGTCTCTCAGACCTCTATGGCAAGCAGCTGCTTGAGGCGATATTTATTTCTGTTTTTATTATCCTCCATAAATCATTCTACGCACGATGCAAGTAGAAAAATAATATCAATCTTTAAAATTCATTATGGAAGTCCGAAATAACCCATTTTATGCTTTTCACATCATATTTTCGTCACATTCCTTGATTTATTGATAACGTTCACCATTAACCATGGAATCTAATAACAAATTTAATGGTTGTGAGCTACATCGTAGGAAGGGAAATGTAATTAATGTAAACTATATAGAAACATTCTGTGTTCCGTGCTGGAAAACGTCAACTTCATTTCTGTAATCAGCCAATGACTTTATCAGCAGTCCGGCTGTAACAACAAATTTATTCGGGTTGGGTTGTTTTACCTCTGAGCGGCACTTTTTTGCACACCATGGGCTAAATGGCCAGGTCACATGGACCCCGAAGACTCAGAGAAGGTTGGGGGAGGGGACCCACTGGAACAGCTGTTGGGAGACAGATGGTAGCCTCCCGTCAAGGCCATCCAGCGTGTTCTTTAACGTGCACAGGGTATGGCTCTCCCGCACACGGAGCCACGGCTTAACGTCCCATCCGACGGACGGCGGCCTTTCCAAGCCCATCGGTGTCCCCTACTGACCGTGGGCAGGGCGGGGAAATTTGCAGAGATAAATCTCAACGCTGAACCAGCTGGGACTCGAACCTGGGAACTACAGATTACGAGCCGACTGAGCCACCCCCGCCCCAATTTACTCGGGAATATTGTGATTATATTCGTAACATCAGCTATAAGGAGGCTTTATTTTAAATCAAAAGAAATAAATGTTGATGGAAATGTGATATGCATTCAAAATTCTTTAAATGTGAGAATTAAGAATCGTATAAACTAAGTGATGTTTAAATTGGAGTGTGTGTCTCACATTTATTAATATTTCTACAGAACACGGATACAATATAACGGTAGTAATTATGAAAGGCCTTTTCAGCAGAAGATATAATTTGAGTTTTTTAAAAGGCGGAAATGAGAAGACACAAATTTAGCTAGATAAATTCTAGTATTGTGTAGGAAATTACGTACATTGAGACATAAATCTTCATTTTAGCATAACTGTGTTTCAAAAATCTACTTGTACATTTTCTACGTTTTTCTAAACAAATGTAGTGAAAAAATGGAACTTTGCTTTTTGGGTCTTTTAAATTTTGGGTTCTTTTTAAAGCATCCGAATTTAAGGCTCAACTTATAATCAACGTAATGCTGTTAAAATATAAATATCGATAATAGGTGGATAGAATTTTGCAAGTACAGTGTAAATAAAATACATTGTAATTGTATTTTACATTCCGATTTATCACAAGTACATGGGGATCATGCCTGTGAATAGAGAGAACTGTGAATAGAGAGAACCATCACTGATGTTCGGGGCAGTTCCCAGGTTCGAGTGCCAGCTGGGTCAGCGTTGAGACATCTCCGCAAAACTCCCCGCCCTGACACGGTCTAGTAGGGGACACCGATGGGCTTGAAAAGACCGCCGTCCGTCGGATGGGACGTTAAGCCGTGGCCCCGTATGCGGAGAGCCATACCCTGCGCACGCTAAAGAACACGATGGATGACGTTGACTGAGGCTACCATCTGCCTTCCAACATCTGTTCCAGTGGGTCTCCTCCCCCAGCCTTCTCTGAGCCTTCAGGGTCCTTGTCATCTGGCCATTTAGCCATAATCCAACCCAACCCAATCCTCATTAGACCATTTTTCCGTCCATTCCTAGTACATCTAATTATAAATATTCCAAGTAGTAAATAAAGAATATCGAGCATATACCGATGATTTCTCCTCTACTTTTCTCACCATTAACTATGTTTTGTTTCTTCCCCCCCAAAAAAATCCCAGTTAGCTCCCCCTTCCCCCCCAACACATTTTCTGGCTACGTGCGTGGTTTACATATAATTCCAGGTTTCCGCAAAAGGTCCGAAGTATCCTCTCTAGGCAAACCCCACAAAATAGAGAGCATTAAAATCAATCTTTAAGTAGCCCAGGAATACGTAATGGACCAGGATGACCTCATGCCACCAGCTTAGTCACGCTACTCAACGACTGGAGTTTGCCCATCTGACCCCACACCATCCGCAGACATTACTTCCCCGCGTCAAGTTGAATTTGCGAAAATGCACAACTTCTGCTCTTCCTCTTGCATTACTGCGAGTGATGTGGGTCATTGAAGGGGCGAAAAGCATTAGGACTATTTGGCAAACGTTCCCTCCTCTGATGGCTAGAAACATTTCTCTCTGTGGGCCCACTACCACATCCCAATCGATCGTTTGTTTAAAATGCGTTGGCTTTCCTCCTTAAATCGTTAAATAAACAGGACGTTAAAGGAAAGAGAGAAGTGTGGGGGAAAAGCTTTTTCGAATGAGAGAGAGAGAAAAGTTGTATCGCCCAATCTTTCCTTTTAAATCCCGAGAAAAAAGAGAGAGAAAGGGCATGGGTGTGTGAGAGGGTGTTGACGGGAGGGACGGAATCGAGGGGTAGTTATCCTCCTACTCCAGAACATTTTCCCTGACCTCATCGATCAAACCAATAAATTGGGAGGTTGTGTGAAGCCTGCCGTCAAGTGCAGCAGTAGCATTAGCCGTCCCCTTCCTTTCCATTGAGGAGTGTCCTTTATTCACTCGTCTTCCCCCCCCCCCCCCCCCCATCATTATACTCCAAGCAGCCACAGATTTTCGCAGAGACCCAAAAAGCCTTCTTACTGAAGTCAGGAAAACATTGGAAGGGAAAAGTGACTGTATGAAATACGAAAGAATGGACACGAGAAAAGGAATAAAAAAGAGATTTTTTTTTCTCTCGTGATGTTGAGTTTTGCCTTGAAACGTGTTTTAAATGCGCAATGAGTTTTAATAAACCGCGAATTCAATTCTAAATTTTTATTTTAAATTCTTGCAAAAAAAATAATTGAGTAGCGTGACTTCTACAGTCGCTCAAAAAAATATCCGAACACTATGGTTAATTACAGAATTCAGAAAAAATATCAGTCAACGATTTTTTTTTTAGAAATTAGTGATCTGGCAACCTTCGTGTACAGGTTGCCAGATCACTAATTTCTAAAAAAAAAAAGTTGCCAGATATTTTTTTCCGAATTCTGTAATTAACCATAGTGTTCGGATATTTTTTTTTAGCGACTGTACAGTGCCTATCAAAATATTAGTGTATTTCAATGCTAGATCAATGAACTTCGAAGCAATATAACTCCTAAAATATGCATTTAATTAAAATATGTGACTGAAAATAAATTAATCTATTTAAATCTAGATTTTCAATAATATTCTTTCAGTTCATTCAATTTCACAACAGCAAGGCGTCATAAGTTGGGTTGTTGGGTTGTTTTACCTCTGAGCGGCACTTTTTTGCACACCATGAGCTAAATGGTCAGGTCACCATGGACCCCGAAGGCTCAGAGAAGGTTGGGGGAGGGGACCCACTGGAACAGCTGTTGGGAGACAGATATTAGCCTTCCGTCAAGTCCATCCAGTGTGTTCTTTAACGTGCAGAGGGTATGGCTCTCCCGCACACGGGGCACGGCTTAACGTCCCATCCGACGGACGGCGGCCTTTCCAAGCCCATCGGTGTCCCCTACTGACCGTGGGCAGGGAGGGGAATTTTGCGGAGATAAGGCGTCATAAGAATTTACGTCATAAATTAATCAAAGCTAAAATAACAAGTACTGCTTCAAACCATGTAATTAAATGAATATACTGTTGCGGATCACAAAAATGGATAGCCACTGAACGTGAGTATTAAAAGCTATATTTCAAAACCAAATTCAATACAAGGTAAATTGTTACAAAGGAAATATGGATGAAATATCTTATTAACAAATCAACTATTAACATGCACAAGTCATCAATCTTCCTGCGTAGAGCACACAATATCAGCTCTGTGTATTTTACTAAATACTACCTTTTACTTGATTTACAGGTCACCCGAAGATCTTCACTCGTAAACCAATTCTCGTCCTGTGCTAATAACTTTTCGCACACTAGCCGAACAAAAAGACAGTCCGTGTAGACATTCGAAGTTAGCCATAAAAGTTCCCACTTTTATACTTCCGCGTATACACAACACATCAAGTTACTTCTTGATACTTAACGATAAAAGATCCCACTTTTATCCTTCCGCGTATACACAACACATCAAGTTACTTCTTGATACTTACGCGCACTGTCTCAGAACAGCTCACCGTCCATTTTCGAACTCACCGACCGTTACAATACACAACGACCGTTACAATACACAACGACCGTTACAATACAAAACCGTTAACGCTCCACTCTTCTTCTCCAAATTCTCCCAACGTTCTTATTCGTTGGCTGAAACTTTTTGCTTTCGGTTGCCAGATTCCTTCTGTCGTAACACTGCCCCCTTCCTAGGTCTTGTTCGTCCCGAACAATTCTGGATTCCAAAGTTTCTTCAGTTCTTCGATGAAACGGGGCCAAACGATCCACGTGAACCACCTTGCACTTTGTAGCTGGACGTCGACGAATGCGATATACCACGTCATTAATCCTGTTAACTATTGTATATGGACCTTCCCAAGGTTTCTGAAGTTTTGGAGATAGTCCTTTCTTTCTATGTGGACTGTATAGCCAGACAAGATCTCCTTGATTGAAAATAGTTCCATTTCCGAATTCAACATCATAAACCAAAGCGCACACTCCTTCAGCCAGCTTTTTGGACACAATTGAGCATCTCATTAGAGGAACGCTATCTACGGTAGCCGTCATATCCTTGCAGCGGTAAATCTCCTTATCTGTTGGCACCAGCTCCACTGTCTGTCCTACGATGCAGCATCCGACGTCTTCCATCATCTGCTCGATTTTATCTTTAGTGCAGTCGACTGTGAAGCCAGGGATGGATTCCAATTTGTCCAGAGTATCTCCTGTCAATTGGAGAGCACGACCGGAGATCATAGGGACCTTGAGACCTAAAGCAGCAAGTGCAGGAGCCAAGACAAGACTCACTTTGTCGCTGACACCTCCTGTGCTGTGTTTATCTACCATCCGATGGCGCCCCTCGAGTCTCCAACAAAACACATGACCCGAGGAGGTCATATTTGCTGTTTCTTCCGAATTCACTTTCTTGGAGCTCTCATTGTAATTAGCCAGGGAAATATCAGTCATGATTGCCAAATTGTTCATTCTGGAGATCAGCGACGAGTTTTGTAACATGATATTGTCCACTTTAGAGCTCCTGAAGTCGTGATAAAACTTTTCTATATCCTTATAATCCAAATGGTTATAATGTCCAAATCTGCGCATTGACTGTTAAGAAAAGAAATTCAGCATGGCTACGTTGAGATTATCTGAGGGCTTCACTTCTCTCTGATCGTAACTCTGAGGCTTAGTTTCATCCAGAAAGTTACTGTTATCCGAGCACAATTTATTACTCATAGAAAAAGGAATATCTAAGTCAGTCTTTGAAGTACTGTCTCTGCCTGAAGCTCCTTTACCAGCATCACCTGTTACGCTTCTAAGCCATTCTTCGGAATTCTTCTTTCTTAAATCCCCACTTTCTAAAAACGATTCAAGTGTGGCTATATGCTTCGGAAAAATCTCTCCGACTTCCTCGGTAACGACGAAGGGCACTTTGTATCTATTCTGAATGGACGCCTCTTCTTTACTCGGACCACTCTGCGAAACGTAAACTCTGTTTCGTTCCCCCTCATTACCACTCGTTACTCTGCCTTTGCGATAATTGTCCATGACGCATTTTGCTGACGGCGAGGAATAGAATATCTTTCGTGTGGATCTCTCTTCAGATCGTGCCAGACTTGTATACCTAGGTATTTTGAAGTGCAAAGCGTACTGTATAGTCTCACAGCTCTCTGATCTGTGTGATTGTTCTTCACAGTTCCTAGACATGTCACCAGCGACATAGACACTCTGCCATGCATCACCAGTAGTTGCGTGGTCAAAGGCATTATCTGCGCTATCTCTACGATTCTTGATTTTCAGTAGCAGATCCACATTTTTATATGCGTTGCCTTTCTCTTTTTCTTTTCCATGTTTACAATCTAACTTAACACTATCAAGATCATCTTTTTCACTGACAAATTCAACATTTAAACTATTGCATTGTCTATTGAGTTCGGTTTTATTATCCTTGAACTGATCAATAATCTTACCAACTTGAGAAGCCACTTCAGCTCTCATCTCAGTATTTTGTGCGGCCAGGTCACCTCTTTTATTTCTCAACTCATTATTTTGTGCGGCCATTTGGGCTTTCAAATCATCTTTTTGAGAAACTATCTCAGTCCTCAACTCATTATTTCGTGCGGTCATTTCGGCTTTCAAATCAGTCATCAGCGTAGTCATATCGGCTTTGAAGCTATATATCAACTTTACTAATTCATCCATACTTCTAGTTAACGGCATTCAATAAATTATCCCGCTTCTGACACCAAATGTTGCGGATCACAAAAATGGATAGCCACTGAACGTGAGTATTAAAAGCTATATTTCAAAACCAAATTCAATACAAGGTAAATTGTTACAAAGGAAATATGGATGAAATATCTTATTAACAAATCAACTATTAACATGCACAAGTCATCAATCTTCCTGCGTAGAGCACACAATATCAGCTCTGTGTATTTTACTAAATACTACCTTTTACTTGATTTACAGGTCACCCGAAGATCTTCACTCGTAAACCAATTCTCGTCCTGTGCTAATAACTTTTCGCACACTAGCCGAACAAAAAGACAGTCCGTGTAGACATTCGAAGTTAGCCATAAAAGTTCCCACTTTTATACTTCCGCGTATACACAACACATCAAGTTACTTCTTGATACTTAACGATAAAAGATCCCACTTTTATCCTTCCGCGTATACACAACACATCAAGTTACTTCTTGATACTTACGCGCACTGTCTCAGAACAGCTCACCGTCCATTTTCGAACTCACCGACCGTTACAATACACAACGACCGTTACAATACACAACGACCGTTACAATACACAACGACCGTTACAATACAAAACCGTTAACGCTCCACTCTTCTTCTCCAAATTCTCCCAACGTTCTTATTCGTTGGCTGAAACTTTTTGCTTTCGGTTGCCAGATTCCTTCTGTCGTAACAATACATTTTAGAAATTTGTGTAATGATTGTTTCGATATAAAATAGTTATGAATGATTTTTTTTGTAGAAACGAGATAATTTATTGTTCAAATATTCCAGCTTTCATAACTCTTTAAATACCGAAATATAGAAAAATCGAGATTTAGATAGATTTATGATTTTAATTTATCTTGAGTGGCGTTTATCCCTTAAATTCAAATTTTAGACGTTACAAAGCAGTGATCATCTGGTAGCCCGGTTTATGGGGGCGCGGGGGGGGGGGGGGTGCTCAGTCGGTAGCGCGCCGGGCTCGTAATCTGTAGTTCCCAGGTTCGAGTCCCAGCTGGGTCAGCGTTGAGATTTATCTCCGCAAAATTCCCCGCCCTGCCCACGGTCAGTAGGGGACACCGATGGGCTTGGAAAGACCACCGTCCGTCGGATGGGACGTTAAGCCGTGGCCCCGTGTGCGGGAGAGCCATACCCTGTGCACGTTAATGAACACGCTGGATGACCTTGACGAGAGGCTACCATCTGTCTCCCAACAACTGTTCCAGTGGGTCCCCTCCCCCAACCTTCTCTGAGCCTTCGGGGTCCATGTGACCTGGCCATTTAGCCCATTGTTTGCAAAAAAGTGCCGCTCAGAGGTAAAACAACCCAACCCGGTTAATGGGGGCAGCCTCCCATCACCACCACCTTGGGAATGCTTGTAAGGGCAAAGGGGACAAGGAATTATTAAACCTATGTATATTTCATAGGTTTAATAATTCCTTGCCTCTTTTGCCGTTTACCTGGGGAAATGTTGGCACCAGGATGCACCATGGGACGAAAACAAGCCGGTGGATGAAGTGTAATTAATGCTTTGGGCAATGTTCTGCTGGGAAAACCTTATTCAGGTGCAGGAAACTATGACGTCTACCAACTTCCTAAACATCATTGCAGACCAGGTACATCCTTTCACGGCAACGGTATTCCCCTCTAGTAGTGCCTTCTTTCAGCAGGATAATGCGCATGCCACACTGCCCGGATTGTTTGAGAATGGTTCGCGGGATATGAGGAAGACTTCCAGGTATTGACCTGGACTCCAAATTCCCAAGACATCAGTCCAATCGAGCATCTGGGTTTGTGTTGGAACAGCATATCCGATCTGCAGTGGCACAACCATGTAACTTACAAGAGTTAAATGATCTGCTGGTAACATGTTGGTATTAGATAACACAAGACACCGTTAGAAATCTTGTGGCGTCCATGCCTCGCCGGGTAAGTTTTGGTGGCACGTGGAGGACCAACATCATGTTAAGTAGGTGGTCGTAATGTTTTGGCTCTTCGGTGTATGAAAATGTAAAGGGTGTCGAACATATGGTCTACAAGAGAAAGATAATATTTTATTTGTTACAAGTTTATTTTACAAGTGATACGTAGTTGAGAATTGGCTAAATCAAGGAGTAAATTTTTTCATTTGTTTCTTAAGGTCTCCGATTCGATCGCAGCCAATATAATCAGAATTCTTTCTAAGTCAGTTTTTTATTTCATTTTAGTACCATATAACTTTTTTTACAATTATTTGCAAAATAAATCGATATATATATAATAAAGTATAGATGTAATAAATTAATATTGTAAATTAAATTTAATCAAAATAGACAACTTTTCAGTTGATAATCTACTGTTGACAAGTAATTTATTTTAAAACAATAAATATAAATTCATAATTGGAACGAAATAAAAAAAATAGTAAACCTATATATATATTAGACATAATTTGCAGGAATAAGTTTTTAAAATACCACGGGAAAAATACGTAAATAGGTAATTATTATAGTAGAGGGGCAAATACTGAATAGAAGTGCAATAGACAAGAAGGCTTTTCGAGTTTTTTTAACGAAATATCTCGGAAAATACTGCGTTTTGAGAATAGCTGAAGGAAAAAAGCATATTTGCGTTATGAAATGTCTTTCCAGTCGTGTTTCGTTTGAATTCAATATTAGGGATCTCCTCAATTTTTTTTCTTCTACATGCGGGCGCTGCATGTAGTAAGTCATTAATAATTCTCCATTATTAATCTCCATTAATAATTTAAATCACGAATCGCCACTGTTTATAGCTTTATATACAATAACTGATACAGCGTATTAGGTGCCGGCCCGTGGCCGAGTGGTTAGCGAGCTCAGCTACTGATCTTAGGGACCTGGGTTCGTGGTCGAGTGGTTAGCGCGCTCGGCTACTGATCTAAGGGACCTGGGTTCGTGGCCGAGTGGTTAGCGCGCTCGGCTACTGATCTAAGGGACCTGGGTTCGTGGTCGAGTGGTTAGCGCGCTCGGCTACTGATCTAAGGGATCTGGGTTCGTGGCCGAGTGGTTAGCGCGCTCGGCTACTGATCTAAGGGATCTGGGTTCGTGGCCGAGTGGTTAGCGCGCTCGGCTACTGATCTAAGGGACCTGGGTTCGTGGCCGAGTGGTTAGCGCGCTCGGCTACTGATCTAAGGGATCTGGGTTCGTGGCCGAGTGGTTAGCGCGCTTGGCTACTGATCTAAGGGACTGGGTTCGTGGTCGAGTGATTAGCGCGCTTGTCTACTGATCTAAAGGGACCTGGGTTCGAGCCCAGGGTGAAGGCATGGATGATGGTGTCGTTTTTCTGTTGAGGTCCCGCCATCCTCACAGACTTTCTACAGTGGCATATAAACTGACAGGCTCCTGTCAGACCTCTGTGGCAAGCAGCTGCTTGAAGGTTTTTTTATTATTACACATAAAAGTCCTTAATCTACTGCATTTTTATTGCGGTTGGTAACTTGCATATATCTGGATAATTCACTTTCGCTGTTTTTAGCACTCGATGTATTCATTTCTTAATGTGTCTGGAGAAATAAGGACGTATTGAACCGTAATATATCATACTTCACTTTGTTAACAAAAAAAAAAATGAAAATACAATCTTTAAATCATTTCTTTAATTAATTAAACTGTTATAAACAGCTATGAGTTTGAATTTAATTGTGAAAGAATTGGCTAACCTTCTCTGAACCCTTGTAACCTGGTCATTTACATTGATATTTAGAGGAACAATGCGTTTTTAATTAGATAAAGTTAAAGTTATCCTTTAATTTTAGAGAAAAAGGTACACCGATAGGCTTGAAAAGGCCACCGTCCATCGGCTAGGACGTTAAGCCGTGGCACCGTGTATAAGAGAGCAATACCATTTACATGTTAAAGAACACACTGGATGACAGTGATGGGAGTCTTTAACCTTGTTTGTCTCCGAACAGCTGTCCTAGATCCCCTTCCCCAGCCTTCTCTGAAATCTTGGGGTCTTTGTGACCTCGCCATTTTGCACATTGTTTGCACAAAAGTGCCGCTCAGAGGTAGAGCAGCCCAACCTGAAATTTTGAATGAATAATTTCTCTGAATCTTAAAATTTCACATGGGGCGAGGGTGGCTCAGTTGGTAGCGCGCCAGGCTCGTAATATGTAGTTCCCAGGTTCGAGTCCCAGCTGGGTCAGCGTTGAGATTTATCTCCGCAAAATTCCCCGCCTTGCCCACGGTCAGTAGGGTACACCGATGGGCTTGGAAAGGCCGCCGTCCGTCGGATGAGACGTTAAGTCGTGGCTCCGTGTGCGGGAGAGCCATACCCTGTGCACGTTAAAGAATACGCTGGATGGTCTTGACGGGAGGCTACCATCTGTCTCCCAACAGCTGTTCCAGTGGGTCCCCTCCCCCAACCTTCTCTGAGCCTTCGGGGTCCATGTGACCTGGCCATTTAGCCCATGGTCTGCAAGAAAGTGCCGCTCAGAGGTACAACAACCCAACCCTTAAAATTTCACTGTCACCTGCAGTTATTTAAAGATTATTTCGGAAAAAAATACTTTTCTGTAATCTTGAGAAAGTTACATAATATTATACAATGCAGTGAAATAATAAATGGACTCTAAATTAACAAATCGATTGTATTGAAATCAAATAAATACTAAGCCGACTATCTCTACTATTTCCCTGTACCAAAGGACTTTTGAGTTAAAAAAAATATGTTTAAGATAGCTTGTAATACACATTATTACAATGACATAGAGAAAACTTACAAAGTGAACCATTAACACTTAGCTAGCAGTTGATGTGAAAGTTCCTCAGCGTTGTGCGAAAGAGTTTTCAAGTAGCTGAGAGCATTCTCTAAATTATTTATCCAATGTGGTCTGTTGAGCAACGTTCTCTGTTATTCTGCTAATCTTGTTAAAGTAAGTTGTTGCTTCTGTGTAAGTTCTGAATTCTCAAAGGAACTGCCTCTCAACTCTTTCCCTGTCAGGTGTTTCTTCCAAAGCCGATTTTAAAGCATTTAATATTTTGTTGCAAATGCTTACTCTAGCTATTTGCACACTCTTTCGACCGTAGCACATATTCTGTTTTCTCCGCAAGTGCCTTAAACTACAAAACTTATTAAGACTGCTATACAAGTGATAAAAAAACTCTCTAAAGCTATTTTAATGCATTAGTTGTTTTTCATTTTTATTTGTTTTTTGTTTGAAACGTTTGTTCGCATTTGGTGAATCTAGTTTCGTTGATTTTAAATATATTGTATTCAAATGTCTAGGGATATTAGAGGCGGGGACAGGGATCCACAACCTAGGCCACATCGTGTCACAGTTGGTAATCGAGATAATTTTTCTTTGTCAGTTAATTTTACATTTATTTATTTTTAAGTTTTCACGCTCTATGTATTTTTGTTTAATTTTTGCAGATACATGACATTTTGCAATATCAGAACGACTACTATGTTGGATTTATGTGTCAGTGTTTCGCATTCTTGTTAGTTTAATTTATGATACCGGGTATACGTCTGTCAACAGAAAATTTAGTTGTAACGTTTTGTCAGGCTAGAGGCCTTTTTAGATATTTTTTTTGTTCAGGCTTTGTATATTTATTTTGGATTTCACCGACAAGGCATATGCTACGTGGGAGGCCTTCTGTCCCGGCATCTGGAAAGTTAATTGAAGTAAAAGTGCCCAGAGGGGAAGGAGGTCACCCCACTGCTCGCGGACGCCCCAGATGGTCCGGAGCGGAGAGAGAAAAGGAAGAAAGGGTTGGCAACAACGAGAAGGACAGAGCCGGTCGAGTTTCGAAAGCGTGCAGACGAGAAATTGTAAAGCTGGGAAATGCCGACTGGTAATAACGGCATTGGGCTCTGTGAACACAGCTGAACAGGCATAGTAAGCTGGTGTTGTTGTAATCTATGTAATTGAGTATATGTCCTCGTCCATCAATCATGTTTGGAAGGTTAAAAAAATATTTGTTATTTTAAAGTAAAGGCTGAAGTCGAACCAATTTATTGGGGAGGAGCCTCAGTATTGAGTCCAGGCAATTGTGATAAAATCTTTGATTTTTGTTCCGAAGGACTCTTTCGCCCGTCGCGTATTGCGATCGAACCGAGGGGACGTTCCTAAGTGGTCCCAATAGACAAACAAACGAAGAAGCAACATCACACGTTTGGTAGCGTTTCTCTAATAAATAAAAGTAATCATAGAATCGAGTTATACGAATTCTGTGTCTCAGTAATCAAAATCAGAGGCACGTTCGTGAAATGCTGTTCTTTGAATTGCATGTTCAATTCTCATGTATAATAATAAATAATAAATACCCCCTCAAGCAGCTGCTTGCCACAGAGGTCTGACAGGAGCCTGTCAGTTTATATGCCATAGTAGAAGGTCTGAGAGCATGGCAGGACCTCAGCAGAAAAACGACACACACATCCATGCCTTAACCCGGGGCTCGAACCCAGCCACACGTGTACGAAACACGAAAGTTTTGTAATAAATCAAAGATGACATAGAGAAAATTTTCAATAATTATATAAAACTGGAATTTTATATCAGTTGTACTCCTCCAAAAAAATGGGGCGGGGGTGGCTCAGTCGGTAGCGCACCAGGCTCGTAATCTGTAGTTCCCAGGTTCGAGTCCCAGCTGGGTGAGCGTTGAGATTTATCTCCGCAAAATTCCCCGCCCTGCCCACGGTCAGTAGGGGACACCGATGGGCTTGGAAAGGCCGCCGTCCGTCGGATGGGACGTTAAGCCGTGGCCCCGTGTGCGGGAGAGCCATACCCTGTGCACGTTAAAGAACACGCTGTATGGCCTTGACGGGAGGCTACCATCTGTCTCCCAACAGCTATTCCAGTGGGTCCCCTCCCCTAACCTTCTCTGAGCCTTGGGGTCCATGTGACCTGGCCATTTAGCCCACGATGTGCAAAAAAGTGCCCCTCAGAGGTAAAACAACCCAACCCAAACTCCAAAAAAAAAAAAAACGGTTTCCCCCACCCCTCTGTTCTAAATGTTTTGAAATAAAACTCTGACTGCTATGTAACAATATAACTTTAGAAATAAATCACTATCAGTCTGTATAAAGTTTGCAATTTAAAGTTACTGCCTAACCAAAAAAAAAACAGACAGCCTTAAAAAATGGTCCTCGTTCGTTCAAAAAGTTTTATGCTTGTCCTCCAGCTGGTGTCCATAAATATCATTGCAATTTAATTGTGATACAATTGATTCTAACTAAATCTTCCCCCCCCACTCGCATTATTAATGGGGATGGAGGGCTTTATCACCTCACGTATTGTGAATTGGTGGCAGCTGCCTCAATGGAACTTATTTGCTTCCTCACGTATTGTTAGCGGGAAGCAGCTGCATCCCTGGAACTTATTTGCCTTTACACGTATTGCTCACTGGAGAGGGAGGGAGGGAGGGACAGATGTCTTCCTATCATGTATTCGCTCCACCTTTCTTCCCTCCCATTTTTAAATTTGCAATAATATTATTTTCCGAAGAAACTGTTTGGCTCCAGTAACAAATCTTAACCGCGTAGAGGAAAAAATTGCAGAATTTCAATGTTATGACAGGGGAAAGCCAAATTCTATGTATTTGCAACTTCTAAAATAGGTTTCTTTTTTTATTGAATAATATGACCGGAATCAAATTAATATTTATATCAATTTTTATCTATGTCCTGAATTTGAAAAATATTCAGTTTCTAAAGAGTTAATGAAGTGGAACTTTGACAACAGCAATGCCAGTTCTAAATTTTATGCAAAGTTAACGAATATTAAATGAATTATTGCCAGACTTCTGAAATGTACACTTATTTTATTAAATGGTTTTAAATAAAACTTGTAATGAATGTGAAAAATAAATGTTAGTAAAATCCCCTCCCTCCTAACCAAGCTTCACGGGGATTTTACTAACATTGTTGCTTTACTCTATTAAGTGTTTCTTCTGTTTTCTCTATTAACTGTATGTGCTATTTGCAAGGAGTATGTTTGTAGCATTTGTTCTTACAATCAAGTTCTTAGAGCTTTCTATGATCAACTCTGTACGTGAAAATGAAAAGGAAATAAAGAGTTATTATTATTTAAGCCGTCCCGTGGCCGAGTGGTTAGCGCGCTTGGCTACTGATCTACGGGACCTGGGTTCGAGGCATGGATGTGTGTGTCGTTTTTCTGCTGAGGTCCTGCCATCCTCTCAGATCTCCTACTGCGGCATATAAACTGGCAGGTTCCTGTCAGACCTCTGTGGCAAGCAGCTGCTTGAGGGGGCATTTATTTATTATTCAAGAAATTCTTTAAACACCTGTAAAATGGAGAGAAATATTTTATACGAGAACTGCATTCCGGTTCGATCCAGTCACCTGGCCTTACTTTTTATTTTATTCTTGATTCCGGTCTGCACTCTCCTAACATGGAAGAGCAGGAATAAGAAGTCATTGCCCTAGGATCTGATGAAGAAACTATCGAAATGCATAGAGTTGTAATCATAAATTATTATATTATTTTCTCTTTACTCCTGAAAAATTATCTCGTAGTTTTGTATGTAGAGTCGCTCAAAAAAGTATCCGAACACTATGGTTAATTACAGAATTCAGAAAAAATATCTGGCAACGATTTTTTTAGAAATCAGTGATCTGGCAACCTTCGTATCTGGCAACGTGTTTTTTTAGAAATTAGTGATCTGGCAACCTTCGTATCTGGTAACGATTTTTTTTAGAAATTAGCAACCTTCGTAAATAATTCGTAATAGAATTAGAATTATTCTTCGTAATAGAATTAGAAATCTGGCAACCTTCGTGTACGTACGCGAAGGTTGCCAGATCACTAATTTCTAAAAGATATCGTTGCCAGATCACTAATTTCTAAAAGATATCGTTGCCAGATATTTTTCTGAATTTAGTAATCAACCGTAGCGTTCGGACATTTTTTGAGCGACTGTACATTGTAACTAAAAATTAACAGTTGTATGATATGAACAGGATAAAATGTTTTCTTTTTAATAAAGCCAAATATATGATCTTTATCACATTTCATTCTTAGCTAATCATATCTGCGTTTGTATTGCGTGTGATCCTTTGAATTTTTTTTACCATTTAATGCAATATTGCATTCACCGATTTGCAATATTGCATTTAATGCAATATTGCATTCACCGTGTGATCCTTTGAATTTTTTTTTTACCATTTTACTGCAATATTGCATTCACCGTATGTTTTCTGGCTTCAGTGCTTGAACATATTTAATTCAATTTATTTGCACAATATTTAAATACATAGCTAATACATAGTCAAGTTCCACAAGAGTTAGTATTTAACTCGGAAGTAGATATTTACAAAACGTAAATATCCTGCAGTCCTAAGTACATCAATATATATAAATATGTAAACGAAAAATAGCAATTTCAGCCTCTGTAATATAAGTTTATAAACTTATCTCCTACTAATATCTCATTTCAATGCAATCAATTAATGCAGAGAAAGAACACATCAGTCGCAATCTCCACCGTTCAACAACCATTTTTTTAGTTCTTTAGAGAAATGTATTTTATTATTTATAATTTTAATGTTATCTGGCATCGAGTTGAATAGTTTTAAGCCACTATATCCATATTTTTTTTTAAAACTCTTTGTTTTGTTTTGGAATTTCTGAGCCACTACCGCTCTTCTAAAATATTTATTAACCACTACATCAAATTTGTCCTTATTATGAAATACATGCTTTCCAAAACCATTTGGTGTATTTGTTTTTAACTTGAGTATTTCAAGTTTTTTGAAACTTCGTTCAGACGAGTCGTACTTTCTTTTAAATGTCATAATCTTTAATATATATTTTTGCAATTGATTTAAACAACATGAAGATGCTCCTCCCCAAATTAGAATTGCATATTGTATTCTGGAATAGATTAATGCATTACGCTGAAGTACCATTGAATTAGGGATAGCAACCTAGTAACGTGTTGGACCTCCTCTGGCCCTGATAAAGGCCACCACACGACGAGGCAAGGACTCCACAAGCTTGCGTAAATGTTCCACGGGTATGGCGACCCATGCATCCTCCAGAGCTGTCCACAATTCTCTCAAGGTCATCGCTGATGGGATACGGGCCCGAACACTTTTGACGGTATCCCAAAGATTTTCGATGGGATTTAAATCTGGGCTTCTAGGTGGCCAATTCATTATTTCAAAGTCAGCAGAATGCTTCTGCAACCATGCAGTAGACAACCTGGATCGGTGAGATGAACAGTTGTCTTGATGGTTGACGCCATCTCCATTGGGATGCATGATGGACATAAATGGGTGTAAATGGTCAGCCATGAGTTCTACGTACCGGAATGCATTGAGAGTCGTCGGTACACGAACCAAAGGTCCCACAGATGTCCAACTGAAGACACCCCAGGCCATCACTGAGCCACCACCAGCATGTAGTATTCCGACCTGACATGCAGGATCAATGGCTTCATGGTGTTGGCGTCATACCCTCAGTCTACCATCGGCGTGATGAAGTTTAAATCGGGATTCATCACTCCAGTTGCCAATTTTCGATGGTCCAGTTTCAATGTTCTTTAGCCCAGTCAAGGCGTTGAGCCCAGTGTTGCGCCATTAGAAGTGGGACTCTCGTAGGTCGGCGGCTCCCGAAGCCGAGACGATAAAGTGAGCATTGTGCGGTCCGTTCACTGACTTCCTGGCTGGAACCTGCGTTCAGATGGGAGATAACTCGAAATTAACTCCTAAATATTTTATTATTTTAGTTCTTTTAATCCTTGGACACAAGTTTAGTTTAAAGCACAGTTTAAAGACTCAATTTTATCTTGTTCGAAAAATTTACAATCACTCATAATGATAGAATAAATCCCCAAGATCTCTATACTTTCCCCTAACAGTATTAAAATACATATATTTCGTTTTATTTACATTTATTAATAATTTATTTTCTTGGAACCAAATTTGAAGTGTTCTTAAATCTGCAGCAATATTGCTTAATAGTTCTTCAGGTGTCATCTGCAAACGAAATAATCTTATCTTTGAATTTAGTGTTTTGAATTTATAACCGTTTGATGCTGTAATTAAAATTTTTGCTAACAGAAAGGATAAAGTTCTCTTCACCTTCTTCCTTTTAACCAGCTTTTTTTTTCTTTAAACAATATTTTTTCACTTTGTTTCCTTTCTGCCCCTTCTAAACATTCGACTTTTTTTTTGTTTGTAGAGATAAATTCGTATATACGATTCGCATTTTTCGAATCTCCCAGCAGCATTAATAGCGCTCTCTATCGTTGGGAATACTCTGGTTTCCATAGATTAAGGAAAATCCCTATGTTAAGTCAATGGGAAGCTAAGGGTTGGGTTGTTTTACCTCTGAGCGGCACTTTTTTGCACACCATGAGCTAAATGACCAGGTCATATGGACCCCGCAGGCTCAGAGAAGGTTGGGGGAGGGGACCCACTGGAACAGCTGTTGGGAGACAGATGGTAGCCCCCCCCACCCCGTCAAGGCCATCCAGCGTGTTCTTTAACGTGCACAGAGTATGGCTCTCCCGCACACGGAGCCACGGCTTAACGTCCCATCCGACGGACGGCGGCCTTTCCAAGCCCATCGGTGTCCGCTACTGACCGTGGGCAGGGCGGGGAATTTTGCGGAAATAAATCTCAACGCTGACCCAGCTAGGACTCGAATCTGGGAACTACAGATTACGAGCCTGGCGCGCTACGGACTGAGCCACCCCCGCCGCGGGAAGCTAAGGACAAAGCTCTATAATTTCAAAAATAATTTTTTTTTGTTTTGAAAAATGTGATTGCAGATAAAGATCTCAATCAAATAAATCATTTATCTCGATTTTCAACAATATTCGTTCGGTATTTAATGAGTTATGGAAGTTTGAATATTTAGCGATAACAATGCCAGCCACAAAAATTGACTTAGAAGTTAATCTAAAACTTAGCAATAGGTATTGTATCAAATTGTTTAATAAAATAAGTTTGTATTTTAGAACTTTGGGTAAAAAATTCTTTCAGTATTCTTCAGTTTTGTATAAGATTTTTAAGTCTGACATTGCTGTTATTAAATATTCAAACGTCCATAACTCATTAAATACTGAACGAATATTGTCAAAAATCGAGACATTGATTTATTTGATTGCGATGTTTATCAGCAATCACATTTTTAAAAACAAAAAGACATATTTTAGAAGTTATAGAGCTTTGACTTTAGCTTCCCATTGACTTAACATAGAGATTTTCCTTAATTTATGGAAACCAGTGTATTTGGAAATGGCCAAGTTTTAAACGAACATTGCAAACGCTTTGTATATGCTAGAAATTTTGAAATTTTGTAGTAGAGTGTAATGGTCAAGAGGTTTATATTGAGGGCAATGATTCGCCCCTTATTACCCCCTTGCTTGTATATGCTAGAAATTTTGAATTTTTGTGGTAGAGTGTAATGGTCAAGAGGTTTATATTGAGGGCAATGATTCGCCCCTTATTACCCCCTTGCTTGTATATGCTAGAAATTTTGAATTTTTGTGGTAGAGTGTAATGGTCAAGAGGTTTATATTGAGGGCAATGATTCGCCCCTTATTACCCCCCGGAGGGACGGAAAAGCACAACTTTTTTTATTTTAAGAAATAAAAAAAACGTTTTTTGTACTTTGTAGATTTTATTATATATAATCAACAGATTTTTTTTCGTAAGTTACAAGCGAAAGCAATGGCGTCTTCGGGATCTTCAAGTTGTTTTCGACACTGGCGGATCAAGGGTTCCTTGCTCTATGCCAAAAAATAAGAAAAAAAAAAGACAAAATTTCATTTTCAAAGACATCATTTTCATTTTCTAAAATTAATCTTTTCCTAATTAAAATATTGACTTTTAAAGTTGTAAATGCGGGATTTTTTTTTTATATAAGAAAACTTTAAACGTGATGGCATGTTATAAAAGGAACAAACAAGTCACAGAGACGTATATATTTATACTGATTCTTCTTACATCTACAAAACAAATCATAGCACTAAAAAAAAGGATATTTGTTGCTGCTTTTTTAAGCTAATTTTCCTTTCCTTTACGTTGGCAAAACCGTTAATGACATTATCAAATTATATTTCTTGAAAAATATCACTTTGAATGGAAAAAAACATTATGAGGAATTTTTTTTTGTATTTTTATATATCTTTATATATAAAACTTTGTGTGACATAAACAGTGACGCAATAAAAAAAAATTGTGTGATAAAAACATATACAATGACATACATATGTGGAAACGATATTTCGGGTGTAAGTCTTATGGCACCTATAGCCATATTGGCCACAGGATCGATATGGCGCTGGTTTTGAACATCAGTGACAATTATTTTATTCAGTACTCTCGATAGCAATATAACCCAATTCAAAAATCGAAAGCAAAGAACATCCATTTACATAAAAATCTTTCAATTCAAGAGTTCGCACTAAACTCATTAAAATAAATTATAAAATATATATGAAAGTAAGGAAATAAATTTATATAATAATGAAAAAAAAAAAAACAATTTGGAAATAAATATGAGTACTCCATTTGAGTCAAAGCTCGTGTGTAGAGAATTAAAGAATGAAATATTTACAACATTAGCTACAACCGGGTTGTAAAAATTTAATACTTAATTTACAATTTTTTTTTAACAAATATTATATTTTTGTGAATACTGTTGTTATAATTTCTTTAAGATAGGTCTGTCCAACCCTCACTGAAAAAAAACTTGGGGCTCATAAGATAATTATTTAATATTCAAGAATTATTCAACTGAAGTTTGTTCATTTCTTCCGGTGTCTTGACCAAACATATTTAGGTGCATAACTACATGATTTTGTTAATTCATAGTTCTCATTAAAAATGTATGTTTTGCTTTTTAACAAGATATTTTCTTAGTACCTCAAAAATATAGTTTTCTTTTTCAAATTCATTTTTCATAGTGTAGAATTTTTACTGTATTTATTTAAGAATGCAGTTTCTTTCCCAGTGGCTCTTCACCAAGTTTTGGTTTGTTTTACCACCGAGAGTCGCTTTTTCGCATACAATGGACTAAATGGGAGGTCACAAGGACCCCAAGGGCTCGGAGGAAGTTCGGTGGAGGGGGCCCATTGGACAGCTGTTAGAAGACAGATGGTAGCCTCCCATCAAGGCCATCCAGCGTGTTCTTTAACGTGCAGAGGGTACGGCTCTCCGCACACGGGGAAACATTTAACGTTACATCAGACGGACGGCGGACTTTCCAAACCCATCGGTATCACCTACTGACAGGGCGGCAGTTTTTCGGAGATAAATCTCAACGCTGGCCCAGTTGGGACATGAACCTGGGACCTGCAGATTACTAGCCTGGCGCGCTACCGACTGAGTTCCCTCCCACACACAAGCCCCGCCGTCAAGTTTTGTTTTGACTGCTTTAAGAAGGACTTGCTTTAAGGTTCAATAACATCTAATTCAAAACTACATCTTTTGTAAACTGGAATAGTTTGTCCTGCTTCAATCAATTGCTGTTTTGTTTTCGGATTAACATAAGCTCATCCGGTTTCTTACCTTACTAAAGTTTTCTTCCTTCTTTCTTTAATTCCATATTCGATTTCTAATCGATAGAAAACCCGCCTAATGTGATTTTGCCAACTTTCTGCATAACTTTTATGCGGAAAAGCAGATAGTTGGCCCAGTTTCAACGTCATACATATGCGATGAATATTAATGATCTTTTACTATTAATGCTTTATGGGAGCTTGTGCCAACAAAAAAGTAGCCAACGGTGCTGATCTCTCAGTTCCTGTGGTTAATATATTCGCAGCGGGGTAATCCATCAAGGGTCTAATTAAGGGTGGTAAAGGAGAAAGAGCCTGGCCACTAATTAAATCCTTGGTAAACACTTTTCTGCATGAAATTTAGTACCAGTTTTAAGTAAGCTCAAAGATGCTTCTGATGAAGAGGCCGAATACTCGTAATATGTATATCACTGCAAATAAAATATATGCTAGTGTGGTACCAGGAATTATTTCTTAAGAGTTCATATGTGGACCAGAACAAAACTGTTCGATTTGAGAGCAAACTGAGGGTCGAGTTGAAGCGTTTTGAATTTCCAGGATTTATAATTTTGTATGATTTTGATATTAATCTAAAATGGAATACAGTTTATAAAGGTAGTGCTTTTTTCTTTAGAACTTTAGGTCCATCGGAAACTTTAGGTTTTGCTTTTATATGACCTGAAGTTGTTGCGATGTTTTACTTGTGAGCTAGACTTTTTCTGCAAACGATGGGCTAAATGGTTAAGTCACAAGTACCCTTAAGTGCTGAGAGAAGGCTGAGGAAGGAAATCCACTGGATATCAATTAAGAGACAGATACCGTCCAGATGCAAACAGTCAAAACCGTTAAGCACGTTCTTTAACGTGCACAAGGTATGTTTCTTATAAGCAGGGTGATAAGGTTTAATGTCTCCTCAGACGGACGGCGACCTTTCCAAGCTCATCGGTGCATCAACCGATCCTCAAACATTTCAGCTGCGAGGGGGGAGGGAACGATTCAATTTGAATATAGTTAAAACTATGCTTTTTGCGACTTTGTTATTATTTTTACAGCTCTCAGTTTTTTTTTTTTCATTTATCAGTTTACCTAAGTAGAGGAAACCAATTATTCATTCGTTATAATTCATTTGTGACATGGATACTTTTTAAAACATTTTATTTTCGTTTTACTTGCAGTGCAAAAATTTAAAGTTAAAATTTAATATGCAGCGGCCCTTTCCAAATTCTATGGGCCCCATACTCTGAAAAATCCTCCCATAAAGTATTGAATTTGCTGATCGAGGTAACTGATTTGAAAATACATTTATTCACCTCTCTCTCAATGCGTTGGGGATATCCAAGGGGAGGAACATTTCCCGCGATCAGGCCTTAAAACAATTTCAGTTGCCTTAGCTTTTATATATTGATATCGTTCGTGTTACGCTTGAAATTACTTTATGATTTAAAATATCGCAAATATTAATTGACAAATTTTAAACCGAGTATGAATAAATTTGTTGATTGTTTTATGCAATGTTTATCCTTACTAAGAGTAATACATGCCTTTACCTATTTCAATTTATTAAAAACGTTTAATTTGCACTTCATTGTCATTATAATGGCATTACCTATTAATAAAGATTATCTCAATGATAAATTTGGTTTTGAAAATATATATATTATTTCCATCATACGCTCTTTTATTAATATTAAATGTAGTTTAAAAGCAAATAGACATTGATGAATTTTTTTTAACATTTTACCTCACAGGTTTATTCTATTTTTTTATCTTTATTTAATCTATTTTTTACGTTAAAATTTGACAACACTATTTATGTATAAATGTTACTTAAAGCAAATTAATAATTTCACTCGGATGTATCCAAATATCGATTTTCAACTGCTTAGAGTTTAGGCTGCTTCTTTCCCTTTAAGATATTCCTCTGAGCCGGAGGTCAAGGCAGGGAGAGAGAGAGTTCCCTCAACCGAAAAGTAATTGAGGTGCCTGGGGCGACATCAGGTGCAGAGAGGGGTGTGAAAGGAAGATGGAAAGGGGAACTTGAAACATAACACGACCCCCTACTCTCCAGCTGCGTGCAGGAGTCGGGTTCAATCCTGGTCTCAGACCCAGACGAGATAGATGACCTTTGCACTTCGCTACACGAAACCATTCATCAAGTTGCTGTGGGTCCTGCTGGTCTGACTGGCTTTCAGGATAGCTTCGTTGAATATCAGCAGAGCTACGCCGCTCGTCTTACAGTCTTACAGTTCCATCTCTCCGAGAGGGAAACGTAGAAATAAAAGAGGATCTACCCTTCCACTTTCTTCTCTATCACTCTTTCTAAACTGGTGCTGCAGCTCAATGGCGATCTCTAAGGTGATCGTTATTCCGACATGCAAAGCAATAAACGGAGGGTCAACCAGTCATACCCTTTGTATCGACGCGAAAACTCATTACGAAGACTTTTGAAAAGCGTGTTTGCCCCTGACACCCATCGAAAATAAAACACGCAGGTCTTGAGAGCGAGATGGTTACAGAGATGCTAAAACGACAGAAGAAAACAGCACGAGGAGCAGAAAGGAGAGCAGAGGAGTTCGGAGGAAATGAGGGGAAGGAAGCAAAATAAGAGCGAGATGAGAAGCACTTGTCTGTTGAATAGACCCTGTCAGCATGCCTAAAGACAAGCAGGGTCGACCCCTATTTTCTCTAAGGTTGATGGGCTTGTTAATAGAGTCGGCATTGTCTCTGACAATCAATTAGAGTGTTGAGAGGACCATGGTGAAGTGTGAGGTGAAGAAGGATGTAGCTGCTGAGGTGCATCAAGAAGATGAGGTACAATCATCCTCATCTGCGTGTCTCGGTGATGTTCCTTTTTATCGTCATTCTCATCCATACATTCATTTATTTACTTTGTGCTCTCTTGTATAGAAGTTAATTAGAGTCAACTAGATACAACTGGATGGGTTGTTTAAATTTTGTTCTTCTCATTCCGTTTCTGTGTCGTTCCACCTCTTTAGTGTCTCGCTAAGCCTACAATGCCCAGCTCCGACCTGAGTTGACTCAGGAATAATTCAATGGCAAATAGCCTTAAAATGATGTCATGACCTGAAATTGAAATTAAGGCATTTATGTTAAGCGAAAAAAAAAAAAACAAATACGAAGGAGAATGTATGCATTGCCTAAAATAAGATGTTTTGTGGCGAAATTGATTTTCATAAGTTACGGAACGACCCTATGTTATATCAATGGGAGGCTAACGACGAAACACTATAACTTCTAAAACAATTTGTTTATTGTTTTAAAAAATGTGATAAAAATTGTGATAGAATGATTAAAAAATGTGATAGCAGATAAAGATCTCAATTAAATATATCAATATCTCGATTTTCAACAATATTCGTTCACCATTTAATGAATTATGGGAGTTTAAATATTTAACAATTACAATGCCAGTCCTAAAACTTGATTTTCAGAAAATTTAAATTTCATCATCATCATCATCAACATCATCCTCAAGCAGCCATGGGCTACGGAGGTCCAACCAGATGGCACAATTTAGTTCTACAAGCATATCTGTCCTGAGCTATATCTGCTGCATCTGGCCACTGCACAACAATTCTAACAAGGCCATGTTTGACATTGTCTGTTCACCGCATCCTAGGTTTCCCCCTCTTTCTAAGGCCTTTAGACACACTGTTCATAATCCTATTGGTTAATCTATAATTATCCATACGGGAAACATGGCCAAACCAACGGAGTCTCTCTCTGCACAATATGCTGCTTAAAGGAGGTTGCAAACTCCTTTGCCTAACCTCATCATTAGTTACAAAGTTGAACCACCTAATGTCCAAGATACTGCGTAAGCATCTGGAATCAAAAGCATCTAGCTTCCTGTTATCTTGTTTACAAAGTGTCCAGGTTTCACTACCATAACTAATCCTAGAAAGAACCAAACTATTATACAGTCTAAATTTAGTCTTTAGGTGTATACGACTATTTCTCCACAATCTCCGTAGATTCTTAAAAGTCTCGGCAGCAATCCCTATTCGTCTGTTAATCTCATGCCGCATATCACCATTGTCAGTTACATAGCTCCCAAGATAATTAAACTGTGACACCTGCTCAAGACTGCAACCATTCAGATTAACTGAATCACAGCCTGCCTGACCAATTTTCACTTTAGTTTTCTCTCTGTTTATAACCAAACCTACTCTACTACCAGTTTCATCAACAGCTCGAATGAAAGAGTACATTTCATCAACATCATTTGCCAAAAGGGCTAAATCATCAGCATAATCTAAATCATACATTTTCGTATTTCCATCACATTTAAGGCCAAAATCTTTCCCCTGCAGTGAATTTTGCATAACATAATATATAACAAAACTAAAGAGAAAAGGAGACAAAATGCACCCTTGTCGAACACCAGAAGTAATGCTAAAACAATTGCTACTAGTCTAACCAACTCTCACACACGACTCAGTGTTATTATGGAGGGCTTTCATTATGTTAACTAACTTGTCAGATATACCATATGATCTCACAGTCAACCACAAATTCTGATAATCTGACAAATTCTGATAGTCAACAGAGTCGAAAACGTTTTGAAATCTACAAAGCTAGGTTTCTGAAACTTTGAAATCAACAACCAAAGGTTTCTGAAACTCCAAACGTTTCTGAAGAATCTGCCTAAGCGAAAATATCTTACTACTTCGGAATCCACATTGATCATCACGCAATTGCCTGTCAACCAGATTCTTATTTCTATTAAACACAATCATGCAAAGAACTTTCCCAGGAACAGAGAGTAGGCTGATACTCCTATAGTTATCACAAGAACTACGATCACGTTTCTTGAAAATAGGGATAATAATAGCTCTGGTAAAATCCTTAGGAACCATGCCTTGTCATAAAAGACATTCGAAATTTCAGTCATCGAAGTGGTAACGAAACATTCCCAGCTCTAAGCATTTCCGTAGTAATTTCATCTACCCTTGGGTATTTATGAAATTTAAGTTTAGAAATAGCCAAAATAACTTCAGATTGTGTTATAGGGCCAACATTAAAGCCACCAATGCATCTATCATCATTGCAAACAATGGGAGTAGAACTAACCGCATTTGTTTAGAACATCACTGAAATGCTCAGCATACCTAGCCATGACAGAATCATGACCTTCTATAACCTTACCTTGTTATCCTTCAATCCCTGTATATCTGTCCATTTTCTACCACACAAAACATTACTTATCTGGTACAGCTCTCTGATGTTGTGCTGTCTAAACTGCTTTCTTGGCTTTGTCAACCAAGCCAAAGATTCTTATCAGCGGCTAACTGATACTTTACACGTTTATTAAACTCTTTGTAATGACTCTACTATGTCCCTATATTAGGACTAGTAGGGTATTGATTAAGGACATTCCTGCAGTTCTTGCTTTCTGAAATAAGCTCAAGTGCCTTATCACTCAAATAATTCTGTCTCCTCTGCTCCTTTTTTCCTAAAAGAGTACTGTTAGTTTCTAAAAAACCTGTTTAAAATGGTCTCATTCTTCCTCAACTTCAGTGGTAAGCAAACCAGTAGACTGTCATAATGACTAAGTAAGCTATCATGGCAAGCTTTAGCTATAACTGGTCTTTCAGAGCTTTATAATTAAAGTCAAAAATTTTCACCTTAGCACAACACTTCTTAAATTTGGGTTGCAAGACACTTTTACAAAATAATGCTGGCCACATTCATAGCTGTACATTTCACCGATCATGATCACACAAAGACACTTGTACATACAATACTTGGCCAAATTATTATGAACATCTCCATAATACTTCGTCATATGTATTATGGTACAGTTCCCAAATTTCAGTTTTCAGTTCTTATGCTCATAATTCTCATTAAAATGGGTTTTGAAGTACTGCTAGCGGTCATTTCATCAACTGATGAACTGTAGCAGCTCTGTTTTGCCGTACAGTTCAGTTGATGACTTTTTCCTCCCGCATTTGCACGATTGGTGGGCATTTTTTAAGTGTTTACATTCTCCATACCACAGGTATATTGCGACTTGTGATTTTCCCCCGAGTTTTATTATCTCCGTTACGGATGCTCCTGCCCATCGCGCTCCATCGATGAGCTCCTTTCGAAGTCAGTCAAATCATCGTTTTTTCCCTTGTCGCATTTGACTTTGCATTCCACCATGCCTATAAGGCTTTTATAGAATTTCCTAGTGAAGTAGTATACTTAGCTCAGTAACAAATTTTGCATACACTGGCTTACTTCATGTTTCTTCACGAACGATACAGTATTCATAACAATTTGGTCAGGCAATGTATAGTAGTATATATAATATACTCTGTAGCGCAAACGTGCGTATGTACTTTATACATTTAATTGTGTACTTTTTACATTTTTCTCATTATTTTGATTTTATTATGAAATAAATAGCTGTTAACCTGGAATTTAGAGCTTTGTAACATTGCAATGGTGTTAATAAATTTGGCGCATAACTCCAAAAGCTAGTTACAGCGAATTCGACTGCATTGTTTCCACTGAGAAATCTAAAGAGCTGAAAAATTAAGTTTGAAAAACAATTAAAATTGCCAAGTATTTATTTTATTCATTTGGTTTTAATCGCATAATCCAGAGCATTTTCTTCTCTGTAATTCAATCTTTAAGTTGACTATAAAAAGAAACTCCCATAAAATATCAATTTCATTGAACTTTCATTAAAAAAAAATCTTTTTAAGAATCATTATTCTGCATGAAATTAAATTATTGCGCTGAATTACGTTCCAGTCATTTTATAAACGTGATTAATAAATCGTTAACGAGTTATTATACTTGTCAGAAAGACTCAAATAAAAAAACTACTAAAGCTACACGGCATTACACCTTGCTGCAATCATCTGGAAGTAATTCAAATATAATTGGACGTATAAAATACACAAGCTAAAGGGAAAAGTTTCAATGATGTGGCGTCGGGCACCATTTTTAATCAATCCACATAATCAGAATGGACAGAAGAGAAAAGAATTGCTTAAAAACACTTCTCAGGTATATTTCCGCTCTCTAATTCTTCCACCGATTTTTTTTTTCGTCTTCGTTTCTTCGTGCGAATTATTTCTACATATCTAATAAACCAATTTAGTCACACATGTCTAACTCGTATCATGCGAAACTAAGTAGTTTTATCTTCTGAGAAATTTGGGATCAATTCAATTTTCGCAAAACTAATTACTCTCCAAATGAAAATTTACGTCATTGGGAAGCTAATTACGTAGAACACTGCTTTTTCTCATCACTGTAAACGTGAAACAAATGACACAGCAGTAAGCAGACATATTTCATGTTGCGGGTGTTGGTGCCGAATTGGTAACGACAGTGAATGAAAAGTATCTCATTGCAATGAAAAAACTAAAGGAACTTAATTGAGTTTGTTAGTTTAGTAATTAATAGAAGGATTGATATGTACGAAATGATAGTGTAGAGACCGCTTCCGGTAACGTTGGTTTTTTTTTTTGCCTTTAATAATAAATTGATATTAGGAAAGGAAAAATATTCATAGGCCAAAATAGGATAGCGATTTTTTTTTTCAAATTTGACTGGAGTATAATATGTTCGCTGAGATTTATTGCAAAAGTAACAACATGGTTTAAGCACAGATCCGTCGCCACTGGTTGCAAGTGACTCTGAAAGTGTGTAAGCTTAATACTTCTACAATTACATCATGAATCTGAGGCTTTATAAAGGGTTACTCATAAGAGGAAAATATTAGTTAGCGATAAAAAAAAGTCGTATGTTCCGTATTCATAATTCTGAGCCCAATATGGGTTTCTGATCTTGCGGTCCAGAAACATATTTAATTCTGATCATGAGATTCATTCGTATATATAAATCTGATCTTGAAGCCTGCACACATTTGGAATTCTGATCTTGCGATCCACAAACACATGGAATTCTGATTTTGCGGCCTGCACACATACGGTTGGGTTGGGTTGGGTTGTTTTACCTCTGAGCGGCACTTTTTTGCACACAATGGGCTAAATGGTCAGGTCACATGGACCCCGAAGGCTCAGAGAAGGTTGGGGGAGGGGACCCACTGGAACAGCTGTTGGGAGACGGATGGTAGCCTCCCGTCAAGGCCATCCAATGTGTTCTTTAACGTGCACAGGGTATGGCTCTCCCGCACACGGGGCCACGGCTTAACGTCCCATCCGACGGACGGCGGCCTTTCCAAGCCCATCGGTGTCCCCTACTGACCGTGGGCAGGGCGGGGAATTTTGCGGAGATAAATCTCAACGCTGACCCTGCTGGGGCTCGAACCACACATACGGATTTCTGACTATGTGGTCCAGTATTGAATGAATTTGGACAACCCAGTCTTATTGGCTCCTCCAATTTTAGCAACTTTTTTAAGCAGTAGCTTATCACTGAAGACCAAAGAGTGTTAGGTCATGTGCGATATAGCTAGCATACCTTGAACTAAACACGTTACAGCAATAATTATCAGTAGAGTAGTGTGGGACAATTGGGGAGATTATGGGGAGACTGTGAGACTGCGCAGTTGATGATGCCATTATTCCTATAGATCGTAAGTGAATGGTATTATCAGTCACCTATAAATCATGACCTGTGGGAACTAACGAAGCATCAGTGGTACAGTCTAATAGCCACTTTTGTTTTCATTTACATACGCTACTGATAGTACTAGTAGGTGAACATCCTATGTAATTTAGAGAAAATTTTCTCAAAGAACGAATTTCGTCGGAGTCTACATATTACACTGGTTTACAAGGTTTTTATAACCTGAACAATTGTAGCTGCCTTTAACTATTTTTCAGGTGCTGATTTCAGGTCTGGCCTTAAAAAATGGCTAGCACGTCAGGTTTTTGTGTTATTGAGCATTTTGACTCCTATTAAGATCTTCCTATACCAACACCTTCAGGTAACTAGGAGGATACTAGATATTTTACTTTTTGTGGGTGGCAACACTGATTGCCAAATGGGAAAAACAATAACCTAACCTCAGACCGCCATTTTTGTTGTTTTCATTGTAGGAGGAACACGTGCTGTACGTTGAGGGGTGAATTTTGGCGTTTAAATGGCACAAAGGCAGCGTCACGGATGTGTTAATGTACCAGATAAGTTTTGTTATGTGTATGGAAATTATATTTTAAAATCCCAGGGTCGTTCTTTGACAAAGATTGTGAAGAAAGTTATAATCTTTGACAAAGATTATAACTTGTATTTTGGATGTCATGTTGGAAATTAGGACAAAACATGGGTTCCACATGTATTCTGCATTTCGTTTTTTGTTGGCCTGAGTGAATGGTTGAAGTAAGATAAAATCCATGCCCTTTGTAGCTCCAATGACTTGGCGTGAGCCAATTAGTCACTTGCATGATTGCTATTTTTGTTTAACTAAAGGATCTGACTTTTTAAAAAAGAACAAAAGGAAAATATAATATCCAATTGTGCCTTCAGTCATAAGATCGACTCCTCATGGTAAAGATCTTCCTATACTAACACCTTCAACTAACTGGAAGGAGATGGATTCACATTCCTCAGAGGAAGACTTTGAGGTACATACAGATCCTGATCCTACCCTAAAGAGTTAGACGATCCTCATTTGATTCAGCAAAATGAACTAAAAGATCTTTTTCGAGACCTAGGACTTTCCAAACAACAAGCTGAGGTTTTAGGTTCAAGTCTTCAAGAGTGGAATCTTCTGGCCAAGGGTACCAGAGTTTCTCTGTTCAGAAAGAGAAATTAGACTTTATCTGCTTATTACGAGATGCAAGATGGTTTGTGTTTCTGCACAGATATTTCAGGGCTGATGGAAGAAATTGGAACAACTCACGACCCTAAGGAATGGCGTCTATTTATAAATTCGTCAAATTTCAGCTTAAAAGCTGTCCTTTTGCATAAAGGAAACCAAAAACCTTCCATTCCAGTGACACACGCTGTGGTAATGAAGAAAACTTATGAAAGCATGGAAAAAATACTCACAGTTATAAAATATGACCAGTTTAAATGGACAATATGTGATGATCTGAAAGTCATTTCTCTCTTGCTCGGGCTTCAAGGAGGCTTCACAAAATTTTGCTGTTTTCTGTGTTTGTGGGACAGTAGGGCCAGAAAGGAACACTACAAAACAAAAGACTGGCCCAAAAGAGCTGTTTTTACTCCTGGAAAAAGTAATGTGAGGTATAAGACTTGAGTTGACCCCCTCTGATGTTCTGCTCCCACCACTACACATCAAACTGCGGCTTATGAAAAACTTTGTAGAGGCTATCGACAAAATTGGTAAAGGGTTTTTGCACTTGAAGGAAACTGGACATGAGGCCATGAGGCCTCATGGCCATTTTTCATGGCCACATGGCCTCTGTGCCTCATGGCCATCATGCCCATGAGGCCATGAAGGCCATGAGGTCTTCATGGCCATTTTTCATGGCAACATGGCCTCTATGCCTCATGTCCATTGTGTGCATTGGCCTCATGGCCAATGCACACAATGGACATTTAGTCCATCGTGTGCGAAAAAAGTGCCTCTCACAGATAAAACAACCCACGGGGCTCAGATAAGGTTAGGGAAGTCGACCCACTGGAAAGTTGTTAGGAGACAGATGATAACCTTTTGTCAAAGCAATCCAGCATGTTGTTTAACCTGCACAGGGTATAGCTTTCCTATACGCGGCCCATGGCTTTACGTCCTGTATGATGGGTAGCAGTCTTTCCAAGCCCATTGGTATCCCCTACTGATTGACGACGGGGTGGGGTTTAACGGAGATAAATCTCAACGTTGGCCCAGGTCGGACTCGAACCGGGAAACTGCAGATTATGAGCTTGGCACGATATTGACTGTGCCATCCCTCGTCCGAGTTATAATTCACTGCTTAGAAAACAGATGCTATCTTCCCGTAGATATTATCCAAATGTTTTCTTTAGTATGCACAGGGTATGGCTCTCGCGTACTCGAGACCACTAATTTCAAAGGAAGATGAACGCCTCTTACTTTAACTTATGGAAAATAATTATTTTGTCAATTTATTTCCTTCATTTGTATGTATGTTGCATGGAAAGCCTGGACAAAATACGGTAAAGGAAAAATAATTTAAAAAGGAAAATGCAACTGCTTCTGTCCGACATTGAACGAGTTTCTATGCCAATAAACCGAGCTGAACATAAATCAAATTTTTCAAAGGGAAAAAAAAGATTTAAAAAGTAAAAAAAAGACAAAGGAAACAATAAACTCGAGTAGCAAAACGCAATGTCGAGTTTATTGAAAAACCACCAAGATTTCAAAAGAACCAAGTTGAACCGAGAAAATATAAACCGAAGAAAAGTGCTAAAGTTGCGAAGAAGAAAAGGAACAAGTTCTATTCACCAGATTTTCTACGGTCCCTGCATCCTCTATCCCCTCTCCCCCACCCTTCAGCGTACAGGTTCAAAGGTCACAATAGACGTCACTGGAAGCTTTTTATAACATAAAACACTAAAGATTTATTATTTCGTTTCTAAGGCCCAACCGAACCTAAATAAGAGGGTAGAGAATTGTTTCTAAGCGCATCCAATCCTGGCGGGGTGTCTTGACAGGCCATCACGTGACTAGAATATAGAAAGGAGTTCGTAGAGAGAGCTACAGCTCCCGTGGTTCCACAACTCGTTAAGCCGCACTCCTCTCCTCGACTGTCGCATCGGTTCCACTCATTGAAAGTAGACTGAAATGCCTTTCACCTGCTACACTGCAGCCTACAAATCAACCACAGATTCACCGAGTTGGCCCATAAAAACACAGACCAACAATCTAATTTTAAAGCGAATGCCTGAGGTACCGTTTTGTTTTTCTAGTCGTCGCTACTATATTTTTTTTTTTATTCGTCACTTTCTCTATCTTAAATCTTCTTCGTTTCCTTGTGCTTTTCTTCCAGTTCTTTTCTTTACCCCTGATTTTTTTGACCACCCCTGAGGCAAGGTTTTCTATCCGTTAAAGCTCTTTAGTCGCTATGGACAAGCGCCTCTTTCCAAACACCCCGCAAACAAGGGACAGCGAGGGTGATGTTAAACGTCTCAAAGAAATCTTCCCCAGTCACTCTCAGCTATTTACCGTCGTTAGCACAACAAAAGGTCGGTCGAACCAGACAAGGTAACTTTTGCGACGCCCACTAATTCGCCGGACGACCACGAGAACCTCTAATGAGCTATGCCCGGCATACTTGCCACTCTAACGTAGTTAAAGATCATCCTTCTTTGTAGCGTTCTGCTTTTTCTTTTAAAAGGCGTTTCTTTTAACCTTTGCGGCAGCTACTACTAAATCCCAACTATATTTTTTTGCAAGTCGCTAGCCCACCTGCACTTTTATTGGTGATATGCCCTTGTTGTAGTTTAAATTGAAGCGTATTACAGGACTGGTAGTAAAACAACGTGGAACAAGGTAATAAAAATAATCTAAAGGAAGAAAAAAGGAGGTAGAACTTGATTTGTGATGCTCTAAAACTACTGTTTTATCGCTCGGAGTGCCCAACAACTGTTATATTAACCCTAAGACTTGCTCCTTCTGATAATATCTTTGTTATGATCAACGTACAGTGAATTGAAAAGGTAAATAATAATAATGTTCAAAAATTTGGATAGAATGTCATGTTCTAGTTTTACGAGTCATTTGCTTTCGACGTTAAAAAATGCTGTTAAAGATGTTGTTGTGTTGGTAGTAAAAAACACATTGAAGAAGAAAATAAATTCCCTTTTTGAAGCTTTCATAGTTGCTAATGAATTCTTTCATAAATCACTAGAAATAAAATGGATACCTTTATTAATCAGAGGAAATTTTGCCCGAAAATTTGGAATTTTAATGATGACATTTTTAGGAATATATGTTAATTTTGTTTTAGTGTTTGGCCCTACATAATGCATCCATTACATTATATTGTTACGACAGATGAGCGTGCTACAATGAACTTGCGATTTGATGTATCATTTTGATGTTCGCATGTGCTTAGCATGCGATTTACGTCACTACGAACGAACTAAAAAAAAAAAGGAATAAGGGAGTTATAATTAGGAAGAATTTGTTTGAAGGAAAAAGTAGTTGTTTTAGTCTGTGCACTTTAGTATAAAGAAGAAGTGTTTTTAATTGGTGTATTCGCGGTAGGTTATATAAGTTTATTAGTGTGATCGTGTTAGTAAACTATTACAGAAAAAGGAGAATTCATCGTTTGAAGCGTAGTGATTAGCGTCTGAAAAGAATTGGTTCTGAGAAACCAGTATGCTTAGCTGCAGTTTTGGAGTACTTGATGACTAAAACCTTAAAAAGAAGTCATTTGGTGTATAGTCACCCCGGGTGCCGATCGAGCTTGGATCTTTATATCCTTGCACATTTGCAAACCGGGGAATAGATTAAAGTTAGGTTTCTTCCGGTGGTCAGCTTTCCTTCTATAGGACTGCTGCCATGTGAGGCCGGGGTTGAGGTGCGCCTATAGGGCGTATTCCTTGCCCCCGGCTCTAGGTAGTCATGGCTTTTCTTAACCAGGTAGTGCTGTCAGGCGGAACCGGGAATTGCCGTGGTTGCACAAGATCGCAACATAGAGAGATCAATTTGGTGTATAGTTATTTAATTGTTTAGGAATTGGTAAGGTTATTCTCGACAGATTGCACGTTTATTCACAAATATGATTGTGCCATTTATTAAATGATGTAAAAAGGAGTGTTTTGTGCTTTGAGTGTAGATAAGAATTACAGAGGAAACAACTCTTTGTAGGAATAGTAATATGGTGCTAAGTTCTTCTGAAGATTTATTCTGTAAATCAATAACCTGTAAGAATTAAACGGATGAGTTGAAATGAAAATTCATGTAAATAAGAGGTTTGATCGCCCCTGACAGTAAGGCAATACTCACCACTCTTCCTCATACTGTCAACATCTCCAATCAATTCTGAAGCAGTAAAGTCCACCAAGTTTTCTCACCTCAAACCTTATGTTCGCTCACTCAATTAAACGGAACAATTTCATACTGATATAGATTTATGTTAGTTGATTTGAGTTTATATAAATGATTTAATTCATACTTTTGTAATAAATTACATTATTTTAGAATTATTGTTACTAAATATTATTTTTGAACTTAGACTCAGTTCTCATCCGTTTAATTCATAACAATGTAATTAAAAAAAAGCTCTCTATTAATAGTGGGGTTGGAATTGGCTGTAACATCCTGGCTTGTAATCTGATGTTCCCAGGTTCGAGTCTCAGTTGTACCTTCTTTGAAATCTCTAATCAGCTAACCTTCACTCTTCCCTTGGTGAAAGGGGAAGAAGACAATTCGGTTTCGAATACGCCAATCCACAGTCGTTTGGGATGTTAAGCTGTGTCTCTGTATGCAGGAAAGCACGCGCGAACCTAAGTGGAGCATTTGAGACTGCGCAGTTGAGTCATCAATGATTCTTACAGGTTATTGATTTACAGCATTATCAGCTACTTGTCAATCAGCCAATAGTGTCATGGATCAACAATTGCATCATAGATCATTGGTTGATTGAAAAGTGACTCATATCTCAATCAGCCAACGATTTATGAGAATCATCGTTTCATCAACTGCGCAGTCTCATTGACTCAATCGCTTTCACTACGTTTCGCAGCTGTAGGAAAGCCATTTACTCTGCACTTTAGAAAATAATTCCATATGTTTGGATGGTCTAGACGAGAGGTTCCCCGAAATGTTGCCCAGTGGATCTCTTTCCTCAACTTTCTATGAGACTTTGGAGTCATTGTGACCTGGCTATTTAGACCATTATTTGGGGAGGGAATTGGCATAGTCGGTAGCGCGCCAGGCACGTAATTCGCAGTTCGCAAGATCGAGTCCCACTTGGGTCAGCTTTTATCTCCGTTAAGCTCCCACCTTGCCCTCGGTCAGAGAGGCGACACCGAAGAGGTTACGAAGGCAGCCGTCCGTCGGATAGGGCGTAAAGCCGTGCGCCGTGTGCAGGAGAGCCATACTCTGTGACAGTTAAAGATCAGACAGAATGGCAATCCAGCCTGATATATTCAAGGTTTCTTTTTCGAATTTCTTAGCGAACCTTTAGCGTTTTATATTATAAAAGTTTCTAGTCTTTAGCCGTGGTAATCACACTGGATTCAGCATGATCTTCACGTCGTGGCTTTGATCTGCTTTCTAACAGATGTCTAGCGAATCAGCTTTCTCGACCTTCTCTGAGCCTGTGGGGTCCTTGTGAACTGGTGAAACTTGGTCCTTGTGAACTGGTGTTCACAAGGACCAAGTTTCAAAGTTCAAGTTCAAAAGTTCAAGTCCAAGTTTCAAGGACCAAGTTACAAGTTTCAAAACAGGTTCACCTTTAGACCACTGTTGTGCACAAACGTGTCGGAACAACGCAACTCTGTTAGTAGTGATAGTGGTATCGGATTATTTTAACAATTTCTGGTCATTTTCAAAAGCACAGTGTGACCAGCAATTTCCAAAAGGCGACGCCGATAACGCCGAAACATCGTTCCAATACCTTGACCATTTTTGGTTTATATTTTACGCACTGCATATATTGAATATTTTTCCTTAATTTTAAGAATTGTAAGGCAGGAGTCGATAACGATAATATGGTATTAATTGTCTTACTGGTTAGGGAAGTAGCCATTGTTCGAGTCACAGAATAAACAGCTAACAGAGATAGACAACTGAACACCACTGATTTCAACACCATCTTTAGCAACCGTCCGTTATTCTCATTTTACCGCCAACATTCAAAGTGTGTGGACGTCTTCCTTTGCAGTCATTCCTTGCTCTGTAGTTCCATCTGACTAATTATTTCTATTTTATTTATTCTATTTACTAAATTAGCCGTCCCATGGCCGAGTGGTTAGCGCGCTTGGCTACTGATCCGAGTGGTTAGCGCGCTTGGCTACTGTCTAGGGACCTGGGTTCGAGCCCCGGGTAAGACATGGTTGTTTGTGTCGTTTTTCTGCTGAGGTCCTGCCATCCTCTCAGACCTTCTACTATGGCATATAAACTGACAGTCTCCTGTCAGACCTCTGTGGCAAGCAGCTGCTTGAGGGGGTATTTATTTTTTTATATTATTAAATAGTTCAATGATATGGAATCGAGACCTCTCGGGATAGGGGGGAGATAAGATCTGTCCAACTCTACCAATCCAGAGATTTGAACATTTAACATTTAAGATAGCACGTGTGATACTAACGTATATACATTTTAAACATACAATTGCTTTTGTACTTAATTATATAATGAAGTGAAACACACGAAATAATGATTTTCTTTTATTTGGATTGTTTTACATCTGAGCATCACTTTTTTGCACACAATGGACTAAATGACCAGGTCACAAGGACCCCAAGAGCTGAGAGAAAATTCGTGGAGGGGATCCACTCGACCGCTGTTAGGCGATAGATGGTAGACTCTCGTCAAAGCCATCCAGTGTATTCTTTAACGTGCATAAACTATTGTTCTCATGCACTCGGGCCAAAGTTAACGTCCCATCCGACGAACGGCCCTCTTTCCAAGACCATCGGTGTCCCATACTGACAGAGGACAAGACGGAGAGCTTTGTGGAGATAAATCTCAACTCTGGCCCAAGTGGGACCCGAACCTGGGAAAGGAACATCATGAGCCTGGTGCGCTATTGATTGAGCCACATCTGCCTCAGTTTTCTTTTATAATGACCCTGTCCTTCAACTTAAAATGCAATGCAGAACTTATACCGACTACTGTATTGATTCTAGCATTCACCTAGAAAGAAAGTGGAAGACGGTATCATCCCTCTAACGTCAAGGAAAGGGACCAATATGGAGGTTATGGTTTGATAGTCCTGGCAGGCCTTAAAATGTCCAAATGGAGGTTATGGTTTTAAGGGACCAATATGGAGGTTATGGTTTGATAGTCCTGGCAGGCCTTAAATGGCAGCAGGGACCTCCAAGTGCTTGATAGAGAATCTCTGCCTGCCCAAAAATATAGGTATGATTTCCTCAAACCTTATGTTCGCTCACTTGCAGGTACAATGGACTCAGTGTTCATTTTATTGAACGATAATGTTCCTCGTATGTAAAGCTCACTCGATGGACCAATATATCGAAAGTGAAGGTATTGAACTTAAGAGGAGACTGCAGATACTTGGGGAGACGGATTGCCAGTCTCTGTCCTTTTCCCAAAAGCCTCTGTGATTTCAACAGTCCTTTTGCCCCAGTGGACTTTACTGCTTCAGAATTGATTGGAGATGTTGACAGTATGAGGAAGAGTGGTGAGTCTTGCCTTACTGTCAGGGGCGATCAAACCTCTTATTTAAATGAGTTTTCATTCCGTCTCTTGTACTTTCGTAACTTTACGTAAATATGATAATTAATAATACAACTCATCATCTTATAAGTTTTATACTGTAGAGAATTGTAATTATATTACAACCTGGGTTGGGTTGTTTTACCTCTGAGCGATACTTTTTTGCACACCATGGGCTAAATGGCCAGGTCACAAGGACCCCGAAGGCTCAGAGACGGTTGGGGGAGGGGACCCACTGGAACAGTTGTTGGGAAACAGATGGTAGCCTCTCGTCATGGCCATTCAGCGTGTTCTTTAACGTGCACAGGGTATGATTCTCCTGCACAAGGGGACCACGACTTAACGTCCCATCAGACGGACGGCGGCCTTTCCAAGCCCATCGGTGTCCCCTACTGAACGTGGGTAGGGCGGGAAATTTTGTGGAGATAAATCTCGAAGCTGACCCAGCTAGGACTCGAACCTGGGAATTACAGATTACGAGCCTGGCGCTCTACCTACTGAGCCACCCCCGCCCCTATTACAACATGACAATATAAATTATTTTTTTTTTAATTTCTCGATATCCAATCCACCTGTTTGAAGAATCTTTTTTGGATTGTTTGGATTGGATTGTTTTACCTCTGAGCGGCACTTTTTTGCACACCATGGGCTAAATGGCCAGGCCACAAGGACCCCGAAGGCTCAGAGAAGGTTGGGGGAGGGGACCCACTGGAACAGCTGTTGGGAGACAGATGGTAGCCTCCCGTCAAGGCCATCCAGCGTGTTCTTTAACGTGCACAGGGTAGGGCTCTCCCGCACACGGGGCCACGGCTTAACGTCCCATCCGACGGACGGCGGCCTTTCCAAGCCCATCGGTGTCCCCTACTGACCGTGGACAGGGCGGGGAAATTTTGCGGAGATAAATCTCAACGCTGACCCAGCTGGGACTCGAACCTGGGAACTACAGATTACGAGCCTGGCGCGCAACCGACTGAGCCACCCCCGCCCCATCTTTTTTGGGGTTTGTAACTTGACTTTTCCACTTATGTGTACTATCCAATTGAGCAAATTTCTTTTGAAATGTTATGGAAATAATGAATCATGTTTGATTCATCTACTGTGTTGTTCTATATTCTTGGACCATTGCAATTGATGTTACTAAAGAATGTTATACAATCAGTGATTAGGACGGGGGTGGCTCAATTGGTAGCGCGAAACTCGTAATCTATAGTTCCCAGGTTCGAGTCCCAGCTGGATCAGCGTTGAGATTTATCTCCGCAAAACTCCCCGCCCTGCCATTAGTCAATAGGGGACACTGAAGGGTATGGAAAGATCGCCGTCCGTCAGATGGGATGTAAAGCCATAGTACCGTGTGCGTAAAAAGCCATACCCTGTGCACGTTAAAGAACACACTGGATGACCTTGACGGGAGTCTATCATCTGTCTCCCAACAGTTCTCCAGTGGGTACCCTCCCTAACCTTCTCTGAACCTTCGGGGTCTTTGTGACCGGGCCAAAATGTGACGCTCAGAAGTAAAACAACCCAACCAAAAGTTTTTTAAAATAAATGTCTTATAGGAAAATATGAGTGAAGGTAAAACAAAGATCTCAATCAATTCTAAATATCAACTTTCAACAATATTCGTTCAGTATTTAAATTCGTTCAGTATTTAAAAAGTAAGTTTGGACATTTAACAAAAGCAATGCCAGAAAAAAGAATTTACCTTTGAGTTAATTAAACTGAAACCCGAAGTATTATTTCAAACCATTTCATGAATAACTGCATATTTTAAAAGTACGTTTAAACATTTATTTCAATATTTGTTAAATTTGTTATAAAACAACTGCTGCTCCGAAAATTTTAAAACTCTATACCTTTTAAACTGTTGATTACCCTTGATTTCTAACCTATCACTCTGACCTCTGTTTAACCTTGAACTCAACACCGGATCTAAAATTTCTCTTATTTCTGAGTTCTACTGCCTGCAAATAACCTTATTCACCAATTCTTAGCTCTCCACCACCAGTTATCAAAATTCGACCTTTGACCTGAAAGGACCCAGCGCTTCTAAAATGTGGCATAATTTTTGAGATCTACAACTCAAAATACCCCCAGGAGCCAATTTTCAGCTTTCTAGCACCGGCAAATCTAAATTTGACCTTTTACCTTGAAGAACCTCCCCAGATCTCAAATTCCTAACTCTCTTGCCTCTCCCTAGGGGGTGGCTCAATCGGTAGCGCGCCAGGCTCGTAATCTGCAGTTCCCAGGTTCGAGTCCTAGCTGGGTCAGCGTTGAGATTTATCTCCGCAAAATTCCCTGTCCTTCCCAGGTCAGTAGGGGACACCAATGGGCTTGGAAAGGCCGCCGTCCGTCGGATGTGACGATAAGCCGTGGTCCGTGTGCGGGAGAGCCATACCCTGTGCACGTTAAAGAACACGCTGGATGGCCATGACGGGAGGCTACCATCTGTCTCCCAACAGCTGTTCCTGTGGATCGCCTCCCCCAACCTTCTCTGAGCCTTCGGGGTCCATGTGACCTCGCCATTTAGCCCATGGTGTGCAAAAAAGTGCCGCTTCAGATGTAAAACAACCCAACCCTCTCCCTAGATCCGTATATGAATCTCACATTTAAAATGCAATCTGTATAGCCTAATTTTTACTGCATTAGAGTACCCATCCCCTCAAACCCCTTAGCACAGATTCAGCACATAGAGATGTTTGTTGTTGTTGTTGTAATAAGGAAAAAAGACAGTGTTACCAACTGCGAAAGACGAAATTACACTTTCCCGTAGGAATATCGTGGTAATAGCCTTGCTTCTAGCAAGCCCCTATTTTGGAATTTCAACTTAAAACTAGCCGTTGCAACTTGATCGACAACAAAAACACTCCTTCAAATTTTGAAGCGTCTACCACGATTTCCTGATGAGTTTACATCCCTTTATTATTATATATTTAAAAAAAAAAGAAAAGAGATTAATCCACGTAACTCTTCCAGTTCTTTTTAGTTGAAAAGAACAAACACTCGAACTCGAGTCGACGAAGGTACTCAAAAATGAAAAGCGACTAACTTTTGCACAAACAGTTTTTTTTTTTGCATTCTAGAAGAAGAAAAATATACGCATATAATTTCCCTGCATTTCTTTCTTTTTTTTTAAATCGTCCACCTCGTTGAGATAAATATATGAATTGCAGAAGACTTTTCTGTAACTTCGTTAACAAGTTATAACTAAGCTCCCTTCGAAATAATTCAAAAGCAGCTTACAAAGTGTTTGCTTTTAATTAACAATGGTTTACGTTGGAAAAGTCAAAGTTAAACCTGTTCCCACCTAGTAGCATTTTAAATATTATCGCTTAAGCTCTATTCGGTTCGCTGAGTTTAATAATATCTCAGACAGAGCTCTAATCAAATTAATCGAGAGACTTTCCTACAAAGTTTTGGTTAGACACAAATCCCTAGAGAAATGTAAATTCCATGGGTAGCTCTCTTCCATGTAGAATTACCAAAGGAAAAAAAAAATTATATCTCAATCGCTGATACTGGTAGAAGGGAGTAAAAGATATTTAAAAACTGAAATTAATTCTTTATTTTTTTTCGAAAGAATGCATTCTTTTCGTTTCAGAAACGTAAATTTCGTGAGGTTTTCGAAGCATTTAATAAGGTTGATTAGTTCAGAAATTTCATGATGAAATTATAGAGCAGAAATGGGAAATCATGTACAGTGCTTAGAAGACGTCTAAATGTACGCATTCTTACGTTTGAAAAGTGAATGGGTGGTTGAAGTTAGGAGGATTAATTTAATTATCGTTGGCATTTCTGTATAAGGAAATTAATTTAGTTCGTTTTCTAACTAAAGGTACGCTTTTATGCAAAGGAAATTGATATTAAATGCATATTATTAAATATATTCTTTAGTGAAATAACATGTAGAAGATATTCACCGAGAGACCAAACATTGCGATCACCTGTCTAATATGATGTTGGTCCTTCACGTACCTCCAAAACAGCTCTGACCCGGAGAGGTATGGACGCTACAAGATTTTTAAAGATGTCTTGTGATATCTGGTACCAACACGTTACCAGCAGATCCTTTAACTCTTGTAAGTTACGTGGTTGATCGCCGCAGATCGGATTCCACACAAAGTATTCGAGCATCTGTGGTAGTGTTGTTCCAACACAAACCACAGATGATCGAATGGATTGATGCCTGGGGAGTTTGGAGGCCAGAGAAATACCTGGAAGTCTTCCTCGTGTTCCGCGAACCATTCTCGAACAATCCTGGCAGAGGCATGGTACATTATCCTGCTGAAAGAAGGCACTTCTAGAGGGGTATACTGTTGTCATGAAAGGAAATACCTGGTCTGCAATGATGTTTAGGTAGGTGCTAGACGTCATAGTTTCGTGCATATGAATGAGGTTTTCCCAGCAGAACATTGCCCAAAGCATTAATTACACTTCCGCCACCGGTTTGTTTTCGTCCCACGGTGCATCCTGGTGCCAACACTTCCCCAGGTAAATGATGCACACATGCACGGCCATCCACATGGTGCAACAGGAAATGAGATTCATCAGACCAGACGACCTTCTTCCAATCATTCAAGGTACATTTTTAATGCTTGTCATGTCCCTCTAATTTATTTATTTTATGTATTATTGTATTTTATTGTATTTTTTGTTTTTGTTGATATTTTTATGCATCGAGTGTGTTCTTGTAAGTTCTGGTGGGGGTGTATGACTCACTGATGTTGTTTTCGGGTCTAAAGCTGTCTGTTTGCATGAGAGGACGGATTCCAGAAGTCTTTTATGGCCTTTTACGACTAGCTTGGGGCGTGAGGTCGGCGCAGGAGGCTAGAGCGGGAGATTGAAGCAACAATTTTGTGTGTGGCTGTCGAGCGAGAGGTCGTTTTCGATACGCGTCAAAAGGACGCCTCCTTACTCGAAGGAAACCCTTAAGGAGAGGGTGCGATTTCAAGTGAATCTAGATTCTTGATGAATATGTTTACAGTCTTGTGGATTCAGATTGAACCACATTGTAGGCAAAGGTTAATTATCCTTTCGCCGATTTGGAGGTCTGTAAAGTGAGAACTTGCAGAGTGTGCGGTTCTCCACCTCATTGTTAATGTTTGCAGCAGCAAAGGTTTAAGGAGTTGAGCGCATCCCCAGCACGTAATTGTATATAGTGTTAATAAACTGTGTCGTCCCTATACAACTCCCGTGCAGTTAATTGTTGGACATATTTTTATTCAACATTCAACTCAGCAAATCTGAGGCATACGGCGCTACGGGCTTAAAATCCTGCGAACCTTCACCGAAGTAAGGGTGAAGACAAGTAAGTAAAAATTTCATCGTCCTCCGGAGGCCACGACATTTGGCCCAGCCCCATCGCATTCCGAATACGGAGGATATCACATCTAGTGCAGTCAAACAGAATTGTCGTGAGGGTATCACATTCTGGCGCAGCATAATTGAATCGAAAAAGGGAGGATATTACAATGCTCGTGTTCCCAATGTAGCGCTTTTGAAAGTGAACCGAGGTTAGCATGGGCACTCGGTACAGCCTGCGGCTACGCAGTCCTATTTTCAGCAGAGTTAGATGTACTCTGTGCTATGACACATTACCTCCGTTACCAGCATTCAAATTACGGGGGAGTTGCGCTGCAGTATCCCTTCTGTTCGCTCGTACCATACGGGATAGCCTTCACTCATCTCTAGAAACGATGAGTCGTGGTCGGCCCACACCTTGCCAGCGGTTCATGGTTTTTCACTCCTCGGACTATTTTTGAGGGTACTAACCGCGGCTGACCGTAAGCATCTGAGAAGTCTTGCCGTCTCGAAAATGCTCTGACCCAGTCGTCTGGCCATTACAATTTGGTCTTTGTCAAACTCACTTAAGTCTGCTGCCTTTCCCATCTGAAGGACAAGAATAACACCGATTAACTGAGCTTAGTATCATGTGTTATTTATACCGTTTCATGAAACGGTATAATCGTTTACCTGCAGTTGCTTCGATTTGCATAAAAACGTGTTGGTCATAATATTTTGGCTCGTCGGTGTATCTTCATTGATATAAATCATTTATAATTGTATAGGATTGTAATACATTGTCTAATACAGTATTACAATCATTACGCAGGCTTCTAAAATGTGTTTTTATTTTATTAAATAGTTTGAAATAATACTTGTTATTTAACTTTTAATTATTTTCTAAAGAAATTTTATAATGCATTATTCTTGCGAAATATTCTATCTTCGGTAACTCATTAAATACTGAACGAATATTGTTGAAAATCGAGATTTAAATGGATTTGAATATGATCTTTCATTATTTGCAGTCACATTTTTTCATTAAATGAATATTTAGAAGTTTAGAGCTTCAAAGTTAGATTCTTATTGACAGACAGAAAGGCTTTCATTATTTTCATAGGGCAGTGCAATAGCACAGATCATTTTCGCATCGTATAAGCTGTTCGAAATTCCTAGTAATTCCGATGGGAAAAAATAACATTATTAAAAATCACATGGAATTAAATGGTTTACCCAAGGACAAAAATTGATCAAATAATTAAAATACGTAGTGAAATTCAAATTGTATCTCCTGAAACAGGGGGGGGGGGGGCTCAGTCGGTAGCGCACCAGGCTCGTACTCTGTAGTTCCCAGGTTCGAGTCCCAGCTAGGTCAGCGTTGAGATTTATCTCCGCAAAACTCCCCGCCCTGCCAGTAGGGGACACCGATGGGCTTGGAAAGTCCGTCGTCTGACGAAACTATTATACAGTCGTCGTCTGACCAAACTATTCTTTAATAAGCACAATTCCTGTTCTTTAATAAGCACAGGGTATGGCTCTCCTGCATACTGGGCCGTTAAGCCTTGGCCCAGTATGCAGGAGAGCCATACCCTGTGCTTATTAAAGAACACGCTGAATGGCCTTGACGGGAGGCTACCATGTCTCCCAACAGCTATTCCAGTGGGTCCCCTCCCCCAACCTTCTCTGAGCCTTTGGGGTCCTTGGGACCTGGCCATTTTGCCTATGGTGTACAAAAAAGTGTCGCTCAGAGGTAAAACAACCCAACCCAAAAATTTTCATTAAACCCTATTCTGCCCTCTTGTGAGGAAGAGGACATCGATCGGCTTGAAAAGGCCTCCGTCTGCCGTAAGCAGCAATTTATCTACCAGAGATTTATAAGTGTACAAAACGAAGCGGAATGTTTGAGAATGTTTCGGTTACCATTGGATGACTGAAATTTTGAAAAACTTTTATGATAAAGGCACGGTTCCTAAAGATTTTACCAGAGCTATTATTATCCCTATTTTCAAAAAAGGTGATCGCAGTTCTTGTGATAACTATAGGGGTATCAGCCTACTCTCTGTTCCAGGTAAAGTTCTTTCGATGATTGTGATTAATAGAATTAAGAATCTGGTTGACAGGCAATTGCGTGATGAGCAATGTGGATTCAGAAGTGGTAGGGGATGTGTGGATCAGATATTTTCACTTAGGCAGATTCTTCAGACATGTTTAGAGTTTCAGAAATCTTTGGTTGCAAGCTTTGTTGATTTCAAAAAGGCTTTTGACTCTGTTGATCATCATTATTTGTGGTTGATTGTGAGATCATATGGTATACCAGACAAGTTAGTTAACATAATGAAAGCTTTGTACTGTATAATAACACTGAGTCGTGTGTGAGAGTTGGTAAGGCTTGTAGCAATTGTTTTAGCATTACTTCTGGTGTTCGACAAGGATGCATTTTGTCTCCTTTTCTCTTTAGTTTGGTTAATGATTATGTTATGCAAAATCACTGCAAAAGAAATATTTTGGCCTTAAATGGTCTGGAGATACTAAAATTTCTGATTTAGATTATGCTGATGATTTAGCCCTTTTGGCAAATGATGTTGATGAGATGAACTCTTTCATTCGAGCTGTTGATGAGACTGGTAGTAGAGTAGGTTTGGTTATAAACAGAGAGAAAACTAAAGTGATGAAAATTGGTCAGGCAGGTTGTGATTCAGTTCATCTGAATGGTTGCAGTCTTGAGCAGGTGTCACAGTTTAATTACCTTGGGACAGATAATGTATAATAAAGTAAACAGATAATGGTGATGTGCAACATGAGATTAACAGACGAATAGGTATTGCTGCCGGGACTTAAGAATCTATGGAGATTGTGGAGAAATAGGCGTATACACCTAAAAACTAAAATTAGACTGTATAATAGTTTGGTTCTTTCTAGGGTTAGTTATGGTAGTGAAGCTTGGACGCTGTGTAAACAAGATAACTGGAAACTAGATGCTTTTGATTCTAGATGCGTACGTAGTATCTTGGATATTAGGTGGTTTAACTTTGTAACTAATGATCAGGTTAGGCAAAGGAGTCTGCAACCTCCTTTAAGCAGCATATTGTGCAGAGAGAGACTCCGCTGGTTTGGCCATGTTGCCCGTATGGATAATTATAGATTGGCGAATAGGGTTATGAACAGTGTGCCTAGAGGCCTCAGAAGGAAGGGGAGACCTGGGATGCGGTGAGCAGACGATGTCAAACATGACCTTGTTAGAATTGCTGTGCAGTGGCCGGATTTTTATAATTGCTAAAATATTCCACCTGTTAGGAAAAGTTAACGTTACATTCTGTATGAAATAAAATTTTATAATTGTTTTTATTTTTAAAATCAATCTTTTGTGTGGGTTGAGTTGTTTTACCTCTCAGCAGCACTTTTTTTGGACGAAATAGGCTAAATGGCCAGATCACAAGGATCAGAGAAGATTCCGAGGGATCAGAGAAGGTTGGGGGGGAGGAATCCACTGGACAGCTTTTGAAAGACAGATAATAGCCTCTCATCAAGGCCATGCAGCGTGTTCTTTAACGTGCACAAGGTATGGTTCTCTTGCATACGGGACCACGAAGCAACGTCCCATATTACGACGGTGGCCTTTTCAAGCCAATCTTTATCCCCTACTGACGGGGGCAAGGCGGGAGATTTGAGGAGATAAATCTCAACGCTGGTCAAATGGGACTCGAACCTGGGAACTGAAAATTACGAGTCTGGGGCGCTACGACTGAGCCACTCCAGCCCCTCTTCAGTATCGGTCATATACTATGGGGATAATATAAAATTATCCAGTTTACAAGACAACTAACTGTCTTTGTACTTTGTTCAAAAGAGTTTTCTTGTACAAAGTAAAAAGAAAACTTTGCATTTCAAACCAGGTAGACAAGTTTGAGATTTCGTATAAGATGACAGATTTTTTTTTTCTTTTTTTTTTTTCTTTTTTTTTTTGGGGGGGGGGGGGTGGACGGCTGGTCCACTCGGTATGTCTCTGCTTCCTATGTCCCAACTTTCTCTGAGCATTTGGAGTTCTTCTGACCTGACAAATTTGGTCATTATGAGCAAAAAATTGCCGTTCAGAAGTAAAACATCCCAATCTATGACATTCCATATTACACTTTCTACTTAATTGCGTTTTGGTAATTATATCTCCAAAACCGATTTAGATAGCAAAAAACTAAAATCAGTTTTGAAATCACCATAAAAAACACTCTAGAGGTAACAATAACAGTTATATATATTTAATACTTCCTTGGCTAAAAATTAGTATTAGTAAGAGAAACATGCAAAAACACAGCATTGCTCAGACGTTTTGCCATCGCTGTAATTCGCATTTCTACCATCCCCAAACCAGCCATTGAACTGAATCATCTAGAAAATCTCATTTCTATGTAAAACGACTCTTCATTGCATCACTCACTCGACACCAAAATTCCTCAAAAATATAAAGAAAAAATTTTTTCAATTATGGCCAAATACTACCTTCGCTTCCTTTTCGGTTCTAAGCACTTAACTTCAACTCTCATATCTTTTGACTGCATTCCATGAAATCCGTTAGACTTTCCTACTCCCTTTCTTCCGAATAATTCAGTTAACCTCTTACAACTGCAATCTCAACCTACGGATGACACTTTAAATACAGTGTTAACAAGTCAATAACATCGACAAACACGTCTTATTATTTTCTAAGTTCCTTGTTTCGGTTCGCGACTCTAATGGACTTCCTCGACTTTAGTTAATATTCATACACCATTAATCTTGTGCAACTTCTTGTTATTGGGCTACTCATCAACCGCGTGGCAGAGCAGTTATCGACCAATAACAAGCCCCTGACCGCAGCGACACTGGAACTTTAAGCATTACTTTTCTGTCCACCTCCTTTCATTATATGCTCCACTCCAGTGCATCCTGTTGTAGCCACTTTGGTCCAAGTCCCCACATATCCCCCCCCCCCATTTTTTTTGCTTGCTCCGCGTCTCAGCATCTTTCGTAGTCGGCGGTCTGGTAATCAAGAACACGTTCAGTCTAATGTGTACTTAACCACGCCCTCTATTTACACAAGGCAAACTGTATTGCAATGTCTGTGTGAAAAGAATATCAATCCACCTCCTGAGTACACACCTGCTGACGGGGCGTTGTCCCGTCTTTTACTTACAGGTGTAAAGCGTACAGGAAGGGAATTGTCTATTAAGGGTGGATTAGGTACCCAAAAAAGGATATTTATCGGTTATTAATAGCGGTGAAAATGTATTTGATCTTCATCTGATGAATTGATATCAGTGTGGATTTTGTTAACAGCGTATGAGGTAGATAAGAAGTTCTTGTTGTTGCTTGCAAGTATGCTTGTGATAAAAAAAATTCTTTGCCCTTTAGAAGAACTTGCTATAAAATATATATGAGTCGCAAGCTAGGCGAACTTGGCCGTTTTCTACACGAAGGAAATTCTTTTTGTTTTCACCGATTTCTAATATCCCATGGGATGGATTTATGTGTAGAGCTAGGGCCGGATTAAGCAACTCTGGTTACCCAGGGGACTAAAATATTTTGCCCTTCCTCTAAATCAGAAGTAAAGCAATAATAAATGAGCAAATAAATAAAAAAATGGAGCTCAAGAGGCTCAAACTTTCCTTAAATTATAAGTAAGTACTAGTCGTAAAAGTAATTATAATTATGTGCTAGTAATTATAAGTATACTAGTAGTAAGTCCTAGTCGCTAAAGCACTGATCTTATACCATCTTTCTTTTAATGTAATGTTGCTTTATCAATTCAATTCAAAACTTCACGAAAATTGGGAGGTCCTTCTTCAAACTTTCCCACATAAAATTTTGTTTACATGTAGGTTATATATATTTTTTCTCAAAAATGTTTTTTTTTCCCTCTTATTCTTTAAGAGAGTATTTTTTTTGACAGAACTTTTTTTATTTATTTATTTTATTTTTTATTTTTTTTATATATTTCTTTATAAATATGTATTTTTATAGAGTATTCCATATGGTAGTTTCTCGGAGGAAGTCAAGTAAGAAGCCAAATATTTTAATTTGAGTTGAGAAGATAGGATAATTTAAAATTGATTTTAAAGTAAAGTCATTAATATCTATACTTTCAAGGTTTTCAAAAAATTTTTTCCTTTGAGAATTATATTTTTCACACTTTAAAATTATGTGGGAAGAATTTTCAATTAAATTACATTTTGAACATTTAGGAGAATTGCTTAATTTAAGCAAAAATTTTGATTTATTTAAGAAAATAGTATCAGTTCTTAGACGAAGAATAATTTTGGATTCATGTCTAGAAAATGGAAGTTTTAAAATAGTATTAATATTTTTAGAGAGATCTGATCTAAAATTTGGTTTAAAAAAGGAATGTAATCGGAAATATTTTTCTAATAAATTAAATTCTAAATTTTTTATCTCTTTTTTAGGAAGAATATAAAATTTATGAAGCGCAGTAATTGTGTTATAGGCATGTGCTGATTTTGCGATTTTGTCAACATCTTCATTTTCTTTTATTCCAGAGTGTCCTGGTATCCAACATAACTAAATAATATTGTTTTTTTCTTTTAAGTTTTCATTATTCAGTTTGAGTAGAGTATAAATATAAAATGAATGTGTAGTATATGTAACATCTTGCATTAAGGATATATTATATTATATATATATATTGCACTATTTATATACTTATATTGCACTTTTAGAGTCAATAAATATAACAATTGATTGATTTTTTATGTTTTGTAATGTCCAATTAAGTGCGGCGAGGACAGCATAAATTTCAGCATGTAAAATCGGGGTAAATATAGGTAATTTAAATGCCAAGGATTTATTTAGTGAAGGGATATACACAGCTGCAGTAGCTGATCCAGATTCTGGTAAGTAAGAGCCATCTGTATATCTTTCCAGAAAATTATAAAATTTTTCCATTTTAAAATTAATAAATAGTTGGTAAATAACCTCGTTAGGGAGATTATTTTTTGAATTTAGTAGAGGAATTTCCGTATAAAAAAAGGAGATTTTTATCTCCAAACTGCAAGGGATCTGTTATGTCACCACGCAGATCCTCTTTTGTAAATTTATTAAAGTATTCTATTAATAAAACGTTTTCTTTTATAAGTTTGTAAAATGAAAGTCTTTTGAATTTTAAGTAGAAAGTATGATCAGGTAATTTAAAATGAAGTCTTGCATAATATTTCAATATTAAAATTAAATGTCTAATTTCAAAAGTGGGAGTGGCAGTTTCAGCCAAAAGGGCTAGTGTGGGACAGAATTTTGGGAGGCCTAGGGCAATTTTTAAACATTTATTTTGTATAATATTTAATTTCTTTAATTTAGTTAAATTCGGTTTATCAATTAGTTCTAAACCATATTCCATTTTTGCTCTAATTAGATTTTGATATAAAGTTAGTAAAGTTTTTTGATCAGTTCCTTCTTTTTTAAATGCAAAATATTTAAAAATGTTTAATAATTTTGAACCAGAGTTATAGGCAGTTGCTTCACCAATTCGAAATTTTCCAAAAATTCGAAAATATGTTAATTTTATTAAAAATGATGCTAGGTGTTAGTAGCAAAAGAAGTCCACATTTTCTTTGGGGCCCCGGCACATTTCGCCCCTACCTTAATTTCGTCCGTACGTTGGATTTAACAGTATGCTTGAATATAATAACAACTGATTTTGCAAAGTTTTCCAGCAAATGCGAAATCTTGTAGTTTCCGATGTGCATTTAGAAAAGCGTCATGCACGTTCTTGTGTTATGCAGATGGTAAGCCGGATTTAAAATTTCGTAAACTTTTAAATAAAGCTTCTTATGCAAAAATGTCACTGGAGACGAGGTAAAGATCTGATTGAGAGTTTTCTGTAAAAAAACGTGTTTTAAAAGTTCTGAATTTTTCAAAATGCCTTTCTATTGGTTCAATATGAGGAAAAATTTCTTTGGATGTGTACAGGACTTCTTTGGATGTGTAAGGACTTCTGTGGATGTGTAGGACTTCTTTGAATGTGTCCGAATCCCCCCTTTGAATGTGTATCCTGGTGTAGCCACTTTGGTTCAAGTCCCCACATATCCTCCCCCCCCCCCCCGTAGGAAAGATGCTGAGACGCAGAGCAATGCTAAATAGAGGTGATAGAGGGGGGGGGGATTAAAAAAACATCTAAAAAGGAGGAAAAATTTATTCTGCAAATACAGTCTATTGCCTACCCACCTTTTTACATTTCTACTTCTCTATCGAGTTACTTGCCCTCTCTCCCCCCCTCTTAATTTTTTTCTATATCCGGGCTTGGATGTGTGTAAAATGTTACGGTCCCCATCATTTAACTCATCTACTTTAAAAATCTTAACTGAAATATACATCCATGATAAATATTCAAATTTCATTCAAATATATACAGGTGGATGTACAAATTTTGAAACTCTGAAAACATCTGGAGCATTCTATTGCCCTGCAGAACAATTTGAATACCTTTTTAAACTCGACTCATTTCAACCAATTATTATTCCAGAATTAATTGCAATTATCTTAGCCATAAATGCCTTCCCATGGCCGAGTGGTTAGCGCGCTTGGCTACTGATCTAAGGGACCTGCTACTGATCTAAGGGACCTGGGTTCGAGCCCCGGGTAAGTCATGGATATGTGTGTCGTTTTTCTGCTGAAGTCCTGCCATCCTCTCAGACCTACTGTGGCATATAAACTGACAGGCTCCTGTCAGACCTCTGCGGCAAGCAGCTGCTTGAGGGGGTATTTATTTATTTTTTATTTTTTAGCCATAAATTGGTCATTAAAATTCCATAACCAGAATATTATAATATTAACTGATAGCAAATCTGCTTTACAAATTTTTCTATCTAACATATTTAAAAGTAATTTATTTCTATACTTAAATGACATAATTACTTTAATGTTCAAACACCTAAACCAACACAACATTCTGCACATACATTGGATACCATCACACGTCAATATCAAACACAACGAATATGTCGACAGCTTAGCTAAAACAGCTTCAAATCTAAATCAACTTATGCAATCTCCATTTAATTATTCAATATATAAAAAATATTAATAGATGAACTACAATCATGGTATGATATAAAAGCTCAATACACACATAGATATAAAATATCTTCTTTAATAAACAAATTTAACGATTATGGATTAAATTAAAAAGAAATAAAACTAATATTAAGGATAAAAGCCAATCTTGCTTTAACTAAATCTACATTATTTAAATTTAAGAAAGTAACTTCTCCTAATTGCGAACACTGCAATGAAATTCAATCTATTGAACATATAATATTTCAGTGTAATTATTACAGAAATGAAACGAAAGAATATTTTGAAAAATTAAATAACCTTAATATTAACAACTTTAATTTTAAAACTGTTTAAGAATCTACAAAAAAAAATCACTAAAACCCACTTTATATAAACTCCTCTTACAATTCTTAAAAAATATAAATATGTTTGATCAATTATAAAAAAAAACATGCATATAAATATTAAAAAAAATTATATATATGTATAAGTATAAAAAATTATGTATAAAAAAATATGTATGGAACAAAAAAAAAAACCACAAACCAGTGACTGAATGAGTCTGCATAGACCCTTTTGTATGCAGGAATATTCATTGTGTGATATTCTCATCATCATCATCATTTAACCAGTTGTAGTCTAGAAAAATAAATAAAATTCCCTCAAGCAGAGCTGCTAACCACAGTGGTCTGACAGGAGATTGTCAGTTTATACGCCGTAGCAGAAGGTCTGTGACCTCAGCAGAAAGAGAACGCAAACACCCATGCCTTATTCGGGGCTCGAACCCAGGCCTCTCTGATCACCAGCCAAGCACATTAACCACTCGGACATGGGACTGCTAATGAAGCATAATCACTTACGCAAACAATTTATAATTTCACATTTTTTCTCTACAAACTTGAATCTCGCATACGACATCATGTTCCAAAACTACTACCCTGCCCTCAGTCAGTAAGGGGGACACCATGAGCTTGGAAAGACCGCCGTCCGTCGGATGGGACGGCGGCCTTTGCAACCGTGGCCAATGTGCTGGAGAGTCAAACTCTGTGCACGTTAAAGAACACGTTTGTATAGCCTTGACAGGAGGCTACGATCTCTCTCCCAAAAGCTGTCCAGTGGGTCGTCCCCACAACCTTCTCTGAGCCTTCGGGATCCTTGCGACCTGGCCACTTAGCCCATTGTGTGTAAAAAAAGTACCACTAAGAGGTAAAACAACCCAACCCAACGACGTCATACATATACCTCAATAATCATTTGATAAACAAATGAGCTAGTTAGGAATGAGCTTGCTGAGGACATCCAGTGAATTAATTAGAGATTGGGATGCAGTTCCTTGTTGGGTGATTCTCCAGGGGGGTGCAGTTCCCAGGTTTGAGTTCCACCTGAGATAGCGTTTAGATTCATCTCCGTTAAACCTCATCCGTGGCCTCGGTAAGAAAAGGGGACTTTTGGGTTGGGTTGTTTTACCTCTGAGCGGCACTTTTTTGCACACCATGGGCTAAATGGCCAGGTCACATTGACCCCGAAGGCTCAGAGAAGGTTGGGGGAGGAGACCCACGGAACAGCTGTTGGGAGACAGATGGTAGCCTCCCATCAAGGTCATCCAGTGTGTTCTTTAACGCGCACAGGGTATGGCTCTCCCGCACACGGGGCCACGGCTTAACGTCCCATCCGACGGACGGCGGCCTTTCCTAGCCCATCGGTGTCCCCTACTGACCGTGGGCAGGGCGGGGAATTTTGCGGAGATAAATCTCAACGCTGACCCAGCTGGGACTCGAACCTGGGAACTGCAGATTACGAGCCTGGCGCGCTACCGACTGAGCCACCCCCACCCCTAAGAAAGGAGGACACCGATTAACTTTGAAAAGCCGTCTTCCGTCGGATGGGACGTAAAAACGTGTGAAGAAAAGACTTACCACGTGCACCATTAAAGAACACGTGGATCTGGAATCTTTCCAACGAATAGAGAGTTATTAGTAATAATTAAATTATAAGTGATTTTTTTAATTTAAATATAAGTTTTACTTCAAATATACGAAATGAAATAATTTATCTATTTCTACTCTATTAATGTAGTATTGAATAAATTTAAATTGTTTAAGGCTGTTTAAAAAAAGGCTGTCATAATAATTTTAATATCATGATCTTTCATTACGTATATACACTACGTATATACAAACACTCAATTATTTCGGTGTTATACAAAAATTTAAAAGTTAAAACTCCACAACTATCAGATTTTTTCATTTAAAACCAAGCTAGCAAAGCGTTTTAAATTATTCAACACATATTAACATAGTCGTCGAAATAAATAATTTTATCACATACTTTTGAACTAAAATGTCTTGAAAAAAAAGATCATGTTCTGATGTTTCTTTTATAGAATCCTCATTCTGATTAGATTTAGATTTCCTCGCTAAATTTCTCTCTATCCTAATTGAGCAAAGGGACATGAAGACTTCGAAAGGCTGCTGGCTGTAGCTCCCTATTTATAAAAAAAAATAAATAAATACCCCCTCAAGCAGCTGCTTGACACAGAGGTCTGACAGGAGCCTGTCAGTTTATATGCCATAGTAGAAGATCTGAGAGGATGGCAGGACCTCAGCAGAAAAACGACACACACATCCATGCCTAAATCCGGGGCTCGAACCCAGAGGGGAATCATATCCACATGCACATTAAACAACATATCTATAAACGTGATATAAGGTTTCTGCCTCTTAACAGCTGTCCAGTAACTTTTCTTCCCAGCTGTGAGTTTTGGGGGTCCTTGTGACCTAACCATCTGACTCATTGTGGGCAAAAAAGTAGCACTCAGAGATAAAATAACACATCACGTAACCATGACGTGGGAAGAAATGGGTTTTCAGAACTGGTGGACGCTACAGAATCAGTTGAAGAGAAACCCCCTAATTGACAGGCAACTTTAAGCAAAATATGAAAGAATTGTTTAAAAGACCAGCAGTGGTGTCGTTAGGGGGGTGCGGGGGGTACGGACCTCACCGGGTGACACCATCAGAGGGGAGTGACACCAAATTTACAGTCTATAAAATTTTTGTGCAGTGTTTCAGCAGAAATTTGTTATTTTTTTATAAAAAATATCTCTGTAGTTAGTTATAACCACAAAAACATTTTCCATAAGCCCAGGTTGCATATACTGTATCAATATAGCTACAAGACTAAAAATCTATGCTAATTTACCTTTTGAACCTTCTAATGCGCATGCGCACCACGTGAAACTATGTAAATGTAAATACTATTTAGGTTGTGCGTATGATATTGTAATTTAAAGATGTAATTTTAATTTTGCTAGTTGTTTATGTCCTTACTATCGCCATTATATTCAGTGATATATGGGAATTACGATTTACGAGTAACATTAGCACAAAACACATTACTAAGGATTCTGTATGATCTGGTACGGGAGGAGGTACGTGGGGGTGACACCATGAGTTACCGCACTGGGTGACACCAATCCTAGTGACGCCACTGAAGACCAGGAATCATGACCAAAAATATTATAAAGAAATGAACGTACATAGAATGGATCAATTTCCTGGCGTTAAATATAAGGAATCAAAAATATATTATATATTCTGGAATTAGGGGAATGGCGTCACCCTCGTTCCCCCCCCCCCATTTCTAGCGCTGATCATGAATTAATGAGCCTACGAAAAACAGTATCAATAATAATAATGTATTTATTCAGCATCATCGTCATCTCACAAAACACAGATATAGAGGGATTTCATACATTTGATCAGCAAAGCTAATAGCTTATCTGCAGGAAATATTGATGAGCATTAGTTTTCATACATAACAAAACATATTTAAAAAGAACACAAAAGTCATATAGATACAGGTTTTCTCAGGATTACAGATTAACAGACATTCTTTAAATTGTTTTTAACCTTTAACTTAATCTCATTAAAATTAGTTAGATATATGATTTTTCTTTGGGCGGGAGTGGCTCAGTCGGTAGCGCGTCAGGCTCGTAATCGGTAGTTCCCAGGTTCGAGTCCCAGCTGGGTCAGCGTTGAGATTTATCTCCACAAAATTCCCTGCCCTGCCCACGGTCAGTAGGGGACACCGATGGGCTTGGAAAGGCCGCGTGTGGGACGTTAAGCCGTGGCCCCGTATGCGGGAGAGCCATACCCTTGTGCACGTTAAAGAACACGCTGGATGGCCTTGACGGGAGGCTACCATCTGTCTCCCAACAGCTGTTCCAGTGGATCCCCTCCCCCAACCTTCTCTGAGCCTACGGGGTTCATGTGACCTGGCCATTTAGCCCATGGTGTGCAAAAATGTGCCGCTCAGAGGTAAAACAACCCAACCCAAAAATATGATTTCTTTTGGTAACTGGTTAAAGATCTCCGGCACTTTATACTCTTTAAGATTTTTACCGTAATTATTAACAAAATTCGGGATTTGAAAATAATTATTGGTCTGAAGTCTGGTATTCTTTCATAAGAAAATCAGTATCTTGTTTTTCTCGATAAGGATGAAGAAAATATTTCTTCATTTTCAAGAGTGAATCTGAATCGACGTGAATTCTTCCCTTCTGAACACCTCCATCTGTCTCTAATGCAAACATTTCAGCTACTTCATTCTTGAGCACATTGATCAATTCTTAACATTCAGGATTGTCAAACCGAAAATCCTCTATTGAGCACAACAAATAAGGATTCTAGCATATTGAAGAACATTCTGAAGATGATTTTTAAATCAAAACTCCAGCTCGTATGATAAATCTGTTGAAAGGTTTTCGATTTCTTGCATCTATCTAGAACATCAAACATTTTAGATCAAAGTCAAGTAACATTTTCAAGAAAATAGCCTAAATAAATATAATATATATTAGTATGCTAACGTCAAAGCATGAACTAACAACTTTGAAGTACAATGTGCACACACATAGACTGTTTATTGATCTATTTGTCGAATCAAGTGCTATTTTTTAGCGCAGACTGGAGAGTACGTATAAATCTTCAAGTAAACATGGCGCGCAGACATCTGACGAGATAACACTATCAAGTTTCACGTCGTTTTCTTTCCTTCGTGGAGGTCACTTTAAGAGTCCCTTCTGAGAGTCCAATCTATTCCGCATGCTGCTTGATATTCGCCTCCCACCTGTCCAATATATTTTTGGATAAACAATCGTCTCAGATGCAAGTCACGTCTACAAACTTTCGTAATCTCTGTTTGCGCAAGAAAATCCTCAAATAGCTGGCGACTCATTTGAAGAATTTATGCATTTTTCAGTCGATCGTCTCTTTAGATTCCCGAAGCATTAAACATAAAGTTCGCAACGAAATCGTTCACGCTCGTATGATATTCTCTCTGTGCTATTTTTCTACTGAAATACCAGCAGCAACATAAGAGCTTATATTGAGAGCAATTACCATCGGAAGTGAGGGAGAAAAGTAGGGCTTTGTTCACAAAACATTTTACGTTTGCTCGCATGTTGTTTGTTCTAAAGCTTTTCGATTTGATCGTAGCTTGAAAACACGTCACTCAATATAGACAAAATGTCACAGTTCCATAGAGACGTGAGAATACAGATGCTGTTGATGTTTCTGCTCCTTTGTTTCGACTTATCTCAAATCTTGTTCCAGTTTCTACTAATACTACTGCAATTGCTTTATCAAGGAAATGAATGCTTTTGTTCCTTTAGATTAATAGAAAGGTATCAGTTACAGGAAAAGATTTCCTAGCATCTATTCCAAATGCGATAACACGTCCTTGCCCATCAGAAGTGGCATTAATATGCATTTGTATAGTTTGTCTTTATTGAAGTTGATAACTTTATGCGAAGTTCAGTGTCATTGATTGATACAAATAAAAATATTGTAGTTAAAATTTAAACACACTATAGAACATTATAAATGCGTGATTGGTTCAAAATACGGATCGTATTGTTTCCTTACATGAGGTAATTAAAGTTCTTCGAATGGTCTCGTTCTGTTTTGGGAAATGAAAAATTAAAATTTTCCTATTAACAGTATGTTTTGACAGCACGTATCAGAGGGATATTTCGAAACCTTTGTTCGTTTAATGCACTAGTTATTTTCAACTCTCTGATAAAGTTTCAGACATATTATTATCCACATATGAATTAGCATTTATTTTGGAATAAACTCATATTCAATGAGAGTTTTTATATCGAAGAATATCTTTCACAATATTTCTTCAATATTTCAATATTTCGTCAAGCTTGACCTGCATTTAGTGAACATTTTTTAGAACTTTTACCAGCGAGGGTTAAATTTGTGGTTCCATAAGTTCTTAAATAAGTTTTTTTTATGGAAAACTGTGACTGAAGATGAATTTAAGATCTCAATCAAATCTATCGAAATCTCAATTTTGAATAATACTAGTTTAGTATTTAAGTGATTTCAGATGTTTAATAATTTTTAATAACAGAAATGTATCTAAAGAATTTACTTCAGAATTACAGTATTTAAAACTTAAATAATAAGTATCAATTCGGATCATTTTATAAAATAAATTTATTTTTATGAAGTTTTGCAAATAATTATTTCCGTATTCCTAATTTTTGCATAAATTCTCAAGACACATTATTGCTGTTGAAAATTTAAATTGTATTACTGTTTAAATCTAATACATAAAGGAGCGATTCTTTGCATGACTGTCCGCTTATGTAATATAATAGCCTTATTTCTGGGATTAGATATTTTGAAAGAAAGCGAAAGGTTGTATTGTCTGTCGTACCTTAGCTTAGGTTATCTCAAAAATTTTTCCTAAATTGTAGCCCAAACAATTCTTTTCGGAACTCTATATCAGCCCATTATTATGGAGGACGTGGAAATGCATCGCATTTTCCTTATTTTTCATGCAGAAATCAGTTTTACCGACGTCATGAAGAAATCTTCATCACCTGTGATCGTAATCATGTTGAAATTGCACAAAACATTTACAAATCGTTAACAATTATCCTACTGAAAACCGACGAAGTAGCAGAAGAGCTACTGGGATGGAAGGAAGCAGGTGAAGACATAAACGACCAAAATGTTGAGATATCACAAGTGGGAAGACCTACAAAAATCATCACGGTATCCAAACTACCTTTTTACATCAAAAATTCGGACATTGCGAAAATTCTTAACTTATACGGAGAAATTCTATCAATCACGGATGAAGTATATGCGGACGAGGACATGGCCAGCATCAAAAGAGGATTGTGAATTGTGAGAAGGAAAATGAAGAAAGACATCCCAAATTTTATCAGAATTGGAACCTTTACAGCGACAATTGACTATAGCGGAGTCACCAGATTATGTCCTATGTGCAGGCAGCAAGGACACTTTGCAGTTAAATGCCCTCGAGAAGAAATGTATAAAAAAATCAGAAGCAATATCCTTCGCTGACAGAGGAATCACTCAAAGAAACAATAGAGGAAACACAGGAAATATTAACAGAAGAAGACAAAAATGGAGACGAAAAAGAGATAGAAAAGCAGGAAAATTCGAGTGAAATTACATTTAATCCTCGCTCGATCCCACAGAATGAAAGAGCAAATAGCGGAACGGAAAAACTTTGGAATGGAGGCCTGCATATCAAACTCCGTATCCACACCTTAAAGCTAGCCCGCAAGAAGAAACAGAAAGTGAATCCGATACATCAGAAAAAGACCTTGGAATAGACGAAGAAATAACAGAAACATATGATGAAGAACAGAAGAAAAGCAGAAGATAAATAATCTTTAACAAACTAAAAGAGAGAGAGCAGCTTACTATTTTGGGTTGGGTTGCTTTACCTCTGAGTGGCACTTTTTTTGCACACCATGGGCTAAATGGCCAGGTCACATGGACCCCGAAGGCTCAGAGAAGGTTGGGGGAGGGGACCCACTGGAGCAGCTGTTGGGAGACAGATGGTAGCTTCCCGTCAAGGCCATCCAGCGTGTTCTTTAACGTGAACAGGGTATGACTCTCCCGCACACGGGGCCACGGCTTAACGTCCCATCCGACGGACGGCGGCCTTTCCAAGCCCATCGGTGTCCCCTACTGACCGTGGGCAGGGCGGGGAGTTTTGCGGAGATAAATCTCAACGCTGACCCAGCTGGGACTCGAACCTGCGAACTACAGATTACGAGCCTGGCGCGCTACCGACTGAGCCACTCCCGCCGCGAGCAGCTTACTACAACAAAAGGAAAGCACACAAAAAAACACCAACAACTACTAAGGTGATAAATACGATATTCACCCCAACGGTTAAAATTAAAGATATTTCATGAACTCATGGATAATAATCCTAAATTAGAAGATCCTATGACGTTAATCCAACACGCAAGCTATTGGAATTTGTAAATTGTTTACGGCAAGACGACAGTATACATATCCTGTCTTTTTTTTATATAAAATTGGCGACTTCAACGTGGTTTCTTGCATTGGAATTGTAAAAATGAGAATATAGTTTCGTTTTTTTTTTGATGACATTTCAATTTTTACATTTGTAAAAACGTAGATTAAAATAATAACTGGGCTTATTTACTTGTAGGTTCCCTTACAAAAGCAGCCCAAGGTACGTGGTTTCAAGTCAAGCTTTATTTCTGGGAGAGTGAACGAAAGAACGGTGTGTGTGTGTGTGTAGGGGGTGGGGGGACGAACGGACGATCGAACAGGGGGCGGGCGAAAGAACGGACGGACGAACGGCCGGGCGGCCGGGAGGACACGTGGCACGTTATCCGTGGCAAAAATTGTCAGTTTCCCTGTGGTCCTGTGGATACCATATCGATCTGTCCCAAATTTGGTGGGGAGGACCCACTTAGTTCTAGCTCTCTTGGGTTAGATTGGGTTCCTAGCTGCCGTGGGTTGGGAGTGATCCTTCGCAAAGTGTCGGAAATTTCTGGCGGCGCTGGGTCTCCTACCTTGTGATTGGAGTAGTACGTTGTGAGTATTACATGTGGATGCTGTGAATGAAGTATGTGTTTGGGGAGGGGGGCATACGTTTCTCGCCAAACTTTTGGCGTTGGTTTAATTAGTTGAAAAATATTTTCTATCTGTAGAAATTTGCGAAAACGCTCCGACAAGTTTCTAGAAATCCCCCTTGCGGGCGGTAGTGTCTCGTCGGGAACCACTGCTCTAAACGAATATGGCTGAAAAATCAAAGCTTCCATTAATTTTAATTCAATTATTCAAGCAGTCTCAAGTTTCATGTGCTACATAAGAAACTTGTTAAAGAAGTTACTGAACTTAAAATTTTGTTCTTATTTTTTCACATATCAAACATTTTTTGCTGTCCCCGTGGTCGAGTAGTTAGCGCGTTTCAGTGATCAAAAAGGATGGGGTTCCTTTTCTTATGTCGTCCTTTTATTCATGTCTCGCTTTCCTGATAAATATTATCTGTGATATTTATTATGCTGTGAGACTTCTGTGGCAAGCTGGTTCTTGAGCAGTAATTTATTTAACATTTTTTTTGGTTCCCATGGCCGAGTGGTTAGCGCGCTTGGCTACTGATCTAAGGGACCTGGGTTCGAGCCCCGGGTAAGGATGGATATATGTGTCGTTTTTCTGCTGAGGTCCTGCCATCCTCTCAGACCTTCTACTCTGGCATATAAACTGACAGGCTCTTGTCAGACCTCTGTGGCAAGCAGCTGCTTGCCACAGAGAGGGGGTATTTATTTATTTATTTTTTTTTATTATTATTTCAATGAAGAAAAGCAAGCTAATATGTTCACTTTATCTCCTGTTCGTCTGCAGACAGAATAGGAACCACCTTGTCGAGGTGGAGGGGTTTGAGGGCCTAAATGAAGTTGAAGGCGTTGCTGACCGCAGTGGCACCGGTCGGACAGGCTAAGATGGAAGGGCCGGACTAAGAGCTCCCGTCACGGGAGCCGAGGCAACTTGGTATTCTATATCATTGTTTGTGACGATCCGGGAAACAGATTGAATTTAGGTTTTGACCGATGGATGAGTTGGGTTGTTTTATCTCTGAGCGGAAATTTTTTGCACACCCATGGGCTAAATGGCCAGGTCACATGGACCCCGAAGGCTCAGAGAAGGTTGGGGGAGGGGACCCACTGGAATAGCTGTTGGGAGACAGATGGTAGCCTCCCGTCAAGGCCATCCAGCGTGTTCTTTAACGTGCACAGAGTATGGCTCTCCCACACATGGGGCCACGGCTTAACTTCCCATCCGACGGACGGCGGCCTTTCCAAGCCCATCGGTGTCCCCTACTGATCGTGGGCAGGGCGGGGAATTTTGCGGAGATAAATCTCAACGCTGACCCAGCTGGGACTCGAACCTGGGAACTACAGATTACGAGCCTGGCGCGCTACCAGACTGAGCCACCCCCGCCCCACCCATGGATGAACTTTACTTCTATAGTACTGTTCGCCATAGGTAATCGAGAAGTGAGCTGTATGTATATGGTACTATCTTGCTCTCGACCGTAGTTAGTAAAGATCTTGACATTATCCCTATAGATGGCGTGCAATCCTTGAATTGCGATACGTTTGGGTTTTGTCATTCAATTAATTACCTGTCCGTCTGCAGACACTCTATCTTTGTGTTTTTAGAAATAAAATGAAAATTATCTTTGTGTTGGATATGTATTAACGAAATATTAAGGTTCGCATTTTTCAGAATCGCTTAATAATTTTAAAATCCTTCCCAGGTCCAGCTATTTTTTCACTCTGATCAGGCAAAAAAAAAATTAACTTTAGAACTTTTTTTGCCAAATAACTGATGAAAGGAATTATGATAATGTTATATGCCAAATTAATCAGCATTTAATTCTGGATTTTCTGAAAATAAAATATTTAACCAAAAAGGCGACTAGTTTTATTTTAGTGGAACTATTTTTTAGGGTCATGTAGTAAAAAAAAATGCATCTGGCAGCACAAATAAAAATTTATTTAAAAAATTAGAAAGGTCTGATATTGATTTATTTGATTGAGATCTTTATCTGCTGTCATCATCATCATCATCATCATCACCCTCAAGCAGCCATGGGCTACGGAGGTCCAACCAGACCGCGCAGTTTAATTCTCCAAGCATATCTGTCCTGAGCTACATCTGCTGCATCCGGCCACTGCACACCAATTCTAACAAGGTCCTTTTTGGCATTGTCTGCCCACCGCATCCTAGGTCTCCCCTTCTTTCTGAGGCCTTTAGGCACACTGTTCATAACCCTATTCGCCAATCTATAATTATTCATACGGGCAACATGGCCAAACCAGCGGAGTCTTTCTCTGCACAATATGCTGCTTAAAGGAGATTGCAGACTCCTTTGCCTAACCTCATCATTAGTTACAAAGTTAAACCACCTAATACCCAAGATACTGCGTAAGCATCTAGAATCAAAAGCATCTAGTTTCCTGTTATCTTGCTTACACAGCGTCCAAGTTTCACTACCATAACTAACCCTAGAAAGAATCAAACTATTATACAGTCTAATTTTAGTCTTTAGGTGTATACGCCTATTTCTCCACAATCTCCATAGATTCTTAAAAGTCCCGGCAGCAATACCTATTCGTCTGTTAATCTCATGCCGCACATCACCAGTATCAGTTACGCAGCTCCCAAGGTAATTAAACCTGCTCAAGACTGCAACCATTCAGATTAACTGAATCACAACCTGCCTGACCAATTTTCATCACTTTAGTTTTCTCTCTGTTTATAACCAAACCTACTGTACTACCAGTCTCATCAACAGTTCGAATGAAAGAGTTCATCTCATCAACATCATTTGCCAAAAGGGCTAAATCATCAGCATAATCTAAATCAGAAATTTTCGTATCTCCAGCCCATTTAAGGCCAAAAGCTTTCCCTTGAAGTGAATTTCGCATAACATAATCAACAACCAAACTAAAGAGAAAAGGAGACAAAATGCACCCTTGTCGAACACCAGAAGTAATGCTAATAAACCAATTGCTACAAGACTTACCAACCCTCACACATGACTCAGTGTTATTATAGAGAGCTTTCATTATGTTAACTAACTTGTCTGGTATACCATATGATCTCACAATCAACCACAAATTATGACGATCAACAGAGTCGAAAGCCTTTTTGAAATCAACAAAGCTAGCAACCAAAGGTTTCTGAAACTCGCAACATTTCTCAAGAATCTGCCTAAGTGAAAATATCTGATCTACACATCCCCTACCACTTCTGAATCCACATTGCTCATCACGCAATTGCCGGTCAACCAGATTCTTAATTCTATTAAGCACAATCATGGAAAGAACTTTACCTGGAACGGAGAGTAGGCTGATACCCCTATAGTTATCACAAGAACTGCGATCATCTTTTTTGAAAATAGGGATAATAATAGCTCTGGTAAAATCTTTAGGAACCATGCCTTTATCATAAAAGTTAATTCAAAATTTCAGTCATCCAAATGGTAACTGAAACATTCCCAGCTCTAAGCATTTCTGTAGTAATTTCATCCACCCCTGGGGATTTATGAAGTTTAAGTTTAGAAACAGCCAAAATAACTTCAGATTGTGTTATAGGGCCAACATTAAAGCCACCAATGCATCTATCATCATTGCAAACAATGGGAGTAGAACACATTGTTTAGAACATCACTGAAATGCTCAGCCCACCTAGCCATGACAGAATCCTCACTTCTATATCCTTGCCTTGTTTATCCTTCAATCCCTGTATACCTGTTCGTTTTCTACCACACAAAACATTAACTATCTGGTACAGCTCTCTGCTGTTGTGCTGTCTAACTGCTTCCTCGGCTTTGTCAGCAAGGCCATCAAGCCAAAGATTCTTATCAGTAGCTAACTGATCTTTTACACGTTTATTAAGCTCTCTGTAATCCTTTCTATTAGGACTAGTAGGGTATTGATTAAGGACATTCCTGCAGTTCCTTCTTTCTGAAATAAGCTCAAGTGTCTTATGACTTAAATAATTCTGCCTCCTCTGCTCCTTTTTCTCTAAAAGAGTACTGTTAGTTTCCAAAAAAGCCTGTTTAAAATGGCCCCATTCTTCCTCAACTTCAGTATTAAGCAAACCATGACTGTCATAATGACTAAGTAACCTATCATGGTAAGCTTTAGCTATAACTGGGTCTTTCAGAGCTTCAGTATTAAAGGTAAATTTTTTAACCCTAGCAGAACACTTTTTAAGTTTAAGTTGCAAGACACTTTTAACAAGGTAATGGTCAGATCCAATTTCAGCTCCCCTATATGCCCTGGTATTTCTAACAGAACTAGCCCATTTGTCAATCATATTCTTATGCAGCCCATCAGGTGAAACCCATGTGTATTTATGTATGTCGCGGTGTTTGTAATATGTGTTAGTTATTCTGAAACCATTGAGTTTACTTACCTGTAGGAGACGTTGCCCATTGCCATTGCAGCTACCAATACCAAAAGGGCCTATTACTCCTCCCCAAAGGTCAGAGTCGGTACCAACTTTGGCATTGAAGTCACCAAGAACAAGGGTAATATCTCCTTTCTTGACAGAATTCAAAATATCCTGAAGTTGTCCGTAAAACCTATCCTTCTCATCCTCATCAGAATCCTCAGTGGGGGCATAACAGCAGATAACATTCAAGTCTTTAATGCTTGTCTGAAATTTTGCTGTAAGAAACCTTTCATTAATGCACTCATATCCTAGAAGAGCATCACTAGCATGTCTGCTGAGCAGCAGACCCACGCCTTGGTGATGCTTTCCATCCTCCCTCCCTGTAAAGAGAAATTTAAAGTTATTTTTAAGTATCTTACCTTTGCCTGTCCATCTGGTCTCTTGCAAGCCTAGGATATCTAGGTCATAGCGCTGGAATTCCTGCATGAGGACATCAAGAGAATAATCTCTATGTAATGTCCTCACGTTCCACGTTCCTGCAGAGAGAAAATGATTAGTAGGATTTTTAAAGAAATTAGGTTTATTGAGATTGGTAGGGCCAACAATATCAAACAGCCCCCTGATCGCAGGCATGGGGGAAAGACCTGTTCCTCCTCTGCTAAAGGCAGAAGTCACCGATGCTGGTAGGAACATCAGGCACCACCTTTTCAAGTGGACTTTTTCAAGAGCTACATGACCTGCCTGAGACACATTACTCCAGTTTAGGCTTGACGATGCCCAACTAGCTAAGTAAGGTTCAGGTACCTGCGATGGCCTCTGATTAGGATTATCCACCAGCTGATATAAGGTATCCCATGCCTCTGTTCACTTAGAGCTGGCAACCCAGAAGCAAACAGAAAACACAGCGGCAGACTCTCCCTCAACAGAGGCCCACCAGTGCAGCAAGTCCAGGATCCATAATCAAGCTCAAATCCATAAACAAGTCCAGTCTAGTAGGTATAAATGGTCAGCACCAGGACCCTGTGAAGTTGATCACTCCTCAGCAGGGTTGAAAAAAAAGAAAAAAGTGGCCATAGATGATAGCATTCTAATAAGGGGGAGATAGCTCCCCCCTAAATCCGCCCTGTCTGTGTGTATGCTAACAAAAATAAGTGGTGTTAACAATTATTCAAAAATGCTCTGCAGATGAATTAAATGCAAATTTCTTTTCCAAAGCTAAGTTTCTTTTTTCGCTGTCTTTTATCATCATAATAGCGACGTCTTTGGAAAATGCGCCTATTACCTGAGGACAGTTAAAAGGAAGAGAAAAGGAAAGAAAGCGTACGAAGAGACAAAAAAGAAACGTCTAATATAAAGAAGTACGAAATAAAAGTAGAAGAAGATGAGTATGTGGCTGATGTTTGGTGCGGGACGTGAAACACTTGATATTCTCCATTGGAAGATGGAGCGAAGTTAAAAGAGGCCGTCCACATGCTATTGAAAGTGCTAAGAAAGCTCTCTTCTGACAGCCTGAAAGGCGCCACCAAAGCGTTGTGGCTAGTCTCCGTACTATGTCGCAGCGTCAGGTGATTCAGCCTTCCAACCACACTGATTGAAAAGGATGAAGACGGTGGAAAAAGCTTCTGACCCATATCGTCACGTGGCTTCTGCCGTGGCTCATGACTCTGTTGTCATTTATTTGTTTCGTTCTCTTTTTTTCTTTCGGTCCATCTGCGCATGTACGAACCAGGATGCGTTCCTCGAGATTGCGGTGAGACTTAAGGAACAACAGAAATCTGGTAAAGAAGAGAGAGCGAAAAATAGGAAGGAAAAAAATGAGGACAAACATCGGGGAAGAAAGAGTTTAAGAAACGTTCTCATCCAGAAACAGACCAACTCTGACATACAGAAAAGTTAAAAGAGTATAAGAACGAGGGAAGAAGAAAGTTTGAGTGCACGTGAAACTATGCCACGTGATCAAATCTATGTGATTGGTTGGAAGTAAAGGAGAATGGTCAGAAAAGCTTCACGAAAACATCTTTTTCTTGGAGAGGTTTGGTTTGAGGAAGAGAATAAAAGAAATATTTCTCTGCCAGAAAACGTTAGCTAAGGGAGTCTGTTAGAGAAAGAAGTTTCTTTAGGAGGCAATTTCTGGCGTGTTAGACGACCTACTAAGTGCAGATGTCAGTAACTTTTTAGTCAGTTAACACCTCATACGGAAGGAACACGGACAATCTTCTAATGGACCGCGGATTTTCTTTAAGTTGTTTCTCTTAAATGACGTATTGCGGTTGTCCCCCGATTAGGATTTGAAAGAGGAGAACTGATAATGGAATTGGAGACGTGGCTTTCTATATAATTATAAGCAAAGGAGGAATCAATGTATATCTGTTGTTGAGATGCACTAGGATGCTCGTCGAAAATGTCAGATATTAAAATGACATTAACCTTCGCTTTCTTATATTTTATAAAGAAGCTTTAACTTCAGAATTTCCAAATTCACTATCCGTATAAACTTCCGTATCAGTCATTAGCACTCTTCATATCAGCTTCAACATCAGTTGTTCGTACTATCTGTATCAAATATTCACCCTATCCGTATCAGTTTCTACATCACTTGTCACACTATCCAAATCAGCTTTCAGATCAGTTATTCGCAATATCCATATCAGTTTCCAGAACAGTTATTAGCGCTATCCATATGAGTTTCCAGATAAGATATTCACACTATTCAAGATCAGCTAAATAGCACTATCCACATCAGCTTTGCAAACAGCTTATGCACACTATCCATATCAGCTTCTAGATCAACGACTTAGTTATCCACATCAGCTTTTGGATCGATTATCTCTCTATCTATATCAACCTAGATAATTTATTCTCACTCTATCCAACTATTTCCAGATCAAATATCGCTTTCAATTTCTTTATCAAAACTTATTTTTCGTTTAGCCGAAATTTCAGAAAATTCATGTGTGCTGTTTTATTAAAATTAAGGATTTTTTTTTTTTACCTATTTTTAAGCGAACGAGCTCCTATTTTCACTGTGTCGTCTCTGTCCGTTTGAAGACATTTAATTCTTTTTCGTTTTAATAAATAATTGAAAATTCTGCCTTGGTTGGATAAGAACCAATAAATATTACTATTCGCACTATCCGAACATTCCATTAGTTCAATTTTTACTATTAAAGAGAGCAAATTTAGAAATGAAAAAAGAAAGCACTGGAAAGAGTCTACTCATGAAACAAATTTTAGATATAGTTGGTAGAAAAAGGAGAAAATAAAGTTGTTGTTTTTTTGTAGCAATTGTCCTCTACTCTGGGAAGCGTCGGTGGGCGGTAGGAAATCAATTTTTTTTTGTTATTTGCCGAAAACAAATATTAAACATTCACCAGGAGGGACTTGATTTTTCTAGTTTTAGGATAATTTAGTATTGTTCCCTTATTGTGTTTTGAATAAAATTTCAAATTCATAACTTCAGTTGTAAATTTCTGTTTAAAACATCACTAGAGAATCTTTTCACATTTGAGTCAAAACAATTTAAATAGTTGACCAGCTGAAAATAAGCGTTTAATATCTATCAAAGCATAGATAGTTGGGAAATTGAACACCGGCATTTCCAACCCTAATAAAAGACGTTCAGCAATCACATATCAGGAATTTGTCATCTTATGTTAATTTACGTCGAAAAACAATCTTTGAATTAATAATATTTTGCCAAATATTTTTTATTTAGAAATGAAATTATACTTGTTTCCACAAATCCCCCCCTCAAGTAGCTGCTTGCCACAGAGGTCTGACAGGAGCCTGTCAGTTTATACGTCATAGTAGAAGGTCTGTGAAGATGGCGGGATCTCAGCAGAAAAACGACACATGCATCCATGCCTTACCCGGGGCTCGAATCCAGGTCCCTTAGATCACTAGTCCACAAATCAGTATGAGTTAAAGTCAGATTATAATATTAATTATAAGACACTCCATTTGCATTAAGAAATATTTAAGCATTATTCTTTATTTTGATCTCCAAACATTGTTTCCTTTATACCAAATAACATAGAAACAGGTTTAGAAATTATCACTTAGTCTTAAAAAATTTAAAACAGAGTAAAGGTAGATGTATCTTAATGGATGTAGATAGATGATCTTAATCTCCAGATAGATCATAATGGATGTAGTAGATGTATCTTAATCCCAATCTTAATGGGATAGAAATGTTTTACATTAACAAGTTATGCTGCATCAGAAACGCGCTTGGCGGTATAGAAGATCCAATTCTCTGAGGAAATTTTGATATTGACTCCCCTGACTCAAAAAGCAACTCAAGAGATTCTGTAGACTCGTTTATTGTGAAACTGGATGTGTAAGTAATGATGAGAATAGAGAAATTACGTCATTAAATCATCAGTTTGGATTTCGTTTTTGTTGATACAGATACTCGAGTTTTATTATTAAATATAAACGATTTTTGCAGTAATATTTTTTCCAGAAATCTCATTACTATTTCAGGGGTGGGTCTTGCAATTGAGAAAATTCGGTATATATATATATATAAATAAATCCATATATATATATATACACGCAGAAATATATATATATATAAATAAATCCATATATATACACATATATATATATAAATAAATCCATATATATACACATATATATATATAAATAAATCCATGTATACACACATAAATATATATATATATAAATAAATCCATATATACACACATAAATATATATATAAAATAATTACACATACAGTAAGATCTTAACTTACGCAAAGATTCGGAATTTCGCGAATAATATTTATCGTACTAATTTACTCGCCCAATACAGGTAACCATTCAATGTCCGAAGAATCTAAATGTAATAATAATTCTAGGCATAAAAGAAATCACATTTCCTAAAAATAAATTGTGAAAATAAATGTGAAAAAAAGAGAAATCGAAATCGCGTGACTCATAGGTTGCGATCCTACTATATAATTATAAATGCATTATATGCACATATAAATTAATACTTACACTGTATTGAATAAAGCAACCATATATATTTCCACTATTAAGTGAATGGAAAGCCTTATCCAAGACTTCTTAACTTTGAAAATATGGCTTTTGCGGAAAAATGTCACTGGAGATTAACTGACGATCCTCATTCAAATCTTTCTATATCTCAGTTTTAAACAATATTCGCTTAATATTTAAAGAGTTATTGAATCTGGAACTTTTAATAATAGAAGCAGCTGGAGCAGCTCTTCCTAAGGATTTTTTTTTTCTCCAAAATCGATTAAAAACTGAAAAAACAAAACAAAAAACAATCGTTGCACAAACTTCAAATATTTTATTTATGTTAGAGGACGATTTCTTATAACAATCGTGTTTTACCTTTTGAAGTAAATTTTACATGAGTAGCAAAAGTTAAAAGTTAAATGTTTGATATTTCATAATTCTTTAAATATTAAGCGAATATTGCGGAAAATAGATAAAAAAAACTTTTAGCAAGATCTTCAGTTTTTTTCCTGTAATATATTTTCATTATAAAACTTACTTTCAAAGTTAAAGAAAGCTTTGAATGTGGTTTTCTAGTTGCATAACATGGAAGTTGTCGGGTTATTTTTTTCCAATATAGTGTCTAAACTGCAAATTTGGATTTACTAAGGACCTGAAGTTAGGATCCTAGCATACTAGTGACCAGGCCATCCGCTAAAGATTCCGTGACTCTCATAACTCTCCAAAAAAATATATTCTGTAGCGTATATGCTTTATTCATGCATCAAGCCCAGATTTATGGAATACACTATCTGCAGTTCAACCGTCAGACAGCGGTATCTTATTGTTTGGGAGGAAAATAACAATGAAAAAGCGTTCTGGCAGAAATGTCTACAATGTACTTCAAAGTGAAAAAAATAAGGAGTTGGAAGCAGAAATCCGAAAGAAAAGTATATATTTTTTTGTTCCTCAGGAGAAAAAAAGTAACAATAAAGAGGAAATAATTGAAAACTACAGTTTGATAACGTTGCAAAATGGAGAAAAAGAGAAGCTTGAACTGGAGCAAACAGCTTCGAAGTTAAAAGAGTAAAGGGAAAGAAAACAACAAAAGGTAGGGCTGGAACAACAGATCGGCAGCCAAGAGAAACAAAGGGAAAACCCGGATAATATCGATGAGTAGCCATGAGCTCAACGGACATGGTCAAGCGAAGGACAAAAGAAAGCTGAGAAAGAAGAAAGACTGAGGAAACATCAATAGTGATTTACACCGGAAAATTTAGAGAAGGAACTCTGAACTTCTAGCCTCTTCAGCTTAAAATATTTCGTTTTTTGTCTTCACCGCAACCTAAGAAGAATGAGGAGGTCAAGGCTGGAGGGTGATTCCAGAAAGTTGCCGTCGGTAACTTAGGTAACGAGCGCCAAGGGCCGTTTACGGACTCTTTGTGGTGTTTGAATCGCTGCAGGAGTCAGCTGGACAGATGCTGACAAAAATTGTTGTTGCTAATGAAGAAAAAGAGACAGAGTAAAGGTAGATGTAGACTGAGTCGCTCAACGGAAGCATCTTTTGATTCTGCTAAAAAATGGAGGATACAAAGTATTCATGTTTTGTTTCTTATACATTGTTTTAAGGGTTAATTGCCATTGGCATTATTCCTTTAAGAAAAAGCTCACTTTTTTGCGACAGTATCTGCAAGTGAAAAGGGGCTACCATTTTGTTTTATAGAAGGAAAAAGGATAAAGGTCAACAATCTGTATAGAAGTTTTACCAAACTTTTAAGAGTCATTGTGTGGTTTTACTGTAGACATTGTTTTAAATACTTTTTTCTTTTTTTTTACACTACTTATTTTTTTTTATCTGATTTGTAACACATAGGACATCGCAGAATCCTAAAAGATACTCCTTGCTTATAAAGGCCTTCTCACACAAGGACATGTCCTACTAACATCAAAGTCACTGCCTCAGATAGACGCCAGGCTCGTAATCTGTAGTTCCCAGGTTCGAGTCCCAGCTGGGTCAGCGTTGAGATTTATCTCCGCAAAAATTCCCCGCCCTGCCCACGGTCAGTAGGGGACACCGATGGGCTTGGAAAGGCCGCCGTCCGTCGGATGGGACGTTAAGCCGTGGCCCCGTGTGCGGGAGAGACATACCCTGTGCACGTTAAAGAACACGCTGGATGGCCTTGACGGGAGGCTACCATCTGTCTCCCAACAGCTGTTCCAGTGGGTCCCCTCCCCCAACCTTCTCTGAGCCTTCGGGGTCCATGCGACCTGGCCATTTAGCCCATGGTGTGCAAAAAAGTGCCGCTCAGAGGTAAAACAACCCAACCCAAACCCTCAGATAGAGCTAACAACACATCACACATAGTTTGATTTGCTGGAATAGTAGCTAGGGCATTAAGCCATTGTGCCAGGTTAGGATTTATTCAGTAGAAGGCTTATTTCCTCTTGATTAAAGGAAGGCTTATTTAAAAAAAAAATATTTAAAAATCTTCTTTAGAATACAAAAATATAAGAAAGATGCTAATTAAGAACTATCCTTTCAAAAGTTAATCAGGGAGTGAAAAAAGGTGCATAATTTTCGGTTGTTAAGTTCGGATCACAATTGTACTAATGCCGAGATTTTCACCGCTTGATTCCGTATTCCCTCTGAAAGAAAAAAGAAAATATCAAAGAGCTTGAAAAGGCTGTGGTCTGTCGTATATCACATGAACCGTGAATGAGAGCCTGCCTTGTTTGACACTTTCCTCCTAACATTTCTTCAATCATCCTCTGTTCCATGACGCCCTTGTAATATTATCAGTTACCTGGTTGTGGGTAAAAGAAACCAACTCAAATACTATTCTTGTCACGGTCGTCATTTTTTTTTTGCAATCGTCACTGTTGTCCTCATTAGTGATTGCAATAGCGGTTTTTGGCATTTAAATACCGTCATTTTTGTTGGGTGTAATACCGGTATTTAATCAAAATCTGGATCATTTACATCTAGGAGTCAATTTTTTTTAATTTAAGCTAAAAGACAAACGATACGTAATCTACAAGAAATAATAATTTGTACTCTAGTTCAGACTTTCCGGTGGGTTGGGTTGTTTTACTTCTGAGCGGCACTTTTTTGCACACCATGGGCTAAATGGCCCGGTCACATGGACCCCGAAGGCTCAGAGAAGTTTGGGGCAGGGGACCCACTGGAACAGCTGTTGGGAGACAGATGGTAGCCTCCCGTCAAGGCCATCCAGCGTGTTCTTTAACGTGCACAGGGTATGGCTCTCCCGCACACGGGGCCACGGCTTAACGTCCCATCCGATAGACGGCGGCCTTTCCAAGCCCATCGGTGTCCCCTACTGACCGTGGGCAGGAAATTTTGCGGAGATAAATCTCAACGCTGACCAGCTGGGACTCGAACCTGGGAACTACAGATTACGAGCCTGGCGCGCTACCGACTGAGCTACCCCCGCCCCACTTTCCGATGGAAAAAGAATATGAATATGACGGTATTGAAATCGAATCTTCTAACTCTGACTCTGCATCTTCATCTATATATGATGAAACTAACGACGACGAAGAAGACGAACCAGAAAGGTTTTCGATGAAACAAACATATAGTTCACCATCAATAAAAAGATTGCAGTTTTTGCAAAAAAAAAAAGCTTTTATAAAAAAGACCTTCCCAAATGTTATCAAAAAATAGATGGGATTATTTGAAGAAATTAGAGGAAAGTGTTTGAAGTTAATTTGCAATATCTCCTCACTATTCCTCTGACAAGGGTAGAGTCGGAAAGATCTTATTTCTGCATCTTTCAGTGCTCGCTACTCAACGATGACGACGCACATTATTTTTTAAGATCGCATTTTTTTAAAAAAAGATTCGATAAAAGATCAGATTTTGATAAATTTATGTTTTCATTTGTTATTTCGTTATATGTTTTTAAATTTTTGCATTTGAATTTAATTAAATATTTAGTTTTACAGTTTTTTTTTTTTGTATTCTGTAAATGTTTTTATAAAATGCGGTATTACCCGGATTAAATACCGATATATCGGTATTGTCATTTTATTCCGGTATTGAAAACATTAATTCTCCTTGGTTCGGCCGTAGGTGGCTCATTCGGTAGCGCGCCAGGATCGTAATCTGAAGTTCCAGGTTCGAGTCCCACTTGGGCAAGCGTTGAGATTTATCTTTGCAAAAAAGCTATCCCTCGGTTAGTAGGGAAAACAATGGGCTTTTAAAGGCTACCCATCCGTCAAATGAGACTTAAAGCTGTGGTCTGTGTGGAGCAGGGCTATACCCTGAGCACGTTAAAGAACACGTTGGATGGCCTTGACGGGAGACACTGTCTCCTAACAGGGGCGGGTGTGACTCAGTCGGTAGCGCGCCAGGCTCGTAATCTGTAGTTCCCAGGTTCGAGTTCCAGGTGGGTCAGCGTTGAGATTTATCTCTGCAAAATTCCCCGCCCTGCCCACGGTCAGTAGGGGACACCGATGGACTTGGAAAAGCCGCCGTCCGTCGGATGGGACGTTAAGCCGTGGCCCCATGTGCGGGAGAGCCATACCCTGTGCACATTAAAGAACACGCTGGATGGCCTTGACGGGAGGCTACCATCTGTCTCCCAGCAGCTTGTTACAGTGGGTCCCCTCCCCCAACCTTCTCTCAGCCTTCGGGGTCCTTGTGACCTGGCCATTTAGCCCATGGTGTGCAAAAAAAGTGCCGCTCAGAGGTAAAACAACCCAACCCAACTGTCTCCTAACATTGTGTGCAAAAATAAGCACTACTCAGAGGTAAACCAACTCTCAAAGTTATCATAGATATTGCTACCGTCAATGTTGTCCTTACCATTTTGTTTTCTTATTTCAGCATCCTTATTGTTCCCATTATCCTCATTACTGTTTTTTGGTGTCGACGCCTCCACCATTCTCATTGTTGTCCCTTTTTCTTCTTGATAGTGATACTAGTTTAATAATAACAGTATCAATACAAATATCATGATTGTCACATGCATGTCAGAAAATAATAAAAAAATGCAAAAGTAAACCAAAATGAGCAGTTATATTTTAGCAGACCTTTCAGCTATTTGCTCATTTAGGATGGAATTGAATTTTAAAATCAATGTCTTCAGCGGAAAAAAATAGTTCAGTTAGAAACAAGACTTATAATGATGATAATATTTTTGATTCATATACTCATGCATTTAAATGAAACAGACTCTGTTAATTTTTCCATCTCTTTCTCTTGTTTTTTTTTTTTGTAGGCATAGCGCGCTTGGCTACTGATCTAAAGGATCGAGCCCCGGGTACGGCATGGATGTGTGTGTCGTTTTTCTGCTGAGGTCCTGTCATCCTCTCAGACCTTCTACTATGACATATAAACTGACAGATCCTGTCAGACCTCTGTGGCAATCAGCTGCTTGAGGGGGTATTTATTGTTTTTCTTCTTCGAATATACTGCCTTTAACTGAAGATGAACACTTTGTTAGCAATCAGGATACTAAAAGGCCATTGATGGCCTTTCCGGTGGAAAAGAATATGAACATGACGGTATTGAAATTGTATCTTGTAACTCTGACAGGAGAGAGCCAATGTAGCAGTTTCGACGATCATCTATTTATTTTCTAGTAAAATCAGAGCTAAGTTCGGATGAGCAACAAGCACTAATAAAAAAATGGCGATACTCTTAACTTTGACTATGAAAGCAGTTAATAGCAGAATAACAGGTGTACAAAATACACTTGACTCTGATTATAAAATATGGGACTAATAACAGTTGCTATCACATCAGTAAATAAGATTACGTGTTCCATAAATTATCACCGGACTAGCAATTATAATGATGAATGATAATGATCTGAAATGATGAATTTAGTGGAAACATGAATTATGAGACATTAATGACCTTGTAGCATCCTTTGCTCTTAAAGGGAGTGGTATCCTTTTAGTAACAACCGGTCTGGAAAATGTGAATTCAAGAAGGTGGGATTATCATAATAATGCCTTTTGTTGCTTGGGATTTAAATGGAAACAATATTGCACTTATTCTTACGAAACAATGTCTGAGATAATAAATGATTTTGGGATTATTACTTGCATGTAGTGTGTTTATTATGAAGAAAAGAGGAATAGGATCATCTTGGGAATAGTGTTTGAAGTAAATTTCTATATTTTCTTGTTTCGGATTCGACGAACCAACGAAATCTCAATTTTCATCACTCTTAGCAATTATAATAAAGCTCCTTTATTTACCTGTGTTTTCTTAATCTCTGTTTAAGGGTTGGGTTGTTTTACCTCTGAGCGGCACTTTTCTGCAAACAATGGGATAAATGGCCAGGTCGCAAGAACCCCGAAGGCTCAGAGAATTTTGAGGGAGGGTACCCACTGGAACAGCTGTTGGGAGACCGATGGTAGCCTCCCGTTAAGGCCATTCAGTGTGTTCTTTAAGTGCAGGGTATGGCTCTCCCCCACAGGGGGCTACGGCTTAACGTCCCATCCGACAGACGCCTTTCCAAGACCATCGGTGTCTCTTAGACCGTGGGAAGTGCGGGGAGTTTTGCGGAGAGAAATCTCAACGCTGGTCCAGCTGGGACTCGAACATGGGAACTGTAGATTACGAGCCTGGCATGCTATCGACTGAACCACCCCCCTCACTTCTGTTTAAACGGTAGTGGCATGGCTGTTTTTCTTGCGCTGTCGTTGTTTTAGAAGGTTTAAAGCTAGGTTCCAGTACTTCTATTGAAAAATCATGTTATCATGGAAGCATACGAACATAAATGCTAGTTTTGAAACATTTGTGGGACGATGAAATAAAAAGAACATTCATTAGATTATTATGCTAATCCAGTAATGTAAGGTGATTAATTGGTAAAAATTGATTTTTAAAAAAATTTAAGGATTTATATTAGTAAAAAATTATCAATTTTTAATTTCCCTTCCACTCTCAACCTTCAAACTCATTACTTAAATTTGTGGACGCCTGAGCCCAATCTCCGCAAAACTCCCCGTCCTGCCCACGGTCAGTAGGGGACACCGATGGGCTTGGAAAGGCCGCCGTCCGTCGGAAGGGACGTTAAGCCGTGGCCCCGTGTGCGGGAGAGCCATATCCTGTGCACGTTAAATAACACACTGGATGTCTTTGACGGAGGTTACCATCTGTCTCCCAACAGATGTTCCACTGGGTCCCCTCCCCCAACCTTCCCTGAGCCTTCGGGGTCCATATGACCTGACTATTTAGCCCATGGTGTGCAAACAAGTGCCGCTCAGAGGTAAAACAACCCAACCCAAGCCTGAGCCCAATCGTCCTTATTGCCATCAGTGGTTCTCAAGTATGCTACAATTTTCGATTCAGCAGAATATAAAATTATTTTCAAAAATATATTTAGAAGATGAAAGCCTGAATATATACGCACCATGCATCTGATCGAATAAGAGTTAAAAACAAGAATTTGAAAAAGCACAAATCCGTTTCCCAGTTCTGCCTCTGGTGGTAATTAAGACCGAACCCAGTCAGCTACGGCGGATGTGAATGTGTACTGTCGGTAAACTCTTAACGAATCCCCGAGAGACGGCTTTGCCTGGAGACAGAGAATCCCCCTTGGCACATCCTTTCGGCAAAAATTAAACTCGGTTTTCAAACATCTTGGTACCTAAAGGGTTAAAATATAGTAGTGTAATTAAAAATCGAGATATTCTTCTTAAAAGGAAAAATCCGCTATTTTTTTATTAATGAATGTTGAATCGGAAGGACAGTAAATTGCAAAAGAAATCGTTCACTGCAACAGTACTTAAAAATGCTTTACGGTAAGGCGTACCGAAAAAATAATTTATTGCCCGTACGGCATACCTGCCTACTTTCACCATTGATCAAAACCGATGGGCTTGGAAAGGCCACCGTCCGTCGGATGTGACGTTAAGCCGTGGTCCCGTGTGCGGGACAGCCATACCCTGTGCACATTAAAGAACACACTGGATGTCTTTGACGGGAGGCTACCATCTATCTCCCAACAGCTGTTCCACTGGGTCCCCTCCCCCAACCTTCTCTGAGCCTTCGCGGTCCTTGTGACCTGACCATTTAGCCCATGGTGTGCAAAAAAGTTCCGCTTAGAGGTAAAACAACCCAACTCAACCCAGCCATTGATCAAGAGATATTTCACTGACAAAAATACTCTCCCCACTTTCTTCAAAGGAAGATAAGATAGACAACTTTTTGCCTTTTAAGGAATAAAAGATAAATAATATTTATATTGCTTAAGTACTGATAAAATTATTGCTCTTTGTATTTTCCAAATCATCCAAATCACCAAAATTTTTAAAGATTGTAAAAATTCGTAAATGGAAAATTTATTCTCTTAGAAAGCGAGATTTTTATATTTGCCAGAGGCCACAGTGCTATAGTTTTATGTCAATTATAACTTCTTTTTAAAATGTTGAATACAGGTGCAGTTTGTTTTCTTGCAGCGCTTTAAGTGTTGAGTATTCTATAAGCGCCCTAAAAAGAAAAAAAAAAAATCCAATTACTTACTGAAATTGCATTAACCTTAAAGGAAGATACAGGATCATAACTGGCATTCTTTAGCAATTGACAGAAAATTGCGGGCGTTTATCTTCCTTTGAAGTTAAAAACGAATTTATTAAGTGACGACCGTTAGACCGCTTTCACTTTTAATTTTTATTCTTAGGGATCATACAGGAAGATAGTTTTCATTTATTAATTTCCTTTTGAAATTTTTTCTAAAAATCTAATTTTGCATTTCTTTAGCATTAAAGTAAATAAAATAAAAAAAGAACAGGGGGAGGGAACTCTCAGGATCAACAAATCCTTGATTTATAAAAAAAAATCAAATAAAGGGATGATTTTAGAAATATTTCGGAAATAATACCAGCATACATTAAAGCGAATCTTTTGAAAGCATTCCCCCTTTTTTTTCATCCTTCAAAGAATTTGAAACGCTGGGAGACCATCAATAAAACTGTTAAGAGATTAAGATTACAAAATATATACCATGTAACCTAGATTTCTGCCGATGCTGTAACCAAACTCCTAAGATGGATATGGTGATCGAGGAAAATTTGAAAGAGCATTTTCTTTGTCGACAGACAATCATTAGTCTCTTGTGCGGTTCCCTGTAAAACTTTCTCTCCTATTCTCTTTTTTTTTGCTTGTGTCTCCTGATTAATTGATCTTGGTTATAGCATGAGATCATAGCAGTGATAGATACACGTACGACTATGTAGAGAAAAATCCTGTGAAAAAAGGGATAAGAAGACGACAAGGCCAAGATAAATGAGAAAAGAGACGCTCCGGTGGTCTTGGAGGCCGGTCAACAGGAGCACAAACTGAGTATTGATGATAAATGGATCTCTCCTGTTTCTCACTGAGCAAGCGAATCGCCGAGCATTGGGGGCTTAAGTGTTGAGTGGACCCAGAAACAGGAACATACTTGGAAAGTAATCCACTTTTGCAAACATGCTACCAGGCGTGAGCGCTCCTCTCTCTGTTCCTTTAAAATGGTTTGTTGCGTGACGATAAGGCCAAGAAAAAGCAGATGAGTAGCGCAAAGAAAAATAACATTTTTTAGGTGGGAAAAACTCGTTTGTTTTGTTTGTTTTTAGAAACTTTTCAAGAAGAAAGAGAATGATTTGGCTTTTCAGTAGAGCAGTGTTTACCCGATGGTTTGCCAAACCTGTGGTCTCCGACAACTAGGGGTCGGCGAAGAGAAAGTTCACGAGCTAATTTTAATGTTTAAAATAGCTCTAACCGTGATTGTACATTTACAACGATTACATAACTGCGTCTTTATGCTGATCACGAGCTGTGATCCATTCAAAAGCTTAACGAACAAGTATTCCATTGCCTTTGGGGGCGGGGGTGGCTCAGTCGATAGCGCGCCAGGCTCGTAATCTGTAGTTCCCAAGTTCGAGTCCCAGCTGGCTCAGCGTTGAGATTTATTTCCGCAAAATTTCCCGCCCTGCCCACGGTCAGTAGAGGACACCGATGGGCTTGGAAAGGCCGCCGTCCGTCGGATGGGACGTTAAGCCGTGGCCCCGTGTGTGGGAGAGCCATACCCTGTGCACGCTAAAGAACACGCTGGATGCCTTGACGGGAGACTACCATCTGTCTCCCAACAGCTGTTCCAGTGGGTCCCCTCCCCCAACCTTCTCTGAGCCTTCGGGGTCCATGTGACCTGGCCATTTAGCCCATGGTGTGCAAAAAAGTGCCGCTCAGAGGTAAAACAACCCAACATTTACAACGATTATGCAACCCAAAACAACCCAACATTTACAACGATCACATAACTGTGTCTTTATGCTGATCACGAGCTGTGATTTGCTGTTGATGACATAAACTTTTTGGGATATCGAATTCTCCACTCAAATGTAAATTCAAATGTCAAAACAGCCAATAAATGAAGAGCAGATAAAGAAGTAGAGATATAACCCATTATTGGGACTTTTAAGGAATCATCATTTATTTACCAGAGCTATTATTATCCCTATTTTCAAAAAAGGTGATCGCAGTTCTTGTGATAACTATAGGGGTATCAGCCTACTCTCTGTTCCAGGGAAAATTCTTTGCATGATTGTGCTTAATAGAATTAAGAATCTGGTTGACAGTCAATTGCGTGATGAGCAATGTGGATTCAGAAGTGGTAGGGGATGTGTAGATCAGATATTTTCACTTAGGCAGATTCTTGAGAAATGTTTAGAGTTTCAGAAACCTTTGGTTGCTAGCTTTGTTGATTTCAAAAAGGCTTTCGACTCTGTTGATCGTCATAATTTGTGGTTGATTGTGAGATCATATGGTATACCACACAAGTTAGTTAACATTATGAAAGCTCTCTATAATAACACTGAGTCGTGTGTGAGAGTTGGTAAGGCTTGTAGCAATTGGTTTAGCATTACTTCTGGTGTTCGACAAGGGTGCATTTTGTCTCCTTTTCTCTTTAGCTTGGTTAATGATTATGTTATGCGAAATTCACTTCAAGGGAAAGATTTTCGCCTTAAATGGGCTGGAGATACGAAACATTCTGATTTAGATTATGCTGATGATTTAGCCATTTTGGCAAATGATGTTGATGAGATGAACTCTTTCATTCGAGCTGTTGATGAAACTGGTAGTAGAGTAGGTTTAGTTATAAACAGAGAGAAAACTAATGAAATGAAAATTGGTCATGCAGGCTGTGATTCAGTTAATCTGAATGGCAAATAAGTAATAATTAATACAAGTAAAGTAATATAAATTACTATGTAAAAACATTTATAATAAAATAATGCAAATAGACATAAAATGGTATATTTATTTTATTTTATTTATTGAGAGTAAGGTACAAAAATTATACGTTAACATCGCTCAAGATATCAGAAACAGAAATATTTACAATGTGGTCAACACTTGTTGTGGTTTACACTATGGTCGTTGAAAACAGATAATTACATACCTAACGAAAGGGGGTGGGGGTGGCTCAGTCGGTAGCGCGCCAGGCTCGTAATCTGTAGTTCCCAGGTTCGAGTCCCAGCTGGGTCAGCGTTGAGATTTATCTCCGCAAAATTTCCCCGCCCTGCCCACGGTCAGTAGGGGACACCGATGGGCTTGAAAAGGCCGCCGTTCGTCGGATGGGACGTTAAGCCGTGGCCCCGTGTGCGGGAGAGCCATACCCTGTGCACGTTAAAGAACACGCTGGATGGCCTTGACGGGAGGCTACCATCTGTCTCCCAACAGCTGTTCCAGTGGGTTCCCTCCCCCAACCTTCTCTGAGACTTCGGGGTCCATGTGACCTGGCCATTTAGCCCATGGTGTGCAAAAAAGTGCCGCTCAGAGGTAAAACAACCCAACCCAACAACCTAACGAAAGTTAAAACTTGAAACATTTTAAAAACTTGGCCAAGTCGATTGTATTTAGGCGATCTTTGAAAATACGCAAAGTAGGGGACAACACAACATCTAGAGGTAGAGTTCCAAACACGACAAACTAGGCATGTGAAGGAATGATATTTAAAGTTTGTTCTCGCATGAGGAACATGTGTACACTGAGGATGCCTCCTTGTTCTTCTAGAGTCCAAGACATGAATTAATGGCTCGACCGGATTTGAATAGAGAAGGTTGTTAATGATTTTATAACTGACTTTTAGATCGTGAAACATCCTTCTCCATTCCAAAGAGTGAATATTGAGAGCTTTCAGTTGCTCCTCGTAGCTTGGGTTGGGTTGTTTTACCTCTGAGCGGCACTTTTTTGCACACCATGGGCTAAATGGCCAGGTCACATGGACCCCGAAGGCTCAAAGAAGGTTGGGGGAGGGGATCCACTGGAACAGCTGTTGGGAGACAGATGGTAGCCCCCCGTCAAGGCCATCCAGCGTGTTCTTTAACTTGCACACGGGACCACAGCTTAACGTCCCATCCGACGGACGGCGGCCTTTCCAAGCCCATCGGTGTCCCCTACTGACCGTGGGCAGGGCGGGGAATTTTGCGGAGATAAATCTCAACGCTGACCCAGCTGGGACTCGAACCTGGGAACTACAGATTACGAGCCTGGCGCGATACCGACTGAACCACCCCCGTCCCCCCTCGTAGTTTGAGTTGAATAGTTCAGGTAGTCTCTTACTAAACCATCTGAGTGGACATTCAACTAAATTTATGTTAGAGATCATGTGGATTTATTTTGTTAAACAGAATTGCTAATATTAAAATCCCTCATTAAAATTTTAATAATATCAAATGACCATAATTGGCCAGAAAGTTTTTTTTCGTTGAATAGAAAAAAAAGAAACGTTAATTTAAACATTACCCCATATATACAAACACATGTGTTCCCTATGGTCCTTTTACATTAATTTTGTTAAAATTAAAATTAATTCAAATAGGTTAAAGTAAAGTTAGTTTTAATAAAGCTGGCGTAAACTAAAATCGACAAAAATAAACGTACATCTAAAAAACATAGTCAATTCTATGAAACAGTCCATAATGCTGATCTTAACAAAACTAGACCAAAATTATTATACCGCATTTCGTTTCCTGTCTATTACAAAATGCGACCGCATAACAAACTGCATTATCCGAAAATTGTTAGAAATATTGCCAGCTTCGTCCTTGAGAAGTGTACTCGTAACGCTATCAACGCCACGTTATTACCGCGAAGGACGTAATGTATGTGAGTACGTTCGTCACGCGCGTAAATTGTACCAGTTGCCGCCGCTTGTTATACAGGGGTATTGTTATTTGGCATCATCTCTCGCTCCTTTCCGCTGCACAAAAATCACTTTCTTCTTGTTTGGCCATCTCGAAAACTATGCACGCAGATATCATCAGACACAAGAGATAAAATCCCTTGTTTGCATTAATCTTGTTGCAAGGAGAGCGAAGAGCAGCCGACTTGCTAAGTGGCTGGCTTGTCATTGATGTACAACTCGGCATTTCAACGCCATGTGATCTCCCCATATATACATCCTCTCTTGCTCTTATACTCTTTCCCGATCTCTTTCTTCGGTGTTGCGGCGTACACTTTGTTTCTCTATCTCTCACACGATTTATGTCTGCCCGAAGATGCTCGGGCTCCGTGGCGATGCATTTCAGGGGTCTCCAAAGTCGGCAGCCACGTGAAAGAGGAGAAAAGAGACTGTGGAAGACACACGAGCACACACATACATACGCTCTCTCTCTCTTCCTCGCTCTTAGCTTTCGTATCCGGGCTCCAATTTAGGAGGCAGCTTTCCTAACCATCTCATAATTCAGCGCTAGCTTTGAACTGTACAGCAGGCTCACTTATTCTTGTAGAAGTTGGAGAGCACATATAGAAGGGAGTGTTGGACTGGCGAAGAAAGTTCGGCGGGGGGAGGGGGAATTGGTGGCAACAGAATGACAGAGAGTTTCAGAGTGAGTGAGTGAAAAGGAGAGAAAAGTTTAAAGGCGTCACCTTCTTTCTTTATTTCACCTATATTCTTATTCTGCCGTGATTATTTAGCGATCCGTAGGGGGCGACGACTTAAGAGCAAAAATACCGAGGAGCAAGCTTTCCAAAAATAAAAGATTGAACAAAAAGGATAAAAGAATAAAAATAAGATAGCAGAGTGCCAAGCTAAAACTGGAGTTGAAACTTAGCTGTGGATAGAAATCTGATTTCCTATTTTATCAACGCTCGCCAGAAGCTATCGACTATACAGGACGTGTAATTGAGTCCCCAAGGATACCATTTTCATGAGGTTTGACACGCCAAGCAATACTCACACATTCTTTCTTCCTCCACCTCTAGCATTTTCGCTCGCTCGCTGTCGCGTGCCAGAGTGCATGCGCGCGCGTCTGTGTGCTCGTGTGAGTGTATTTTGCACGTGTACGTGTCACATGCGGGGCTATAGATTCATTGCAATGGTCTGACTTGCAATATTAATAACGTTCAGTCGAGTTCACCCTTCATTCTCTGTACTCCACCTCTTGCTTGCACTTTCGTTCACTCTTCTCACACTTTCGTTCTCTCTTCTCGCTTGTGTGTGTGTCATTCGTTCGCTTCGTGGGCCATTTGAACTGTAGGGGACTCTCCATCAATATTCTTCAACACGCTAGAAGCGAGTCAATTAGTTGGGTCGGCACGCCATGAAAGCCTAATTGAGATGTGGTGAGGTGGCCTGCTGTGGCATTTTCTCTTGGCTTGGTTTCTGGTGGCGTAGAAGTTGATATTAAACAACAAACGGTAGTTACACACTCTATATATATACTCTCATCCGCTACACTCGACCATGGCTTTCGACATCAACATCCGACAAAACTTCTGTGTGTGGGAAGGGGGGTAAACATGCTCAAAGTACTAGCCGTGTGTTTGCGTGCTCGTTTTAGCAAATGTGTTAAATAACACAATCGCCTAAGCGCGTTAACACTCCATTTTTACTCTGGGGCTGATTTACTGGATCGTTTTATATGACCGGATATCAGGTGTAATTGCTGCTATAGATTTTCTTTTACACCATGGAATAAAATGTTTTCAAAAGTTTTAAACTTAACGGCATGAATGCACCTTGTAGATGTTATTCGGTGACTTGGATTGGATTGCTTTAACTCTGGATGGGAAATTTTTCTTTCGCCCACAATGAGCTAAATGTCCACTCACAAGGACCTCAAAGGATCATAGGAGGACGAAGAAAGGGTCTCCTTTCTTCATCCTCCTATGATCTTTCCGATGATCCTTGACGAGAGACTACCATCTGTCTCCTAACAGCTGTCCAGCTGTTAGGAGGCAGATGGTAGTCTCTCGTCAAGGCTACAAAAGCGTGTCCTTTAGAATGCACAGAGTACGGATTATCCTTCACACGGATCAGGGATTATCATCGCATCCGAAGGACGGCTGTCTTTCAAAGACCATCTATGTTCCCTTTCTAACGGAAGGAAGAACGGGAATTAGCGGAGATAATTCTCAACACTGCCGCAGTTGGAACGCAGATCAGATTTCTTTTATTATTTTTAATTACAGTGTCACACATTTTCGCAAACCACATCATTCAGGAACAAAAATAACATAGAATTGCATTTTTAAATTTATATTCTTCTTTCGTCCTTTTCTACTTTTACTAAATTTATTTAGAAAAACAAAACGAAACAGATATATTTCTTGTTTGTTTTTTACACCCACTCCACGGGCCACATATATATCCATTCTCTGGTCGGATCTGACTCAAGGGTCACCATTTGAGTAGTTCTGTTCTAGTGTAATATTGGGCGGGGGTGGCTCAGTCGGTAGCGCGCCAGGCTAGTAATCTGTAGTTCCCAGGTTCGAGTCCCAGCTGGGTCAGCGTTGTGATTTATCTCCGCAAAATTCCTTGCCCACGGTCAGTAGGGGACACCGCTGGACTTGGAAAGGCAGCCGTCCGTCGGATGGGACGTTAAGCCGTGGCCCTGTGCACGTTTAAGAACACCCCTGTGCACGTTTAAGAACACGCTGGATGGCCTTGACGGGAGGCTACCATCTATCTCTCAACAGCTGTTCCAGTGGGTCCCCTCCCCCAACCTTCTCTGAGCCTTCGGGGTCCATGTGACCTGGTCATTTAGCCCATGGTGTGCAAAAAAGTGCCGCTCAGAGGTAAAACAACCCAACCCTAGTGTAATATTATTACTCCAGAAAATATTTTTTTCCATTTGACATATCCTTGAAAGTTGCTCTTTTGGAATTTCTGACTGATAAAGCTGGTTTTTCTAGTTGGACTGTAAAAATAGCAGACACTGGTTTCCATAAATTAAGGAAAAATGTGGAAAATCGCGATAATTCGACAAAAAATTGTGCAATCCTCATTAAACTTGTTCATGTAACCAGAAAGTAATGCCGAGTGAGCATATCGTATGCAAATTAGTCTATGTTGCGTCAATTTACGTAATCGGATAGCGGTATAAAAATAGGTGTTTTGGAGTGGATCGCTACTTGGTGTTGTAAATGTGAATAAAGAAATTCGAAATAGCCATTTGTAGGAATGATTCAAGACATTAATCATTTGCCAATGAACTGCGGTTGAAACAGGCCAAGCCGGTTGAAACAGGCTCGAAGCAGGACAAAGTCAATCAGACGTGTCACGATGGTTTAATGTGAGTCCTTCTGTGATCCATAGACTGTGGAATCAATTTCTTAGCACGGATTCCGCGTCTCGGAGGTTTAGCCGAGGAAGGGCTAGAGTTACGACCGCTGTACAAGACCGATATGTGCGTTTAACAGTGCGAAGAAGTAGTACGTCTACTCCGCTCTCAGCTACGATCCTCTTTTGCAGCAGCCACTGGGAAGGTTATATCAGCTTCTACTGTGCGTAGAAGGCTTCATGAGGGAGGTGTGTAAGCTAGAAGGCCAGTAATTTGTATATCTACCTATTTGTATACCCCTTATGTCATGTCACGGGAGAGAGCGATTGAATTGGGCACTCACGCATATGAACTGGACAGAAGAGCAATGGAGATCCGTACTCTTCACAGATTAGTCCAGATATTGCTTGCAGAGTGATTCCGATATTGTTTGATGTGGAGGGAACGAGGTACCCGCTATCATCCCAGTAAAGAGACAGTTACGTTGGAAGTAGCGTGTGTTTGAGGTGGGATTTACTTAGGCCTCTATGTGCTGAGGAGTGGGAACCTTAATGTTCAGTGGTATAGAGATGACATCCTGGACCCTTATGTACATCTTCACGCTGGTGCAATAGGTGAAAGATTCATCTTACAAGACGATAACACTCGTCCACACAGAACTCGACTAGTGGAACAATACCTTCAAGAGAAGACCATTATGCGCATGGAGTGACAAGCTCGATCTCGCGACCTAAATCCGATTAAGCATGTGTGGGATGCTCTAGGGAGAAGTGTTGCTGCCCTCAACCCGTCACCTGCAACAAATCGGGAGCTTATTACTGCTTTAAAGGAACAATGGTGGTTACTCCCTACTGAGCTATTTCACAACATCATAAACAGCATGGAACATCGCTGTCCTTCCTGCATTGCTGTAAGGGGTGACCAGAACTTTGCCCATTACATTTTGATACCTAATTTTTGGACAAGTTCCTGTAAGTGTTATTTTTTGACGAAAAATATTTCTAATGCAATTATGAATCTAGTATTGTAATTCATGCTTCCATCAAATTTCATTAAAACCATTCATATGGTGTTTTGTGTATCATAATATTTCGGAGTTTTCCTTAATTTATGGTAATTAGTGTATTTCTGAGGATATTCCATGCGCTCTATTCTCAATAAATAGACAGCTCCTGAATACTTTGTATCGTGGGATTATTTTGCCCTATCAGCTGAATATTAAACTACCATTATAATTCAATGAGATAACCTGATATGTTTGCCAGATATATCTCCACGATCATCCCTCTGTTATAAAATCATCTTCACAGTCTCAGGGTAATGTCTGTTGAATGAAAGAAGAAAATAGAATATTAAGAGAATATGGAATATCAAAAGGATTAAAGCAGGAATATTGCATGTCACCTACTCTTTTTAAGATCTAGGTTGAAAAGGTTATGGGAAAATGGAATGGAAAATGTGAAGGAATGAATATTGCAACATTTGGAGGACACAATTTTCTGTACACTGTTTGCAGATGATGATCAAGTTATTATCCGTAAGATAAAGATGACTTCAAATATACGACGAGGAAATTATTGCACAGAGCAAAAATGGAACTAGGAAATTATTGCACAGAATAAAGATGACTTAGAAAATATGATAAAAAATTATAGTACAGGACGAAGAGGACTTAGGATATGTGATGTCGAAATTATACTACAGGACGAAGAGGACTTAGGATATATGATGAGGAATTTATCGCACAGGATAAACATGATTTAGAATATATGATGACAGATTATTTCAGATAAAGATGACTTAGAATATATTATGAAAAAAATCATTGCACAGGATAAACATGATTTAGAATGTACGATGACAGAGTGTTTCAAGGATAAATGATGACAGTATAAAAGAAGAGTAAATTGTTTTTAGGATAAAGATGATTTGGAATGTTTGATGAGCAATTAAATGAAGAATACGCAAAAAAGGGGAACGATACAAATTTTAATAAACCAAATATTCGAATCATATGATAAAGAAAACTTTGAGGTAGAAAGGAAAATGGTGAGAAAGGTCAACAGGTATAGAGGTCTGGGTTTATCTTCCAGAAGCATGGTGTACACCCATGATGGAAGGAAAATCAACAATTGAAGGGTCTGAAAAAGCAACAAGAATGCTGAATTTAGTTTTATGGGATAGGAATATAACAAGAGAGAATAAAATAATTTCTTTTCTTACACGGGTGGAGGATATCTAACACATAGAGCAGAGACATGGATAACATCTGGCATAATAAATGTTTTTTCTTCCGTACCGAATTTTGCAATGCAGAACCCAAAGGAGAAGCGCAGACAGTAGAAATTGTAATCTGTGAAACTCAAGTAATGGACCCGGACTCTAGAGACTGAATCATCTTCCAGGTTATTGGGAACATATTAACTTGAAATTTAATATTTTCTCCTTATTTCTGATATTTTAATTGCTTACATGTTATCAACACTAGTTACAGGTGCCATTTATTTTTATGGGGCGGGGGTGGCTCAGTCGGTAGCGCGCCAGGCTCGTAATCTGTAGTTCCCAGGTTCGAGTCCCAGCTGGGTCAGCGTTGAGATTTATCTCCGCAAAATTTCCCCTCCCTGCCCACGGTCAGTAGGGGACACCGATGGGCTTGGAAAGGCCGCCGTCCGTCGGATGAGACGTTAAGCCGTGGTCCCGTGTGCGGGAGAGACATACCCTGTGCACGTTAAAGAACACGCTGGATGGCCTTGACGGGAGCTACCATCTGTCTCCCAACAGCTGTTCCAATAGGTCCCCTCCTCCAACCTTCTCTGAGTCTTCGGGGTCCATGTGACCTGGCCATTTAGCCCATGGTGTGCAAAAAAGTGCCGCTCAGAGGTAAAACAATCCAATCCAATCCTTACTTCTGATTTATCATATAGTCCAACTTTGATCAAGTTGAACCTCTGACTCTATTGCATCGGAATTTACTTATTTTTAAAGATACACCTTTTGCAATTATTTTTTTACAATAATGTTTTCATTGGTACATAATTCGTTAAGCCAGTAGACTAGTTTGGAAAAGCAACAAGTAATACAGAGCCCAATCAAACCATTAGCGAATATTTATGCTACGGCAATGGAAAATCCTATTACAAATTCGGTATTTTAAAGAGTATAGTTTTTATGCTAATAAGATTGATAGAAATTAAAGATATATAAATCAATTCTATTTGAAACTTGAATTTCAGCAAAATTTGTTTGATACTTTAAGAGTTATGAAAGCTGGAAGGTTTAACAGCAACGTCCTTATACCTTAAAAAGTTTGGTCAAACTAAACATTTTAAGTCAAACTTTTGGTCAAAAATTGACCAAAACTGAATGGACTATTAGGCTAACTTCTAAATATATAATTTTTTTTAAATCTGCTCGTTACAACAATTATTACTTGCATTTTGATTAGCATTTTCATGACTAGGTGATATAAACCTTTGCCGTTAAACATTCCAGTTTTCGTAACTCTTTTAAACACGGAAAAAACTTTGCGAAATCCAAGATTTAGACAGATTTATTTAATCAATTATGGCATTTGCATAAATAAATCAGATTGTTCAATGTTTATCTTAATCTTTTCGTTCCTTAATGCATTACAGAAACAATCAATATGTGAAAATCTCAAGATATCTTCAGCAGTTCATCAAACACAAACACGCCAAAACTTATCAAATTTCTGTGAGTCCACCTCCTGTTACTCTTCTCATCAAATGGAAAGTTTATATTTTAAGTAAAGAGACTTCGACATTCACCTCTAAGCTCAAAGTGTGCATACGTAATTCTAAACCAGTGAACTACCGACAAAAAAAAGATAAAATCTTCTGCATGTAACCCTTTGAGTAAGACTGCCTCTACTCTCTTCCGATGTTAATTTCCTTCGGACTTTCATCCACTTCTACCTCTTTCGTTTACCACTAAGAGGGACACTTAATCAATCAAATGGGACCGCTGCTGCGACATTAATGGACTAGGAAGGTAAATGCTTCCGAGTCACCAATAATAGAGACTAAGAATCAATTAATCTGCTCTGCACGGAAACCTTAATACTGTTATTTAAGAATAAGTTTCATTTTGTTAGGGAAGAGAAGAAAAAAAAAGTTTCAAAACTGGTGGACAATTAACAGCGGCTTTGTAGAAAGAAGATACTTAGATTGGATTAGGAACTATCTTTATAAGCAAATAAAAAAAAAGCGAATAAAATTTTTTGCGGCTTGCTTTGAAGGTTTTTTTTTTTAATACCAGTGTTTTTATTGCGTGTGGTAGGGACGGTTTGGAAGTCGATAGCGCTCCAGGCTCGTAATTTGCAGCTACCAGGTTCGAGTCCCAGAGTTGAGCTTATTTCTGCTAACTAGTGTGCCAGCGTTGAGCTTATTTCTGCTAACTCCCGTTGTGTCCTCAGTGAGAAACGGGACACCAATGGGTTTGGAAAAGCTGGCCTCCTTTAAATGGCAAGCTTTTCCAAACTTAAGAATATCTTGAAATTTTCACATATTTGATATTTTATATTAAGATATCTTGACATTTTCACATATTGATAGTCACTGTAGAGGTTTTTGTAATGTATTCTGTAGGTTCTGTATGTTTGGATGGGACGTTAAGACGTGGTTTTATGCACATAACCTGTGCATGATAAATAACACGCTGGATGGCTTTGATGGGAGGCTCTCCTCTGTCTCCTAGCAAGCTGTCCAATGACTATCCTTTCCCAACATTCTCTGCGTCCTTGGAGTTCTTGTAACCTTAATCAATCCTTTAGCCTTTGTGTGCAAAAATTTTCAGCTCAGAGGTAAAACAATCCAGTTCTAAACCTAACTTAAAAATATTCTCAATTACTCAATTCGATTATTAGTTTAGAATATTCATTTGAAGAATATATTATAATCATGAGTAAGATATTCCTCAGTAATAGTTAAGCTTCCAAGGTAATTGCCATATTTAAGTAAAAATTTACATTAATACACTTAGAGAAACATGATTCTTGAAAGTGAAAGGGAGAGGCTAATAAAAATTCGGCGTGTTGAAAAACTGTCTGAATAGTTACAGTGTATTTTAGAATATTAAATTTCGATCTATACATATATATACCGAATATATTACATTCTGCAGGAAAAGGTTTCTTTAAATTAATTTCTATTTGACAAATCCGAAAACAGAATATATATCTATAAATATATCCAGTCTTATAGGCACTGTTCCACCAAAATATTAGAGAATTTTTGTATTATGTCAATGGGGCTCTAAACTTCCAAGCTCTATGATTTCTAAAATATGCATTTAATGCGAAAATGTGACTGAAGAAAAAATGAAGATCATAGTCAAATCTATTTAAATCTCGATTTCAAAAATATTCGTTCAATATTTAAAGAGTTGTAGAAGCTAGAATATTTTACAAGATTAATGCGTCATAGAACATTCACTTCAAAAATTGACTAAAAGTTAATGCGTATTGTTTCAAGTCATTTAATAAGATAAATATTCATATTAGAAGTTTGCTTAATGGTTGCTTTAATATTAGACAATTGTGAATGATTTTTTTATAAAACAAGACAGTTTATTGTTAAATATTGCAGCTTCCATAACTCTTTAAACACCGAGTGAATATTGTTGAAAATGAAAATTTAAATAGATTTGAACATAATCTTCATCTTCACATTTTCTCATTAAATGCATATTTTAGAAATTATAGAGATTCGAAGTTAAATTCCCTTTGACATCAAATGTACATTCTCTAATATTTTGGTAGGATAGTGTATAGCTACAATGTTTATTAACAATGTTTCTGGACCGTTCAATGTTTAGAAATCTCTAACTTATATCTTGCACCAATGGCTGTTACAAATCGAAACGAGAGCATACTCGAGACTGGAAGGAAACCAATACATACGAGTGAAATGTGGGGCAAATAACGGCAGATAGGTTTACACAATTTAAGGCAACTATGCATGCTTTAACAGGGAGCGTTGAGGAGCACTCCACTCAAGCCTTCCCTCCCTTCAACTCCATTGTTCACCTTTCCTCCAAGACTACCCTTCAGTGTGCAAATGAATGTGATTTATCACCGAATTTCAGGCCGTGGTGAAGGCCCAAAGGCGTTTAAGCACTTCAAATAACGGCTCAGGTAGCTAAATTCCCTCTCTGGTGATCTGATCTGTCCTCATCGTCTACTCCACTGCAATAGCAGTATACTAACTCCTTAATTAGAATGTCCGAATCACATGCCAGGAGAACAAAGACGACCCAATCTCCTCCCCTTCTCTCAGCATCTAGCTTTCTCTACTAAAATCTGCCTCCTCTCCTCCCCGTTTCTTGGATATACTTGGCTCCCTCTCCTCCTCCAGGTCTTCCCGCTACCCTCTCTGCGAACACTCACTCGCTTATCGGGTTAAGCCGCATCCTGCCAGACAGCTACGTAAGCGCAGTGCTGAACGAAACGCCTTCTAAACTAATTAATCTGCAAATGTATGCACACGTACTAAATGGCAGTGGTAGGTTAGTTTAGTGTTGTGTGGAGCATCAGCCTGTTCTCCACCTTCACCATGAAGCGGGAAGATGTTGTATAATAAATGGCCCCTGTTTGGAGTCCGTGTCCTATTCAGTCTGTGGTTTAAAGTCACGGCACGAATTTAAACAGGCATGTGTGTATGTATGCGTATGAGATGGAGGGCGGCGCGCCACTCGACCATCCAGCTAGCCAACTGCCCGCAGTCCACAGCGGAAATGGAAGTGAGCTCAGAGGAGAACACGTACTGTTCTCGCCGCATCGTGTGCAGTAATCGAAATGGAATTATCCGAAATTGTGTATGCAAAGTTTAAGGATAGCACTCTGATTAACACGAGTTGCTCTCCTCAGTTTCCCCTATGAGCCTAGACTCTGATATTCCTTTCATTGGGTTCTCAGATGAATGCTGAGAGAGATTACATGATGTGAGTGAACTGACCGCGTTATGCAGATAGTTAATTAACATCGAACACCCTTGATGCTCTGCAAGCATATGTGCTTAAGTTAATGTATGTATATCAACTGGCAGTAAATAAACGTCAGTCTAGATATTTAGAAATATTGAATTCATTGCGATTTAAATGTATTTCTTTCTGCAGGATAAAGCATTTCAACAAATATCGCTTGCTTTTTACCTCTGAGTGGCCCGTTTTCGCACACAATGGGCTAAATAGCCATGTCACAAGTACCCCAAGGGCTCAGAGAAGGTTAGGGGAAGGGAACCCACTGGAAAGGAATGAGAAACATCGAAGTTTCCTGTCAAGATCATTCAGCGTGTTCGTTAACGTGCATTCTCCCGCACAATGCGCCACGGCTTAACGTCTCATCTGACGGACGGTGGCCTTTCCAAGTACATCGATTTCTCCTACTGACCGAGAGAAGGGTAGGGTTAAGCGGAGATAAATCTCAACACTGACACAGGTAGGACTCGAACTTGGAACTGCAGATACGAGCCTTCTGAAGATTACACCAGGCCATTGGACTCGTGTATCGCTCACCAATTTCATTCCTCTCAGCATTCAGATATCGAATTACAGACTACTGCACACGGAACAATTGTTTAACGTTCCATCCTAAGGACGTTCGGAGCACATTGGTGTCCCCTTTTCTGACCGAAGGCGGCATGGGGATTAGCGGAGATAAATCTCAACACTTGCACAGTTGGGACTCGATCCTGGGAACTTCAGATTACGAGACTGAGCCAACCCTCATTCTTACATTTATTTAAAACAGCTTTTATATAACGTTTGCAGTTTTCATTTGAATTACCTTAAAATATATATAATATAAAGAAATGCAGCTGATTCATGAAAGATGCTACAACTTTTCTAGAACCCATCTAGTAAGTGTTCTTATCCAAACAATCCCTGGGTCTAAGGTGCTGTTGGAACCTGACCATTTCGGAGTGTAAACGATGAGGTGAGGCAAACCATTTTCAAGCTTGGACATAATGCCGCTAATTCAATCTGATTAGGGACGGGAGATGACTGATTCGGCCAGTGGACCAGGGTCGTAATTTATAGTTTCAAGGTTCGGTTCACATGGTTGAGATTAATCTCTTCAAAACTCCCCACCCTGCCCTCGGTCAGAAAGGGGACACCTATGGGCTTGGAAAGGCCGCAGTCCGTAAAATGGGTCGTTAAGCGCACAGTTAAAGAACACCCTGGATGGCCTTGATGGGAGGTTACCATTTGTATCCTAACAGCTGCCCAGTGGGTCTCCTTCCCTATCCTTATCTGATCCCTCCGGGTCCTTGTGACCTGTCCATTTAACTCATTTTGTGCAAAAAAAAAAAAGTGCCACTCAGAGGTAAAACAATCCAATCATTCTGATTATGGAACCATTTTTTTTACTCAGTTCAGCTTTAAACATCGCAACTATTTTTGCGACATTTAGAGAACTACCTGATCAGATTCCCAGTGTTTGGAAACTCTATGAAAGTGAATATCCCATTTCCCATTCCAGTGAATAAATCTCCATCATCATCATCATCTCGCACCGTTGTTTCCCATTCCGCTTTCGATCCATTTAGTTCGACTCGAAAGCTTGCCCTGGCATTGATGAAATGCGCTTTCTCAATAGGAATAGGTTAATCATAATAATTCCATATTTCATTAAAAGTACCGAAGGTAAAAGAGAAAAAGGATTACTTGGAGATCAATGCCGAAACCTCAATCCTAGCAATGAGTCAATGAAGTGTATTTCGCTTGGCTTTCTGTTCAGCCACGGTCGCATTAGTCGAAATGAGAGAGGCCATCAAGTGCTCTTGCTCTTGCTAAAGTTAATTAAGCATTGGTTCTTCGACTTGTGATGCAGTGTAGCACTCCTGTATCTGTTTAAAAGGTGATGAGGGAGGTTGCGACCAGTGCCTCTCAGTTCCTTGAGCTGAAGATGCAGTCAGGAGTCTTAATGGGAACTATTCTTTCATTTAGAGTTAGGTAGATTCTGAAATGTTTAAAGAATATCAATCATAATGTTTAACGAGTAATTAATTAACATTTCTGCCTTCTCATGAGTTTAAGCCTGTGACCGAGTAAAGGTGATTTCTTATTTGAGGCTTGAATTTAAATTTCCTGTAAAAGCAGATGAATAGAACGCAAAATTTGGTTTGAATGAGGTTAATTATCGTTGATTGGGTTAATTACTGACTTATAGGAATTCGTTAAATCAGTTTAAGGAGTTGTTATTTAATTTTCGGAAATAGATTTGTTTCTTAGTTGAATGGAACTTTTCTGCTCTGACCAATTAGATTAGTTGCAAATGAATAACATTTTTAACGCTACTCAGAAATGATAGAGATGCTCTTTCGTGAAATATATTTTTTAGCAAAAATGCTTAAGCCTAAATTTTACAGTTCTACTCTTGTACGTGTATCAAAACGATAACTCGTGTCATTACAAAGTCATTTATTGTCCTACTTAATGTCTCTAACTCACCATTACTTAATATCATTAAATCAGTCAATATCTTATTTGAAGTCATTCATTGTCCATAATGTCACTAATCTACTCATTGTCTTTAATTATCAGTAAATTACTCATTGCCCTTAATGTCACAAATTCACTTATTGTCTTTAATGTCAAAAATTAACCCATTGTCCTTAATGTCACAACTTCACTCATTGCCTTAACCCCACAAATTTATTCATTGTCATTAATATCACAAAGGCACTCATTGCCCTTATTTTCGTTTACTCATTCCCCTTAATGTCACTAAATCACTCATTGCACTTAATGTCACTAAAACACTCATTGACCTTAATGTTACTAAGTTACTGCACTTAATACAAATAAGCCATTCGTTTTCCTTAATGTCATTAAGTCTTTCATTTCTCTTAATATTATTAAGTCACTCATTGTCCTTATTATCACTCTTTTCACTGTCAATGTCACAACTCCTCTCGCATAAGGGGTGGGGGTGGCTCAGTCGGTAGCGCGCCAGGCTCGTAATCTGTAGTTCCCAGGTTCGAGTCCCAACTGGGTGAGCGTTGAGATTTATCTCCGCAAAAATTCCCCGCCCTGCCCACGGTCAGTAGGGGACACCGATGGGCTTGGAAAGGCCGCCGTCCATCGGATGGGACGTTAAGCCGTGGCCCCGTGTGCGGGAGAGCCATACCCTGTGCACGTTAAAGAACACGCTAGATGGCCTTGACGGGAGGCTACCATCTGTCCCCCAACAGCTGTTCCAGTGGGACCCTGCCCCAACCTTCTCTGAGCCTTCGGGGTCCTTGTGACCTGGCCATTTATCCCATGGTGTGCAAAAAAGTGCCGCTCAGAAGTAAAACAACCCAACCCAACCTCTCGCATAAGAGGTGGGGGTGGCTCCTGTCGGTAGCGCGCCAGGCTCGTAATCTGTAGTTCCCAATTTCGAGTCCCAGCTGGGTGAGCGTTGAGATTTATCTCCGCAAAAATTCCCCGCCCTGCCCACGGTCAGTAGGGACACCGATGGGCTTGGAAAGACCGCCGTTCGTCGGATGGGACGTTAAGCCGTGGCCCCGTGTGCGGGAGAGCCATACCCTGTGCACGTTAAAGAACACGCTGGATGCCTTGACGGGAGGCTACCATCTGTCCCCCAACAGCTGTTCCAGTGGGACCCTGCCCCAACCTTCTCTGAGCCTTCGGGTCCATGTGACCTGGCCATTTATCCCATGGTGTGCAAAAAAGTGCGGCTCAGAGGTAAAACAACCCAACCCTCTCGATTAAACTGAGAACTACTCCATCAATTAACTTCTTAGTTTATGCGCGAATTAATCCATCATTCCTAAACTATTGATTGAATCCATAATAATTTGCTTTCAAAACAATCTATAAATTACGTGCCACTGTTTTAGCCGAATTTTAATTTCTCTTCCCTCTATATAACCCCACTCTACTCCGACCCTTCTTTTATACGCATCACTTTCTTTTCTTAGGGGTCGTCACTTTTTGTACGGTAATCAGAATATCAAGAGCTGACTACAATAATAACATTTAAAGTGCCAATATAAAATATTAGGTGATTTTCATCATTATAAAATGGAAATATTATTAATTTTGAAAATAAGTATATCATTTTAATGTTAGGGAATGACATCTCCCTACCCTGCCCTCTCCCCCGTATAACCCGCCCTAATGAAATCGTTAACATCCTCTCTAGAGATGTTACATGATATATGAGACCCTCCCATTAAACTTATTTAGTAACTCACAGAGTTATTCTTCAACACATTGATCGAGTTTGGAAATCACTTATCTCTCTCTTCACTTATTAATCATTCCCTAACTTTTAAATTATTTCACAACTATCTAATTCTATCCTTCATTCGTTCAGCAACTCTAAACTCATCCACTAACTCAGTAATTCAATCAAAAACTCATTAAATGAGACATCCAGTAGCTCATACGCATAGTTCAGGCTCTCGATATTTTTTTGAGTGATGATTTTCTTCTTTTGAATACTTTTTTTTTCATTTCACGAGATTTATTTTTAATTGATTCGAACTTTTTGACCATTCCTTTGAAGTATTAATTTATCTAACGTTTAGACTCAAGATGGATTTTATTTTAATTTGTTTTTCCCTATAGTTCAATATAATTCCTTGTCATAACTTCTGATCGTGGTTTTATGACTGCAGTACAAACACAAACCTTTCCATTTTCTCTTCAGACCTTCACTAACTATTATCAATATTTTTTTAAGTTCAAACAACAGATAATGTCGTTAGATCAGTCTACAGTAAGTTCCCTCACTGCATATAACAATGTATTCTCTTGATATTCCAGGAGAAGTTGGCTTTTCCCCATTAAATATGTTAATTTCACATCCTTCATTAATTTTGCCTCTTAGTTGTAAGAACATTTGTCTTATTTACTTGCACACAAGTTGCAGAAGTTTTTTTGAACTTTTTTTTTTTTGCATTCCAAAAAGTTACCGAAAGAATTTTTATCCTTCTAAATTATCAAGCTCATCGTTGAACGTTTACTGGGAGAATTACGATATCACTTTTTTCTATTGCAGAGTGGATTACCACAGCAAATAAAAAAATTATTTGTATCGTAAGTGAAAATGAGTAGAATGAAATTATTCAGAATCTACATCAGAAAGAGGAAAAGCAGTTTTTCTGAAGACTGCGAAACTAATTAAAGCAAGCTGAAAATTGCCGAGAATTGTAATTAAAGACTCAGAAAACATCTCCTCTTAAAGAATCATGGTATACGGAATACTGGAGAATACCTAGGGAAAAGGGGCAGGGATGAAATGAATTCCGAAATCTTCAGATGACCCTTTTTTCTCTATCTGGTGTAGATTCTGAATAATTTCATTATTGCTTATTTCCCTTACGATACATATAATTTTTTAATTCAAGCTATTTCTTATAGAACAGTTCTTGAATGTGTAGAGAACAACTCCTTATAGGATTACTACACTGGTTTCCATAAATTAAAGAAAAATGAGTAAAATCGCGATAATTCGCCAAGAAAATGTGCGATCTCACCAAACTTGTTCATTTAACCAGTAAAATAATGCCTAGTGAGCATATCGTATGCAAATTAGTCCAGGTTGCGTCAATTTGCGTAATCGGATAGCGGCATAAAAACGGGTGTTTTGGAGTGGATCGCTATTTTGTGTTGTAAATGTGAGTTTCGAAATATAAATTCGAGATTCGAAATAGACATTTTGTAGGAATGACCTCGAGACTATTTGCCAAATGAACTGCGGTGGAGAGCTATTGGCCGGCTGGAAGCTGGCCAAAGTCAGTCAGACGTGGCACGATGGCTGAATATGAGTCCCTCTAAGGTCCATAGACAGTGGAATCAATTTCTTAGCAAGGATTCCGCATCTCGGAGGTTTAGTCAAGGAAGGGCTAGAGTTACGACAGTTGTACAAGACCGATATCTGCGATTAACAGCACGAAGGAGCACGACGTCTACTCCCTCTCAACTACGATCCTCTCTTGCAGCAGCCACTGGGAGGGTTGTATCAACTTCTACTGTGCGTAGAAAGCCAGTAATTTGTGTACCCCTTACATTAAGTCACGGGAGAGAGCGATTGAATTAGGCACCACGCATATGAACTGGACAAAAGAGCAATGGAGGTCCGTACTCTTCACAGATGAGTCCAGATATTGCTTGCAGAGTGATTCCGATATTGTTTGATGTGGAGAGAACGAGGTACCCGCTATCATCCCAGTAACATCCGTCAAAGAGACAGTTACGGCGGAAGTAGCGTGTGTGTTTGAGGTGGCATTTACTTAGGCCTCTATGTGTTGAAGAGTGGGAACCTTAATGCTCAGTGGTATAGAGATGACATCCTGGACCCTTATGTACATCTTCACGCTGGTGCAATAGGTGAAACATTCATCTTACAAGACGATAACGCTCGTCCACACAGAACTCGAATAGTGGAACAATACCTTCAAGAGAAGACCATTATACGCATGGAGTGACAAGCTCGATCTCCCGACCTAAATCCGATTAAGCATGTGTGGGATGCTCTAGGGAGAAGTGTTGCTGCCTTCAACCCGCCACCTGCAACAAAGGGGGAGCTTATTACTGCTTTAAAGGAACAATGGTCGTTACTACCTCCTGAGCTGATTTACAACATCATAAACAGCATGGATCATCGCTGTCCTTTCTGCATTGCTGTAAGGCAATGCAGGAAGGACAGCGATCACATCCTTTATTAAAGAACTTTGCCCATTGCATTCTGACACCTCATTTTTGGACAAGTTCCTGTAAGTGGTATTTTTTGACGAAAAATTTTCTAGTGTAAAATATTTATGCCATTCTGAAATTAGCACTGAAATTCATGTTTCCATCAAGTTTTATTAAAATTATTCATATAGTTCTTTATTTCTCATAATTTTCCGAAGTTTTCCTTAATTTATGGAAACCAGTGTATTTCATGTTGTGTAATCCACTCTGCAATCATAACAGTGATAACGTAATTCTTCCAGTAAACGTTCAACGATGAGCTTGAGAACACAACTGATCATGAGCTCAGTCCCTAGCATGCTAGGCTCGTAATATGTAGTTCCAGTCCTACTTAGATAGAGCGTTGATATTTATCTCCACTAAACCTCGATCAGTAGAGGATACTGATGGTTTTCGAAAGGTCGCCGTCAGTCGGATGGAACGTGAAACTTTGGCGCCGTGTGTGGGAGAGACATACCCTGTGCACGTTAAAGAACACGTTGAATGACCTTGACGGAAGGCTATCATCTATCTCCTAAAGCTCTCACTAGTGGTTCCCTTCCTCCAACCTCCTCTGAGACCTCGGAGTCCTTGTGACCTGTCCAATTAGCCTATTGTGCAAAAAAAAGTGCCTCTCAGTGGTAAAACAACCCAAACCCAAACGAAAAACACAACCCAAATTCTGAAAACAGTTTATTGAAACTGAAACATTTTTTAATAAAAAAAGTATTCAGAAAACATTATATTTAATAAAATTAATATAATGTATAAGTATTCAGAAAACATTATATTGATATCATTTAACATTTAGAGTGAACTCTTCAATAATGCTTTTATACGTGAAGGAATTAATCTCACTAACAATCTTTTTATAGTAATTCCTCAAGTGTGGAAAAAAAATCCCCTTTCCCGACTCTATCGGGGAGTTTTTTGTTTAGAATTTAATTCGTTATATAGAAGCAAATTTTGCATTTTCCAGTAATCTGTGTGAATGATGTGACTGATCTTTTATAACCTTAACCTTTAATTTCGAAGATTAATATCTATCAGCTCTAAATCTCAAAAAGAAATCATTTTTGAAAAACTGATAAATTTCAGAACAAAAAACTTTCATGTACGTTAGAAAGAAATTAGGTCCTGACACTGATTTTTGTGGCACAACTCCTAATTTTTACTACCTGGTGGGTATAAATCAACCTTTTTTACAAATAGAGCGGTGTTTCTCTTATTACTCTTTCATACATCTTATTAAATAATAGAATATGTGACACCAGGGCTTCTTACAGGCCAGAGAGGCCGGGGTCAATTCCAATTTATGAGGACGTTAGCCAAAATGAAATATTCATCTTAATATCTGAATATCTCAATATCGGAATCATTCTGCAAGCATTAATTTTATGAGGACGCTAGCCAAAATAAAGCTTAATTGTCATTTTTGCGAAGGTTTATAATTCTAATTTGACAAAAATCTATATAAAAATGTTTACCTGAAGAATCTGCTTATCACAGAGAACTGACAGGAGCTTCTTAGTATAAAACGTCATAGTGAAGGTTTCTGAGTAAGGTGAGTAAAATCGGTACCGGAAAAAAGTGTTTCTGAGTAAAATCGGTACCAGAAAAAATTATCCGTGCACTATCCGATGTTTCATCATCAGTTAAAAAAAAAAGCCATCACTAAATCACGCCTTTTTACTGTTGGTTGTAAAGGCCGCCGTCCGTCGGATGGGACGTTAAGCCGTGGCCCCGTGTGCGGGAGAGCCATACCCTGTGCACGTTAAAGAACACGCTGGATGGCCTTGACGGGAGGCTACTATCTGTCTCCCAACAGCTGTTCCAGTGGGTCCCCTCCCCCAACCTTCTCTGAGCCTTCGGAGTCCATGTGACCTGGCCATTTAGACAAAAAAAGGGCCGCTCAGAGGTAAAACAACCCAACCCAACTGTGGGTTGTTTTAGCTCTGAACAGCAATTTTTTTTGCCCACAATGGGCTAAACCCCGAGGGTTCAGAGAAGGATGAGGGAAGGGGACCCACTGGACAGCTGGTAGCCTTCCGTCAGTACCATCAGTGTGTTCTTTAACGTGATGATCCACGGCTTAAACCACGGCTTTAAAGTGATCCACGGCTTAACATTAACTGAACCACGGCTTAAACCTCCATCCGATGGACGGCGGTCTTTCAAGCCCATCGGTGTCCTCTACTGCCTGAGGTCAAGGTGGGAGTTTTGCAAAGTAAATCTCAATGCTGGTCCAGGTAGGACTCGAACTTGGGAACTGCAGATTACTAGCCTGGAGCGCTACCGAATAAGCCATCCGTACTCCATACTTTTCTGCGGTATCTAATATCGAAATATTAACAAGTGTCTAAATTTGAGTCGCCTTATGAGCTTGAGGCCCGGGCAAAATGACCATCATGACGCCTTTATGAAAGGATCTCTGCGCGACTGTATCGATGGTTTTTATGCAAATCTAAAAATGCCGAATAACCGTTTGGTTATCGTTCAAGATTTCGTAAACGTTTGTGACAAGACTACTATTTTATTTTATTTATTTAACATTACACGCTTCTGGGGTGTTTAGTTGAACACTTCTACCCTAAAGCAATAAAAGAAAACTGATATGCTTAGAAAATATTAATGAAATAATAACATTACAAAAACACTTAGAAAAAATCAACTACGTAAAAAAAATCTTGTATGTATGACAAAAATATACCAAGGGAGAAAATTCTTATATATACATATGACAGAAATTTATAAAATGTTCTGGTTGAATCAGATATTTATGTTTTATAGACATAAAAACAAAATCGAAGTCCAATTTTATATTAGGACAAAAAAATAAGCAGAGTCATTTCAGCATTATGGAGCGGGGGTGGCTCAATCGGTAGCGCGCCAGGCTCGTAATCTGTAGTTCCCAGGTTCGAGTCCCAGCTGGGGCAGCGTTGAGATTTATCTCCGCAAAATTCCCCGCTCAGCCCAAGGTCAGTAGGAGGACACCGATGGCCTCGAAAAGGCCGCCGTCCGTCGGATGGGACGTTAAGCCGTGACCCCGTGTATGGGAGAACCATACCTTGTGCACCTTAATGAACACACTGAATATCCTTGACGTAAGGCTGACATCTGTCTCCTAACAGCTGTTTCAGTGAAGCCATCTGTACTCCATACTTTTCCGTTGTTTCCGAATAAGCCATCCGTACTCCATACTTTTCTGCGGTAAACCTTCTCTGACCTTCCCCAACCTTATCTGAGCATTCGGGGGTCCTTGTGGCCTGGCCATTTAGCCCATTGTGTGCAAAAAAGTTCCTCTCAGAGGTAAAACAACCCAACCCAAATTTATACTTATACTTATACTTATACTCTATTATGTAGCATTGATTCCCGAACAAAACTAATTAATAATTGGAAGACAACTAATTTAGAAGAATTATCGGGATTCAAAATATTTTGTAGTGTATATTCAGTTAGACAAGGCTACTAAAATGACGGTAATCTTTGAGAACCTACGATGCGTGATGCTGCAATACTGCAACGATGCATTCCAGCCACAGCCTACCAGTGAATTGTTGATTACTTCTCTTTCGTGGTTTATTCTTCCAGATTCGCCGCATTCAACCAGTTGTTTCAGAAATAAATAAATGAGGATCTTTCATCACGAAGGAATGGCATCGATTAAATAGATCCTAGAGCGCTTATTTCTGTCCGCTGAGGTTAGGCTCAGATGTTATGTGGCAGGCTCGTAATCCCTAAGTTTCAATGTTTGAGTCTCAGCTGTGCCAGCATTGAGACTAATCTCCCTTAACACCCGTTTTGCCTTTAGTGAGAAAAACTATATTCTTGGAAAAGCCGACGTCCTCCGAAGGGTCTGTTGGGGCGGGGGTGGCTCAGTCGGTAGCGCGCCAGGCTCGTAATCTGTAATTCCCAGGTTCGAGTCCCAGCTGGGTCAACGTTGAGATTTATCTCCGCAAACTTCCCCGCCCTGCTCACGGTCAGTAGGGGACACCGATGGGCTTGGAAAGGCCGCCGTCCGTCGGATGGTACGTTACGCCGTGGCCCCGTGTGCGGGAGAGCCATGCCCTGTGCACGTTAAAGAACACGCTGGATGGCCTTGACGGGAGGCTACCATCTGTCTCCTTACAGCTGTTCCAGTGGGTCCCCTCCCCCAACCTTCTCTGAGCCTTCGGGGTCCATGTGACCTGGCCATTTAGCCCATGGTGTGCAAAAAAGTGCCGCTCAGAGGTAAAACAACCCAACCCGAAGGGTCTGTTAGGTCTTGATTCGGTTTCCAGGTTGTTGTTGGGTTTTTTGGATTGTTTTACCTCTGAGCGACACTTTTTTGCACACCCTAGGCTAAATGGCCAGGTCACATGGACCCCGAAAGCTCAGAAAAGATTGGGGGAGGGGACCCAGTTCAACAGCTATTGGGAGACAGATGGTTGCCTCCTGTTAAGGCCATTCAGCGTGTTCTTTAAAGTGCACAAGGTATGGCTCTCTCGCACACGGAGTGACGGCTTAACGTCCTATCCGACGGACGGAGGCCTTTCCAAGCCCATCGGTGTCCCCTACTGACCGTGAGCAGGGCGGGGAGTTTTCCGGCGGTTTCAGGAGAATCACAACTTGCTGAAATTACAGATCACCGCCTGAATGGTTGACCGGAGGCTTCCATCTGTATCCTAATAGCTGTCCAGCAGGTTCACTTTCAAACCTTCACTGAGCCCTTAGAATTCTTGCAGAGCTTGAAATATCACCTGTTCTTCCTTTCATGGCGACTACATTTTTCTGGAGGACCACTGAAAATTAGAAACTCTCATCCGCACAGATGAGTAGATAATATTTTGCAATACAAACTTTTCTCATATTCCTCTTTTTCTTACGAATTTATTTGCATTTTGTTTGTTTCTTTTCCTACTCTCCTTTTAGCTACAGTAAGAAGACTGCAAATGTAACGGGAGATAAAACCGCAAACCAGGAAGCAAGAAATTTTCTAACACCCACCTCAAACATGTCAAAAACAGGTCTCTTCTTGGGAAACAAGTGACTGAAATCTATTTATAGATTCAACCCTTAAGGAAAGGAGATACTACTTATTTTTGCGATTAAAGTTTGAACTTAGGCAATGTTCCCACTCAAGTTAGTCCGCACTTCCATGGCACAAGAAATATAGAACATAGTTAGATAATGGATCCAATTTCAGCCTAACTTTGATCCAATTCCAGCTATGAATAATTACATAATAATGGAGTAGAAATTTTACTTTTTGAAAACCTGGTCATTTAGCCCATTGTGTGAAAGGGATAAACAACCCAACTGCAAAATATTTTAGAAGTTTGTCTAATATTTCTTTAAATGTTGCCTAATTCCTATCAAACGTTTTAAGGAAAAATTCTTCAAGGTTCCGGATTGGATTGTTTTACCTCTGAGCGGCACTTTTTTGCACACCATGGGCTAAATGGCCAGGTCACAAGGACCCTGAAGGCTCAGAGAAGTTTGGGGGAGGGGACCCACTGGAACAGCTGTTGGGAGACAGATGATAGCCTCCCGTCAAGGCCATCCAGCGTGTTCTCTAACGTGCACAGGGTATGTCTCTCCCGCACACGGGGCAACGGCTTAACGTCCCATCCGACGGACGGCGGCCTTTCCAAGCCCATCGGTGTCCCCTACTGACCGTGGGCAGGACGGGGAAATTTTGCGGAGATAAATCTCAACGCTGACCCAGCTGGGACTCGAACCTGGGAACTACAGATTACGAGCCTGGCGCGCTACGACTGAGCCACCCCCGCCCCTCAAGATTCCGGCTTTCATACTCTTCAAATGTTGAACGAATATTACTGAAATTCAAGCTTCAATTAGACTTGATTTAGCTCTTCAACGAATTACCAGTTTCATTACCGTCCTATCCCCCCCCCAAAAAAAAGTTTATTCTCTAAGCTGTTGAGCGTCTAATTCAGTTTTCCGCTGACAACATGGGAATTCTCCAACGTTCTGTCAAGGAACTCTAGAAGAAGATAAACTTGACAGATAAATATATGAATCTACTTTTTTTAATAATTTCCCTGTGCGAGGACAAATGTTGATATTTAGATTTTCCCCCAATATCCCTCTCCTTTTCAAATCTGTTACCCTCAAATAACACACACATAAGTAATTCCTTACGAAATACCCTTTCCACGTGTTAAATTATTTAGCCAATTTATCGCTGTGCGAATTGTGAGAAACTGAAGCATTTGAGAGCTGCCAGCATATGACGGAATCTCGCTTTCCTAACGGGAAAGCAATGGAAATTAATATTTTCCGTGGTTAGGTAGTGTGTGCTGATGTTATTATTTCTCCCCCTCCCCCTCCTCTGTCTGCATAAAAGTAATTATCCTTCACTCTTCCTTTTTTCCCTTCTACACTTTTTTTTACGCTAGGTACACTTCTTTTGTTTCATAAAAGAAACTTCTTTCTCCAGTTGATGTCGCATCTCGACTAATACGTACCCTTAAATAAATAGAATAATTACTACCGGGAATTAGACCCCTTGTGAAGATGTATAAATATACGTATAAAGATAATTTCATACCTAGACTTAAACACACTCACATATACATGCACGGCATCTGATTTTTTCTTCCCTATAATACTTTCCTGCTTTCGCTGGTGTAGAGCGAAAAAAAAAACGGAAAAAGCACTACTGTGAAATAAATCATTCTGTTAATAAACATTCTCCCAAGCCTCTCTACCAAGACGACTAATCTTTAAATTCCATTTCGGAAATAAGAAGAGATGCCTGGGCGTTTGGGCGTCTTTATTAATGAGCAAGTTTTCTGCACGGTGGAACAGTAGTCAGATCTAATTGACAAAAATGTAAAAAAAAAAACACAACTGCGGAGAAATATTGAAATAACAATACGGAGCTTTGCTGGAAGTCATTTAATTACTTGATGTAATATTCTTGTGTCTGCTAGCGTGTTTTTTTTTATTTTGTTATCGTTTCTCCCAGTTTATCTGCAGTTTTAACTTTCCTTGCGATCCCTGTTATTAGATTCTTCTACGTATTTGCGATGTGTGTCTTCTTCGAAAGAGACGTGTAAAATATTAAATGCCGTCGCTAAAACGAGTAAGCTAGACAACTCTACCGTCTACCCTTAAATAAACAACTTGCTAGTCTTTCTTTTTGCTTTGCTACTTATTCGCTACCGTTATGTTTATTAATTTATATTTCATACCTAACACGGGAAAAGTAAAATCCCTTGATGTGAATTATTCAGAACATCAACATTTGTTTTGTGTCTGTCTGACCGAGTGCTGGAATGTTTCGTTGTTATTGTTGTTGTTTTATTTTCTTCTAACTTTCGTTTCAGCTTTAGGCATGTAAAAGATTATCCTCAACTGGATATTAAGGTAAACTACAAATGAAAACACTTCATCATAATTAGACCTCAGGATTGTTTTTTTTTCAAATTTAAAGCAAAGAGTCTGTGTACAAATGGTTTAAAACTAGACTAAGAACAAATAAGATGACATTAAGAAATACCACTGATTTAACTAGTATAGTCCCATTTCACTGTAACCACACGCACTGTGCTTCCCCCTATGACGTCACTTCCGGCCACGCCCCATTATTAATATTCATAATTAATAATTCATAATTAATCAAAAAAATCCTCCTTATTAAACCCCTTCCTTCCGCTTTTTTAACCCGTGGCGCCATCTGGTGACTATGAGGAGTACAATTTTCAGAAAAACCCCTATTTTAGCTCTAATTTCAAGATTTTTGACTCCCCCTTTATAAAAATTTCTCCCCCTTATTAAAACTCCCCTCCTTTTAACCCCTGGCGCCATCTGGTGACTATGAGGAGCACCATTATCGGAAAAAACCCTATTTTAACTCTAATTTCCCAATTTTTCAGCCAACCCGTCATTAAAGACCCCTGGTTGACCCACCTATATTTTAAGCCCTCCTTCTCGAATAGTCCCGATTTTTCTCTATTTCAGACCCCCCTATACTTTAAGCCCCCTTAATCTCCGAATAAGTCCCTTACCAACTAAACTTCGGGATGGCAACGATCGGCTGATGCAAGCCTCAGAATAATTGCATGGGTGGCAACCTCACGCAGAAATGGATGATGCAAGTCTCTAAATAATTGCAAAACTTTTGATAGCAGTCACTCATAGAAAATCAACTCCCAAAGTTGTATTACCCATTTTTTATTCCTTATTAATTAAACACTCATTAAAACCCCCCTCCCCTTTATTAAACCCCCTTATCAAAAGTTCACTCCATTAAAACTTCACCAAACTCCTTTGGTGTCCACGTTCATCTGAAATTTGCCAAGTCCCGCTAAACTTTGGGTGGCAACCCCTCGCTGAATGGTTGATGCTATCCTCGAACAAGGTCCCCGTATTTTGCGAGTTCGACCTTCACTAGAAGAAGGACTATCCCGCAGTAACTGTTTTAATAGAATGTCCCAAGAAAATACCATTGTAATAAAAGGAGAAAAATCTGATTTAAAAATAAATTATTCGTAATTATGAAATGATATTGAGGTGTAATATGGTCTGTTGGGGTGACATATAAGACCGCTTTAGAACACGCAACAGACGTTCGGTACCTCACCCCGGACCACGTTTTATTGACGGATGACTCTCTGCACTGAAAATTTTTCCAAGTCCGCCAATCTCTTTCGGTGGCAGCGATCAGAATGGGTGTTGCAATTATTCATCAAAGTCTCATATTTTGCGAGCTCGACCTTTCGCGTTTTTGCGAGCTCGACTCGCGTGATGTGCATTTCGTAACAAGCGGGCTATGTACGATAGAACTGCTGCTATCTGCCCGCAATATGTGCATCTGCTACTGATAAACGATTTCCTTCATTAAATATAGAAACTTGGTAAATAGTTCCACAACATTCATTAAGAAAGCAAACTGATTTCGTGCTAAAACATAGTCTTCCAGAACTGATGAGAACGTCATAGGGGGCGTGGTATGCCGGTGGCGTCATAGGGGGCGTGGCCGGGAGTGGGTGTGGTCAGTGACGCCATATGGAAGTGGCCGGAAGTGACGTCATAGGGGGGGAAGCACAGTGCGTGGGGATACCGTGGAATGGGACTATACTACTGATTTACTTAAGAAAGCTTAAAACTAAATACACCTTTTTAATTTCATAGTAGTCTTAACTAGCAGTATCTTCGTTACAGTTTCTGATTATTTTATTTTGGTCAGAAAGGACAAAAAGAAACGTTTTACCTTTAAGTGACTTTTTTTCTGTACATAACTGCTAGATTCAAGGATCTGGGGCACGAAAACTTCGAAAAAACGTGCTTGTCCTCGAGTATTGGCAGCAAAAAATTTAACCAGTCCTTCAAAAATCCCCTTTCTGCACGTAAAAATCAATGAATTTAATCATTCGATGCATAGTTTTTAATGTGATCCTTATTTATTTTTTTTTTAATTGTCAACAAATATTAAACTTTTTTTACTATTTAATAATTTAAATTATAATGAAATTAAATTTTATTCAAATAATCTAAATAAGAAAATTGCAAACGTCACACATCGGAGAAAAAGTGACACAAGTCAAAATTCGCCTTTTTCAGGACTGGCGATTAAAGAAAATTAAATCTGAATATATTGAACACAAGAAGAGCTGGAGTCAATATTGTAAATACATTTGTGTCGTTTTTCCTGCTTGAAGTATATGTAATTTGTTATAACTTACAAACCATTACTAAGAAAATTGTAATTTTTGACTTGTTCACTTTTTCTCGCCGATGTGCGATATGTATTTTTTTTTGCTATTTGACTTAACGTTCTTAATCATTCTAACACTATCATCCACGATCCGTTCGCAGACAACATGTTTATCAGGATTAGGGGTAGCGTAAACATCAGCCTTAACGTACTCCTATAAGAAGAAATCCAATGATTCAAATCGGGAGAGCCTGCCGGTTACGTAGGATATGCACGATTAAGATCACTGAGGAATAGTGGAATTTTGTCCAACATTTGCATACATGTACTATGCCGTCAGAGGAGGAAATTTACCTAGAATCATACCTTTTGAGAGGTTTCCTTACTTTTACTCTCAAAATGAATTAAAAATCGGAAGGGCAGCGTTCCTGTCCCATTTTCATAGGAACTTTTTTCATCACTATGCCCAGTAACACACGTTCCCAAAGTCTGACTACAGCTTTGGAAACACCCTGTATAGGTCGGAATAAGGGATAAATATAATCGGAAACACTGGTACGTAATTTACAGACGGCCATTGGTATAAACCAAGAAGTGCATCAATGGGAATCTGATCCTAACGCAATTAGACTATAGCAAATAGTTGTAATCGATAGACAATGTAACACACGTCACACATTATATGTAAGAGCAGACTGTGCTTGAGCTGTAGCAGGGTAAAAGAGAAAAAATTGCAAATAGTGGCCGTGTCTTAGACAGGGATGGCAGATATTTTTTTTGGATGTGCGGATTCCCTATTCGTGAAAACGGAATTGTACGGTTGCTTTACGAAAGTGTTGTATTTGATATGGAACGATTTCCAAAAATTTTTAATATAAAAAAACATTTTTGTGTACATTTTTTATGCAATCATATGTTGATAATTAACTAATAGAAAAACCTCTGGGCAACAGTTCTGCTGGTCTAACTAGTTTTAATTTGATTTGTATTCTTGGGTTCAAATTCTAGACGAACACAAGGAAAAAATTGCAGCCAGGACTACTATTCGAACATTTACAGTATGCCTTAGTAATTCCAACATTAAATCGAAGACTTAGACGTTCACTTTAACGATAAAATATAAAAAAAAAAACACAGAACTGAAGGATGGGATGGATAATTAAATAGAAAACAGAAGAAAAAAAAACCTGAAGAGGAAAATAAGAGTTAAAAAACAAAAGGTAGAATGTCCTAAACAGTTCGAGTAATGATCGTCTCTTCAGTAATTTAATTTCAGCCGGGATCAAATCGTCTATTCGGAGACGCCTTTTCTTCACCCCATTTCGCATTACGAAGTTAAGTCCTAAAGAGGAATAGACGCCATGTCAGAGAGTGGGTCCGTACATCAACAACAGACAGCAAAAAAGGAAAGAAATGAAACTAAGAACGGAGCAGATATAACGAACGTAGGACGGACAAGAAATGTTTTTAGAGCGAAAAAGAGAGAGCTTGAAACCAATCCTTCTTGTGAAGGCAGAAAGCAAAACGAGGAGAGGATTAGATCACTTGGTTACTGAAGTTTAGTTTTTTCCTTTTTTTTTTCATTTCTTTTTGTTGTTTATTAAGCTTGTCTACTCGCTTTCTGTTTTCTGTTACTGGAGGATTCGTTCTTTTTTTACTGTAGTGTTGCTTCTTGCCTTTAAAACCTTTTTCTTAACATTCATGGGATGATTGTCTCACGCAAGTCTGTAATGTGGAACACTCTCTGTTAAGTAAATTTTCGTAAACAGGATCAACTTGTCTGTTAACTCTCTTCGCGATTTAAAGTTGATGTAAATTTTTTTAGCGCTGGGGGAGATTTGGTTTCCGATATGGATAATGGCTAGATTACTAAAATTCTCAAGATTCAAACAAGTTTAAGGAAGAAGAACTCACGAAGAATTGCTAGAGAATAACTGGGAAGATTATCAATGCATCTCATGAATGTATTGAGAAAAATGAGAGATTGGGTCAAGTACATTTAGTAGATCATGTTTGTGCTGAACACAACACCATGCATTGATATCACATATGAGCTTCTCAGGTCTCATCTCCATGCTCTACTTCCACTTGTATCCTCCCATGTCTATTTCCATCTTGTACTAAAATATCGATTTTATTTACATTATCTACTTTCATATTCATCCTCCCTTTATCATCTCATCCCCTTCTAATTTCGTCATCCCATTATATTTCTCTATTCTCTATCGTCATATTCTCTTTCTACCTTCACCTACCATTCTATCTTCACCTTCCATTTTATTCCATCCTCATTATCCATTCTATTGTCACTTCTCTTTTATTCTCCTTCTATCTTCTGTCTTCACCTTATCTTTCCATCTACATCTCCTTCTATCTTCCTTCATCTTTCCTTTCCATCACCTTCTATCTTCATCTTCCCTTTCCATCTCAATTTACCAATTCTATCTTCATCTTCCCTTACCATCTTTACCTCCCCATCCTATCTTCATCTTCCTTTTACATCTCTACCTTCCCATTCTATCTTCATCTTTCTTTCCATCTCCATCTACCTGTTCCATCTTAACCTTCCCTTTTTATCACCATTTACCAACTCTATCTTCCTCTTCCCTTTACATATCCATCTACCCATTTTATCTTCCTCTTCCATTTCCACCCTCATCTACCCATTCTATTCTCATCTTCCATTTTCATTTTCACCTATCCATTCTATCGTCCTTTTCTTTCCATCTCCTTTTGTCTATCTTCTTCTTTCATCTACATATACCCATTCTACCTTCACTTTCCCTGCCCATATCCACATACCCATTCAATCTTCCTCTTCCCTTCATATCTCCATCTAACCATTCTATCTTCCTCTTCCCTTTCTCTTTCCATCTATTCCTTTAATCTTCATCTTCTTTTTTTCATCTTTGAATGTAATAGATTCCATAAATAACTGAACCGATTATATTCAATTCAATTTTTATTTGCATAATATTATTTACAATTATAATGTATGTTGTTAATCGTATTCACGCTGGAATATTTCAGTTCTAAATTTTATTTCATTCTTATATAAGCATTTCAGCATTCTTCTAATAATCGTACGGCCCTTGGTTAGATATATCGAGTTGTGTTTCATCTTTCTTCTTCTTTTCCACTTTTTCTTTCGACATTCTCCGGTTTTTTCATTTATGTATAATTCATCTGTGTAAAGCTATTAAAAATTCAATGTATATGTATTAAAGTTAAACAATGGCTGAAATTTTAAATATAAATTTCAATCTCCATCTTCCCTTTCCACCTCTCCGTCCCTTCTATTTCCATCTTCTAGTCCCATCTCCATACTTCCTTTCCTCTTTTATCTTCCCAATCCATGTCTATCTACTCATTCCATTTTTACTCTTCCATTCAATCTCCACCCTCTCCTTCCATTTCCATCATTTCATTTGATCTCCATCTCCCCGCTGTATTTCCATTCTGTCATTCCATTCACATTGTCAAATTTCATCCTCATTTACCTATTCGCTTTCCATCCTTATTTCGAGTCTACACGAAAAATGAAAAAAGAGTAATCCTTACAACTGAAAAATAATCGTGAAACATTTTTCTAGTATATGCTGTGAATAATGATGTTCTTTTGGATAAAAACGCTAAACAAATCTAAACATTCCTTATCAATGCCATAAGATTATAAGAAACCGAATTCCAATTATAAATATTTTCGTTTTTTCACAGCGAGGAAAAAAAAAGTTATTTTTTTACAGCCGATCGGTATTGCACTTCGCAACTGAATCGAATCATTCTTAAGGAAAACAAATACACGAAATCTTATACACACCCATAAAATGAAACACTATTAAATTCGAAATATTCATAACCGCCGGGGAAAAAAAATCATTTAACAGCTTTCACAAGAAATTTGATTCAACGTATTTCTTTATTTCCTCCAAGGCATTGAAATTTCTGCCCTTCATCGTTCCTCTTCATTCCTACTAATCCTTCACTTATTATTTTTTGTTCCTTTTTTCTCTTATCGTGACAAAGCACGCTGTTGTTTTTCCAAACAAGATCCATCTAGGCTCTGATGTTTCCTTACTTATCGCTTTCCGAGATTCGTCTAAGCACACTACGCATGACACGATAGGGCCAGCAAAACTCCCAGAAGCCCGACAGCATGTGATGTTTCCTGACACCCCAAGAGGGTTGGCAACACTCAGTGCTTTCTCTTCTTTACTCCATTCAAACCTATTCCCACTCCCTATCAACTTATACACGAGGCAGCCGCCATGTTATACTAGTGAACCGTAGTTTCTGCAAGCCAGGCATTCGTCTGTCGTAACCATAGTAACCAATCTGTCTTATTGCGCCAACAGCAACGCCCTCTGCTTCACGAACAGCCCCTGTGGTATTTTATTTTTATTCTTTTTCAATCTTTCTTTCTTGGTGAAAATCCTTCACTACCCCCCTCCCTCTCAACTTCCATCATCTACTCCCAGGTCCCTCCCATCATCCGGAGGACTTTCCGTCACCCAACCGACGGCCGGAATTCCCTGGCACCATCTCTTCGCCACGTCCACGGTATATATCCCACTGAGAATAACCGCAACGATATGGAGAGATTCTAGGAGAGAAGATGACCCTGTGAAAAGAGAAAGCATTTTAAATACCCTTTGAGATAACTGGAGACAATGGCTGCGATCCTTTCCACACAGTGGTGTCTGCTTTCTTTTCCCTCTCTTACTTCTTTTTCTTCTTTCTTTTTCACTTTGTTTACTTTTCTTTTTTCTCTGATCTTTATACGTGTGCGTGCATGGCTTCCAAATCCAAGAGCGTTGCAGGTTGCTTACAAAAATGGAGGCCGGATATCGGATGTTGGGATTGAGCATCTTTACTGGATAGGAATTCATCATTCTCGTATTCGATTCTAATGCAGTTTCCCTTACGTATTATTTCGTGCTGCCTACTGATGGGGAAATATAACTTTCGCGAAGCCATTGATTTATTATATCCTGTGGTACGTTTCATACCATTGCTATTGAAAAAATAAAAGCCAAAAGTGCTGGATGCAAAAAGGGATTTGGGAAGAGAAGGAAGGGGAAGAATTGCTTCAATGTGTTAGGAATGGGTGAGGTGCATTTTCTTTCCAGGTTACAGTAACCACATAACATGATATATGTTATTTGATTTAAGTGGTGCAACTTAGGCACTTATCCAGGAATTTAGTTTCGGGGTAGGGGGGGAGATATACCCCACCGGACAGGGAAGGTTAAAATGATATTCTGTATAACATTTTATAGGTGTTTATTTTGTAAAACTATTTTTAGCGTCAGTCGTGTAATATGTGCCTAAAATAAAATTATACCCAAAAACACATATTTCGATTTTAAATCAGGTAGACAAGTTCGAGAGTTTGCAGAAGACGACGGGATTTCTAGGTGGGGGAGGGTGACCCCCTTTACTTCTCTGGGTGCGTCCTTAGTGTAATGTGAAAGGTAGGGGGTGGGGTTTGGCTCAGTCGGTAGCGCGCCAGTTCTTAATCTGTAATTCCTAGGTTCGAATCCCACATGGGCCAGCGTTGAGATTTATCTTCGCTGAATCCTTAACCTTCTCTCGGTCACAAAAGAGATACCTATGGTCTTGGAAATACCGCCGTCCGTTAGATGGGACGTTAAGCTGTGGTTCCCTATGCATGAGAGTCATATACCCTGTTTACGTTAATGAATATGATGGATGGCTCTGACGAGAGGCTTCCTAATAGTTGTTCAGCGGCGCTCCTTCTCCAATCTTCACTGAGCCCTTGAAGTTTTTGTGACTTGGCCATTTAGCCCGTTGTGTACAAAAAAAAGTGAAGGGAAGTGAAACGGAAGTGAAACAACCCAACCTGGGAATGATAAGTGGGAAGATATGATGCTGCACAATTGATTCTTTGACAGTCCTTATTTGAGATAAGTTGGGATTCAATTTTTCGTACCTCATTTTGGGAAAAACTTATCTGACTCATCATAAAACATATAAACAGAAATATGTATTGCTAATATTTTTATTTTAATTCTCCCTATTTTAGGTCCTTACATATTTTAAAAAAATTAAAATTATTTCATGTCAAATTTTAAATCTTAATTCAATTTGGAACGAAAAATATTAGAAACATTTAGAAAGTGAAAGTTTTTGGGTAACATCATTATAAACACTAAGATCTCTTCATTTATTAAAGATAGAGAGTCCGTAAAATTTAATTAAAGTCCGAAATATACTTATTTTTAATTACTACAGACTGAATAAAAGGAGCTCACAGGGTATCGTTATCCCGCACACGAGACCACGGCTTAACGTCCCATATGATGGATGGTGACCTTCCCAAGCCCATCAATAAGCCCGTAATCGGTATTCCGTATTGATCGAGGGCACGTCGCGGAGATAAAATTCAATGCTGGCTCAGGGAAGACACTCGAACCCGGGAACTGCAAATTAGGGGCCTGGAGCGCTACCGACTGAGCCCCCTCCTGATCAGAATAAAACAAGGTGATCTGTTTCTTAACAGATTGGACAATTTGAGAAATTCTATCCAGTGGATACATTTCCCAAACCTTCCCTGAACCCTTGGTATCCTTGTGACCCAGTTATTTATCCCATTGGGGCGGGATCGCTCATTCGATAGCGCGCCATGAACGTAATCTGTAGTTCCCAGGTTCGAGTCCCAGCTGGGTCAGCGTTGAGATTTATTTCCGCAAAACTCCTCGCCCTCCCACGTTCAGTAGGGGACACCGATGGTCTTGGAAAGGCCGCCGTCCGTCGGATTGGACGTTAAGCCGTGGCTACGTGTGAGGGAGAGCCATACCCTGTGCACGTTAAAGAACACGCCGGATGGCCTAAATGGGAGGCTACCATCTGTCTCCCAACAGCTGTTCCTGTGTGTTCCCTCCCCCAACCTTCTCTGAGCCTTCGGGGTCCTTGTGACCTGGTCATTTAGCCCATTGTGTGCAAAATAAGTGCCGCTCAGAGGTAAAACAACCAACCAACTATTTACCCCATTGTGTCAGAAAAAGAAAAGCAGCAGAAAAAAAATAAAAAGACCATTTACCTTTAGGAAGACTTAGCCTCCCTTAATGCTATGCAAACTGATAAGAACTTAGATTTTTTCCATTTTTCTTATTTACTAAGATTTTTTTCCATTTTTCCAGCTTCTCCATGAATTCATTTATTATTTTTTTAAAACTTTCCACGTTTGATTATAAATCTCTTAATTCAGTGGAGGGGTTATGGGGGAAGGTATCGCAAACGTTTAGCTCCGTAATGGAACCAAAACTAAATCAACAATAAGCTGCTGAAACTTTTATTTAAAGCAAGCGAAGTCACCACACAAAATTAGTTATTAGTACACTGAAAATGCTGTCATGAATTTATTATCCTTTCTAATTTCACTACATCAGAGAAAAATGAGAGAACGCTAAATATTTAACGCGCTGCACTTCTGGAGAAAGCAATCTTGCTGTGTTGGTGGGGGGGGGGGTAATGCTTGAAAGCTGTAAATGATTTCCTTTGGTTGGTTATTAAACAAATAATTAACAGCAGACAACTGAAATTGTTTCATCTGTTGTTAATTCATAAACACTTTGCGGTAATGATCTGTTTACGTAAGTATTTAAATCTTTTACCTCTGTTCGAGTAGCAAGACGTGTGGACAAAGAGGTTTGCAATATTTTCATCTGTCATATTGATTATTGTAAAAAGAAATGGAAGATGAGCTTTGTTAACACGTTTAAAAATTAGTTATAGCATAAGGTAGTGTAGCAAATGTGCTGGCAGAGTATAATTTTGTTAGCAAATATTCACTTGGTAAAAAATTGTGGCTAGGAAGAAAAGTTGTTAACGAATGATTAATTTTTGTTAGCGAATCTTCGCATAGAAAAATTGTAGTTATAGAGAAAACTTGTTAACTAAGTTTAATTATTGTTAGCAAATCTTCAGGTGAAAAATCCTGGTTATAGGAATCCTGGCTATATATATATATAAACTTGCTAATTAAGTTTAATTCCTGTTAACAAATCTCTGAGCGGCGATTTTTGTTAGCAAATCTTCAGGTGAAAAATCCTGGTTATAGGAATCCTGGCTATATATATATATAAACTTGCTAATTAGGTTTAATTCAAATTAGAAAATCTTCACAAGGAAAAAAAATCGTGGTTAAAGAGAAAAATTGCTAACGAAGTTTCATTTTCGTTAGCAAAATTTCATAGAAAAATCGTGATTATAGAGAAAACTTGCTCATCAAGTTTAATTCCTGTTAGCAAATCTTTACAAGGAAAAAAATTGTGGTTAAAAAGCAAAACTTTCTAATGAATTATAATTCTTGTCAGCAAATCTTCCTATGGAATAAATCATCAATATTCATCTATTGGGGCGACGGAAAAAAAAAGTTTCGGAAAGGTGGAAGAAAACAGCTCTTGAAAGGACAATGAGTTTTGCCGGGAGATCCATACCCTGTGCACGTTAAAGAACAAGCTGGATGGCCTTGACGGGAATCTACCATCTGTCTCCCAACAGCTGTTCCAGTGGGTTCCCCCAACTTTCTCTGAGCCTTCTGACCTGGCCATTTAGCCCATTATGCGCAAAAAAGTGCCGCAAAGAGGTAAAACAACCCAACCATACTAGGCCATATATAGGTAGAGGATGGCCATCTCAAAACCGGATGCTATGTTTTGTCGTCGCTCGGGTTGTTCGGCGTACAAAGGTGAATGGCATTGCACGAATACTTATGGTATGTACTTATGGATTCCGGAAAAAGATTATTTCGATACAGAATTTCAATGTTCACGACTGAAAACGGCTAAAAACGAAAAGTAAAATTTTTTTTCTAAAATAATCTAAAAAATCTTTTTTTTTTTCTAAAAAAAATGATAACAATTTCGCTTTGTCATCTGTCACTTCGTCTGTAGACATCGAACTTTCTTGTTTATACAGATAAATAAAGAATTATTTTTGTGTTGGATACCTATTGATGAAATATTACGATTTGCACTTTCCGAATCTCTGAAAAGGTATAATTGCGCCCTGTAATGGTGGAAAAAGCTGAAAATTCCAAAATTTCAAACGAATACTCCAAACGATATAGTTATGTTCGAAATTTAAAATTTCGGCGTTGGAATGAAGGTTACGTAGTTACTATTATAAACAATCAGTTGACTCTTTAGACAAAGGGGATGGGGGATGCAACGTTTTTGTTTTAAGAGAAATTTGTATGTTTTTAGAGATAAATTAGGTTGGACAGGTATTAATGAAATATTATGATTTGCATTTTCTGAATCTTCCAAAAGCTACAATTGTGCCCTCTAATGGTAGAAAAAAATCGAAAAATTCCAAAATTTAAAACGAATATTACAAACGATGTAGTTATGCTAGAAATTTAATATTTTGGTGATGGAATGTGACAGTCTTTAAGATTCCATTTACAATAATGAGTTGACCCTTACGCCAAAGACAGAAAACGGACAGTATTTTTAAGAGATAATTGGAATTCCTTTTTACGTACTAACGAAATATTATAATTCACATTTTCAAAGGTAGTATTTGTTATGTCCTTCTAATGTATCTATTTTTACTTATTGTTACATTTTTATTGTATTTTTGTTGTTGTAAATATTTATATGTATTAAGTGTGTTTTTGGAAGTGCTATTGTCAGGATGTGACTCACGCGCTGTTGTTTTCGGGTCTGAGCTGGCTGCCTGCACAGGCTGACAAGTCGAAAGATCTTCTAAACCTTTTACAACTAGCCTCGGGCGCGAGAGGAGAGCTGGAGACCAGTCGGATAATAATAAAAAGCAGTCTTGAGCGTCGCTGTCAAACAGGAAAGACGTTTGAACACGTGTCAAAGAACGCCGTTCTTACTCAAACGAAACTCTTAAGGAGAGGGTTCGGTTCTATGAGAGAACCAAGATACAGTTCTTGGTGAACCAAGTACAGTTCTGTGTGAACTGAGGTGGGTTTTGTGTGAACCTGATAGTAGGCGAGGATTAAATATCCTTTCGCCGAGTTTGAGGTCGGTCAAGCGAGAATCTGCAAAGTATGGTTCTTCACCTCATTGCATAACTGTTTGCAGCAGCAACAGTCGACCTACGGAGTCGAGCGCATCCCCAGCACGTGATTGTATATAAATGTGAATAAACTGTGTCGTCCTTATACAACTCTCGTGTGTAATTTGTTGAGTATATATCTATACATCACTTGGCGCAGCAAGTCTGAGGCACACGTCGGTACGGGTGTAACAACTCGCGAACCTGTTATTTCATCTAAGTAATGGTGAATCTAATCAAGGGGCTAAGCGATCTCCTCTGCTAAAGAGGGATATCTGTATCATTGAAGTCGCAACATGACATTCGGCGCAGTTCAGTTCAAGCAGGATATCTAATTTCACGTGACGAAAGAAAAAACTGCGCCGTTCTTTACGATGGATCACCACAGTATTAATTAATTTATATCGTTGGAGATAATTAAATATGCACACGGCCAAACTTTTAACCAATGTTTCAAGTGATCTGTTAATGGTAGAAATTCAAGGGGATAATGCCAAGAGATATTCCACTGATAGCAATGATCTGCCCTCTTTTTTTTCAGAGGGGTAGTAAAAAGCAGCTCTTTAAATTTAAGAACTAAAGGACAAATATTCTTTATGTTGTATATATGTTAATAAAATAGTAATATGTGCATTTTCCTCATCATCCATTAGCTGCAATTAAAAATTTTAAGGAGTGAAGAAAGAGGCAGAGGAATTATCTTTCTCATTGGAAAGGAATTTTTTTATTCTCTTTGAAAACGAAATTCCCATATCCGCCAGGGTTGGGTTGTTTTACCTCTTAGCGGTACTTTTTTGCACACCATGGGCTAAATGGCCAGGTCACATGGACCCCGAAGGCTCAGAGAAAGTTGGGTGAGGGGACCCACTGGAACAGCTGTTGGGAGACAGATGGTAGCCTCCCGTCAAGGCCATCCAGCGTGTTCTTTAACGTGCACAGGGTATGGCTCTCCCGCACACGGGGCCCCGGCTTAACGTCCCATCCGACGAACGGCGGTCTTTCCGAGCCCATCGGTGTCCCCTACTGACCGTGGGCAGGGCGGGGAATTTTGCGGAGATAAATCTCAACGCTGACCCAGCTGGGACTCGAACCTGGGAACTACAGATTACGAGCCTGGCGCGCTACCGACTGAGCCACCCCCGCCCCCTCATATCCGCCAGAGTCGATATGCTTTCCTCTAGTTGTTTTAGACATTCAGTATCCTCTAACAGTGGAAATTTTAATTACTGCGTGATTGAAAAAATAAACTATTAATATTTTTTTAGTACCCGTACAATACAAAAAAATGTTGTTTTTTTCATCTCTTAAAGCAGAAAAAGTTGCATTTAACCAATTGGTATAATGGGACAAATCATGACTATTAGTGTAAACCACTTGACATTACAATCTGTTACAAAATTTTAAGTTTCTATCATAAATAAATCATTTGCAATATTCATTTAAAGATTTGGTATTTTCCAGTTGTTTTCTGATGTTAGAGGCTGCCTTTCAAGATTTTATTCATCGCCTTTAGCAATTTCTAAAAATTTTGGAAATTCCAACGGATGGGGATTCGAAAAATGTAATTATTAATATTTTGTTAATACCTGTAAAGCAAAAAAAATAATTTTTTGTTTATATCCTAAGATAAAAAAAAAGTTTAATTTTCCCCATCCCCACACTACTACCAAAATTTCAGATTTCCAATGCAAAAGATAGTTTGCAATATTCAAGTTTTTCATTTTTTTTCCACCGCTAGAGGGAGCTATTGAAAGCTTTCAAAATTGCAAATCGTAATATTTCATCGACACCTATCAAAACTAAAAATAATTTTTCCTTTATCTCCAAAAGTAAAAAAGTTGATTGTCTATAGATGGACAGACAGGTGGAAAGAGAGACTGACAGACAACAGTTAACAGACAGAGGGAAAGACAAACGACAACAGTGAACAACATTGGAGAACAAACATTGACATAGGCAGACGACAAAGTGAAAACATTAGCTCGTTTTTCAAACGAACCTTAAAAAAATAATTTGTTGGTGTTCAATTAGCTCGTTTCATTTTTGCAGCACATTGCTATCTTCTGACGGAGTTTCTTGGATAATATTAATAATTTATTTCTTTGAGTGGAATTTTTACACCCAAATGCAATTTAGTGAGGCATTGATAAAATATGAAAGCTTTTATAGACAGAAAAAGTGGTAGAAATGTATAAAACTATAACAATTGAGAAGCTTTAACCAGATACACACGTTAACTCACAGGAATTCGTCTCTCGGTACAACAAAACATGGCGCCCATTAACCACGTAACTCTATCAATCACTGAGATTGCCAGCCTCTAACTATAGAGGACCTCTAAACCATAGTAGAGGCCCTATGTAGGTAGAGGTTGGCCATCTCAAAATTGGACGCCATGTTTTGTCGTCGCTCGGATTGTTTATCGTGCATAGCTGAAAGCTCTTGCACGGTACTTATGGATTCCGGAAAAGGGTAGGGTAATATTTGATGCAGATTTCAGTGCTCGTGATTGGAAGCACTTTAGAAAACGGTTAAAAAAAGGAAAAGTAAATTTTAGGGCTTTTTTAAAAATATATATATAATTTCCCTTTGTTGTCTGTCCCTGTAGACATCGAACTTTTTTGTTTATACAGATAAATAAAAAATTCTTTTTGTGTTGGATAGGTATTAATGATGTATAACGATTTGCATTTTTTGAATCTCCCAAAAGTTATAACTGCGCCCTCTAACGGTAGAAAATTTTGTAAATTCCAAAATATCAAATGAATATTCCAAACGATGTAGTTATGTTAGAAGTTTAAAATTTTGGCGTTGAAATGTGAAGGTTACGAAGTTACCATTGGCAACAATCACTTGACCCTTTAGACCCAGGGGGGGGGGGGGAAGTGAATGCAATTTTTTTTAGTTTTAACAGAAAAGTGAATGTTTTTAGAGATAAATTAAAAATTCTTTTTTGGTTGAACAGGTATTGAAAAATATTACAATTTTCATTTTGCGAATTTTCAAAGAGTGATAATTGCGCCCTCTAAAGGTGGAAAAAATCGAAAAATCCCAAAAACTTAAAACGAATATTGCAAACGATGTAGTTATGCTAGAAATTTGAAATTTTGGTGATGGAATATGACAGTCTTGAAAATTTCCTTAACTCTTTCACGACTAAGGGAAACATTTTTCCAATTTTAAAATTGGTGATTGTCGTATTTAATTATAACCTTATCTGCAATTTTTATACAGAATGTCAAAATAGAACGTATGCCGAACGCAATTACGTAAACGGGAACGTTTAGAAAACAAAAACAGAACTGTCAGGACGCATAATATATGTACTATGTGCAATGTCCATCTTTGCCTCACTACCAAAAGAAATTGCTTCGCAGAATATCATAATTAGCACATCATTTTGTATAGTAATTTTATTTCATAATTTTGTATTATTTTAGTTAACATTTTGTTCTAATAAACCAATAAATAAAAGACATTGCATAATAAGCCTAACTATAATTTGTGTTACCTTTATAGTCCATTGGGAAAAATATTTCCCATAAAATTCCAAAAAAAACTACACATTGTTATGTATTTTTCTTATGATTTTTATTTATTTTACGTCTAAGCAAACTAAAATAAACAGTTACATACTAATATTTACTCTTAGAAACCTTATGGTCCTGAAAGGGTTAACAACAATGAGTTAACCTTAAGCCCAAGATAGGTAAGAAGCGGAACGGTTTTGTTTTAAGAGATAGTTGGAAATCTCTTTTTTAGTTGGTTACTAATGAAATGTGATTGGAATTTTCAAAGGTAGTTTTAATTATAATATCATTAGAGCTCACTAAATATCGAAACTGCAAAACTTTTAACGAATATTTGAAGTGATCTGTTTATGGTAGAAATTTCGGCGTGTAGAGTTCTGTTATGGTAGAAATCCACTGAGCAATGATCTGCCCACTTTTTTCAGAAGAAGCGAGAGAAAAGCTACTTTTTAAATTTAAGAACTAAAAGACAAATTCTTTTTATGTTTTATAATTACTAATAAAATACTACTATGTGCATTTTCCCCATCATACACTAAAAATAAATAAATAACCCCTCAAGCAGCTGCTTGTAAAGGGGTCTGACAGGAGCCTGCCAATTTCTACACCATAGCAGAAGATTCAAGAGGATGGCGGGACCTCAGCAGAAAACCAACATTAACATCCGTAATTAAAACTTTTAAGGAGTGAAAAACTAGGCAAAGGAAGAACTTCATTCTCTTTGAAAATGAGATTTCCATATGCGCCAGAGGCGACATGCGTTCTTCTAGTTATTTTACACTTTCAGTACCCTATGACAGTGGAAATTCGAACTACTTGATAATTGAGAAAATACTATATTAATTGAATTGATATAACTTGAATTGAGAAAATACTATATTAATATTTTAATAGTACTTGTAATGTGGAAAAAAGAGTTCTTCATTTATCTCTTAAAGCAGAAAAGTTGCATTTTACCAACGGGACAAATCATTACTATTAGTGTAAACCACTTGACCATTACACTCTATGACCATAAATTTAAGTTTCTAGCAAAAATAGATTGTTTGCAATATTTATTTAAAGATTTGGTGTTTTCCAGCATTTTTCCGCCGCTAGAGATCGCTTTTCGAGATTTTTCATACCGCCTGTAGCACTCTCTAACACTGGAAATTCCACTGATTCAAAAAATGTAAATATTAATATTCTTGTGGAAAAACATTTCGCCAACATACGGAGTTCGAACTCGCATCTTTCCAGAAACATGTCAGAGTATTCTAACCTGTTGAACTAACGCCAGTTTTTTTTTTTTTTTTTCAAAAAAAACATTTGTTGATTTATAGAGGTTTACACGTCTACAGGTAATGCTGAGATTATCAAATATTGTTTGAATCATTAATGTTTTGTTAGTGCCTGTAAAACAATATATACATATATGTATTGTTTCGTTTATCTCATAAAAAGTTTCATTTTCGTACACCCTTTTGGCTAAGACGGCAACGCCTTGTTGCCATTGTAAACCTTCTGACCATAACAATCTACTACCAAAATTTCAGATTTCTATTGTAAATAGTTTGTTTGCAATATTCGTTTGAAATTTTGCATTTTCCATCTTTTTCCACCGCTAGAGGACGCCATTAAAGCTATTGAAATTTTTCAAAATTGCGAATCGCAATACTTGTTCAACATTTATCCAACCCAAAAAGAATTTTTCATTTACAGTACTGTGCGAATTAGTTGGGACAAGCAAAGCCTGGAGAACCTCTTCGATCCGGCCACATCCAGCAATCCCCCAAACATCCACCCAAGGTCATGTTTTGGGGATGTTTCGCAGCTTCTGGGCCACAGACGCTTCCCCCCATTGAAGGAATAATGGACAGCAAAAAGTACATAGGCGTTCTGGAGGCGAAAATTGTCCCAACACTGTAGAAGCTGTTTCCTAACGGTGATGGGTATTTCAACAGGATCTGGCTCCATGCCACAATTCTAAGCTTGCTAAGAGTTTCTTTACCCAACAACATTTGAAGGTATTGGAGTGGACAAGAAATTCACCCGATCTAAACCCCAATGAAAATTTGTGGGCCATTATTAAAGCGCGCATATCTAAGATGGATTGCACGACGAAAACCAAAATGATAGAAAGTGTCATGAAAGTGTGGTACCACGACCCTGAAGTGAAGGAGATGTGTGGAAAGCTAGTGGCATCAATGGTTGAGAGGGTGAAAGAAGTAATTAAAGCTAAGGGGGGTCGCATTCACTATTAACTACACTATTGAACAAATAAATATTTTAGTTGTGTCTTTGTTACTACATTTTCCTATTGTCCCAACTAATTTGCACAGTACTGTAGCTCTAAAGGTAAAAAAGTTGATAGTCGATAGACGGACAGACAGGTGGAAAGACAGATGGACAGACAACAGTTAACAGAGAGACGGATAGACAGGCGAGAAAATTTTGGCATAGGCAGACGACAAAGTGAAAACATTAGCTGGTTTTTCAAACGAACCTTAAAAGAAATATTTTGTGGCTTTTAGTTAGCTAATTCCACTTTTGCAGCCGATTGCCGTCTTCTGTTAGAGTTTCTCGGGAAAAAATATTCATTGATTTATTTCTTTGAGGGAAATTTTTAGATCCAAATGCAACGCAGTGAGGCATTCAGAAAATATGACATCTTTTATATTCCAAAAAAGTGGTAGAAATATATAAAACTATAACAACTGAGAAGTTTTAACTTGGTACATACACTAACTCATAGGCTTTCGTCTTCATCATCATCCCAAGCAGCCATGGGCTACGGAGGTCCAACCAGACCATGCAGTTTAATTCTCCAAGCATATCTCTCCTGAGCTACATCTGCTGCATCCGGCCACTGCACACCAATTCTAATACGGAACGACAAAACATGGCGCCCATAAACCACGTGACTCAATCAACCAATGACAATCAATCACCGAGATGGCCAGCCTCTAACTATAGAGGACCTCTACACCATAGAGGATCATTGAGCCACCTAGTGGTGATGCTATAATCAGTACTTTTTGAAGACCACGCTATTGAAATATCAATTTTTAAACTTTAGAACGATATTTTCCTTCAGAATTCTGTATATTGTGTTGCAATTCAAACAGATTTTATTTTAACAGAACTACTGCCAAGGGACTGTCCCAGGAACCACATTTTTGGGGGGAGAAACCATTCCTACATTCCCCTTGAGACCTCCAATGCTGTTGACACACTTGAGTTTGTCACGAAATTTGAGAACAAAATGCTCTCACTCAAAATCTGCATGGCATTTCGTATGCGGCAAGACTTAATGATGTTTTTTTTTTCTAATAATTTTTTGAACAAAATATTTATTTTACCCACATCATTGAAATGATACATAATAAGCTAATGGTTTTGTCTATTTTTTAGGTGAAAGTGATATCTCGGGACTCGAGCTTGTAATATAGATTCATAGTCTGAACAGAAAAAATTAGTTTCTATTCCTCGTTACGCCTAGAAGACTTTCTGATGAAACTTTCATGCAACATTCTTACAAAGACTCCTGATTATTTATAACTCTATCTATCTATCTATCTTTTAATATTGTTGTTTTATAATTGTTTCTTTATCTTCTATCGTCTAAGCTATTATTGCAATCGCTGTAATGGAGATGAACATTCTAGAGATATTTTCAGTTAAGCTGAAAACTGTTTTCGACCTTATTTTTGAATTGATATACTAGTGAAACCTTAAAGGGTTACTTTGAGCTACGAACGTCGATAAGTTTACTGCCTAGTCGTGCAATTGCAATAAAACGAAACTTTGGTAACTCAATATCTACTAAATCTTGATGTTATTCATACGCTAGACTCTCTCATTTCTAAATAATGGACGAAAACCTTTTTTGGCAACTCGAAATCTTGCAAGTAATAGTCATTTTATCTGCCACAGGTACAAAAATGAAAATATCCGTTCAAAGGAGAATTTTTCAGCTCTCACAGTTCTCTCCCCTTTCCTCCTTTCCCCCGCTTACTCCCACACAGTCAGTGTGAATTTCAACCGCCCTATCAAAATATCAGATAATTTCCATGTTAAGTCGTTGGAAATATAACTTCGAAGCCCTTTAACTTTTGAAAACATGCATTTAACGGAAATATATATATATGACTGAAGATAAATTAAAGATCAAAATCAAATCTATTTAAATCTCTTTTTTAACAATATTCGTTAAGTATTTAAAGAACTGTGGAAGCTGGAATATTTAACAACAAATGATCTTGTTCTTTTAAAAATCTTTTATACTTGTCTAATATTGGAACTAAACCTATCCAAAGCATTACCCAGAGCGTACCAGGCTCGTAATCTTCAGTTCTCAGGTTCGAGTCCCAGCTGGGCCAACGTTGATATTTATCTCTGCGAAATTCCCAGTCCTGTCCTTGGTATGTAGAAGACACCGATGGGCTTGGAAAGGCGGCCGTCCGTCAGATGGGACGTTAAGCAGTGGCCTCGTGTGCGGGAGAGCCATAACCTGTGCACGTTAAAGAGCACGCTTAATGGCCTTGACGGGAGGCTACTATCTGTCCAAAAAAATTGTTACAGTGGGTACCTCTCCCCCAACGTTCTCTGAGCTTTAGGGGTTCTTGTGACCTGGCCATTTAGCCCATTATGTGCAAAAAATGCTGCTCAGAGGTAAAAACAACACAACGGCACTTTTTGCACACAATGGGCTAAATGTCAAGGACACAAGAGCCCTAAGGGCTCATAGAAAGTTGGAGGAAGGGGTCCCACTGGACAGATGGTAGCCTCCCGTCAAAGCCATCCAGCATGTTCTTTAACGTTCACAGGGTTGGCACTCTTGCACACGGAGCCATGTACAGTCGGTCAAAAAAGTATCCGAACACTATGGTTGACTTCAAAATTCAGAAAAAATATCTGGCAACGATTTTTTCAGAAATTAGTGATCTGGAAACCTTCGTGTCACGTGACACGAAGGTTTCCAGATCACTAATTTCTGAAAAAATCGTTGCCAGATATTTTTTCTGAATTTTGAAGTCAACCATAGTGTTCGGATACTTTTTTGAGCGACTGTACCATCCAACGGACAGCGGGCTTTCGCACCCATTGGTGTTGCCTTTCTGATTGTGAACGGGGTGGAGGTTTAGAGGAGATAAATCTAAACGCTGGAACAAATAGAATTCTAACTTGGTGACTGCATATTACGAGTCTGGCACGCCACCATTTCAGCCATCCCGGTCCCGAACTGAAGAGACTTTAACACATGTTGGACCAATGAGCAGAAAAGATATGCGAGATAAAGAACACAATGGATAGACATGAGAACAGGCTTCCACCTGATCTCCTAACATATATTCCTTATCCACTCTTCTATGAGTCCTTGTGACCTGACCATTTTTTTTTATCATAATGCGAGCACAAATTTGACTCTCAGTAGCAAAACAATCTCGTTTACAGAATGCCCATACCGTTGCCAATTAAAGAATACGCTGTGGATGGCCTTTACGATAAGCTTCCAACTATCTCGTAATAACTGTCCAGTTCAGCAGGAATGGGGCATGGGATTGAGGAAGCTCCGAAACCTTGGAGTCTTTGCGACCTGGCCCTATTTTGGGCGCAAAAATTCCGCACAGAAGGTAAAATAACCCAAACACATTACAGTAAGAGTTTCGCGAAAAAAATAATATATATGCATGATGAATAATCCAATTTTCGTTTTTGGTTTCCTGCACACATATTTTTTGTATGAAAAATGAAGTGGTCAGGACGTGATAAAGTCACGTTGGTCAACAAAGAAATTTTTCTACTAGAGCATCTCGGGTCGGTGCGTGAGTCTGCAAAAATATGGCGAGTACTCACGCTCTCAGATCTTAGCAGAGAGATTCATGTGTTCCTGGATAGCCAATGAGATATTGCCAAAGTGTCTGAAGTAGAGTCTAAGACTTGATTAAAATCGATTTTTCTTCCAACGCTGTTCTCTGTGATCTTTCAACATTGCTGACAGAGCAAAAACTTTCCATGATTAAAAAAAATAGTAAAGATAGGTGTGTTTACTCCGTTTCTAAAAAGCATAGAGACTTTCTGAAGTATCTATTTAGGAAAATATACGTTAAATATGGCATTGCTCACGTCTGAAAGTAAGAGAATTACAGATATTCTTTTGCGATTACCAGTAATGTTTCATGCGTCACAGGGAACACATCAAACCGTGGCAGTGGCTCATTAATTTCTATATTGCTGTGTGACACCATAGCAATCACGACAAATCCCGATTCCGCCTTTCGACACTACCAGTATGGAATTGCCGTGTTAACTATCTACTGTCAGGGGCAAGACTATACCATATAGATATAGCTCATCCCCGACAATCCTACGACGAACATCCTATAGAAGGAAAGCTCATCCATCGGTCAAAACCTAAATTTGCTCTGTTTCCCGGTTAGCCACAACAAGGATATATAGATCTAAGTTGAGTCGGTGCCCGGGGTGGGAACTCTTAGTTGGACCCAGATTTTGAAAAGGGCCCTAGCCTATTAGATGTACCAAGTCGTTCAGCAGGGCCCCGAACTTGCTCCACTGAGCACTTGATTGAGGTCTTGGCACTGTCCAACCGGGGCACTAAACCGATCAGCAGCACCTTCGATCTCGGAATGGTCTTGACTCTGTCCAACCGGAGCCCAAACCAGTCAGCAGAGTCTTCGACTGTACTGGGCCACAAGCCTCCCCACCACGACAAGGTGGTTCCCTGTCGTGGTGGGGTCAGTACCACTCCAGGATCGTAATCTGCAGTTCCCAGGTTCTAGTCCCAACTGTTCCAGCGTTGAGAGACACCGGTAGGAGACACCGAAGCCCTTGGAAAAACCGCCAGCAGTCGGATGGGACGTAAGACCGTGGCCCCGTGTGCAGGAGAGCCATATCCTGTGGACGTTAAAGAAAACACTGGTTGGGAACTTACTATCTCTGGTAACAGATGTACAATGGGTCCCCTCCCACCAATCTTGGGGTCCTTGTGACCTTGCCATTTAGCCCAATGCAAAAAAGAGCACCTCAGAGGTAACCCAAAACAATCTCATAGCGTGTTATAAACTCATATTCCAAAGATTATAGCAACTTTTCCGGATTTCGTGTACTATGGAAATAAAAATAAAGGCTAAATAATGGAATAACTAAATTTTAATTTTGGTCGATCGACTTACATTTTTGTATGCGATTGTCATATTATTACACATACAGTGCGGCAAGAAATTAATGTGACTAAAGTAAAAGATAAAATAAAAACAGTGATGCATAGGGTATTTTTGGTTATTAACTGTTTCCTTTAAATAGTCTTTAATGGGCAGAATACGTATTATAGCGTTCATATAAACTTGGAAAGACTTGGAAAGCTCGTCTGTTGTGACGTCATGTTCGATGTCACACAACGAACTTTACAAGTCCTACTGAATTTACGTCAATGATGCCAATCAGTTGTGGCGTCATGTTCTTCTTAATGTCAACGACAGAATCAAATCGGTGACTTTTCAAGCTCAATTTCAACTTGGGAAATAGAAAAAAAAGTCTGTTGGAGACAGGCCGGGGGGAATAAAGAGGTGAGTGAGCAATGCAACCATTTTTTTGGGCTCGAATAATGTAGCATAAACTTCGTACAAGTTTTTCTGAAGTCTGTGGTAATTATAGACCTTTTGATTCCTTATTCCCATTTAGTTCACTTGCCATCATTCTGAGAGTCGATTGATAATCTCATGCAAGTTAATTGTCCATTTTGTCCACCAGTTGTGGATTAAAGGTAGTTTTATATTGTCCAATGTGAGGGTCAACTTCCACTTCCTCAATGCCCTCTTGAAAACATTGAAACTATCGAATGTTTAGCTTCATCCCTACAAACTGTTAGTAACATTTCATGTGTTTCAATGGGGCTTTTCCATAGCTTTACACAAAACTTGATGTTGGCACTTCGTTCAATTGATAGGTTTCTGATGGTGCAGTAATACCCGATGCACCAAGCACGTCTGTACGAAACAAAAACTCAATCTCAATTGGCTATGGCTGGTGTATTTCCAAGGTCACACTTTAGTATATCTGATTACAGTTTATGGGATTGCCAAGGTCATACTTTAGTACGTTCGGTTACGGTTTGGGGGATTGCCAAGGTCACAATTTGGTGTATCTGGTTCGTCTTGTGTCATTGCAAAGGCCACACTTTGGTACATCTGGTAACGGTTTGTGGGATTGTCAAGGTCACACTTTGGTGCCATTAAAGTCACCTCTTTTCATTTTGCTTACCTAGTGTCATTTGAGTTTATTTTTATCGTTTTACTTACTTCGTAGCAGCCACTGGCAGAATGATATTCGGGCTACACATTTTCATTTTATTTCAGTCTCACTGTGTACATAAGCATCAACTTAATTTCAACCGAAACAAATTTAAATTTTAAGAGTTTCTGATTCTGTTGCTTTTTATGGGTGGGGATGAAAGAGGCAGTGCTCTTATGATTATGTCTGGCAAATGTGCTTTCAAAGTCTGCTGTGTTCTGTGCACGCTCAACAATATGGCGGATAGTGTAACGACAGATTGAATGGATTATTTTACTCCTGAGCGGCACTTTTGCAAACACAAACTAAACTGCTAAGGTACCTAGGCCCAATGCGAGTGGGGAAACGGGAGACACTGGACAGCTGTTAGAAGACAAATGGGGGGGGGGGGCCTCTCGTCAAACCTATACAACGTGTTCTTTAATGTACATAGAGTTCATCTCTCGGAGAACACGGAAATAAATCTTAACGTCCTATTCGACGAATGTTGACCTTTCAAGCCTCTCGGTGTCCTATCAGTTATGGAAAAACTTTTGAATGGATTTATTTGGGGATACAGACATAGAAAGAAAAAGAAAAACACTCCTATCAGTACTGTGGTTTTCAAAAAGGAGACTCCCACATGAAATTTCGTTACATATTATATTTTATTCACTATTTAAATGGTTTTTGAAGTTGGGATATTTGATACCAGCATTGCTAGTTTTAAGAACACATTTGGAAAGTAAAAAATAAACAATTACTGTTACATTAAACGGCTTCATAATACAGGATATATTTTTAGAACTTCTTTCAATTTTTGTTAATTTTCAAAAAATTAGTTGCTTGAGGGGGTATTTATTTTATTTATTTATTTAGAGTATCTTTACAATAATGTTTGGTGTTGAATGCTTCAGCTCCAATTGCAACAAATATTTCTGAAAATTCGTGTAATTTTGTATTATTTACTTAGATATTTTTTCCTACTTGACATTTATTCATTTTACATATCTTGTTATTTTTGCTTACCTTGTTTCACCTAGATTACTTTTTACATTTTACTTACTTTGTTTCATTTAGGTTACTTTTTTCACTTACCTTGTGCCATTCGAAATGCTTTTTATAATTTAAGTTACCTTTTTAATTTTATATTCTTTTGTCATTTAGGTTACTTTTTGTCCTTTAACTTATTTTATGTCATTTAAGTTACTTTTTGTCCTTGCGTATTTTATGTCATTTAAGCTACGTTTTGTTATTTTTTTGTCATTTAAGTTATTTTATTTTCATTTCACTTACCTTGTAATTCAATTTACAAGGTAATTTGTGTCATTCAATTTACCTTTATAATTTTACTTCCCTTTTGCCATTTAAATTATCTTTGTACTTTAAGTAACCATTTTCCATTTTACTTACCATTTATCATTTTACTTCTTTAGGGTAATTTTACGTCCCATTAGCTATTTCATTTACTATTTTTTATTATTTTTTCACAAACATGCGAAGTGTTTGTTTCAGAAAAACGAGTCTTTTAATTTAACCTTCATTAACCAGCAGTCGTTCTTCGATTTTGGAAAACATTGCAAATAAAAATGTGAACCTAGAACTTTCTTCTAATGAACCGCATTTCTTAACAAATCTATCACTGATATAATTTGTTTCATAAAGTACAAAAAAATACGATACCTAAAACCGTAAGCCCACCAAAACCTTTCTAAAACGCATCACAAGAATCCTTATCCACCAGTTACGGTTAGTAGACATTTTAAAGTTTTTGTCACATTTTTTGCTTTCGCCGAGTGGCAACAACACTGTTCACAAGGTGACGTCACGAGGTGTTGATCGTTGCAGACCTCTGCGAGAGTGTCACTTCTGGTCGAGACACAATAAATCACGTGGTCAGGTTGTGCGCTCGCCCCGCGTGAGATGCAATAGGGATTCCAGGAGGGCATTCATTCACGTGATCACTTCCTATCACGGACTCTGGGCAGGTAATTGGATTAAGACCTCCGTTCTTCTTTTTGCGCTTGAATTCCTTTGTCTAAGATGAACATTGAGGGTGAGGAGAGCTAGCGAAAGTAAAAGGACACAAGCAGCAACAAACATGCGAAGGAATTTATCGACCTAATTCCAGTTCCAATTTTTTCTTCACTTTCCTTATTTTTTCCCCACCACGAAAATTTCGTACACCCTTTTTTTATCCTGATGTAGCGGACTGGTGAAAATCCAATACCAAAGCATGGACTTGTATTGGGATTTATTTTTCATTTCTCCTTTTTGAACTTGGCATTTTGTCAACATTTGTTTTCTTAGTTTAGATTCAGATTTTTGTAATTTGTTTTTTATTCACGTTTCTGAGTCAAATTTTTATCTTTTGCTTTTCGTGTCTCATATTTTTTTTTAGTTCATTACTTTCCGCCTTTTTTTAATAATTTGAAAACTCGCAAGATTTTTATTCTCCGAAGTTTTATGGAATATCATTCAAAGTAACATTTTTCTTTAAACATAAAAATGTTATTTTCCTGAAAACTGTTGGAAATAAGCCATTGTATTAGTTTGCTTCAGTCACTATACCAGAAAAGTTTCCTGCAATTACCCTACAGTAACTATTGACTCCAGTTACTGTACTAGGGGCGGGGGTGGCTCAGTCGGTAGCGCGCCAGGCTCGTAATCTGTAGTTCCCAGGTTCGAGTCCCAGCTGGGTCAGCGTTGAGATTTATCTCCGAAAAATTCCCCGGCTTGCCCACGGTCAGTAGGGGACACCGATGGGCTTGGAAAGGCCGCCGTCCGTCGGATGGGACGTTAATCCGTGGCCCCGTGTGCGGGAGAGCCATACCCTGTGCACGTTAAAGAACACGCTGGATGGCCTTGACGGGAGACTACCATCTGTCTCCCAACAGCTGTTCCAGTGGGTCCCCTCCCCCAACCTTCTCTGAGCCTTCGGGGTCCTTGTGACCTGGCCATTTAGCCCATGGTGTGCAAAAAAGTGCCGCTCAGAGGTAAAACAACCCAACACTGTACTAGAAACTTTAGCTGTAAGCACTGTACAGTAATCATTTGCTACATCTACTGTACTAGAAACGTGTGCTCTAACTGCTGTATAGTTTTCACATTTTCTCATTAAATGAACTCCCCGCCCTGCCCACGGTCAGTAGGGGACACTATGGACTCGGAAAGGATGCCGACCGTCTGATGGGACGTTAAATCGTGGCCCTATGTGCGGAAGACCACTTGTGCACATTAAGGAACACTCTGTATGGCTTTGATTGGATTGATCTGTCTCCCAACAGCTGTCCTATGGATCCCTCCTCAACCTTCGCTGAGACTTCGGGATCCTTGTGACCTAGTCATTTAGTCGTTGTGTGCAAAAAAATAAAAATCGCCTCTCAGAAGTTGGGTTGGTTTACCTCTGAGCGGCACTTTTTGCACACCATGGGCTAAATGGCCAGGTCATATGGACCCCGAAGACTCAGAGAAGGTAGGGGAGGGGACCCACTGGAACAGCTGCTGGGAGACAAATGGTAGCCTCCTGTCAAGGCCATCCAGCGTGTTCTTTAACGTGCACATGGTATGGCTCTCCCGCACACGAGCCACAGCTTAACGTTTCATCCGACGGACGGCGGGCTTTCCAAGCCAACGGTGTCCCCTACTGATTTTGTGCAGGGTGGGGAGTTTTGCGGAGATAAATCTCAACACTGATCCAGCTGGGACTGGAACCTAGAAACTACAGATTACGAGCCTGGCGCACTACCGACTGAGCCATCCCCGCTTCCCTCTCAGAAGTGAAACGACCCAACCCATTAAATGCATGTTTTAGAAGTTATGGAGCTTCGTGATTAGATTGACACGAAATGGAAAATTCTCTAATATATTGGTAGGATAGTGTAATACGGTGCAGGCACCTTGGTATGGACAGTATAATATGTTGCAGGCACCTGGGTATAGGATGACCTGTGGAGGTCACCTTCACAGATAGACAGCAGAAACATCCGCTACTTTTGGGGATTCTATCCCAGGGCTCTTTATAGCCAAACACTCTGCTACTAAGACCTTAATCAATTCTTCTCCCAAGGGAAAAACGCACACACACAAAACAACAACGCATGCGTCATTGATAAAGAAAAAACATCTTTCGGTAATGATACCAAAGATTCAGATTATTAATGTCCTAAAACAACTTTTAACGAAACCTTTTAATGGACGTATATTTACATAGATGAAATTATTTTTGCCACTTTCGTGTAGTGAGGGGAAATAGTACTTTGTACGTGGTGTAGAAAGGCTGATGTGTTAAGTTTAATAAGGCAAAGAAGATAAACAGTTCTGGGCCTTTGCCGTAACACAAGGGTCTTGAATCTCGGATCTAATAACTGCGCTCTTTCTGCTTGATATCATAACGAAATAACAAGTTTACCAAAGCTGCCAACACTCCACGGAGTAAGGAAAAAGCTGAGTTGGGGATGAAATTTCAAAACGACTTGTGATTAGGAGTGCTCACTGTGTCACGCTTGGGTAACTTAAAAGATTGGGGATTTTTTCTTTTTCATTATCGACAAGGTGTGAGCAGACATTTGATGTTATATACATGGAAAACACTTTCAAGTGTTTTTAATATTTGGGGCTATGCTGCTTTAATGATAAGTTAAAAAAAGGTATTATAACAAGAATGTTGGTCCATTTAGGATAAGATTTTTTTTTAAGAGAAAGAGCTTGTATGCGTATTCAGAATTTCTGAATTCTAGAAACTTTTTGAATTTTCTTCAGCCACACTAAATAGAAAATAATGCGTATTGTGAGTTAGATTTTATTGATTTTGCTTAATTAAAAATGATTTTTTTGAACAACAGCATGTATTTTAAACGTTTGTTCTTCTAGATCAATACTATCATGTTGGAGTAGACGTTGGCTCAGGCGGTCGCACGCCAAACTTGTAATCTGTTGATCCTTGGTTTGAATTCCAACTATCCGAAAGCTTATTTTGCGACACGATTGTGGAACATGTCATTGACCAAAAAGAGCAATAGAGGAGCTTAGAAAGGTAGCAAGAAAGGATGAGAGCTTAGCCTTAGGCCTCGTGTGCAGGAAGATTCGGGTGTTTTACCTCTGCGGTACTTTTATCCACACAGTGGGCTAAATGGCCAAGTCATAATAAGGCCCTCAACGGCTCAGAGAATGTTAAGAGAAGAGAACCCACTGGACAGCTGCTAGAAGACAGATGGTACCTTCCCTTCAAGGCCATCTAGCGTGTTTTATAACGTGCACAGACTATGGCTCTCCTGAACATGGAGCCAGGGCTTTACGTCCCATCCGATGGAGACGGCCTTTCTGAGTCTATCGGTGTCCCCTTTTTGACCGAGGGTAGGGTGAAGTTCTTAGGAGATAAATCTCAACGCTGGCACAGTTGCGATTCGAACTGGATCACTTGAGATTGTGATCGTAGCATTCTACCAACTGACCCAACCCCCTCCTCTATGTGCAGGAGAGCCATACCCTGTTCACGTTAAGGAATAAGCTGGATGTTTTTGATTGGGTATTTCCAGGTGGGCGTAAGAGCTGTTCAAGGATCTCCTTCTTCTTACTACGTACTGAATTCATCGGTTGGGTTGTTTTACCTCCGAGAGGCACAATTTGCACATAATTAAATGGCCAGGTCACAAAGGATATATGACATAATTAAATGGCCAGGTCACAAAGGATATATGACATAATTAAATGGCCACGTCACAAAGGATATATGACAACATTAAATGGCCAGGTCACAAGGACACCGACGGCTCAGAGAAGGTTGAGGGAAAGAGGACATCTGTCTCCTAACAACTGGACAGCTGTTAGGAGACAAATGATAGCCTCCCGTCAAAGTCATCCAGCGTGTTCTTTAACGTGCACAGGGTATGACTCTCCCGCACGTTAAAGGGCACAGGGTATGACTCTCCCGCACGTTAAAGGGCACAGGGTATGACTCTCCCGCACGTTAAAGGGCACAGGGTATGACTCTCCCTTCCGACGGACGGAGGCCTTTCCAAGCCCATCGGTGTCCCCTACTGACCGTGGGCAGGGCGTCAGAGATAAATCTCAACGCTGACCCAGCTGGGACTCCAACCTGGGAACTACAGATTACGAGTCTGGCACGCTACCGACTGAGCCACCCCCGCCCATAGAAATCCCAGGAGCCACACTTGGAGGGTAGAGGGGGATAGGTTAGGTGAATACAGTGAGCAACTCCCAAAAACGGAACTCATTAGAGCGGTGCAATGGCTCTCTCCAGGGCAGGGTCTAGTAGGGGGTGGGGGTGGCAAGAAGGCATGCCCCGCTTGTATTGAGAATGCTATCAAGAGTAATGGTGGAACAAAATTATTACACTTGTGAACATTTCACGCATTTTTCAGGATTTATTTTAAAGAACTGAGGGTGAGATGCTTTATTGCAGTGGCAGTTCAGTTTCTTGCTCACACCCCAAACTTTTACTTTTTTCCGGATAGATTGCATCACTTAACACCCCCCCCCCCCTCCACTTATATTACATTTTCTAGATTCGGGCTGATTCTCTCTGATTCCTTCCCTTACCTCTAGGGGGCGCAACACCCCCACCAACCCCCTTTGACACGTCCATTGCGTTAGACTTAAGAATATTTGCTTTTTACGATTATTCTCTTGTTTTCAGTGGTTTGCAAAATGGTATTGGGGAAGGGGGTTACCGAAGTCGATTCATGAGATTTGTTATTCTAAGCATTCTTCTCTCTCGCACTCATTCCTCCATGCACAATTTAAAATAAAGCTCTTGTAACTATGGTGAAGCGATTGTTTTTTATACCTATGGGTTTTCTTAAAATTTCATTTGCTATTTTTATTCCTATAGGTTTTTTTATGTTACTTGTTTTTTTTGTAGTTTAATCCTTTCATAATGATCAGTCCACATGAGTGACTGATCCTCATGATTTAACTTTCGCTTATAGAGTTAAATTAATTTAAATTATTACTCTCTATTTTGCCTTAACCATTCGTCATTGAAGGCTTTCTTATTTACCAGGACTTGAATTTTCATGTGAATTTTGCTAAATTCTAAAGATTTTTCTTATAAGCATCTGAACGGTACCCAGTGCTGCCATTGTTTTACTTTTAAACTGTATATTCCGCTTTTTACTATAGATAAAGTTCAATTTTGTGAGTTCTGCCCACCATGACCCCCACCCATCCCGACACTTTAGTATAGACTCATTGCCCGGCGTTGTTCAAGTGGTTGGTGACGTTAGCGCATGTCTCATAGTCCTTGACTTTGTAACAAATTATCGAGATTTGTATTTCAACAATTTTAGTACTCTGTAATTTCCGATGTATGTGATTGAACGATCCCAAATTTCATAAGCGAATAACCCTTCCGTGACTCCATGTTGTGTTAAAAAATCAGGTCCCTAGCTGCAATGGGAACGCCTTATAAAACAATAATGCCTTTGGATGGCGGGAGAATCTGGCAAGGGCAGAAGATTTAAATATTAATTTCTCTTGCGTTCACAGTTAAATAATAAATAAATAAATACCCCCTCAAGCAGCTGCTTGCCACAGAGGTCTGACAGGAGCCTGTCAGTTTATATGCCATAGTAGAAGGTCTGTGAGGATGGCAGGACCTCAGCAGAAAAACAACACACACATCCATGCCTAGGGAGCAGAAAATGGCAACAATAAATTTGACAGCTATTATCGTTTTCCGTAGGAATAGCATGGTAAATAGTTTTATTTCTGACAAGCTCCCCTTTTGGATTTTCGACTTCAAATTTGTTACTGTAAACCGGACCTGAACCACAAACATTCTTTGAAAATTTAAGGCATCTACTATTATTTCCTGATGGCTACCATAGACACACACGCACACACAGACACCTTGTTTTACTATATAGATGTAAACAGTTTTCATCTAATGTAAAAAAGGAAAAGCTTGTTAAAAAAAGCGGTTCCACACTATGATCTATACCAGAGGGCGACATTGGATGAGAAAAAAAAAATGAAATTGCTTCTTCAAATTCACCGATATCAGTGAAATATGTATAAAATAAGAGTAATAGCGTTACAAGGAATATAAATAGCCTTTGGACTTTTTAATTTTTTGCTAATTCTCCTCTCTGCATCATTTGTGGTTTGGGGTTGGCTCAGTCAGTAGCAGACCAGACTCGCAATTTGATGATTCTACGTTCGAGTCCCAACTGTGCCAACGTTGAGATTTATCTCCTCTAATCCCCATCCACCCTCTGTGGCAAAGGGGAAACCGATGAGCCTGAAAAAGCTGTCGTACGTCGGACGAAGAGTTGACTCGTGGTTCCGTGTGCAGGAGATCATATCCCTGTGCACCCTATAGAACACGAAGGATGGGTCCCATCTGCCCTTCTAACAGTTGTCCACGCGGTCTTCTGTTACCAAACTGAACTCTTGGGGTCTTTAAGACCTGGCCGTTCACCCACTGTGTCCACAGAAGTGTTGCTCAGAAGTAAAACATTGAAATTTATATTATTATAAACATTACAACTAAAATCTGATTTTGAGTTGACTTAGATAACTATATATAGAACCTATAATTTCCAACTAAATATAAAATTCAAATAATTTACACTGTTTATAATTTTAGAATAAATAGGAAATGCGACTGGAAAGAATATATATTCATTTAAATAAAAGCAGCAAAATCTTGAATTTTTTTAATATAAAGTGAATAATAATAATAATAAAAACATTTTGAATGACTTGGTTTAAAATGCCCAGAGATACGTAAACCGTGTGCTTAATATTGTTTACCATCTCCTAAAGTGGCCGAGTGGTTAGCACGCTTGACTACTAATCTAAGGGATCTGGGTTCGAGCACCGGGTAAGGCATGGATGTTCGTGTCGTTTTTCTGCTGAGGTCCTGCCATCCTCTCAGACCTTCTTCTATGGCATATAAACTGACAGGCTCCTGTCAGACCTCTGTGGCAAGCAGCTGCTTCAGGGGGTATTTATTTTTATTATTTAAAGTCTATTTTTCCTTTGGTAAGAAACATTTTGGGAACAAACATAAACAACCCGTGATCATCACCTGCAACCTTTTAGAAATGATTGCAGAAAAGATTTAAAATACAAGAAAAAAGAGAAACGAAATATTTAATTATGATGTACTTTTGTCTTGAAAAACATCTTTCACAATAAACTATTCGAAGACTCTCATAAACCCAATTACTTTTGAAGAATAGTTTAATTAAAATTTTTGTATTCATTAAAAGGAATTTCAAATTTTAACAAATGATAGACATCATTAATAAGTTTACAATCAACTCTGTTCACAGTTTGTTGAAAGAAATAAAAAGCGTATGGTTCTTGTGCTAACAACTCTTTTACTCTAATTATTCTAGGTTGTTACTTTGATTAAATTTGTTTTCATGTTTGCACTTTTCTTCATATACTGTTTATTTTGTTTATAATTTTTCTGATGTTGCAGCATTTGCCTCAATTGCTATTGCTTCTCTACCATTGTTCTGATACCGTTGATTTCGTTTCTACATTCCTTTCCCTATATTTGTGATTATGGTATTCCTTATCCTGCCATTGCAATATTGTTATTCTGTGTCTTATTTTTACCATTGTTTTCCTTATCTTTGCTTCTTTTTGCAATTGTTTTCAAGTTGTTTTTATTCTCATTGTATTTATGTTGCCGTTTTTGCTCTCATTGTTATTGTTTTTATGTTGTTGCTTTTGCCTTCATTGTTATAGTTTTTATGTTACCGTTTTTGCTCTCATTGTTATTGTTTCTATGTTGCTTTTGCTCTCATTGTTATTGTTTTATGTTGTTGTTTTTGCTCTCATGGTTTTGTGCTGCTACTTTTGTATTCATCTGTCTTATATTGATGTTTTTGCCTGCATTGTTTAATGTTCCTGCTTTTGCTCACACTGTTTTATGTTAATGTTTATATATATATATCTGCATTTGCATTGATGCTTTTATGCTGCTGCTTTTGTATTCATCTTTCTTATATTGTTGTTTTTGCCCTCATTGTTTGATGTTCCTGCTTTTGCTCACACTATTTTATGTTAATGTTTTTTTTAATAACTGCTTTTGCTCTGATGCTTTTACATTGTTGCTTTTACTCTGATGCTTTTATGTTGCTGCTTTTATATTCATCTTTCTTATCTTGATGTTTGTGCCGCATTGTTTGATGTTCCTGCTTTTGCTCACACTGTTTGATGTTAATGTTTTTTTATCTGCTTTTGCTCTGATGCTTTTATATTGTTGCTTTTGGCCTCATTATTTTTATGTTGTTGCTTTTGCTTTCATTTTTTATGCTGTTGCTTCTGCTCTGATTGTTTTATGTTGCTGCTTTTGTTAAATTGTTAGGTCGTTTTAGTGTTATCCTAATTTTGCTCCTGTTTTAAAGTCCTTATATTGTTGATTTCTCTATCATTACTATTACATTGCTGTTTTTGCTATTTTATTGTCACGTTAGTTTGTTGCCCTATTTGCCATACTCTTGTATTGTAGTTGTGCTGTTGGTTTTGTAATCATTTTCCATGTAGGTTTTGCTATCAGTGTCATGACGCTGCCTTTATCATTGTTGCCTTATCACCTCGTTGTCCTTTTTTTACCATGTTTGTTTTATCTTTGGGTCTCTATGCCCACTGTCATTACTTTTATATTCTATCTTCCACGTTGTTATTTTCATATTTTAAAACTTGTCTTCATTACTTGTTTTTTATCCACCATTTTTTAACCAAAAATTTAACTCATAACTCTTAAAAGGAAACCTAAATAAAAATAAATTCAAGTTAAATGACTTTGATAGGCTACAAAAAAGTAACAAATGAATCTTGAAGGCTTAAGAAAGAAAAATAACACAAAATTTAAGTGGTTCAAACTTTATAGCTGTTGTTCAAAACAGGAACACGTATAGTCTCAAAGGTATATTCTGCTAATATTTTTTCAACAATTTTTTTTGGACTCAATGTTTCGAGCCCGAGCCCGATTAGAAGAAAAATATGTTTAACACTTCATGAAACGTATACAGAAATGCATGTCGCTAATCATTTGTTTTAATCATTCGTTTCATTTGTTTGTGTCTGGGTTAAAAGTGGAGTTCATAGGAAGGAGATTTGCGATCATATTTATTCTGAGTATTCTAGAATGGTTAAGAATTCTTAGAATAGTTTATTTTTTGTGGGGTTGAGGGCTTCTGTAGTAGGGCTAGGAGGACTGTTCATGATATTTATACTTTGGGTTAGAGGGACTTTCCCTCTGTTTCCATATGATAAGCTGATGATATTAACTTGAGAGATTTTATTGTCAGGATGTTTAGTTTTCTTTCTTTTCAACTGTCCTTTAGAGAGATGGATATGATCCATATAAACTTATAAGAATATCAAATTATATGGATATAATCCTTATAAACGCTAAGAATCATTCACTTATTAAAAATAAGGAATACGTAAAAAATAATTAAAGGCTTCATGGTGCTAATTTTTAATTGCTACTGTCTGACAAAAATATTGAAATTACAATAAAATAATATTTTGTTTTTTACTCATTTATTTTACAGTTGCAAGAAAAATCAGAAATTGAAATTATTGTGGGTCCGAGCCCGCCAGAGCCCACCAGAGCCCGAAGTCATATGCGCCATTTTTGAGCCCGAGCCCGCCAGAACATGAAGTCGTTTGCCCTGTTTTTGAGCCGGAGACCGAAATCATGTCTGACCTCCAAAACCCTTTTGGCTACTCAAATATTGTCTATTTCCTATGCATGCAAATGCTTCTAACGATCCCGAGCCCGCTACAACCCGAAGTCATCCCGTGCTATTTTTGATCCAGATCCTGCTAGAATACGATGTCTGAGCTATTTTTGAGGGCAAACCCGCTAGAACTAAGTCGTCCGCTCTTCATTTTGAGCCCGAAACCGCCAGAACATGAAGTCGTTTGCCCTATTTTTGAGCCCGAGCTCGCCAGAACATGAAGTCGTTTGCCCTATTTTTGAGCCCGAGCTCGCCAGAACATGAAGTCGTTTGCCCTATTTTTGAGCCCGAGCTCGCCAGAACATGAAGTCGTTTGCCCTATTTTTGAGCCCGAGCTCGCCAGAACACGAAGTCGTTTGCTCTATTTTTGAGCCCGAGCCCGCCAGAACATGAAGTCGTTTGCCCTATTTTTGAGCCCGAGCCCGCCCGAACATGAAGTCGTTTGCCCTGTTTTTGAGCCGGAGACCGAAATCATGTCTGACCTCCAAAACCCTTTTGGCTACTCAAATATTGTCTATTTCCTATGCATGCAAATGCTTCTAACGATTCTTCATCACAAAATATTTGTTCAAACATTAAACCGATTCCAACGCACACGAAACTAAATTCGAAATGAACGCAATTTATCGAAATCCACTGCTTTTACAGGCCATTCACTGCTTAACAGGCATTGAACATAACGTGTCTCAGGAATGCATCAGAGTGCATAATCGCAGCATAAAAGAAGGAGGGGATTACGGTAATTAAACGGTTCTCTTTTTTAATTCGCTTCGTCGAAGAATGTCCCTATCTCTGGTAATGGGCTGTTATTTCAGACGAGGTACTTTCGGTTCAGTAGGACTTCTTTGTTAATGACTCTGTGTTTTTCGGAGTGAATGGATGTGTGTGTTCGACTTGCTTTCAGGATCTACAAGAGGACTATCATCAGCCAGATTCCGAATTAACGTGCTCATAAGCACCCTCTCGACAGTTTGTGAAGTCAGTACGAGTTAGTGTATATAGTAGTCGTCGTCAAATTAATTCAAACGGAGACCGTTTTCTCTTATGGACACATTTGAATGTTTGTTAACCCTTTTCTTTTGTTAAATACGCATTTTTCTGTAGAGGTATTAGTTGTTATTCTGTTTGCTTTTCATTTCGTTAAAGATAAGTTTGTTTTCTACCCTGTACAAATTAATGGAATTTTTCGAGTAGGAAAAGACGTTAGGACTGCAATATACACTGTCCTATCAAATTATTAGAGAATTTCCATGTTATGTCAATGGGAATCGAATTCAGAAGCTCTATAACTTTTAAAATGTTCTATCAATGGAAAAATATGACTGAAAATAAATTAAAGAAAGTAATCAAATCTATTTAAACAATATTTGTGTAGTATTCAAAGAGTTATGGAAGCTCTTATGACGTATTACTATTTCACAATAGTAATACGTCATAAGAATTTATTTCAGAAATTAATTAAAACTTAAATATTGTTTTATTTAATGAAATATTTTAGTTTTGCTGTTAGAATGATCCCGCTCGCAGCAGTGACCGAATTAAGAATTCATCAAATTTTTTCCAAAGTATCATCTATGTATTATTTTACTTAAAAAATACCAGTAAGCCAAAGCTTATCAGCGGGAATGTAGTATATGGTTTTAACAGATATGATCCAGATTACATCAATATATGACATAAAATGAAGGAGAAAAAAATGAAAAAAAAAACAATAAAAAAAGGTTTCCGATAAAAAAAAACATTTTTATAAAACAAAAAAACATTGTTGAATATTCCAGCTTCCATAACTCCTTAAATACTGAACGAATATTGTCGAAAATCGAGATTTAAATAGATTTGATTATTATCAACCTTATAATCAATCACATTTTCTCCATTAAATGACTCCCTGCCCTGCTCATGGTCAGTAGGGGACCCCAATGGGCTTGGAAAGGCCGCCGTCCGTCGGATGGGACGTTAAACCGTGGCGTTGTGTGCGGGGAGAGCCATACTCTGTGCACTTTAAAGAACACGCTGGATGGCCTTGATGGGAGGCTGCCATTTGTCTCCCAACAGCTGTTCCAGTGGGTTTCCTCCCCCAACCTACTCTGAGCCTTCAATGTCCTTGTGACCTGGCCATTTAGCACATGGTGTGCAAAAAAGTGCCGCTCAGAGGTAAAACAAGCCAACCCAATCCATTAAAATGCATGTTTAAGACGATATAGAGCTTCGAAGTTAGATTCCTAGCGAAATAAACATGGAAATTGTTAGGATAGTGTATATTCTGAAATATTTTTAGTATTAATTAAGATATCACTCTGAATTTAACATCGATAATTTCAGACTGATGTGTTACTTAATATTTTTACACATACGTCGAAAAAAATCTCTTCAATTAAATCTTTAGTATTATTTTAAAATACCTGTTAAAAAACACTTAATTCTAATCAGATTAATGATGGATAAAAATCTTCATTCAGTGGAAAAATGTGACTAAAGATAAATTAAAGAACGCAATCAAACCAGTTTAAATCTCTATTTTCAAACAATATTGAGACTCTACAAATCTTAGCCTTTTTAACGTGAGTTTAATTGCTGAAAAATGAAGGAAAAATGAATATCGAATCACTTTATTTTTAGTTATTTTTTTTAAACTTTCATTTCTTTGAGTTGACAACTCAATTCATTGATTTTGCGTTCTGAGACGTAAATTCGATTGGTTATTTCCCTGATATGACATCGCTAGAATTTTCCAACGACGTAGGAAATTTTAGTTGTATGTGTGTTTTTTTTTTGTCAGGTTTGAAGTCGTTTGGCTCTTCTGTGCATGACATATCGTTTTTTGAATCTTTTTTGATGTGATAGATCGATTGGATTTATTATTTGTTAACGCAAGTTCTTTAAATTTTTTCTGGTGTGATATATTTTCATTTCTTCTTGTTTTTTATATTGCATCGATGGAAGTCATTTCTTGACGCAACTAACATTTAATCATTACTTTTTAATATAGTTCATAGAGTGGATTAATTGTTTTCTGATGCAAGTTTTTTTATTTGGCTTTTCGATGTGGCAAAATATAAGAATATTTTCAGTTCGTTTGGGTGGTTTTTACTTCTGAGCGCCACTTTTTATGACCACAATGGGCTAAATGATCAGGCCACAAGGGCTCAAGGTAGGGAAAGGTGACCCACTGGACAGGAAATAAATGGGAAGCCTATCGTCACAGACACCAAGCTTGTTCTTTAAAGTGCAGAAGGTTAAGGTCCACAGAACCACGCCTTAAAACCCCATCCGACGGACGGCGCCCTTTCCAAGTCCATCGGTGTCCCCTTTCTGACCGAAGGCAGGGTGGGGGTTTAACGGAGATGAGTCTCAACGCTGAACAGTTACGTTGGGTTGTTTTACCCCTGAGCGCCACTTTTTTTGCACACCATGAGCTAAATGACCAGGTCACATGGATCCCGAGGGCTCAGAGAAGGTTGGGAGAGGGAACCCACTGGAACAGCTTTTGGGAGACAGATGGTAGCAGCTCGTCAAGGCCATTTAGTGTGTTCTTTAACGTGCACAGGATATGGCTCTCCCGCACATGGGGCCACGGCTTAACGTCCCATCCTACGGACGGCGACCTTTCCAAGACCATCGGTGTCCCCTTTCTGAGTCTCAACGCTGAACAGTTAGTACTCGAACCTGGGATTTACAGATGACGAGCCTCACCCGATATCGACTGTGTGAGACTCCGCATCCTGATCTGAGAACGGATATGAAAAGCAAGTAGTTAATCTATAAGCAATAGCTAGTAAATAATTGGAAAAGAGATATTAAACAAATATATTTTACGATATTGTAAGCTTCTTGCATATTTCTTTCTGCAATACAATTTACAATTTATTCACTTTCTTCTGGTACAATGCATTTTGATATTTTTACATTTACCATTTACAATATGCTTACAGGAATCATTGTAATATTTTTACATTTCACATTTACAATGTGTTTACAGGAATATAATGTACAATGCACTGTATGTAATTACAATCAGTATAGACACACGGAGGTAAACTCATTTGTGGGGTAGTGTGGCAAGCAGCTGCTTGAGGGGGTATTTATTTATTTATTATTTATTTTTAATAATATTCATCATATCGTTTCTTTTACATATGTGGCTTACATTACGGAAATTTTTATGTATATTGCATCAACTGGGGTGTAAAAATGTCGAAGATTATTTACAAATATTAGTTTTTTTTCAAGTGTCAGATCAATTGTTATCCGTTTCTTAATTTTTTGATAAAAATTTTTATATCTTAAATATTTTATATAACTTAGGATCAAATTATAAATTTCTAAACATAAATAGATGTAATGGTGTGGTGATAATATTTTTCATAGCCATAAACTCTACTAATAATAGATTTTCTGATAACCTGGTATGTCTACTACAAAATGGCTAACTTTTTGTTTGTTCCCAGATTTTCGCAAGTGTTTCATTGAGTTAAATATACACACTACAGGAAATAAAAACTGCAACACTTGCAAGAAGTTATGTAAATGTGCCGATATTTAGAGAGGCGGTTTGTAGGACGATCAAAAAGTTTAGAGAGGCGCGAGTTGACGTCACAAGTGCGGCAGTCAAACACAGATAAAGGCAACCAAAGCTCCCTGGTTGACAAAATGTTGTGAAAATTGTTCTAGACCGCTAAAGATGCACTTACGCAGACGTCGACAACCGTTCCAACAGTTAACACACTTTGAGCGTGGAAGAATCAACGGCGTTAGGGAAGCTGGTTTGTCGTACAGAGATGTGGCCAGCCTTGTTGGCCGTAATCCACCATCGTACACATATGGCGCTAGTGGGTTCAAGAAGGATCCAGCACATGACGACAAGGATCAGGAAGACGTATGACCGTTGAATGATAGGGCCTCTATATGCGATGCATGGCAGTGCGTGACAGATTCGCGACTACAACACAACTGCAAAAGGACTGGCAACAGGCTTACCAGGTGGACGGTAAACAACAGGCTTTTGCAAGCCTATCCTCCGGCACTACGTTTGCCCCTCACATCTGCCTACATGCAAACACGTCTTCAATGGTGTCGCCTCAGACAGAACTGGAACGAACAAGAGTGGAGTACCGCAGTGTTTAGTGACGAATCTCGTTTTTGTATTGGTCAGCACGACGGTAGACAACGTGTTCGCCATCATCCAAAGGAAAGGAACGCCACCCAATGTGTGCGACATCGTCACACAGCTCCAGCACCTAGTATCTTGGTGTGGGATGCCATTAGTCGGACATTTCGGTCAGAACTGGTCATCATGGGATCTCTAACTTCCCAACAATAAGTTGCCTACATTTTGAAGCCAGTGGCTGTTGCATTTGTTCAGCAGCAAGGAACCTTTTACCAGCAAGATAACGCCCATCCCCACACAGCCCACACAGCTCGCATTAGTCTGCAATATCTACACGAGGAAACTTTTCAGGTACTGCCATGGCCAGCACACTCGCCGGACCTTTCACCCAAGAGGTGCGCCAACCACTGTCGCTGAAATGGAACAGCGACTTTTCCAAAAAAAAATAGGAAATATTACCGGGTAGGTAAAGTGGTAATTTTCCATATTTTTTTGGATAATGTAATCAATCCACATCTCAGTTATACTGAAAGCTGCCTGTGTTTCAATAAAATGGCATTAATCCTTCCAGGTGTTGCATTTTTTTCCCTGCAGTGTATATAATTCTCTTAATTTCACAATTTCTAGTGACCAGTAGCATTGATTTACATTGCCTCTCTTTTTTTTTCATAATACATAGAATTATATGATTTTGAACTCCTTCTAGGAGTTTAATGTATCTCTCATAAGATTCCTCTTCCCTCAAGGATAGAAGTCCACAGTTTAAATAAGATTTCATCCAGGCATTGTAAACAATTTTTAGAAGCGAAAAATCTCCACTTTTCTTGACGTAATAAATTTAAGAGATGATTGCATTAATTTTTTTTTCATACTTCATCTATTTGTAAATTCCAAGCCAATTTTATATCTTCATTTTTCCTAAATAACAGTAACTTTCCATTCCTTCATTACACTCCGAAATGCATAGTATGAGTCTAGTATTCTTAAAAGATGCAAAAATTTCCCTCTGAAAGTATCCGGTTCATTTTCTCTAATTCTGATATTCATATATTTTGTCTTTTCAATATTTAAAATGAATTTGATTCTTTGAAACTAATCTTCTAATTTTTCCACAATTTGATTTTATCTGATTAGTTAATAAATCTTCCCTATTTGCAAAACTGGAAGTCATATCATCAACAATTGTAATTATTTTACTGTATAAATGCAAGTTGCAAAGATCATTAATTAACCCTTTCAGGACCATAAGGTTTCTAAGAGTAAATATTAGTATATAACTGTTTATTTTTGTTTGTTTAGACGTAAAATAAATAAAAATCATAAGAAAAATACATAACTATGTGTAGTTTTTTTCGAATTTTATGGGAAATATTTTTCCCAATGGACTATAAAGGTAACACAAATTATAGTTAGGCTTATTATGCAATGTCTTTTATTTATTGGTTTATTAGAACAAAATGTTAACTAAAATAATACAAAATTATGAAATAAAATTACTATACAAAATGATGTGCTAATTATGATATTCTGCGAAGCAATTTCTTTTGGTAGTGAGGCAAAGATGGACATTGCACATAGTACATATATTATGCGTCCTGACATTTTGTTTGTTTTGGTTTTCTAAACGTTACCGTTTACGTAATTGCGTTCGGCATACGTTCTATTTTGACATTCTGTATAAAAAATGCAGATAAGGTTGTAATTAAATACAACAATCACCAATTTTAAAATTGGAAAAATGTTTCCCTTAGTCGTGAAAGGGTTAAATTAAAAACAATATTTATCACAGCACCGATTCTTGCAACGCTCCGTATTTGATTATTATTTCTTCACTTAGACACTTTCTAATTGTAACTTTTTTTCCAGCCCTATTAAATAGCTACCCAACCATTTCAACATAGTTCCCCTAAAATCGGTTTTCTCCAATTTAAATATCCAAATTTAATGGGAACCAGTATCAAAAGCTTTTATAATATCTAAAAATATTAATGCCGATTTTTATTTTTATTTAACTTCGTAAAAATTCTGAATCAACACCTTCTGTTCCTACACCTTTTTTAACATTCATAAAAAAAAAATATAAATAAATACCCCCTCAAGCAGCTGCTTGCCACAGAGGTCTGACAGGAGCCTGTCAGTTTATATGCCATAGTAGAAGATCTGAGAGGATGGCAAGACCTCAGCAGAAATACGACACAAACAGCCATGCCTTACCCGGGGCTCGAACCCAGGTCCCGTAGATCAGTAGCCAAGCGTGCTAACCACTCGACGGCTTTAACATTCATACTGATTTAGATTTACCGAAAAATGATATTTCTTCTTTAGGAAGGAAACTATTTCTAGTTTTATCACTTTTTCATAAATTTTGGAATTAACCGATAACGAGTCTGTAGTTTAAATTGAAGAGATTTTTTTTCGACGTATTTGTTCAACTACCATGCAAGATATCACCCTGAATTTAACGTCGATCGATTTCAGAAGAGAAATTGTCTTGAGTCGGGTGGGATACGAACCAACGACCTCCTGATGTCGGGTATTGTGACCTGACATCAGGTGCTCTGACCACTGACCTACCGGCTGTCGATCAAGATCTCCTCTAATTGATGCTATGAACTTTCTACCTACAGTATACAATGTTCTGTATCTCTTGAAGGTATTCTCCCAGCTGCTCTCAACCTCAAGAAACAATATATGTCATGAAGATGGCATGCATTTTCTGAGTATACAATTGATTAAATTGAAGAGATTTTTCGACGTATTTATCAGACGTATTACATTATCGACGTATTATGTTAAGAGGAGGTCTAGGGTTCGAATCCCAACCAGTTTCAAGATAATTTTTCCTCTAAAATGATCGACGTTAAATTCAAAGTAATACCATCCATGGGTTTGTAATTTTGCAAACTCCTAACTTCGCCTCATTTATGGATAGGTATAACAGTTGCAGTTTTCAAGACAGCTTGAAAAATGCCTTTCTGTATGGATTTATTTATCAATAAACATAAGATATTTTTAATTCTTGATAACGTTCCTTTACTGTTTGAATTGCAGTACTATCCATCTCCACTGACTTATAAATTTCTTACTACATCCTAAATTTGATATTCAAAATTATGTCCAACAAAAACTGTATTTCTCGTACTGCCTTCTACGTCAAGATTCCTGGTATCTCTATCAAATCCAGCCGCTGACTGTATTAACTCATTTACAATCGCTGGTTTTAAATTTTTTATATCTACAAGTGACCCTTTCTTACAATTTTTTACCTGAATCTTCTGGTATTAATATTAATTCTTTAAAGACGTCTTCTATATCTAAATTTATAACCTAATCCAAATTTACATCTCCAAAATTCCGTTTAACTCATTAAAATTTTTTATTAAACTTTATAGTCGTGTTTTTCTCTATCTCTATTAACGAAAAAACTAATTCCATCGAGGCTAAGCCTATAAAAAAAGACCCGTTAAAAATAATAATATAATATAAGTTTTACATTTACAGTACTTTTATAAACATGTGGTCAAGACACTGTCATTGCGGTTAAGTAACTTCCTGATGAGTGGAGTTGAAACTATTTGTTTTAAAGACATCAATGCATTTCTTAGAATTATTTCCATCATTTAATATATCATTATTTATGTATCCCAACATTATTTCATACATGTCATCTATAAGACCGGCCCGTGGCCGAGTGGTTTGCGTGTTTGGTTACTGATCAAAAGGACCTGGGTTTGAATCCCCGGTAAAGCGTGGATGTTTGTGTTGTTTTCTGCTGAGGTCTCGCCTTCCTCACAAACTTAATGTGGCGTATAAATTAACAGGTCCTGTCAGACCTCTGTGAAAGCTGCTGCTTGAAGAGGTATTTTTTTATTATCATTTATAAGTACTAATATATTATCTAGTTCATCAGAAAATTTTGAAATTGAATATTCATAATATTCATGTATATTGTATATTGCCAACAAACAAATCTTTACTGCATTAGAAGTAATTGTAATATGTAATGCATCTGCAGTAATAGTATCAATATCTATATTTTGAGCATTAATATTAACATATGTTTTTACATATACAATTACACCATTTACAATTACAACAATTACACAATTACAATATATAATAAAGGGCGGGGGTGGCTCAGTCGGTAGCGCGTCAGGCTCGTAATCTGTAGTTACCAGGTTCGAGTCCCAGCTGGGTCAGCGTTGAGATTTATCTCCGCAAAATTCCCCGCCCTGCCCACGGTCAGTAGGGGACACCGATGGGCTTGGAAAGGCCGCCGTCCGTCGGATGGGACGTTAAGCCGTGGCCCCGTGTGCGGGAGAACCATACCCTGTGCACGTTAAAGAACACGCTGGAGGTCCTTGACGGGAGGCTACCATCTGTCTTCCAACAGCTATTCCAGTGGGTCCCCTCCCCCAACCTTCTCTGAGCCTTCGGGGCTCAGAGAAGTGTTGTGACCTGGCCATTTATGTGACCTGGTGATTTATGTGACCTGGCCATTTAGCCCATTGTGTGCAAAAAAGTGCCGCTCAGAATTAAAACAACCCAACAATATACAATTACACCAGATTTGTGAAAACTAGATGGATCGATAAGGGAACAAAGAACTGTAAAAAATCAGGGGATGTGCAAAATATTTCTAATTGAGGAAATATTTGTTGGTTCCAGTTGTTTTTGCTTCTGCTGCTGTTGATGATGATGCCGAAAGTGGTGATGAAAGTCTCCATTTTTTGGTAAAACTTTGTTTGAAATAGTACAGAAAGTAAGAGTATTCGCATATCAAAGCAACAATGTTGTTGAAATGTTATATATATATATATTTCAAGTCTTCAGTGTTAAATTAGTAGAAACACAATAGAATAGTCATGAAATCTGGTTAGTCGTGAATTACCAGTAACATGTCAGAATAGTCATGAAAGCTGGTTAGTCATGAATTAGTAATAACCCATCGGAATAGTCATGGAAAGCAGGTTAGTCATGACTCAGTAGTAACATGGCAGAATTGTCTTGAAAGCAGATTTATCATAAATTAGTAATAACACATCAGAATAGTAATGGAAGCAGGTTAGTCATGAATTAGTATTAACCCACATAATAGTCATGAAAGCTGCGTATGACTACGACGATGATGATGACTTTATTAAGTAAAGCTCCGTCCCATGGCCGAGTGGTTAGCGCGCTTGGCTACTGATCTAAGGGACCTGGGTTCGAGCCCCGGTGTAAGGCATGGCTGTTTGTATCGTTTTTCTGCTGAGGGCCTGCCATCCTCTCAGACCTTCTACTATGGCATATAAACTGAGAGGCTCCTGTCAGACCTCTGTGGCAAGCAGCTGCTTGAGGGGGTATTTATTTTATTTTATTTATAAAGTAAGAGTATATATATATAGGGGTAGCAATGTTCATTATACATACTTCAAGCAATGCTGAATTAGTATTAACACGTCAGACTGCCTAAAAACAAATTAAAGTGCATTGATATTTTCCTCTCTTAGGTGCTTAAACAACACATCTCTCTCCAACTATGAGAAATCGAGCACTTCTCTTATCCCATCTGATTCAACAGCGATTTCATAACCAACACTCTAGTTTCATCTTCCTTCAACAAACTCGTAAAGTCATTCATAATAGATTCATTTTCATTCTTCAGTGAGCATTGCTGACATTACTTTTTCTCAAAAGCTTCCCAAAACCTCTGACAGATTTTTCTCGATGATTAGTCGACAAATTTAAAGGAGGCTGTATCTTTTTTTCTCTCACTTGTCTCTTTTCTTACGTTATGTTTTTCTTTGCCTTTTGCATATGATGGATATGTTTGTCAATAAACCAATTTCCAGACTGCTTTGGTACACGAAGTAAAAGAAGTTTCCTCGTTTCCAAAGATAAAATGTCCTGTCCGGTAATGATGTAGCTCGCAGAGAAAGTCTATCCTTGCCTGGCAAGCAAAAACATCCTGTGAAACATTCATTGTATTGTCAACAAAGCATAGTTCGTTTAAAGAAAAACAAAAAAAAAAGATGCTGATTCCACTCCATAAAATAGCACTTTAGGTTAACTCATTCGAAATGAAAGAACATTTAAAATGAAGTTTTCTTTATCTTAATAAGGGGGACTGGGGGAGGGAGAGGGGGAAATTACGTATCAAGTCATTCAAAGCGTTTCCGTTTTGATCTTATGAAAAACGTGTTTATAATTTGCAGGTTTAAATTAGTTTTTTTTTGTGTTTGGATATTCACTTTACTCTCTGTTCAATCAGATTTTTTTGCGATGCTTCTGGGAAGATTTCGGAGAAACAAGTGCTGTGTAATCGAACTTTACATGCTGTTTCCATTTAAGGATGTGCAGGAGGAATTACCTCAGTCGTAGCGCTCCAGATTTCTAATTTGTAGTTCGAGTCCCAACTATGCCTGGATTCAGATTTACTTCCGTTAACCTCTATCTTGTCGTTGGCAAGAAAGTAGACACCGATGAGCTTGGAAAGGTTGCTGTTCGTCAGATGGGACGTTAAGCCGTGACTCTGTGTAAAGGACAGCTTGGGTTATTTTACCTCTGAAGGACACTTTCTTTTGCACACAATGGTCTTCATGGCCAGGTCACAACGACCCCAAGGGCTCAGAGAAGGTTGGGGGAAAGTGACCCACTGGATAGAGCTTGGGTTATTTTACCTCTGAGCGACACTTTCTTTTGCACACAATGGTCTTCATGGCCAGGTCACAACGACCCCAAGGGCTCAGAGAAGTTTGGGGGAAAGTGACCCACTGGACAGCTGTAAAGAGACAGATGGAAGCCTCCTATCAAGGCCATCGAACGTGCTCTTTAGCGTGAACAAGGTATTGATCTCCCGCACATGGGGCTACGGCTTTAGGTCCCATCCGACGGACGGCGGCCTTTCCAAGCCCATCAGCGTCCTTACTAACCGAGAGCAGGGCGGGGATTTTTTCGGAGATAATTTTCAATGCTGGACAAGATGAGACTCGAACCTGGGAACTGCAGATTGAGAGCGTTGCGCTCTACTGGCTGAGCCACCAGCCCTGTGGGGAGGCGAGTCATACCCTGTGCACGTTAAAGAACACGTTGGATGGCCTTGATGGGAGGCTTCTATCTGTCCTTCCTCCAACCTTCTCTGATCCTTTGGGGGTCCGCGTGACCTAACCACTTATTCCATTAAGTATAAATAGCACAGCTCAGAGATAAAATAACCCAACCCACAACTCAATTTATTAAGAATATGTAAGCGAAATAATAATATTTCATGTTTATAACGTTTTAATGTAAAATAGTATAGTAAACATCGAATCCTTCAAGTCTGGTGTTGGCTCAGTCGCTGGTGCACTTGGTGTGGTGGTGGTGCTGAGGGGGGGGGGGGGGGGGGGGCGCAGATTTTTACTTCGTCACGTGTAATTACGTATGCTGCGGACTGAACTGCGTCGAATGTTGTGTTGGACTGGATGACATAAATTTCGCTCTTTAGCAGAGTAGATCAATTAGTCCCTTATTTTCCTTCACTCTTACTCAGGTGAAATCACAGGTTCGCGGGTGTTACACCCGTACCGATATATGCCTCAGACTTGCTTGCTAAGTGATGTGTAGAAAGGTGTCCAACAATTCAAGCACGAGAGTAATATATGGACGACAGAGTTTATTTACATTTATGCATTACATATTTATTTATATTTATTACATTATTATTACATACATGCTGGAGATGAGCCTCTATTACGTGGGGCTTTACTACTACAAACATTCATGCAATATGGTGGAAAAATGATCTTCACAGATTCTCTTTACAGACCTCAAACTCGGCGAAAGTATATTCAATCCTTGCCTGCAACCTGATTCACCCAGAACCGTAACACAGTTCACACAGAACTGAACCCTGGTTAATACAGAACCGTATCTTGGTTCACACTTAACCGAACCATCTTCTCAAAAAACAAAACCCTCTTCTTAAGGGTTTTGTTTTTTGAGGAAGAGCGACGTCCCTTGACGCGTGTTCAAACATCCTTCCAGTTTGACAGCGACGCCCATACTGTTTTTCATTATTGCCGCGCTTGTCTCCGCACTGGTTGGTCACGTGACACGAAGGTTGCCAGATCACTAATTTCTAAAAAAATCGCTGCCAGATATTTTTTCTCAATTCTGTAATCAACCGTAGTGTTCGGATACTTTTTTGAGCGACTGTACTCGCGCCAGAGGCTAGTCGTAAATAGTCGTAAAAGTGCCTTTCGTCCGGTGAGCACACCCAAGTCAGCCAGCTCAGACCCGAAACTCATGAGTCACATCCCCCATCAGCACTTCCACCAATACACTTAATACAGATGTATATATTTACAACGATAAAAATAACAACAAAAATACAATAATAAATAAAAATATATAAATTAGAGGGACATTACACTTGGATCATAATCTCATGTTCTCAGATTCCGCTCTCTACTGTGCCTCCATTGAGATTTTCTCTGCTCAGTCACATTCTGTCTTTGATAAGAGAATGGGCACCGATGGACTTGACTCAGTCGACAACGTAGCAGGCTAGTTGCGAATTTTGAGTACCCCTCTGTCTACTTTGAGATTTTCCCCATTGATCCGTAATCTCCGTACTCTTGCCTCAGTGGTAAAGGCACAGCAATGGGTTCGAAATAGCCGCCTCCGTCAGATGGAAGTTTAAATCGTTGCTCCAAGTGGAGAAAAGTACAGTCGCTCAAAAAAATATCCGAATACTATGGTTGATTACAGAATTCAGGAAAAATACCTGGCAACCTTTTTTTTTTTTTTAAATTAGTGACCCTTCGTGTACAATACACGAAGGTTGTCAGATCACTAATTTAAAGAAAATCGTTGCCAGATATTTTTTCTGAATTCTGTAATCAACCACAGTGTTCGGATATTTTTTGAGCGACTGTACCATACACACGTTAAAGAAGAACACTGCATGGACTTGATGGAGGCATACCATTCCATCTGTCTCCTAACAGCTGTCCAGCTCTGAGTGGTCGGGGATTCGAACCTGGGAACTATAGATTACGAGTCTGATGCGGAATTGACTGAGAAAAAATTCAACTGGTGAAAGTATAGACACTACTCATCAATTGAAAAAAAATTGTCCCTCAAGCAGTGGTATGACAGGAGCTATCCATTCAATATATCTTATAGGATATTTGTGAGGAAAGTGAGTTTTCAGCAGAAAGACAACCCCCCCCCCACAAAAAAAAAAAAAAAAAAAAAAAACATCCGTCAAAAACCCGGGACTCGACCACGAGTTTCTTTGATCAGTACAGTACTATGCAAATTAGTTGGGACAAGCGAAGCCTGGAGAAACTCTTCGATCCGGCCACATCCAGTAATCCTCCAAACACCCACCCAAGGTCATGTTTTGGGGATGTTTCACAGATTCCGGGCCACAGACGCTTCCCCCCATTGAAGGAATGATGGACAGCAAAAAGTACATAGGCGTTCTGGAGGCGAAAATGGTCCCAACACTACAGAAGCTGTTTCCTAACGGTGATGGGTATTTCAACAGGATCTGGCTCCATGCCACAATTCTCAGCTTGCTAAGAGCTTCTTTACCCAGCAACATTTGAAGGTATTGGAGTGGCTAGGAAATTCACCCGATCTAAACCCCATTGAAAATTTGTGAGCCATTATTAAACCGTGCATATCTAAGATGGATTGCACGACGAAAACCAAAATGATAGAAAGTGTCATGAAAGTGTGGTACCACGACCCTGAAGTGAAGGAGATGTGTGGAAAGCTAGTGGCATCAATGGTTGAGAGGGTGAAAGAAGTAATTAAAGCTAAGGGGGGTCGCATTCACTATTAACTACACTATTAAACAAATAAATGTTTTAGTTGTGTCTTTGTTACTGCATTTTCCTATTGTCCAAACTAATTTGCACAGTACTGTAGCTATACACACCAACCATTAGGCCACCAGAACGATTCACTAGCTAATGCTAATAATAAATTTTTATCCTTTCAGAGGAAGAAAAAAGCATTTCTTAATTTTCTGACTTTTATTGCCAGGGATATCATTCCATCACATAACAACAAGTCCTCCCCCTCAACCCATAATTCGGATGTTTTATGAAAAATTTTAAACTTCCCAAACTTATCTTTATAATCTAACTATTCCTTACACACAAGCTCCATACTTCGCTGTAAAAAAAAAGGTTTCAAAATTTGTAACTGAATTCCAGTCTTCCGTAAATTAGATGTTTCAACAACCAATTGCAAAAAAAGTAAGTTTGTTTTTCAACCAGACGTGAAGCCCAGAGCGTATCAAGTGAGCATGTTTAATCACCAAGTTTTCTTCTCTCTTTTTCTTCCTAACTTGACAGAGAAGACCAAGTATCAGTTTCTTTCCGAAATGTTCTTCCCAGATTGACGACGGAGCAAGACTGCTTGCTCCCCCATCAGCCAAGCTCGTGGTGTGAGGATGCAGTGTTCATTTGACTATGGGAAGCTGGAGAGGGATCAAGTATCGTCAGCCGGAGAAAATTCCGTGGACAAACACCCTGTCTCAAGGCAACGGGAGCAAACTGCTAATGACATACTGCCAAAGTGAACAAAGCTGCGACTACCACCCGCTATGTGTCGCTATAATCGCTTGCGCAAACAAGCTGCTCGTTTCCGTTGTCTTACCTCTTCCCTTACTTCCTTCCTGCACCCCGATGTTGACGGAGGCCTAGGACATTAAAGTAGAGATTTGTGAGTTTACCTTGAAGCCCAAAGACGCCTTTCTCCTTCTATCATTCTTCCCTCTCCTCTTCTTCCTCCCACGCACTTGCTTTCCATCTTCTCCCTCCCATCTTTTTCTCATCTCTTTCGCTCTATCCCCTCACAACTCCCATCTCCCGTTTTCCAGCATCCCATCTCTCTTTCTTTCAATCTATCTACCAGTAACACAAGAGGTTGTAAAGATCTAAGTCTGTCGTACGGAACCATCGTAAACGTCATTATATATGAGATGCGTTGTTGACACCAGTTACTCAAGCGAGGCTGTGGATGTTTCCAGCATCCGCGTATTGAAGAACGACGCGTTGGGGCGAAGCACAACTTGTGGCATCAACGCAAAAGCAATTCTCATCTTTGGGGTCGTGGGCGAAACCTCGAAACGGAAACACGCATATCACGCGGAACGATATTCATTTGTTCCTTTGAAAAGCACTGCACTGTTGCTAGAGTTCATCAAGTTGCAGATGTCAGAGAGAAAATAATAAAAAAGGATGCATTCTCTAAAATACAGGGTGTACTATTTAAAATGCAACCCAAACAGCAGAGCTGTTTAAGTAATTAAAAAAAACTATCTTTCTTTTAGAGTAAACCTACTGACAATACTAGGATTTAGAATGATGGGTGACTACTCACCCTGCGAACATAGCAGCTTCCTTGCAGGACTTCTTTGGTGAGCACATTGTCCTGCCACCACGATGCCCAAATCTCGCACCACATGACTTTCTTCTGCGGGTATATCTTGAAATCCCAAGAATTTTACTTCATATTGTTGTTTAACAAATAAACAATATTGATACAGCTTGCTGCTGCCGAAACTTTCATTGAAAATGTTCAGCAGAAACTGGACGGGCAGTTACCCCTTGTTCTCGATTATAGAGATATAATTATGTTTATTCTTTATTTATTGTATATTTTTATGTATGCTTCTATGTATGTTTTGCATTTATGCAATTAAATTATTATTATTATTATTATTAAGGAGCTTATCTCCATAACCCACGAAGTCTGGAAGGACTTAAACATGAGATTGAAAAAAATCTCCGAAAAGTTGCAAGAAATACTGTAAAAAGTGTAGATGCTAGTCTTCCAGAAGGTGGTGGTCATTTTCAGCATCTACTGTAATTGTACTGAAACAACATACGTATAAGACCCTAGTCTTAGATGGTACACAATATTGGATTGCGCTTTAAATGATACACCCTGTATAAATGAAATAAAACCAGTCTAATAAATTTTCAAACTATGTAGATGAAAACTTCTAATTTTGGGTTTCATGTCCGATACAATCCTCATTGATTTTTTTTTTCATTTTATTCGCCTTAATGAGTGGTTTAATTCGCAGAATTCTGAGCGTTGTACGAAGCAGGCGATTGCGCAGTATATAATTTTGTTCAGCCAAATTAAAACACTAAGACAAAAATTTTTGCTTATTAACTTTTTTGTTCGTTAAAGTAGTTTAAAATATATATAATATATGTATTTAACTTGGTCTTTGTTCATAGACATTCAACTTTCCTTTTTGAAGAGGGGATAAGAATTGACTCTATCTATAACAAGCCAGGCTCGTAATCTGCAATTCCCAGGTTCGAGTCCCAACTCTGCCAGTGTTGAGATTTATCTCTGATAACCCCCCCCCCCCCACTCACTGCCCTCGATCTAAAAGGGGTTGCTGATAGGCTTAGAAATGCCACTGTCCTTCGGAATGGGACGCAAAGCCGTAATTTCCTGTGTAGGAGAGTCATAGCTGTGCATAGAGACCGCGCTAGATGATCTTGACGGGAGACTATCAATTGTCTCCCAACAGCTGTTCAGTGAATCTACTTTCCAAAATTTCTCTGAGAGCTTTTTTTTTATATTTTATTAATAAACCAAGAATGGAGATAAAGTAGAAGCTCTATTAGGCTTGTCCTTGTTTCTCATACAATATACAAGCATACCCAGTCGTATCAGAATAATATGACCACCTACCATACATGTACTATGGTACAGTCACTCAAAAAAATCTCCGAACACTATGGTTGATTACCGAATTCAGAAAAAATATCTGGCAACGAATTTTTTAGAATTTAGTGACTGGCAACCTTTATGTACAGTACACGAAGGTTGCCAGATCGCTAATTTCTAAAAATATCGTTGTCTGATATTTTTTTCTGAATTCTGTAATCAACCAATAGTGTTCGGATATTTTTGAGCGACTGTAGGTAATCATATTATTCTGATACGACTATGTATATAAAGGACATGCCCGCTGATTTAGTAGTCAGGTACGTTAGTCACTAGACGAGGAATGGCTTGTGATCTGATCATTTAGCCCATTTTGTGCAAAAAGGTAGAATGGTAGGGTAGAAAGGTAGAATGGCATGATGGGTAGCAGAAGGAAAGATCAGAGCTGTCTAAGAGAAAGCCTATAGTGTTTAGTTTTCTCCTCCTCAGCTCTGATCTCTCGACTATTTTATGACCTGGTCATTTATTCCATTGTGCACACTAAAATTGCCTGTCAGAGTTTACTCGCTGGTCGACTAGAGCAATCAATAAAAAGTAGAATTATTTTCTCTCCTGCTTCTTAAACAACAAACTTCATCCAGTTACAAATTGCCTTGAAAAATTAATCTACAGACTGATCTCCCCACATGTACCAAAATATAAAAAAAAAACTTATTTTTGTTGCTAACCATTTCAAAAATTCCATTTCTTTCTTTTTAGATCTTTCAAAAAAATTACTTTTGCAGTTTCGTCATTCGTTTCATAGCGTTTTTTATCGATCAACGTAAAAATGGGAAAACGAAAGACAAGGGAAAACAAAATCTGATTATGTCCCCTGGTCTTAATTTGTCGACTGGGACAAACTTTGTACAACACGAAAGAATAATGCGAAAAATTATGGACATTTCTGTTTGTTCTTCCTTTTTTTTCATTCTGCCAATCTTTCACGAAAAGGAATTTGGGGAGGGGAGAATAACAAGTAAAGGGGAAACGAAAACATTGCACTTAAGGTGGGGAAAATAATTTATTAAGCTGATTCGTTCAGACCGACAGGAATGTTTCATTAATTCAAATTATTTTGGTTTGCATTTGTTCAGAAGCAAATTTAATCAACCCATTTAATTAGGTGGTGAATATTTATCAAATTTTCCGTCCTTTTCTGCCCACTGATGCTTTTAAAGGGGAATGTATTTAATACGAACGAAGAAAGATTGTTAAATGAATTTCACTGCCTTTGTCCATGTTGGTGGAAATGTTCAAACTGTGCGTGTTTTTTTCTCTTTACACAGCTTTTTCAGTTTGTGAGCTAATTTGCCACAATACATGCTGTCTCTAATCATGAAATCGATAATTTGGTGGAAGGGTTTCCTTTCTTTTTAGGAAGATTGTGGGCTGAGAAATGGATTAAAAAAAGGATACAGAGATAGAAAAAAAAATCAAAATCGACGACAGTGTTTCATTTTTATCCAGATGTAGCAGTGAAGCAATTAGAGCGAGTTTTCGTTTATAAAAAAAAATGGAATAAATCATAAAGGCGTGAATAACTCTGTACGTTACTTTCATGAATAGAGGATATGTTATTTTGCATTTTTTTTCCATTTTTGTACATTGTTGCTGAGAAGGTGATAAGTAAAACAGTTGAGAAAAAGGATACGGCATATCGTGGTTTAAAGTGTAGTTTATAGTGGTTTAAATAGTGTTGGAGAATGGACTGCATTGCATAGCTGTTTAGACTATGTGATTTCCTCTAGATCCCCTAGCATATTTTTAAATTACCAGGATAAAGACTGAAAGACTAGTGAATGCACAGGACTGGAGTAAATTCTCATCCTAAGGAGGCTGGAGTCTCAACCTGACGTTTCTAGTCCGGGTTTTTCACTTGTACCAGCATTTAAGACGTTCTCCGCTAAATCCTGCTCAGCCACCGATGAGAAAGGAAACGGCGATGGGATTGTAAAATCCGTTGTCTGTCGGAGTTATCCACAAAACTCCCCTCCCTGTCCTCTATCAGTAGGTGACACCGATGAGCTTAAAAGTCCGCCATCCGTCGGATGGGACAGTAAGCCGTGGCTCCTTGTGCAAAAGAGCCATATACTGTGGATGGTCTTGACAGAAGACTGTCTCCTAATATCAGTCCAGCGGATTACCTCTCCACAACCTTCTCTGAGCCCTCAGGGTCTTTGTGACCTGTCCATTTAGTGCAGCTCAGAGGTTAAACAATAACCACCCCTCGGAGATGATGTTTAGTCGTGGTTCCTTGTACAGAAATAAGATATATCATGCTACATTAAAGAACACGCTAGACAGTCTTGACGGTATGTTTATATCTGTCTTCTAACAGTTCTTCAATGGATCTATGTCTTCTATAACTCTTAATACTTGGAATCTTTGTCAGGTAGTATTTGAAAGAAGTATCAGACGAACTTCTAATTATAAATTTTATTTTAGTAAACTGATGTAACAATTGTTACTCTTGTTTCGATTAAATTTTGAGATTAAAGTCTTAGGACTGGCAACTTCTGTTGTTAAATATTCCAGATTCTGTAGCTTTTTAAATACTAAACGAATACTGCAGAAATTCAAGATTTTGATAGGACTGATATAAGACGTTAATTTGGTTCATTTACTATATCGTAGGTAGTTCATTACTCAAGATATTGAGCTTATAATTTTGCTTCAAATTGGCATAATAGTGTCTAGATATTACAGAATTTTTTCTCTAGATATTACAGAATTAAGAAGAAAAAAAAATACTATCCTCCTAACAAACTAGATGAATTTTTGATTTATTTTTATCTTGAATATGTACATTTTCGTTAAGATCATTAAAGAACCGAACTGGGTTCACACAAGAAGGGTACCTAGGATTTAGTTTTGGTGAATCCCAATTACTAAAATATTTCACCGGACAGGAAATATTAAAATGATATTCTAAATGGAATAAAATTTTATAATTGTTTTTTAAATCTGTTTTTAGTGTTGGACATATACTATGGGATAAAATAAAATCATACAAAATCATAAAAAATAAAATCATACAAAGACAAATGTTTTGGATTTCAAAGTAGATAGCCAAATTTCAGATTTCGTACAAGATCACCGGATTTTTCGGGTTCCTCCCCTCCCCCAATGGGTACGTCCCTGGTTCACCAACAATAAGAGGGGGGCGAGGATTGTTTTATCTCTGAGCTTCACTTTTTTTTTCACACATTGAGCGAAATAGCTAAGTGACAAGGACCACAAGGGCTGAGAGAAAGTTGGGAGGAAAGGGACTCTCTGGAGAGTTGTTAGGAGAGAGATGGTAACCTCGTGCTAAGGCCATCTAGTGCATTTAACGTGGTGCACAAAGGCTGTTTGGGTTGTTTTACCTCTGAGCGGCACTTTTTGCACACCATGGGCTAAATGGCCAGGTCAAATGGACCCCGAAGCCTCAGAGAAGGTTGGGGGAGGGGACCCACTGGAACAGCTGTTGGGAGACAGATGGTAGCCTCCCATCAAGACCATCTAGCGTGTTCTTTAACGTACACAGGATATGGCTCTCCATACACGGGACCACGGTTTAACGTAACATCCGACGGACGGCGCCTTTCCAATCCCATTGGTGCTCCCTATTGAGCGTGGGCAGGGCGAGGAATTTTGCGGAGATAAATTTCAACGCTGACCCAGCTGGGACTCGAATTTGGAAACTACAGATTACGAGCCTGGCGCACTACCGACTGAGCCAACCCACCCCCATCTTTCTCACTAAGTAACAAATGAATAAACGATGGAAAATGACAACAGTTTTTATTTCCTTGACTGAAGGATTTCCATATTTTGCCCTAAAAAATCTTATTTTGAAGAAAAATATGGATCGCATGGTGAAAAGAGTTTACATGCCTCTATTGTACAAGAGTGGATAAAAATAAAGACCATTTTATTTTCCATCTCCAGTTAAAAAGATCCACAGTGCCATCTTTATTATTTTTATCCTGTTCCTTTCTTACCGACTAACACTAATTTTCGCATCGGGAAATAAAGCAAAAGTGACGAAATAAAACAACAGCTGATGTAAATTTAATCATGTAAGCTAGACATCATCAAAACACGAATAGAACAAGGGAATGAAAAGTCGACGACATTTAATAAACTATCATTTAACTCTTTATTCTTCACAAGCTCATAACTTCTATATTTCATCCAAGAAAGAAAAGTGAAGAGACCAGGCAGAATTTTTATCCCTAACGAATGATATTTTACACTTTGGAAAAATATTAATTACCTCACCGGGGCACATTGATGTTTCGTGACTGTGAAGTCGTCTAAGTAATGGTTACCTTGGCAATAGCTGCTAATGAAATAGTAGTAACAGCTGATGTCGGGCTGTCCGCATAAATAACATGCATGCTTCTAATATTAAGGCGGCAGGACAGAGTCGAAGCCTTGCTTAAAACGTCAAGCCTTTCAATCCTTCCCCCCCCCACACACCTTTCTCTCCTCTTCACACTGTCTAAAGCAATTTTTTTCTCTCTCTCTGTACGTGTGTATCCTTCTGCGCCGAACCTCGCCTCCAAACTCCATTGGCAAGCATGCTTCTCCAGCTACAGAGATAAGAACAACAGGGTTGGTACGACAGTTACAATGGTGTAAGGAAAGGTGGCCTGCTCCCTAATAGACGGCTGCAGTAGGTGAACTCTTTGACAGGTGACAGGTTGGAATTGAAAGCAATAATCAAGATAAAGTTAGCTATACTTAATCATAGATTGTGACTGCCATTCACGGCCAGATTATTAGTTCCAAGTTCTGTTTACTTGAGCGGAGATCCGGGCAGGAGATTTCTTGGTACTGATATGTTGCTAATGGTTGAGTCTATCAGATTTTTTTTTTTGGATTTTCTGCTTCGTTCGTTCATTTCTTGTTTCTGTTTCTTTTTCTTTTCTATCCTGTTTCTTTCCGTGAGTTTTATCTTTATCATATGCACCTCCTATCTTCTGGTGTTACCCAAGCAGTCTTTCGTTTTCTCTTTTTCTTTTCATTTTCTCCCTCCATCAGTTGTTCTTTTCGCCTTTCTTGATCTTTCAATGGCTCTGATAAAGCAGTCTCAAAACAAAAGACAGTTCAACTGTAATATCAGTCATTTCTACCAATTAATCATCTGTAAATGACGTAATAATGGAGTTATAATGGCCTAATTTAATAATAGCGTTGCGTCAACGGGGAAAAAAAATAAAATAACGGGAAAATAAGTGTCGCTTTCGTTTGCTCTTATTTTTTTTTCCCAGTTTCCTTATCCACAGTTTCTTTTATTTTGACTTACCATTGCGATCGTGTCAGAATGGATAAGAACCTATTATCATCACACACAGACACGAGAAGAACTGATGAGAGTTGTTAAACTTCTTCTTGTCTAAGAACAAAGAACGACTCAATTGCATTCAACTTATCTGGGGGGACGCGGAAATAAAAAGAACAAAAACGGGAGATATTGTTATACTCACAAATAATCAGATCCCCTACATCAGTCGAGAAAATAAATGGTGATTTTGAAAATCACAATAGGCGGTGGAGATCAATGAATAAGTTTTTTTTTTCTCTCTTATGTTTTCGGTCATTAATAGCAGATCACTTTTCCTTTTCTTAAAATAAGAAAGTGGCTGATGATTATAATAATTTTCATTATCATTTATTATTGGGAAATGCAGTCGGTAGTTTAACAAGGTGAAGCTTGAGATTCACAGTCCGGATCCCAGTTACATCAGTGATGTAAATTCCTCTCTTTGTTTTCCTCCTGTCTTACTGGCAAAAGATGTACCGACGAACTTTGAAACTTGTCGAAGAGAGAAAAGTACGTTGATGAATTTCGAAAAGCTTATTTCATAGAGATGATATACAAAGAAGACTTCATAGAGATAATATACAAAGAAAGATTACTTCGAATGGTTTACCTCAGAGAGATGATTTACAATTGAACTTCAGAAAAATGGTTTCCTCAGACAGAAAAGATACATTTTTAAACTTCGAAAAGGTTGTCTCAGGGAGAAAAGTACACCGATAAACTTTGAAAGACCTACCTCAGAGAGAAAGGAACATTGTAGGACTTCGAAAGGACTGCTTCGGAGAGAAAAAGTGCACCGAAAAACTTCGAGAGCCCTGCATCAGAAAAGAGGGATATGTAGATGAATTTAAAAATGCTGCGGAAGAAAGAAAATCGTAACAATGAACTTCGAAAGGTTTTCCTCAGGGAGAAAGGTACATCTTAGACTTTCGAAGGGAGTGCCTCAGAGGCTAACGTGGACTTAGAAACTTTGAAAGGTTTACCTCAGTGATAAATGCTACACTTAGAACTTCGAAAACCAACCTCAGAGAGAAAAATACAACAATGAACTTCGAAAGACTTACCTTAGAAAGGAAAAGTACATATTAGAACTTCGAAGGGAGTGTCTCAGAGAGAAAAGGCAGATTAAATTTGAAAGCCCCGCATCAGAGAGAAAAGGCAGATTAAATTTGAAAGCCCCGCATCAGAGAGAAAAGGCAGATTAAATTTGAAAGCCCCGCATCAGAGAGAAAAGGCAGATTAAATTTGAAAGCCCCGCATCAGAAAAAAAAAGGGATACATAAATGAATTTAAAAATTCTCCATTAGAAGAAAAGTACGAGGATGAACTTTGAAAGGATTACCTGAGAGTGAAAGGTACATCGTAGAACTTTGAAAATAGTGTCTCAGAGAGTAAAGTGTACCAATAAACTTTAAAAGCCCTGCATCAGAGAAAAGGGATACATATAAGAATTTAAAAAATTCTGCATCAGAAAGAAAAGTACAATGATGAACTTCGAAAGGCCTGAAAGAGAAAGGTACATCGTAGAACTTCGAAAGCAAGTGTCTCAGAGATAAAAGTGCACTGGTAAACTTCGAAAGGCTTGCCTCAGAGAGAAATGCAACACAAATGAACTTCAAAAACCTTGTTTTACTGAGAAAAACACTGATAAATTTTGAAATGCCAGCCACAGGGAAAAAAGGTACATTGATGAACTCTTTGTCTTAGGGAGAAAAGGTACACCGAGACCTTCGAAAATCCTCTCTCAGAGAGAAGAGACGAAGTAATGAATTTCGAAAGTTCTGTCTTAGTAAATAAAAACGCTAATGAAATTCGAAAGTTCTATGCCAGCGAGAATTTCGCTCAATATTTTGTCATAGGGGTAAGTAAAAAAAATGCCTTTTATATTGCTGTACCCTAGCCACTGAATTAATAGCGAGAATCTCTCCTTTAAAGGAGAGTAAGGTTCTCTTTCTCTCTCAGTAGATTTCCGTTAATAATAATTGTTTAAACAAGCTATTTGTTCAGGCAAAATAATTTCACAACTTTTCGCTGATATTTAGATAAGCTTCCTGATAAGATCCTTGAAAATGAATAATTTTTCAAAGTTTCATATGGTGATGTGTCAAAGGTGCATGAATTTAGCTTGCTGGAACAGAGCTTATTTTGAATTAAAAATATTTGGATTATGTTTTTAGTTCAAGAAAAGTTTTATTCGTGAGATGATTATTGAATTCATTATCAACGTTTTCAACATATTTTTCGTGTGAATTCTATTTTTAATAGTAAAGTTCTCCTATCAAATTTTTGGTCAGCAGTTAATCGTTAATGAGTTGCAAAGTTTGTTTAGTATTTTCTTTTGAATTTCGGTAAAGGATATGTTATTAGTTAATTTATTTACTCTGTTTATCGCCTCGAGTAACTTAACTATAATATTTATTTTTTATGTTTGTTTTTAGCTGAGTCCAAAATTTAAATCTAATGCAAACTAATTCCTGGTCTCATGAGTAAACTGGTATGTTGCATTAGTATTTTTTTTTTTGCAGTTCCCATTACCAAATGCAAAGTTTGCTTTTGCGTTTGAACTTTTAAATTTTCTAGTTATGTAGCTATAAAGAGTTTCGGCATTGCTAAAATTAGTGTCAACAGCATTACATTCTTTTATTCACTATCATTAATTGCTTTGAAGAGAATATATTTGTTTACGTATCTTTTATTTCGGTTCGTTTGGTGAAATTTATCGAAATTTTCGTTGTGCTTAATCACTAAGAGAAAAAAAAAATGAGACTTTTATTTTTGGCAGCAAACTGTATTTTGACATTTAGTTTTGTATTTTTATGGAATGTAATTAGGGCATGATTTGGCATTTGCACCGAGCGATTCTTTTTATAGTTCTACGTAGAAGACTTTCTCTGCATAATTAAATTAGAAATTAATGTGTGTCTTTGTTCATAAAAGAGGGATACAGAACTGTCTAGCATTTCCTGTTTTTCAAACCTTTTTTTGACAAAATAAAGAAGTTTTTCGTTTCTCAATTATACAAACATGCATGCAGAATAGAGATGAGTTCGGGTTTTGTCGGGCTCAGAAAAATGTCCGCTCCTAATTTTATATTTAACTGTGATACAGGTAAATTAAACTATAACTTGTTTTTTTATAATTTCAATCTTATAATCAGTAATTAGTAATTAAATTTAAGCATCGTGCTATATTTTTGATATTTTTTAACTATTCTCTAACTTGAATATAAGAACTTTCATTTTCAGCTGGCATTTCTGATACTTTCCGTTCCAAATGGTATTAAAATTTTTATTTTCACATAAAATGATTATTTTATATTTTGTAATATTCTAAAATGTGAAAAATTTAAATATTGTTTAGCCACGTGGATTTCTGTATATATATATATGTTTTATGACGCGTCAGAAGTTTTTCTCTGCAATTCGGGATGGGTTCAATAATTATCGAAGTAGTTCGGGCCTTAGCTCAATAACTTTGTGCTCGGATTGGAAAAATGGAACCTCAACTCATCTCACGGCTTCCCAACGGTAAATCGAGTACAATAGTGTAAACATCCAACAACTCGTACAGGAAGTGCTATCATTGGACTGCGATCGAGATATCTAACACTTGCTCTATGTTGGAGAGACATGATCTGTAACTTGTGGAAGCATCATCATCATCCTCAAGCAGCCATGGGCTACGGAGGTCCAACCAGACCACGCAATTTAGTTCTCCAAGCAAGTCTATCCTGAGCTACATCTACTGCATCTGGCCACTGCACACCAATTCTAACAAGGTCCTGTTTGACATTGTCTGCCCACCGCATCCTAGGTCTCCCCTTCTTTCTGAGGCCTTTAGGCACACTGTTCATAACCCTATTCGCCAATCTATAATTATTCATACGGGCAACATGGCCAAACCAACGGAGTCTCTCTCTGCACAATATGCTGCTTAAAGGAGGTTGCAAACTCCTTTGCCTAACCTCATCATTAGTTACAAGGTTGAACCACCTGATGCCCAAGATACTGCGTAAGCATCTGGAATCAAAAGCATCTAGTTTCCTGTTATCTTGTTTACAAAGTGTCCAGGTTTCACTACCATAACTAACCCTAGAAAGAACCAAACTATTATACAGTCTAATTTTAGTCTTTAGGTGTATACGCCTATTTCTCCACACTCTCCATAGATTTTTTAAAAGTCCCGGCAGCAATTCCTATTCGTCTGTTAATCTCATGCCGCACATCACCAGTATCTGTTGCATAGCTCCCAAGATAATTAAGCTGTGACACCTGTTCAAGATTGCAACCATTCAGATTAACTGAATCACAGCCTGCCTGACCAATTTTCATCACTTTAGTTTTCTCTCTGTTTATAACCAAACCTACTCTACTACCAGTCTCATCAACAGCTCGAATGAAAGAGTTCATCTCATCAACATCATTTGCCAAAAGGGCTAAATCATCAGCATAATCTAAATCAGAAATTTTCGTATCTCCAGTCCATTTAAGACCAAAATCTTTCCCTTGAAGTCAATTTCGCATAACATAATCAATAACCAAGCTAAAGAGAAAAGGAGACAAAATGCACCCTTGTCGAACACTAGAAGTAATGCTAAACCAATTGCTACAAGCCTTACCAACTCTCACACATGATTCAGTGTTATTATAGAGAGCTTTCATTATGTTAACTAACTTGTCTGGTATACCATATGATCTCACAATCAACCAAAAATTATGACGATCAACAGAGTCGAAAGCCTTTTTGAAATCAACAAAGCTAGCAACCAAAGGTTTCTGAAACTCTAAACATTTCTCAAGAATCTGCCTAAGTGAAAATGTCTGATCCATACATCCACTACCACTTCTGAATCCACATTGCTCATCACGCAATTGACTGTCAACCAGATTTTTAATTCTATTAAGCACAATCATGGAAAGAACTTTACCTGGAACAGACAGTAGGCTGATACCCCTATAGTTGTCACAAGAACTGCGATCACCTTTTTTGAAAATAGGGATAAAAATAGCTCTGGTAAAATCCTTAGAAACCATGCCTTTATCATAAAAGATATTCAGAATTTCAGTCATCCAAGTGGTAACCGAAACATTCCCAGCTCTGAGCATTTCTGTAGTAATTTCATCTACCCCTGGGGATTTATGAAGTTTAAGTTTAGAAACAGCAAAAATAACTTCAGATTGTGTTATAGGGCCAACATTAAGGCTGCCAATGTATCTATCATCTAATGATGATAGAATAGGAGTAGAACTAATTACATTGTTTAGAACATCACTGAAATGCTCAGCCCATCTAGCCATGACAGAATCGTCCCCTTCTATAACCTTACCTTGTTTATCCTTCAATCCTTGTATACCTGTCCGTTTTCTCCCACACAAAACGTTAACTATCTGGTACAGCCGAGGAAGCAGTTAGACAGCACAACAGCAGAGACTGCTGTTGTGCTGTCTAACTGCTTCCTCGGCTTTGTCAGCTAAGCCATCAAGCCAAAGATTCTTATCAGCAGCTAACTGATCCTTTACACGTTTATTAAGTTCTCTGTAATGCTTTCTATTAGTACTAGTAGGGTATTGATTAAGGACATTCCTGCAGTTCTTTCTTTCTAAAATAAGCTCAAGTGCCTTATAACTCAAATAATTCGGCCTCCACTGCTCCCTTTTCCCTAAAAGAGTACTGTTAGTTTCCCAAAAAGCCTGTTTAAAATGGTCCCATTCTTCCTCAACTTCAGTAGTAAGCAAACCATGACTGTCATAATGACTAAGTAACCTATCACGGTAAGCTTTGGCTATAACTAGATCTTTCAGAGCTTCAGTATTAAAAGTAAATTTTTTAACCCTAGCACAACACTTTTTAAGTTTAAGTTGCAACACAGTTTTAACAAGGTAATGGTCAGATCTAATTTCAGCTCCCCTATATGCCCTGGTATTCCTAACAGAACTAGCCCATTTGCTGTTAATTAATATGTAATCAATCATATTCTTCTGCAGCCCATCAGGTGAAACCCATGTGTACTTATGCATGTCGCGGTGTTTGTAATAAGTGTTAGTTATTCTGAATCCATTGAGTTTACTTACCTGTAGGAGACGTTGCCCATTGCCATTGCAGCTACCAATACCAAAAGGGCCTATTACTCCTCCCCAAAGGTCAGAGTCAGTACCAACTTTGGCATTGAAGTCACCAAGAACAAGGGTAATATCTCCTTTCTTGACAGAATTCAAAATATCCTGAAGTTGTCTGTAAAACCTATCCTTCTCATCCTCATCGGCATCCTCAGTGGGGGCATAACAGCAGATAACATTCAAGTCTTTAACGCTTGTCTGAAAATTTGCTGTAAGAAACCTTTCATTAATGCACTCATATCCTAGAAGAGCATCACTAGCGTGTCTGCTGAGAAGCAGACCCACGCCTTGGTGATGCTTATTGTCGTCCTTCCCTGAAAAAAGAAATTTAAGATTATTTTTAAGAATCTGACCTTTATCTGTCCATCTGGTCTCTTGCAAGCCGAGAATATCTAAATTATAATGGTGGAATTCTTGTGTGAGGACATCAAGAGAAAAAGCTCTGTGCAGAGTCCTCACATTCCAACTACCTATGGAGAGAAAACGGTTAGTGGGATGTTTAAAGAAACTATGTTTATTGAGAGAGGGATTGCCGACAATATCAAACAGCCCCCTAATCGCAGACATGGGGCAAAGACCCGTTCCCCCACTACTAAAGGCTGAAGCCATCTACACTGGAAGACTTCCTCCAATGTAGAATTTGACGATGCCAATAGAAACAAAGAGTTCAGGTATCTGCGATGACTTCTGCTCAGGATTATCCACCAGCTGATAAACACATCCTGTGAATCTATTCACTTGGGACTGTCAACCCACAAACAAACAGAAAACACAGCGGAAGATTTTCCCTCCACAGAAGCCCACCAGTGGAGCAAAATCTGGATCCATGATCAAGCTCAGAGCCATATATCTGTCCAGTCCAGTGGGTTTATATGGTCAGCACCAGGACCCTGTGTGGCTGACCACTCCTCAGCAGGGTAGAAAAAAAGAAAAGTAGCCATAGTTGTCCAGATCAGTAGGCCACACTAACCTGGCAGCCCTCCCCTTCCGTTCATTCCACAAGAGAGTATCTCTTTTGAAAGGTACAGACCTTCTCGTGGTGCAGACCGTTAGGTCGTGGTGCAGACCGTTAGGTCTGCACCACGAGAAGGCGGGGTCGGACATTAGGTGCTAGGCCTGGCCGGTTCTATGCATCATCACAGGGGATTGGTGCATAGCTCTCCTTCCAGTGACTACACAGAACCATATAAACTACGACACACCGACACGAAGTTTAATTTATGGTAAGGAACACGGCCAGAGCTAGATTTGAGATGGGGAAGACTAGCTTGGGTAGCTGCCCAAGAGTCACCTCAAAAACGAGATCCCCCACAAAACTGTTCTACAGGGATTTTGAGTTTTCACAGTTATAAATTGTGCAGCTGTTTTAAAGAAGGCATCAGTATGTGTAGTTTCTCTACCGAAATGTGCAGTAAAATTGTCATTTTAATATTCTGCTTAATTTCCTTGTTCTTTAGACCCACATTAAAATTTATAATTATTTTTATATAAATTATTCGTTCAGTATTTAAAGAGTTATGGAAGTTAGAATGTTTCACAACATTAATGCATCATAAGTATTTACTTCAGAAATTAATTTAAAAATAAATAAGTAGTATTGTTTTAAACCATATAATAATAAAAAAAATATACATTTTAGAAGTTTGTAAAATGATAATTTTATTATTAGACAATTAGGAATAGTTTTAATAAAACAAGATTGTTTATTATTAAATATTCCATCTTCCATATTTCTTTAAATATTGAGCAAATATTATTAGAAATCGAGATCTAATTAGATTTGTTTATGATCTTTAGTTTATCATTAGTCATATTTTCCCATTAAATGCATATTTTAGAAGTTGTGTAGCTTCGAAGTTAGATTCCCATTCACATAACATGGAAATTCCGTAATATTTTGGTAGGATATAAACAGCAATATTCAACATAAATTTTGTTAAAAGAAAAATAGCACCCCGTCCTTTCGTCAAAGAAAGCAAGAAATCAACAAACTTCAAGAATTTTGCATCACCAAAACTTGAACTTAAGTCTCCTCACAATAGTACTCTTAAGTATTAATATCGTTATCCATGCACACAGACGAATCCTTCAAAACGGGCCTGGGAGCAAAATATTCGAATATATTTCTGTGACAGATATTTGTAAGCATCTCCACTCGAAGAAAAAGTCTTTAAGACTACAGATTAATGGTTTTCATATGAAAGAATTTTTATTCGACATTTGTATCATTACGAAAAAGAAAAGAAGATAAAGAGACCGGCCTGTTTTTAAGATAGGAAAAATAAATCATGCGAAAAGAAGATGGTATAGTTTATCTAGCTATAAACATAAAGGTTTAGGAAAGAAGTAACCCGCGGCTAATATGAAGAAGAAGAAAAAATGAGTTAGCAAAAAAATTGCATGTTAGAAATATAACAACCACCATTTACATCTCCATTCCAGTCCCTTTAGATGCTTAAGAGATTTGTGGGAGTGCTTTAGCTGCTTTTAACCTTTTATTCTGAACGGAGTGACTGGAAATGTGGAAAGAAAACTTGTTGTGCTCTGTAATAAAAACCACTTGAAGGAAGATACAGTAAGACGGAAAATTCCTTTGATACATTGTTGTTAAAGAAAATTCTTTGCTTAAATGCAAGAAAAACCTACACTCGGTTTACGGCATTCCGTAAGAGGAAGAAGAAGGGAAAAAAAGAAGGAATGAAATACAGAAAAAAAAATGTTTTTTTTTTTTCTTGTTTGATTTTTCTTTCCTAATTGGAAACACTTTCAAAGCTGCAACTAACCGTAAAAGTTGTGATTCAATTACAGGTTGAAGTTAAAATCCGATTATTTTTTTCTGAATTCTTTGTGAGATCAGCTGCAAAATGAATATTTTTGTTATTGTGAGTGATAAGACATTTGGGACAAGACTTTTCAGAGGACGACATGGTCTACAGCTCAGACGAATCATAACTCTCAGTTTCGAAGCTGAGTTCCAGAATTTCTTCGATTTGAAATTTTTTCTACTTTTCAGCTTTTGCACTTGTAACGAACGAACACTACATTGAACTTGTAAAGACTATGATTTCCTACGTATGCGGAGTCTTTGTTCCATGTGCAGAAGAATTATGGTCTCGTATGGAGGAAAGTAATCATTCGATGTGCAGAAGGATTATGGTGCCGTGTAAAGGAAAGTCATCGTCCCATGTGCAAGAAGGATTATGGTGCCATGTGGAGGAAAGTAATCGTCCGACGTGCAGAATGATTATAATCACGTGTGGAGAAAAGTTATCGACAAATGTGCAGAAGGATTATGGTCCCGTGTGAAGGAAAGTCACAGTACAAGCCGCAAAAGGATTATTGTCCAGAAAGATTATGGTCCCGTGTGAAGGAAAGTCACAGTACAAGCCGCAAAAGAATTATGGTCCACGTGTGGAAGAAACTCATCATCCGAGTACAGAAAATTATGATCCCATCTGAATGAAAGTCATCATCATAGTGCAGAAGAATTATGGTCTCACGTGAAGGAAAATCATCGTCCAATGCGCAGAAGGATTACATACTCGTGTCTTCTTACCTCATCCAGCGGGGGGGGGGGGGGGGGGGGGGGGGGGGGGGGGGGGGGGCGGTGGTGCTCAGTCGGTAGCGCGCCAGGCTCGTAATCTGTAGTTCCCAGGTTCGAGTCCCAGCTTGGTCAGCGTTGAGATTTATCTCCGCAAAATTCCCCGCCCTGCCCACGGTCAGTAGGGGACACCGATGGGCTTGGAAAGGCCGCCGTCCGTCGGATGTGACGTTAAGCCGTGTCTCCGTGTGTGGGAGAGCCATACCCTGTGCACGTTAAAGAACACGCTGGATGGCCTTGACGGGAGGCTATCATCTGCTCCCAACAGCTGTTCCAGTGGGTCCCCTCCCCCAACCTTCTCTGAGCCTTCGGGGTCCATGTGACCTGGCCATTTAGCCCATGGTGTGCGAAAAAGTGCGGCTCAGAGGTAAAACAACCCAACCTCATCCAGCTGAAGATAATTTTTCCTCTAAATCTGATATCGATATTACGAGTGTCTTCATACTTTTCAGCTGTAAATGTAGTCAAAATGTAGCAATTGTTTACGTCCATGCAGTTTAATTTTTAGCATTCATGTGTCAAAATATTCGTAATATGTATTCATCATGGAATAGTCGGATATTAGGATTATAAGCTTCTAGTCTTGAAGTCCATTTCTCAAAAATATATGCAAAATGTTTTCAAATTATGAATAAATGTTAATAATTATGAATAAATTTGTAGAAAATTCCAGCATTAAAGTCATATCGTTAGAATTTGATAATTTTCAAGACACACCTTTTAAATTCTTTTCAGTATTCATGTCTTATATCCCAATTTTTTCAATATTGCACTCTCCATGTCATATCCTTAGAACTTTCGAATACTGAAGTCACACAATTAGAATTTTCTAATATTAAGTCATACAATTAGAACTTTGAAATTCTGAAGTCCCACAATTAAAATTCTTTAATATTGTAGTCACACAAGAATTTTCCAATATTGAAGTCACACAATTAGAATTTTCTAATATTGAAGTCACAAAATTAGAATTTTCCAATATTGAAGTCACACAAATTGGAATTTTCCAGTGTGTCCAAACCCCATCCTTTAGATTTTGTCCAGTATTCAAGTCACACACTTAAAAATTTCCAGTATTCAAATTCCACCTTTACAGATGTCCACCCTTTTTGTCCCAGTCTTGGAGATTCATGTTACATCCTTGAAATTTTCCATCGTTATAGTCACATATAGAATTTTCCAGTATTTATGTCTCACTCGTTGGTGTTTTTAGGTCGGGAGTGGTGGTGGTGGTGGTGGTGGGGGGGGGGGGGGGGTTTGGCTCAGCTGGTAGCGCTCTAGGTTTGTAATCTGCAGTTCTCAAGTTCGAGTCCCACCTAGGCCATCGTTGAGATTAATCTCTGAAAAAAACCTCATCCTGCCCTCTGTCAGTAGGAACACCGATGGGCTTGAAAAGGCCGTCATCCGTCGGATGGAACGTTTAATCTGGAGAACCCCAACCTGGGCAACTTAAAGAACACGCTGGATGGCTTGGCGGGAGTTTACCATCTGTCTCCTAATAGCTGAATCTTTATGTGGGCCACCTTCCCTCAACCTTCTTTGAACCCTAGGGGGTCCTTGTGACATGGTCATTTAATTCTTGGGTGCAAAAAAAGTGCCGCTCAGAGGTAAAATAACCCAACTCTAGATGTTTCACAATTTGTGTCTCACCTTTATAATTTTTCAATACAAGCACTCCCCGACTTGGGAGGGGTGGGAGTGGCTCAGTCGACAGCGCACCAGACTCGTAATCTGCAATTCCCAGGTTCGAGTCCCAGCTGGGCCAGCATTGAGTTTTATCTCTGCAAAACTCTCCGCGCTGCCCACGGTCAGTAGGGGACACCAATGGGCTTGGAAAGACCGCCTTCCGTCAGATGGGGCAAAGAGCGGTGGCTCCGTGTGCGGGAGAGCCATACCTTGTGCATGTTAAAGAACACGCTGAATGTCCTCTTGACGGAGGCTTACATCTGTCTCTTAACAGCTGTTCTAGTCCTGTGGGTCCCCTTCTCTCCGCCTTCTCTGAGCTAGCTGGTTCCTTGTGAGCTGGCCATTATGTGCAAAAAGAGTGCCTCTCAGAGGCGAAACAAACCAATCCAACCCAACTCATTAACGAATGCAGTTGCGAATATGCATAAATCATACCAATAAGGATGCCCAAAACCGGAAAGAAAGAGAACTTATTACTGAAAACACGGGAAAACAATGCTTTTTATATTAATAAATAAATATAAATTTTATGCTTCTAAAAACGAAACAAAACGTAAAAAAAATCAATGTGACGTTTCGTTAAGGAAAAAAAATATCATTTTTGGCGCACCTTTATTATTTACCAAAAATGATTTTCGATCAATTTTTTCAGGTTGGGGGGGGGGGGTTAACAAGTTCCTCTCTTATCGTCTCTCGCTCACTTCCATTATTCTAATACTCATATTTCTGCGTGTTTTTACGATTATGATGTACAGTCGCTCAAAAAAGTATCCGAACACTATAATTGATTACAGAATTCAGAAAAAATATCAATGGCACGAAAAAATTTCCTGCATTTTCTTTTTATCTGTTTCTCCATCAGCTTTCGACAAAACTGTCGAAACCTTCGTGTCACGTGACACGAAGGTTGTCAGATCACTAATTTCTAAAAAAAAAAGTCGTTGCCAGATATTTTTTCTGAATTCTGTAATCAACCATAGTGTCCGGATATTTTTTGAGCGACTGTACAGCTCATCTATTTGCACTTCGCTCCCACAACTAGGAGACCGGAGCAAAGCTTTTTGTAAATTCTCCCTCAAACACACTAATGCGTTTTCCACTTCTCAACTTCCCCGCACTTTCTTTACGTGGTGAGCTTCTTTGCCTCTTACTTACAAGTCTGAGCAGCAAGGAATGCGACGAACACTGCAAATAATAAGTGCAATAAAATACGGAGAATTTAGCGGAATAAGTTGTCAACCTCGAGCACAGATCGAAGAAATACAAAGGCGTTTCGGAGACTTTTACGCTAAGTCAAACAACCAGCCTAGAGATATTACAGGGGAAACTGCCTTCACCACCGAGTTATTGGAAACATTTTCAGATAGGTAGAGGTTGCAAGGAAAAACAGGTTTCACTACCTTACTCTCCGACTGTGGCTTCCGAAAGTCAAGAAAGAATATTGGCAGTTAGGTCCCACAGGACTGGAGCAGTACAGTTTTGTTGAAAGCTGATGGAGAAACAGATAAAAAGAAAATGCACGAAAGGAGAAAAAAAAATGCGCGCGAATCGAGAAAGATGCAGCCTTACGGCGTAAGCTTAACCTTCTACCAGACGAGCTGCAGTCACAACAAAGAACTTGTTAGACAGAGTATAAGGCAATGCTCATATTACCGGCAATCCCAGAAGGCGAGCCCTATCTATTGTGCAGTTTATGTCGGAATTCCAAGCCCTGACGTATCGCCACACTCATCTTTTGGCTACAGGCTGCTACGGCTGAAGTTGTCAGGCAATCGTTATTTCACAATAACCGTCTCATCATTTTTTTTTTGGAATTATTATTTCAGCTTGAATCGTCTATTACAGTTGCAGTGTCTGGGAGTATTTGAAAGGTTTCTTTAACGGAAAAAGATCTTCCGTGTGGCTGTATTGAATAGGTTTTCTCTTTTAACCGTTACGCATATTTCTTTCCAAATGAAACACGTGCTTTTAATATACTAGAGTGCTGTGGTGCAAAGAGCTGAAATGAAAGGATTGTTCGAAAGGTCAAAGTTTGTTTAAGGATTATTCAGAAACGCGTCAATATTAAATGGTGGTTTCAGTCTATCTCAAAACGTGTTCCATTGTCTTCGTATATTACTTTTGTTTCGACGAAGTTTCAAAGGCTGGACAGATGTTAATATTTCTAAATGATTTCAAAATGATGGTGCGACATTTATTCGTTTAGATTTGTTATCTATTCTTGCTTTGTGTAGTAAGAGAACTACAGAATAGGGAAGAAGATGAGCCTATCTATCAGGATATGGCAACCGAGCTTCAGGTCTGCAATCTTGGGTAAACAACTACAGGAATCATGAAATAATAAGCTGAAAAAAAAAATGGTTTTGCCATGAGTGGGATCCGAACCCACGTCTCCAGGAAAAATGCCTGTTATGCATGTTTCCTGGAGACGTGGGTTCGAATCCCACTCATGGCAAAACCAATTTTTTTTCAGCTTATTTTTTCATGAGTTCCATGTCTACAGGACCTATCCTGTGATTCTTTACTACTGATGATGTTGTAAATCTGTTTGTGTGGCCGTGCATGGCCCTGGGTCGGGTTGTTTTACCTCTGAGCAGCACTTTTTTGCACACCATGGGCTAAATGGCCAGGTCACATGGACCCCCTAAGGCTCAGAGAAGGTTGCGTGAGGTGACCCATTGTAACAGCTGTTGGGAGTCAGATGGTAGCCTCCCGTCAAGGCCATCCAGCGTGTTCTTTAACGTTGGGTTGTTTTACCTCTGAGCAGCACTTTTTTGCACACCATGGGCAAAATGGCCAGGTCACATGGACCCCCGAAAGATTAGAGAAGGTTGCGTGAGGTGACCCACTGTAACAGCTGTTGGGAGTCAGATGGTAGCCTCCCGTCAAGGCCATCCAGCGTGTTCTTTAACGTTGGGTTGTTTTACCTCTGAGCAGCAGTTTTTTGCACACCATGGGCAAAATGGCCAGGTCACATGGACCCCCCGAAAGATTAGAGAAGGTTGCGTGAGGTGACCCACTGTAACAGCTGTTGGGAGTCAGATGGTAGCCTCCCGTCAAGGCCATCCAGCGTGTTCTTTAACGTGCACAGGGTATGACTCTCCCGCACATGGGGCCACGGCTTAACGTCCCATCCGACAGAAGGTGGCCTTTCCAAGCCCATCGGTGTCCCCTACTGCCGTGGGCAGGGCGAGAAATTTTGCAGAGATAAATCTCAACGCTGATCCAGCTGGGACTGGAACCTGGGAACTACAGATTACGAGCATGGCGCGCTACCGACTGAGCCTCTCCCGCCCCATTAATCGACGGGAGCAGATGTAGAACATCTGCTGCACAAACCACGAATAGATTTAATAAAGTTAGGATGCGCGGAAAAATCATTATAAAACCTTACACTATCACATCGATGAATCAAAGATTAATAAAAAAATAACTTTTGAAATTCAATTTATTCATTGTAGAAAACATAGATAGTGTCAATAGCGTAGCGTAATTATTTACTATTATCGCGATATATACAGGGTGTCTCAAAAATATAGGTACAAACTTTTAGGGGAGGGTTGGGTTGGATTGTTTTACCTCTGAGCGGCACTTTTTTGCACACCATGGGCTAAATGGCCAGGTCACATGGACCCCGAAGGCTCAGAGAAGGTTGGGGGAGGGGACCCACTGGAACAGCTGTTGGGAGACAGATGGTAGCCTCCCGTCAAGGCCATCCAGCGTGTTCTTTAACGTGCACAGGTTATGGCTCTCCCGCACACGGGCCCACGGCTTAACGTCCCATCCGACGGACGGCGGCCTTTCCAAACCCATCGGTGTCCCCTACTGACCGTGGGCAGGGCTTTTATGGGAGGTAGATAACATCTAAAGGAATGATAATTGCATAGGAACCCATAACCGGAAACGTCACCGTAAGTCAATAGGCGGCGCTGTTCATCAGTGCGATGGAGGGGAAATTTCGGATTTACTCATTCGAGCGGTAGTCGGCTGACGAAGAGCATGCAAAGGTATTCGAACAGGGAGCTGGCAGACATGCACTTGGTGTATGGAATAGCTGAGGGCAACGGACGAGCCGCTCAACGAATGTATCAAGAACGCTTCCCACACAGACATGTACCGGGCCACCGTTTGTTTGCGCGTGAGCATCAAAATTTGTGTGATTATGGGTCATTAAGAGCTGTAACATTATGAAATATATCAATATATCAACAGTAGGCAATTTGTAATAATTATGTCTAGTAAATGTTTTCCCATTAATCACTGTCTTGTGTCCTTTCAGATCTTGTACCTCTGCTACCACTTTCCCATGACGTTTCCGGTTATGGGTTCCTATGCAATTCTCATTCCTTTAGATTAGAAACACCTTGTATATAACTGGTGGATGAGTGGTTAGCGTGCTTGGCTACTGATCTAAGGGACACGGTAAGGCATGGATGTTCATGTGGTTTTTCTGCTGAGGTGTCCCTCTCATCACAGACCTTCGGGCGTATAAACTGAAAGGCTCCTGCCAGATCTGTGTGGCAAGTGGCTGCTTGAGGAAATACTTTTTTTTTTGCAGAGGTTGGTTTACTCAACAGAACGCCAGGCTCGTAATTTGTAGTTCCCAGATTCGAGTCCCTACTATGGAGCGTTGAGAATTATTTCTGCTGTAAGGGTTGCGTTCGGTGAAAAGGGGGCCACCGATGGGCTTGGAAAGGCCGTCGTCCATCGGATGGACCGTTAAGACGTGCTCCCTGTGCATGGATGGACCGTTAAGACGTGCTCCCTGTGCAGGAGAGCCATAACTTCTGCACGTTAAAGAAAACGCTGGATGGCCTTTACAATAGATGCTATCTGTCTCCTAGCAATAGAATCTCTGATCTCATGCGTTCCTTGTGACCTGGTCGGAATATGCCTTATTTGGTTTTATGCTTTTATAGCCCATTGTGTGCAATAAAAGTGCTGCTCAGAGGTTGAACAAAAACCCACGTTATACTGGCATTGGGCCTTATATACAGTGGACCTTCGTTATAGCGCTGCTCGCTATACCGCCCACTCGGTTATAGCGCGGGCGATGTTCGCGATAAGTTCAAACATGTTTATACAGGTCCGTGCGGCGTTAGTGAGTATCGCATTTTATTGTTACTTCGTATTGGGTAATTGTGTATGCATTGAGTTCTAGCATGTATTTTGAATAGTGTTTAATTATTGTATGCATGATGAGTAAAAGAAAAGCTTACAGTGTGAAATTTATTGTGTCGCCACTGCGCCGCTCGGTATAACGAGGTTCACCTTATAACGCGGGTGTTGTTTCCCGCCCGACATGCGCGTTATATCGGGGGTCCACTGTATAAATTTGTGTAGATAATATCATGTAATTATATACATAACAATATTTAAGATACTCATACCACATAAATTTAAGTTGAACATTGAACTTTTTACATTATTAGAGTGAACTTTTTTTTTACTTGAAATCTTGTTATAAATTCATTCATAGGTTTAAAATTGTTTAATTGATGTATTCATTAATTCACACTATAATATACGAGGGTAAGTCAGAAAATAAGATTCCCTGTTTGTTTCCTGCCAAACTAACGAACATCTACAGTAGGTCTATGCCACTTCGTATGTTAGTATCAAATAGTGTCACCAAGTGGCAAGAGTCGTCACTGCTACACACCCGTGCTGTGAAGCACAGAGTCGGACCGAACATGGGGAAGGAATTGCACGTGTATACGAAGCTGAAGATTCGAATCAGTAACTCAGTTTCTGTGGGCACAGAAGACAAATCAGTGGAAATCCATCGATAGAGAAGCGGGAGTGGCTCAGTCGGTAGCGCACCAGATTCCCAATCTGCAGTTCGAGTCCCACCTGGGTCAACATTGAGATTTATATCCACTTAGCTTTCACCCTTACCTCAGTCGTAAAGGGGATATCGATTTGGAAGGGAAGTCGGACGGGATGTTAAGCCATCGCGTTCGACGTGTGCAGGTTGTTGTTGGGTTGTTTTACCTCTGAGCAGCACTTTTTTGCACACCATGGGCTAAATGGCCAGGTCACATGGACCCCGAAGGCTCAGAGAAGGTTGGGGGAGGGGACCCACTGGAACAGCTGTTGGGAGACAGATGGTAGCCTCCCGTCAAGACCATCAAGCGTCTTCTTTAACGTGCACAGGGTATGGCTCTCCCGCACACGGGGCCATGGCTTAACGTCCCATCCGACGGACGGCGTCCTTTCAAAAAAGTGCCGCTCAGAGGTAAAACAACCCAACCCAACCTAAACCCTTTGGGATTCCTGTTACCTGGCTATTTAGCCTAATGTGTGGAAAAAAAAATACCGCTCAGAAGTAAAACGACCCAACTTCATCAAAACGTTTACTAAAGTAATCCCATATTTAAAAATTGGTCTTGCAATTATTTCAATTTTTGCGAATTTTTTTTCACGAATCTTTTTAAGGGCGAGTGGTACTGCTGATACACATTAAATCTTGAATAATTCTTTAAATACCGAATTTATATGGCTGAGTTTGACATTTTAGTTAATCTTGATTTAGATCTTTAACTGCAGTAACAATTTAGGGGCGGGAGTGGCTCCGTTGATAGCGCGCTAAGCTTGTAATCTGCAGTTCCCAGGTTTGAGTCCCATCTGGGCCAGCCTTGAGATTTATATCTGCAAAGTTACCGTCCTGCCCACGATGAGTAGGAGACACCGATGGGCTTGAAAAGGCCGCCGTCCATCGGATGGGACGTTAAGTTGTGGTACCGTGGGTGCCAGAGAGCCCTGTGCACGTTAAGAACAAGTTTAATAGACTTGACTGGAGGACTACTTTCTGTCTCCCAACAGTAATTCCAGTGGTGTCCTCCCCCAACCTTCTCTGAGCCTTCGGGGACCTTGTGACCTGGGGGCGGGGGTGGCTCAGTCGGTAGCGCGCCAGGCTCGTAATCTGCAGTTCCCAGGTTCGAGTCCCAGCTGGGTCGGCGTTGAGATTTATCTCCCCAAAATTCCCCGCCCTGCCCACGGTCAGTACCGATGGGCTTAGAAAGGCCGCCGTCCGTCGGATGAGACGTTAAGCCGTGGCCCCGTGTGCGGGAGAGCCATACTGTGCACTTTAAAGAACACGCTGAATGGCCTTGACGGGAGGCTACCATCTGTCTCCCAACAGCTGTTCCAGTGGGTCCCCTGCCCCAACCTTCTCTGAGCCTTCGGGGTCCATGTGACCTGGCCATTTAGCCCATGGTGTGCAAAAAAGTGCCTCTCAGAAGTAAAACAACCAACCAACCTTGTGACCTGGCCATTTAGCCCGTTGTGTGCAAAAAACTGCCGCTCAGAGGTAAAACAACCCTACCCAGAAACATTTTACATAAAAAGTTACATTCTTCAAAATTTAGAGTTTATATTGTCATAACTTGGTGGACTTCCACAATTATTTTTTCCCAGCGCTGTATCAGGTCAAGGGCATTCTCTGTGCTCCCAGAATGCAGCAGTTTAAAATCATGCAGAGGAAACGCACAAAAGGTCTCATTGTATCAAGTTGCCGTGTTTGGTGTGCGCAGCAGTGCGCCTTCTCACTTAGAGAAATTCCTCTATACAATGAAACTGTTGTTGTTTCGAGAGCGCTACCGTCGAAACAAGAGTGCATGTTGGGAGAGACCTAACTGTTGATTATCGTGGCTCCAGCAGTTTCCTACAAAAGGTAGCAGAGTAAGAAAGCGTGATCTTTAAAATACCGTTTCTACTTTTCATTTGTCACCGCCAGCTTTTAAAGACTGCTCTCCCCTCTTTGTGCTTTAAAGAGAGAATTATCGAGAATTAAAAAACGTGTCTGTAATCTATTAAAAGAGTCTAAGAATCGATTTCTTTGTTCGGATGCAATGAGCAGGTAAACAATTAATTTTTAATGTCGTATAGTTAATAGGGTAAGCTCTTCTGGGTAGTTAACTGGCAATGTTTAAAGGAATAGTTTAGGCTTTCAAACATTATTAGTATCGTCTTTTGAATGAAAGGCAAACACTTAGATAAACATTACTTAGTTAGGAATCTCTACCACTTCTACTTATTTTCAGAAAAATTAACAGACTTTATTTGAAAACTCGTCTTCTTTTACTACACATGTTATGTACAATTCAAGAAATATTTGTTACTTTTTTATGAATAAGCTCGTAGTTAAAAGGGAACACGATTTCAACGTCTACAGAGCTAAATGTTTATACTTTGAGGAGTTATCTTTCGAAACAGTGTGAATAGTTTGGATTTCGTGATTCAATGTTATGCGTCAATTTTTGTAGTTAAAACGTATTTCTAAATATTATTGTAATGTCCATGTTTACCTGAAATAGTATGCTATTGATAACAGATGTACTAGACATTGATTTTATCTGTTTATACCAGAACTATTTAACTTAATTTCTAAGAGATCAAAATATTTCTGCATTAAGCTTTTGAATTTCAATAAAAGGTAAAAATATTCAGTTTAGAACAACTACAGCAGACTTATTTGGCATTTGGTGTCGATTATTTTTCCTCAAAGCGAAAATTTGTTGCACACAATGGGCTAAATGGCCAGGTCACAAGGATCCCAAGGGCTCAGAGAAGTTTAGCAAAAGTTGATCCACTGAACAACTGTTAAAGAGACAAATGGAAGACTCCTGTCAAGACTTTCCAGCCTGTTTTTCAACGTGCACAGGCTATGGCTCTCCTGCACACAGCTTAATATGCCATGCGACGGACGGTGAACTTTTGAACGTTAACTGACTGAATAAAGTCTGACTTACCTCGTCCTTTTATATTGTATTTCTCATGCCTTAAAATATCTAAATTATACAGTAGATAGCACTCCTCCAGTTTCAAGCTTTCATTTGACATACAACTAATTACGATGAACCCAGTGAAAATTTCTTCCCCATTTTTGTGGGGGGCAGAAAGTAGGTGACATAATTTGCGGTAGTCCATGATGCGCCCATGTCAGTAATTTTCATTTCAGATATAACCTGTTACTCTCGGAAAACATTCACTTTTTCAATTTTTGTTTTCGGGGGATCAACACTATACATTATGTCATGATGAGAGGAACTAAATTAAGACACCAATTGAAAGATCCCAGCTTGTACCTTTTAGGAAAATCTCTACTCCTTTTTTTTAATGCGGATGAGAGTTTTTTTTTTGTTTTTTTTTTGGGGGGGGGAGGGGGAAGGAGCGAAATCTTATAGGATCAAACCATTACGCCTTCTTCAATTTACAATGAGAGGATGCTGCATGCCGAATTCGGTGATCAGAGTTGGCTCTTACTATTTAAAATAAATCTCTTCCTGTTTTTCCTTTCAGAAGGTTTATTTTTGAACTCTTCCTTGAAGGTTCATTTTGAACCCTGATTGAGGAGCCAATCGTTACGTTGATTTAAGTTATGTGCAAAGGAAACTATGTACCGAATTTGGTCTTATCGTTTAGAAGTGGATCTAATCTCGTCTTTTGGAGAGGGAAGAAATTTGAGGAGTCCAGACTCTTATGTTGCTCCAAGACCGGGAACTTTTATTTGGGTCAAGACAAAAAACAGCAAAAAAAAAAAAATCAAACCAAAAATTTTTGAGAGCCCTAAATTATAATCTTTATTGGGTCAGGAGACATAGCAGGAATATATGAGCCGCAGATTATTTTATTAAAGAATATTAAACTATAACGTATAATTTTAAAATAATCATATTTAAGTGTATACAATAAATCTATTGAAACGATTTATTAAAAAAACTACCATTCATTACTGTGAATTTTGAGTTTGAGTCTTCTCGACGAACTTAATAAAATTTGCAGTGTATTTAAAGCATTTGAATGCCATCGGTACTTTCAAACTATCGTCTGCGAACCTGCTCTAGTTCTTGTTTTTAATGAAAATTCATTAAAAACGTTTTCAGAGTTAAATGTTGAACCAAAAGCGTCAGGAGTAATTTTTTAGAATGCTCAGAGCTGCCTGTTCCCCACCCCTGCTCTAAGACAATGCCTCCCGGCTGCTTCTCCGCAAAAGAGCTTCAGGTGTGCCTATGGTCCTTCTCGAAAAAACTTCAGGTATGTCTATGGTCCTCCTCGAAAGAACTTCAGGTGTGTCTATGGTTCTCCGCGAAAAGAGCTTCAGGTGTGTCTATGGTTCTCCGCGAAAGAGCTTCAGGTGTGCCTATGGTTCTCCACAAAGAACTTCGGGTCTGTCTATGGTCCTCCTCGAAAGAACTTCAAGTGTGTCTATGGTCCTCCTCGAAAGAACTTCAGGTGTGTCTATGGTTCTCCGCGAAAGAACTTCAGGTGTGTCTATGATTCTCCGCGAAAGAGCTTTAGGTGTGCCTATGGTTCTCCACGAAGAACTTCGGGTCTGTCTATGGTCCTCCTCGAAAGAACTTCAAGTGTGTCTATGGTCCTCCTCGAAAGAACTTCAGGTGTGTCTATGGTTCTCCGCGAAAGAACTTCAGGTGTGTCTATGATTCTCCGCGAAAGAGCTTTAGGTGTGCCTATGGTTCTCCACGAAGAACTTCAGGTCTGTCTATGGCCCTCCTCGAAAGAACTTCAGGTGTGTCTATGGTCCTCCTCGAAAGAACTTCAGGTGTGTCTATGGTTCTCCGCGAAAGAACTTTAGGTGTGTCTATGGTTCTCCGCGAAAGAGCTTTAGGTGTGTCTATGGTTATCCGCGAAAGAGCTTTAGGTGTGCCTATGGTTTTCCACGAAGAACTTCAGGTCTGTCTATGGTCCTCCTCGAAAGAACTTCAGGTGTGTCTATGGTTCTCTGCGAAAGAGCTTCGGGTATGCTTATGGTTCTCCACGAAAGAGCTTCGGGTATGTTTATGGTTCTCCACGAAAGAGCTTCAGGTGTGCCTATGGTTCTCCACGAAGAACTTCAGGTGTGCCTATGGTATTCATATGTCCCAATTTTTACAGAAATATCCCGATGTTGAGAAACAAATTTCGAGACGTCTAAATGGCCCTGTTTCTTGCGACGATATACAGGGTGAATCTGAAAAAGTGGGCAAAACTTTACAGGGTGGTAGAACGCAGCTATACGAGCAATATTCGTCATAGAATGTATGGTCGGAACGCAAACGGCGAGCCGCTAGGTGGCGTTGGAAATGGTATAAAAGGGTCGGTCCTCGCACCAAACGGCATTTCTACCGTGGATTGCCGAGAGGATGGCTGGTTATACTAACCACGAAATGGCGGATATGCACTTTGTGTGCATATCCGCCATTTTTTTCCGAATATCGCCGTTGTTGCCGGCGATATTCGGGAAATGCCTGGTGTCTTCGCAAATGTGCGTCGGTCCCTATCCCGCAGGTGTGAAGCCTGCATTACAGCTGGCGGCAGCTCTATTGAGCAATTTCTTTGAGCATGTACCTCAATTACATTCCTGTTAATAAAATGTTTTCTGAAGTATCTCCTCTCCTTCTTGTGTTCATTCTTTAAATGTGACATGGAAAACTACCTTTTATCTTCTCACCGCTTGCGTTCCGACCATACATTCTATGACGAATATTGCTCGTATAGCTGCGTTCTACCACCCCGTAAAGTTTTGCCCACTTTTTCAGATTCACCCTGTATAGTCTGTTCTCGATTTACGTTAATTTAATTAAGAATTTTTTAGAATAACACGGTCACTGTACTTGCGCTTTTATTTTTTTAATATACGCGCACAGTTTTATTTTGAATAACGCGGTTTGAACTCAACTCCAAAACAGGTAGTGCCCGATGGCAGTGTACTTGAGTGTTGTCGGAAAGATACGAACTTTGGAGTTGGCAGATGGAGTAAAAGTCTCACCTCTAATAGACATAAGCTTACTGTCAATCTATGAAACCTAACTATGCAATCTGTATTCGACGCGCTTAGAGTGAAAAAATCATTGCTTCTCCCAGTTCTTCTCACAGTTTGCGTTCCGACCATACATTCTATGACGAATATTGCTCGTATAGCTGCGTTCTACCACCCTGTAAAGTTTTGCCCACTTTTTCGGATTCACCCTGTATATCGTTCAAGAGTTCATTGTCCTCGTGCCTATTGTGCCACTGTACAACTACCTTACTTAAATTTAGTTAAATTTCCTGTGGCATTAAATAAAAACAACCCCTTCAAGCAGTTGTTTACCACATAAGTCTTACAGGAGCCTGATATGTTTCTGATGAAGGCAAGACTTCAGCAGAAAGACCACTGCAGATATTACTGAGGAAATTGCGACTGTATTATGAAGCAATCAGAGAACCTGTAGCTGTAAATGAGGCATTGATCAGAGAGACTGCAACTCTAACTGAGGAACCTGCAACTGTATTTTGAAGCAATCAGAGAACCTGCAGCTGTAACTGAGACATTGATCAGAGAGACTGCAGCTCTAACTGAGGAACCTGTAACTATATTATGAAGCAATCAGAGAACCTGCAGCTGTAACTGAGACATTGATCAGAGAGACTGAAGCTGTAACTGAGGAACCTGTAACTATATTATGAAGCAATCAGAGAACCTGCAGCTGTAACTGAGACATTGATCAGAGAGACTGCAGCTGTAACTGAGACATTGATCAGAGAGACTGCAGCTGTAACTGAGACATTGATCAGAGAGACTGCAGCTCTAACTGAGGAACCTGTAACTATATTATGAAGCAATCAGAGAACCTGCAGCTGTAACTGAGACATTGATCAGAGAGACTGCAGCTCTAACTGAGGAACCTGTAACTATATTATGAAGCAATCAGAGAACCTGCAGCTTGTAACTGAGGCATTGGTCATAAGAGACTGCAGTTATAATCGAGGAACCAGCGTCCTTGAAAAAAAAATCCTTTATAAGCTGGGTTTCTAAGTCATCTATATATAATTACGGTAAAAAGAAACAAGAGATAAACTTAATAAAGTTTTCTAATATCCGCGAAATCCAATAAATATCCCGTAATACTATTTATGCCAAAATATATAGATAAAATACGCAATAACGAAGTCTTTTTTTACTGTACAATATTATGTGCATTACAAAAGCAAAATAAAAATGTAACAACAATAATGTCAATAGTGGCACAATAGCAAGCAAATAACAAATCATGACACAGTGATTATTTTAATAGCAGTCGGTATAAAACCTTCATGCATGAAATCAACATTGTTTTATTTGTCTCCAAACAGTCATTTATTGTCATCATTATTTTCTGTTAAAGAATCGTTTTCCTATCACGTCAAGCAATCATTTTCATGGCAAAGCCTATTATATACCCATTGCTTCGGGCGCATATAATGCTCAGAAGGAAAAGTACTGCAAGAATACGATTTACGTGACTACGAAAAATTATCTGCGTAAAATGGTTTAATAACTGCATCCGTTTACCAATTACAATTATAATCCATTCTTTCTTTGCATTATTACTGAAACGACAGAACAGTTTTGTACGTTTTACAAGAGACATTAGCTTTTTTAATGTCGTTCCATTGCTTACTGCATTACAAAGAGATTAATATTTAACAACGCTTTACTATTATTATTATTGATGATTGTAGAAATATATGCAGAAAAATGATACAGTGTGATTAAAAAAGCATTTAGGCAATTCAAACCGTGAGTTGGAAATTTCTAGAGATTTTGTTTGGAGGCAGCACGCAAAATATCGTGGATAAAAATGGAAGTTATCTCTCTATCTGCTTCAAAGTCAATTATCGTTGATAAAATTAGTATGAAAGCTTCTTTTAAAAACATTAATCTTTTTTAAATAAGACGATTATGTTTATATTTATTACAAGAAAATGCGCATTGATTAGAAAAGAAATTTTCACCTCTGCTTGCCACAGATAGTTGGGTTGGGTTGTTTTACCTCTGAGAGGCACTTTTTTGCATACAATGGGCTAAATGGCCAGATCACATGGACCCCGAAGGCTCAGAGAAGGTTGGGGGAGGGGACCCACTGGAACAGCTGTTGGGAGACAGTTGGTAGCCTCCCGTCAAGGCCATCCAGCGTGTTCTTTAACGTGCACAGGGTATGGCTCTCCCGCACACGGGGCCACGGCTTAACGTCCCATCCGACGGACTGCCACAGATTGCAACCTGTCGGTATAACAGACCATGGTAAAAATCTTCAAAGAAAGTGAGACCTCAGCAGAAAGATACACAAAGGAATAAAATATGCCTTTTCTAGGGATTCGAACTCAGGTGCATTGATCAGTAGTAAGTGTAATAACTACTCGTCCAATACGATATCAATTTTTCAATTTACATTTTAAATGTTGCTTACTTTTGAAGTGCGGTGAAGTTTCTAAAAATAATGTTTATTTTTATTTCTCTGTTCTTAGCTGTATCAAAGCGCATGCAGACATGTCTTAATTTCCCAGTGAGGCAGGGGGAGGGGAGCTTCCATCTATTTCCTAACAAATTTTCAGCGTACGTTTCCTCTAACAAGTTCTTAGCCATCGGGGTCTTGTGACTTGACCATTTAGCACATTGTGGGAATGGAGCGCCGCTCGGCGGTAAAGCAACTGTCAAAAATGGAAAAGACATGGAGATACGCCCAGATTGCGTATATTTCCTCTCCAAACATATCTAATCTGCGCAGAGTGTTGCTGCTACATTCTAACACCTTCCTCTTTCTCCCGCCCTGCCCACGGTCAGTAGGGGACACCGATGGACTTGGAAAGGCCGCCGTCCGTCGGATGAGACGTTACGCCGTGGCCCCGTGTGTGGGACAGCCATACCCTGTGCACGTTAAAGAACACGCTGGATGGCCTTGACGGGAAGCTACCATCTGTCTCCCAACAGCTGTTCCAGTGGGTCCCCTCCCCCAACCTTCTCTGAGCCTTCGGGGTCCATGTAACCTGGCCATTTAGCCCATGGTGTGCAAAAAAGTGCCACTCAGAGGTAAAACAACCCAACCCAACACTTTCTCTTTAACCTTTCCAGTGTCCAGAACGTATATATCCGTTTTCAGTACAATAAAAGAAAACGTTTTTTTTTTTAAATAAAAATTGCCATTTTAAAATTTTGTTAATAGATATCTTATAAAAAATATGGTAATTTAAGCTTGATAAATAATATTTCCTTTTTTTATTTGATGCATATTTTATTAAACTATGACATAAATAATTTGTTAAAGATATTTGTTTGCCATTTCTTAGAAGTTATTTAAGGTATTGCCAATTTGTTTGTTAACATTACTCTGTACTGAAGCAATCCCCTAATTTAAGCTCAGAAGTTTGATTTGAACTATTATCAACAAATTTTTCCTTAAAGTTTTTAAAATCTCCTGATAATTATCAAAGAACTGCTACTTTTTAAAAATGGAAGATTTTGGAAGTAATTACGAAATGTGTACCTTTTTTTTTGGTATATCACTGTAAAAATTGTTATTAAAATTAATATGTTACTACAGCGTTCAAATGTTTTACTTCAATAAAATTCAGAATTAAATTCTTTTTCATTTGGTATTTAACATGAGCTATTTCTGTTGATTAGTTATTTATTAAAAATATTCTAAATGTGACTTGTTTATTGGACTGCAACAAGCCTGGACTTTTTCTCAAAGTATAGTATGGAGAAAAAAAATTCAAAGTGGAAGAAATGTTTACTTTAAACAAGAATTATTTTTCTTTTGTTATTCAGAAATAAATAGCCTTTATATTCATGTGCATTACAATCATTTCTGTCTATTAGCCTTTTTTTTATAAATTTTTATTTGTGTTGCCAGATGCATTTTTTTACTACATGACTCTAAAAAAGTCCTATTAAAATGAAACATATGGTCTTTTTTGTTAAATATTTTATTTTCAGAAAATCCAGAATTAAATGTTGATTAATTTGGCATATAACATGCCATAATTCCTTTCACTAATTATTTGGCAAAAAAGTTCTAAAGTTAAATTTGGCCTCTGGACGTAAATCAGTTTTTCAGGCTGGACATTGGAAGGGTTAAAGTGCTGGGCGGAGGGTGGCTCAGTCGGTAGCGCGCCAGGTTCGTAATCTGTAGTTCCCAGGTTCGAGTCCCAGATTTATCTCCGCAAAATTCTCCGCCCTGCCCACGGTCAGTAGGAGACACCGATGGGCTTGGAAAGTCCATTTTACTAAGATAATTTCTGAACTCAGAACGCTGTCCGTCGGATGGGGTGTTAAGCCGTGGCCCCGTGTGCGGGAGAACCGTACCCTTGCACGTTAAAGAACACACTGGATGGCCTTGACTGGAGGCTATCATCTCTCTCCCAGCAGCTGTTCAAATGGGTCCTCTCCCCCAATCTTCTCTGAGCATTCGGGGTCCATGTGACCTGGTCATTTAGCCCATGGTGTGCAAAAAAGTGCCCTCAGAGGTAAAACAACCCAACCCAACCCTTCCTCTTTAATGTCACATGATCCTCTTTCCTAATTCAAATCGAAAGGACGAAGTCGCGGCTCAGTTTATTTCTCTTTTCTTCTCGGTTCCATTTAATGTACGAGAGTATCCTCATAATATTGGAATGCAGGTGTTCAGGAGCGGAATCGACTTCTCGGCTTTCAATTCACTCTAATCGAAGTCTAAGAATAGCCTTACTTAGAATCTAGCTTTACTAAAAACAGGGTTGATCTTTTCCTACGCGTCAATTGCTCCCACTTGTACAGAATTTTCCCTTTGTAAAATTCTAAAACAGAGACACAAATTACAAATCAGTTTTAACGAGAGAGAAATCGTATTAATTTTCATCGACGAACTATCTCCTAAATTTTGTTTTTCTCATTCATATATTAACAATCCCCCCCTAAATCTCCACCCCCCCCCCTAGCTTCTGTTTTTTGTGTGTTGCGCATTCACTTTTCGTAAGATGAATCTCCTCTGCTCGATATCTGCATTACTTAATGGATTCTGTTTCCCTGGTAACGAATCCTGTCCACCAAACATGTTTATTAAGATGATCGCTTCGCTTACGGAGACGCTTTGAATTCCTGTTCACGTGTCTTGTGTGTGACCAAAACGACGAAAGCCTAAATTCAGGCAAGTAAATGCTACCATTAACTTGATTTACATGTCATATTTCGAAATTTCTGCGTATTCCCGAGCACTAAGTGTATTAAAATTTTACGCGTAAAGAGAGTGAGAATAAATCTCACCGCGTACACAGAGGAGGGGGGGGGGGGAAACATTAGATCTGTTTATAGTAATTGAAATAGCGGAGATAAAAGCTCAAATATGGAAGAGGTTTAGAGAGGGAAAAAAAGCAATTTTCCTCATGGATGAAAACTTAGGTTGGTGGTGATTCCCAACACGAAAAAATAGCATTAAGAGAATTATTTCCAGTCTTTCATTTTTGATATCGTTAAGCTCGATTTTTGGCTCACTTATACAGCAATATATCACACAATTTGAATTAACTCCAGTTCTATATTTGACGTTAAATATTAAATATATTTTAAGATAACTTTTAAAAAAAATTTTTCACTCAATTTAATGATGCACTGAAACGTAGAAGACAATCTTTACCTTTTAGGAGAAAGTATTAATTTATTTTGTACGGTGATTGCAAATGATGCTTAATATATATATACAGTGACGGAAATTGAAAAAAGAACACCATTAGCAATTGATGCGTAATCAGTGAGATTTATTTAGTAGAAACAACTTGTTGAGAAAGGATAGTGATCACACGTGTGAAGTGATTCAATGTTTATTTTACCTTTTAATGAGTATTACACTTTACAGATGGCACATTTTAATAAGGTGTTGAACCTCTTCGAGGAGCAATACAAGCTTCCAATCTGGTGCAATCGGTCGTACAAATGCTGGATATCACGATTGGGGATACATTTCGCTTTCAACTTGGACGCGTAATTCAGCGATGGTCGTTTCCAGCCGCTGTCCGCAGAAGAGTCTTTGCTCGATCCAGTCCCAGAAATGCTCGATTGGAGACAAGTCTAGAGAGCGTGCTTGCCAAGAGAGTTGGTGCACTCTGAAGAGCATGTTGAGTTGCCCGGACAGAGTGTGGGCGGGCGATATCCTGCTGGAATATCGCATTTGGGATTACATTCAAATATGGCAGGACGACCGCCTGTACGATATTGCTGATGTACGTATTGCTATTCAGTGTACCCTTCAGTGTACCCCAGACACGTACGAGAGTGACAGCTAATCGCTCCTCACACCGTGATGCTCGGCGTGGGCCCTGTGTGTCGCTGGGGAATGCATGATGGAAGAAGCCGCTCACCTTGTCGCCTTCGGATGCGTAAACGACCATCAGGCGCTCCTAATCATAATCAGCTTTCATCACTGAAGACCACAGACTGCCATTCTTCCCTCCAATGAACTCGTTCTTGACACCACTGCAAACGTGCTCGACAGTGACGAGGTGACAGTGGTAACCGTCCAAGCAGCATGCGTGCCCGTTGTCCTGCTTCCAAAAGACGATTGCGTATCGTCCTTGTAGACACCCTTGGTACGACAGAGGATCGAATTGTAACGGCGTAGCCGTCCGCTCTGCCACCGCCGCCCTCCTAATAAGCCGATCCTCTCGTGCGTCCGTAACTCTGTGTTGACCGGGATCACTGTGCGAATGCTCTTCTGACCATCGACGCCACCATCGTATCACTAATCGACGCCACCACACGTCCAACGTGGTGTGCAATTTGATGAAAAGACCAACCTGCTTCCCAAAGACCCACTATACGACCTCGCTCAAACTCCGCTAACTGAACAAATGTTGCGCGCCTGCTTCGTCCAGGCATGGTAGCTTCTTCAAAGCGCACTGAACAACGCGACACAAGACGAATAGCTCCTTTTTTCACGCCCTAGTCCTTAAATACGCGCTGCGTATATTTGCATGTTGTCGTCCTCAGTGACGTCATTATTTCACCCAATGACTTTCAATCTTAGATCTCGTCCGATCCGCACTTCCTCATCGTGCTCTGAAAAATATGCAAAATTTTGCAATCTCATCTTAACACATTCTTCTGAAAGATTTGATAAATTCTTGCACCCTTCCCCCATTGCCCATTATTCTGGAAAAAGGATTAAATTGTGGCAACCCACACGCCTATATTATCATGAAAGATATCTCAAATTCTTGCCCTTTTCCTCACCAAAACTCTAAAAGGAGAAAGAAAACTCAATGATCTGATGAATGCCAAATTCTTGCATTTAATGCTCACCTATTTTTCTGAAAGTTGTTCCAAATATCCAAATATTTTAATGTCGAACCTCACTCTTTACTCTGGGGGATATGAGAAATTATTGCACCCATTTCAAATTATCACCCATTTCCTTGAAAGGTGTCTAAATGCATTAATCCTCAATTTAACCCATTTGCTCTGAAAAGTATATCAAATTCTTGTCCTCATTCTTGCCAATCATCTGAAAAACATGCCATAGTCTTGCATTCCCGACCTCAGTACGCCATGCCAACCAATGCAAAATTGGAAACCATCAATGCCTCACCAAATTCAACCAATGCCTCGCCAACCTCAACGAACTCAAATTCTTGTACCTAAACTTATTACCGTGAAAGGTATGTCAAATTCTAACAACCCATTATCCATTACTCTAAAAAATGTGACATATTCTTGCAACCATCGTTTACAAATTATACTAAAAATATGCCAGATTTAAGGCTAATCAGAAAAATTATTTTTGTCTACCCCTGATGACCCATAAGCAAATTAACAAAATCTATTTCATATTTCAGATAGTTTGTCTGTCTGTTTTTTCGACAATTTCTCATAGACAATCAGAGCTGGAACTACCAAACTTCGCTCACATTCATCCCACCGTAACTATTCACACTATAAGGGACCATAAAATTAGGCCCTCCCACAAACGTTGGCCTCGAAACGTCTGTCCGTTGCTAAATTTAGGCATCGATAATGCACTACTTCATCCATTACTTTCGGCTTTTGGCACCAGATTAACTCGTTTTTTTTAACATTAACTCGTTTTCATAAAAACGAGTTAATGTTTTTTTTCACTTTGTCATCTGTCTGTAGACATCGAACTTTTTTATTTCTAGAGATAAAATAAAAATTATTTTTTGGGTAGGTGCCGTCCCATGGCCGAGTGGTTAGCGCGCTTGGCTACTGATCTAAGGGACCTGGGTTCGAGCCCCAGGTAAGGCATGGATGTATGTGTCGTTTTTCTCCTGAGGTCCTGCCATCCTCTCAGACCTTCTACTATGGCATATAAACTGACAGGCTCCTGTCAGACCTCTGTGGCAAGCAGCTGCTTGAGGGGGTATTTATCGATGAATATTACGATTCGTGCTTTAGGAACCTTCCTATAGTTATAATTGCGTCCTCGAACGGGTTGGGTTGTTTCACCTCTGAACGCCACTTTTTTGCACGAAATGCGTTAAACGGCCAGGTTGCAAGAACCCCGAAGGCTCAGAGGAGGTTGGGGGAGGACCCACTGGAATAGCTATTGGGAGATAGATGGTAGCCTCCCGTCAAGGCCATCCAGAGTATTCTTTAACGTGCACAGAGTATGGCTCTCCCGCACACGGCTTAACGTTCCATTCAACGGACGGCGGCCTTTCCAAGCCCATCGGTGTCCCCTACTAACCGTTAATAGGGAATTTTGCGGAAATAAATCTCAACGCTGACACAGCTGGGACTCGAACCTGGGAACTGCAAATTACGAGCCTGGCGCGCTACCGACTGAGCCACCCCTCGGGCGGATGAAAAATAGGAAAATTTCCTACTAATTATTACAAGAGTTCAAATTAGGTTAGAAATTTGAAATTATGCTTGTGAAATGTAAGTTTTATGAAGTTTGCATTGATAACAATGGGTTGGGTTGTTTTACCTCTGAGCGGCACTTTTTTGCACACCATGGGCTAAATGGCAGGTCACATGGACCCCGAAGGCTCAGAGAAGGTTGGGGGAGGGGACCCACTGGAACAGCTGTTGGAAGACAGATGGTAGCCTCCCGTCAAGGCCATCCAGCGTGTTCTTTAACGTGCACAGGGTATGGCTCTCCCGCACACGGGGCCACGGCTTAACGTCCCATCCGACGGACGACGGCCTTTTCAAGCCCATCGGTGTCCCCTACTGACCGTGGGCAGGGCGGGGAAATTTTGCGGAGATAAATCTCAACGCTGACCCAGCTGGGACTCGAACCTGGGAACTACAGATTAGGAGCCTGGCCGCTACCGACTGAGCCACCCCCGCCCCCTTGACAACAATGATTTTGATCTTTACCCTCAGAGGTGGAGTGGGAAAACGCATTATTTGTGCTTTAAAATATAATTGTTTGTTTTTAGATATAATTAAAATTTTTTTTTCCGTTTGATTGATCAACTATTATCTTTCCCACTTTTAGAATCTTTCAAAAGCTTTACTGCGCCGTACGAAGTGAAAAAAATTTAAAAATTTAACCAAATATTGCAAACGATCTATTTGGGTTATAAATTTGATATTTTAGTGGTGGAGTGTGATTATAAAAGGGTTTACATTGGCAGCAACTATTCGTCCCTTAATTCCCTAGGTGGGTGGGAAAACGCCGTTTTTTTTTTGTTTTGTTTTTTTTTGAAAAATTAGTTTTGAAAATTTGAAAAATTAGTTTTGAGTTGAATAGGTGCTAACAAAATGCGAAGAGTCATAGTTTAAAAATTCCCAAATGGCCTTATTTGCCATGGTTAAAAGGTGTTAAATGTAGAAAATATAAAACTCGAAGTAATATTGTAAACGTTATATTTATCCTAGAATGGAAAAATTCTGGTGATAGAATGCATTGATAACTATCCAATAAATAACAGAATTATAAATAAATACCCCCTCAAGCAGCTGCTTGCCACAGAGGTCTGACAGGAGCCTGTCAGTTTATATGCCACAGCAGGAGATCTGAGAGGATGGCAGGACCTCAGCAGAAAAACGACACATCCATGCCTAATTCCGGGGCTCGAACCCAGGTCCCTTAGATCAGTAGCCAAGCGTGCTAACCACTCGGCCACGGGACACAATTGGTTAAAATTCGACCAGTTGCTGCTCATTTTTACAAATTTCTTACTCAATTTTAAAATTTTCAATAAATTGAAATATAGTAATAATAATTTATTTTATATACAACTGAAAATTTACCCCTTAAACCTAGGGGAAAACAAAATCCATCTTTTTCATTTTAAGGGATAAATGAGATACGCTTTTTGCGTTTAATAGGGTTAATAATATGTTATTATTTACATTTTCCAATTGCCCATTAATGCTAATTACTACTGTTAAGAAGTGCTAAATTCAGAAAATGAAAACATTATTTTCTCTGAAAAAGGAGAACCAATAAACGGCAGATGCAATTTATTATTCTTCTAGTTCGTGATAGAGGTCAAATGATTGAGTGCTTGCAATGATCAGATTCTATACATTTTTATTTATTTATTTTATTTTTCATACATTTGACCACGAGTCACAGAAAAATGCTATTTATACAGCCTCACTAGTCCATGATCTCAGCTTGAAGGTAGCATGGACATTTTATAAATGAAGCAGATATTTATAACTTTAGAATGAAGAATTTGTGAGGGATGCCAATGACATGAAAAAGCATGATATTGTGTTATAAACATGATATGAACTTTGATAGAATAATATTTGCAATATGCTTTAACATGAATGGTATACTATGATAGAGAACAATTTTTATTTTAACCTCCTAAAAGTATGACATTACAAGTTGACCTTTATAATCGGGGCGGGGTGGCTCAGTCGGTAGCGCGTCAGGCTCGTAATCTGTAGTTCCCAGGTTCGAGTCCCAGCTGGGTCAGCGTTGAGATTTATCTCCGCAAAATTCCCTGCCCTGCCCACGGTCAGTAGGGGACACCGATGGGCTTGGAAAGGCCGCCGTCCGTCGGATGGGACGTTAAGCCGTGGCCCCGTGTGTGTGAGAGCCGTGCACGTTAAAGAACACGCTGGATGGCCTTGACGGGAGGCTACCATCTGTCTCCCAACAGCTGTTCCAGTGGGTCCCCTCCCCCAACCTTCTCTGAGCCTACGGGGTCCATGTGACCTGGCCATTTAGCCCATGGTGTGCAAAAAAGTGCCGCTCAGAGGTAAAACAACCCAACCTTTATAACCATAAGATCTCCTTATTTTTGACTCGGTGCATAAGTAGCAGTATTGCAACTACATAAGCCCTGGATAACCCTACATAAGCCCATTTGTAACTGCAACTACATAAGCCCTGGTTTCTCAAAGTGTGGTTCGAGGCTCGGTACCACTCCTTGGATAAAAAAAACCCCGCATGTCCTTAAAAAAGATAAACAAATAATCGTATAATCTACTTTTATCGCGTCAACGGAAGATACGACTATTTCCTACATGAATACTTTTCATTTTATTTTTAGTTCTCGTTTATTTCTTATCTAAAGGCTACAAAGTGCGCACAATAAATGACTTATTGTTGTAAGATTAAACAGCGAAATCTATTCCTTGTTTTTTCATTTTTTTATGTGTTTGTGTATTTAGATGATAAAAAAAAGTTACTGAAAAAAAAAGAAAGTCTTCATGTATTCGGTTCGGTAAAATTCTGCTATAGACACTTAACAAAAGCCCTCTTGAAAGTGAAAACATTTATGTGTACACTGTTTGCGTAAAGGAAAAAAAAAATGCATTCCGTTCTTACCAAACACCAAATAATTCAAAGTGAAAATTTTTACACTCACATCGAAAATTTATTAGAAAATCTTATTGAAAATAAAAAAAACTCCACTGTCATTTTAATAACTTAATTAATATTTCTTTTCCAATATTAACTTACAGATTATTTTAAAAACAAAAAAAAATACGATAAAACAACTGCAGAAAAAAAAAATACGTTGAAATAATAATCTCACTTTGGAGACAACCCCTTCTATAACATTAAGCATTACCGTCAAAGAGAACTAATCTTTCTACTCTTTCGTGAAGCATGGTTGATGTCGAATGAATTGATCCAAATAATAACTTGTCTGCTTTTTAATAAATCAAGTTAATAGCGTTTTCCTCTGCTCAGTTGTTTCTCACTCATTTGGGGGTACCCAGCAGTCACACGCCTTGCATTTAGAGCATGCTCCGTTTTCCGGATGTGCATGAAAGAGCAAGACTTAAAACCCATCCCAGCATGTAGCCAAATTCCGAGCCTACTCGTTTTCTAATGATCATCAACAAAGAGAAGAAGGGCAACCCCCTCCAAGAAAAAAAAATGTCTACTCGGTAGACAAGTTACCGAAAGAGAATTACAGTATACATTCCTTTCCAATCACACCTCCAAATTTCGTCAAGAACCCCAAAATGGAAAAAAAGAGGCTTTATTTTTATGCGATCGGTAAGGGCAACTGCTCTGCGCTTATCCATCTGCTGCTCCTTTTTTTGATTATTTTTGTGCTCGAAGCGCGCACCGAATCAGCAGGGGGCACCTTTCTCACGCGGCTGCCTGCCGTGGCGTAACAAATGGCCCGTCTAGAGGAGTAGATGCCCATTTGTTTCTGCCGTCGCTTTGGTTCGTGATGACATGGTGCCGGTGTACCCCCACCAGGGGGGTACAGTGCAGTGTAGGGGAACCATTGGTGGGTTGATCCGACATCAGTATGTGGAAAGAATGACTGAAACCTGGTGTTCTAGGTAATTTGTATATATTTCATTCTTTCTTTTCTTACGGTTTCCTCTTTACTTGCGGATTGCGTTAACTGCCAGTTCCGCTAGATTTACTGGTGTAACGTATCCAACAAGGGAAGTTATTGGAGGAACTTGAACTTGACTAGGAGCTGGAACTTTGGAAAGCGATAGAACGCGTTTCGTGAAAGTTCGCTTAGACTGTGGAGGCATCATGTACTGTGTGTTCAATCACTTTAATTTTGCCATATTTGATTGTTTATTAGCGCTATATTTATGATATTCTGTTTAGATACTGTTATTCTATCTGCAATGTGAATAACAGTTGAAGACATGGATGCAATAGTGGATTTAACCCTTCTTCTGTTTGAAAACAGAAACCAAGATGTAAGGTTTATCAGCAATCACGTGTCCGTTTTACTTCGTTTTCTGTCTCCATAACAGTATAAAAAAAAAATAAATAAATACCCCCTCAAGCAGCTGCTTGCCACAGAGGTCTGACAGGAGCCTGTCAGTTTATATGCCATAGTAGAAGGTCTGAGAGGATGGCAGGCCCTCAGCAGAAAAACGACACACACATCCATGCCTTACCCGGGGCTCGAACCCAGGTCTCTTTGGTTAGTAGCCAAGCGCGCTAACCACTCGACCACGGGACGGCTATATAATTATTTTTGATTTTTTTTATTTATTTATTTTTTATTTTTTAATTTTTTAATAAAATTATAAATAAATTAAAAAAAATCAAAAATACTAATCTTCCCATATGCGCTGGAAAAAGTAGAAAATAAATCAAAAATCAAAATTTCAGTCTATGTAAATGTATTTTTCAGTATCTAATAAACTTTATCTTATCTATCTATAAACCTAAGGCATATCGATGGTGTAATCAATGACTGAGTTCGTGTCCTTTCAAAGGAAGATAGGGCGCCTGCAATTTTGTTGAGTGAGTAAATCGGCGCCCTATCTTTCTTCTAAGTGAATACGAATTAAGTGACTGATTGCGCTATCGATATACTTTGGTTTTATTCTCTACTTTTTAGGGAGCATATGGGAAAAATAGATAATTTTCAATTTTTTAATTTATTTACATGTTTTTCTTTGTCAACTGAAGGTCCTAACGTTCTGGAGATATAGAGGAACAGTCGTTTTCAAATTTCCCCTTTTTAGAGGGAAGAAAGCATGGGGGGGTCAATTTTTATAGCCTATGACACTTCCTGCATCATAAACTTTTCTTTGACATATAAATCACTAGGGGTGGCTCAGTCGGTAGCGCGCCAGGCTCGTAATCTGTAGTTCTCAGGTTCGAGTCCCATCTGGGTCAGCGTTGAGATTTATCTCCGCAAAATTCCCCGCCCTGCACAAAATCAGTAGGGGACACCGATGGGATTGGAAAGACCGCCGTCCGTCGGATGGGACGTTAAGCCGTGGGGCCGTGTGCGGGAGAGCCATACCCAGTGCACGTTAAAGAACACGATGGATGGCCTTGACGGGAGGCTACCATCTGTCTCCCAACAGCTGTTCCAGTGGGTCCCCTCCCCCAACCTTCTCTGAGCCTTCGGGGTCCATGTGACCTGGCTATTTAGCCCATGGTGTGTAAAAAAAGTGCCGCTCAGAGGTAAAACAACCCAACAACCCATAAATCACTAAGTATGACCGTCGTTTTCGAAAGATATTGTGGAACATCTGATTTTACAAATCCATAAACTGACAAATGACGAGCCAAGAGCAAGTTGGGTCGGGTTGTTTTACCTCTGAGCGGCATTTTTTGCACACCATGGGCTAAATGGCCAGGTCACATGGACCCCGAAGGCTCAGAGAAGATTAGGAGAGAGGACCCACTGGAACAGCTGTTGGGAGACAGATGGTAGCCTCCCGTCAAGGCCATCCAGCGAGTTCTTTAACGTGCACAGGGTATGGTTCTCCCGCATACGGGGCCACGGCTAAACGTCCCATCCGACGGACGGCGGCCTTTCCAAGCCCATCGGTGTCTCCTACCGACAGTGGGCAGGGCGGGGAATTTTTGCGGAGATAAATCTCAACGCTGACCCAGCGGGGACTCGAACCTGAGAACTGCAGATTACGAGCCTGGCGCGCTACCGACTGAGCCACCCCACCCAAGAGCAACAGGAAGGGTAAAAATTACTGAATAATCTACTGCAACTAGGTAAATATTCAGTGTTGATGGAAAACCAAGTGATGACATTATACTGGAATAGCCTTTCCGCATTCTCTTCAAAATTAGTGAAATTGTAATATTTAGTTCAATAGTGTAATATAGATAAACTCTCCCACTTCTTGGTTCTAGTAGCATTTTAAATAGTTTTCTAAAATATGTGTAATACATTTATTGTTTGTTTAATCGCGGATAATTTTCCCGTAGATCGGTCCGTCGTTGATAATTATGGAGAATATTTTCTGAGAAAATTTTGCTTTAAAGACTAAGTACCGAAAAAAAAAACAACCAGGAAGGTGTGGGAAGTTGGCCGTGGATATTCATTACCGAGTATGCATACTGTGAAAGACGCTACCGAGGTATTCGACAATCGGTATGTATTGTTCACAAAGGAGCAAAAGAGGTTCTTTTAACATGCTACGTTTCAGGAGGGTTAGGTTAGTTTGTTTTACTTCTGAGCGGCACTTTTTGCGCATAATGGGCTAAATGGCCAGGTTACAAAGACCCCGAGAGCTCAGAGAAGTTTGTGGGGAGGGGGACCCACTGGACAGCTGTTGGGGGACAGATGGCCGTCTAGCGTGTTCTTTCACATACTTAGCGTATGGCTCTCCCGCTCTAAGTCCATCGGTGTCCCCTACTGACCAACGGCAGGGCGGGGAGTTTTAGGGGTGCTTTAGGAGGAGTCGGGACAAGGGTCAGTCGATAGGGTGTCTGGTGTTGCAGGGTTCAAATCTCCAGTGGGACTGTTTTGTGATTGAGTTTTCTGTGAAAACCACTTCTCTACCTTTCGTGAGAAAGATCATACGATAGACTATATAAGACGGTCGTCCTTATGGGGCGTTAAGTCGTGTACTGAGATTAAGGCCCTATGCACGTTAAACACACTGGATGGATCGCCATTTATTTTATGAATGTTCAAATTTCGTGTTAAAGTGAAGCTAAAGATTTAAAGTTAAAAGTTTGATAAAAATTATTTAATACTTCACGATACGCTCTAATTAAATTAACTCTGCGAGAACCCTTGATTGCATGATTAACTTGAAACTTTTCAAAACGAAAGCTGACAAAAGATGATTTTATGTACGTTATCTTCATAAAACTTCATTCATTTTTTTTTCTGCATGATATAGCTTCATGCTGCTCAATAGTGTGGTCCCACATGGCCCCGGTTCGCTCTCTAAAACACAGTCACGAAGACGAGCCATCATAAACACAGAGTGGAAGAAAAAAAAATAGGTTGTTATTTTTTCATCATCAGAATTTTGCGTGCGACGCAAAATATTTCAGCAAATTAAAAAAAAAGAATATAAACGAAACCTCGCCATCGTCGTTTAATTAAATGAAATTATTCGCCTAATTAAATGAAATTTAGAAAAAAAAATGAGCGAAATACAAGAATGATCGATCGGCAGAAATGGCAAAGAAAAAAGTGTTCAAAACAAAATGTGCAGGCTTTAACAAGATTTAAGGGAATGTATACTTTGTTTCAACGCGTTCCTCGTTTTCTTCCCCATGTTCACCAATGTGAGCGGTATAATGTTACAATCCCTTGCGACTCCCTCTATCGTCAGCATCCTTTTTGCTCTTCATCTTCTGAGCCGCAATCACGTAGGCAACCAGCAGTGCCCGCATCGGACACGCTATCGCGGTAGCAGACTGGGGGGTCCGCAAGCACGTGAAACGTGACAGGGGTAAGAGGTCAAAAGAAGCATGGTGTGGGACACGTGTTTCTAGCTCTTGTGTTGGGGGAGCATCCTGACTCACCAAGGGTCGTGCCACTTTGTCGGAGCTTTATCACGAGACAGAATCTGAGGGGCCTGGGAGGAAAATGAGGAGCTCTTGTGGGTGGGAGGAGGAGAAAATGCACGCAACCGTCGCTAGTTGATCCTTCAACCGATCCGTCTTCTTCCATCTTGAGCATCCTGGCACAAGGATGCCATTGTTCTTATCATTATTAATAGCTGTTATTTTGGTGTATATTCTGTTTGGTGTAGAGTAAACATTTCTATGTGTTTGGACTGAAAGTGCTGTTATTAATTCACGAAAGATGGTTGGTGCATGTTTTTCAGGGGGTGCGAATAGATCTATCAGTGTCAGCTTTCACTTTGGATGTAGAGATGGATCAGGAAATGTCAGTTTTTACTTATGATGGGGGTGGATATAGTCGTGCCAGTTTTCAATTCCATTTTGACGGGTTGGATCTAATAATGTCAGCGTTTACTTACGATCGGGATAGAGAGAGTGATGTTAGTTTTTCATATCGAAGAGATTTACTGGCCTCTATTTTAATTAACCTACATCTCATCAGATGCATATATCTAAATTATTTCAGTGTAGGTCTATGGAGGACCGAATTCGAAGCAACGTCGTTTCTTGAATAAATGTTTTTCTACGGAAAAATGACGCAGAAGATAAATGATCACAATAAAAAATAGCTGTATCGAGATTCTCAATTCTTTACTCAGTATTTATGAAATTTTGCAAGTTGGAATACTAAACAACAGGATTTGGGTTGGGATGTTTTAGCTCTTAGCGGCAGTTTTTTGCACACAATAGGCTAAATGACCAAGTCACAAGAACCCGGAAGATTCAGAAAAGGTTGGGGGAGGTGACCACTGCACAACTGTTGGGAGACAGATGGTAGCTTCTCGTCAAGGTCATCCAGCGTGTTCTTTAATGTGCACAGGGTGTGGCTCTTCAGCACACAGAGCCACTCTTAACGTCTCATACGACGAATGGCGGCCTTTCCAAGCCCATCGGTGTCCCCTACTGACCTTGGGCAGGGAGGGGATTTTTGTGGAGAAAACAACAGGATTTCAATCATGAGCACTCAGTGTTTTTTATACAAGTGGTGGTGGTAGTAGGGGTAGGGCGGAATGGGGTATAACAGTTCCATGTTTTTTCAACAGAAAGCACATTAAGGAGCTGAATAACTTCTTCGATATATTTTTTAACGAAATATAAGTTTAAAGATAAAGATCTCAATCAAATCTGTCAAAATCTCGATTTTAAACATTTGTTCTGCATTCAAAGAGTTATAAACGTTGTAATATTTAACAGACTGCAAAAAATTGACCACAAAATATAAATAAAACATTAAAATTCTCTTGTAAAATAAAATAGAGTGTCCAATGCACCCGGGGGCGGGGGGGGGGCTCAGTCGGTAGCGCGCCAGGCTCGTAATCTGTAGTTCCCAGGTTCGAGTCCCAGCTGGGTCAGCGTTGAAATTTATCTCCGCAAAATTCCCCCCCTGCCCACGGTCAGTAGGGGACACCGATGGGCTTGTAAAGGCCGCCGTCCGTCGGATGGGACGTTAAGCCGTGGCCCCGTGTGCGGGAGAGTCATAACCTGTGCACGTTAAAGAACACGCTGGATGGCCTTGACGGGACACCACCATCTGTCTCCCAACAGCTGTTCCAGTGGGTCCCCTCCCCCAACCTTCTCTGAGCCTTCGGGGTCCATGTGACCTGGACATTTAGCCCATGGTGTGCAAAAAAGTGCCGCTCAGAGGTAAAACAACCCAACCCAATGCACCCGGTACTTTATGACAATTAATTCTCTGATCTCCTAACCAATTTTAATGTTTTAATTAAATTTTGGGTTTACTTTTTTAACCCGTTAAACAGTCCAGCGTTTATAACTCTTTGAATACTGAACAAATATTGTTTAAAATCGAGATTTTGGTAGATTTTACTTAGATTTTTAATTTATCTTTGGACACATTATTCAGTAAAAACCATGCTGAAGACGTTATTATGCTCGGAATGGGATTTTCTATTGAGATAACATTGAACTGTTCTCATTTTTATCTCGAGTACCCTATTTTTCTAAATAATCCTTAAAGACCAGACTCAAGCACATAATTATTTAACATTAACTCCCACATCCCATTTAATTACTTCCCGCCTTGCCCACGGTCAGTAGGGAACACCGATGGGCTTGGAAAGGCCGCCGTCCCATCGGAAGGGACGTTAAGCCGTAGCTCCGTGTGCGGGAGAGCCATACCCTGTGAACGTTAAAGAACACACTGGATGGTCATGACGGGAGGCTATCATCTGTCTCCCAACAGCTGTTCCAGTCGGTCCCCTCCCCACAGTTAAGCTGTGGGCCCGTGTGCGGGAAAGCACAGGGTATGGCTCTCCCGCACACGGGCCCACAGCTTAACGTCCCATCCGACGGACGGCGGACTTTCCAAGCCCATCGGTGTCCCCTACTGACCGTGGGCAGGGCGGGGAATTTTGCGGAGATAAATCTCAACGCTGACCCAGCTGGGACTCGAACCTGGGAACTACAGATTACGAGCCTGGCGCGCTACCGACTGAACCACCCCCGCCCCTCAATATTGTTGAAAATCGAGAATTACATAGATTTGAGTTAAGCTGATTAATTTAATTTTAGTCATATTTTTATTTAAAAAAAAACTCTTTCAAGAAGTTATGGAAATAAAATTCGATTTTTCATAGATATGGCATAGAAATGGCCTTAATAATATGTATAATTACACTGCCCTATCAAAATATTAGAGAATTTTCTTGTTATGTTAATGGAATTCAGGTTATTTTACCTCTGAGCGACCATTTTATATACACAATGGGCTAAATGGTCAGGTCACGAAGACCCGAAAGGCTCAGAGAGATTGGGGAAGGAGACCCACTGAAACAGCTGTTGGGAGACAGATGATATCCTCTCGTCAAGGACATCTATCGTGTTCTTTAACGCCCACAGGATATGGCTCTCCTGCACACGGTGCAACGGATTTAAGTGCCAGCAGACGGACGGCATCTTTCCAAGCCTATCTGTACTCTCTACTGACCGAGCCGGGAGTTTTAGTAGATAAATCTAACGCTGGCCCAGGTGGGGCTCGAACCTGGGAATTGCAGATTACGAGTTGTTGGGTTGTTTTTCCTCTGAGCGACACTTTTTTGCACACCATGGGCTAAATGGCCAGGTCACATGGACCCCGAAGGCTCAGAGAAGGTTGCGGGAGGGGACCCACTGGAACAGCTGTTGGGAGACAGATGGTAGCCTCCCGTCAAGGCCATCCAGTGTGTTCTTTAACGTGCACAGGATATGGCTCTCCCACACACGGGGCCACAGCTTAACGTCCCATCCGACGGACGGCGGCCTTTCCAAGCCCATCGGTGTCCCCTACTGACCGTGAGCAGGGCGGGGAATTTTTCGGAGATAAATCTCAACGCTGACCCAGCTGGGATTCGAACCTGGGAACTACAGGTTACGAGCCTGGCGCGTTACCGACTAAATCACCCGTTCCCTCGTGATAATGGGAAGATGTGGAAAAAGTAATGAGTATTATGTTATAGAAGTTATAGAACTTCGAAGATCTACAGCTTCTAAAATAGACATTTAATGGAAAAAAATTGACTAAAATTAAAGATCATAATGAAATCTATTTAAACCTCGATTTTTCAACAATATTCTTTCTGTATTTAAGGTTTTTGAAACTGGAATACTTCACAACAATAATGAATCGTAAGAATTTACCTCAGAAAATAATTAAAACTCAAATAATAAGTATTGTTTTAAATCATTTAGTAAATTAAGTGCACATTTTAGAAGATGGCGTAATGATTATTTCAATATCGGGCAATTATTAATGATTTTTTATACAATAATGCAATTTATTCTTAAACATCCCAGCTTCCATAACTCTTTAAATACTAAACGAATATTGCTGAAAATCGAGACTTAAATAGATTTGATCGAGATTTAATTAGATTTGATCGAGATTTAATTAGATTTGATCTTCAGTCACTGTGATGTTGTTTCTGTCGGTCGTCTGTTTATTGAGATCTTTTGGAATGTCCCTCTGGTTCGATCGCAATGCGCGAACGAGTGAAAGTGTCTTCTGTGATTCGAGGGAAAATGCACGGACTCAATACTGAGGCTCCCCCCAAATTAAATGGCTCAACTCTAGTCTTTAGTTAACTATAATAAAAATAAATAAATACCCCCTCAAGCAGCTGCTTGCCACAGAGGTCTGACAGGAGCCTGTCAGTTTATATGCCAAAGTAGAAGGTCTGAGAGGATGGCAGGACCTCAGCAGAAAAACGACACAAACAGCCATGTCTTACCCGGGGCTCGAACCCAGGTCCTGTATAACAATTATTTATTGAACACATAAATATGTCTGATGGACAAGGTTCAGTTACATGGCATTACATCACCAGCTTACTATGCCTGTTCAGCGGTTTTCACAGAGCCCAATGCCGTTATTTCCAGTCGGCATTTATGAGCCAAAACTCTTACGTCCTCACTGCTAGGTCATCGTCCAGGCTCTCCCTTCTTCTGTTGGTCGATCCCAACACTCTGCTCTCTTCTCCGACTTCGGCCATGTGTCAAGGACGCTGACCCCCGACCTAGGGTCACTTGTCAGCGGACACTACCCTCTCACCGACCTGCTACATCGATTAACATTCCAGCAAGCACTGTCGTGACCTGCCTTGCTGGAACGGAGACATCCCATCTCGCATATGCCTCTTTGGTAAAACACAAAATAATGTACAAAACACAAAAAAAATTTGTAAAGGCCTCTAGCCTGACAGTCATATTTTTACCATTAAACACATATTTTAAAAGTTATAGAGTTTCGAAGTTAAATTCCCATTGATATAGCATGGAAATGCTCTAATATTTACCAGAACAGTGTATATTAAGATGCTCACATTCTCTACTTTTCAGTCTAATTATTTAGGAAAAAAGACTCGATTAAAAACTAATTAAAATGCAGTTAAAATTACTTTTTTAAAAATGCTTATGGCGTGTATTTACTAAATGCGTGTGCAATTTGCTACCCGCCCCTGTTTTCGAAATGTAAAAGGTTTTTTTCAAGTTTCCAGTGTATTTTACGCCCCCAAGCTTTTACGAAAACCACGGAGTAATCAATCAATTATCAATGTCACGATCAGCTGACATTGATGGTTGATGGATTGTTCATTGATTCGCATCACGGTCGGGATCACATCAATGTCAGGGTCACCTGGCATCGATGCGAATTACCAAAAAGAAAAAAAGAAAAAAAAAACTCTAAAAACAGAATGGCATTCTATTCTTCCTTACGAAAAACACGAGATCAGGTATGAAAGCCTTCTCTTTTCCAACCAGCAAGAGAGAGGCAGTGTGGCTTCAGAAATTCCTGAAGACTGAGCATCTCGGGATTTTGGTGCCCCTTCCTGCAACCAGGATTTTTTTTTTTCAATTTTAAATAAAGGGAAGAAGGTACTATACTAGAGAAGAAGATACTAGAAGAAGAAAGTAGTATACTAGAGAAGAAGTACCATAAGAAGGTTTGTATGCTAGAGAAAAAGATACTAGAAGAAGAAAGTAGTATATTAGAGAAGAAGATACTAAAATAAGAAGGTAGTATACTAGAAAAGAAGATACTAGAAGAAGAAAGTAGTATACTAGAGAAGAAGATACTAGAAGAAGAAAGTAGTATACTAGAGAAGAAGATACTAGAAGAAGAAAGTAGTATACTAGAGAAGAAGATACTAGAAGAAGAAAGTAGTATACTAGAAAAGAAGATACTAGAAGAAGAAGGTACTATACTAGGAAGAAGATTCTTTATACTAAGGACTGAGATTATCTTGATAATATATCAGTCATATATATATATAGGGCCAGATCGGAGGAGAAGGGCCATGCATCTTTTAGAATGCTAATAAAGGTAACCTTCCCCCTTTTGCATTTTTTTCGGCTCGATTGCGTTTCTTGCACCCCCCTCCTCTCGATTTTTTTCTAGATCCGGGCCTGTATATACAGGGTGAATCTGAAAAAGTGGGCAAAACTTTACGGGGTGGTATTTTTTTTTCTTTGCCCTATTACATAACAATGCTGTACTGCCGCAATTTTTTAACAATTTGCGATAAGCAATGTTCCTTTTATGATCTTCTTACGGATTCTAACTATTATGCACGAAAGAGCAATAAACAATGCGGAAACCTGCATCCCATAACTGTTTAAAGAGACAACATCTTCTTAAAGAGAGATCTGCCGAAAAGCATCACTCCTTTAAACAAGATTGTATCAAAACTAAGCCGTTGGAAATGACAATAAGCAGAAAACGAAGAAAGAGAGCGAGAGACCACCAAAATTTATCTTCTCCTGTTTTGTCGAAACTGCTGCGAAAAAGCGAACCAGAGCACAACTCCACCGTCGTCTTTTAGCAGCGAGTCGCCTCAGCTGACACCTCATATCCACCTTAAACCGCAACTCCGAAACACTATAAAGCTGTCTTCTCTCAAACTCGATCCATTTTTCTTCATCAATTTCGAAATATAACGGCAGCCCCGGAGATTTGGAGCAATGGGTGTATGGCAATGAGAAGGAGCGTTGTGATAGGCAAGATAGCAGCGACGGAGAGGGAAGAGAAACCTTTTGATGCTGATAAGAATAATCCGGATGTGGGAGACTAGAGTTGTGGACACCCATGGTGAAGATGGAGAGAAGACCACGCTGACGAAGCCGATATAAAGATGCTTATGTTATGTGAGGACTACACACCTTCTTCCTGCGACCATGTCATAGATTCCCCACCCATTTTCACTTTCCCTACTCACCCGGAAAACTGCTCAGTGGTGCCATCAAAGTATAATCACGGCAATAGCCTGTCACAGTCTGGGATGATAAAGTCGATGAAATACTGACAGAGAGATGCCTTAGAAATCCTCTCCAAATCCCTGCTATCATAGCCTTTGCCCGTTTTATCACAAATATGGGATGCTGGGAAAGACGTGAATCAATCTCTTCTTTTATGTCATAGGAAAGTTCACTTCATTCTCTAATTTTGTATTCTTGGAGAGTTTTTCTTCTCCTGGGGCCTCAATTTCTTCTTCAAGTAGTTAACGAGTGTTGATGAGGAAGATGCTTGGCAAGGCTTGGTTGAAGTGAATCAACTGTGATAAAAGATGTTGCAATTATGTTGGGGAAAGGAGAGGAGGGCTATAAGTAAGGCTTTTCTTTTAAGGGTCAAACAGCGATCTCTTTCGTTTAAAATATGATCCTCGTTTTAGTCTTTTTAGTCCATTACATAGCGCTTCAATTTTTTTGTTCTTTCGTATAGAGTTCTAGCTTGCATCGTTTTTTCGAAGGTCTGAACGCAACTCCTGATTTTATTAGAATTTCGCCTCGGTGTTCAGTGGTTTCGCGTTGGTTTGCAGTGAAAATACAACAGCATAGTTGTTTTTGTGCTGTTAGCTCTAACTGAAACAGTGGTCAGCGCTGACTTCAGTCTTAGTGAGGCATGTCCTTGTATGAGGAGACCTGTAGAAACTACGAGTAGTTTCTAGGATTGTTCTCTGTCATATAGGTTGCAAATTAAAAGAAATTTTTATTCTGTTGTCGCACTATCTGCTTCCGTTAAGGAAAGAAACTTGCGAGCTTACAAACATTATTTATATGTTGTGTAAAATATGAAGATGTTGTCCTTTCTGCAGTGGCGTATGCTCAGTGGTGGTGGAGGTATAACCCCCGCCCTCCCCGAGGGCTTGACTAACGTATATTGTTAAAGAAAATCCCCGAAAATCATACACCTATTAGATCAGGTTCGAGTTTCGCCTATGCCGGCGTTGAGATCAATCTCCACTAAATCTGTCAGAAAGGGAACACCGATGAACTTGGAAATGCTGCCGTCCGTTGGATGGGGCATTAAGCCATGGTCATAATGTTCAGGAGAGCCATACCCTGTGCTCGTTAAAGAACACGCTGGATGGCCTTCGGGGGAGACTAACATTTGTTTCCTAACAGCTGTTCAGTGAGCTCTCTTCCCCTAACCTTACCTGAGCCCTTGGGGTCTTTGTGACTTGGCCATTTAGCCCATTCTGTCCAAAGTAGTGTCGCTCAGAGGTAAAATAACTCAAAAACCAAACCAAAGAAGGCTTTTATCTGTCTCCTAAAAGCTCCCTAGTGTGTCTCTTTCCCTGACCTTCTCTGAACAGCTGGAGTCCTCGTGTTCTGTTCATTGTGTACAAAAATGTCCTTCAGAGGTAAAACAACCCCAATCCACCCATTAGACTCAAATCCCCCAACCCACACACATACACTTAAAAGTTTTTAAGTTGTTTGGTAAAACACTGCCTACCTGACGGGCGGGGGTGGCTCAGTCGGTAGCGCGCCAGGCTCGTAATCTGTAGTTCCCAGGTTCGAGTCCCAGCGGCGTCAGCGTTGAGATTTATCCCCGCAAAAATTCCCTACCCTTCCCACGGTCAGTAGGAGACACAGATGGACTTGGAAAGACTGCTGTCATTCGGATGAGACGTTAAGCCGTGGCCCCGTGTTCGGGAGAGCCATACCCTGTGCACGTTAAAGAACACGCTGGATGGCCTTGATGGGACGCTACCATCTGTCTCCCAACAGCTGTTCCAGTGGGTCCCTTGCCCCAACCTTCTCTGAGCCTTCGGGGTCCATGTGACCCTTGCCCCAACCTTCTCTGAGCCTTCGGGGTCCATGTGACCTGGCTATTTAGCCCATGGTGTGCAAAAAAGTGCCGCTCAGAGGTAAAACAACCCAACACTGCCTACCTGAATGCAGAAACGACATACTATGTACATAAGAACTTTTTTTTTCTATTGTCCGGTACTAAAGTAAAAAATATTTATGACGAAATTTCGAAAGATCTAATTTTTGTCATTTCAGTTGTTTGTAACAAGGTTCTTTGTATAGATGTTTTTTTCAAAATTATCCTGTTTGCACTTAAATTTGTTATTATTGGTAATATATCAACACTAAGAGTTTTGTAAAAGGGTGATTTCGCAAAGTTAATATTTTGACAAAAACAGTATAAATATATTTTGTCATTCCTGTGATATAAAACCGTGGCCCCGTTTCCATAGAGCCATAGCCTGTGTATGTTAAAGAACATTCAAATTAAAGAACATGCTGGATGGCCTTAACGAGAAGCTACCATCTGTCTCCTTACAGAACCTTCCCTGAGCTCTAGGGCGGGGTGTCTCAGTCGGTAGCGCGCCAGGCTCGTAATCTGTAGTTCCCAGGTTCGAGTCCCAGCTGGGTCAGCGTTGAGATTTATCTCCGCAAAAATTCCCCGCCCTGCCCACGGTCAGTAGGGGACACCGATGGGCTTGGAAAGGCCGCCGTCCGTCGGATGGGACGTTAAGCCGTGGCCCCGTGTGCAAGAGAGCCATACCCTGTGCACGTTAAAGAACACGCTGGATGGCCTTGACGGGAGGCTACCATCTGTCTCCCAACAGCTGTTACAGTGGGTCCCCTCCCCCAACCTTCTCTGAGCCTTCGGGGTCCATGTGACCTGGCCATTTAGCCCATGGTGTGCAAAAAAGTGCCGCTCAGAGGTAAAACAACCCAACCCAATCCCTGAGCTCTTGCTGTCCTTGTGAGAGGTGCACAAAAGTATCACTCAGAGGTAAACAAAACAAACCCAAAATATTTAAAGAAAAACAATTTCCCTGTGAAACTTAACAATTTTCATAGCAAAAACAAATTTTATTATTAGTTAGTTAGTTAACAAGCATTAGTTCATAATTCCTTCTTTCACCAACAATTGCTTTAAAATTCGCCCTTCAAAAAAAAATAAGACAATAATTTCCTGTTATGCCGTCCCGTGGCCGAGTGGTTAGCGCGCTTGGCTACTGATGTACGGCACCTGGGTTCGAGCCCCGGGTAAGGCATGGATGTTCGTGTTGTTTTCTGCTGAGGTCCTGCCATCCTCTCAGATCTTCTACTGTGGCATATAAACTGACAGGCTCCTGTCAGACCTCTGTGGCAAGCAGCTGCTTGAGGGGGTATTTATTTTTTTTATTATAAAACAAGTTTGTAACAAGATGGCGAAAAACACCCATTGGGAACTATTTATTTAGACCATGAGCTAAGTTCAAAATATTAAATATGTAAAACCATAAATATGCACTTTAGACAAGAGCAAAGTCCTCAATGTTCACTGTCGAAATAATAATAATAAAAAAATACCCCCTCAAGCAGCTGCTTGCCAGAGAGGTCTGACAGGAGCCTGTCAGTTTATATGCCACAATAGAAGATCTGAGAGGATGGCAGGACCTCAGCAGAAAACAACACGAACATCAATATCTTACCCGGGGCTCGAACCCAGGTCCCTTCGATCACTAGCCAAACGTCATATAAAAGATTAAGTCGTGGTCTTGCACAGATAAAAAGTCATATATAAAACTTTTACAAAAAAGTCAATGATGATAAATTTCAATCAGCAGTCTAACAACCCGTAACAGTGTATCGGTTCTTTTCAATTCCCGAACACTGGGGTTTTTCTAACTAGGTTTTTAACACAAATTTTAGTCTCAGTTTTGTTTTATACTAACGTTTTATTGAGAGGTCTGTTTTTTTTTACTATAACTAGTACACTTAAAGTTCGAGTTTGTCAATTAAAATATCGCTAAGGTAAAGATTTAAGTGATTTATTAGAACCATTGTTTGGCAAATTAGCATTTTATAAAAATTTTACTCTGTGGCACTCCTAACAGGTATCCTTAATTACTGAGATGATTATTTTACCTCTAAAAGCTGGACAAATGGCCAAGAGTTGTATAATGGGTTCAGAGTTGTACAGGGGTTGGGTTGGGTTGTTTTACCTCTGAGCGGCACTTTTTTGCACACCATGGGCTAAATGGCCAGGTCACATGGACCCCGAAGGCTCAGAGAATGTTGGGGGAGGGGACCCACTGGAACAGCTGTTGGGAGACAGATGGTAGCCTCCCGTCAAGGCCATCGAGCGTGTTCTTTAACGTGCACAGCGTATGGCTCTCCCGCACACGGGGGCACGGCTTAACGTCCCATCCGACGGACGGCGGCCTTTCCAAGCCCATCGGTGTCCCCTACTGACCGTGTGCAGGGCGGGGAATTTTGCGGAGATAAATCTCAACGCTGACCCAGCTGGGACTCGAACCTGGGAACTACATATTACGAGCCTGGCGCGCTACCGACTGAGCCCCCCCCCCCCGAATTGTACAGGGGAAAGAACTTTTCTGGACAACAATAAACTAAGATCTGTTAGTAATAGATGGAAGATGCCCGTTAAAGCCATTCAACTTGTTTTAAAATCGTTAACGAATTGGATTATTTAATTCAGGGCGGACCTTTTTTTGCACACAATGGGCTAAATGGCCACGTTCAAAGGATCACAAGTGTTCAGTCACAAGGGCTTGGAGGTTGGGGAAAGGAATCCATGCTCTGCCACTACCAATGACTAATCATCAGTTTTTCCACAATGAAAGTTCTGAGTGGCATTTTTTTGCCGACAATGGGCTAAATGGCCAGGCCACAAGGACCCCAAGGGCACAAAGAGGATTAGGGGAAGGGAACTCACCATACAGCTGTTAGGAGACAGATGATAGTCCCCCATCAAGGCCATTCAGCGTGTTCTTTAACGTGCACAGTGCATGGCTCTTCCGCACATGACGAAACCATGGCTTAACATCCCATCCGACGGACGACGGCCTTTCCAAAATAATGGGCTAAATGGTCAGGCCACAAGGACCCCAAGGGCACAAAGAGGATTAGGGGAAGGGGACTCACCAGACAGCTGTTAGGAGACAGATAATAGTCTCCCATCAAGGCCATTCAGCGTGTTCGTTAACGTGCACAGTGCATGGCTCTTCCTCACATGACGAAACCATGGCTTAACATCCCATCTGACGGACTACGGCCTTTCCAAAATAATGGGCTAAATGGTCAGGCCACAAGGACCCGAAGGGCACAAAGGAGATTAGAGGAAGGGTTGTTGGGTTGTTTTACCTCTGAGCGGCACTTTTTTGAACACCATGGGCTAAATGGCCAGGTCACATGGACCCCGAAGGCTCAGAGAATGTTGGGGGAGGGGATCCACTGGAACAGCTGTTGGGAGACAGATGGTAGTCTCCCGTCAAGGCCATCCATCATGTTCTTTAACGTGCACAGGGTATGGCTCTCCCGTACACGGGGCCACGGCTTAACGTCCCATCCGACGGACGGCGGCCTTTCCAAGCCCATCGGTGTCCCCTACTGACCGTGGGCAGGGCGGGGAATTTTGCGGAGATAAATCTCAACGCTGACCCAGCTGAGACTCGAACCTGGGAACTACAGATTACGAGCCTGGCGCCCTACCGACTGAGCCACCCCCGCCCCTAGGGGAAGGGGACTCATCAGACAGCTGTTAGGAGACAGATGATAGTCTCCCATCAAGGCCATTCAGCGTGTTCTTTAACGTGCACAGTGTATGGCTCTTCCACACATGACGGAAACACTGCTTAACATCCCATCCGACGGACGGCGACCTTTCCAAGCCCATTGGTGTCCCTACTGACAGAAGGAAGGTAATATAATGAATGACAAAACCCAGATGCTCCGCAATTCAGAGACTGCACTACATCTATCGGGAGATGACATGTTTACTATCCACCGTCGGGGCTGAAGAGTACTATAGAAGTAAAGTCCAGCACTCGCCAAAACTTAACTGTAATCTTCGTCCTGGGTCGGCACAAACAAGGATAGCGGGAGGTTTGCAGAGATAAATCTCAACGCTGCTCCAGTTGAACTCGAACCTGCGAATTGCAAATTTTGAGCCTGACGGAAAGATTCATCCTCTCCCTATTCTTTAAAGTGCACGGTAAACACGTTTTCTATACACGAGACCATGTTTAATGTCTCATTCGACGGATTGTGACCTTTTCAAACCCATCGGTGACCTCTTTTTTGTCGGGGGTAGAGCTGGAGTTACAGAATAAAATCTAAACTCAAGCACAGATAGGACTCGAACCTGGAAACATCAGATTAGGAGCTACCGACTGAGCCACCCATTACCAGTGCCGAATCTATGATTCACGGTGTCTACGGTAAAAAAAAACGGAAATATGCCTTTTTAGAGTTGAAATATTGACTTTTAAAATTAGAAATGCATGCTCTTTTACAGAAGAAAAAATTTAAAATAATGATACAATATACAAGACGAAAAAAATTACGCAATTTATAATGATTGTTCTACATCTATAAACAAATCATTGTACTAAAAATAAAGATTATGCGTTTTATTTCCAACTAACTTTTTTTTTGTCTTTATGTTGGTAAAATCGTTAATGACATCATCACAGTTTGCTTCTTGAAATAAACAACTTTCAAAGGATAAAAATGATTCGAGAAAGATTTTTTGTATTTTTTAATATATATTTACGTATAGACTCGAAACGTTTGGTCGCATAGACGTGAAACATTTTCACGTATGTGTAAGAATATCATTTAGGAGCATAACTCCCATGACCAGGGCCATGTTGGCATTGCCCCACTCCCAATTATTATGTGGGGCGGGGAGCTCAGTCGGTAGCGCGCCAGGTTCGTAATATGTAGTTCCCAGGTTCGAGTCCCAGCTGGGCAGCGTTAAGATATATCTCCGCAAAATTCCCTGCCCTATCCATGATCAGTAGGGGACACCGATGGGCTTGGAAAGGCCGCCGTCCGTCGGATGGGACGTTAAGCCGTGGAACCGTGTGCGGGAGAGCCATACTCTGTGCACGTTAAAGAACACGCTGGATGGCCTTGAAGGGGGGGGGGGGGGGCTCAGTCGGTAGCGCGCCAGGCTCGTAATCTGTAGTTCCCAGGTTCGAGTCCCAGCTGGGTCAGCGTCCGCAAAATTCACCGCCTTGCCCACGGTCAGTAGGGGACACCGATGGGCTTGGAAAGGCCGCCGTCCGTCGGAAGGGACGTTAAGCCGTGGCCCCGTGTGTGGGAGAGCCATACCCTGTGCACGTTAAAGAACACGCTGGATGGCCTTTACGGGAGGCTACCATCTGTCTCCCAACAGCTGTTCCAGTGGGTCCCCTCCCCTAACCTTCTCTGAGCCTTCGGGGTCCTTGTGGCCTGGCCATTTAGCCCATGGTGTGCAAAAAAGTGCCGCTCAGAGGTAAAACAATCCAATCCAATCCAAGCCTTGACGGGAGGCTACCATCTGTCTCCCAACAGCTGTTCCAGTGGGTCCCCTCCCCCAACCTTCTCTGAGCCTCGGGGTCCTTGTGACCTGGCCATTTAGCACATGGTGTGCAAAAAAGTGCCGCTCAGAGGTAAAACAATCCAATCCAATCCAAGCCTTGACGGGAGGCTACCATCTGTGTCCCAACAGCTGTTCCTGTGGGTCCCCTCCCCCAACCTTCTCTGAGCCTTCGGGGTCCATGTGACCTGGCCATTTAGCCCATGGTGTGCAAAAAGTGCCACTCAGAGGTAAAACAACCCAATCCAATTATTATGTAAAAAGGTCATCAAATCTCACAAAAAAGAAATTGCTAAAAAACGTAACTTTCGTGGTTTAAAGATCCCCTGAGACATACCCTTAAAAGAAAATATTAGAAACGAATTTTTCGCAATCCAAAAAAATTTTTTTCTACCTTTTCATTTGATTAAGTTAAATGTCGCAGAAAAGTGCAATGCAACCGAGCTTCTCTATCAGCGCTCTTAAAACTCTTCTTTCAAATAAAAGGGAAAAAAAATCAATATTTGCATGTTTTTAACATCCCTGAATCCTTGAAATAAATAGACTATTGCATCGTTTGAGAACATTGTATTGCTGAGTGTCAAAGATTTCAGCTCCTCCGGAATAAATCAAAGATATTTAGCAGTTGTCCTAGATATACAGTCACGTTCGCAGGGGAATTCCACCTTTCATATACCAAATGACAAGAACGTGAAAAGACCCAGATGTTTTTAGTGGTTGGAGAGATCTGGATATCGTTAATGTAAGAGGAAAGATTGGCCTTTAAACCCCTGCAACCACAAGACGAGCTTTAAGTTTTTAGATTACCTTATCTACATTTCTTACCCACACTCGTGTTATCACATTCTTTCTTCTCATTTTGCGGCATTTTTTTCCTTCGTTCTGTTTTGTTGCCGAGTTATTTTTTTTTCCACTGACGCTTTTAGCGATCTTTGCTGACCTGTGCTGAAAGGGCCTTTGTGATAAATGTAATATAGTATGCAACGTTGGATGAACGTTACACGAAGTGGGAATTGAAATAAAAAAAGGTTGTTTTTATTCTGAGACAACTTCAAAGAATCGCTGGTGCAGAGTTCGATCTAGGAGTGGGTTGGGTTGTTATGTTATTTTTCACACAATGGACCAAATGGACTTGTCACAAGGACCCCAAGCGTTCAGTGGAGGTTGAGGAAGGGGACTCACTGTGCAGCTGTTAAGAGACCGATAGAAGCCTGTCGTTGGTTCGGGTTGTTTTACCTCTGAATGGTATTACGTTGCACACAATAGGCTAAATGGCCAGGTCACAAGAACCCCACGGGCTCAGCTAAAGTTTTTAAGAAACAGATTAGAGTATCATATTGGTTTGGGATATTTTATCTCTCAGTGGCACTATTTTGCACACAATGGATTAAATGGCCAGGTCGCAAGAACCCCAATGTCTCAGATAAGGTCGGGGGACGGGATCCGTTGCACAACTGTTAGGAAACAGATGATAGCCTCCTGTTGGTTTGGGTTATTTTATCTCTGAGTGGCACTATTTTGCACACAATGGACTAAATGGCCAGGTCACAAGAACCCCAAGGGCTCAGATAAGGTCGGGGGATGGTATCCGTTGCATAACTGTTAGGAAACAGATGATAGCCTCCTGTTGGTTTGGATTATTTTATCTCTCAGTGGTACTATTTTGCACACAATGGACTAAATGACCGGGTCACAAGAACCCCAATTGCTCAGATAAGGTTGGGGGAAGAAGACCCACTGTACGGATGATAAGAAACAGATGAGAGCCTCCTGTTGGTTTGATTTATCTGGTGTAACACAAACCAATCTATGAGATCTTAACTAATATACTCCTACGTAATTTTCAATAACCTTCTGCAATTTTAAAGACACTGAACTTTAATTTTAATGCCACCCTTGTGGTGACTGTCACATCATCTGAAACACGTTTTTAAAACAGGATTTTATCTCTTTCTGGTTATCGCACTCTTCGGAAAGATGTATAGACGCCTCGCAGACCCATATTTGTTTTTTGATCGCAATTTATTTGCGGAAAACCGAAATTCTAGAATTAATATTTATTTGAACTGTAAAAAAAAAATTAATATTTTTATTATGTTTTACATTATATGCACGATTTTCTTAAAAAATCAAATTCAATAATCAGGATAAAACGATAATCATAGTCAAATTTTTATACTTCTCCACTTACTTAATTTAATTGTTTTATCTATTTAGATATCACCTACTAGTATTAATACAGTTGCAATATTTCAGTACCATATTCCTTCCAATATCACATAATTGTTACATCGCATCAAACAAATGGCCAAGGGTTGGGTTGTTTTACCTCTGAGCGGCACTTTTTTGCACACCATGGGGTAAATGGCCAGGTCACATGGACCCCGAAGGCTCAGAGAAGGTTGGGGGAGGGGACCCACTGGAACAGCTGTTGGGAGACAGATGGTAGCCTCCCGTCAAGGCCATTCAGCGTGTTCTTTAACGTGCACAAGGTATGGCACAAGGTATGGTATACCAGACTCGTAATCTGCTATTCCCAGGTTTGAGTCCCCGCTGGGTCAGCGTTGAGACTTATCTCCGCAAACCTCCCCGCCCTGCCCACGATCAGTAGGGGACACAGATGGACTTGGAAAAACCGCCGTCTGTCGGATGGAACGTTAAGCCGTGGCCCGTGTGCTGGAGAGCCATACCCTGTGCACGTTAAAGAACACGCTGGATGGCCTTGACGGGAGGCTACCATCTGTCTCCCAACAGCTGTTCCATTGGGTCCCCTCCCACAACCTTCTCTGAGCCTTCGGGTCCTTGTGACCTGACCATTTAGCCCATAGTGTGCAAAAAAGTGCCGCTCAGAGGTAAAACAACCCAACCTCCAATTCTTATTTTGTAGTTTTCCTAAGAAATATATGAGAGAACTAAACAGTTTTCCTAAGAGATGAATGTTATGATTTTCAGTCTTTCTGTAGCCATTCATAAGCGTTTCACACTACATAACCACAAAGTTCTCACACTGTAAACGAATATTTTCAACCTTTTCTTGCTGATCATTTATAACATAAGAATCGCCCAGCAATGAAAGGCAGAACTTCTATTCTACTACCCTTCGTGTCAGTGATGGACAAAAGAAACCGATTTTCGGTCAACAGAATTTGATCGCGAATGATTGACGGTTAGTTTCATCAGATATATATTCCATTACTTCTTCATCCAATTCCATCTTTTTCGCGTGAATGTCTTCTAAACAATTTCTCTAAGAGACGAATATGTTCCGATTTTCTCTCTATTCATCGCACATGTGTTTCGCACCATAAAACTACAGAACTTCTCGCACTGCAAAGGAATACTTTAAACTTTTTTTTCGTGCTCATCATTTATAACGTATGAATCACCGCAACACTGTTATCCCCTTCCCCTAGGCAACCAAAAGCCGAACCTCCATCTCACCACCCTCTCTGTGTGAATGATGGACAAAAGAAATCAATTTTTGGTCAACGGAACTTGATCGCGAATGATTGACCTGATATAAACTCAGGAATGCAACGCCATTAATTATTCTACCCTATCTGCCTGAATCAGCAGTCGGGGAAAAGTTAATTACGTAAATTACCGCTAATTAGCAGGATCTGGGAGGACAAGATAAACGTGATGCCATAGAGTAGTACTCCTCTTCCATCATCCCAGGTTGACATCTTTGGCCACGATGCTAAAGAGGAGCTTTCCCTCTGCGGTGGTTGAATGCAAGCTCTGACCTTTACGAACCCTTCAGAGTCGGTGGTGGTTGCGTTTACGTGATCTGGTGTGAGCGTTTGAACGTCATACGAGCGCTAGTAATTATCAAATTTGGGAATAATATCGCAAAGATGTTTGTGGCAGCCATATTTAATTCAAATGCGAGATGAATGGACAAACTGATAATGACTTCTGCGTGAATTTGCACGAAGCAGTTTGCTGGTAATAACACTGAATCCGATAGATATTTTCTTGTGTACCTTTGCGGCAATGTAATAACTAAACGGTATACGAAGTTTCGGTTTTAATTGAAGACATAATCAATATTTACTCATCATATAGAGGCGGAGATTGATACAATCGGTAGCGCTGGAAACCAGTGTCTGATGTTCTCAGGTTATAGTCCCCACTGTAGCTACGTTCAGATTTCCTCCGCTAATCACCACCCATACCTCGGTGAGAAAGAGGACACCGATGAGCTTAGAAAAGCCGCCTTCAGACAGATATAGAGTTGTGCCGTGGTCACGGGTAAAGTAGTTTTTTCAACGGAGGTAGGAGAGAGGGAAAGCTTTCATCTTTTTTCCTAAGAACTGTATGGGGGCGGGGGTGGCTCAGTCGGTAATAAGTGGTAGTGGTTCGTAATTTGTAGCCACCAGCTGGGTCAGCGTTGAGATTTATCTCCGCAATATTCCCCGCCCTGCCCACGGTCAGTAGGGGACACCGATGGGCTTGGAAAGGCAGCTGTTCGTCGGATGGAGCGTTAAGCCGCGGCCCTGTGTGCCGGAGAGCCATACTCTGTACACTTTAAAGAACACGCTGGATGGCTTTGTCTCCCAACAGCTGTTCCAGTGTGTGAGTTTTACCCTCCCCCAACCTTCTCTGAGCCTTCGGGGTCCATGTGACCTGGCTATTTAAGCCCATGGTGTGCAAAAAAAGTGCCGCTCAGAGGTAAAACAACCCCAACCTAAGAACTGTACAATATAATAATAAGTAAGTACATCTATGGTTGCTTAGAGGTAAAAGAAGCGAGAAGCGAAGAAGTTTCAATTCAAACTACTGATCTTTCGTTGAAACTTCTTTGCCATCGATTAGAAAAGGCTCACCGGTGGTCTTCGAAAAAGCCATTGTATCTCAAATAGAGCCTATTTAGGAGAGCCGTATTCTGTACACATCAAAGAAAGCGCTGGATGGACTTGACAAGAAGCTGTTGATCTAAGAATGGTCTTTCTCTTCCTCCAACCTTCTCTGAACACTTTGGGTCCTTGTGACCCGATCCTAGCCTATTGTGCAAAAAGGCCTAGCCTATTGTGCCACTCGATCCTAGCCTATTGTGCCACTCGATCCTAGCCTATTGTGCCACTCCTCTGTCAAATAAGCCAGCCCAATCCTCGATCCAATGCATACTCTCTTTCCGGGGAGGAATTCATTTTCTCTGCCTTTCACTTTCCATTCAAGGGTTCACTATTTGCATCGATATCCACAGCCATAATCAGACTGACCATTATCAATAATGAGGCACGAGACTTGCCACGAGTTTTCTCGGAAACTGGAGAGCTAATATTGGTTTCTTGGTTAGTTACGAAAAGCTGACACATAAGAAAAACTTACACATAATGCGTAACCGAAAGCAAACAAAAAAAGAAAGTGGGAACATGATGAAAACATGATACAGAAAGTTGATTGACAGGTAAGCAAAACACGTGGTGTTAGAGGAGAATGAACAATAGATCCGTAGCAACGTAAAGATGAAAGGAACAATCTTCCGCTCTTGATACTACGTTGTACATTGTAAAAGGCAGTAAACTGTGTGGGGCGGGGGTGGCTCAGTCGGTAGCGCGCCAGGCTCGTAATCTTTAGTTCCCAGGTTCGAGTCCCAGCTAGGTCAGCGTTGAGATTTATCTCCGCAAAATTCCCCGCCCTGCCCACGGTCAGTAGGGGACATCGATGGGCTTGGAAAGGCCGCCGTCCGTCGGATGGGACGTTAAGCCGTGGCCCCGTGTGCGGGAGAGCCATACCCTGTGCACGTTAAAGAACACGCTGGATGGCCTTGACGGGAGGCTACCATCTGTCTCCCAACAGCTGTTCCAGTGGGTCCCCTCCCCCAACCTTCCCTGAGCCTTCGGGGTCCATATGACCTGGCCATTTAGCCCATGGTGTGCAAAAAAGTGCCGCTCAGAGGTAAAACAACAACGCAGTAAACTGTTGTTTCTTCGAGTCCTTTTTTGTGTAGGCATTACGTGAGTTAATAATGGTATCGATACAGAAAAAATGGTTGATTTGGGGCTATTTTACCTCTGAGCGGTACTTTTGTGCACACAATGGGCTAAATGTCCAAGTTACAAGGACCCCAAGGGTTCAGGGAAGTCGAGAGAAGGGGTTGGGTTGTTTGGGTTGTTTTACCTCTGAACGGCAGTTTTTTGCACACCATGGGCTAAATGGCCAGGTCACAAGGACCCCGAAGGCTCAGAGAAGGTTGGGGGAGGGGACCCACTGGAACAGCTGTTGGGAGACAGATGGTAGCCTCCCGTCAAGGCCATCGAGCGTGTTCTTTAACGTGCACAGGGTATGTCTCTCCCGCACACGGGGCCACGGCTTAACGTCCCATCCGACGGACGGCGGCCTTTCCAAGCCCATCGGTGTCACCTACTGACCGTGGGCAGGGCGGGGAATTTTGCGGAGATAAATCTCAACGCTGACCCAGCTGGGACTCGAACCTGGGAACTACAGATTACGAGCCTGGCGCGCTACCGACTGAGCCACCCCCGCCCCCGAGAAAAGGGGATCCACTGGACAGCTACTGGGAGACAGATGGAAGCTTTCCGTCAAGGCCATTTAGAGTGTTCTTTATCGTGAACAGGGTATTGAACTCCTGCACACGATACGTCCCATCCGACGGACGACGGCTTTACAAGCTAATAGTGTCACCTATCCGACCAAGGGCAAAGAGAGGGGTTTAAAGGAGATAAATCTCAACGCTTCCATACTTGAGACTATAAATGGGAACTACGGATTAAGCTCGGAAGAACACAAAATGGTGAAAAAATGAAAGGCACCATAGAGCGACACGGAAGAAAAAAAGGTGAAGGAGAGAAAAATAAATCCAAAACACAAAACCCAAGAATGGATGCAAGAATCACAGTTTTAAGTCTGAGGGCAAAAACTAAGTGTTGTTTGCGCTCATGAAAAAAGGGGGGCGGGGGCGGCTCAGTCGGTAGCGCGCCAGGCTCGTAATCTGTAGTTCCCAAGTTCGAGTCCAAGCTGGGTCAGCGTTGAGATTTATCTCCGCAAAATTCCCCGCCCTGTCCACGGTCAGTAGGGGACACCGATGGGCTTGGAAAGGCCGCCGTCCGTCGGATGGGACGTTAGCCGTGGCCCCGTGTGCGGGAGAGTCATACCCTGTGCACGTTAAAGAACAAGCTGGATGGCCTTGACGGGAGGCTACCATCTGTCTCCCAACAGCTGTTCCAGTGGGTCCCCTCCCCCAACCTTCTCTGAGCCTTCGGGGTCCATGTGACCTGGCCATTTAGCCCATTGTGTGCAAACAAGTGCCGCTGAGAGGTAAAACAACCCAACCCATGAAAAAAGGAAATAGTATCGATTCGCAAACTTTCGAACTTATAGTATTATTATGAATTTTTCTGAATTTGTAAGCTATTAGTAAAATATCTTATATTTAAAGTAAAGAAATTGGGAGCCCTTTTTTACTAATTAGTATCGTTAATGAAGGCAGACATTTCCATAAGTCAAAAAAAAAATACAGTTCCCAAAGGTAAAAAAGGAAAGTGCTGGAAAGTAAAGATGCGAATATCAACATATAGGAGCGGGGGTGGCTCAGTCGGTAGCGCGCCAGGCTCGTAATTGCAGTTCTCGGGTTCGAATCCCAGATGGTCCGCGTTGAGAATTATCTCTGAAAACTCCCCGCTCTGCCCACGGTCAGTCACCGATGGGCTTGGAAAGGCAACTGTTCGTCGGATGGAGCGTTAAGCCGCGGCCCCGTGTGCGGGAGATCCATACACTGTGCACGTCAAAGAACACGCTGGGTGGCCTTGACGGGTGGCTACCATCTGTCTCCCAACAGCTGTTCCAGTGGGTCTCCTCCCCCAAACTTCTCTGAACCTTCAGGGTCCTTGTGACCTGGCCATTTAGCTCCATTGTGTGCAAAAAAAGTGCCGCTCAGAGGTAAAATAATCCAAAATATATGGTAATCTATATTTCCCAGGTTCGAATCCCACCAGTACCAACGTTTAAATTATGTGAGAAAGGGGACACTTATGGGATTCGAAAGGCCGCCGTCCGTCAGATAGAATGTTAAACCCTGCTACTGTGTTCAGGAGAGCCATACTCTGTGTACGTTAAAAAACACTCTGGCTAGTCTTAACTGTCTCCTAACAGCTGTCCAGTGGGTCCCCTTCCCCAACCTTCTCGAAGTCATTGGAATCCCTGTGACCTGGGAGGCGGGGATGGCTCAGTCGGTAGCGCGCCAGGCTCGTAATCTGTAGTTCCCAGGTTCGAGTCCCAGCTGGGTCAGCGTTGAGATTTATCTCTGCAAAATTCCCAGCCCTGCCCACGGTCAGTAGGGGACACCGATGGGCTTGGAAAGGCCGCCGTCCGTCGGATGAGACGTTAAGCCGTGGCCCCGTGTGCGGGAGAGCCATACCCTGTGCACGTTAAAGAACACGCTGGATGGCCTTGACGGGAGGCTACCATCTGTCTCCCAACAGCTGTTCCAGTGGGTCCCCTCCCCCAACCTTCTCTGAGCCTTCGGGGTCATTGTGACCTGGCCATTTAGCCCATGGTGTGCAAAAAAGTGCCGCTCAGAGGTTAAACAAACCGAAACGTAGTTAAAAAGATTTAGTGACAAAAGCCCTTTAAAACAAAAATAAGAATAAACCTTAAAAAATCATTCAAACATGGGATTATAGTACATCCCTGGAGTGAATACGTAATTGAGAATTCAATTAACTATTAAAGACTAAATTATCTAAGTCCTTTTTCACTATTCATCTTATTTAAGTAATCAATTTACTTGCTTTTTCGAAGGTTAATTTTTTGACCTGGATTAGAAACTTTTTTTAGTAAAGCTAAAAAGCAGTGCTTATTTTGTACGGATTTCTCTAGTCGACAAAATTTGATTAAAAGTGAAAGGGAGAATTTTCAACTTTTGGGTTAAAACAGACCCCTAAAATATTTGAAAAGAAGGACGATTGGCAAGCCTACCTACACCAGTGAGGACTAACATGTCGACTCCAACAGGTTTAAATTGCGTAAATAATGTAAATTACAATGTGTTGAAATTCTCTCAGACGTAAGGTAGACATCTCATGAATGGCTAATGCATCCGAAATCAAACTCGGTAAAATGAATGTAACAGTGTGGTAAACAGATTAAATTTTGAGCATTTGTCTAGTGAGAACGAGCCAGTTAAAAGAGGTGGAATTCAGATACATCAAACTTTAGAAGAAGAAAAAAAAAAGTAAATACCTTTATAGATTACGTAGAAAGGTTTGTATTAGCTTAAAAAGGGTAACAAATAGATGTGCCTAACTATTCGTGTAACCAGTTTTGATTAAATGGAGATCGGAAATGAAATATTCTCTCTTAATCGTTCACTAAATAAAGTTTCATGGAAGTGTATATATTACTGATCGCACGCTAGCAAAATTAATCGGATATTCATGAATTAGTTATCCAATGTCCATGGGTAGACATTTAGCTTTCCTCACAGATATTTTGTTTAAGTAATATACAGAGTGTCTGGTACAAATTATTCCAATAAAAAAGTAACACAGTTCACTGTTTCATGGAGCGATGTACATGCAGCTTGCGGTGAAAATCACTCACAAAGATTTAGTGATTTCTTGTGAAATCACTCACAAAGATTTAGTGATTTCTTGTGAAATCACTCACAAAGATTTAGTGATTTCTTGTGAAATCACTCACAAAGATTTAGTAAACATCAAAGAAATTTCAAGAAGATAAATCTTTTCGAATGGTGTTAAATGACATCGAACAATTATAAAAATTCATTGACTAATTATGTATAAGTTAGGTTGTTTTACCTCTGAGCGGCACTTTTTTGCACACCATGGGCTAAATAGCCAGGTCACATGGACCCCGAAGGCTCAGAGAAGGTTTGGGGAGGGGACCCACTGGAACAGCTGTTGGGAGACAGATGGTAGCCTCCCGTCAAGGCCATCCAGCGTGTTCTTTAACGTGCACAGGGTATGGCTCTCCCGCACACGGGCCACGGCTTAACGTCCCATCCGACGGACGGCGTCCTTTCCAAGCCCATCGGTGTCCCCTACTGACCGTGGGCAGGGCGGGGAATTTTGCGGAGATAAATCTCAACGCTGACCCAGCTGGGACTCGAACCTGGGAACTACAGATTACGAGCCTGGCGCGCTACCGACTGAGCCACCCCCGCCCCTAATGTATAAGTTTGACTATGAAAATATGGGTTGTCACCTTTTAACTTTTTCCTTTCTTTGTTTCGTATTTATTCAAATTTTTGTTTCATTCTTAATATTGCATAACTAGTTACTGTACAGTCGCTCAAAAAAGTATCCGAACACTATGGTTGATTACAGAATTCAGAAAAAATATCTGGTAACGATTTTTTTTTAGAAATTAGTGATCTGGCAACCTTCTGTCACATGACACGAAGGTTGCCAGATCACTAATTTCTTAAAAAATTGTTGCCAGATATTTTTTCTGAATTCTGTAATCAACCATAGTGTTCGGATATTTCTTTGAGCGACTGTACAGAACAGTAAGAGCAAATTGTTCGTTCTATCTTGAGCTGGCCATCCGCCTATTGTATGCAAAACAATGCCACTCAGAGGTAAAACAACTCAACCCCACCCCAATATGATTTGAGTTTGATATCCCTGATTTAGATACTTAATTTATTATCAGTCTCAATTTCAAACAAATGCATATTTTAGAGTTTGCGAATTTGTATTTTCCCAGACACAACTTTAGAAATTCTCTTGAACAAAATTGACAGTGTTCTCTTTATATATATTTTAATTTCTTTAGTTAAATACCCTACTGATGTTTTCCTCTGTTTGTGCAATTCCCCATACGTCTGGAAGAATCGCAGCAAAGAATTTTTTGCATATGTCATATACATATGGTAATACATGTACATATAGTATAAACAACAGGAAGTTTGAAAACAATAAAACCAAGACAGCATCTTGTTTAATATTTGAAATTAAAGGAGGAAAAGAGTAAGAAACGTGAATAGTATAATTTTGTTTTCTTGGTATAAGTTAGATTAGCAAGGAGGAAAGAAATGATATAATCAAAATCTTTACATGTAATCACTAAAGAAACTAAACATTTGTTTGTTAGTTATCGCATTACAAGTAAATTGGAAGGAGTCGCATTATAAATAAATTGGAATTGTCTGAAGTTTACGCACTTCACTGAGTCACTGGTAACTAGAATGTCTAAAACAAAACCTTACGTTTTTCTGTTTTACATATCTCTTTTGAATAGTTAAAGTACTACACAATATATTCAAATTCGTATTCTCATCAACTGATATTTCTTGCTTATGAGTACATTACAAATGCTTATTAATCATCTTTTAAGTTATACCTATCCCTCGATTTGCACGGACAAAAATGCAACCAGTTTCGATTTATGCGATGATAAACTCTGTTTTACACGGTATGGATTGAGATTATTTTTACATCTGCTTGAGGGGGGTATTTATTATTATTTTTTTTTTATATATAAATACAGGGTGTTTCAAAAAGGACGCAACCTTCTATTGTATTTTTCTATTTAAACTTGACAAAAGATACAAATTTCAAAAGATGCAAATTAGACATATATCTACCTTTAAAACAGATGTTGAAAGTGATTTCCTGCAACATGGATGCAAGTTCGTACCCGTTTCATGACATTTGCAGCCACCTTTCGTAATACTTGTTTTCTTATGTTTAAAAGCTCTCTTTCACTGTTACACTTCGAGTCTTCAAGTGTATGAGGATTGTTTTGAAACACTACACATTTGAGACATTCCCAATTGTAAAAATCTGGAGGGGTAAGATCTGGGGATCTTGGGAGCCACAAATTTTTTGAAATCAAATGATCACCAAAAAATCCCTGCAACATGACCATTGTGTCATTTGCATTATGGGCGTTCGCGCCATCTTGTTGAAACCAACGTTCTCGTTCATTCACATCCAATAGTGCAATAAACTGTTGGATGAGGTCACGATAAACTTCACCAGTTACAGTTGAGTCAAAAAATAAAGACCCTATCACACGACGACGGCAAATTGCACACCAAACACCAATTTTCCGTGAGTGTAATGGTCGTTCGTGAAAAGTGTGAGGATTTCCACTGCTCCATATTCGACTGTTTTGACTGTTTTGACGTGTAATGGTCGTTCGTGAAGAGTGTGAGGATTTCCACTGCTCCATATTCGACTGTTTTGACTGTTTTGACGTGTAATGGTCGTTCGTGAAGAGTGTGAGGATTTCCACTGCTCCATATTCGACTGTTTTGACTGTTTTGACGTGTAATGGTCGTTCGTGAAGAGTGTGAGGATTTCCACTGCTCCATATTCGGCTGTTTTGACTGTTTTGACGTGTAATGGTCGTTCGTGAAGAGTGTGAGGATTTCCACTGCTCCATATTCGACTGTTTTGACTGTTCACATACCCATCCAAGTGAAACAAAACCTCGTCACTGAAATAAACATGGCCCAACACCTCAATTCCATTTTCATCAACGAAAGAACGAAACCAACGACAGTACCGTAACCGTTTTTCATTGTCTGGTTCTTTCAGTTCATGAACGACATCAATGCGGTAGGCATGAAATTTTAACTTCTTTGTAGCCCTGAAAACAGTAGCCGGTGACAGTCCAACCTGTGAAGATAACTTTCTAAGAGATTTTCTGGGTGAGCGAGTTAAACGCTGAGAACATCATCAAGAGCTTCGGCAGTTAACAGTGATGGCCGGCCTGGTCTCTTTCGATCCAGTACAGACCCAGTGTCAGAAATTTATCAATTAAACGAGATATTGTCGACTTCTTTGGAACTGCAGACTGAGGAAACTTCAACTCAAACTCCTCTCTCACACATTTGTAAGATTTGGACGCACAATAAGTCTCAACAATAAATACACGTTCGTTTTTGGCAAACGACATAGCTGACACAATACAAAGGAATGAATGCTTGAGTGAGACTAGCGCGTGACAAGGTCATTTCAACTGTTAAAGGCTGTTAACCTTGAGTACAGTAATGCCAACTAACTAATATTATGGCATAAAATGTACATGCGCAAAAGTTCTACTCTCTTATATTTAGGGTTGCGTCCCTTTTGAAATACCCTTTATAATACATAGCCGTCCCGTGGCCGAGTGGTTAGCACGTTTGGCTAATGATCTAAGGGACCTGGGTTCGAGGCCCGGATTAGGCATGGATGTATGTGTCGTTTTTCTGCTGAGGTCCTGCCATCCTCTCAGATCTCCTACTGTGGCATATAAAATGACAGGCTCCTGTCAGACCTCTGTGGCTAGCAGCTGCTTGAGGGGGTATTTATTTATTTTTTATATTATAATACATATTATCAAGTGGAAGCGGTATAGCGTCAACGAAGATTATTAGACTGTCATTCCAAAATGAAAAATCAACTAAATGGTTTCAATTGATATTTTTTGTTTTCAAGAATAAATAGATAATAGTAAAATCCTATATTAATAAAAGAGTTATATGTAATAAATTATATTTATATTCTTTCGCTAAAATTATACATTAATAATAATTTACAGTGTAATACAATATATCTCGCGACATCTGAATGAAATGAAGCCTGTTTTGAATCGGCAGAGAGATCTGGGTTGGGTTGTTTTACCTCTGAGCGGCACTTTTTTGCACACCATTGGTTAAATGGCCAGGTCACATGGACCCCTAAGGCTCAGAGAAGGTTGGGGCAGGGGACCCACTGGAATAGCTGTTAGGAGACAGATGGTAGCCTCCCGTCAAGGCCATCCAGCGTGTTCTTTAACGTGCACAGGATATGGCTCTCCCGCACAAGATGGCCACGGCTTAACGTCCCATCCGACGGACGGCGGCCTTTCCAAGCACATCGGTATCTCCTACTGACCGTGGGCAGGTCGGGAAATTTTTGTGGAGATTTTGGGATGGGTTGTTTTACCTCTGAGCGGCACTTTTTTGCACACCATGGGCTAAATGGCCAGGTCACATGGACCCCGAAGGCTCAGAGATGGTTGGGGAAGGGGACCCACTGGAACAGCTGTTGGGAGACAGATGGTAGCCTCCCGTCAAGGCCATCCAGCGTGTTCTTTAACGTGCACAGGGTATGTCTCTCCCGCACACGGGGCCACGGCTTAATGTCCCATCCGACGGACGGCGGCCTTTCCAAGCCCATCGGTGTCCCCTACTCACCGTGGGCAGGGCGGGGAATTTTGCGGAGATAAATCTCAACGCTGACCCAGCTGGGACTCGAACCTGGGAACTACAGATTACGAGCCTGGCGCGCTACCGACTGAGCCACCCCCGCCCCTATTTACACGGAGATTTCACGGCACATATCTACTGTGTAAAATGAGGGATGGGTGTATTTACCTTACAGAAGCACACTTACAACAGAAAATCTTCTAACGCATAGTAGGGAGGGTGTTCTAAAAGTTCTTGACAAGCATCTGTAAATTTGCCCCTGTTCCTCCGAGGTTAAGAAGCTACGAACAAAAGTTGTATCATCATTTCTCTCTTCGCTGGCTGCGCTAAAGTTCGGTCTGCGAAATCTGAGTTTTGTTGCTATGGAGCCTACTAAAGACAAAGGAAGGTTTTACATTTTCAGAAGGATGTAACTTCGGGACGATGAAAACAAATCATTCCGATTTATCACAAGTATATGAGGATCATGCCTGTTCATATGGCACTGTGAATAGAGAGAACCATCACTGATGTTCGGGGCAGTTCCCAGGTTCGAGTCCCAGCTGGGTCAGCGTTGAGACATCTCCGCAAAACTCCCCGCCCTGCCCACAGTCTAGTAGGGGACACCGATGGTTTTGGAAAATCCGCCGTCCGTCGGATGGGACGTTAAGCCGTGGCTCCGTGTATGGGAGAGCCATGCCCTGCCCCACGGTCTAGTAGGGGACACCGATGAAAATCCGTCGACCGTCGGATGGGACGTTAAGCCGTGGTTCCGTGTGTGGGAGAGCCATACCCTGTGCACGTTAAAGAACACGCAGGATGGCCTTGATAGGAGACTACCATCTGTCTCCCAACAGCTGTTCCAGTGCGTCCCCTCCCCCAACCTTCTCTGAGCCTTCGGGGTCCTTGTGACCTGGCCATTTAGTCCATGGTGTGCAAAAAAAGTGCCGTTCAGAGGTAAAACAACCCAACCTAACACTGATGTTCGTGAACTCGTTAAGGAAAAGCTACACATCACCGTTCAGGTAATAAGTTTAGATGTTAGTGTATCGATTGGGAACAATTATTCATCAACATTTAAAGTTCCGAAAAATTTGTGCCAAATGAATACCTCATATTTTGACAGAAGAGCAAAAAAGGGCTAGAGTCGACTCGTGTAAGGAGATGCTGGCAATGTTAGAACCTAGTGGCCCCAAACTGTTAACAGACATTGTCACATCTGATGAGATGTGGTTTTATTACGAAATGCTTAAAAGCGAAGTAATTCAGATTTATAAGTTTCACTAATTTTATTTAAAATTAATAAATTATGATTGTCTTTTGAACTATATTTTCTTTAAATAAATAATTATAATTTATTACTTAATAGGTTGCACTCTACTGAAAGAGTATTCATATTCATTCGTGATTTGTAATTGTTTATCTTAATGTTAATTACGTAAATTTTAATAATTTGTCAGAAAGAAAAAATGCATAATCACAATTAAAAAAAAAATTAAAACAAAAAATTAAAATTTCTGTTTCAATTTATGGATTTGAAATTAAAAATTAAAATATAACAGTTACACTCTATGTGTTTAAAATTAAATATTGAAATTTATTAGTCATCCTTGATGTATTCGAAATTAAAATTAAATTTTATCACTCAAAATTTATTATTTAAAATTAAAAATTAAAAATTACACCTTATGTATTTAAAATTAAAAATTAAATTTTTTCAGTTACACTTCATGCATTCAAAATTTAAAATATAATTTATCAGTTACACTTTACGTATTCAAAATTAAAAAAAAATATTTATCAGGTCTTGCCACTTTGAAAGTCTAGAAAGTTTTACAATGAAGTAGTATAATTTCAGCTACTGTAACACACCTCTCTGAATAACAACTTATTGTCTAGTTCTCTTTGATTACTATACTCTACCACATTCTGCTATCAAACTCCTTCCTATTTCACCTTTCCTTATTACTCCATCGTATGACATTTTGCAGTAGAAAAATGCCAACCTGTTCTCATTTCTGGTGTTTCTCAAGATTATTCTCTCTCGTTGGTACGCAGAGCAAAGCCGTTTGTTGTCTGAAAATGTATACCAGAGACGAGAAACAGTTTTGGAACATCAGCCTCAACTGCTTCGATTAGAAGTGGAATTGGGTTGTGGAGTTCTGCACACATTATGTACATAGACAGAGATCATTGCGACTCGTGGAAGATTTGTAGCAGCTGCGCGTCCCTCGGCTCCCAGCATTCAGCTGTATGTACACTTTTGTGTTATCTTTCCTCCTTTCTCTGTCTTCATTCGCTTTATGGCTCGGTGCTGTGTAACGACATCTAGCCCAGCGATCCGCCGGACAGTTTGCCGGTTATCTTGCAGGAGAATGGTCGAAATGATCTGGATTCTAATGGGTGCCAGAGGGAAAAAATGCGGGGGGAGAGCCAGAGATAACGGGAAATATACATGTTATAGTTGGACGATAAGGAACGATTTCTGAAGAAGGTGTAAATTCTCACGGACCTTGTGGGGAGTTCAGTCTGTTAGTGTACACCTAAATAATTTTTTTTAGCAGGACTGAACTTTTGATCTTTCTTGAAATTAAGCGAATTTGTGACTGTTTGAAGAGGAGACAGTTTAAGTAGCACAATATTGTTAACATTCTATTTTTTAGGCTTTTATGCTTAACAGAGTATTGTTTGTATAGTTTTTAAAGAGGAAGAGTAGGAGATTATTATATAATTATTATTCGCGAGGCGAATAATGAAATGAAAGAGTAATAAAATATATGTGTAGTTTAGGAGTTAAGAAATTTGGAGATTAAAAAATAATGTTTTGTATGCAATATAATAATTTTATTTAAATTTCTTTAATATATTTACAAATGAAAATTAAGTTTATTAGATTGGATATTTTATCTTCATTCTAGGTATGTTTTGCACGTACTTCCCATAATTGTCGCTTCATACTCTCGTAGTTTTCGAATTATAATTCTTCTTACCCTGTCATCAAAATATTTTCGATTTTTAGTTGTTTTTCTAGGGATCGTTTTCTAAACTGCAGTTTTTGAATGCAGTTTTTTTGCAGCCATGAATGCAAAACGAAAGCCCTGTCATCAAAATATTTTCGATTTTTAGTTGTTTTCCTAGGGATCGTTTTCTAAACTGCAGTTTTTGAATGCAGTTTTTTTGCAGCCATGAATGCAAAACGAAAGCCCTGTCATCAAAATATTTTCGATTTTTAGTTGTTTTCCTAGGGATCGTTTTCTAAACTGCAGTTTTTGAATGCAGTTTTTTTGCAGCCATGAATGCAAAACGAAAGCAATCGCCATTTTGGACTGGGATTGGCAATTGCCTTGGTTGCATTTTACTGTGCCCATTTTTAAAGAAAATTTCTGATTTCTCTCAGTTGATTAAATGACAAAAAGAAAAATGTAAAAGATAAATCATGATAAAAGGAAACAAAGACAAATATAAAAGGTAAATTAATATAGAAGAAAAAGCCAAATATGAAAGATAAATCAACATGAAAGGCAAATGGTACATAAAAAGGTAATTCATGATAAAAAATTAGACGTAGATATCAAAGAAAAAATCATGATAAAGGAATAAAGGTAAGCATAAAAGGTAAGTTTTTTTGCAGCCATGAATGCAAAACGAAAGCAATCGCCATTTTGGACTGGGATTGGCAATTGCCTTGGTTGCATTTTACTGTGCCCATTTTTAAAGAAAATTTCTGATTTCTCTCAGTTGATTAAATGACAAAAAGAAAAATGTAAAAGATAAATCATGATAAAAGGAAACAAAGACAAATATAAAAGGTAAATTAATATAGAAGAAAAAGCCAAATATGAAAGATAAATCAACATGAAAGGCAAATGGTACATAAAAAGGTAATTCATGATAAAAAATTAGACGTAGATATCAAAGAAAAAATCATGATAAAGGAATAAAGGTAAGCATAAAAGGTAAATCGTGATAAAAGGAAAAATAAATGGTAAATCAATGTAAAAGTGAAAAGGTAAATAAAAGAAGTAAATCATGATAAAAGGAAAAAGACAAATATAAAATGTAAATCATGATAAAAGGGAAAAGGCGGAAAATAACAGGAAAAGGCAAATATAAAAGGTAAATCATGATAAAAGGAAAAAAAAATGTAAAAAAATGTAAAAAAAATTGATAAAAGGTAAAAGTCAAATATAAAAGCAAAACATGATTAAAAAAAAAGAACAGAGATTCAAATGAAAAAAAAAAATGAAAATTTACAGAGTGATGCAAGAAGAGTATGTTTCAAAATTAATTTCTTTGCTTCTCTGAAAATAATTAATTTTTCATAACCCTGAATGAGGCTTATTTTTCATTCCTTAAAAAAAAGGTGTCTACTTCATATTTATTTATGCATTACTTTGTTTGCTTTGCCAAAACGAGTGTTTTTGATAGTTTTTTAGCAGAAACTATGCCTTAATTGGCATAGTGGTTAGGCAGCTAGCGACTGTTCCAGCAAGGCAAACTTTGTGTGTTGTGTTAGCTCTAACTAAGGCAGTGGTCAGCAGTGACTTCTTAGTAGGGCATGTCCTTGTACGAGAAGGCCTGTATTAAGCTAGGAGTAGCTTCTAGGATTCTTCTCTGTCCTATATGTCGCAAATCAAAAAAAAAATACTTTATAGAGTTATTGAGAAATGCTCTCCTTGTTTCTCACAGAGTATATGCCCTGAACAACTTGTTTCTCCGCTAACCCTCCACTCTGTACTCGGTGAGATAGGGAACGTCATTAGGCTTATAAAAATTGCCATCTATCGCATGTGACGTTAAGCCGTGGCTCCGTGCGCAGGAGAACCGTACTCTGTGCACGTTAAAGAACGCGATGGATGGCACTGAAGAGAGCCCACCATCTGTCCCCTAACAGCTGTCCAATGGGTCACGACCCTCTAACCTTCTTTGAGTCCTTGGGTCTTTGCAATCTAGTCATTTAGTCCATTGTGTCAAACGGATGATTAGTCTTTAGTGGTGGTTGCCCTAAAAAAGACAGCTCGTTTCTGTGCTTAATTTTCAATAATTTAAACCTTTTCATTTTGATCTTTGCTTCTCATACAATATTCTGAAACAACATTGTTTTATTTGTATGTGTAAGTTGTTATTTCATCTCGTTTTTTTCCGCATCTCATTCTCGTAAATGCTAGCATTTAAGTTTGTGAACTTTTAAGCAGCAAAGACGCTTGCGCCGCGGAGGGCGTTCAAAAAGTTCTTGATACGTGTCTGTAGATTTTCACTCGTTTATACGAAGTTAACGAGCTACAACCTGTTTGAAAGTGTGTCCAAACTTGTCATTACGATTTAAAAATGCCGTACCATCATTTCTCTCTTCTCTGGCGACGGTAAAGTTCGGTCTGTGAAACCTGTGCGTTGTTGCTATGGAACCTACTAAAGACTGAAAAAGATTTTACATTTTCACAAGAATGCAGCTTCGGGACGATGCAAAAATAAATTCATACCGATTTACAACAAATATATGGGGATCATGCCTGTTCATATGGCACTGTTACGGGATGGATGCGCAAATTCGGAGAAGGATGGCAGAGCTTCGAAGACCTCCCTCGTGCAGAAAGACCAAAGGAGACTGTAAATAGAAAGAATCATAACTGATGTTCGTGAACTCATTAAGGGAAAGCTACACATAACCGTTCAGGTAATAAGTTTAGATGTCTGTATCGATTAACAACTGGGAAACAATTATTCATCAATATTTAAAGATCCTAAAGATCTGTGCCAAATAGATACCTCACAAACTGACAAAACAGCAAAAAAGGGCTAGGGTCGACTCGTGCAAGGAGATTCTGGCAGAATTTGAACCTAATGGCTCCAAACGTGTAACAGACATTATCACAGGTGATGAGACGTAGTTTTATTACTATACAACTACCAGAAAGATCGAAAACTATGTTTGGGTTGCCGAAGATGAGGTACGATAAGACATTCGCTCAAGGAAGAGGATGTTCACAATTTCTTTCGATTCCCAAGGAATGGTTGGGTTGGGTTGTTTTACCTCTGAGCGGCACTTTTTTTGCACACCATGGGCTAAATGGCCAGGTCACATGGACCCCCGAAGGCTCAGAGAAGGTTGGGAGAGGTGACCCACTGGAACAGCTGTTGGGAGACAGATGGTAGCCTCCCGTCAAGGCCATCCAGCGTGTTCTTTAACGTGCACAGGCTATGGCTCTCCCGCACACGGGGCCACGGCTTAACGTCCCATCCGACGGACGGCGGCCTTTCCAAGCCCATCGGTGTCCCCTACTGACCGTGGGCGGGACGGGGAATTTTGCGGAGATAAATCTCAACGCTGACGCAGCTGGGACTCGAACCTGGGAACTACAGATTACGAGCCTGGCGCGCTACCGACTGACCCCCCCCCCCCTCCAAGGAATGGTAGCCTGAACACCTTATTGAAAAAAAATGACTATAAATGACCAATACTACACCAACATCGTTTTGCTCAAAATGGTTAAGGAGCAGTGTCCAACAACAGGCATGTCAAGAGTTCTCCTTTTCTTCCTGACAAGGCCAGTACTCACAAAACCAGACAAGTTACGACCTATCTGGAACAGGAAAAAAATCAAACAGCTATCCCACCATGAGATTTTTGGTTTGGTTCCAAAAATTAGAAAGGAACTTGTTGGTAAGCCTTTTTCGAGGGTGCAAGACTTTACAAAATGCTCATTCAGAGTTACCGAGTATTCCCCAACAGGAATATCAGCAAGCGTTCCAGAATTGGTTTAGAGGTCTGAAACTTTGCATAGATGCTGGAAGGGAATACGTTGAAGGACAGGGAAAGTTTTGTTAAGGTAAGTGAAATAGGTTTTGTTCTGCAGGTGCATATCAAGAACTTTTTGAACGCCCCTCTTATTTACTTGTTATTTTGATCTCTTAATACATTTAAAATTTATTCCCGAATAGTTTGCGAAATACTTTTCTTTTTCTCTATTTCTTTTTTCAATTTTAATGGCTTTAAAGCATCGTTTGCTGTTTATCGGAGATAATTTTTATAAGTACTGTATTTTATTCTTATTGTATCATTAGTAGTTCTTTCCTATACTGATATTATTTGCAGTAAACTCAGACTTTTTTTTATCTTTGCATCAAGAACTCTAAACTGATGCTCATTAAACCTATATACTTGTTACGTGTGTGTGAATTTTGATCCCGATTTTCGCTCTTTTACTCATTCTTTTTCTCCCTCTAGTATCGTACCTAGTGTAAACAAAACTTTCCCCAATTTTTTTTCCCACCAGTATTTTTTTTTTGCCATTCAGTTTGCATTCTCTATAATCACTTCAACAAAGATTTGTTTTTCGCTTCGATAATTTTTTTGCTGAAGTTTAATAAGTTTTTTTTTATATTTCTCGCAATTTTAGCTTTTTCATTTCTTAGTTGCTCCAGAGGATTGAAAAGAAAAAAAAAGACTTTTTTAATGTACATCCTGTAATCTTTTCTTCTAGGTAATTATTGTATGCATAATATAAAAAAAGAAAGCTGATAAAACTTTTCAGAATAATTTGAAACTGTTTATGCGTAACTTCTTACAGTAATTTGATCCTATTTATTTCCAATATATACTGAAATTTAGTTTTATTTATACCTTTCTATTTCAAACGTTACACTGCAAATTATTATATTACTCATTTCTTTTCCTTCTTCTTCTATATTTTAGCTAAGGTTGGTTATATTTCCATAATTCTAGAATTCGGAATTTTTTATCATAATTTTATTTTTATGTTTGTCTAGAAATTGTTAATAACGGAAACATAACAAACAGGAACTTTAGTAAGTTGTTATTCGGATGTTATAAACAATAGTCTCCAATGTGTGGAAAAAAATTAACAAATTTATTTCTACTGAATATATGTTGCTTAGCATAAATATCGGTTATTCGAAGGTTTATCATATCTTGACTCCCATAGTGATTGGAATAATTACTGATTATTTAAATTTCCAGTTGATATTGTTATTTTGACTGAGAAATGGATAAAGGAAGATGGAGTTTGCTTATATAACTTAAAAGGATTCGATAAACATTACAAATGTATGCATTGTAATAAATCAGATGATTTTGTTAGAAATGCCTTCAACTTTATTTTAAATATAAATAATGGCTTGGTGACTTCTGAATCGCTTTGTTTAACCTGGACTGATATGATATTTGTAACCAAAGTATATCTATATACTGTACACAGTATATAAATTTCGTTTTCACACACCAAAGCAATTTATAGATGAATTAAATGGCGAAATAAATTTAATTAAAAATAGTACAGTTATTCTTATTTGTGATCTTAATATTGAACTTTTTTGTGATAATGATTATGAAAACAGCTCTTTGAATGTTTCCTTTATATGTGTTCCAATCATATTTTTGCCCACGATCAGTATGGGACACGATGGGCTTGGAAAGGCCACCGTACGTCGAATGGGACGTTAAGCCGTGGCCCCGTGTGCGGGAGAGCCATACCCTGTGCACGTTAATGAACACGCTGGATGGCCTTGACGGGAGACTACCATCTGTCTCCCAACAGCTGTTCCAGTGGGTCCCCTCACCCATCCTTCTCTGAGCCTTCGGGGTCCATGTGACCTGGCCATTTAGCCCATGGCATTAAAGTGCCGCTCAGAGCAATTAGCAAAAAGCCGCCATTAGCAAAAAAGTGTCGCTCAGAGGTAAAACAACCCAACCCAACCAATCATATTTTAGATGCAATTACAAGACAGACTCAAATTAGTATCTCATGTTTAGACCATGTGTTTGTAAGATATACTAAATTATTGGAGTACGAACCTTTGTCGTACATACCAATATTGTTGATCATTACCCTGTAGAAGAAGAACTGATATAAGTGACCTCTGTGGCAAGCAGTGCTTGAGGGGGGTATTTATTTTATTTCTTTTTATTTATAAGTGAACAAAAGAGGAATTTAAATCAGACATTATTTCAGAATAAAGTGCATAAGATTAATTATGTACATTAAGGGAAAAACTGAAAAACTCTAAATGGAAAGGATTTAAAGAATGTTTATTGATAAACTGTCTGAATTGATGGAAGATGCTAAACGATTAGTAAGAAATCTAACCGTAAAAGTAAAAATACAAAGGTAAGTGATGATATCAAAATAGATATTAAATTAAAGGATTAATTATATAAATAGCATAAGAAACATCTTCACAATACGGGACACGAAGATAATTACAAAGTGGTTAAAAAGAGACTTAATGTTCTATTGATATCTGCTTAAAATAATTATCACATAACACAATTCTTAAAAATGAAAGGTGACGTAGAAAGTAATGGAAATTCATCAACAATTTAATAGATAATAGAAAGTAAATCAAACCTGTTCTGCCGAAGTTGTCTAATTCTGATACAACAGGAACTAAGAACGCTGCTAAAATTACTAATGATTTTAATGCATACTTTGTTCATATTCCATGCAGTGTTAGTGGGAACCAAATTAACTCTAAATACTCTAAGTTAGGAGTGCACAAACTGTCAGCCTTTTAAAAATTTTATCTGGCTCACGTGAAAATTGGAAAATATAAAATATTTGTTTTTTACCTGGCTGTATTAAAGAAAATATTATTTTAATAAGACGAAAGACAAAACTTTCAATGACATCATACAATTAGCTAAAACATCATAAAGCAGAATGTTCAACAGCTCATTTCTGAGATCCAACTTCAGTTTTGAAGTTAAAGTAAACTTTATATTAATGTTTAATTCTTTTCTTATTATTTTGTACAGTCGCTCAAAAAAGTATCCGAACACTATGGTTGATTACAGAATTCACAAAAAATTGTCACGTGACACGAAGGTTGCCAGATCACTAATTTCTAAAAAAAATCGTTGCCAGATATTTTTTCTGAATTCTGTAATCAACCATAGTGTTTGAATACTTTTTTGAGCGACTGCGCCTATATATATATGACAAGTAAAATTTAATAAACAGAGTTGAACTTTTTTTTGTTTCTTTTATCCCTCCACCCTCCTAACTATTGGCCACAGCAAGTATAATTTTTTTCTATTCGACTCTATGATAAAATACGTTTGAGCACCACTGCTGTAAATAATTATATTACTAGGAATCTTTATGTTACAGGAAATCATTAATCATATTAAAGAAAATAAGAGTCCCGGAATTGATGGGTTCACCGCAGTAATTATAAAAAAGTGGTAATTATATCGTTACACTATTTACATACATTTTTAATTTATCTTTTGCAAGAAGTGCATTTTCTGATAAATTGAAAAAGGCAGTAGTGATTTCTACATACAAGAATGGAGATAATAATACTCTTTCAAATTATACACCTATATCTGCTTTTTCTCTCTTTGGAAACTTTCTAGAAAAATTAATGGAAAAATCTACTAAATAGTTATCTAGTAAGTTTATATTTTTTAAGATATTAAAACGGCATTTGATTCTGTTTCCTTATCAGATTTTATTTTATAAATTGCAATGTATTGGTGTCAGAGACGTTGGCTTCAAATGGTTTGCGAGTTATTTATCAAACAGAACAGAATTGTCAAGATTAATGGAACTTTTATTTCCGAGTTGGATATAAACATGGAGTCCCTCAGAGCTCCGTCTTAGGGCCAATTCTCGTTTTAATTTTATCTATGACTTATGCTCTTTAAAAATTAATTCTTAGATTAACAGTTTTGCAGATGACACAGTTAGTACATTTACAGAAGAAACTATTGTGGACCTACAAAGTATAATTAATAATGGTTTAAAACAGGTAGGATAACTTAAAATTTATCTAAAAATAAGCGTATATTGTACCCTTAAAAATAAACAAGATATTGTTCATAATTTAATGGTAAAAACTCATGAAATTATTTGTGACATTAATGATATCTCTTCCTGTTTACTATTGACAGAGTGGATGAAATAAGATATCTAGGAATAAAATTTTATCAAATTCTAAGTTGGAGGCCACATGTTAAAAAGTAAATTAAACGCTTAGAGCAATGCTGTGTAAAATATACTATTTTAAAAAAAAATCCTGTATGAACAAATATTGGTTACTATTTTTTTTCTGGGATTCATTCTACATTGTATTATAGATCATTCTACTATTGTAGAACCTTTAGGTCAACCCTGAAACACTGACTTCCCTCCAAACTAAAATCATTAAAAAAAGATATGTAATGGAAGCATTTATCAAAATAGAAATAACACATATCAAAACATAAAACTTCTGCCCTTTAGTCACCTGTTTGTTCAGAGATTGATGATGAATTCTTTGGTTTGAAATTAAATAATTTTAGCTTTGGTTCTGATGGTAGAAATTTTTCAGTTCCACTTGTAAAAAAGAGAATATTGCATAAAGACATTTTATATTTAGCACCTAAAATTTTAAATCATTTACCTAGCGAGCTTCGAAATTTTATTGGGGAAGCATTGATCTTTACGAAAAAAAAAAATAAAATTATGCCTTTGTGATCTGGCACGAAGGTTGCCAGATCACTAATTTCTAAAAAAATCGCTGCCAGATATTTTTTTCTGAATTCTGTAATCAACCATAGTGTTCGGATATTTTTTTGAGCGACTGTACATTCAAATTTTCTTCAATCCCGCTTCTTTTTTCAAAAATTCGTTTAATTTCTATGTTTAGCTACGAGGGACATATACAGTCGCTCAAATAAGTATCCGAACACTATGGTTGATTACAGAATTCAGAAAAAATATCTGGCAATGATTCATTTAGAATCAGTGATCTGGCATCCTTCGTGTACAGTACACGACGGTTGCCAGATCACTGATTTCTAAAAAAAAGTTGCCAGATATTTTTTCTGAATTCTGTAATCAACCATAGTGTTCGGATATTTTTTTGAGCGACTGTACATTCAAATTTTCTTCAATCCCGCTTCTTTTTTCAAAATATTGCCTTTTTTTTGGGAAAAGTAATATCTTTCATTATTTTTCTAGCCATCGAAAATTTTATTTCCTCTCGTCACCAGAAGTGCTTTTTATAAATAGCGAGGATCTTGCTTTTTCTGCTGTTAGGATATTTCTCTAGAGAATCTTGTTTGTTTTAGCAGTCTCTGTAGTCTTCATGCTGTAACAGAAACTATAATTTCAAAAGGATGAAGTTTATTAAAAAAATATTTTTTGCTTCTCATATTGGATATTACACGCCAGAAAAATCGGACCCTAGAGAAGCCAATTATTTATTATTTGTCTTCTGGCTGTATACTAAGAAGTAAAAAAAATATAATTCAATGTAAAACTCCTCTTTTTGCACCTTTGTTACCGAACATTGTATCGCTCTCACCCTCAACAGAGTTACAATGATTAATTTTTAAGCTTAGTTTCATCCATATTCATGCCATTGCTATATTATCTACGATTTCCCTTTTCTCAATACAGTTTCCTCTCTCCATCAAATTTTGTCCTTTCTCTGGAATCTCTTTTATTCTAGTTTCAGTTTTTATTTTCTCCATATTTTCAACCACCTTATTTTACAAAATACCCTTTTTTTCGAGGTGTAAGTTTGTTCAGTCGGTAGTGCGCCAGGCTCGTAAGCTGATGTTCCCAAATTCGAGTATCAATTGAGCCAGGGTTGGGTTGGGTTGTTTTACCTCTGAGCGGCACTTTTTTGCACACCATGGGCTAAATGGCCAGGTCACATGGACCCCGAAGGTTCAGAGAAGGTTGAGGGAGGGGACCCACTGGAACAGCTGTTGGGAGACAGATGGTAGCCTCCCGTCAAGGCCATCCAGGGTGTTCTTTAACGTGCACAGGGTATGGCTCTCCCGCACACGGGACCACGGCTTAACGTCCCATCCGACAGACGGCGGCCTTTCCAAGCCCATCGGTGTCCCTTACTGACCGTGGGCAGGGCGGGGAATTTTGCGGAGATAAATCTCAACGCTGACCCAGCTGCGACTCGAACCTGGGAACTACAGATTACGAGCCTGGCGCGCTACCAACTGAGCCACCACCGCCCCCAATTGAGCCAGAGTTGATCATTTTCTCCTTTAACTCCCATTCTGCTCTCGGTGAGAAAGGAAACACCGATGCGCTTGGGAAAGCTGCCAATCGTTGGATGAGACATTTAGCCGCATTCCGTGTGCATGAGAGATCTGTGCATGTTTGGATGACCTTGACGAGAGACTCCCATTTGTCTCTCCTAACAGCTGTACCAGTGGATCCCCTTTCCAACCGTGCTATGACCTGCCCGTTTAATCCATTATGTTAAGAAAAGTGCTGCTCAGAGGTAAAACAGCTTAACCGTGATTTAGAGGAGGAAATTGCTACATTTCCTATGTTACTCTGTAAATCGGAGAGGGGTTGGCTCAGTCTGAAGCGCACCATACTCGCAATCTGCAGTTCCCAGATTCGAGTCCCACCTATGCCAGCGTTGAGATTTATCACCGTAAATCGTCCTCCCTGCTCTCGGTTAGTTGGGTTGAGTTGTTTTACCTCTGAGCGGCACTTTTTTGCACACTATGGTCTAAATGGCCAGGTCACAAGGACCCCGAAGGCTCAGAGAAGGTTGGTTGAGGGGACCCACTGAAACAGCTGTTGGTAGACAGATGGTAGCCTCCCGTCAAGGCCATCCAGTGTGTTGTTTAACGTGCACAGGGTATGGCTCTCCCACACACGCAGCCACGGCTTAACGTCACATACGACGGACGGACCGTGGGCAGGGCGGGGAGTCTCTCGGTTAGTAGGGAACACATATGGACTCAGAAAGGCCGCCGTCTGTCGGATTGGACGTAAAGCCCTGGTCCCGTGTGCGAAACAGCCGTATCTTTTGCACGTTAAAGAATACACTGGATGCCCTTGACAGGTGGGTACCATATGTCTCCTAACAGCTCTCCGGTGGGTTCTCTTCTCCAAACATTCTCTGATCCTTCGGATTCCTTCTGGACTGGCCATTTTGCCCACTATGTGCAAAAAAGTGCCTCTCAGTGGTAAACAATCCAACCCAACTCTAAATCATAAACGTTCATCTAATACAAAAGCTGTTTGAATCGCCCCCATAGTTGAGAAGATAGGTGCAATTGTACTGCAGAAAATGCCAATTTTTTTAGTGGAAAGAAGAGTAGAGGAAAGTATTTGGTATCCTGTGACACTTCCATTAAAACTTTTCATTTGGCATAGAACTCGTTTCAAGCGATTCCGGCTATTATTTTTTCTTTTATGTTCTGGTGGAACGAAAAAGCAGTGTTGCAAGAATAACAATTTGGATAGGTATGATATGTGAAATTCCTTCTAATATGATTATGATTCTGTTATTTTCAGTCTAATCCCCTCCCACCGTCATTTTGGTGGAAGAAAAAAAATTCTATTAGTTAATCACACTTTCCACATCACAGTCTTTTACTGGGTATTTAACTCATTAATTTGAATGTCACATTTGCAAGATGTAGTGAAATAATCACTTAGTATACAACTTATGTTTTAGGGAGGTTAAAAGTCAGGGGTGGGCGTTATTTGATATTGTTTGTGGCACTCGTATTACTAGATTCATCTGTATCGCCTCCTGTGTGAAGGACTTATGTTGGAGCAACGGTTTAGAAACGTTCCCTTCTCTACAGGGTAAGAAACGAAGGGTGCAACTTTTTTTTATCTCATGATACTTCTAGTATCATAAATTTTTCATGGAGTAACAACCGTTTTTAAAAATTGAGAACCCGAGTGAAAAATGATAAGAAGCTGGGGAAAAAAAAAATCCTTCTATAGGATTGGGTTGTTTTACCTCTGAGCGGCACTCTTTTGCACACCATGGGCTAAATGGCCAGGTCACATGGCTCCAAAGGCTCAGAGAAGGTTGGGGGAGGGGACCGACTGGAACAGCTATTGGGAGACAGATGGTAGCCTCCCGTCAAGGCCATCCAGCGTGTTCTTTAACGTGCACAGGGTATGGCTCTCCCGCACACTGGGCTTAACGTCCCATCCGACGGACGGCGGCCTTTCCAAGCCCATCGGTGTCCCCTACTGACCGTGGGCAGGGCGGGGAATTTTGCGGAGATATATCTCAACGCTGACCCAGCTGGGACTCGAACCTGGGAACTACATATTACGAGCCTGGCGCGCTACCGACTGAGCCACCCCAGCCCCCTTTCTTTAGGAAGCATTGTTTTTGGACTACTACTATATTGCATTTCTAGAACGTTCTTGATGAAATTTTTCAGCCTCCTTCCATAGACTATTTAGTCACTTTTAATTTTTTTCTATTTTCTTCTTTTTCCTCTCTCTATATATATTTTTTATATTATCCTTTTCCCGTTATTTTCTCCCGTAAACCTTTTTCTCTTTATTTCTTTTCTCATTCGTTTCTTCATGATTTTCTCCTCCTCATCTACCATTAATCCCTTCTTCCTTTTTTCATTTTTTTCACACTTGTGTTTTCCTTCTCTCCATATTTTTCATGTCTTTTTCTACTTAACACTCTTACCTTGTATCCTATTTTACTAAAAACTTTTCTCCTCCTTTTCCTCTTCTTTTTCTCAGCTTCTTTCTCTTCGCAATATTTTTTTTTTTCAAATCCATTATTATTACTATCATTATTTCCTACACTCTGTTTACTGTTTTCCATTTTCAGCTTACTCTTTTTTTAATTTTTTTTAATCTATTACCCTGTTTCCACTCCATTTTTTTTTTCTTTTACACTATCAAATATCATTTGCGATTCATTTTTCTTTCTTTTCATTCTTCACACCTCTACTTACGTTATATAAGTGAAGACCATAATAGTAATCAATAAAGAAGGATAAGAACTGTCATGCGTAACATTTCTCATAAATTGAATTCTTCCTAGACCTACAGTATAGTCAAGACTTGAAGTCAAAACTCTTTACGCAAACTCACTTGTTCCTGAATTCTAACTTCTTCCATCACCAAGATGCCGAACTTCAACAAAGAGATCAAAAGACAGACAGAAGTAGTCGCAATTCTTTAACGGATAGGGAAGAAAAAAGGAACAACGATGGAACAGTTTTTAGATATATAAAATAAATCTACAGAATGGAGACTCAAGTATGCATGTGTCTACACTTTTCCACGAATTTTGGAGCAAAGGACTGTGCTCTTCAACGCATAGCTATCATTCTTCAAACAAACTACATTTTTTTCTTTTATATTCTACACTCCTTGTACAGATGAACTCCGTGTATCAAAGTTACGGTCCATGCTTTATCTCTTTACTGCTAAAGTGACCGAATAAAACGGTTGGAGTTTCCAATTGCGAGTAGTCGGAAAAAATCCTCATAGCAAGAATGGTTGATAGAATTGTCCAGACTGAAAGGTAGTCGTGGCACACAGCTATAAACCATGGATCATTGGAACCCATTTTTTAAACTTTCTCTCTTTCTATTTCCTCCCTGTCCCTATTACAACAACCCCCTTTGCAGTTCTTTCTGTCCTTCCTTCCTGAATATATGTATCACTATGCCTTCTTACGGCATCTCCTTTGAGGACACTGTTCAACCTGCCTTCATAAAGAGATCATTATAAATCAGAAGTATAGTACAAGAAGAGGTCGTGCGTAGAGGTCGTGAAGTGGAAGATGGAGAGAGAGAGAGCTTCAGTCGGAAGCAAAGGAGGGGAAGCGGGACGTTAGACGCTGAGGACCAGTCAAGAGAGCAAAGAAAGGCCGTAGAAAAGGACAGGGGCCATTATCACAGATTTCTGTCCTTTTACCCATTATGCCTCGCTGCTCTCTGCATGGATGTAAGGGGAGGGAAAAAAGATGTGGAGAAGGAAGAGTGGAAGAGGAGAGGGAGCAGGAGGTGGTGGAGGGAGGGATGTTGTAGGGAACGAGGAGCGCTTACACTGAACGCGAAGCACGGCTTCAACAATAACCAGCTTAGGCGGAAATGAATGTTTGGTTCGGTCCATTAGAATTATTTTTCGCTTAATCGATTTTAGGGCCGCCACTAAGTTACTGGGTGCTGTCGTTGGTGGCGCTACAGTCGGCCACGCCTTTTATTACAGGGAAAGCCGCAGTCGGGCTAGCTTGAGAAATGAGCCGAAACGCCGGCGTTCGGTGTCTGGATGTTTCTTTTTTTTTGGCGTTTTCTTCTCCTAATATTATTGTTGCTATTTAAATTTATGGCGATGTTGAGATTACGTGGAGTGAAGGAGATATTTCTATTTTTTTTTCTTCTTTCTTTTACTCAGATGTTGCCCGTTTCTTGGCTAATAAACTGCTGCCGTTTGTTTTTCTATTAAGTGTTATAAAAAAGAATTTTGACTACAGACTGAATTTGAAGAATATTCGAGCTCTTGGAATGGTTTCATCGCCTTTATGGCTCTTTAGATTCCATTTTTTGCTTTGTTTCAGTTTTTTTGGGTTTGTCCTTTATTTGCTTTGTTTTCCGTAATTCGTTAAAATATTTCGCTACATTCTTACGCGCTAATTAACTGTAGTTTGGTTTCTGACTTATATTCATTTTATACAAAATGTACCGTTTTGAAAAACGCTGTCTGAGAAATTCGAGACATATTTTTATTCAGTTTTAAGAATACTTTACTTTTGATGTTGGATTTGTATATTTTATCGCATTTTAAAAGCACCTCTCAACAGAGAAGTGTGTCGTTTTTTGTGTCGTTTTAATGTACAGTCGCTCAAAAAAGTATCCACGAATACTTATAAAAAAAGTATACCACGAAGTATCCATGAACTTCATGTCACGTGACACGAAGGTTGCCAGATCGCTAATTTCTAAAAAAATCGTTGCCAGATATTTTTTCTGAATTCTGTAATCAACCATAGTGATCGGATACTTTTTTGAGCGACTGTACTAATTCAACTGCAAACTACCTGTTAAAAAAATTCTCCAATATAAATCTAAAAATAAATTAAAAATAAATACCCCCTCAAGCAGCTGCTTGCCACAGAGGTCTAACAGGAGCCTGTCAGTTTATATGCCATAGTAGAAGATCTGAGAGGATGGCAGGACCTCAGCAGAAAAACAACGCGAACATCCATGCCTTACCGGGGCTCGAACCCAGGTCCCGTAGATCAGAAACCAAGGGCGCTAACCACTCGGCCACGGTAGTCAGAAATATATTTTTAGTGAGAATTTTTCACTTTGGGCTATGAAAATAATCGAAAACGTTCATTGGCGTTTAAATAAGCTGAATTTGTTCATCTGGAGCGAACAAAGAACATTCGTTAATTTGCGCCAAATTTACACTGAAAAACTCGAATCAGTCATTTGTATTGATTAAAATAATTCGTTCATTTCCCTCCGAATTTTTCTTATACCTTGAATAGTATGAACCATTCATTTGCACGGAATAGATTAAATCTTTTCTTTGTGCATAATTATTAAATTTGCATGGAATTACCTTCAGTTGCGCCGAAATTCCAGTTTGCGCTGAATGACTCAATCTGTTCATTGGCATATGATTTTTTTTTGCACTTCATAATGTGAACCATGGATTTTCACTAAATAGACTAAATCATTCATTTGCACAGGATTACTAAATTTGAACGAAATTAACTTCATTGTACTGAAATTCCCCATTTGCACTGAATAACTCAATTATTTCGTTTGCACATGAATTTTTCTTGTACACCGAATAGTACGAGTCATTCATTTCAGCTGAATAAACCAAAGTATGCAATTTCGAAGAGTTACTATCTGCACATAACAAGAGGGGCGGGGGTGGCTCAGTCGGTAGCGCGCCAGGCTTGTAATCTGTAGTTCCCAGGTTCGAGTCCCAGCTGGGTCAGCGTTGAGATTTATCTCCACAAAATTCCCCGCCCTGCCCACGGTCAGTAGGGGACACCGATGGACTTGGAAAGGCCGCCGTCCGTCGGATGGGACGTTAAGCCGTGGCCCCGTGTGCGAGAGAGCCATACTCTGTGCACGTTAAAGAACACACTGGATGTCCTTGACGGGAGGCTACCATCTGTCTCCCAACAGCTGTTCCAGTGGGTCCCCTCCCCCAACCTTCTCTGAGCTTTCGGGGTCTATGTGACCTGGCCATTTAGCCCATGGTGTGAAAAAAAAGTGGCGCTCAGAGGTAAAACAAACCAACTGCACGTAACAAGCCTTAAGTTGCACCGGAATCCTTCACTCGCACTAAAAAAAATAAATAAATAAATACCCCCTCAAGCAGCTGCTTGCCACAGAGGTCTGACAGGAGCCTGTCAGTTTATATGCCACAGTAGAAGATCTGAGAGGATGGCAGGACCTCAGCAGAAAAACAACACGAACATATTAACCTGATCATTCATTTTAACTGATTATTACCGTTATAAGAAAAAACATAAAGTTTCGTACCAGATCCATATACATTAACTATATTATATATTTTATATGCGGCCCAAAACTGTTCATCTTCACTCAGTGTGGCCCAAGGAAGTCAAATCTTCACTCAATGTGGCCCAGGGAAGTCAAAAGATTGGACACGCCTGAGCTAAACGCAGACTGAATCATTCAATTGTACTAAACGTACACTGAATCATTCATTCGCGTTAAACATACACTGAGTCATTCATTTTTGCTTAATAATTCAAATCATTACTTTGCTCTGAATAAACGAAAAATCAAACAAACAAAAAAAGCATTTAAATTCATTGAGTTACGCGAAACAAACAGAATAGTTCATTCATTTAAATTCTTTAAATTCCATGAAATAAATCAAATCGTTCATTTACAACTAATAAGCCGAATCGTTCGTTTGAACCCGTACAAACTAAAGGAATAGTTCTTAAGATCCTTTTTTATATTATGTGTTGCAAATCAAAATAAAAACAAAAATCAATAAACAGAATATTTAATTTTTATTGATGAGTTGTTTCGGTTGTTTTACCTCTGAGCGGCACTTTTTTGCACACCATGGGCTAAATGGCCAGGTCACATGGACCCCGAAGGCTCAGAGAAGGTTGGGAGAGGGGACCCACTGGAACAGCTGTTGGGAAACAGAGGTAGCCTCCCGTCAAGGCCATCCAGCGTGTTCTTTAACGTGCACAGGGTATGGCTCTCCCGCACACGGGGCCACGGCTTAACGTCCCATCCGACGGACGGTGGCCTTTCAAGCCCATCGGTGTCCCCTACTGACCGCGGACAGGGCGGGGAATTTTGCGGAGATAAATCTCAACGCTGACCCAGCTGGGACTCGAACCTGGGAACTACAGATTACGAGCCTGGCGCGCTACCGACTGAGTCACCCCCGCCCCTTTTATTGACGAAATAAATCATTCGTTTATACAAAATCCGAATCGTTATTTTTTTCTGTTTTCGGTCTATATGCTTGAAATATAAGTCCGTTTTCTATTCGTTTTCGAAGAGATTTTCATGAGATTATCTTTCAAAAATAATTTACACTTAGGTGTTAAGCATGAACGAACTAATACATTTTTTTCACTGATAAAAATTTCAAGACAAATAATTCCTTTGCACGGAATAAACCGAATTATTTTTCATTCATTTTTAAATTTGCACTGAATCATGGGCAATTTTTGCGGAATAAACCAAATGTTTCATTTACACCCACTTTTTAAAACAAAATTCGCAAATAAACTGAATTTATTCATTTTGCACTAATTAAGTTGAATAATGCAATCGCATAGAATAAACCGAATCAGTCATTTTTTCCACGAAAAAACGTAATGAATCGTAACGTTGGTCATTCAAGCGTGTTCTCCTCGTCCCACGGCACGGTAATTTTCCAGCGTTCCTCGATCAATGGAAAAAAAAAATACCCCCTCAAGCAGCTGCTTGCCACAGAGGTCTGATATGGGGCGGGGGTGGCTCAGTCCGTAGAGCCACCCCCGCCCCATATCAGACCTCTGTGGCAAGCAGCTGCTTGAGGGGGTATTTTTTTTTCCATTGATCGAGGAGCGCTGGAAAATTACCGTGCCGTGGGACGAGGAGAACGCGCGTCAGGCTCGTAATCTGTAGTTCCCAGGTTCGAGTCCCAGCTGGATCAGCGTCGAGATTTATTTCCGCAAAATTCCCCGCCCTGCCCACAGTCAGTAGGGAACACCGATGGGCTTGGAAAGGCCGCCGTCCGTCGGATGGGACGTTAAGCCGTGGCCCCGTGTGTGGGACAGCCATACCCTGTGCACGTTAAAGAACACACTGGATGGCCTTGACGGGAGGCTACCATCTGTCTCCCAACAGCTGTTCCAGTGGGTCCCCTCCCCCAACCTCTCTGAGCCTTCGGGGCCCATGTGACCTGGCCATTTAGCCCATAGTGTGCAAAAAAGTGCCGCTCAGAGGTAAAACAACCCAACCCAGAGGTCTGACAGGAGCCTATCAGTTTATGTGCCACAGAAGATCTGTGAGGATGGCAGAACCTCAGCAGAAAAACGACACATACCTCCATGCCTTACCCGGGGCTCTAACCCAGGTCCCTTAGATTAGTAGCCAAGCGCGCTAACCGCTCGGAAGCCGGAAAGGGGACCGATCACTGACGATCAAGTACAATAATCCTGTCTTCTTGACACATTAGCCATAAATAGCCTTCGTCAGCGGTGTGGGAAAGGAAAGTTTCACTTAACGGATTACAAAGCATGGTCACATACAAATATATACGTGAAATGACAAAATTATATATTTGTATCGCATCAAAACCTGACAGTGTGCAAATAAAAAAGTAATGAATCGTGTGCACCGTAAAAACTTAATAAATCATGGCACCAAAAAATCGTACTGAATCGTACACATCGAAAAAAAAAAATTAATCATGAACACCGAAAAAACTGAAATATTTTCACTGAGTTGACCGAAATATTTTTTCTGCACCACATACTTGTTTACATTGTTAACGCACTTCGTTAGAGTCAAACAAATCAATCCCCTACATTAGCAATTTATCCCATAACTTCAGATTCCTTTATAATTTTAAACGATTTGGTAAAACTTATATTTAAATCGCGTTTACAGTTCACGAAACGTCAACGTTTAGCCTTTCCACTCACCAACGCTTAAAAAGACAGAAGTTAATTTCATTTTTTTTTAAGTGAAATTCAAAAAAGTACAATTTTTTTACTTTTTAAAATGTGAAAGGTTTTTTAACTTTCACATTTTTATGAAAGGTAAAATAATCCAAAAAAGTTGGGTTGTTTTTACCTTTCAGCAGCATTTTTTGCGAACAATGAGCTAAATGGCCAGGTCAGAAGAATTCCAAGGGTTCAGAGAAGGTTGAGGGGACTCATTGGACAGCTGTTTTTTTCGTATAATTCAATCGCATGTTTTTGCACGGAGTAAACTGAATTATTATTCATTCATTTTTAAATTTGCACTGAATCATGGGCAATTTTTACGGAATAAACCAAATGTGTCATTTACACACACTTTTTAAAAAACATTTCGTCTTGGCAGCCTCCCGTCAGAGCTATTCAGTGTGTCCTTTAACCCCCAAAAAATTAGCCAAATGCTGCACAGGGTATGGGCTCTCCCGCACACGGACCCGCTGTTTTGAGTCCCATCCGACGGACGGCGGCCCTTTCACGCCCATCAGTGTCCCCTACTGACCGAGGGAAGGGTGAGGGGTTAGCCGAGATAAATCTGAATGCTGACCCAGTTGGGATTCGAACCTGGGAACTGCAGTATGAGTCTGGCGCGATACCGAAATGAGCCAACTCTCGTCCCTGATCAAGGGATTTACATTATTTCAGTATTTTCCCCATCACCTATGTGGGAAGATGGGATAAACAAAAATAACTTTTTAAATGAAAATGAAAAAATTCGTGTTTCTCATGGATAGGTAATACACTGAAGTGCCATTGAATTAGGGATAGCAACCTAATAATGTGTTGGAGCCCCTCTGGCCTTGATAACTGCCACCACACGACGAGGCAAGGACTTCACAAGCTTGCGTAAATCTCCCACAGGTATGGCGACCGATGCATCCTCCAGAGCTGCCCACAATTATCTCAAGGTCATTATTGAAGGAACACTCTGCTTGACGGTATCCCAAAGATTTTCGATGGGATTTAAATCTGGGCTTCTAGGTAGCCAACTCATTATTTCAAAGTCAGCAACCATGCATTGGCCAACCTGGACCTGTGAGATGAATAGTTGTCTTGATGGTAGACGCCATCTCCATTGGGATGCACGATGGCCATAAATGGATGTAAATGATCAGCCATGAGTTCTATGTACCGGGATGCATTGAGAGTCGTCCGTACAAGTACCAAAGGTCTCACAGACGTCCAACTGAAGACACCCCAGGGCATCACTGAGACACCACTAGCTTGTAATGTTCCGACCTGAAATGCAGGATCCATGGCTTCATGGGGTTGGCGCCATACCCTCAGTCTCCCATCGGCATGATGAAGTTTAAACCGGGATTCATCACTCCAGTTGCCAATTTTCGATGGTCCAGTTTCAATGTTCTTTAGCCAAGGCAAGGCGTTGAGCCCAGTGTTGCGCCATTAGAAGTGGGACCCTCGTTGGTCGGCGGCTCTCGAAGCCGAGACGATGAAGTGAGCATTGTGCGGTCCGTTCACTGACTTCCTGGCTGGAACCTGCGTTTAAATGGGAGGTGATATCAGATAATGTCTGGTCCCTATCGGTCTGTACGATGCGGGTCAGACGGTGAAGCCCACGATTCTTGTTGTCCTTTGCAGTTTGTCCGGATGCTTTTTTGCCGGAATTTTCATATTCCCGGAACACCCTTGAAACTATCGTACGAGAAAATCCAAGTTCGTGACAATTTCTTAGATCGAGTGTTCCATCCGTCGGGCATCTTCGATCCGGCTTTGTCAAATGTATCTAAATCCCGCGCCTTTCCCAGTACACTTCTCACGACGAATGTTTGGGGAAGTCAAAGCTGACAACTATATATGACCAGAGTTTCAGTCACGCATGCGCGCAAATGCAGAAATTCGGTACTGAATTTTGATAACGTCTCCTATCCCTAATTCAATGGCACTTCAGTGTAATAAAATACTATCAAAGAAGGTATCACTCTTATTTATGAGGTCGATGGCAATTTTTAGAGAAAAAATTGTCATTAGCCAGGTGGAATACGAACCCACGTCTCCTGATAACGTATCAGGTACTCTGACCGGCCACCGATCAAGATCTCCTCTAGCTGATAATATGAATTTTCTGCCTACAATACACAATTTTCGGTGTCTTCTGTCGTGGATTCGTATTCCACCCGGTTCATGACAATTTTTCCTCTAAAAATTGTCATTGACGTAATAATAAGAGTAATAATACCTTCTTTGACAGTTGAACAAAAACGTCGACAAATTTCTCAAATTTTATAATAAAATATATTACCGAATTTTCCGAAAAACACATATCTTCGAATTCCGCAGTTAGAAGGTGTTAACATGAGAGAATAACAAACTCATAGCCTCTGAAAACGAGCATTCCATATTCGCCAGTGGTGATTTGTCTTTTTTTTGTTCTAATAAAAAAAAACAGAATTTTCGCTTTAATAACATTAAATCGACCGGTTAGAAGAAAGAAACCATTTTAGTCCCTATGTGATACTTCCTCTATTGACGAGAGAGGCTACAGATGGTGACCAGCATGTGCTGCTTATGGATGTGGGAGGAGGGATGACTCATCATCCCATTGCTTGCGATGATGATAGCTGAGAAATATCTCCGTATATCAGATCTTCAGGACTAAAAGCGTGGCACGAATGACCTGCGCATTCTATTCTCGTTTCAGTGTGAACACTTTAATTCGACTTCTTGTTATCATGTGGTTTGTAAGACACTTGAATTCAAAATTTTCTTAATGTAGGATGTACCTTGAAGTCTTTTCTATTTCCTTTTTATTGATACATAACTGACTTAGCTTGGGTATTGAAGAGATTATGTGACTGTGCAGTTCAGTGATGAGGAAACTATGACCTGCGAGCCAAATGCTGACCACAGATATATTTTTTCCTAATGTTTTCGTACGAATAGCTTCTGAACTGAAGTTGCATTCAAATTTTGAGAATTTTAAAATGATCTTTGAAATAGTAAACGAAGGCTTTGACGAATACAATTCCCGTTGGTTTTAAGTTGCCGACTGCTGCGTGTTCACACCTGATATTGTTTTATTGGCATTTCTTACTACGATCGACAGATAGCTGGACCGTCTTCTGGCCCTCCCAGTTTCAAGGTTTACTCCAAGTGGTTTGAACTCCAAAGAGTTTCCTCACCACTGGTGCAGTTGATCCTTTAACAGTTTTCTTAAGTCAGTAACTTTTCTTAAGTCAGTAACTGAGAACTATCAACGAGTTGTTTTAAGGTTGTTTTGTTTGCGACACTTGTTTTGCATATAATAGGCTAAAAGCACTCAAATTTCTGTCAAAAAGATTTAGAAGTTGGGAAAGGAAATCCATGGACAGCTGTTAGGAGACAGATGGAAGCCTATATTCAAGCCAATCCAGCATGTTCTTTAATGTTCATACGGTATGGCTCTCTTGAACACTGATCACTGTTTAATGTTCCATTAGACGGACTGCCGGCTTTCTAAGCCCATCGATGTCTCCTTTCTGACCTACAAAGGATAGGGGTGTTAGCTGATGTACATTGTAACTCTGGTACAGTTGCAACTCGAATCTGGGAACTGCAGATTACGAGCCTGGTGCACTACCGAATGAGCCAAATCCCTCCCCCAAGGAAGAAAATTGTCAAAGCGTCAACTACTCAATATCTTAGTCTTTATATTTGCCACTTAGGCTACACCATTAACAGATACACACGATAATTTCTCAATGCTTTAAAATCGTTGTTTCATCGACTTCTCGAAAAAAAATATAATACAGCACTCTAAAACACTATTTTTGACGCTTTTAGGTTCAACATTCAACTATGAACATTTTTTTCTTCAATGAATTTCATTAGAAACAAGGGCGATAATTTAAAAACAGAAGTGCATTTAAAATACTCTTAATACACTCGAAATTCGAATAGGTTGGCTGAAAAGACAGAAACTCAAAAGTCACAGTGATGGAAGCTCGGATGTGAAAAAAAAAGTGATAAATCCACACCACCGCAATATCCACAAAATGTCCATAAAATATCTAAGATAACCAGTGGACATTCATTTGTCGTCTTAGATATCTTTAGGATATTTTCTGGAGATTTCGGTTTTATGGGAATTGCAGTGTTCATTGCAGTCTAATTTTAATGCTGATTATGTATTCCTCACCCATAAATGCTACTTAACCTTCATTACCGTCGTTTATTCTACATGATTTCCACACAGTGAAGCAGAATAAGTTGCAGTTCTTAGAAGTTTCATCTCATTGCGTTCGAATGTAATGATTTAAGATGTTTATTTATGATGCGCAACTGAAACGCAAACCCTGGGGGGTGGGGGGAGGAGGGGCGACACCGATTATTGCAAGATCTATGGCTTGAATGAACGACTGCATGAAGGTAAAATAAAAAGAAACAAACTGGGCTTTAGATCATACATTGGAAGAAACCAGATTGTGTCGGAATTGTTTGATATTAGTGTCGATATTGGAGAGCAATGCATGAATGCCCTTATTGGTGTTCGGCGGCTGCTGCATATTTGTGAGAAACCAGGCTGCCAGAAATTGGATTAAGCAAGCAATGGAGAGGTCTCCAGTCGTCTAGACTATTTCCACAAACATCTGCTACCAGGGTATTGTCTGACAGCATGGGTAAACTGCAAGATCCGATTTTGCGGATATATTTAAGGAGACTGTGACAGAAATTAATGGTCGGGGACGTCTTTCTCTCCATGATTAGATGATAGATAACTAAAAGTTGTTTGAAGTTAAAAGTCGCGAATGCATTCCACTTTTGTCGGGAATGAATTTTTCTTGTACACTGAATAGCACGAGTCATTCATTTCAGCTGAATAAACCAAAGTATGCAATTTCGAAGAATTACTATCTGCACGTAACAAGAGGGGCGGGGGTGGCTCAGTCGGTAGCGCGCCAGGCTCGTAATCTGTAGTCCCCAGGTTCGAGTTCCAGCTGGGTCAGCGTTGAGATTTTTCTCCGCAAAATTCCCCGCCCTGTCCACGGTCAGTAGGGGACACTGACGGGCTTGGAAAGGCCACCGTCCGTCGGATGGAATGTTAAGCCGTGGCGAGAGAGCCATACCCTGGGCACGTTAAAGAACATGCTGGATGGCCTTGACGGGAGGCTACCATCTGTCTCCCAACAGCTGTTCCAGTGGGTCCCCTCCCCCAACCTTCTCTGAGCCTTCGGGGTCCATGTGACCTGGCCATTTAGCCCATGGTGTGCAAAAAAGTGCCGCTCAGAGGTTAAACAACCCAACCCACTTCTGTCGTTAATTCTCACTACGATGTCAAAACGTGTGGGTCGTAAAAGTATAGTTTGCTTCTTTCGGAATTCTTAAGAGTTGTCAATTCAAGCACTCCTATGATACGATATGACTACTTTTCTTGCCTTTCTCTATGATTTACTTTGGACCGGCACTGTTTTGTCCACAATGGGCTAAATGGCCAGGTCACAAGGCCCCCGAGGGATCAGAGAAGGTTGGGAGGATGGACCCACTGGACAACTGGTAGGAGACAGATAATTACTACGGTAAGCCATCCAGTGTGCTCTTTAACGAGACCACAGACAGACAGGACCACTGCTTGACATCCCATCCAATGGACGGCGGCCTCTCCAAGTCCGTCGGTGTCTCTTACTGACCGAGGACAGGGCGGGAAATTCCAGAGAAATAAATCTTAACACTGGCCCAATGGGACTCGAACCTCCCCCTCGAAAGGAACCACCTTGCCGTGGTGAGGGGGCTTGCGTACCTTAGTGAAGTTGAGGGCTATGCCGACTAGAGTCACTCATGTCGGACAAGCCACAACAGAAAGGCCAGACTAAAAGTTTCCAATCTAAGAAGACTCCACAGGGGCAGCACAAAAGTGCTTGGAGGTCAGTTGACAATTAGTCAACAGCTTTGTCTTGAGTGCAGCTGGAGGTGAGCTGTAAGGAAGGATAGATAGATAGATCGATAGTGAAAATGGTGAACAAAGCTGGAGAGGCAAAAGTTGGAGATAAAAATGTATAGTGGAATGATAATGCACAAGTTGCTAAGGAGATTTAGATGAGAGGTGTTTGAGGTGATCATAATTGGAATGGAGGAGTAAGACGAGGTATTGAGTTTGATGTAAAAGAAGATAAGGAAATTTATAACAGTTGCGATATGAAAGATGGGAATTGCAAACTGTAAAGTAAGGACAGAGGATATATTGTGAATATACAATAAAGGAAGAGAGGCGAGCATATGCCTAGTGACTAAGGGGAGAGCCCAAACTACAGGCGTCTTACTATTAGGGGGAGGAGGCTTGGTCCAAGGACACAAGCTCCTCTCCCATTTTTCTTTTCTTTTTCAGGTTCACTGGCTATTAATCTCAGCGAAATTAGGTTGAAGTCGAAACTAATTAACACGGGGGAGGTGAGGAGCCCTTGGTCCTTTGGACATGGGCACTTCACCCCCCCCCCCCCCCTCCTTTTTACTTCGTCAATTTCCCGTTTCCGAGTGGTTTCTCCCACGGACGTAACTCGGAAACTGCACCCTTTTACGTCCAAGGGTGCGGGCGTCACCTCCGATAGCTGGACTCAAGGAAGGATACTGGCCATAGGTTGCTGAAATTGAGCAACACATCTAATAGGGAAATGGCTGGCCAGTTGAACAGGTTAAGATGGGCCCATTTTCGGCATGAGGGAGTTTTATCATGGTTGCCACGCCTATGAGTGGCCCACCAGTTTACCGTAGGTGTAGACCCGTAATGTGGAAAAGGGGAACCTGGCGGTTGAGGGTCAGGAAAGCTGGTAGCCCAATACACCGTTCTCGGCCTCTACTTCAATAAAATGGGCGGTCTGAGCTGGCTCACTGATATCAATCGGTTCGTGAGGCATCCCCTGTCATACCTCTATGTCCGGGGTGGGTCAGGGGTATTTGCAGGAGCCAACCAGGTGGAAGTGATTCCTGACGATAGGGGTTGGGTCCGGACCAGGACCCGGACAAGTCTGGGTCTTGGCCTGGATCATGCTCTGGTCTGAGGGGAGATCCGAAGTCTGGGTATGACCTTGGCGTAGCTCTGAGGTACCTCGAGTGATAATTAACTCTGAGGCCTTCCCTTGTTGGGCTCGGTATTGGGTGGAGACTGCCTGGGTGGAATACCCTATAAACAAATATGAAACCGACGACTTTAACGACGGAATCAGGTAATACCCGATTGCGACGGACAGGGAGAAAAGACAGCAAGCCCACAGAGGCTGCTGATCTTGAAGTGGTAGTGGAGGAAGTGCCAGAGACTCCCCACTTTTGTGGGCCAACACAAGTAATGATGGGGATAAAGTTTGGTCCACATAACAAGTATCCCCATCACAAGTAATGATCTGGATAAAGTTTTGTCCACCACAAATAATGATGGGGATAAAGAAGGGCCTTCAACAAGTACAGAGGGCCCTAGTAAAGGAATTGATAAAGGGTACTGAATTAGCAAGACAACCCCGGATAAAGAGGCGGAACCCAACGGAAACGAGATGGGTTCGGAGAGGTTGGCCACTGCTGCTAGCCTTCTGGAGGAACTCGTGATGGCGATGTTTCAGTCAAAGTTGGAAAAAGAATTGAAAGATAAATTAATGGGTGCAGCAAGGAAGCTGCACGCCATAGTATGTGAACAAGAGCTCCAGATAGCGACTCTGAGTGGGCGCATCACTGAGAGAGCTGCGTGTACCCCAGTGTCCACGAGGAAGCCACCGACTTATGCAAAGGCTGTCAGTGGTCAAGGGTTAAAGAAGGGTGGTTCGGTGGCGGCTAAAAAGCTCCCCCCTAAGCAGAGGCATACCCTGCTGATCTTCTCAAAAGACAAAGAGAAGACAGCCATTGAAGTTAGGGATAGCCTGAAGATTAACATTAACCCTTCCGAGTTAAACCTCGGGGTGATGACAGTTAAGCCGATGAAAAAAAAAGGCGTCATCGTTGAATGCAGCACACAGAGTGACATGGACTGTCTAAAAAAGGCAGTAGACAGCATGACGCACTGAAAGATGTACTTGAGGCCAAGTCAGCCAAGAGACTAAGGCCAAAGTTCATAGTCTATGGAGTCGCCAAAGATATCTGCCGAGACCTTCAGAGGGTCATCCAAACCTAGAATGGGCTAACTGAAGAACATGCGGATCTAACCCCGCTGTTCTCTCTAAAAGGACGAGTTGACAATACTGTCCACTGGATTATGGAAGCCAGTAGCGCCTCCCACAGAAAGTTAATTGAGGTAGGTAAGATAAACGTGAGCTGATCGCATTGTATTATCAAAGAGTATATTCGTGTGCTCAGATGCTATAAGTGTTATGCATTTGGGCACATGCAAAAGGATTGTACTCAAAAGACGCAACGGTGTTCTCAATGCGTGGGCAAGCACTCGTATAGGGAGTGTAAGAAGCCCAAGCCAAGATGCATAGTGGGCAAATATTGCAATAAGGAACACGGGGGCCAAGTATGACATTGGCCACAGTGTGATGGACAATAACTGTCCGTCGTACTGTAGAGAGTTGAAGTTGTTGCGGAAGCACATCGACTATGGGCAGTAGGCTTCCAGGTGGTGAAGGGCGAGTCTGAAATTTCTTCAGATAAATTTGAACAGGGCAAGGGCCGCAATGGCCCAACTCAGCCAGGAGATAAAAGAAGAAGGAGTCGATGTTGCTCTAGTGCAAGCACCTTATTGCACAGAGAACATCATTAGGGGGCTCCCTCTGACCAGCAGGCTTTTTTACATTAAAGGAGCTAAGCCAAAAGCTGGAGTTGTCGATTTGAACCCCAAAGTGAATGCCACCCTGGCATATCACTTTGACACTATGGTGGTAGTGGAGATTGGCAATGGGAGACTAATATTACATGCCATCTCCATCTATTGTCCTCCGAGTCTTAACATCGAGGACTCACTGACCGAGTTACAAAACGTCCTGGCTCGTGTCAATTCTAAGAACTTAGTGATAGGTGGTGACTTCAACGTGAAGCACCCCTTGTGGGGATCAAATAGACAAGACATCAGAGGAGATATGACTCTGGATTTTATCAACTCTGCTGATCTTATTTTATTAAATGATTTGGATACACCAGCTACTTTTCATGGCCCTCGAGGTCAGAGCTGGATGGACTTAACCCTGGCAACGCCTCGGATTTTCCTCAGATCCAGAATTGATGCGATAGCGACAAGGTCACTAACAGCGACCATAACTATATTGTGTTCCTTGTGGTGGAACAACACCTCCTCCACACCATTTAAAAAGGTTTGCGGTGGGCAGGTCCCCTGACTGGTGTAAACTCGCGCGTTGTGTTGCACTGGATCTGGCGAAGATCGGCCAGCCCGTCTCTACTATAGGTGATTGTCTAACCCTGAATAACATCCTCAGAGATTTGACGGAGTGCTTAAGTTCTGGATGCGAGACAACCTTTGGGTTCAAGAGGCAACCCAGCATAGGCAGTAGATGGGTGCCCTGGTGGACACCTGAGCTCAGTATAAAGAGAAATAGGGTCAGAGTTCTTAGGAAAAGGTACCAAAGTTGCCGCAATGGGGACAGAAGTTCCAGAGAGGAAATATACAGGAAGGAACAGGCGAAGTATAAGCTCGCTATAAGCCAAGCACAGTTGGCCTCTTGGCAGCAGTTTTGTAGTGATGTCTCCGCACAGAACCCATTTACTCTGCAGTACAAGCTGGCTACGGGGAAGGACATAAAACCCATGGAAATTGAATATGTTCGCAAAGAAGATGGGTCCAAGACCTCTTCCTTTGGCGAAACAATCCAGGTTTTATTAGAGAATCTATTCCCGCCAGATGACAGGAGCTCTGATGATGCCCAACATCAACTCCTGCGGGAATATTGCAGGCTTCCACCGGACACGGAAGACGACGTTCCTTTCACGGAAGAGGAAGTGGGAGAGGTGATCAAAGATATGGCTCGAGATAAAGCCCCTGGTTACGATGGTCTGACAGTGGAGATAATATTACAGGTGTTTAAGGAACACAAAAATCTGTTCACCCAGCTCTTCAACATCTGCTTGAGATTGGGAATTTTCCCACAAGCCTGGAAACAGGCTGACCTAGTCGTATTCAATAAGGCAGGCAAGGACCCGGCAGACGCAAGATCATACAGACCAATCTGTCTGTTGCCGGTGCTGGGAAAAATTCTTGATAAACTCCTGACGAACAAGAGGTATTTCCACTGTTTTAAGAACGATTTCCTGAACAGCAAGTAATTTGGGTTCAGGACAGATCAGTCCACCACTGCCGCTCTCAAACAAGGGGTGGACATTATTAGGGTAAATAAAATGCACCAGATGCATACCTCTCTCCTAGTCTTGGATGTGACGGGCACCTTTGACAACGTCTGGTGGCCTGCTATTCTGAGTAGATTAAAAGATAGTTATTGTCCTAGGAACATATATGTTCTAGTGGCCAATTACCTCAGTGAGAGGGTGGTCAACTATTCTCATGCTAGCCGGACACCCTCAAGGAACCTGGAAAGAGGCTGCCCACAGGGTTCGTGCAGTGAACCATTCCTCTGGAATTTGGTCGCCGATACTGACCTGGAGTTGACCCTACCAGAGGGTGTCTGGCTCCAGGCTTATGCTGATGATATGCTGCTTTTTATATCGGCATCCTCCAGAGCGAGACTGGAGATTGCCGGCAATGCAGCATTGTCTGTACTCGAAGGATGGAGTCAGCACAACAAGCTTGGGTTCAGCTTTGCAAAGACAACATCCATGACGGTGGCCAAAGAGGGTGTCCTCAAAAATAGGTACTCGATTTTTAAATTACATGGCTATAATATTCGCCATATGACGACTCTAAAATGCTTGGGGATCACGCTGGATGAAAGGATGAGCTGGATCCCACACTTGCAGGACCTAAAAGTTAAATGCACAAATGTAATGTGCAGACTGGGGCGAATGGCTCACGTCTTGTGGGGACTCAGAGGTGAAGTCCTCAAAGATATTTATCTCAGGGGCTTGGAGCGGATCCTCACTTATGGAGCGGTCACCTGGTGGCACCCGACGGACTACTCCATCATGTGCGGAAAGCTGATTGCAGCCCAACAACCGGCTTTACTGCGAATCACCAGGGTTTATAGGACCACATCTATGGATGCCCTCCTGGTGTTAGCAGGGATCAATCCGCTATTTTTGACGGTCGGTAAAGAAGCGACCATGTTCAGAGTCCTGCAAGCTAAGGAGAATGCAACATTCCTTGGAGTCCAGTATGACCCCGAGGATTATGAGACAGATACCGCTGAGTGGGATATCCACCCCACTAGTAGACTGACTGTGCCATGATCCACGGAGTTACATCAGGATTAGGAATTTAGATATACACGGACGGTTCCAAGAGCGAGGATGGTGTGGGCTTAGCCTACACTGTCTACAATCAAGGAGCCAAAGTGTATGATTATAATAGGAAGGTTTCTAATAATGGCTCAGCCTTCCAAGCGGAGCTGCTCTCCATCAGAGAGGCCCTTAATTGGGCCCTCTATGATGGCAGTCTGAATTCCGACATCCGGCTGTACATGGACAGCCAGGCAGTTCTGCAAGCGCTTGAAGATGCAAACAACAGGCATCAAACTGTTAACGAAATCAAGCGCATCCTGGGTAACCAGAACATGCCCAGAGTTTCCTTCACCTGAATCAAGGCGCATGTAGGTCATGAGGGGAATGAGCGGGCAGACCATCTGGCCAACTTAGTGGGCAATAATACTCAACCTGTGTTATCAGTCAAGACCTCTAAAACTACCCTGAAGTCTTTCCTATGTCGAAGAGTAATCGAGGAGTGGCAGAGGCTCTGGGATACGATTGAGAATGGTCTTCAAACAAAGACATTCTTGAAAAGGATCAGTCTATCTCTGGTGTCTTCTGACCACTATTTGATGCAGGTCCTGATGGGACATAGGAGTTTCCCAAACTATCTGGAGCACTTTAAGATCTCAACCCACAGTTACTGCGGCTGTGGGGCTCCAGATGCGGATGTCGGGCACTATATCCTCAGGTGCCCGATTATGGAAGGGTTCGCTAACGAACTCCGGAACTCTCAGGCGATCAGTGAGGCAGCAGGCGGGGCGGTCATGGTGTCTATCGAGAGTGCCCGAGTCAGGGCACATCTGAGGCACATGGGGTGGCTCATCTGCCAGCTCCGGGACTCTCTACTTTGAGACTGGAGCTGCTTTCGCTCTCTACCTTATTTTCTATTTTCAACCCGGGCTGCACTCTGCACCCCCTTTAAAACCACCCATACTCCAAGTCCCTACTGGTCTCCTCTGAGACAAACTACATCTGCACGCCAAGCACGTGTAGTGTTGTGAGGCAGAATACGTGCTTTCCCCATTGGGAAAAAAAATTGGCGAAATAAAAAGAGGGACTCGAACCTGGGAACTGCAGAATACGAGCCTGGCACGCTACCGACTGAGCCACCCCGCCTCACTTTTTTGTCTTTTAGGCTTTACGCAGTCAGTAAATTTCAGTAACATCAGTTTAAATTTTAAGTTGTGTCATAATCATTGCTTACTGTGCATTTTTACTGGAATATACTCAGAGCGTGGGGGGTGGATGTTTCCAGTCGGTAGCACGCCAGGATCGTAATCTGCAGTTCTTAGTTTAGAGTCTCAACTCTGCTAGCTTTGAGGTTTATCTCCGCTAAACTTCCATCCTACCTCGATTGAAAAAGGAGACAAAAATGAGCGTAGAATGGGCCACTGTCCCTCGTATGGGGATGTAGACAGGTGTCTTCTCGACCTGTCTGACTGGATTGTTTTTCTACTAATCGTGTGTGAGAGTGTGGGCAGAAGGGTACCTATCTCAATCTTGTCTGGATGTTGATCTACCAAGGTGATCGGTGAACACAAAATTCAGGACTGACTTCAGTGACTGCCCATCCGGTACAGTCACTCACAATGCTCAGCACACTGTACAAGGAGCCTCAGCTGACCCACCGCTAGATGAAGGAATAGAACAAAAGGCTTAATGAAGCCACAGACGATCTGCCTGACATACGGAAGGTCTCGTTGTCAGCACGCAAGTCCCAGTTCGAATGAACCGCCAGATGAGGTCACGTGATGTTTCCCGGGGACGTTAGAAGGGAACTTTGTTCTTCCTCGGATTTCTATCTAGCCTCTATAAGAATAGAGCTAACAAACCCATAGTAAAATAAGTAAAAATAGCACACAGCTCTGTTAGATATTAAGTAAGGAGTGAAACAAAAAAGGAAAAAGGAACAAGACAAAGAAGGGGAGAAAAACAAGGGCGGAACACAAAATCAGTCCAGGCAAAGCATTTCTGCGGCAAGTAAGAAGTCGTCAATTGAAGCATCAGCAATGAGGAGCATGTGATGATCGAGCATCTAGCAGGGGTTGGAAAAAACCTCGTATGATCATGAAATTCATGATGAAGGCCAAAAGAAGGATAGTGAGTATAATCGAAATCATACTAGTTATGATGCAAAATATTTTTTATATATTTATTTATAATAGACCTGTGTTTTCTAAATATGTGATGATGATCGTGTATATTTTGGATTTTATTTTGAAATCAGAGGTGCTAGAATATTATGCAGAGTTAGGTCTTCTTGTCTTATTTTGAAGGGTCGTAATTTACTAATCATTTCATTTCTTTCATCTGTGTATTTAGGACATGTGAGATAGTTTCTTTGCAATTACAGAAAGAGAAGTTTGGAGGGAAACTAATTTAAAAAGGTACAATTTATAGAACGTTAGGGTGTCTCGGCCAACGGGACATGGACATCATTCATTGTGCCACGTCCACTTTCGTTCCCACGTAAGGGGGGCGCTGGGGCTCTAACCAAACGCACACGTGGCATTTCTTCACCCAGCCCCCAAAACGGATCCGCAGCTTGCGTTCTGTTGCTAGCCGAAAGGACCTTGTCGCCAAAATGTCGATTCTGGCTCTCGCCTTTCCGCAGTGGCTGACCGAGTCTATACATGGGAGTTAAGCCGTGGCACTGTGTGCAGGAGAGCCATATCCTGTCCACGCTAAAGAACATACTGACGGAAATTACACATATACGGAAACATACTGACGGAACGTCTTGACGGAAATTATCCTTGATCATCTGACTCCTAAAAACAGTGGATTCCCTCCCCAGCTTTCACTGAGCCGTTGTAGCCATTGTATCTGGTCATTTAGCCTATTGTAGGCAAAAGAAGAGCACCTCGTATTTAAAACAATCTAACAGCACTCTGATCAGTGGAATGGATGGTTAGAAACATATCTTGCGAGATGTGGCAAGGAATAATTATGGGGAAAATAATACCGACCTGACGATGAGGTCGGTTTCGGTTCACCTCAGTCCCCCAACCCTTCTCTCTAACTCCTCCCTTTTAATTTTATTGCTGGATTTGCATACGTTTACTTTGCACTTTTATTAAAGTTAAACCCAATATATACTGCCGTACGAAATTATTAGAGAATTTCCATGTTACGTCAATGGGAATCTAACTTCGGGATCTATAACTTCTAAAATATGCATTTAACGGAAAAATGTGACTGGAGATAAACTTAAGATCATAATCAAATCTCTTTAAATCTCGATTTTCAACAATATTCGTTGAGTATTTGAAGAGTTATGGAAGCTGAAATAGTTAACAACGAATTATCTTGTTTATAAAAATAATTCATAAATGTCTAATATTCAAATAATCATCACGCAGACTTCTAAAACCTATAGTTATTTAGTTTCCTTTATAACTATCACTGTTATAAAATATACGAACTTCCATAACTCTTTAAATATTGAGAGAATGTTGCCTCAGTCACATTTTCACCTTAAATGCATATTTTAGAAGTTGTTGTTGGGTTGTTTTACCTCTGAGCGGCACTTTTTTGCACACCATGGGCTAAATGGCCAGGTCACATGGACCCCGAAGGCTCAGAGAAGGTTGGGGGAGGGGACCCACTGGAACAGCTGTTGGGAGACAGATGGTAGCCTCCCGTCAAGGCCATCCAGCGTGTTCTTTAACGTGCACAGGGTATGTCTCTCTCGCACACGGGGCCACGGCTTAACGTCCCATCCGACGGACGGCGGCCTTTCCAAGCCCATCGGTGTCCCCTACTGACCGTGGGCAGGGCGGAGAATTTTGCGGAGATAAATCTCAACGCTGACCCAGCTGGGACTCGAACCTGGGAACTACAGATTACGAGCCTGGCGCGCTACCGACTGAGCCACCCCCGCCCCTATTTTAGAAGTTATAGAGCTTCGAAGTTAGATTCTCATTGACATAACATGGAAATTTTCTGTAATATTTTGGTTGGGAAGTGTTAATGCATTCTTATCTCCAAAGTATTAAGAAAGACCAGATTGAACCAAAACTTCTCATCGATTTTATAACGTATGATTAAAATCTGCTCTGCTTTCCATCTCTGTAATCACTACTCCCCTTTTGAACACACATGCACTCGCTATCCAAGCGTTAGGTATCAGCTTCAGTAAACGGCGCAAAGCATTACTGTTCCGTCAGATTTACTGTTCAGCGATGCCTCCAGTGAACGCCTACTCATAAACGACACAGTAGGGTTGCATCTCCGAGCGAAAGTAAGTTAAGTACACTCACGTACTAGATGAGCTACAATCCTCAACCCGTGGCATATTTTCGCTTAGAAATTAATTAAATCGTCATCGATTAGTCGGATGATAAATGAGTGTAGAGGACGTGACGTTGGTACCTAATGGGGACGTGACGTATATAGTAGAACGTGGACACAATCGTTCACTTACAGAAGTATTTGATATATTACTGGAGGTGTGTAATTGTTTGATATATCGTTAGGAGCTTGCTCTGATATTCCGTTTGATAATATGTCTGAGGATCTAGATCGATCAAAAGTAAAAGGGAAACTAAATTAAATATTTTTCGGGTTCTGTGCCATTTTCAGCTTCGAACCGTCACGCGGTGTTTAACGCAAGTGATATTTGATCAATATTTCTTTCTACCTCGGTGAAATGGTTGGAAGATGAATAATCACTCGGATTGTCACTTTAAGGCGCGTTTTATTTTATATAAATACCCCATCAGAAGGAGGGAAAGGTAATGAAGTAGAGGTGAATTTTTAATTACGTTTTCCAGCTCAGCGTTTCCTTTCCAGAGTTTGGAAACAAATTTTGTTTCGTAGCGATGACGGAGAGAGCAATAGAGATGGAAACCTATCTTCTAAGGCAAATTATGATACTCTCGCTTTCAACGATAATGCGGTTTGTCGTTTCACGAAATATGCTCCCTCTAATGGTGGAAATTCGAACTAATAGATGATATGGGGATAACGCGAATAAAATATTCAAGAATTTCGATGTTATGTGAATGGGAGTCTAACTTTGAATCTCTATAACTTTTAAAATATGCATTTATTGAGAAAATATTACTGAAGATTAATTAAAGGTCGTAATCAAATCTATTTAAAACTCCATTTTCAACACTATTCATTCAGTTTTTAAAACGTTTTGAAAGTTATCCAAATATAACTCTGACGCTATGTTTTTCTGTTCCAGTTCAGAAATATATCAACCGGATCTAAAAAGTGATGAATCTTACGGTTATATGTCATTATAAAATTGAATTGCAGAACAATGCATTTTTTAAACATTCATTTATGCTAAAATCCAACCTCAAGCAGCTGCTTACCACAGAGATCTGATAGGAGCTTGCCAGTTTAATACGGCATAGAGATGATCTGTGAGGAAGTCAAGACCTCAGCAGAAAAACAAAGCAAACATCCATGCCTTATTCGGGATCCCAACCCAGGTTCCTTTGCTCAGTCGCGGCGGGGGTGGCTCAGTCGGTAGCGCGCCAGGCTCGTAATCTGTAGTTCCCAGGTTCGAGTCCCAGCTGGGTCAGCGTTGAGATTTATCTCCGCAAAATTCCCCGCCCTGACCACTGTCAGTAGGGGACACCGATGGGCTTGGAAAGGCCGCCGTCCGTCGGATGGGACGTTAAGCCGTGGCCCCGTGTGCGGGAGAGCCATACCCTGTGCACGTTAAAGAACACGCTGGATGGCCTTGATGGGAGGCTACCATCTGTTTCCTAATAGCTGTTCCAGTGGGTCCCTTCCCCCAACCTTCTCTGAGCCTTCGGGGTCCATGTGACCTGGCCATTTAGCCCATGATATGCAAAAAAGTGCCGCTCAGAGGTAAAACAACCCAACCCAAATCCTTTTCTCAGTAGCTAAGCACGCTAACCACTCGGCCAAGGTACCAATAAAAGCAAAGCTAATATGAAATAATTATTCTTTTTTGAAAAATAATACACAACGATTCAATGAATATTATAATACCAAATTATAAAATCAAATTATACTAATGAAAAAGTCGTCTCAAACCAACTGAGAATATGAAATAATAAGTTGAAAAAATTGGTTTTGCCGTGAGTGGGATTCGAACCCACGTCTCCTGGAAACATAACAGTTATACTAAACACTACACTATCATCGGCCAATAATCGGCTATCATCGACAACTAATAAGTTTCTAAATCACACGAGCTGAAGAAAAAACGTTAACGATGATGGTGCAGTGGTTAGCATAACTGGCATGTTTCCAGGAGACGTGGGTTCGAATCCCACTGAAGGCACAACCAATTTTTTTCAGCTTATTATTTCATGAGTTCCATGTCTACAGGAGACATCCTGTGATTCTTTACTACTGAACTGAGAATATTTTGATTGTAAATTGGCAACATTGTTTAGAATCCACGCGAATGTACCCATTGATTAATTATACTATCGCGTAACCATGACAACCGTCGTTTAGTTTATCCCGATGAACACACTAAAATAATTTGAACTGAGATATCTTCGTAGTCGCCTGTTAAAGGCATTTTTGTGACTATTTCTTTTAAGTTTTTTACGCTATGGATAAAAAACCTGAGCATCGTTGTGCGGTAAAATTTTGAGTGCGATTTGGGAAAAAGTATTTTGGACACTGTGCAATTTTTAATGAAGTGTACAGCGAACATGCATATCGATATCGACCGGGATTTCGAAAATGATCGATATCAGCCGCTTTGATCCAGTTTGGGTTGTTTTTACCTCTGAGCGGCACTTTATTGCACACAATGGGCTAAATGGCCAGGTCACATGGACCCCGAAGGCTCAGAGAAGGTTGTGGGAGGGGACCCACTGGAACAGCTGTTGGGAGACAGATGGTAGCCTCCCGTCAAGGCCATCCAGCGTGTTCTTTAACGTGCACTGGGTATGGCTCTCCCGCATACGGAGGCACGGCTTAACGTCCCATCCGACGGACGGCGGCCTTTTCAAGCCCATCGGTGTCCCCTACTGATTGTGGGCAGGGCGGGGAGTTTTGGGGAGATAAATCTCAACGCTGACCCAGCTGGGACTTGGACCTAGGAACTACAGATTACGAGCGTGGCTCGCTACCGACTGAGTCACTCCCCGCCCCCGATTCAGCTTGGAAGCAGCAGTCCACGATTACTGATGAAATATCCCTCAACACAATTTCTGTCATTATTCAAGAGGACAGAATATTTTTTTTTGTTAGAGCAATAGAAAATCGCACACAAGATTTTATCCTACAACGCTGTTCGCTTTTGATATCCATAACGTAAAAAACTTGAAAGAAACAGTCACAAAATTGAGAGTAACAGGCGGATACGAAGATACCTCCCTTAAGACTATTTCTATGCGTAATAGAGCACTGTGAGAAACTAAAGACGGTTGTCATGGTTACGAGACAGTATGATTAATCAATGGGTATATTCTCTCGGTTCTTAAACAGTGTTGCCAATATTAAATAAAAATATTTTCAGTTGTTTTGGGATGCTCTTTGTTTATATGTGAGTCACTCAAAGAGTAATGCATCAAAATTATTTTATTTTACAAATAACAACATTATTTACCGTCCACGCAGTGTGGACCACTCCGAGTTTGGGGCGGGGGTGGCTTAGTTTGTAGTCGCCAGGCTCGCAATCTGCAGTTTCCAGGTTCGAGTCCGGCCTGAGCCAGCGTTAAGATTTATCTCTGCGAAACTCCCCGTCTTGCTCTCGGTCCGTAGGGGTTGGGTTGGATTGTTTTACTTCTGAGAGGCACTTTTTTGCACACCATGGGCTAAATGGCCAGGTCACATGGACCCGAAGGCTCAGAGAAGGTTGGGGGAGGGGACCCACTGGAACAGCTGTTGGGAGACAGATGGTAGCCTCCCGTCAAGGCCATCCAGTGTGTTCTTTAACGTGCACAGGGTATGGCTCTCCCGCACACGGGGCCACCGCTTAACGTCCCATCCGACGGACGGCGGCCTTTCCAAGCCCATCGGTGTCCCCTACTGATTTTGTGCAGGGCGGAGAATTTTGAGGAGATAAATCTCAACGCTGACCCAGCTGGGACTCGAACCTGGGAACTACAGATTACGAGCCTGGCGCGCTACCGACTGAGCCACCCCCGCCCCGTCCGTAGGGAACACCGATGGGTTAAGAAAGACCGCCGTCCGTCAGATGGGACATCAAGCCGTGTCTCAGTGTGCCGGGGAGCCATACCCTCTGCACGTTAAAAAGCACGCTGTATGGCCTTGACGGGAGGCTACCATCTGTCTCTTAACAGTTGTTCAATGGTCCCATTACCCCCAGGCTTCTCTGAGCTCTCGTGGGCCTTGTGATCTGGCCATTTAGCTCATTGTGTGCAAAAAACTGCCGCTCAGAGGTAAAACAACCCTGCATACCCGACAACGGCTTAGTGTACCATCTGAAGTGTGGCGACCTTTCCCCCCATCTGTGTTCTGTTTCTGACCGAGGGTAGAGGTGGGATTTAGCAGAGATAAACCTCAACTCTGGCACAGGTGGGACTCGAACCTGGGTGCTACATATCATAAGCCTTGCGCGCTACTGACTGAGCCAACCCCCACCCTTTTGACTTGATAAAATATCACAGCTGAATTGAAAAATGGATTTCATCCCCTGAGTTTCAAAAAACTTAGCTTTGAGTTAGCAAAATATAATATTTCAATAAAAAATTATGCGTTTCGTTAAGCTTGAAAATCAGACTTTTGAATTCAGCAATATGATCTGTCTCCCTCCTTAACCTTTCGTTACTGCTTTTACACAATCCAGTTAAGTAAAAAGAAGCCTTAACTGTCATAATGGTTAGAGAGTTAGTTACTGTTCAAGCAGAGCAAACTTTGTGTGTTAGCTGAGACAGTGGTCAGTAGTGACTTCGGTCTTATTAGTGCGTGTCCTTGTATTAGAATTCCTGTATAAGCTAGGAGTAGCTTCTAGGATATTTCTCTGTCCTTTGTGTTGAAAGATAAAAAAAAAATATGCCCTATTTCTCTCAACCATTCATTGCTGTTTTGTCCCAACACAGTCCAGTAAATATCCCGTTTCGCTCCTTAACCATTCATTGCTGTTTTGTCCCAATTCAGTTCTCTAAGTATGACCTGTTTCTCACCTTTACCCTTCGCTACTGTTTGTCCCAATCCAGTTCAGTAAGTATGCACTGTTTCTTTCCTTAACCCTTCACTACTGCATTGTTCCATCACAGTTCAGTAAATATCCTCTTTCGCTCTTTAACCATTCATTGCTGTTTTGTCCCAACACAGTCCAGTAAATATCCCGTTTCGCTCCTTAACCATTCATTGCTGTTTTGTCCCAATTCAGTTCTCTAAATATGACCTGTTCCTCACCTTAACCCTTCGCTACTGTTTGTCCCAATCCAGTTCAGTAAGTATGCACTGCTTCTTTCCTTAACCTTTCGCTGCTGCTTTGTTCCATCACAGTTCAGTAAATATCCTCTTTCGCTCTTTAACCATTCATTGCTGTTTTGTCCCAACACAGTCCAGTAAATATCCCGTTTCGCTCCTTAACCATTCATTGCTGTTTTGTCCCAATTCAGTTCTGTAAATATGACCTGTTTCTCACCTTAACCCTTCGCTACTGTTTGTCCCAATCCAGTTCAGTAAGTATGCACTGTTTCTTTCCTTAACCCTTCGCTACTGCATTGTTCCATCACAGTTCAGTAAATATCCTCTTTCGCTCTTTAACCATTCATTGCTGTTTTGTCCCAACACAGTCCAGTAAATATCCCGCTTCGCTCCTTAACCATTCATTGCTGTTTTGTCCCAATTCAGTTCTCTAAATATGACCTGTTTCTCACTTAACCCTTCGCTACTGTTTGTCCCAATCCAGTTCAGTAAGTATGCACTGTTTCTTTCCTTAACCCTTCGCTACTGCATTGTTCCATCACAGTTCAGTAAATATCCTCTTTCGCTCTTTAACCATTCATTGCTGTTTTGTCCCAACACAGTCCAGTAAATATCCCGTTTCGCTCCTTAACCATTCATTGCTGTTTTGTCCCAATTCAGTTCTCTAAATATGACCTGTTTCTCACTTAACCCTTCGCTACTGTTTGTCCCAATCCAGTTCAGTAAGTATGCACTGTTTCTTTCCTTAACCCTTCGCTACTGCATTGTTCCATCACAGTTCAGTAAATATCCTCTTTCGCTCTTTAACCATTCATTGCTGTTTTGTCCCAACACAGTCCAGTAAATATCCCGTTTCGCTCCTTAACCATTCATTGCTGTTTTGTCCCAATTCAGTTCTCTAAATATGACCTGTTCCTCACCTTAACCCTTCGCTACTGTTTGTCCCAATCCAGTTCAGTAAGTATGCACTGTTTCTTTCCTTAACCCTTCGCTGCTGCTTTGTTCCATCACAGTTCAGTAAATATCCTCTTTCGCTCTTTAACCATTCATTGCTGTTTTGTCCCAACACAGTCCAGTAAATATCCCGCTTCGCTCCTTAACCATTCATTGCTGTTTTGTCCCAATTCAGTTCTGTAAATATGACCTGTTTCTCACCTTAACCCTTCGCTACTGTTTTTCCCAATCCAGTTCAGTAAGTATGCACTGTTTCTTTCCTTAACCCTTCGCTACTGCATTGTTCCATCACAGTTCAGTAAATATCCTCTTTCTCATCTCTTTAACCATTTATTGATGTTTTGTCCCAATCCAGTTCGGTAACTATGCATTGCTATTTTCCTTAACCCTTCGCTACTCCTTTGTCCCAACACAGTTCAGTAAATATCCTCTTTCGCTCTTTAACCATTTATTGCTGTTTTGTCCCAATCCAATTCTGTAAATATGACCTGTTTCTCACCTTAACCCTTCGCTACTGCTTTGTCCCAATCCAGTTCAGTAAGTATGCATTGTTATTTTCCTTAACCCTTCGCTACTCCTTTGTCCCAACACAGTCCAGTAAATATCCCTTTTCGCTCCTTAACCATTCATTGATGTTTTGTCCCAATCCAGTTCTGTAAATATGACCTGTTTCTCACCTTAATCCTTCGCTACTGATTTGTCCCAATTCAGTTCAGTAAGTATGCATTGTTATTTTCCTTAACCCTTTGCTACTGCTTTGTCCCAACACAGTCTAGTAAATATCCCTTTTCGCTCCTTAACCATTCATTGCTGTTTTGTCCCAATCCAGTTCAGTAAATGTGACCTGTTTCTCACCTTAACCCTTCGCTACTGCTTTGTCCCAATTCAGTTCAGTAAGTATGCATTGTTATTTTCCTAACCCTTCGCTACTCTTTTGTCCCAACACAGTCTAATAAATATCCTCTTTCGCTCTTTAACCATTTATTGCTGTTTTGTCCCAATCCAGTTCTGTAAATATGACCTGTTTCTCACCTTAATCCTTCGCTACTGCTTTGTCCCAATTCAGTTCAGTAAGTATGCATTGTTATTTTCCTTAACCCTTCGCTACTCCTTTGTCCCAACACAGTTCAGTAAATATCCTCTTTCGCTCTTTAACCATTTATTGCTGTTTTGTCCCAATCCAATTCTGTAAATATGACCTGTTTCTCACCTTAACACTTCGCTACTGCTTTGTCCCAATCCAGTTCAGTAAGTATGCATTGTTATTTTCCTTAACCCTTCGCTACTCCTTTGTCCCAACACAGTCTAATAAATATCCTCTTTCGCTCTTTAACCATTCATTGATGTTTTGTCCCAATCCAGTTCTGTAAATATGACCTGTTTCTCACCTTAATTCTTCGCTACTGCTTTGTCCCAATTCAGTTCAGTAAGTATGCATTGTTATTTTCCTTAACCCTTTGCTACTGCTTTGTCCCAACACAGTCTAGTAAATATCCCTTTTCGCTCCTTAACCATTCATTGCTGTTTTGTCAAAATCCAGTTCCTCAAAATGTGACCTGTTTCTCACCTTAACCCTTCGCTACTGCTTTGTCCCAATTCAGTTCAGTAAGTATGCATTGTTATTTCATTAACCCTTCGCTACTCCTTTGTCCCAACACAGTCTAATAAATATCCCTTTTCGCTCCTTAACCATTCATTGATGTTTTGTCCCAATCCAGTTCTGTAAATATGACTTGTTTCTCACCTTAATCCTTCGCTACTGCTTTGTCCCAATTCAGTTCAGTAAGTATGCATTGTTATTTTCCTTAACCCTTCGCTACTGCTTTGTTCCATCACAGTTCAGTAAATATCCCCTTTCGCTCCTTAACCATTCATTGCTGTTTTGTCCCAATCCAGTTCAGTAAATGTGACCTGTTTCTCACCTTAACCCTTCGCTACTGCTTTGTCCCAACCCAGTTCAGTGTCTCTAGTTTTGAAAGATGGTTGCAAATCGATTTCCCTCCGTAATCAACGCCATTATCGATCGAAAAGATAAAGAAACGGATGACGGGAGGGACTTATAACCGTAACAAAGTGACATTTAATTAAATGTTGAAAGAACGTCAGGAAGATTACGATATCAGAAGCAGGAAGGAAATCTTCTCCCTGAAGGAAAAATGCGTCCCGTTATCTGTGTGATTGAATCTTGGATAAAATTAAAGTTACAAGCACTTATTAAAGCAAAGTCACTTAAACTTCTTTTAAAATGGTGTCGTACGTAAGTGAATTAATTTTCTGCAGTTTATTAATTTCGTTTTAATTACAAAAATCATATTTTTATGTTAGGTGTGTCCATCGTTTTATAATACATTTATTGAAGAATTATTGATAATTATAAGTTGTTGTTTTTCCACATATTTTTTTCTAAGTTGAAATTATTGTAATGTCAGACAAGAATTCGTTGAAGTTGAATCACTGCAATGTCATCAAATGTTACAGCAATTTTATTGTTATCTTCGTTTGATTGTTTTACCTCTGAGCGGTACTTTTTTCCTCACAGTGGGTTAAATGCTTAGGTCACAAGGCTCATAGATGTTGGAGAAAGGATATCCACTGGATAGCTATTAGGGAACAGAAGAGATCCATTGGATAGCTTTTACGAAGCAGAAAGAGAGCCACTGGATAGCTGTTAGAATGCTGTTAGGGACCATCCTCTCTACACAGTGTGGAACAACTCGAGTTTGGGTTTGGGGTAGTACGCTAAGTTCATAATCTGCAGTTCTCAGGTTCGAGTCCCACCTGGGTCAACTTTGAGATTTATCTCCACAAAATCCCCATCCTGTCTGTCCCTACTTACCGAGGGGTCAGTAGGGACAGATAGGATGAGGATTTGAAAAATAAAAAAGGTTTTGAAAAGGTTTGAAAAGGGTTTGAAAAGGACGCCGTCTGTTGAATGGGATGTTAAACCGTGGCCCCATGCCCGATAGAGCCATACCCTGTACATGTAAAGAACACACTCGATGGTCTGGATGGGAAGCTACTATGTCGTAGCAGCTGTCTAGTGGGTCCCCCCCCCCCCAACGTTCTCTGAGCCCTTGGGATTCTTGTAACCTGGCCATTTAGTCCGCAGTTTTAACTCTAAATGCACGAACTTCAGGTAATTGCAAAAACTACCATTCAGTTGCAAAACAACCCAACTTTTCCCTTATCCATTTCTGAGTCCTTGAGAGTTCTTTTAACTTAGTCATTAAGCTCACTGTGTGAAGAAAAGCTATTACCGATCGACCCAGTAATCTTTGTTAATGGCTATTTTAATCATCGGAAATGTCAGATGCCTTATAGTCGACCTGAACTTGATTTTAGAGTTACTGAGAGTTATCTTAAAGATCAGAAAACTTATTGAAAAACTATTAGGAGACTAATGAACGTCTCCCGTTAAGGCCATTCAGCATGTTGATTAAGTGCTTAGAGTTTGATTCTCCTGAACACGACAATGGTCGTCTCATCCGACGGACGGTGGCCTTCCCATGCCCATAGGTGTCCTCTTTTTCAGCGAGGACACAGCCGAATATAGCAGAGAAATCCTCAAGGACTTCGGATTTTAACCAACACAGCAGTGAGGATTGAAACCTCGAACATCAGATACAAGCCTCGCGCTCCCGACTGAACCAACCACAGCCCGTTTATTAATGATGATCTCCATTAATGCGTACTTTGTCGTTGATGGTAAAGTAAGAGAAATGACAAAAAATCTTAACATTCGTAAAGTTTGAACTCTAAATACACGAATTTCAGGTAATGAACTTGATACACTACGGGCTGTTTCACATTCTCGGAGTAGACTGCCTGAAATTTAGGGAGATTATGAGACTGCATGGTAATTAGGAAGATTATGAGACTGAGTAGCTATTAGGGAGATTATGAGACTGAGTAACTATTAGGGAGACTAAGAGACTGAGTAGCTATTAGGGAGACTAGGAGACTGAGTAGCTATTAGGAAGACTAGGAGATTGAGTAGCAATTAGGGAGACTAGGAGACTGAGTGGCAATTAGGGAGATTAAGCGACTGCGTGGGAAGTAGGGAGCTCAGGAGATTGAATGATAATTAGGGAGACTAAGAGACTACATGGCAATTAGGGATACTAGAAGAATGTGTGAAAATTTGGTAGATTAGGACACTGCATGGCAATTAGAGAGACTAGGAGACTGCATAGAAATTAGGGAGACTCTGAGACTAAATGGCAATTAGGGAGATTACGAGACTGCATGTCAATTGTAGAGTTGGGTTGTTTTACCTCTGAGCGGCACTTTTTTGCACACCATGGGCTAAATGGCCAGGTCACATGAACCCCGAAGGCTCAGAGAAGGTTGGGAGAGGGGACGCATTGGAACAGCTGTTGGGAGACAGATGGTAACCCCCCGTCAAGGCCAACCAGCGTGTTCTTTAACGTGCACAGGGTATGTCTCTCCCGCACACGGGGCCACGGCTTAACGTCCCATCCGACGGACGGCGGTCTTTCCAAGCCCATCGGTGTCCCCTACTGACCGTAGGCAAGGCGGGGAATTTTGCGGAGATAAATCTCAACGCTGACCCAGCTGGGACTCGAACCTGGGAACTACAGATTACGAGCCTTGCGCACTACCGACTGAGCCACCCCCAATTTTAGAGACTAAGAGATGTATGCCAAATGGAGAGACTATGAGACTCCATGACAAAGAAACTATGAGACTGTGGCAATTAGGGAGATTACGAGACTGCATGTCAATTTTAGAGACTAAGAGATGTATGCCAAATAGAGAGACTATGAGACTCCATGACAAAGAAACTATGAGACTGTGGCAATTAGGAAGATTACGAGACTGCATGTCAATTTTAGAGACTAAGAGATATATGCCAAATTGAGAGACTATGAGACTCCATGACAAAGAAACTATGAGACTGTGGCAATTAGGGAGATTACGAGACTGCATGTCAATTTTAGAGACTAAGAGATGTATGCCAAATAGAGAGACTATGAGACTCCATGACAAAGAAACTATGAGACTGTGGCAATTAGGGAGATTACGAGACTGTATGTCAATTTTAGAGACTAAGAGATGTATGCCAAATAGAGAGACTATGAGACTCCATGACAAAGAAACTATGAGACTGTGGCAATTAGGGAGATTACGAGACTGCATGTCAATTTTAGAGACTAAGAGATATATGCCAAATAGAGAGACTATGAGACTCCATGACAAAGAAACTATGAGACTGTGGCAATTAGGAAGATTACGAGACTGCATGTCAATTTTAGAGACTAAGAGATATATGCCAAATAGAGAGACTATGAGACTCCATGACAAAGAAACTATGAGACTGTGGCAATTAGGGAGATTACGAGACTGCATGTCAATTTTAGAGACTAAGAGATGTATGCCAAATAGAGAGACTATGAGACTCCATGACAAAGAAACTATGAGACTGTGGCAATTAGGGAGATTACGAGACTGCATGTCAATTTTAGAGACTAAGAGATATATGCCAAATTGAGAGACTATGAGACTCCATGACAAAGAAACTATGAGACTGTGGCAATTAGGGAGATTACGAGACTGCATGTCAATTTTAGAGACTAAGAGATGTATGCCAAATAGAGAGACTATGAGACTTCATGACAAAGAAACTATGAGACTGTGGCAATTAGGGAGATTACGAGACTGCATGTCAATTTTAGAGACTAAGAGATGTATGCCAAATTGAGAGACTATGAGACTCCATGACAAAGAAACTATGAGACTGTGGCAATTAGGGAGATTACGAGACTGCATGTCAATTTTAGAGACTAAGAGATGTATGCCAAATAGAGAGACTATGAGACTCCATGACAAAGAAACTATGAGACTGTGGCAATTAGGGAGATTACGAGACTGCATGTCAATTTTAGAGACTAAGAGATATATGCCAAATTGAGAGACTATGAGACTCCATGACAAAGAAACTATGAGACTGTGGCAATTAGGGAGATTACGAGACTGCATGTCAATTTTAGAGACTAAGAGATGTATGCCAAATAGAGAGACTATGAGACTCCATGACAAAGAAACTATGAGACTGTGGCAATTAGGGAGATTACGAGACTGTATGTCAATTTTAGAGACTAAGAGATGTATGCCAAATAGAGAGACTATGAGACTCCATGACAAAGAAACTATGAGACTGTGGCAATTAGGGAGATTACGAGACTGCATGTCAATTTTAGAGACTAAGAGATATATGCCAAATAGAGAGACTATGAGACTCCATGACAAAGAAACTATGAGACTGTGGCAATTAGGGAGATTACGAGACTGCATGTCAATTTTAGAGACTAAGAGATGTATGCCAAATAGAGAGACTATGAGACTCCATGACAAAGAAACTATGAGACTGTGGCAATTAGGGAGATTACGAGACTGCATGTCAATTTTAGAGACTAAGAGATATATGCCAAATTGAGAGACTATGAGACTCCATGACAAAGAAACTATGAGACTGTGGCAATTAGGGAGATTACGAGACTGCATGTCAATTTTAGAGACTAAGAGATGTATGCCAAATAGAGAGACTATGAGACTCCATGACAAAGAAACTATGAGACTGTGGCAATTAGGGAGATTACGAGACTGCATGTCAATTTTAGAGACTAAGAGATGTATGCCAAATAGAGAGACTATGAGACTCCATGACAAAGAAACTATGAGACTGTGGCAATTAGGGAGATTACGAGACTGCATGTCAATTTTAGAGACTAAGAGATGTATGCCAAATTGAGAGACTATGAGACTCCATGACAAAGAAACTATGAGACTGTGGCAATTAGGGAGATTACGAGACTGCATGTCAATTTTAGAGACTAAGAGATGTATGCCAAATAGAGAGACTATGAGACTCCATGACAAAGAAACTATGAGACTGTGGCAATTAGGGAGATTACGAGACTGCATGTCAATTTTAGAGACTAAGAGATATATGCCAAATTGAGAGACTATGAGACTCCATGACAAAGAAACTATGAGACTGTGGCAATTAGGGAGATTACGAGACTGCATGTCAATTTTAGAGACTAAGAGATGTATGCCAAATAGAGAGACTATGAGACTCCATGACAAAGAAACTATGAGACTGTGGCAATTAGGGAGATTACGAGACTGTATGTCAATTTTAGAGACTAAGAGATGTATGCCAAATAGAGAGACTATGAGACTCCATGACAAAGAAACTATGAGACTGTGGCAATTAGGGAGATTACGAGACTGCATGTCAATTTTAGAGACTAAGAGATATATGCCAAATAGAGAGACTATGAGACTCCATGACAAAGAAACTATGAGACTGTGGCAATTAGGGAGATTACGAGACTGCATGTCAATTTTAGAGACTAAGAGTTATATGCCAAATTGAGAGACTATGAGACTCCATGACAAAGAAACTATGAGACTGTGGCAATTAGGGAGATTACGAGACTGCATGTCAATTTTAGAGACTAAGAGATGTATGCCAAATAGAGAGACTATGAGACTCCATGACAAAGAAACTATGAGACTGTGGCAATTAGGGAGATTACGAGACTGCATGTCAACTTTAGAGACTAAGAGATGTATGCCAAATAGAGAGACTATGAGACTCCATGACAAAGAAACTATGAGACTGTGGCAATTAGGGAGATTACGAGACTGCATGTCAATTTTAGAGACTAAGAGATGTATGCCAAATAGAGAGACTATGAGACTCCATGACAAAGAAACTATGAGACTGTGGCAATTAGGGAGATTACGAGACTGCATGTCAATTTTAGAGACTAAGAGATGTTTGCCAAATAGAGAGATTATGAGACTCCATGACAAAGAAACTATGAGACTCCATGACAAAGAAACTATGAGACTGTGGCAATTAGTTAGATTACGAGACTGCATGTCAATTTTAGAGACTAAGAGATATATGCCAAATAGAGAGACTATGAGACTCCATGACAAAGAAACTATGAGACTGTGGCAATTAGGGAGATTACGAGACTGCATGTCAATTTTAGAGACTAAGAGATGTATGCCAAATAGAGAGACTATGAGACTCCATGACAAAAAAACTATGAGACTGTGGCAATTAGGGAGATTACGAGACTGCATGTCAACTTTAGAGACTAAGAGATGTATGCCAAATAGAGAGACTATGAGACTCCATGACAAAGAAACTATGAAACTGTGGCAATTAGGGAGATTACGAGACTGCATGTCAATTTTAGAGACTAAGAGATATATGCCAAATAGAGAGACTACGAGACTCCATGACAAAGAAACTATGAGACTGTGGCAATTAGGGAGATTACGAGACTGCATGTCAATATTAGAGACTAAGAGATGTATGCCAAATAGAGAGACTATGAGACTCCATGACAAAGAAACTATGAGACTGTGGCAATTAGGGAGATTACGAGACTGCATGTCAATTTTAGAGACTAAGAGATATATGCCAAATAGAGAGACTATGAGACTCCATGACAAAGAAACTCTGAGACTGTGGCAATTAGGGAGATTACGAGACTGCATGTCAACTTTAGAGACTAAGAGATGTATGCCAAATAGAGAGACTATGAGACTCCATGACAAAGAAACTATGAGACTGTGGCAATTAGGGAGATTACGAGACTGCATGTCAATTTTAGAGACTAAGAGATGTATGCCAAATAGAGAGACTATGAGACTCCATGACAAAGAAACTATGAGACTGTGGCAATTAGGGAGATTACGAGACTGCATGTCAATTTTAGAGACTAAGAGATGTTTGCCAAATAGAGAGACTATGAGACTCCATGACAAAGAAACTATGAGACTCCATGACAAAGAAACTATGAGACTGTGGCAATTAGGGAGATTACTAGACTGCATGTCAATTTTAGAGACTAAGAGATGTATGCCAAATAGAGAGACTATGAGACTCCATGACAAAGAAACTATGAGACTGTGGCAATTAGGGAGATTACGAGACTGCATGTCAATTTTAGAGACTAAGAGATATATGCCAAATAGAGAGACTATGAGACTCCATGACAAAGAAACTATGAGACTGTGGCAATTAGGAAGATTACGAGACTGCATGTCAATTTTAGAGACTAAGAGATATATGCCAAATAGAGAGACTATGAGACTCCATGACAAAGAAACTATGAGACTGTGGCAATTAGGGAGATTACGAGACTGCATGTCAATTTTAGAGACTAAGAGATGTATGCCAAATAGAGAGACTATGAGACTCCATGACAAAGAAACTATGAGACTGTGGCAATTAGGGAGATTACGAGACTGCATGTCAATTTTAGAGACTAAGAGATATATGCCAAATAGAGAGACTATGAGACTCCATGACAAAGAAACTATGAGACTGTGGCAATTAGGGAGATTACGAGACTGCATGTCAATTTTAGAGACTAAGCGATGTATGCCAAATAGAGAGACTATGAGACTCCATGACAAAGAAACTATGAGACTGTGGCAATTAGGGAGATTACGAGACTGCATGTCAATTTTAGAGACTAAGAGATGTATGCCAAATAGAGAGACTATGAGACTCCATGACAAAGAAACTTTGAGACTGTGGCAATTAGGGAGACCAGCATATTGCGTGTCAATTAAGGAGACTAGGAACTGTCTGGCAATTGAGAAATTATCAGACTGTGTGGTAGTTAGGAAGACTATGGGGCTGCATGGCAATTAGAGAGACTCTGAGACTGCATGGTGAGTAGAGAGACTTTAAAACTGTGTAGAAATTAGGAAGACTGTGAGACTGCATGACATTTATGGGGTTAGGTTAGTTTATTTTACTTTTGAACAGCGCTTTAGGGGAAATGTTTTGTGACTTTTTGCACACAAAGGTTTAAATGGACAGTTCACAAGGACCCCAAAAGCTCAGAGATGGTTGGAGAAAGGGACTCACTGAACAATTGTTAGCTCAGATGGTAGCCTCCCATCAAGGAAATCCAGCGTGTTCTTTAACGTGTACACCGCATGGATCTCCTGCACATGGGACCACGGGCTAAAGTCCCAACCGTCAGACGGCGTCCGATTGCAAGACTGACAGGCTATCAAATGATCTTCCATCTCACCGCTCTATTATCTGTGGGAACTATCGAAATATTAATGTACCTTTTTCATAGAGAGCAGAGTAGAGGTTTAGCGGAGATAAAGCTCAATGCTGGAGCTCGAATTGGAACTCGAACCTGGGAACTTCAAATAAAGAGCCTGGCGAGCTATCAGATAAACCAATAATTCACCCTCACCACCTTATCCCCGCCCCCTTGTTTCTTTTTCAAATTTAACTGATTTTTTACTTGGTTTGAGATTTTAGAGTTTTTCTAAGCGTGAAATTTGAGGACTTATGAGATTGCATGGCAATTAGAGTGACTTTGAGATTGCACGATTTGCACTTCAACAATTCTCCCAGCTGGGCCAGCATTGAGATTTATTTCCTCAAAACTCCCCGTCTCGTCCACGGTCGGTAGGGTACACCGATGGGCTTGGAAAGGTTGCCGTCCGTCGGATGGGACGTTAAACCGTAGTCCACGTGTATGGGAGAAACATCCCTGTGTATGTTAAAGAACTCGATATATGGCGGTGACGGGAGACCACCTTCAGTTTCCCAACAGCTGTTCCACTAGGTCCCAACCTACTCTGAGCCCTCGGGGTCTTTGTGACCTGGCCATTTAGTCCACTGTGTGCAAAAAAGTGTCGTTCAGAGGTAAAACAATTCACAAACCAACTTCAAAAGTTCTCATATATCAACGACCTATGTATATTAGTTACCTGTCGTTCAGTTTATAATCTGTTGGTTTTGGTGGTTTTACCCTTGAGAGGCACTTTTTGTTTGCGCACAATGCGCTGAATGGCCAGGTCACAAGAACCCCAAAGGCTCCGAGAAGATTGGGGGAGGGGACCCATTAGACAGCTGTTAGAAGACAGATGGTAGCATCCCTTCAAGACCATTCAGTGTGTTCTTTAACACACTGAATAGATACATAAAACGTAACTTTCAATCCGACGGACGGCAGCCTGTTAAAAGCCCACCGACAAGGTGCCGGTTTGCCCGAGATAAATTTCAAAGCTTACACAGGTGGGACTCGAACCTGGGAATTGAAAATTACGAGCCTGTCGCGCTACAGACTGATTCAACCGCCGCCTCTGTTGGAACAATCGGAGCATTAACTGCGCAGTCTCGTAGTCTCCCCAGCTCACTCTAGTCACTCTACAACTCACTCACTCTCCCCACTCCCCTACATAACAGGGGCGTGGGTGACTCAGTCGGTAGCGCGCCAGGCTCGTAATCTGTAGTTCCCAGGTTCGAGTCCCAGCTGGGTCAGCGTTGAGATTTATCTCCGCAAAATTCCCCGCCCTGCCCACTGTCAGTAGGGGACACCGATGGGCTTGGAAAGGCCGCCGTCCGTCGGATGGGACGTTAAGCCGTGGCCCCGTGTGCGGGAGAGCCATACCCTGTGCACGTTAAAGAACACGCTGGATGGCCTTGACGGGAGGCTACCATCGGTCTCCCAACAGCTGTTCCAGTGGGTCCCCTCCCCCAACCTTCTCTGAGCCTTCGGGATCCATGTGACCTGGCCATTTAGCCCATGGTGTGCAAAAAAGTGCCGCTCAGAGGTAAAACAACCCAACCCAACGCCTACATAACAAGGAAGTGTTCATTTTTTATCCTCAGGCAACATACGTATATACAAGACATTAACATTAACCAAAAGTTTTCGAAATTCTGTCAGATTCCACAGTATCATCATCCACCTGTTCTGCCCCATAGCAGAAGATAGCACAAACTGCTTCTGCAAATGACGCTTCAGAGAAACCATCCTGACATTGTCTGCCCACCTCATTAGGATTCCTCCCTTTTGTTAATAGCCCACTGGATAGTATCCCCACTGGAGAGAGGAAAATCCCTGCTCCATTAGGGTTACTGTCTAAATTACCTTCTTGGCTAATCGATCATCTTCTCTTCTGGCCACATGACAAAACCAACGCCATTTTTCCTTTCATGATGTGGTTATTCGTCGGTGATGATTCATTGGCTGGTGCAAAGAGTGTAGGCATGGCACAAAATGCTAATGTGTTTCTAACTGTTTATTTACGTGTACAGTTTATTTGTGGGTCATCAATATTATAGACCAATGCTTAATTTACGTGAACTGTGAAACGTCGCCTGTCTTATTTTTGAAAGCGAAGTTCAGTTTTGATTAAATTAGTGTGATTTGTGTGAAATTAATTTGGTTTAATTGTGCTGGACTCAGTGCTGCTAAAATTACTGGAAAACAGGTTTTTTTTCTTATAACAATGAGTGATTCTTATATTTGTTACAGGTTGATAGCTAAAATAAATTTGGATTCTTTCGTATTAAATAAATACCCCCTCAAGCATCTGCTTACCACAGATGTCCGACAAGAGTCTGTCAGTTTATATGCCATAGTAGGTCTGTGAGGATGGCAAGACCTCAGCAGAAAAACATCACAAACTTCTATGCCTTATCCGGGGCTCCAACCCAGGTCCCTTATATCAGTAGCCAAGCGCACTAACCTCTCTACCCACTGTAAATTTCACGTCGTAGTCTATTATATAGTAACGGGTTGGGTTGTTTTACCTCTGAGCGGCACTTTTTTGCACACCATGGGCTAAATGGCCAGGTCACATGGACGCCGAAGGCTCAGAGAAGGTTGGGGGAGGGGACCCACTGGAACAGCTGTTGGGAGACAGATGGTAGCCTCCCGTCAAGGCCATCCAGCGTGTTCTTTAACGTGCACAGGGTATGGCTCTCCCGCACACGGGCCACGGCTTAACGTCCCATCCGACGGACGGCGGCCTTTCCAAGCCCATCGGTGTCCCCTACTGACCGTGGACAGGGCGAGGAATTTTTGCGGAGATAAATCTCAACGCTGACCCAGCTGGGACTCGAACCTGGGAACTACAGATTACGAGCCTGGCGCGCTACCGACTGAGCCACCCCCACCCCCGCCCCATATATAGTAACGGACTTTGGGCCTTATCAATAATAATGCTCAGAGCCATTATTTCACTCAGATTACTATATATGGTCAGCACCTGGGACACTGTGCACTCATTAACATTGAACTCATTAATGCAGGGGTTCTCAACGTGGGGTACGCGGTAAAAGTTTTGGGGTACTCCATGAGAGCTCAAAAGTCACTAGATCTAGTAACAAAGTCGCTAAGTTGCCAACACTGTTCTGCAAAAAAGTAATTTTTTGTGTTTATCGATATTTGTGATTTAAGAATACAAATTTTAATGTGTGTGTGTATATATATATGTTTTATTTTATTCCCATTGTTATATGTACTATAATTACAGTTTTATGCATCTATGCAAGGGGTACACCAGTTACGTACACATTTCCAGGGGGTACGTGAAGCATAAAAGGTTGAGAACCATTGCATTAATGCACTCCTCAGCAGGGTAGAAACAAAAGTAGCCTACACTGATCTAAGATCCCTTTCCACAAGAGAATATCTCTTTTGAAAGGTACTAACGGTCTGCGCCACGAGAAGCCCTAAGAAACTTAAGCTGTTATTATATTTTTGGCTTGCAGTGTTACTAAGTTGCTTGTTGATTACATAATAATAATACCCTCTTAAGCAACTGCTTGCCACAGAGGTCCGATAGGAGCCTGTCAGTTTATATGCCACAATAAAAGGTCTGTGAGGATGGAAAAACCTCAGCAGGAAAACAACACATACGTCCTTACCTTACCCGGAGCTCGAACCCAGGTCCCTTAGATCAGTAGCCAAGCGTGCTAATCACTCGGCCACGGGACGGCAATTGATGACCTGCTTGTTACTTAATTTGTTATTTAAAGGTAGAAGAAACTGATAAGTTGGGTTGTTTTACCTCTGAGCGGCACTTTTTTGCACACCATGGGCTAAATGGCCAGGTCACATGGCCCCGAAGGCTCAGAGAAGGTGGGGGAGGGGACCCATTTGAACAGCTGTTGGGAGACAGATGGTAGCCTCCCGTCAAGGCCATCCAGCGTGTTCTTTAACGTGCACAGGGTATGTCTCTCCCGCACACGGGGCCACCGCTTAACGTCCCAACCGACGGACGGCGGCCTTCCCAAGCCCGTCGATGTCCCCTACTGACCGTGGGCAGAGCGGGGAATTTTGCGGAGATAAATCTCAACGCTGACCCAGCTGGGACTCGAACCTGGGAACTATAGATTACGAGCCTGGCGCGCTACCGACTGAGCCACCCCCGCCCAAGAAACAGACAAAAGTTACTCTATTTCATCTAGCACAAAATATGATAAGTTGAAAATTCTTAGGGTTATAACTGAAGCAAAAATTCTGTAAACGTCTGGTATAAAGAAAAAACTAAAAATCCACTTAAAACCTGAATTTTTAGTTTAAAACAAATATCATGCTACGTACAAAAATACTGTTTTTTTTTAAACTCCGTACATCCCGAAAATCATCTAGCCCGCTCTAAAGCAAGAAAAACACAAAGGCAATTAAGCTTTAATTTTTTCCAACAGTCTTCGCTTTTGCGGTATGGCGATGAATAGAAACTAATCCCACAGTAAGCCTTAGATTAAATACCAGGATAAGACGAGGGTGCCGCAATAAACTCTGCCGCCTTGTGATGTAATGATTTTAAAGACTCAGTCACTATAACAAAATCGAACCATATTTCATTATTAAGAGACAGACAACAATTTAGGTAACTTATTATCCATTTCGGTCATTAAAACTCATCCGATTAATGTAGCTGAAGTAAAAATTATGTATGTCGTTCCTTGACGCAAAGCACTAAAGATAAAAACAAATTAGTCGACGTTATCGTCCCTATTCAATCTTGTTATGCACTAATAAGATACTTCTTTAGGAATTATTGGACAACATATAAGGATAGAAATTTTCGTTAATGCGCTTAAAATTACTAGTTCAAAACAAAAATTATGTTTAACGGAATGATTTTAAGTTTTTCTAAATTTTCCTGTGATTGCTGGTGTTTTTGCCCTTTATCAAAATCTGGTTTATGAATATGTGAGGTATTTTTAGGCAACATGTACAATAAAACGTATATGGCAACACATACAACAAACGTTAAAGGGTGGCTCCTTTTCCTGGAAAGCCATATTTTGAGATCATTAAAAAAAAAACCCTGGATCGCGTGAGACTTCCTTTAGTTTTCTAACAGTTGTCTAGTAAATTTCTTTCTCAAAACCCAGTGTTCCTCAACCATTTTAACAGTGTGAAACTCCTGGGGTGAGTTGGGTTTTTTTTCTTAAAATTTTATCAATTTCTACGTAAATCCAACATATACAACAAAATGTTGTATATGTTGGGTTTACGTAGAACTTGATAATATCATTCAGTAGTTCTATCACGAAGAAGCCGCTGTCCTTTGGGTGGAAACTTAAGCCGTGGTCCCGTGTTCGAGAGAGCCTTACTTGGTACACGTTAAAGAACATGCTGAATGACCTAGACGGAAGGTTTCCATCTGTTTCCTAACAGCTGTCCAGCTATCCACCTCCTCTAACCTTCTCTGAGCCCTTGGGATCCTTGTAACCTGGCCATTTAGCCCATTGTGTGCGAAAAGGTACCGCTGAGAGGTAAACCGCTGAGAGGAGAATCTTTTTCCAATACCATCAAATGTTCCCTTTTCACATAGAGAAAAATCGAGGGTTAAAAGTAGAAAACCTTAAGTTAGGTAAGTTGTGAATCGAACCCGAACATATTTCAAACAGTTTGAGTCACTAACAACACTATTAAAGGTATTTGAAGATTAAGATTGAATTATATCCTATACATGTTCTTTAGGTCGGACTCGGGATTTCTTTAAGAAAAGCAGGGGCCTGTCCCAGTAGTGATGGGTTCAACCAAAGCCTCTTATATCAGACTGAAGCAGTGTAGTAATAGAAAAAACATTTTTTTTTTAAATATAGTTGTGTTAATCAAGCGCCGTCCTGTGGCCGAGTGGTTAGCGCTCTTGGCTACTGATCTACGGGACCTGGGTTCGAGCCCCGGGTAAGGCATGGATGTTCGTGTTGTTTTCTGCTGAGGTCCTGCCATCCTCTCAGATCTTCTACTGTGGCATATAAACTGACAGGCTGCTGTCAGACCTCTGTGGCAAGCAGCTGCTTGAGGGGGTATTTATTTATTTTATTTTTTTTGTGTTAATCAAATTTTTATCTTTTAAATAGATAGAAGTTATTAATTTTCAAAAATATGGTAAATTTTTAAAAAATATTCATAAAAATTTTGATAGAGTTGTAAATAAACAAATCATTTTATTTTATGTGATTAAAAATAAATGGATTTTATTTAAATTTTAGACAAATGAAACTGCTTAAATTTTTATGCATATTTGATTTTCCTCCTTCCTTTCCATCTTCTGTTCAACTGCTGTCTAGGTCCGATATAAGTACTAGGTGGCATTGGATCAACCTCGTTATCATTGTGTTTGTCTGTTTTACCTCTGAGAGGCACTTTTTTGCACACAATGGGCTAAATGGTTATGTCACAAGGACCCTAAGGACTCAGAAGGTTAAGGGGTAGGTTGCGGGTTGCGGGTAGGTATAGCTGTTACGAGACAGATGGAAGTCAAGGCCATCCAGCGTGTCTTGGATGGATTGGCCATATTTTACATATATATTGGATGGATTGGCCATCCAGCGTATTCTTTTAGGCACGTTAAGCCACAGCTTAACGTCCCATCCGACGGACGGCAATCTTTCCATGTCCATCGGTGACCTATTTTTCATCGAGGACAGGGTAGGGATTAACGGAGATATACTTAAAAAACCAGCCGCAATTGAGACTCGAGCTTGGAAATTGCAGATTAAGAGCCAGGGCTCTTAATCTGCAATTTGCAGTCGACAGGTTTTCTTTTTGAGAAGATTTTTTTGCCAGGAAAGCGATCGGACAAAGTCCTGAGACTCGATCAACCACCTCCCATCTCGTTCCAGTTTTGCATTAAAGGACCGCAATACAAACTCGTGGGAAAAAAGAAAAGAATATTAAAACACTATCTAACACATGTAAGAAAGTGTTTATATAATAGCAAGCAGTCCTTCACGTAGGATGGAACATCTCATCTACCTTGATCTTATATGCAACACTACTGTATTTTTAAGCAAACCAAAGTAGACAAAATACATATTGTTGCCTGGACTTTCCCAAATCTAAACAGATTAACGCCTTTAAAAAAAAAGTCTTCAAAATTGCATCTATTGTAAATAAACTCTTAAAAAAATGTCCATTGAAAATATTTTTAACAGTTTCTAGAAATATGTAGGATTAGAGGCAAATCTGAGTGGAAAGACAGAGACAGAAAATAAAAAAGGAGTCGAGAGACTTTTCTCTTGAGGTGGAAAGACAGAGACATACAAATATGGATTCGAGAAACTTTCCTCTTGAGGTGGAAAGACAGAGACATACAAAATACGGATTTGAGAAACTTTCCTCTTGAGGTGGAAAGACAGAGACATACAAAATACGGATTCGAGAAACTTTCCTCTTGAGGTGGAAAGACAGAGACATACAAAATACGGATTCGAGAGACTTTCCTCTTGAGGTGGAAAGACAGAGACATACAAATTACGGATTCGAGAGACTTTCCTCTTGAGGTGGAAAGACAGAGACATACAAAATACGGATTCGAGAGACTTTCCTCTTGAGGTGGAAAGACAGAGACATACAAAATACGGATTCGAGAGACTTTCCTGTTGAGGTGGAAAGGCAGAGACATACAAAATACGGATTCGAGAGACTTTCCTCTTGAGGTGGAAAGGCAGAGACATACAAAATACGGATTCGAGAGACTTTCCTGTTGAGGTGGAAAGGCAGAGACATACAAAATACGGATTCGAGAGACTTTCCTCTTGAGGTGGAAAGGCAGAGACATACAAAATACGGATTCGAGAGACTTTCCTGTTGAGGTGGAAAGACAGAGACATACAAAATACGGATTCGAGAGACTTTCCTCTTGAGGTGGAAAGGCAGAGACATACAAAATACGGATTCGAGAGACTTTCCTGTTGAGGTGGAAAGGCAGAGACACACAAAATACGGATTCGAGAGACTTTCCTCTTGAGGTGGAAAGACAGAGACATACAAAATACGGATTCGAGAGACTTTCCTCTTGAGGTGGAAAGACAGAGACATACAAATTACGGATTCGAGAGACTTTCCTCTTGAGGTGGAAAGACAGAGACATACAAAATACGGATTCGAGAGACTTTCCTCTTGAGGTGGAAAGACAGAGACATACAAAATACGGATTCGAGAGACTTTCCTCTTGAGGTGGAAAGACAGAGACATACAAAATACGGATTCGAGAGACTTTCCTCTTGAGGTGGAAAGGCAGAGACATACAAAATACGGATTCGAGAGACTTTCCTGTTGAGGTGGAAAGGCAGAGACATACAAAATACGGATTCGAGAGACTTTCCTGTTGAGGTGGAAAGACAGAGACATACAAAATACGGATTCGAGATACTTTCCTCTTGAGTGGAAAGACAGAGACATACAAAATACGGATTCGAGAGACTTTCCTCTTGAGGTGGAAAGACAGAGACATACAAAATACGGATTCGAGAGACTTTCCTGTTGAGGTGGAAAGGCAGAGACATACAAAATACGGATTCGAGAGACTTTCCTCTTGAGGTGGAAAGACAGAGACATACAAAATACGGATTCGAGAGACTTTCCTCTTGAGGTGGAAAGACAGAGACATACAAAATACGGATTCGAGAGACTTTCCTCTTGAGGTGGAAAGACAGAGACATACAAAATACGGATTCGAGAGACTTTCCTCTTGAGGTGGAAAGACAGAGACATACAAAATACGGATTCGAGAGACTTTCCTCTTGAGGTGGAAAGGCAGAGACATACAAAATACGGATTCGAGAGACTTTCCTGTTGAGGTGGAAAGGCAGAGACATACAAAATACGGATTCGAGAGACTTTCCTGTTGAGGTGGAAAGACAGAGACATACAAAATACGGATTCGAGATACTTTCCTCTTGAGTGGAAAGACAGAGACATACAAAATACGGATTCGAGAGACTTTCCTCTTGAGGTGGAAAGACAGAGACATACAAAATACGGATTCGAGAGACTTTCCTCTTGAGGTGGAAAGGCAGAGACATACAAAATACGGATTCGAGAGACTTTCCTGTTGAGGTGGAAAGGCAGAGACATACAAAATACGGATTCGAGAGACTTTCCTGTTGAGGTGGAAAGACAGAGACATACAAAATACGGATTCGAGATACTTTCCTCTTGAGTGGAAAGACAGAGACATACAAAATACGGATTCGAGAGACTTTCCTCTTGAGGTGGAAAGACAGAGACATACAAAATACGGATTCGAGAGACTTTCCTCTTGAGGTGGAAAGACAGAGACATACAAAATACGGATTCGAGAGACTTTCCTCTTGAGGTGGAAAGACAGAGACATACAAAATACGGATTCGAGAGACTTTCCTCTTGAGGTGGAAAGGCAGAGACATACAAAATACGGATTCGAGAGACTTTCCTGTTGAGGTGGAAAGGCAGAGACATACAAAATACGGATTCGAGAGACTTTCCTCTTGAGGTAGAAAGACAGAGACATACAAAATACGGATTCGAGAGACTTTCCTCTTGAGGTGGAAAGACAGAGACATACAAAATACGGATTCGAGAGACTTTCCTCTTGAGGTGGAAAGGCAGAGACATACAAAATACGGATTCGAGAGACTTTCCTGTTGAGGTGGAAAGGCAGAGACATACAAAATACGGATTCGAGAGACTTTCCTGTTGAGGTGGAAAGACAGAGACATACAAAATACGGATTCGAGAGACTTTCCTCTTGAGGTGGAAAGACAGAGACATACAAAATACGGATTCGAGAGACTTTCCTCTTGAGGTGGAAAGACAGAGACATACAAATTACGGATTCGAGAGACTTTCCTCTTGAGGTGGAAAGACAGAGACATACAAAATACGGATTCGAGAGACTTTCCTCTTGAGGTGGAAAGACAGAGACATACAAAATACGGATTCGAGAGACTTTCCAATTGAGGTGGAAAGACAGAGACATACAAAATACGGATTCGAGAGACTTTCCTCTTGAGGTGGAAAGTCAGAGACATACAAAATACGGATTCGAGAGACTTTCCTCTTGAGGTGGAAAGACAGAGACATACAAAATACGGATTCGAGAGACTTTCCTCTTGAGGTGGAAAGACAGAGACATACAAAATACGGATTCGAGAGACTTTCCTCTTGAGGTGGAAAGACAGAGACATACAAAATACGGATTCGAGAGACTTTCCTCTTGAGGTGGAAAGACAGAGACATACAAAATACGGATTCGAGAGACTTTCCTCTTGAGGTGGAAAGGCAGAGACATACAAAATACGGATTCGAGAGACTTTCCTGTTGAGGTGGAAAGGCAGAGACATACAAAATACGGATTCGAGAGACTTTCCTCTTGAGGTGGAAAGACAGAGACATACAAAATACGGATTCGAGAGACTTTCCTCTTGAGGTGGAAAGACAGAGACATACAAAATACGGATTCGAGAGACTTTCCTCTTGAGGTGGAAAGGCAGAGACATACAAAATACGGATTCGAGAGACTTTCCTGTTGAGGTGGAAAGACAGAGACATACAAATTACGGATTCGAGAGACTTTCCTCTTGAGGTGGAAAGACAGAGACATACAAAATACGGATTCGAGAGACTTTCCTCTTGAGGTGGAAAGACAGAGACATACAAATTACGGATTCGAGAGACTTTCCTCTTGAGGTGGAAAGACAGAGACATACAAAATACGGATTCGAGAGACTTTCCTCTTGAGGTGGAAAGACAGAGACATACAAAATACGGATTCGAGAGACTTTCCTCTTGAGGTGGAAAGACAGAGACATACAAAATACGGATTCGAGAGACTTTCCAATTGAGGTGGAAAGACAGAGACATACAAAATACGGATTCGAGAGACTTTCCTCTTGAGGTGGAAAGTCAGAGACATACAAAATACGGATTCGAGAGACTTTCCTCTTGAGGTGGAAAGACAGAGACATACAAAATACGGATTCGAGAGACTTTCCTCTTGAGGTGGAAAGACAGAGACATACAAAATACGGATTCGAGAGACTTTCCTCTTGAGGTGGAAAGACAGAAACATACAAAATACGGATTCGAGAGATTTTCCTCTTGAGGTGGAAAGACAGAAACATACAAAATACAGATTCGAGAGACTTTCCTCTTGAGGTGGAAAGACAGAGACATACAAAATACGGATTCGAGAGACTTTCCTCTTGAGAAGATTCTTTGGAAAGAAAAAGCGATTGGACAATACGCCTGCGATGGCTTTATTGTCGTAAATATTTCATCTATTCTGTAGTAAACTGTCCTACAAAAATATTAGAGGATTTCCATGTTATATGAACCTAATATCAATGCTCTATAACTTTTAAATTATTCATTTAATGATAATATGTGACTGAAGATAAATTAAAGACCTTAATCAAATCAATTTTAATCTCGTTTTTCACCGATATTCTTTCAATGTTTAATGAGTTATGGAAGCTGGAATATTTAACAATGAATTTTTTTTTATTTTATTAAAATCATTCATAATTATCTAATATTAAAATAGCATTACGCAGATTTTTGAAATGTAATATATATTTTATTAAATGGTTTGAAATAATACTTATTATTTAAATTTGCATTAATTTCTGAGGTGAAATCTTATGACATATTACTACTGAGAAATATTCTAGCTTCCCTAACTCTTTGTATACTACACGAATATTGTTTAAAATCGAGAATTATATGCATTTAATTGCAATCTTTAACTTATCTTCAGTCACATTTTCCCACTAATTATATATGTTTTAAAATTTAAAGAGCTCCGAGGTTAGACTCCCATTGACATAACATGGAAATTTTTCAATAGTTGGGGGCGGGGGTGGCTCAGTCGGTAGCACGCCAGGCTCGTAATCTGTAGTTCCCAGGTTTGATTCCCCGCTGGGTCAGCGTTGAGATTTATCTCCGCAAAATTCCCCGCCCTGCCCACTGTCAGTAGGGGACACCGATGGGCTTGGAAAGGCCGCCGTCCGTCGGATGGGACGTTAAGCCGTGGCACCCTTGTGCGAGAGAGCCATACTCTGTGCACGTTAAAGAACACGCTGGATGGCCTTGACGGGAGGCTACCATCTGTCTCCCAACAGCTGTTCCAGTGGGTCCCCTCCCCCAACCTTCTCTGAGCCTTCGGGGTCCATGTGACCTGGCCATTTAGCCCATGGTGTGCAAAAAAGTGCCGCTCAGAGGTAAAACAACCCAACCCTTCAATAGTTTGGTACGGCAAATATACTAAATTTTATCAAAGGAAAAGTAATATATGTAGAGTTAAAAATGACAATTAATGAACTTTAAGTGCATGATTAGTATTAAGGAATATAAATGTTCGGCAATAAATATGTTATATATGAAAAAGGGATGTGAAATAACTCTTTACGATATCTCTTATATAACTTAGAAGGATTTTTATAACCCTTTGGCGCGAAATGTAAGGGTTAAAATTTGCTTTATCTTGTGTTGTTTATTCTATTACAATTTACTGGAGACATGTAGGTTTTTTTACGTCGCTCAAACATCAGGGAATAATCTGAAAAATAACCTAAAAATATATAAAACTGTCCTTTCGTATAAAATTCCTTCCCATAAAATATTATGTTCGCTCAACTATATTTGAAAAAGTTCGATTGCAAAATAGAATAAGTTTCCACATGAACTGCACAAAATAGATTTAAAACATAATAAACAATGTACGTGCGATCTGTTAAAGCTGTTACAGGAAAGACGTTTTAGAGAGCGCGTATAAAAAGTTTAATTTATTTAAAGTAAAATGTTTCTGTAAACGGTTTCTACGAAATAGAGTGTAAACAAGTGATAAATCATTTTTTGTTTTCTATTGCGCTCTTTCGTAGCATAAATAAAATAAGACAGCTGTCAGCATTCATTTTTCTTTCGAAGTATATAGTTTTCAAATATAAAAAAAACACTTCAACTGGCAATTCTATGGGAATTCTTCTAACTGCAAGAAAACAACGATGAAGAAATTATAAGCCAACATCGCAGACCTTGGACTTTACACTGCTTCTCTGCGCCACAATACAAAACGAAGAAAACTTACTGGATGAGAAGCATTAGCAGACAACGTCTTTATTTCCACAGAAACTGATACAAGAATCAGCCATAGAATAAGAAATCAACAGGTGTCTGATACTCATAGCCTACGGTTATCTTACAAGGGAAAAGACATTAAACACGGCTTCGAAACATTCGTCTCTGTCTGAGCTTCCATCGCCACTACACAACAGGAGTTTGAAATCATATTGTTAAGGGATCCACATTCCATCTTATTTATTCATTTTTTTTTATCCGTGCCGAGTTCTCTGCAAATGCGAATTAAGCGGGACTCGAGCATCAATAAGATACCACAGAAAAGAAGTTGGACGAATCATAAAAACTTGTATGGCATGTAGAGTAAATGATGATCGTTCCTTTGAACGAAAGCAGAGATAAAAGAATAAAAGTTGCTGCACAAGAAGAAAGAAAAATTGCTGGACTCCATTCCCCTACTGCCCCCATTGCGTTGAACAACAGCCATCCCTGAAGGCAAAACGTGTAGGGTACGGCCTGCGCCCTGCCCAATCTGCCGGGTCAACAAACCCAAGGGCACCCGATGTGCCGGCATTGAGACATCCGTTTGCAAGTTTCTTGTTAGGCCTAAAAGCTAAGAGAGAGCCGGCAATTTTGCCTTGAGGAATAAAATAAGAAAGCAACGCATAGATAGAAGTAAGCAAAAGGTTTGTGTAAGTCGCATTAAATAATCGTTTTGTTTTTACAGAAAAGGTTGGGCTAGACCCTGGATAGCTTTACTGGGTTATTAGAATTTTCATATGCCAAGCAAGATCTCACGTGAAAATGCATCGTATGATCTTCTATTGAATATTTGTGCAAGGCTCTCATTTTAATTATATTTGTGCCCGAGTGGTTAGCGTGCTTGACTACTGATTAAAAGGACCTGGGTTCGAGCTCCGAGTAAAGCATGATGGACGTTTGTGTTGTCTTTCTGCTGAGGATCCGCCATCTTCCCAGACCTTCTACTTTGGTGTATTAAACTAGCAGGCTCTTGTCAGCCTCTGTGGAATTTATTATTTTTGTTTTTTTAGCCGTACCGTGGCCGAGTGGTTAGCACGCTTGGCTACTGATCTAAGGGACCTGGGTTCGAGCCCCGGATTTAGGCATGGATGTGTGTGTGTGTGTCGTTTTTCTGCTGAGGTCCTGCCATCCTCACAGATCTTCTACTATGGCATATAAACTGACAGACTGTTATCAGACCTCTATGGCAAGCAGCTGCTTGAGGGGGTATTTTTATAGCCGTTCCGTGGCCGAGTGGTTAGCACGCTTGGCTACTGATCTAAAGGACCTGGATTCGAGCCCCGGATTTAGGCATGGATGTGTGTGTGTCGTTTTTCTGCTGAGGTCCTGCCATCCTCCCAGATCTTCTACTATGGCATATAAACTGACAGGCTGCTATCAGACCTCTATGGCAAGCAGCTGCTTGAGGGGGTATTTTTATTTTTTTATATGTAAAATATTTTTTTAATTTTATTTTAGTTACCCTTAAGCGAGGTTTGCTTTGTCGCGTATATGGGATAAATAGTCAGATACAAAGACATAAATTTATATTTGCTTCAGAAAAAAGATCAAATCAAGAAGTAAAAGTGTCATGAAGGTCGTAAATAATCATTGTTTGAATTACGCTGAGATAGTCAGGTCACGAAATACTGCAAAGTTTGTTTTATAATGGGGTAAAAAGGTTATGGAATACCCACGTTTCAACATTTGCTTCATAGGTTGGGTTGTTTTACCTCTGAGCGGCACTTTTTTTGCACACCATGGTATAAATGGCCAGGTCACATGGACCCCGAAAGCTCAGAGAAGGTTGGGGGAGGGGACCCACTGGAAGAGCTGTTAGGAGACAGATGGTAGCTTCCCGTCAAGGCCATCCAATGTGTTCTTTAACGTGCACAGGGTATGGCTCTCCAGCACACGGGGCCACGGCTTAACGTCCCATCCGACGGACGGCAGCCTTTCCAAGCCCAACGGTGTCTCCTATTGACCGTGGCAGTTTTGGGGAGATAAATCTGCTGGAGATAGTCCCAGGTTCGAGAACCAGCTGGGACTCGAACCTGGGAACTGCAGATTATGAGCCTGGCGCACTACCGATTGAGCCACCCCCGCCTCCGTTTGCTTCATAACCGGGTAAACAAGTCACAAAATCCATGTTTCAATATGCTTGTTTCAAAATTGGATTAACAAGTCACAGAATCCCCAAGTTTCAATGTTTTGCTTCATAATGTGGTAAACAGGTCACAGCATATCCATGTTTCAACGTCTGATTCATAATGGGGTAAATAGGTCACAGAATACCAAATGTTACAATGTTTGTTTCAAAATTGGGTAAACAGGTCACAGAATCCTCACATTTCAATGTTTACTTCATAATGGGATTAGCAGGTCACATAATTTCCATATTGCAATATTTGTTTCATAATTAGCTAAACAGGTCGGAGAATCCTCATGTTGCATTAAATAAATAAAGTGATATTGATATTAGGATCTACTCTTAATAGTTTTTTCGAAAATTACGTAGTAGGTAATACCATTGGTTTTCGCGTCTTGCATTTTTACTGTGCTGGTTTTTTATTTTATAGGTATTGTAAAAAAAAATGTAAATAACAGTCAAAATAGAAATCGCTACGAAGTAAATTTTTGAAAACATTCCCAGTGTTTGGAAATTATTCTACGAATTTTATACTTTTAAACTCCCCCCTCCCTTTCCTTTTTTCTCCCCTCCACTCTCACCGGCTGAGTTTAGGAACTTAATTTTGCAGAAAAGCCTTACTGGCTCTTAGTAAACAGATATAAACCTCCCGTCAAGACAATCCAGCATGTTCCTTAACGCGCACAAGATATGACTCTCTCCTGCACACGGGACCATGGCTTAACGTAGCATCGACAGACGACGCAGCCTTTCCAAGCTTGTCGCTGTGTCCCTTTTTGCCCAGCGAAGGCATAGATGGCTTTAAGTAGTTCAAGCTTTGGTTCGAACTGAGAAAAACAGAATAATCTGCATCCGTTGGGTTTTGTTTTGTTAGAAGTCATTTCCCCGTTTCGTGCATTTTTGGAGCGTAAAAATAGATGCAATATGTTATAAGAAGTTATCTCAATCTCTTTCCCGAAGACTTAAACTTTGACTCGCGTTATGGAAAGAGACGGAAGAGCTTTCCAGAGTGATGTCTGACATTTCACCCCGAATGAAGATGCGTACCTCTTTCCCGGCACGTCAGAGAACTTCCCCTGCAGTTCCTCCTTCTATGGAGACGGAAAAGGAGCATCTGGCTGTCGCCCACAACTCCAGCATTGCTGCCAATCTCGAATGTAGAAATGTGGCTAAAAGTACCAAATGGCGGCAGCTATTTTATAAGAAATTCATAAATAGCGAGTCTATGTTGTTTCCGTAAACCATTCCGTTATGGGAGGAAGTCTGGATGCAGAGCATCAAGAATTTATACGCAGAATCTAAGAAAGAGAAGCCACGAGGAGGATGGCAGGAGAGGATTCTTTTAGCAGCAAAAAGCTTCAGAGAAAGTGAAGAGTGGATCTCATGTAAGAGGAAGAAGAAGAGCAAGAGAAATGTAAAGGAGAATACTCTCTTAGACAGCTTTTATATGCAGACAAACTGAGGGAAAGAACATAGCGAGGGCTTAGTGGCAGACTCTTCCACTGTGTTCTCTTATGACAAGAATTCAGTTTTTTTTTTATTAAAAACAGTTTTCTTTATACAAAGTAATTAATTCTTTCGAATTCATGAATCAGAAAAAGAGTAAATTCAGAAACCACAAGTCATTGATACCAGCAATGTTGCCAATTCATGCCTAAGAAAATAAGGTAGACCAAGCTTTGAAAAAAATCGTTTTCGCATGAAAGAAAGCTACATTTATTATTGTTTAAGAAATAACAAAATTTTATTTGTTAGAAAGCAGTTTAAAAAAACGCAAAAGTAAAAAAGGAAAATGTTAGTATTTTTTATTAAAAAAAAATTCAAATTTAAAAATTTACAAGCTAAATCTAGCTGGAAAAATAAAGCTAACTTGGTAACACTGGACATCAGTACAGTCCCTCAAAAAATATCCGAACACTATGGTTGATTACAGAATTCATAAAAAGCAATTTCATGATTACAGAATTCATAAAAAACAATTTTTTTAGAAATTAGTGATCTGGCAACCTTCATGTACTGTACACGAAGGTTGCCAGATCACTAATGTCTGAAAAAAAAGTTACCAGATATTTTTTCTGAATTCTGTAATCAATCATAGTGTTCGGATATTTTTTTGAGCGACTGTACCAGTTCAAGAATTATGACGCCTACAGTAAAAGAGCAGAAATACACACTTTTATATTACAATATTGAGTTTTCAAAATTAAAATTGCGTGCTTTTTATAGAAGAAAAAAAAACTTAAAAGCAGTAGCAGGGCAAACAACAACAAAAAAAAAGAGTCGTTACATTTATATATATTTATAATGATTGTTCCTATATCTATAAAACAGATAAATGAAGTAAAAAAAAGGATACGTATTATTAATTAATTAATTTCCCTTGTTTATATGTTGGAAAAAATCGTTAACATCATCAAAATTTGTTCTTTTGAAATCAATCACTTTCAACTAATGAAGATGATACGAGGCATTTTTTCTTTTTACTTTTTATATCTATGTGTGTATTAAAATGGCAATAACATGTGAAAATGTTATTTGGCGCCTAAAGTTTTTCTTTTAGCAGCAAACTCTTATGGCATCTATGGCCCAGGTTATGTTAGGCATAGCCTTTACGGCTCTGATTGATACCTATAACTTAGTTAAATTTAAACAATAATTTTATGTACTGTTTTGATATTTACATCTAGTAGCCACTTTATTAGATGCAATTCCATTTTACGTCAATAATAACTCAGATATAGACCAGAGTGACTTCCTTTTTATAAAGAAATGTTACTGAAGATAATTTGAAAATTTCATATCAATCTTATTTAAAAGTTAAATGCATGATATAATCAAGAAAAATACGTATAATTCGGCTTCCTGAATAGTTTTCTGAAGAATACGTAATATTCCTGTATTGCAAAGATTGCAGTCAATATACAGTATATCGTTTATTTATTTATTTTTATTTTTTTTTTGAGAAATGTTTCATCAGGGTTTGGGTTATTTTACATCTGAGTGGTACTTATTTTGGTACACAATGGATTAAAGTCACGAGAATCTCAAGGACTTAGAGAATATTATGAGAAGAAGATCCACTGGATAGAGAGACAGTTGTTGATTCCCTTTCACCATTGGAAATAGGCTTCATCTTGAATCAAAATCTTGAACATCTTGAATCTTCTTACGTAACATCCACAACACTAATTTAACACACTATATCTTTTTTCTTTACTACTCCACTATAATTTTTGCTTTTCCTCCACAATTCTTATTATTCAAAGCGTCTCTCAGTTCTAATCAGTTGAGAACTTATTGATGAACTTAATGACTAGCGTTCATGACACATCTACAATAAGTCCATTATAGCACATTAATCTGTCGTAACATTCTCCTTAGGCCTTGTTCGTTCCAAGCAATTTTTGATTCCGATGCTTCTTCAGTTCTTTGATGAAACGGTGTCAAACGATCCACGTGAACCACCTTGTATTTTATAACTGGACGTCGATGAATGCGATACACCACGTCGTTAATCCTGTTAACTACAGTATATGGACCTTCCCAAGGTTTCTGAAGTTTTGGAGAAAGTCTCTTCTTGCTAAGTGGATTGTACAGCTAGACAAAATCTCCTTGTTTGAAAAAGTTCATTTATTTTACTGTCGTACCTCGTTTTGGTTCTCTCGCTTGCTAAGTTGATGTTTTGTCTGACGGAGTGATAGATTTCTTCTAGTCGTAGTTGTAATCCTTGTAGGTATTATGGAGTGGATACAGACATCGCTTCTGGTCGACCATATTAAAGGTTACAGGGAAGACGTAATTCTCGTCCGAAGAACATCACGGAAGGTGTCTGTCCAGCTGTCTCGTGCACTGCTGTTTTGTATGCCAACAAAAAGAGTGGTATCTGGCGATCTCAGTCACGTTGATGGTCGTCGACAAACAATGCTAGATGTTGTGCAATTGTCCTATTAAATCTCTCAACCATACCATCCGACTGGGGCGGGGGTGGCTCAGTCGGTAGCGCGCCAGGCTTGTAATCTGTAGTTCCCAGGTTCGAGTCCCAGCTGGGTCAGCGTTGAGATTTATCTCCGCAAAATTCCCCGCCCTGCCCACGGTCAGTAGGGGACACCGATGGGCTTGGAAAGGCCGCCGTCCGTCGGATGGGACGTTAAGCCGTGGCCCCGTGTGCGGGAGAGCCATACCCTGTGCACGTTAAAGAACACGCTGGATAGCCTTGACGGGAGGCTACCATCTGTCTCCCAACAGCTGTTCCAGTGGGTCCCCTCCCCCAACCTTCTCTGAGCCTTCGGGGTCCATGTGACCTCTCCATTTAACCCATGGTGTGCAAAAAAGTGCCGCTCAGAGGTAAAACAACCCAACCCAACCCAACCATCCGACTGAGGGTAATGGGGAGTTGTTCTGGTTTTCTGAATGCCTAATAGTTGACAGATGCTTTTAAACACATTGGATTCAAAATTCCGTCTTTGGTCTGAGTGGAGTTGCAAAGGGTCTCGATACCTACTAATCAAGATATTAACTATCATCTCTTGCAACTGTTGTTGCCTCCTGGTCTTGGATGGGATAGATTTCAGGCCACTTCGTGAAATAATCCATTACCACTAATAAATAGCGATTTCTGTCATCGGTCCTGGGAAAAGGACCCATTACATAAATGGCTATCTCAAAAGGGGCACCATCGTTATATGTCTTCAGCTTACCCCGACTCCTATCTTAGGGCCAATCCTTGCTGCACAGGCCTCACATTGCCTACACCATATTTCAACGTCTGCCCTACTTTTCAGCGAATGAAATCGTTCCCTGGCTTTCGTTAATGTCTTAATAACACCAAAGTGTCCTCCAGTGACACTCTCACGCACATCTTTCATTACTAGTTCCACTCGGGAACGAGGAAAGATTATCTGCCTACGGATCAATCGTCCAGTGGGATTCTCCCATCTCTGTATAATACACCGTCTTTCACTTCTAAGGAGTCCCACTGTGCCCAGTAACTTTTGGTTGTTGGACTATACCTCGAGATTGCTCCCAATTAGGTCTCATATCAGATTTTTCAATCAAATCCATTATTGGCCTTATATCTTCATCGTATAGTTGGGCCTTTCTAATTTCTAGTTAGGAGTATCGTTGTTTTCTTTTGTCAATGTTATTTGTCTTATGGGCAATCTTTAGTACCATATTTCACTCTGCATTATAAATAATGCTTACGGTTGTCAATCATGGGCGTCTGGTGGGGCGGGGGTGGCTCAGTCGGTAGAGCGTCAGGCTCGTAATCTGCAGTTCCCAGGTTCGAGTCCCAGCTGGGTCAGCGTTGAGATTTATCTCCGCAAAATTCCCCGCCCTGCACAAAATCAGTAGGGGACACCGATGGGCTTGGAAAGGCTACCGTCCGTCGGATGGGACGTTAAGCCGTGGCCCCGTGTGTGGGACAGCCATACACTGTGCACGTTAAAGAACACGCTGGATGGCCTTGACGGGAGGCTACCATCTGTCTCCCAACAGCTGTTCCAGTGGGTCTCCTCCCCCAACCTTCTCTGAGCCTTCGGTGTCCATGTGACCTGGCCATTTAGCCCATGGTGTGCAAAAAAGTGCCGCTCAGAGGTAAAACAACCCAACCCTGGGCGTCTGGAAAGGGCATCTGCATTCCTACGCAGTTCGTCACTTCGATGCCAAATGGAGAAATTGTATTCTTGCAACCGCTGTATCTACCTAGCAATTTGTCCTTCATGGTTTTTAAAGTTTAGTAGCCACCTAAGTGCAGCATGATCGGTACGAATAAGAAATTTCTGACCATAGAGATAATGATGAAAATCTTCTATTGCTTTTACTGTTGCTAACAGTTCTTTACGTGGGTCGCAATAATTATCTTCAGGTTTGGATAAAGCTTTGCTAAAATATGCAATAACTCTTTCTTGTCACTCTTGTTGTTGTGAAAGTACAGCACCAACTTCTGTGTTACTTGCGTCAGTATTTATTATGAACTTTTATTATGTTTTCCAGCTTGTGGATTTGCTAACACTGGTGTGGAAAGAGCTTGCTTCAATTGTTGGAAGGCCACTTCACATTCGGTGGTCCACATGAACCGATGACCCTCCTTCGTCAGAGGATGTAATGGAAAAGATGTTGGCGAAACCCTTGACAAATCTTCTATAGTAGGTGCACAGTCCAATAAAACTACGAAGTTCATGAACATCTTGTAGTGGATCATCAGTCTCTTACAGCTTTTATCTTACTAGGGTCAGTCTTAATCCTTGATGTAGTTATGACATGATCAAATTAATGAACTTCTTGCTGGAATAGTTTACATTTAGTCGGTCCCAATTTTAGCTTGGCTGTCCTAAGTTTTTCAAACATTTGGCGAATATTTCTCAAATGTTTCTCAAAAGTCTTGTCGTCCAAATATACCAGGCAGTCCTCCCAAGACAGCCTCCCAAGACTGAGCACCGACTCTATTAGTCGTTCAAACTCTGCAGGTGCGTTGCAAAGTCCAAATGGCATCACTTTAAACTGCCAAAGTCCACTTCCCGTAATGAAAGCTGTTTTCTCACGGGCTTCAGGATGTATACCAACTTGCCAATAGCCGCTCTTCGAATCTAATTTCGAGAACCATTCTGACCCAGATAGAGTGTCATGTGTATCATCAATCTTGGTAAAGGAAAGCAGTCTTTCTTTTTTTATATCATTCATTCTGCGGTAATCCACACAAAATCGGGTAGATCCATCCTTTTTCTTCACAAGAACCACTGGTGATATCCAGGGACTCGATGATGTTTCTATGTCTTGAGCTTCCATGTCCTTTATGAGTTGTTCTGTCTCCTCCCGTTTTACCAATGGAAGCCTTCTTGCTTGTAGATGGATTGGAGGAGAATCATTAGTGTTGATCTTATGTTCTGTCAGGTTAGTATGGCCATAATCATTTGATGCAGCAGAAAAAATGTCAGAAAAATATTTAAATTGGTTCTCGGCCTTAGCAGCTTGGCCTTCAGTTAATAACTTTCTTGTTTCTCTCCACAAGTCAGTAAGATGAGAGAGGATGTCGGTATGATATTGGTTTGAGTAAGTAACTTCTATTGTGTTTACACTTGTTACCCATGTAACAGGTTCACATATCTGTCATGTAACAGGTTCCCATATATTCTTCATCCTTTTTCTGTAATCTATTGGATTTATTACAGTTCATCACTCTGATAGGAATCTGTTCTTTATCTAATTTGACTAAAGTCCTTACACCAGGATACCATGAGCCAAAGCTCTTTTACCAGGGGCATCAGTGACCGCCAATCGGAAGGCCCCAGAAGTCTCCGCCCGATGTCAACGGACTATAACTTCATTTTGTGCTGGGATTTCTGTGTCTTCCGTCACTACTTCTGGTCACACTTGATAAAGAACCAGATGTTCGGCTAAGCAGAGGGATCTCTTCTGTCTTATAGATGAGTGGGCTGTCACTGGGTCTGATACTGAATCCATGTTTCTTTAGGAAATCAAGGTAAATTATGCATTCATCGTAGATGTCAGCGATGTAAACAGGATGGCTTGCAAGATAGCTACGAACTCCAATGTTGAGTTCCATCTTTCCATGGACTTTAGCACGATCTCCGGTGGCTGTTTGTAGAGTTATATTAGATTGTGTAGCATTCCAGTTTGTGTGAGGTATTATCTTTATTATGTCTGTTCTGAGTAAAGTTACATTTGCACCAGTATCTACTATCATATGGCAAGGCACTCCATTCATGGTTCCATCAACTATCAACTCGTGTCTCCACTATGCGGTGTTGAAACGTGGGCGACTTCACTCGCATCATCATCATCATCATCATCATCATCATCATCATCATCATCATCATCATCATCAAGAAGCCATGGGCTACCGAGGTCCAACTAGAATTTAGTTCTCCAAGTATATCTGTTATGAGATATATCTGCTGCATCTGGCCACTGCACACCAATTCTAATAAGGTCCTGTTTGACATTGTCTGCCCACCGCATCCTAAGTCTCCCCTCCCCTTTCTGAGGCCTTTTGGCACATAGTTCATAACCCTATTTGATAATCTATAATTATCCATATGGGCAACATGGCCAAACCAACGGAGTCTCTCTCTACACAATATGCTGCTTAAAGGAGGTTCTGACTCCTTTGCTAACCTCATCATTACTTACAAAGTTGAGCCATCTAATGCCCAGATACTGCGTAAGCATCTGGAATCAAAAGCATCTAGTTTTCTGTTATCTTGTTTACAAAGTGTCCAAGTTTCACTACCCTAACTAACCCTAGAGAGAACCAAACTATTACACAGTCCAATTTTAGGCTTTAGGTGTATACGCCTATTTCTCACACTCTCCATAGATTCTTAAAAGTCCCGATAGCAATCTCTATTCGTCTGTTAATCTCATGCCGCTCATCACCAGTATCAGTTACATAGCTCCCAAGATAGTTAAACTGAGACACCTTCTCAAGACCGCAGCCATTAAGATTAATTGAACCACAGTCTGCCTGATCAATATTCATCACTTTAGTTTTCTCTCTGTTTATAACCAAACCTACTCTACTACCAGTCTCATCAACAGTTCGAATGAAAGAATTCATCTCATCAACATCATTTGCCAAAAGGGCTAAATCATCAGCATAATCTAAATCATAAATTTTAGTATTTTCAGACCATTTAATGCCAAAATCTTTCCCTTGCAGTGAATTTCGCATAACATAATCAAAAACCAAACTAAACAGAAAAGGAGACAAAATGTACCCTTGTAGAACATCAGAAGCAATGCTAAACCAATTGCTACAAGCCTTACCAACTCTCACACACGACTCAGTGTTATTATAGAGAGCTTTCATTATGTTAGAGGCGGGGGTGTCTCAGTCGGTAGCTCGGCAGTCTCGTAATCTGCAGTTCCCAGGTTCTCAGGTTAGGCCAGCTGGGTCAGCGTTGAGATTTATCTCCGCAAAACTCCCCGCCCTGCCCACGGTCAGTAGGGGACACCGATGGGCTTGGAAAGGCTGTCGTCCGTCGGATGGGACATTAAGCCGTGGCCACGTGTGCGGGAGAGCCATACCCTGTGCACGTTAAAGAACACGCTGGATGGCCTTGACGGGAGGCTACCATCTGTCTCCTAACAGCTGTTCCAGTGGGTCCCCTCCCCCAACCTTCTCTGAGCCTTCGGGGTCCTTGTGACCTGGCCATTTAGTCCATGGTATGGAAAAAAAGTGCCGCTCAGAGGTAAAACAACCCAACTCATTATGTTAACTAACTTGTCTGGTATACCATATGATTTCACAATCAACCACAAATTATGACGATCAACAGAGTCGAAAGCCTTTTTGAAATCAACAAAGTTAGTAACCAAAGGTTTCTAAAACTCTAAACATTTCTCAAGCATCTGCCTAAGTGAAAATATCTGATCCACACATCCCCTACCACTTCTGAATCCACATTGCTCATCACGCAATTGCCTGTCAACCAGATTCTTAATTATATTAAGCAAAATCATGCAAAGAACTTTACCTGGAACAGAAAGTAGGCTAATACCCCTATAGTTATCACAAGAACTGCGATCACCTTTTTTGAAAATAGCGATAATAGTAGCTCTGGTAAAAATCCTTAGGAAGCATTTCTTTATCATAAAAGATATTCAAAATTTCATTCATTGTGGTCGCAGACATGTGGCCGCAGGACTCTTGGTGGATGAAGCATATCAAAATACAGTGCAGATGTATCAGTTCCTTGTCGTAGGTGGAGGAGAGAAATTGGGGGAGGGTGTAATGGCTTAAAAGTTCTTCATGGGACTTGTGGCTAATTTTGCAGTGAGGTGTGGCCTGTATTGGTTGGTGTGTGGTAAAACTGTTAGCAACAGCTAAGGTCAAATGCTGAAAAACTGGATTTCGTCCATCTTAAGAAGGGGGTTCCGAGTGCAAAAGTGGGAGGTGGAGAGGTACAGAGCCTGGCCGGTTCTACGCATCATCACAGGGGATTGGTGCATAGCTCTCTTTCCAGTGACTACCAAGCTACCATTCACAGATAGCCCCGCAAGACCTACTAATGTTTGTTTCCTTGATCCTGCTGTCTAGTAGATGGACTTGAACTCCTCATTCGTTTCTTATTAGTTGTCACGAATATGTCCAGTCTTGTCACAATTCCAACACTGAAGGTCTGTGGAAGTCTTCGAGGAGGAACCTTTTATCTCTTTCAAAACGGATAGTATGGCTTTGCTTAGTTCTTGCATTTCACTCTTCTTTTCCACAGTTTCTTCTGCATTCACAAATCTCACTGTCCTTTGTTTGCTCGGGAGGAAAGCCTGGAGAACTTGCATTTCATGACATGTACCACAGCTGACTTTAAGATTCACCTTCCAACACCCTCAGGGTTTGTTGAGTCTCAGGGTCGGCAATAGCATCAATAAATTGTAATTGAGCTAAGTTATCTTGAATATCTGGTGGACAGTTACTCTAAACCAATCTAGCTAGGCGCTCAATATCGCTGGCAAGTTCTTGCAAAGTTTCACCACTCTTCTGCATATGATGTTTAATTTGAGTCATATAATATTGTTTTAAATAACTATCACCAAACCTGAGTTCTAATGCAGATACCAAAGTTTGATAATCAAGTCGTTTCTCTTTTGGAACAGACTGTAAAACTTCCGCAGAAGCATTTCTTATTGAAGCTACAAGAAAACTGGCCTTTTGAAATACATTCCACTCATTAGCTCTAGCGATGACTTCGAATTGTATTTTAAATACTGTCCAAGATGATTGACCATCATATGTGGAAGATTTAGTTGTATTTCTAGCGATATGTGTAAAACCATTGCCATTAAAATTACCGTTACCACAAGAAGAATGCAATATTTAATTTTTTTAAATCTGAAACTGGCATTTACAATCAGTTTTTACACTATAAACTTGATACTTATAATCTGTCTTAACCCTATCAAGTTTGGTATTAAAATCACAAGTGATTTCGTTTACATTACACTTTGTACTATCAATATAATTTTTTTACACTATCAGTTTCAACCTTTAGACCATCACATTGTCTGTTGGATTGGGTTGTTTTACCTCTGAGCGGCACTTTTTTGCACACCATGGGCTAAATGGCCAGGTCACAATGACCCCGAAGGCTCAGAGAAGGTTGGGGGAGGGGACCCACTGGAACAGCTGTTGGGAGACAGATGGTAGCCTCCCGTCAAGGCCATCCAGTGTGTTCTTTAATAAGCACAGGGTATGGCTCTCCTGCACACTGGGCCAAGGCTTAACGTCCGTCAGACGGAGGCCTTTCCAAGCCCATCGGTGTCCCCTACTGACGGTGGGCAGGGCGGGGAGTTTTGTGGAGATAAATCTCAACGCTGACCCAGCTGGGACTCGAACCTGGGAACCACAGATTACGAGCCTGACGCGCTACCGACTGAGCCACCCCCGCCCCCGTTGTCTGTTGAGTTCGGTGTTAATGTCTTAGTGTTTAAATTACTGGTCGGTAATCTTACTATTTTGAGAAGCCACTTCAGCTCTCAACTCAGCTCATTACTCTGTGTAGCCATTTCGGCTTTCAAATCATCATTTTGACTGGCTATTTCAGCTCTCATATCACCAATTTCACTGTTCATATCAGTTATCAGTTTTGCTATCTCATCCATACTTCTAGTGAAAAGCATTCAATAAATTATTCCGCTCCTGAAGTCAATTATTATGAATTTAAACAGATGAAAGCTGAGCGTGGATTCTAAAGTATATTTATCAAACCAAAGTATGAATGAAGTAATTTATTACAAAGGCAGAAAATTCGTACAAATAAAACAATCTTATCTAAACACAAGTATTTCTCTTCCTCTTAGTATAAACTTAAACCAAAAAAGAATGATTTACTATGCTTAACTAATTTTCAATGTTTAAACTACAGTGCTGTTAATATTCACCTCTTATGACAAAATACGACCAATTGCTTTATAACATCCAACAAACAAACCAATTTATATTAAATTTCATTCGTGATACAAGACTTTATACCAGGCGTGTCCAACCTTTTGACTTCCCTGGGCCACATTGAGTGAAGATTTGACTTCCCTGGGCATAAAATATATAATATAGTTAATGTATATGAATAATAAAACTTCATTTATTTTCTTATGTTTTCTATTACAAAATTAAAAAAGGGCAATATAAAACTAATGGGATATCAAAAACTCGCTGAAAATCACATAATCATGTTGAAAGCTTATGTCGTAAACAGTAAATTTTACGATTTTGTGGGCCTCATTACTAGCTGTCCAGGGCCGTATGCGGCCCGCGGGTTGGACACGCCTGCTTTATTATACCTTATAGATGCGAAACATCTAACATTGATCTCTCCTGATAATAACATTGATCTCTCCCGAAAACAAACTGTGCTGTTGATTCCCTTTCACCACCGGAACCAGGCTTCATCTTGAATCAAATAAAAGCAGTCTTCTTACGTACCATCACACAACACTAACACATTATATCTTTCTTTACTACTCCACTATACCTTTCGTTTTTCCTCCACAATTCTTATTATTCAAAGTGTCTCTCCGTTATAATCAGTTGATAACGTAACCTAGACGAGTTACATGTCAAATGAAAGCTTGTCTTGGAGGGGAGGGGTTATCATAGGCTATGAAATTTTTAATCTCCCTCTTTTTCCCCCCTAAAAAAAGGGATACGAAAATCGTTCTTCCACTATGTCTTCCGAACGTGAGGACTAAGAATTGAAAATTTGGTATCAAGTGAAAGCTTATGATATGGATTACCTCAAGTTACACCCTCCTCCCCCATTCTTCGCTCCCTCCATAAAAGGAAACGGCGCGGGAGTAAATCTCAACGAGTTTTATCCCAATTAAAGCAGGGGCGGGGGTGGCTCAGTCGGTAGCGCGCCAGGCTCGTAATCTGTAGTTCCCAGGTTCGAGTCCCAGCTGGGTCAGCGTTGTGATTTATCTCCGGAAAATTCCCCTCCCTGCCCACGGTCAGTAGGGGACACCGATGGGCTTGAAAAGGCCGCCTTCCGTCGGATGGGACGTTAAGCCGTGACCCCGTGTGCGGGAGAGCCATACCCTGTGCACGTTAAAGAACACGCTGGATGTCCTTGACGGGAGGCTACCATCTGTCTCACAACAGCTGTTCCAGTGGGTCCCCTCCCCCAACCTTCTCTGAGCCTTCGGGGTCCATGTGACCTAACCATTTAGCCCATGGTGTGCAAAAAAAAGTGCCGCTCAGAGGTAAAACAACCCAACCCAATTAAAGTATCTGACCACTACAATTCTTTAGGTCAGTTTTTCTGAAAGTGTTGCTTCGCAGACTTGTGACAGCCAGCGAGCTAGCTGCTAGGAAAGGAAGAAGTATGTTTTCAGAAACCTAGCAGTGATATGTCCTAGTGCCACAATCCGTACATTCCATCACTCCAGATGACGTCACGTCATTCAAGATGAAGAAAGTATTACTCCTGCGCTTTGTTTCTTGAGGCAACACGTGGACAGAAGTTCCAGGAACATGCGCGACCAACGGATCTCAGAAGTAGAATTACCTGCCGATCCACCACGTCAGGCAGTTGGAGAAGCGCTGCTTTAGGTTACCCCCAAATCACACCAAAAACTTTCCTTCGAAGAAAAAAAACGGTATTGAAACGGGGTTGATCTTTTTGAGATGAAAGCAAGTGGGTAAACTTGCTTCTAGTCCAAGTTAGGCGTTTTTGGCGATAAATTAAAAAGGAAATTCATTTTTAAAAAAAAAGCATTTACTATATTCCTCGTCGTAAAAAGCAAAATATGAAGCTAAAACATACCGATGTTGAAATAACTCGCCGTGTTTTATTCGTTCAAAAGGAAGATAGGGGTCCCGACTGACCTACTCAACAAAAATTTCCAGCAGCCTTCTTCATCTGAATCGTCATCGGTATGCCAGCAAGACAAATACTTTTTTAAATCTTTAGCTGAAATATTTGTAGTTTTTTGATGTCGTTAACTAGCATTTCTTTTAATTTTTCCACTTAAGAGAATTCTCAAAGCTGTAATATGTAAACATTATACTACACCAGGTATAGTGAGGAGGGGGGTGACTCAGTCGGTAGCGTCCCAGGCTCGTAATCTGCAGTTCCCATGTTCGAGTCCCAGCTGAGATCCAGCCGAGATTTATCTCCGCAAAACTCTCCGCCCTGCCCACGGTCACTAGGCAACACCGATAGGTTGGGAAGGCCGCCGTCCATCTGATGGGACGTTAAAACCACGGCTCCGTGTGCGGGAGATTCATACCCTGTACACGTTAAACACGCTGGATGGTCTTAACGGGAGATAACAGCTGTTCTAGTGGTTCCCTTACCCTATCCTTCTCTGAGTCCTCAGGGTTCTTGTGACCTGGCCATTTAGCCCATTGTATACAAAAAAGTGCTGCTCAGAGATAAACCAAGTAGTTCTAATGATTTATGATTATCAGGGTTATTATAAATCTCCTTCTGTCCTGATAAGCAACAATTCTATCATAATTATAACTAAAACAGTTTGATCCCACAAAGTCATGCTGAGTAGTTGAAAAGAGAGCTTTAGTCAGTGTTGCCAAATGTCTAGGACAGTCGCTGCTCATAGTCACGCGATACGTTATTTATAATTTGCGATAAATCACGCTCCTCTGTCATAAATAAACCTCGAAGCTGTACTTTCTCCACACAGTTTATTCCTGAGTTCCACGGAAGCTAGTGAAGAGGAATTCTTGTAACTCTGCTACTAACGCCAATTGCTTTAGGGCACGCATTCACACGTGCAGTCCCACGATTTCTACTCCACGTGTTTAATGAAATGTTACCTACACCCATTATGACACCATTGTCTTCTTAACAATCACATTTTCTCTTTAGACTTTAAATTTTCGTTTTTTTTTTACGGTGGTATACTCTTAGAATATAACAATAGCATGCAGGTTTTTTTAGAGGTTTTATTTATCTCTGAGTGGCACTTTTTCCGCACATAATCGGCTAATGGGTTGGGTTATTTTATCTCTGAGCGGCACTTTTTTTGCACACCATGGGCTAAATGGCCAGGTCACAAGGACCCCGAAGACTCAGAAAAGGTTGGAGGAGGGAACCTACTGGAACAGCTGTTGAGAAACAGATGGTAGTCTCCCGTCAAGGCCATCCAGCGTGTTCTTTAATGTGCAGAGGGTATGGCTCTCCCATACACGGGGCCACGGCTTAACGTCCCATCAGACGGATGGCGGTCTTTCCAAGCTCATCGGTGTCCCCTACTGACCATGGGCAGATCGGGGAATTTTGCGGACATAAATCTCAACGCTGACACAGCTGGGACTCGAACCTGGAAACTACAGATTACGAGCATAGCGCGCTACCAACTGAGCCACCCCCGCCCCCTAATCGGCTAATGGCAAGGTCAGAAGAATCCCAAGTCCTCAGAGAAGATTGGAAACACACTGGACAGTTGTTAGAATACAAATGGAAACCTTTGAAGTCAAGGCCATCTAACGTGTTCTTTAACGGAAGGTAGAGCTCTCTCCAACACGAGCCGCGGCTTAATGTCGCATCCGATGGACGGAGGACTTTTCAAGACAAGGGTGTCCTCCTCCTCACTGAGAGCAGGTCAGGAATTAGTGGAGATAAATCTCAAAGCTAGCGAAGTCGGGACTAGAACCTGGGAACTACAGATTTCGAGCTTGATGTGCTACCGACTGAGCCAAGCCAGAAATACATCGATGCCCCGTGCCTGGACAGCCACCGAACAAATGAAGGGGGGAAAAAGGAGGGAAATTCAATGGGCGTAAATTTTTAAATGATTTAAATTGACTAGAACTTAACTACAAGCTATTTCATCGAGAATAGCATAAAATCAGATAATTTACTTACGACTTTTTTAAAATGTAAAATTAATTACTGAATTTTTAAAAATAAATAGCTACCAGAAAATTTTTCAGTGAAATACTGTATTATATATGTATAAAATAAATACCCCCTCAAGCAGCTGCTTGCCACAGAGGTCTGACAGGAGACTGTCAGTTTATATGCCATAGTAGGTCTGAGAGGATGGCAGGACCTCAGCAGAAAAACGAAACAAACATCCATGCCTTATCCGAGGCTCGAACCCAGGTCCCTTAGATCAGTAGCTAAGCGTGCTAACCACTCGGCCAGCGGACGGCATGTATATATATATATAATTCGTTTGTTGGCTTGTGTGGTTTTACCTCTGAGAGGTACTGTTTTTGCACACAATGGGCTTAATGGCTTAAGGAACCCAAGGACTCAAAAAAGGGTGGAGGAGGGGATCCACTGCACAGCTGTTACGAGACAGATGGAAACCATCCGTCAAGGCAATCGAACATATTCTTTAATGAGCACAGAGTACGGCTATCCCGCACACGGGGTCACGGCTTAACGTCCCATCCGACAGACGACGGCCTTTACAAACCCATCGGTGTTCCTCAATTGACAGAGGAGGGTGGGAGTTTTGGGGAGATAGAGCTCAACGCTGGCCCAGGGGGGGGGGGGGGACTCGAACCTGAGAACTGAATATTACTAGTCTTGCGCGCTACCTACTGAGCCACCCCTTCTTCTGTTAGTGCACTGTTCGGGTGTGACGTATCTAGAAGGCCTTGGTCAACCCCAATAGACAGCGGCATATAAATAACAAAAGTGCCGCTCAAAGGTAAAATAATACAATAGTACTTGTTATGTTGTATTTGTTCTTATTGACGATAAAACAAAATATGTATTTATCAGATTAAAACAAAATTAAATCGATAAACTGCTGAGCAGAGTAGATGACATTTCGTTCAATTTAGTATTTAGAGATCAGGCCGGGATATAGAAAAAAATAACGGGAGCGAGCCAAGATTAAGTCGGAATCAACCGGAACGACATTCCTGCATGAACTTTTTCCCCCTCCGATTTAGTAGGCTTTAACAAATTTCTTTAAAAAGTACGGGTAATATATCAATACCAGAAATTAATCGGCGCCTTCTGCACCACTTGATTTGTAGACCCTCACTCCGACCTCTATTTGACCTTGAATACGATGCCGGATCTGGAAATTCTGCAGCTCTTGACTTGTAGACCCTCACTCCGACCTCTATTTGACCTTGAGTACGATGCCGGATCTGAAAATTCTGCACCTCTTGATTTGTAGACCCTCACTCCGATTTCTATTTGACCTTGAATACGATGCCGGATCTGAAAATTCCTCTTATGTCTGAGTTCTACTCCCTGAAATAGCCCGATTCACCTATTTTTTTTAGCTCTCCAGCACCAGTATATCGAAATTTGACCCTTGACCCTAAAGGAACCATCGAATCCGAAATTTGACCTTTATTTTTGATATCTGCGACTCAAAATACCCCCAGGCATCGATTTTTAGCCCTCTAACACCGGCACACACACACACACACATATATATATATATATTTGACCTTTGACCTCGAAGGACCCATCGCATCCAAAATTTGACAAACTTTCTGAAATCTACTACTCAAAACATCCCCAGGAACCATTTTGTAGCTCTCTATAGCACTGGTAGAACGAAATTTGACCTTTAACCTCGAAGAACACTCGGGATCCGAAATATCATAATGTTTCCGACATCTATAGCCCCAAAACAACCCAGACATCAATTTCACGTTTCTAGCACTCGTAGATTAAGTTTGGACCTCTATGTGACTTCTATTTGACCTTGAAAAATACATAGGAGTCAAATTTCAGATTTTTACCGAGATCTACGACCCTGATTACTCCTACATGAAAATTTTCACAGCTCTACCATTCCTGTGTCATAATTTACAATTAGCATGACCCCATGTTAGTCGGTGTGTCAGTCACAGTCATCTATATACATATATTCGATGTGTTTCCTATTTTTCACTTCTGTTCCGTTACTAACATTCTCAAAGGGGGTAGGAGGGGACATTCCTTCCTTCCCTCCTAATTTTTTTCCTAGCTGTGAGTGATATTTAAGGTTTTCTTTCTGTATTTAAGTGTACATAATGAAAGTAGATTGACTCTGCTTTACGTATTATTTTCGATAACATAAGGCTAAAAGGAGAATTAAGTAAACTCCAAAATTATATCATAGTTGAAACCTTATTACTCCACTTTTAAAATTGATGTATAAATACGATATTCAAATCAAATCTGAAATATGGAATAATATCTTGGAGGTATATTTATTGCAATGATATTAAGTCCTTAACTATTATACAAAATAAAATATTTAGATGCAATTTTTTAGAAAACAAGAATATTGTTAGTATTAAAAAATGCTAAATAAGATTAAATATTTTACACTTAGGAAAGCTTATGTATATGGTATTTACACTCAGAAGTAATATATCATTAAAAACATCTAAAGTATCTGTTTAAAGCTTATATGTATATAGTCTGATGAGCTGATACATCCCAGGAGCATAACTCTCGGGCATGTATCAGCTCATCAATAAATTACCCCTTTATCGGCACTTTTGTTATTATTATGCCGCTGTCAAGCCAGACAGTCGTAGCTTGTTTGTTCATTTGTTTGTTTATTCATTCTTCCTCATCCTCCTCCATGCAGCCTCTCACAGTCATCCTCCTGCTTCCATCTTCTCCCCTCCCCCTCCGTATCCGTATAGCCATCTGGGTCTCTGTTTAATCAGACTATGTCATACAAGCATAAAACAGCTCATCAGACTATAAATTAACACTCTAAATTAAATATCTCAATCAAGTCTACCGAAATCTCGATTTTTCAACAATATTTGTTCAGTATTTAAAAAGTTACGGAAGTTAAAATATTTAATAACAGCAATGCCAAACATTAGAATTTACCTCCGAAGTTGATTAAAATTTGAATAAGCAGCATAGTTTCAAACCATTTATTGCAATAGATGTATATTTAAGTAGTTTGTATAAATAATTCTTTCCATATTTTAATTTCGTAACACTTACATTATTGATGTTAAATTTTCTAACTTACATAGCTCTTGAAACGAAGAGCAAATATTGTTGAAAATCAAGGTTTGGATAGATTTGATTGAGATCTTTAATTTATCATTTCTAGCAGTTTTTCAAAATACTCTTATTTTAGAAGTTATAGGACTCCGAAGTTACTTTTCAGTGACAACATGGAAGGGATTGGTAGTCATATTTCGTTATTAATTTAGATTTAAGTTTACTCAGTTATCTATTTTTTCAGTGATTTTGCAGCTGAAAATGTCGTGTTTTGATTAACCTAGAAGGGGTCACAATTTGATCTCTTAGACTAACTATATAAGCTGTTAAAATGAAATGAATTCTTACACTCGCTTCTCTGTTTACTAACAGAATAACAATAATCAATAATAAACAAACATCTCTCTCAATAATTGAACAAATGGTAATGACGACTAAACATAGCCAGGCAGTCATAAATTTATTTAGCTCTGTGGCAGTGGCAGACATAAATTTGGCTTTTGAACTCAAAGATCTACCGCATCAGAAATTTCATCAAATTTGATGAAAGAGATATCGATTTTCTCATTTCTAGCACTCGTAGATCAAGGTTTGACCTCTATGTGACCTCTATTTGACCTAGAAGGACACGTCGAAGATCACATTTTGGACTGTTTTCGAGATCTACGACCCGAATTACAAATAGGTCTAAATTTTCAGAGGTCTACCATTTCTGCATCATAGTCAGAATTAGTGTCATTTTCGGTTAAAAAATATTCCACATCCTCTCCTATGCAGTCTATCACAGTTATCACTCAGGTTACAAATAGAAAGCTAACGTATCGATATATTTTTGACCAACCTCTGTACTCGCATGCTGTGCAAGAGACATGCCATGCAATGTCAGCAAAGTAAATAGTTAAGTTCAATAGCTACTATTCCAGATTGAGATATCTTTGCCAAACTAATATTTTCGCACCGTACACCGCTCCTCTATCAGAGTAGACAAGTATCTCTCTCAATAAGCTACCAACTGGTAATGACGACTAAAGATAGCCAGACAGTCGTAGCTTGTTTGTTCATTTGTTTGTTTATTCATTCTTCCTCATCCTCCTCCATGCAGCCTCTCACAGTCATCCTCCTGCTTCCATCTTCTCCCCTCCCCCTCCGTATCCGTATAGCCATCTGGGTCTCTGTGTTTGCAACGCACAAACTTAGCAACGTAAACGACTGCGGCTGCATGCTGATAAGAGTTATGCTCCCGGGCATGTATCTCCTTCATGCTATTTTAGCGGCGAAGGAACAAGGAGATAAAGTTGATGTCATCGGAGTGTGATGGCAGCAGTCGGGATGCGGAGATGAACATGTAGTGGAAAAGAGAAGAAGGTGGACGAGGAAAGAAACACTGGCTGATTGATGGAGGCAGGTCCCGAGTGTGGTTGGCAATGAAATTTATCCGAGAGCATTTCATGGATGCATGAAAAGGACTACAGATGGGCAGAAAAGAGAGAAAAAATTGTGATGAGGGAAAAAAATGCATTTTTCTTCAAGTCCTATCGGCGGTTTAGTGTAAGATGGATAGACAAATATAGAAAGAGATAGATAGATAGGCAGATAGGAAAATCTTGTATTTTCAGAGTTGACGTATATCGGCAAATAAACGTCTCTTTTTTAGAAAGATCAAAAGAAACTGTCTTCAGAAAGAATGCAATTTTAGCTTTTCGATAACATGTTTTCTATAATGGTGTTATTTTGTCAGTGTTTTAAAGAATTGTTTCCCAAATTCTACTGCTTAAATCTACGATAAAAGATCTGGCTCCGAAATTAAACGACTTTTTGGTAATACAGTGGAGGAAAATTATGCATTTTCTAGGAGAATGGCATATTTACCGGGCATTATTCGAGACCTAAATTCATTTTTTTTAGATAGATAAATAAATAAATAAATAAAAATAATAAAAAATTTTTTTATTATTTAAATATATAAAAACTTTGGGTTGGGTTGTTTTACCTCTGAGCGGCACTTTTTTGCACACCATGGGCTAAATGGACAGGTCACATGGACCCCGAAGGCTCAGAGAAGGTTGGGGGAGGGAACCCACTGGAACAGCTGTTGGGAGACAGATGGTAGCCTCCCGTCAAGGCCATCCAGCGTGTTCTTTAACGTGCACAGGTTATGGCTCTCCCGCACACGGGACCACGGCTTAACGTCCCATCCGACGGACGGCGTCCTTTCCAAGCCCATCGGTGTCCCCTACTGACCGTGGGCAGGGCGAGGAAATTTTGCGGAGATAAATCTCAACGCTGACCCAGCTGGGACTCGAACCTGGGAACTACAGATTACGAGCCTGGCGCGCTATCGACTGAGCCACCCCCGCCCCCAATATATATAAAAACTGTTGTGATTTGTATTCAGAACGGTTTAGGGTGAATAGGTTATTTTTAAATATTAAAAAATATATATATATATTTTAGAATAAGAGCAAATCAGAAAGATTTCTTTTAAACATAAAATTGTCTTTCATTCTCAAAATTATATGCAGGATAATTGCTCATGTGAAGAAATTAAGGGAGTAGATAACTATAAATATTTAGGAGTTTAATAGATTGGGAAATGTCTTGGGAATCAAGATAAAAATATTCTGAAGAAAATTAATTCTGTTATACCTTATTTATATATTATATTCGAAATTTTGTAGATGCTTCTGTTTTGAAGATATTAACTTTTTTTGAATTAAATCATGTTATTAGGTATATAATGAAAATGAAGAAATTGGATAGTTTAGCTGACGTTTATTCCTAACTAGGTATATTACAGATTAGAAAATTTTATGTTTTCCAAACATTGAAATATGTAAAAAAATATTGGAATATAAATGTCATTAGGACATTTAAGAAAGATACAGGTCTTAATTTAATTTACATTATTGCAAGAAAAACAATAATACAGAAACACTAGATATATTTAGCAAGTAGATTCCTTAATGTTCTGCCAGAAAAAACGAAACTAATAAAGAATGAAAGGGAAATTATTAAGAATACAAAAATTTGGCTTTTGAATATAGTAAATAAAAATATATTATTCTAAACATATTTCACTAGTTTCTTATGATTGTTTTGCAAGATTTATTAAATTAGTATAAAATATATCAAATTTTAATAGTTTTAGAATATAAATACTTCTTTTACAAATAATATTCTGCTTGTGTTTAAATCATTATATGTTGATAATATATTTTTTATGGTGCCAAAATAAATTTGTTATTATTTGGCCTAATTACTTCCAAAATACGAGTTTTTACTCTATTAGAATTATTAATTGTTTTCTCAATTGTATGCTAATGAGTTTGCAATTTTCAACGTTTTGTTATTAATTATAATGCATTCATATATAAATCGAATAATATTACAATGTCGTGTCAATTATATATTATACATTTGAAAAATAATAAAACTATTTATCTATAACTTTAAGACTCACAATAAATGTTTAAATAGTATCCTGCTATAATTTGCATTTTGTTTACTAGTATCCGACTATAATTTACTTCTTATGAATATCAGGCCAAATTTACAATATTTTACTGGTATCTGGCCACAATTTGCAATTCCTTCTGCTGTCCTGTTGCATTTTACAATTTCTTACTAGTATTCGGTTACAGTTTACAATTTCTTACTAGTATTCGGTTACAGTTTACAATTTCTTACTGTCATCCGTCCACAATTTACAATTTCTTACTGTCATCCGTCCACAATTTACAATTTCTTACTGTATCCGGCTACAATTTGAGCCCAGACTACTATAAAAACCAAGGCTACAAATTATATTAAATTTAGCTGAGAACAGCACAAACATTACGATGAGTTTTTCAACTAATTTAGGAACAGATTACATAAAAAGCATACACAAAATTGTTTCAGTTTTTTTATTAAAATTTTAGATATATTTCCATGGCAAATGAAATACTTTTCTAAAGTAACTTCACAATCCCATTTTTACGAAAAAGGAAATCATCAAAGCAAATATCTCGCATCCCTGTCTGAGATCCAGTCCCTATATAAAAATCCAGTGCTATTACCAGACTACAATTTAAAAACCTACCACATATTCAAATAATAAATCTATAATTGCAAACACTCTAAAATATATATATATAAATAATATATATCCATAATCCACTGTATATATTAAATATAATATGTACAGTGGATTATGACATTTTTATTTGATTTCTTAAAAAAGGGACTTTAAAAAAATATGCTTAAATATTTTAGTAACTTTTTGGAATAGGAATTCCATTAAGTATATTCCTGACATCCCTATAAGCTTTTGTCATTCGCTATGTTTTAACAGAAAAGGGTTTGGGGCAAAGGTGGCTCACTCCGTAGTGCTCCAAGCTCGTAATCTGAAGTTCCCAGGTTCCAGTCCCACCTCACCCAGGGTTGAGATCTATCTCTGCAAAATTCCCCTGCCCTGGGTCTGTAGAAAACACCGATGAGCTGAGAACATGTTGGATGCCTTTGAATGAAGGCTCCATCTGTTTCCTAACAGCTATCCAGTGGGTTCCCCTTCTTCCAACCTACTCTGAGCCTTCGGGGTCCTTGTGACCTGGTCATTTAACCCATTGTGTGCAAAAAAGTGCCGCTCAGAGGTAAATCAAACCAACCAAAAGGTCTATAGTCAAGTTGGTTTCCTAGAAGATCAGTGGCATAGTAAGGTGACACCTTGTGACACTTCTTTACCAACCCCCTCCTCCACCACTTCCTTAAACACCCTTTCTAGAAAAAAATCGTACCGGCTACCAAAGGCCATCAGCAAAAATTAATAAAGAAAAGTTTCTAAAACGGAAAATAAAATGTCAGGTACCAAGACATAGTTCAGCTGAACTATCAGAATTATAATAGCTACGTCACTGTAAACGATTTTTCTTTTTGTATCTAATTTTTAATCACTCTTCAGCTGTGCCAAAATTTCGCCATCGTATCTGTTTTTTCGTAAGGTTTCTTGATAAGCAATCCTATTCCAAGTTCATCATATTTTTGATTGATCATCTTGATTCAATCTTCCAAGTTTCTGTTGAGTTCAACGAGAAAAAATCCAATTTCCCTAGTGCAATCAAACCTTTAAATTTCTTTCTATCATGAGAAGAAGCTTTTCAAGATTTGATAATCCTAACTTTTTATCTTTTAGGAGGGAGTTCTTAATCATACAAACAAGAACATCTGGTACTAATAGTGAGCCAGCTGAAACATCCTCATTGCGATCATATTATTATTATTAGTTCAACGAGAAAGAATCCAATTTCCCTAGTGCAATCAAACCTTTAAATTTCTTTCTATCATGAGAAGAAGCTTTTCAAGATTTGATAATCCTAACTTTTTATCTTTTAGGAGAGAGTTCTTAATCATACAAACAAGAACATCTGGTACTAATAGTGAGCCAGCTGAAACATCCTCATTGCGATCATATTATTATTATTTTTAACTGTAATCTCATTTGTGATATTTCATCATATTTGCAATAGTGAGCTTGAAATTGTTAGAGACCAGATGTCTCAAACACTCGCCCCGCGAATGAAGAAGATTCGTAATCTTCAGTTCCTAAGTTTCGAGTCCCAATTGTGTAAACGTTGAGATTTATCCCTGTTAAAATCCTACCTTGCGCTTGGTGAGAAAGAGGACGCCGATGTCGGAAAGTAAGTCCTTCAGTTCGTTGCATGGAATGTTAATCCGGGTCTCCGTGTTCGGGAGAGTAACCTCCTGTATACGTAAAGAACACTCTTGGTTATCTCGAGGATCTATCTACCATCTAAGAGTTGTCTTCCACAATATTCTTTGAAACCTTGGGGTCCTAATGACCTGATTATTTAGCCCATTTTGTGTACAAAAACGCTGCTTAGATGCAACACAATCAATTTAACCACAGTGATGCTCTTAAAAAGAATATAGTGCGTCCGAATGGATGAGAACACGCTGGATAACTTTAAAGGTCTTCCATCTGTAAATGGGGCGAAATTGGCTCAGCTGGTAGCGTGCCAAGATCGTAATTTGTAGTTCCTAATTTGGAATCCCAACTTTGCCAGCCATTGAGATTTATCTCCGCTAAAACTCCACCCTGCTTTCGGTCAGAAAGGGACACCGATGAGCTTGGAAAGGCCTGCTTCAGTCGAAAGAGACATTAAGCCGTGGTCCCGTGTGCAGGAGAGCCATACCCTGTGCACGCTAAAGAATACTCTGGATGACCTAGACCAGTGTCTCGCAAACTGTGTGCCACGGCACAGTAGTGTGCCGCGAGAGATTTTCAAACTGACACTAGATATTCCAAAGATATCATTTTGACTTGACTTGTGTTATCGACGTGCTTTAATATCGACGTGCTTTAATATCGACGTGCTTTAATAAAAATCTTTCAGATTTTATCAACTGGGATCTTGTAAGTATTTATCAAGCTTTTTCCAAATTTTGGTACTAATTTTTGATTATTTCAAGCCATAGAATGGACAAATATTTAAAACAAACACCGAGTTATGATTAATTATATTTATTTTTATATTTATTTTAAATAAAATGCGTTTAACGAAATTTCAATTTTCCTCTTTTTACGTAACCATCAAAAATTCTTTTTTAGGTGTGCCGCGGAAAAAAAATTAGATTCAGTGTGCCGCAGAGTAAAAAAGTTTGCGAGACACTGACCTAGACGGTAGGCTTCCATCTATTGTCTAATAGTTGTCTAATGGGTCCCCTTCCTCCAACCATCTCTGAGCCCTTGGAGTCCTTGTAACCTGGCAATTTAGCTCATTGTGTGCGAAAACGTATCGCTCAGAAGTAAAACAACATCCTATAATAACTCATCTCCATAAGTCTCTTAACAGTTGTTCTGTAGATCCCATTCTTTGAGCTCCTGGTTCTTTTGACTTGGTCATTTAGCCCATTGTTCAAAAAAGTAAAAGAACGTTACCAGTGGTAAAGAGACCTATGCTCATTTATACACTTTCGAGTTTCAGGAGTTACATTATAATTTTTTCAGGGTAGGATGATTTACGATAGTGGAGTAGAGGTTGAAGTCGTGAGCTTCGAAGCTGTGTGATTTATAAAAGAAAAAGTATAAAGAAGCGCAAAAAAAAATATCTCCGAGAGAGTGCGAGAAAAATTTCTTACATTTGCCTAAAGTTTGAAGGCTAAATTAATTGAAAGTAAAATTAATTATCAAACTTCCTTGAAGATATCTGAATACTACGGAAAGTACTAGGACTCTCAAAGTTGCTATTGTAACATGCTTTTACAAAGACATTTCCTTTTAATAAAGGCGTAATATAGCGTTTTATTTATGTTCTAATCAATTTTCTTGGATTCAGTTGTTCTGAACTAACACAAAAGTTGTATAACCTGTTCTTTAATTTATTACAATTGATCGCTCCTTGACTTGGGTGTTGATTAAAGTGATACCGTGTGATTAAGAACTCCCTTGGATTCGAATCCTGGATAAAGCGTGGATGTTCCTTCTTGTTCTGTTGAGGTGTCACTTTCCTCAGAGAGGGGAGGGGGTGGCTCAGTCGGTAGCGCGCCAGGCTCGTAATCTGTAGTTTCCAGGTTCGAGTCCCAGCTGGGTCAGCGTTGAGATTTATCTCCGCAAAATTCCCCGTCCTTTCCACAGTCAGTAGGGGACACCGATGGGCTTGAAAAGGCCGCCGTCCGTCGGATGGGACGTTAAGCCGTGGCCCCGTGTGCGGGAGAGCCATACCCTGTGCACGTTAAAGAACACGCTGGATGGCCTTGATGGGAGGCTACCATTTGTCTCCCAACAGCTGTTCCAGTGGGTCCCCTCTCCCAACCTTCTCCGAGCCTTCGGGGTCCATGTGATCTGGCCATTTAGCCCATGGTGTGTAAAAAAGTGCCACTCAGAGGTAAAACAACCCAACCCAATGCTGTGGGAAGGTGTAAAGGTAGTTCCGTATCATCAAAGCAAAATGAGGAGCGGCCCCATCTAATTGAAAGAACAGTCCAGCGAAGTCAGCCCTGGTTGTGAATGTGGCACCACCACGTTCCGCAACATATTAGGTAATTGTTACCATCCACAGTTGTATCGAAAAAAAAACAGTTTCATCACACCATCACTGGACAGTCCACCCCACACAATGAAGGTTGGTTGGGTCAGTTCAGTTGTGATAGTCACATGAGGATTTTTATCTGCCCAGTACACACAATTATTCCTGTTCACGTGGCCTGACAACTTGAAAAAGGTTTCATCTCACCAGACGTCTATCAAGAAGGTCTTGTTGGTGAGAAATTTGGTTGCGCATTATCTCGCAGAATTGCAAACCAACGGTCTGTATCGTCCTCCATAAACGTCTTTGACGGTACGGCTTCAATTTCAATTTACGCATTAAACGTCGCAAGGACGTTCTCGGTATGGATAGCTCCTGAGACGCACGTCGCGTGGACTTTTTCGGGCTGTTCACGAATGTCAGGGCGACTATCCTCTCATTCCGCTCAGTCACAGACATCCGAGGACGTCCAGATTTCAACGCATTAACTACTGAATCCGTTGCATCAATTTTATCTCTGATACGATAAATTGTCAGACGTGTTGGTGGAGCAATGTCAAATGCCATTTGCCATGCTTTGCGCGCCCTCTCAGCATTTTCTGTCTTCCAATACTGCTTCAGAATTCATTTTTTTTGTTGTTCACTCAGATTCAATGCCATCGTTCTCAATACTCAACACCTGAAAAATAATAAGAAATAATGAAATATGATCCGATCAGTACTGTATACTATTTTTGGCCCATATAATAATTCGTATTTTCCTTTTCTTCTTTCGATAGTTTTAATTTCTATCATTAGAGAGCATTAAACGTTTAAAAGGCGAAACTTTTGCGACTATTTCAAATGAGCTATTTATTGTAGAAATTTGAATTTTCGGTGGTAGAGTACGCTGACAGCAACAACTACCCCTTTTTTTTACAGAGGTGTGTGAGAAAAGCAATTTTTTTTTTCGTTTTTAAGAATAAGAGAGAAATGCTCTTTATGTCGTATACGTACAAATAAAATATTACTATTTGCATTTTCCCACTCATCCATTAGTTCGAATTAAAACTTCTAATATCCCCTCAAGCAGCTGCTTGCCACAGAGGTCTGACAGGATAAGAAATGCAAAAGTAGATAAATGAAAAACTTATTCTCTTTAAAAACAGGATTCTCATATTCTCGAGAGGCAATAAATGTTCTAGTTTTACAACAACTGCTGGCCAGAGGTATGATTGGAGTCTGTCAGTATAATACACTATAGAGAAGATCTGTAAGGAAGGTGAGACTTCAGCTGAAAGACAACACAAGAAAGAAAGCATCCATGCCTTATCTGGGTTCGAGTCGTGGTTCCTTGATTAGTTGACAAGCACGCTAATCACTTAACCATAAAGGTTTTTTTTTTTTTTCAAAAAACAGACTTTTCTTTAGGGATAACACGAAATGGACTTCTCATAATAAGTTTATAATTTTAAAACCTTTCCAATGCAGTAATTTAACGACTTTCAGATTAAATTATTCAAATAATTGCAAAATTAAGGGGAATTAGGTGGAGGAAGGAAAGGGTTGGGTTGTTTTACCTCTGAGCGGCACGTTTTTTGCACACCATGGGCTAAATGGCCAGGTCACATGGACCCCGAAGGCTCAGAGAAGGTTGGGGGAGGGGACCCAGTGGAACAGCTGTTGGGAGACAGATGGTAGCCTTCCGTCAAGGTCATCCAACGTGTTCTTTAAAGTGCACAGGGTATGACTCTCCCGCACACGGGGCCAATAGCTTAACGTCCCATCCGACGGACGGTGGCCTTTGCAAGTCCATCGGTGTCCCCTACTGACCATGGGCAGGACGGGGAATTTTGCGGAGATAAATCTCAACGCTGACCAAGCTGGGACTCGAACCTGGGAACTACAGATTACGAGCCTGGCGCGCTAACGACTGAGCCACCCCCGCCCCAGGGAAGGAAAGAAACAAGCTTTTGGGTCGAGATATTTTGTGTTTAAAATCACATGAAATTTCGAAAAACGTATTCAATAATTTATACTAAACTCTGCTGAAAATATGATGAGTAGTTCTCTAGACTGTTTTTTATTCTGACTCTAGTATTCAGTATTTAAAGCAAGAGACATATGAAATCAAAATACAGTTCATAACTCTATTACGAACATCAGAATATTTTATAAAATCAGCTTGAAGTCTTTCTCTATTTTCATTAATAAAATTCGTCGACTTTATATAGAGATGAATTCGGACTCAAAATAATTAAAATTTCAAATATTTCTTCCAATTGTGAAAAAATAAGCAAAAGTATGAAATATTTTTGATTATAATTCCAATCTTTTTATCAGTCTTTAGTAATTAAAAATAAGTACCACGTTGCTTTCGAATATTTTATGTATTAATTAATTATTATTATTAATTAATACTATAATTAATAATAAATTAATATTATAATTTAATAATTATTATTATAATAATTAATTAATACATATTTTATGTATTAATTAATTATAGTAATAATTATTATTATTAAATAGCTCTTTTTGTTTTTAATGATGTTACCCACTAACTTTCAGTTTCTACTAGTATTTATAATAGTTTTCGTTTTAAAGAGCATTTCTTTCCAAAGAGAATTTTGTCATAAAATCATTATAATTAGAAATTTAAGAATAATATAAATGATTAATAATTTCGAAGCTCTATAACTTCTAGAAAAAAGAGTTTTGTGACACATTGGGACTGAAAATAAATTAAAGATCTCAATCAAATCTATCTAAATCTCGATTTTCAACAATATTCTCTTATTATTTAAAGAGTTATGGAAGTGTGAATATTTAACAACAGCAATGCCTAACGTTAGAATTTAACTCAGAAGTTAATTATAATTTGAATTATAAGTATTATTTTACACCATGTAATTACAACAGATGCATATTCAAAAAGTTAATGTAAATAATTTTTCGATATTTTTCAATTTTCATAAGACCTGCATAGTTGCTGATAAATATTCAAAGTCCATAACTGTTTAAGTACAAAGCGAACGTTATTGAAAATCGAGATTTAGATAGATTTGACTGAGATCTTTAATTAATCTTCCGTTACATTTTCTCATAAAACACGTAGTTTAGAAGTTATAGGGCTTCGAAATTAGCTTCCACTGACATAACATGGAGAGAGGTGGTCATAATTCAGTGAGCATTGAGTGTATTCGGGCTCGGGCATCGCGCGCTCGAAAAATTGGGCCCAACCATCTAAACTACGTAGTTTAGAGCAGGGGTTCTCAACGTGGGTTACGCATAACCATGGGGGGTAAGCGGTAAAATTTTGGGGGGTACGCCGTGAGAGCTCAAAGGTCGCTAGATCTAGTAACAAAGTCGCTAAGTTGGCATTTTTATACTATAGCTATAGTTTTATCTGTCTATATAAGAGGTATGCCAGTTACATACACATTTCCAGGGGGACGTGAAGCATAAAAGGTTGAGAACCACTGGTTTAGAGGATAAGTCGATTAATACAGAGTCAGTTTTCTTAGGAGTTAATACAATCTTTGGGTGTAAAACATTGCACGAACAATTTCCTTAGAACACAATTTTGGAGTTAAAATGCAATTTTTTTCGGGGGGAGGGAGTTTTTTAAGTGTAATACAAACAACTTCCTTTGGAATTTTGTCATTTAACACGCGGAACAAATGATAATTTATTTTGATGCTTAAAGAAAATGAATACATTTTCTTTAAGTTTGCAAAAGAAATATCCACGAAGAACTTTCTCATCGTCTAAACATTCCCTACCACTCTTGAAGAGATATTATTTCATAAATTTCCGCAAAACTCCCCGCCCTGCCTACGGTCAGTAGGGGACACCGATGGGCTTGGAAAGGCCGCAGTCCGTCGGATGGAACGTTAAGCCATGGTCCCGTGTGCGGAAGACCCATACCCTGCGCACGTTAAAGAACACGCTGGATGGCCTTGACGGGAGACTACCATCTGTCTCCCAACAGCTGTTCCAGTGGGTCCCCTCTCCCAACCTTCTCTGAGCCTTCGGGGTCCATATGACCTGGCCATTTAGCCCATGGTGTGCAAAAAAGTGCCGCTCAGAGGTAAAACAGCCCAACCCAACCCAATTTCATAAATTAACATGCTTTTTATTTTATATAAACTTCAACATAATATTAAAGACGTTCTATTTTTACCAGTTGAGAATCGTATTCGAAGCTTCATAGCCTGAAAAATAATGTTTTTTTCTTTATGGTAAAGAACACTGAAGATAAAACACATATCTTATCAAATCTACTGAAATCTCTATTTCTGAAATTATATTCATTCAATATCTAAAGAGTTATGGAAACTAAAATATTCGATATTGACATCAGTCATTACCTAAAAAAATATTCTAAATTTACGAAAAATTGTAAGAAATATCATTGAAACGTATAAAAACGCAATAATTTTAGTAAACTATTCAGCATATAATTTGTTATTTAAGCTTTAACTTCTTATGGTAAATTACTCTACCAGCAATGTTGCATTTGAATAATTCCAGCTTCCGTTTCTCTTTAATTACTGAATGAAAATTGTTGAAAGTCCAAACTGAGATGCATTTCAGTTAGAACTTTATCTTTATTGCTCATTATTCCAGAAGAGCGTATCGTAAAAGGCTTCTGATCTCATGATTTAACTCACCTTTCATGTTACACAGTTCTCTAATAATTTTGTAAGTTTCTGTAGTTTATAATTTCGGCAACTAGAAGTATCCTTCATTAAGTCTAATCTTTCAATTGTTCAGCATGTCTTATCTTGTCAGATGTCGTGCATAGTTTAAGAATCTCGAAACAACATTTCATTCATCAGAGAAAATAGAAATTGTATCTTACCCTACTCAACCTCGCCTAATATCTAGCAGCAGCAGCATCTGCATCCACACTCGAATTTCTCCTAATCTTAGTGTAGCATCGCTCAATTTTGATTCTTGCATACATGCATCAGTAAACAGATTATCTAGCCTTGGGGACATTACCTAACATTGTAGAACAGCAGCGCCCGATATTAAACAAGTCGGACATGTGACCATTTACTCCTGACAAGTTCTCTATCCATCACGCATTTCCATCAAGGCCTTATAAGCCTTTCCCCATTCAGGCCAAGTCTCCGAATCCTGCAGAGTAATTGTTAGTGGTGCATACTGGCAGTAGGCAACAGAATCACGGATAATGCTCTGTCGAAAATATTTGGGGTAATTAAAGTTGTTGTCTACATTGCTCGCCATATATGTTGAGCGACTAATAAAGCTTTTGCCATTATGTTAGAATCACAATATAGGACATTCCATTCTGATTATAATATGGTGCATGTTATTCCTGTAGGTCTTGGTATATATAGCTTCTAGTAATGCTTGTTAGCCCTGTGAAAAGTAATACTTTCTGGTCAATACTTTCTACAGTATAAGATGTAATAGTTTCTAGTCATATTATGCATATACTCTCTGGACACATTATGCATATACTCTCTGGACACATTATGCATATACTCTCTGGACACATTATCCATATACACTCTGGACACATTATGCATATACTCTCTGGACATATTATGCATATACTTGCTGATCCTCTTATGCATATACTTGCTGGTCCTCTTATGTGTACACTTCACATGTATATTATATATATATATACAGGGTGATTCAAAACTTATCGTTCAAATTTCGTGGGGAGGTAGGGAATACGTCAGGAAACCGATTTCACATAGGAAAGTATTTCCGCAAATGTACGCATGCGTATGTAGAGGGCGCTGTGTGTACCCAACCAGTGTACAGCTCGCCCGACCACTCCCGCTGTCATCAGTGTACGAGCTGACTTACTAGTGATAAGATGAATCGTTTTACGCATCAAGAGCTAGCGGACATACATCTCGCATATGGGGCAGCTGGCGAAAGCGGCCGCCGAGTTAGGCAAGTTTACGAAGACCGATACCCCAACAGAAGAATACCGCAGCATCAAATGTTTGCACGTGTGCATCGCAATCATCGCAATCATCGCAACCTACTGTGAACCTGTACTTTACCTTGTTGGAATAAAAGTCACATTCGTTACCACTTAATTGTACTGTTTCCTTGTGTTCACTTTACTTGTCCATTTTGTTCATGTAGATGACGTTTGCGGACATATTTTCCTATGTGAAATCGGTTTCCTGACGTATTCCCTACCTCCCCACGAAATTTGAACGATAAGTTTTGAATCACCCTGTATATACTGTATATACATTATACTTCCTGACTACATTATGCATATACTTCCTCTACATTATGCATACAGTATATTCCCTGGTTACATTGTGCACATACCTTATAGATAACAATCAGAAATGTATGTATATACTTATTGTCTACGTTATGTGTATGCTTCATAGGTATATTATATATATATACATTCATGGACACAAAAATTACAACACCCATAAAAGATGAATGACGAAATCATTATCACACGTAGTATGTACCGGAAGTTCTATGCAAATGATTCCAATGACGACAGCATGACATCACATGGAATCAGAAATAGGGTAGTGATGTCAGTCCAGATAAAAGACACCATAGCAGACAGCAGCTAAGTCAGTGGAAGTGAAACAGTACACGTGTGTTTCAGTTATGCGAAGGCAACGAACGTGAGTGCGTTATCATCAGCTATGCCTGTTCGAATGGAGCCGTATCGTATCATGGTGATGCATGAGGCAGACTAGTCTGCCTGTCATATAGCTGGCCATCTTTATTGCGCAGTGAGCACTGTAACACGCTGTTTGGAGCAGTGGATAAGGGAAGATACCACTTCATGTCGCCATAGCCCAGGTCTCTGCAGAAGTGCCACACCAGGAGAAGACCACCTCATCTACCAAGAAGTAACCTCTGACCTCTGTGGAACTCTACAGCAACCCAGCGCAATATGGCGCCTGCAATGCATGGTCCAGTGCCTACATGGACCTTCTGACAACGTTTGAATAAGGCTTCCCTTGCGCAGGTTGTCTCTGACTGCTAATCATCACCGGGCATGTCATCTATGGTGCATCAAACGTGTGTCGTAGGAGGGGGAACGGCACCACATCGTCTTCTCGGATGAGTCACGCTTCTGTTTGGATGCAGATGACGATCCCATCAGGGCTTAGCATTGCAGCCGCCAGCTACAGGATCCGGCACACATCAGGAAGCTCCACAATGCCTGCACACCCAGAGTTCTGGTCTTATCATTTGCCCAGGGGACTTTGACAGCTCAACGATATGTTGACAACATTCTGATTCCCCATTGTCTACCTTTCCTATAGTATGTGTTGCCCAAAAGTGTCTTCGGGATGTCAATACCCTACCTTGTCCCGCTATGTCCCCCGGATTTCTTCCTACAGAACACATAAAGGATGTGTTGGATCAACGTCTTCGATGGCATCCACAGCCAGTACATACACTGAACCCCCTGCATCTCATTTGGATGAAAAATGCATACAAAATATATAAAAAGGTAAAAAAATAAAAAAAGGACCTCAGGACACTATTAGAGACTCACTGCATCGATACCTTGACATCTGGCTGCATGCATCATCGCCAACAGGGGTCATACCCCCATACTGAGAGTCCATATTGGGAATCCCTAAACACTCTTAATATGCACGCAAATGATTGTGCGATTAATCATTACCACCTTGTAATTACTCTATCAATCTGCTCAGTTTCAGTTCCCCGCCCTGCCCACGGTCAGTAGGGGACACCGATGGGCTTGGAAAGGCCGCCGTCCGTCGGATGGGGCGTTAAGCCGTGGCCCCGTATGCGGGAGAGCCATACCCTGTGCACGTTAAAGAACACGCTGGATGGCCTTGACGGGAGGCTACCATCTGTCTCCCAACAGCTGTTCCAGTGGGTCCCCTCCCCCAACCTTCTCTGAGCCTTCGGGGTCCATGTGACCTGGCCATTTAGCCTATGGTGTGCAAAAAAGTGCCGCTCAGAGGTAAAACAACCCAACCCAACCCAGTTTCAGTTCAGTTTCAGTTCCCCTCCCTGCCCACGGTCAGTAGGGGACACCGATGGGCTTGGAAAGGCCGCCGTCCGTCGGATGGGACGTTAAGCCGTGGCCCCGTGTGTGGGAGAGCCATACCCTGTGCACGTTAAAGAACACGCTGGATGGGCTTGACGGGAGGCTACCATCTGTCTCCCAACAGCTGTTCCAGTGGGTCCCCTCCCCAACCTTATCTGAGCCTTCGGGGTCCATGTGACCTGGCCATTTAGCCCATGGTGTACAAACAAGTGCCGCTCAGAGGTAAAACAATCCAATCCAATCACCAATTTACTCCCACTCGAAAAAAGAAAAAGAAGTAGGAAACGGGGGTTGTCCTTTACGAGGTGAAAGCAAGTGATAGTAGTTCTGAAAATAGGCATTTTTAGTAACAAAGTGAAAAATATAAATTAAAATATTTTGAAAACGCTTATCTTCTTCTCCCTAAAAAGTACAAAATTAACTAAATCACACCGATGGTGAAATCACTCGTTGGATATGTATTCACTTCAAAGGAAGATAGGTTGCCGATTTAGCTATATATCTATTAGCGTATATCTCTGCATATCCCATACAAAGATATACACAGTCGACTGCTGTACCTGTTGGATAAAGAAAATGTTCTGCCAGTTTGTAAAGTACCATGGCTCAAAGTATAGTAACAAGTTTACAATTATATTACAGAATTAAAATTTAAAAAAGTGTCGTTATTACGTGGAAAGATATTTCATTTTGCTATACGAGAAATATTACAAAAATATAATTTATTTAATGTTTTAAAATCAGTTTAAAAAATTATAATAAATGTTCTCATATGGAGATATAGGAATTGAAACGGTTAACCTGAAATGTAATTAAGAAATATCTAAAGAATTTTTCACATGAACCACGGCTTGACGCCCAAATTGACGGATGACCTATCTGAGAGAGATACGAAAAAAGACAAGAAAGGGAAGATATTGACGTTGTTACAAACGAAGTAAAAAATAATAAACCTAGGGAGGAGGAGAATGGCATCGCAGAGTAACAATATGTTCCTTTGTCATTTTTTTTATAACTATGCGCATAGTTAGGAACTATCAATGTGTTTTTACTTCTAACGTTGATGGGGGCGGGGGTGGCTCAGTCGGTAGTGCACCAGGGTCGTAATCTGCAGTTCCCAGGTTCGAGTCCCAGCTGGTCAAAGTTGAGATTTATCTCCGCAAAACTCCCCGCCCTTCTCACGGTCAGTAGGGGACACCGATGGGCTTGGAAAGACCGCCGTCCGTCTGATGGGATATTAACCCGTCGCCTCGTGTCAGAGAGAGACATACCCTGTGCAATTAAAGAGCACACTGGATGGCCTTGACTGGAGGCCACTATCTGTCTCCCAACAGCTGTTCCCGAGGGCCCCCTCCCTAACCTTCTCTGAGCCATAGGGGTTTTGTGACCTGGCCATTTATCCCATGGTGTGCAAAAAAAGTGTCGCTCAGAGGTAAACTAAAATTTAATGCTGATGAAATTTTACCATTTTGTTTTCAAACTGAAAAATAAAATACTATATATCATAAAAACTTTTTCTCCCCTTTTTCGTACGCCTGCTTGCCTAGATATCTAACCTTTAAAAAATTCATTCATTAATTTCTAAATCTTTGAAGTCTCGGTATGTTTCTATCCTAAAATCCATTTAAGAATGATTAAATTGGAATAAAAAAGCGTTAAATCAAAACAGTACCGATAAAAGATTTAATAATAAAGAAAAAAAAAAATAAAATTGAAGCAAAAAAAAACTTTTTAGCGTCCTTTTTAGCTCCCCCCCCCCTTTTTTTATCCATTAGTTTCTCTTGTGTCTTCGGTTGCTTCAAACAACACAAAGTAAATGAGGCTTTTTCTTCTGCACTAATTAAATATAAATAGAGGTCGAAGTATTTGGAATGTAGCTAAATTCCAGTTGTTTTTTTAAAGAGGACAAAAACTTGTTTTCTGTAAATGGAGACAGAAGATGGGGAAAAAAAAGGTCGGGGAGGAGAAGAGCGAGATAGCTGGAGTAAGAAGTACCCACTTGGATCAAAAGATGCGTTTCGTAAATTTATTCTGTTAATAAAATACTTTTGAGAGAGTCAACTCCGAAGATTAATCCGCACGTCGACAGGCACTTAAAACTAATGTAAAATTTTATGACTAGCAATTAGCAAAATCAGCCCATAAACCTGTGGTGTGGCTGATGTGCGTAGTGAAGGGAGGAGAGGGATCAATATCACACATAACACATAGCCTCTTTCAGATGAACATAACATAGGGCAAGGATTACGGACACCAGACCTATGTTCAATTAACGCTCAAGCTGCTGATTACGAAGCACGTACCGGATCGGTAATAGGGGGGGGAGGGATGTGTAAAGCTTTTGCCCTGTGCAAATACAAACTTCCAAATCTGTTTGAATGTGTGTGTGTGCGTAAGCGTGTATGTGTGTGGGATGGTGTTCTCGCAAAAGTAGAAGAGAGGAACCAAATTAAAAACTGTTTCCTCAAATTGAAAAATCATATCAGGAAGCGAAGAAAATCTCCACTGGGCAATTAAGGAACGGACATAAAACTTCTTGAAGCAGGAGCATGGCGTGTTGAGCAATTAATGCGTAGGCAGTGAAATTAATCATGTGTAATCTGGATTCGGAAAAATGACGCTGGAAGAGAGAGGAAGCTGGAACCAATGCGAGGAAGATGTGCGGGTCATTACGGACACGACCGAAGAAACATGCTATTTTCGATAAATAATAAATAATAAATACCTCGTCAAGCAGTTGCTTGCCACAGAGGTTTGACAGCAGCGTGTCAGTTTAATACGCTGTAGTAGAAGGTCTGTGAGGATGGCGGGACCTCAGCAGAAAAACAACACACACATCCATGCCTTACCCGGGGCTGGAAACTAGATCCCTTAGATATTAACATTTAATTGATTCGCTAAATAATTGTGAACGAAAGAGACATCACGGTGGTTGAGTGGTTATATACTTAACTGAGGACCAAGGGTTCGAACCTGTTTAAAGCCTAGGCTCAATTTTTAACATTGTTTTGCTGAGGTCTCGCTTCCTCACAGATCTTTAATATGACGCATTACCAAGCTCCTGTCAGACCTTTGTTTTAAGCAGCTATTCCAAGAGAAATCTATATATTTTTAACACCTTAGTACCTGGTGGTTAGACTATTTGACTGCAGAAGGTTATTTCATTTAACACACAGCGACAGTTTTTTGTGTTGTTTTACCTCTGAACGGCACTTTTTTTGCACACTATGGGCTAAATGACCAGGTCACAAGGACTCCGAAGGCTCAGAGGTTGGTGGAGGGGATCCACTAGAACAGCTGTTGGGAGACAGATGGTAGCCTCCCGTCAAGGCCATCCAGCGTGTTCTTTAACGTGCACAGGTATGGCTCTCCCACATACGGCGCCACGGCCTAACGTCCCATCCGAAGGACGGCGGCCTTGTCCAAGCCCATCGGTGTCCCCTACTGACCGTGGGCAGGGCGGGGAGTTTTGGGGAGATAAGTCTCAACGCTGACCCAGCTGGGACTCGAACCTGGGAACTACAGATTACGAGCCTGGCGTGCTACCGACTGAGCCACCCCCGCCACACACAGCGACAGCAGTAAAAGCAATTTGTTTGAAAAGTTGATTCAAACAGATTAAAAGAAAACTGTAGCTTCTGTTATAAACTCTACTGAAAAGTTTGTGATGGGGTGAGCTTAGTCGGTATCCATCCAGGCTCGTAATATGCAGTTCCCCGATTGGAGCCCCACTGTGCCAGGGTTATCTCCGCTAACTCCTATTCTGCCCTCGGTGAGAAAGGAGACACCGACGGGTTTGGCAATGCAGACGTCGGTCGTGTGGGTCGTTAATCAGATGTTCCGTGTGCAGGAGAGTTATAACCTGTGCACGTTCCTTTAACGGACCAGACCTGCGATTAATCCATTCTCCTTGTGACCTGGCCATTTAGCCATTTGTGTACAAAAACTTTATCTTTTTGTTTTCTACTGTAATATTACAACGACATTTTACAGTACGATACAATAGTGTTTTTAGTACTCCGAGGCTTTTATGGGAGGCTTCTCAGGCCTTCCATCAAAGCCTTCTTCAAGTTCCATCAAGCTTCCATCTAGTCCCAACCTTTTCTGAGCCCTTGGGATCCTTGTGACTAGTGCCATATTACCCAATAGGCACATTTCACATGTGCCTAGGGGTCACAAAGATTACGAGGGTAGCCGCTTTCATAAGCAGTAATACTGAGCCCAAAAAGAATAGATAAATAAAATTTCAATTTTTCTTAGTCTAAGGAACTGAAGTACTGAAATAAATAAATACCCCCCTCAAGCAACTGCTTGCCACAGAGGTCTGACAGGAGCCTGTCAGTTTATATGCCACAGTAGGAGATCTGAGAGGATGGCAGGACCTCAGCAGAAAAACGACACATACATCCATGCCTTACCCGGAGCTCGAACCCAGGTCCCTTAGATCAGTAGCCAAGCGCGCTAACCACTCGGCCATGGGACGGCTAAAAATAAATACCCCCCTCAAGCAGCTGCTTGCCACAGAGGTCTGACAGGAGCCTGTCAGTTTATATGCCACAGTAGAAGGTATGTGAGGAGGGCAGGACCTCAGCAGAAAAACGACACATACATCCATGCCTTACCCAGGGCTCGAACCCAGGTCCCTAGATCAGTAGCCAAGCGTGCTAACCACTAATATCTAAGGAAATTTTTACGTCTGATTTAACTGGTGCAGTTCATTTGGCTCTTGCACTACTGTCTATTAATCGTGAAAGCTCTGACCCATCCTTGCTCATTCAAGGTAACAGATTTTTATATTTGCTATTGTAATATTACAACGACATCTTAAAGTACGATACAATAGTGTTTTTAATACTAGTACAAACTGCGAGGCAAACCCCCAAGGGTTCCAGAAGGTCGTAATCCTTCACTCCTGGCGACCTAGCTATTTAACTCACTGTGGGCAAAAAAACGTACAGTCGCTCAAAAAAATATCCGAACATTATGGTTGATTACAGAATTCAGAAAAAATATCTGGCAACGATATTTTTAGAAATTAGTGATCTGGCAACCTTCGTGTCACGCGACACGAAGGTTGTGTCGTCTGTGGTGTGAAAATGTTTAAGAAACACTGATCTGTACCAACTCCACCGTTTGTTGCTCATGTATGAAAGTTGGTAAAGCTTGCAATGTTTGGCTTAGCACTACTACTAGATTTCGACAATGCTACTTTTCTTTTGAGTTTGGTCATCGATTACTATTTACTTATTATTATGGGGAATTAATTTTAAAGAGGAAGATGACCTAGAGCGGTGGTTACTAATCTTTTCGGGGGGGGAAGGGAGGGTGAGAAGTCGGTAGTGAGCCAGGCTCGAAATCTGTCGTTCTCAGGATTGAGTCCCGCTGCACCAGCGTTGAGACTTATCTCGGCAAAACTTCCCAATCCGCCCTCGGTCAGTAGAGGACACTAAGTGGACTTGGAAAGGCCACCGTCCATTGGATGGTAGTTAAACAGTGGTCCCGTGTAAGGGAGAGCCATACCCTGTACACGCCAAAGAACATGCTGCATGGCCTTGACGGAAGGCTACCATCTATCTCCCAACAGCTGTCCAGTGGGTCCCCTCCCCAACCTTTCCTGAGCCCTAGAGGTCCTTGTGACCTGGCTATTTAGCCCATTGTGTGCAGAAAATGTGATATATATGGGTCAAATACCATACCTTTTCGTTATACATAACCTTTTCGTTATACGGACCCCATATGGAATCTTCTTTTTGCGACTTCTCTACGAAGTCTAACTCTTTCTGCAAACCCTGTTTTCTTCATTACCTGACACATTTTAGGGGCGGGGGTGGCTCAGTCGGTAGCGCGCCAGGCTCGTAATCTGTAGTTCCCAGGTTCGAGTCCCAGCTGGGTCAGCGTTGAGATTTATCTCCGCAAAATTCCCCGCCCTGCCCACGGTCAGTAGGGGACACCGATGGGCTTGGAAAGGCCGCCGTCCGTCGGATGGGACGTTAAGCCGTGGTCCCGTGTGCGGGAGAGCCATACCCTGTGCACGTTAAAGAACACGCTGGATGGCCTTGACGGGAGGCTACCATCTGTCTCCCAACAGCTGTTCCAGTGGGTCCCCTCCCCCAACCTTCTCTGAGCCTTCGGGGTCGATGTTACCTGGCCATTTAGCCCATGGTGTGCAAAAAAGTGCCGCTCAGAGGTAAAACAACCCAACCCAACCCTGACACATTTTAGCAAAATATAGATCCTCGCAACAGTGGCTACCTAAAATTCACAAGAATGAATTATATCTCTAGTTCTTTATTGGCTATTTTGTAATTTTAATATTATAAATAAAAAATAAATAAATACCCCCTCAAGCAGCTGCTTGCCACAGAGGTCTGAGAGAAGCCTGTCAGTTTATATGCCACAGTAGAAGATCTGAGAGGATGGCAGGACCTATGAGTGGAAAATTCGATGCTCCAGAGTTTCTTTTGTCATTAACCGCCAGTTATATCGTGTGATCAGCACGAGATAGTGTTGCCTCTCAGAAAACAATAAAATTTAACGAGGCTATGTAATCGCTGGATTAACTGACTAACTGGAATTACAAGTTTCTTTCATTGACCGTGGTTAATTGACCAGTTGACGCTATAAGTTTTTTCTCTGCTTTGATAGATTGATCAATTGTCATTATAATGTTGTTTTTTTTTTTCTGCTTTTATAGCTATTTCCAGAGTTTTTATTTTGCTATGTTTAGATGACAAATTGATGACTATAGATCTTTTATTCTACAAGACTAAATGGATCATAGCTAAACGCCCAACAGACTTCTTCAAATTTATTAAAATCTACCGAATTTAAATAAAAAAAGCAACTGAGAGTTCTTAGAGTTAGAACTAGAACTTCCTATCTAAGAATGCGAAATAGGCATACTCAAACTGAACACAACCAGACGTTCAAACTTACTTAACCTTTTCAGGACCATAAGGTTTCTAAGAGTAAATATTAGTATGTAACTGTTTATTTTAGTTTGTTTAGACGTAAAATAAATAAAAATCATAAGAAAAATACATAACAATGTGTAGTTTTTTTGGAATTTTATGGGAAATATTTTTCCCAATGGACTATAATAAATACCCCCTCAAGCAGCTGCTTGCCACAGAGGTCTGACAGGAGCCTGTCAGTTTACATGCCACAGTAGAAGGTCTGAGAGGATGGCAGGTCCTCAGCAGAAAAACGACACAAACATCCATGCCTTACCCGGGGCTCGAACCCAGGTCCCTTAGATCAGTAGCCAAGCGCGCTAACCACTCGGCCATGGGACGGCTATGGACTATAAAGGTAACACAAATTATAGTTAGGCTTATTATGCAATGTCTTTTATTTATTGGTTTATTAGAACAAAATGTTAACTAAAATAATACAAAATTATGAAATAACATTACTATACAAAATGATGTGCTAATTATGATATTCTGCGAAGCAATTTCTTTTGGTAGTGAGGCAAAGATGGACATTGCACATATTACATATATTATGCGTCCTGACAGTTCGGTTTTTTTTTTTTTTCTAAACGTTCCCGTTTACGTAATTGCGTTCGGCGTTCTATTTTGACATTCTGTATAAAAAATGCAGATAAGGTTATAATTAAATACGACAATCACCAATTTTAAAATGGGAAAAATGTTTCCCTTAGTCGTGAAAGGGTTAAGGAAGAATATGCATAAGGAGAGAAATGGTTAACGAGTAAAGATGGGGAAATCGATGAAGTTATTGATAAATCCAAGGCAAAGTTAGGAAAAGATTTTTTTTCTCTTTATAACTATAATCACCTTAGATCTTCCGAAACTAACTGCGAAGTTTCTGTGAAAACATAAACAGAAATAAATAATCAGTTGTATTGAAAGATGAAAGGATGTATGAGTGATGTCTCCGCGAAGTTGCAATGATAGATGGGACGTCAGATTAATACACCAATGGATAAAAGGAGATAAATCTGTTGGCGTTCATTCTAATCCGCGAACGTTTATCCATCAATCAAGTTCTCATTGGCGCATTTCCACGGCGAATGAAGCATCGCTGAGAAAACCGGGAAATCACCTTAGATTCTAAAGTCGTCTTTTGTTGCGATGAGAGGGGCGGTCTTCACCATCCGATGATCCGAATTAAAAAAAAAAAAGGAGAAAAAGGAATGAGTGAAATTTTTCGTTTTAGCGCTGAGATGCTCTCGGTGGCTCGTCCATTATTCAAATCGGCAGAAACGAAGAGGGAAATGAAGAAACGAAAACTAAATGCGTCAAGTACCTAAGATAGAAAGGGAACAAAAAAAGAGAGGAAAATTGGGTGGGAGTGAGGAGGAGGAGGGGGGGGGGTTGAGGAGAAGAAGAATATAAAAAAAAGAATGGAAGAAAATAATGGAAAGATGGAAGCAATCCATCATTGCCATGCAGATGATGAATTAGACACATCAATGGTTGAATAATTCAGAGGCTTTCCTAGCACCTCGAGTTATTAAAAGCGCCTATTGCTATAGCTACGACACAACATAAATGTGAATTGATTGAACCGTCGATTATGTTCGCTGGCCATTGTATGTCGGACAGCCAGACACTTACGTCGGAAATATCGATGCTGTTTGGTGAGGTGGAGGAGTGGCAGTGGCTGCGGTCGACTCTTTTCGCCTAGATAGACAAGGAAATCATGTGTACTATGCATTGCATACAACGATGGCTTGGTCGTTACACACGATTGCAACTACTTACTTTGCTGGTAAATGTGAAATGCTTGCGTTAGCTGAAGATGAGGAAGATGGGGATGTTGACGGACTAAGAAAAGGGAGGAACAGTAGGGGAGAATCGAGAATCCATACAGATTACTGTTTGAATGAGGATGGAGATTGGCTCAGTAGGTAACGCGGCAGTCTGGTAATCTGATGTTTCCAGGTTCGAGTCCTTACTGTGTCGGGGAGGGGGTTGGCTCAGTCGGTAGTGCGTCAGGCTCGTAATCTGCAGTTCCCAGGTTCGAGTTCCAACTGTGCTAGTGTTGAGATTAATCTCCGCTAATCTATACCCTGCCCTGGATGAGATAGGGGACACCGATTGGCTAGGAAAGGCCACCGTCCATCGGATGAGACGTTAAGCCGTGGCCCCGTGTTTGTGAGAGCCATACCTTGTGCACGTTAAAGAACACGCTGGTTGGCCTTGACGGGAGGCTATCATCTGTCTCCCAACAGCTGTTCCAGTGGGTCTCCTCCCCCAACCTTCTCTGAGCCTTCGGTGTCCATGTGACCTGGCCATTTAGCCTATGGTGTGCAAAAAAGTGCCGCTCAGAGGTAAAACAACCCAACACAACAATCCCATTCTCTGTATGGCAGGTAACGACTATGATTTTAAAAAGGGTGCCGTTCTTTCCGTGCGATGTTAAACCATGGTTCCATGTGTACGAGGATTATATTCTTTGTACGTTAAAGAACACTCTAGTTGTCCTCTACTAGAAGATTCCATCTATCTCCTAATAGTTGTCCAGCGAATCTCCATTGTTTCTTCAGTTCTTGGTATTTGAGATACTTATGGATTACCTTTTTAACCTGCAGTGTGTAAAAGTGCCGCTCAGAAATGGAGTGAATGAGGATGAGAGGGGATTATCGCAATGAGGGCCAAATCCAATGGAGAGGAAGAATGTGGATGGGACTGAGCACGTACGATTATGTAGTTTTGTGTTGCTTTGCCTCTGAGTGGATTGGGTTGGGTTATTTTACCACTGAGCGGCACTTTTTTTGCACAAAATGAGCTTAATGGCCAGGTCACAAGATCCCGAAAGTTCAGTGAAGATTGGGAGAGGGAACCCACTGGAACAACGGTTAGGAGATAGATGGAAGTCTCCCGTCAAAGCTATCCAGTGTATTCTTTAACGTGCAGAGGATATGGGTCTCCCACACATTGGACCACAGCTTAACGTCCCATCCGACAGACTGAGGGCGGCCTTTCCAAACCCATCGGTGACCCCTACTGACCGTGGGCAGGGCGGGGAGTTTTGCGGAGATAAATCTAAACGCTGGCCCAAGCGGAACTCGTACCTGAGAACCGTATTACAAGCTAATGTGCTAAACAACGAGGTCTCCTAACCACTTGCAGATATCCAGTTGCTAGTGGTTAGGAGACCTCGTTGCTCAGCACATTATGTGCGTAAAATCTATCCAGCTGTTAGGAGACAGAAGTCTCCAGTTAAGATCATCTAGCATGTTCTTTAACGTGAACAGAATGTGGCTCTTCTGCACACGAGGACACGGCTGAACGTCCCATCCAACGGACGGCTGCCTTTTCATGTCCATTGGTCTGTTTCTTAGGATTTAACAAGTGTATTGTTTAACGAGGATACTCCGCTTTCTTATCTATGAAGCTGCTATCAGTCTATTCAATACACCTTTGTCCTGAGTTTTGGGATCTCTAATACCTGACTAGTTTGCGTATTATGCATATAAATACTCGTAAGACCTCTAAGGCGTGTAAACCAATCTCATTAACCATTTGGTGAAATAATATGCCAACAAAATATATATAATTTGTACCTAATTCTTCAACCTCTATTCCTCCCCCGTCATCTTTGATATCCCCTTGATCCTAATGAGGTCTTGACCTGCATTTCCAGTTCTTCACTTCGAAATTATTCATCTTTTTAACTTATAAACGTTATCATTAGGTAGGCTAAAGTCGAAATATCATATTTCCTAATCACAGTGAAGTGCTAAAACATGTACCCTATTTTCTCTGTCATAAATCCTAGCCTACTGACGATTATTTCATTGGCTAACACTAAAACTAAACATGAGAACAATGTACGCAATTGAATTACGAATTCCCATCGCAAAGCTACGAAACGTGTTCTCTACTTCAATTTTTACCTTTTCCATCATGCGCCGCCCCTTGGCAAGTTGCTGGGCCTGAAATCAAGCATAATTAGCACAACTTTATGCATTGTCGAGCGAATTTAGCAATTATTTAATATCAAACGTCTGAATGATATTGTCAACAACACATAAACCTCGCAGATTAATTACTCTATGCTAATTGTAACTAATTGTGTCTTTCTGCATCTAAACTGTTTGGATTCAGCTCTGCGTTCACCACGGCGGGCAATGAGTGATAGCAAGTTCAGACCGTGATGAATTGTCTTTCCTAAGTTCATTATTTAGTGCCTTATCTTTCCCATTTGTTTTCTACATGTGTTCTTTAACGTGCCTGTTTGGATAATTTTATTGATTGAAGCCGCTGTTGTCTGGCCTGACTAGGTAAAGGAATTTCTAATGTCTATGCTTTCACCATTCTGTGTCACCATTCACCATTCTGTGCTTTCGTTCATTGTACTATTGAAACAGGTTAAATTCTTTTATTTCTGAGCGGCACTTCCAGAGTATAAGGATCCAAGAATTAAAGGGGCGGGGGTGGCTCAGTCGGTAGCACGCCAGGTTCGTAATCTGCAGTTCCCAGGTTCGAGTCCCAGCTGGGTCAGCGTTGAGATTTATCTCCGCAAAATTTCCCGCCCTGTCCACGGTCAGTAGGGGAAGCGGATGGGCTTGGAAAGGCCGCCGTCCGTCAGATGGGATGTTAAGCAGTGGCCCGGTGTGCGGGAGAGACATACCCTGTGCACGTTAAAGAACACACTGGATAGCCTTGACGGGAGGTTACCATCTGTTTCCAACAGCTGTTCTATTGGGTTTCCTCCCCCAACCTTCTCCGAGCCTTCGGGGTCCTTGTGATTTGGCCATTTAGCCCATGGTGTGCAAAAAAGTACCGCTCAGAGGTAAAACAACCCAAATCCAAGAATTAAGAGAAGTTTAAAGTAGAAAATTCACTTGACAGCTGTTAGGAGATAGATGAGATAGGTGGAAGCTTCTCGTCAATGCAATCCATCGTATTCTTTAACGTGCACAAGGTGTGGCTGTTAATGTCTCATTCGACAGACGGCAGCATTTTCAAGACCATCAGTGGCTTTTTCATCGACGAGGTAAGAGTGGGAGTTAGCGAATAGAATCTCATGCACAGTGGGGGCTGGAACCTGGGAACATCAGATAAATAAAACTATTATATATGTATGGTTTAAACCTGCCTTGCCCGTGGTCAGTAGAGGACACCGATGGGCTTGAAAAGACCGCCGTCTGTCGAATGGGGCGTTAAGCCGTGGCCCGTGTGTGGGAGAGCTATACCTGCGTACGTTAAAGAACAAGCTGGATGGCCTTGACGGGAGGCTATCATCTGTCTCCCAACAGCTGTTCTAGTGGGTCCCCTCCTTCAACCTTCTCTGAGCCCTCGGGGTCCTTGTGACCTGGCCATTTAGCCCATTGTGTTCAAAAAAAGTGCAACTCAGAGGTAAAGGTTTAAAATTATTTTTTGGCTTTTTGGTTTTGTCTTCTACTAAACAAATCAGCAGTTCTCAGGAGAGACATATCTGGAGGATTAAATTTCATACTCTGTTTCGAACTCCGGCTAGGGCTTCTTCAGGATTACATATGTATCTATTTAGGGCCGGATGTATAGGTGAGGGGAGCAGGAGGACCATACCCTTTGAGCATAACAGTAAAGGTAACATAAGCCAAAAATTATTAAACTTCGGTACATTTAGCGTATTTTTCAATCAGCGGTCCGGATTTAGGGGGAGGAGAGGGGGCCATCACCCCCTCGCCCCTCTGAGAAAGCTAGTAACCTCAATAGAGGAGAAAAAATATCAAATGTTCACATATTATTCATCTTCTTCGTCAGCATAATGCGCATTTTCATATATTTTTCAAAAATTTCTTTAAAGAACCAATAAAACCGAGGAGAAAAACTTATTTCAGAATAGAATTCTGGCTCAGTTTTCGCACACACACACACAACTTCACTTTCAGTCCGATCTCTTTTCGTCCCCTCTTCCCCCCATCCAGAGCTTTATTATTTTTTCCCCTAGATCCCCGTGGGGCGGGGTAGCTTTGTCGGTAGCCTCTAGCTCGCAATCTGCAGTCCCCAAGTTCCAGTCCCACCTAGGCCAGCATGGAGATTTATCTCTGCAAAACTGCCCGTCTTGCCATCGGTCAGTAGGGGACACCGTCGGGCTTGGAAAGGCCACTGTCCATCAGATGGGACTTTAAGCCCTGTGCGTGGCCCTGTTTGCAGGAAGCCATACCCTGTGCACATAAAAGAACACGCTGGATTGTCTTTGCGGGAGGCTGCCATCTGTCTCCCAACAGCTGTTCCAGTGGGTCCCCTCCCCAACAATTTCTGAGTCTTCGGGGTCCTTGTGACCTGGCCATTTAGCCCGTTGTGTGCAAAAAAAAGTGCCGCTCAGAGATAAAGCAACCCTACCCTTTTGTCCTTCACTGATGAGGAAATGGAAGTTAAAAATATTCACCTATTGTGTATAGCCGTCTTAATCTTCTCTAACGAGTTCTCTAACGTTTTCAAAAATGGGTTCTTCATCTTCTTCGTCAGAGCTTTCATCTGCATTTTTGCCATTTGATTCTTTGCCTGTTTTGAGATTGCTTCCATGGTATATATATATAGAAAAAAAATTATCTCTAAAAAAGAGGGTTGGGTTGTTTTACCTCTGAGCGGCACTTTTTTGCAAACCATGGGCTAAATGGCCAGGTCACATGGACCCCGAAGGCTCAGGAAGGTTGGGGGAGAGGACCCACTGGAACAGCTGTTAGGAGACAGATGGTAGCCTCCCGTCAAGGCCATCCAGCGTGCTCTTTAACGTGCACAGGGTATGGCTCTCCCGCACACGGGGCCACGACTTAACGTCCCATCCGACGGACGGCGGTCTTTCTGACCGTGGGCAGGGCGGGGATGACCGTGGGTGGGCTGCCACTGACCGTGGGCAGGGCGGGGATAAATCTCAACGCTGACCCAGCTGGGACTCGAACCTGAGAACTACAGATTACGAGCCTGGCGCGCTACCGACTGAACCACCCCCGCCCCTAAAAAAGTGGAAAACGTGTATTGTTACCTGTATCTTTCAATTATATAGATTATAAAATTAAATTCCCCCAAGAAACTGATTGCCTCAGAATTCTGACAGGAGCCTGTCAGTATAATATATATAGTATAATAATATGGACTAAAGAAGATATGCAAGGAGGGCGAGAACTCAAAAGAAAGATAACGGAAGTAGAGTCATAAATTATCCTAGGTCAAACGAAAATGCGATATCTGAGGAATCTGATAGGCTATAAAAGTTTACTCCCCCCACACCATGTTTTCTACTCTGTCCCCATGAATTCGAAATGTATAAATGATCTTTTTTTAAATAATAATGATAACTCTTTATTTCCTTTGCGTTTTCATTTAGAGGGTTGATCGTAACAAGGTCTAAGAACTTGATTGTAAGAACAAATGCTACATACATATATACATACCACACATCAACAGTTGAATATTCCTTCAATTCAACTCTCATTTCCCCGAAGACTCATTCAGACACTTTTGATAGTTTCCATTTCTTTTTTTATATTAATATTTATATTAATTTTTTTTAATTTTATAAGGAATTTAAACAGTCTATGTTCTTTAGAAAATTAATTAGTAGATTATAGTATATGGGTTTAAGTGCGTTTTCTTTTGGTTCAAGGATTGATTGAAAGTTAAATTGATTAGTTTAATGTTTTCTGAGTTTTTGGAAGTATTTATTTCTTTCGTCTGTAAATTCTTTACACTGAGAAATTATGTGTTCTGTTGTTTGTGGTTCATTACATTTTAGACAATTTGGTGAATTTATTTTATTCTTTTAAAGAGCATGGTTTTTGTTAGTGCAACGTTGGCTTTGATTTTTAATATTATGCTAATTTCCTTTTTTTGTAATCCATAATTGTTGAATTTATTAAATTGATGTGAAATTAAGTTTCTGTGTGTGTGACTTACATATGTGGAATACCAATTTTGAAGTGTACTGTCCATGTGTTTTTTATTTAATTTTTAATGTAGGAGAAAATGATATGGGGAATTCATAGAATGGTTCAGGTTTTTTTGCATTTTTTGCTAAAGTATCTGCAATGTCATTGTATTTTAGATTAACATATGAGGGTATGCATTGTATATGTAATATGTTGTGTTGTTGTATATGGTTGTATATTAATGTGTAAGTGTCATTTATGAAAATATTATAATTACTTTTAAATGGATTATCTTGTAAAATGTCTAAAGAAGTCTTGCTATCAGTCAAGTTTACAATATTTTTGTTGGAGAATTGGAGAGGCGAGTTTATTGCTAGTATGATAGCTGTCAATTCAGCAATGAGGACAGGAGTAGGATAATAAAATTTAAATTGATATTCAAAGTTGTTTTTTGGACAGTAAAATGCCCCAGATGTTATTGTTTTTTCAAAATTCTGAGATCCATCAGTATAAATTTGTATGCAGTTTTTGTAGTTATGTTTTATGTGGGTTTCTGATAGAATTTTAAAGGTTGATTTATCTGAGGAATTTTTTGAATGAATTCCTGGAATATTCTTAGATATTATTGGAAGGGTTGATATCCATATTGGAAAGTTGGTTAAAAAGTCTCCACTGGTATTTTACAAATACCACATACAGAAAATAGAGAAAATAGAGTAAACATTTAACATAATGTTAATGAAATCCCCGCGACGCTTGGTATAATTTATCCGCAGGAAACTTTATTTATGTGCAGTTAATAAATAGTTGCTATACATTGGTTACATATTGACTTTCATATGCATGAAGTCCTGATATACAGGGTGAATCGGAAAAAGTGGGCAAAACTTTACGGGGTGGTAGAACGCAGCTATACGAGCAATATTCGTCATAGAAAGTATGGGCGAAACGCAAATGGCGAGCCGCTAGGTGGCGTTGGAAATGGTATAAAAGGGTCGGTCCTCGCACCCAACGGCATTTCTACCGTGGATTGCAGAGAGTATGGCTGGTTATACTAACCACGAAATGGCGGATATGCACTTTGTGTACGGTGCGGCGGACGGGAATGCAAGTGAGGCACAGAGTATCTCCTCTCCTTCTTGTGTTCATTCTTTAAATGTGACAGTGGAAAACTACCTTTTAACTTCTCACCGCTTGCGTTCCGACCATACATTCTATGAGGAATATTGCTCGTATAGATGCGTTCTACCACCCCGTAAAGTTTTGCCCAATTTTTCAGATTCACCCTGTATATATATATTTGCAAATACTAGTTAATGTATTAAGTTAGTCAAGAGGCACTTTTATACTCTTAACTTTTTAAAAAGACAATTTTTAGTTTCAGATTTAAATTTTGATATCCTAAGAATGATAATAGAACAGTTCTCAAGGCAAAGAGTTAAAAATAAGTGGAATTCTATAGTTACTAATGCATTTACCGTAGTTATTGCTAAAATTTAGAATTTGGTAGTAATAACTGCTACGTAGCCGAGTGTTGATCGCGTGATCTAAATTTATTTTCTAATCACTTTTAGGAACATATTTAAGAATTATGGCTTATCTATACATATCTTCCACAGGTAACACATTGTGGTGTGCAAACCTGCATATCTTCCACAGGTTACACATTGTGGTGTGCAAACCTGTTTTTATTAGAAGATACAGTGGTTTAGGGGCGGAGGTGGCTCAGTCGGTAGCGCGCCAGGCTCGTAATCTGTAGTTTCCAGGTTCGAGTCCCAGCTGGGTCAGCGTTGAGATTTATCTCCACAAAATTCCCCGCCCTGCCCACGGTCAGTAGGGGACACCGATGGGCTTGGAAAGGCCGCCGTCCGTCGGATGGGACGTTAAACCGTGGCTCCGTGTGCGGGAGAGCCATACCCTGTGTACGTTAAAGAACCCGCTGGATGGTCTTGACGGGAGGCTACCATCTGTCTCCCAACAGCTGTTCCAGTGGGTCCCCTCCCCCAACCTTCTCTGAGCCTTCGGGGTCCATGTGACTGGCCATTTAGCCCATGGTGTGCAAAAACATGCCGCTCAGAGGTAAAACAACCCAACCCAATACAGTGGTTCATTTAATTGCCGACAAAATTGATCTTAGTATTGAATTTTGCAAGTTGCAGATTTTCCTTATATGTGTGCAAGTATTGCCATTTACAGTAATTCCATACCGTATGATAGATTCACAAATAGTTTTATATATCAATATGCTGATATGAGAGGGTACAAAATAGTTTATACAGTAAATTTTTGTTCTACAAATTCTTATTCAGTTATATAACTTTAGAAACACGTGTTGCCAATTTAAAATTCGAATCAATAATTAGTCCTAAAGAGTTAAATAGCTTAACGATTTCAAGAGAAATACCCGAGCATTCAGAGTAATCAGAAACCGCTTGTTCTAAACACTGAATCTTATGGTCTTTGATTTCAGATAGCATTCAATTATTAGTTCTTGAACAGTGGAGTATATTAATGTAATTTTAATGGCATTCAGTATTAATGAGCTACAGTTAAGCCATCTAAAATATTGTTAAAATCAGTTTGCAATTCATTTAAGGCTATTTTGTAATCCCAGTTACTATTAACAAGAACGATATTAACAACATAAGGTTATATACTTATGTTTGTTAAAACGTTTGTTATGTCATTAATATATTTAAAAAAAGATAGGCCCAAGAATTGAACCTTGGGGTACCCCATATCTTATTTTCCGTAAATCACTGTCAATATTATTTACTCTAGTTAAAGAATATCTATTGGATAAGTAATTTTTGAACTAATAATAAATCTTTCCTCTCAGTCCAGCATTATATAATTTTTTGAGTAAAATATTGTAGTCCAGCACGTCAAAAGCTTTACTCAAGTCCATAAATACAGGAAAGCTAACTTTTCCCTCATTTAGATTAAAACACATTTCATCAGAAAAGTCTTCTAATAATGTTGTAGTGCTCTTAGTAGTCTGAAATCCATATTGTCTTGAAGAAGTTATGTTGTATTTACTGAGATAGCTCTTGATTAGATTGGTTATGTATCGTTCTATAAATTTTTCAATAACGGGCAAAACAGCAATAGGTCTATAATTTTTGTAGCATTTCCTTTCACCAGATTTGAAAATGGGTCAAATAATTGAAATCTTCATTTTAGATGGAATATAGGACGTATCAAATATTAAGTTTAATAATTTGGCGATTACCAAAGAAAATGAAATTTTAGAGTGCTTTGAATGATGGACATGTATCCTATCTATTCCTGATGATTAGCGGTCTTCTAAACTATCAGTTATTCTAACAACCTCATCATCAGTGAATTAGGATAGATTTCGCAATATCTTCCGTACAGATCCAGGAGCCACTGTCCAGGACTCCATCCCTCCCATTGGTGTCAGCACTGCTCCAAAGTAGGCTGTGTCTATTGAAGTCCCCCATGACGAGGAAAGGGGATGGCAACTGCATGACGAGGTTCTTTATGAAGCTGAGAGACATCTTCCCGGAAGATGATACTTCAGGATGGTAGGTAGATGGTGCAGACAGTCAACGAAAATCCCACAAAGAGATGGATGGCAACCACCTCTAAGTTTGTGGTAAGTGGAATGACCTGGAATGGAGAATTGTGGCTCATGAAGATGGTGACAACCCCGCGAGATGGACCATCTCTATTCCAGTCCTAGCGAACCAGAGAGAGAAGTGCCGGATTGTGTGATCGTTGGCTGTCTGCAAGTATGTCTCCTACAGGCACATCCAGATAGGTCGTGTACCCTCAGGAGGGCCTTGATGTCATCAATATTCCTCTGAAATTCATGACAATTCCATTGTAGGAATGTGGCCATCTCAGGTCTTAGAAGAATTGGTGAACGACTTTTGATTTCTTTTAACTGTCATCAGCAATGGTTTTGGAAAAATGGGACAGTCCATGTCCAACACTAGGTCGAACCTAACGTGTTATATATTGAATTAACGCTTATGACGTGAAACATAAGTATTGGATATAAAAGGGAAAAAAACATCGATAAGCCACCGGTTTGGACAGATTAGATAAAAAAAAACTGTTGCCATCGGTTTGGATAGATCAGATAAAAAAACATTGTTTTTCACAGGTTTTGACGAATCCACAAACAGACAAACAAAACGACAAATGATAGGCGAAAATCAATAGGAAGAGTGGTGAAAAAAAAAACACGATGCGTTGGATTAGTTTACCTCTGGTCGACAGTCTTTTGGAAGACAACGGGTTGTCAAGGTCTTCAAGACCCCAAAGAGCTCAGAGAAGGGTTAAGAGAAGGGTTAAGAGAAGGGAACGCACTGGACATCTGGTAGGAGAAAGATGGTAGCCTCCAGTCAGGGTCATCCAGGGTGTTCTTTAACGTACGCTTACGTCATTTCAAGCCCATCGGTGTCCCTTTTTTCATTGAGGGTAAGGGTTTTGCGGAGAAAAATCTCAACGCTAGCACACGTGGGACTCGAACCTGGGAACTACAGATTATGAGCCTGACGCGCTACCGACAGACGACCCTTCCCCACGACGATGAGCTGTAAGCCATAAGCGCCAAAACATCCCTTACAACAGCAGTGGACTCACCCATGCTTATTTAGAGCTCCTAGGCAGTTTTGAAACAAAATAATGTGGAAGGATCTGGCCCCTGTGGAATGGGACATATTGTCCCTATTATTGAAAAATGACTCTCCAATAAAAAAAAAAAGGTTGAAAGCCCTTGTTACAACAGCATCTATTTCTTTATTTCCCGAAACGCTCATTCAACAACACTACCAAAACCTATGTTAGCACTCACCGATGAAAACCTCAGAGGAGAAAGAATTTGGGAATAGAAAGCACCTAGAGGGGTTTCATAATTCGCAAAGCCCACCCCTTCGATCATTATGCAAAAGAGCGTTGCTGCTATCTTAATTTAGTTCCAGGGCAGTACAAATATCATTCCTACACCAGGCATCCATCAGAGCACAGGAATCGTTCATTCCTTTATCTGGGCCCTTGGGAAAGCAAACAGCTTGGGAGTGAGACCGTGTGAAGAAATGCCAGTTTGCATACATGTTTGTCAAAGCGCCATGAGTCATAGGAAGAGGCAATACTGCAGCTCTCATGGTGCTTGGTGACTTGCCGGCTTAACACAGTCTCCCCTCAGGCATTAGGGGATAGCAGAATATGCAAGGCACTGAGCGATGTATGTGTGTGTTTGCAGATGCTTGTGCTGGGGTGTAATTATACACGTACATCACTGGAAGTGTATTTTATCGACTCAAAAGAGTTGAGATTTTTGCGTACGATATAGTTTCCCTTTAAATGCGTATTTATGTCAACAAAGTGTTGGGGGATTGTGCGGAATTTGCACCTATTCTCCCCTGGAATTAAAAAGAAATATAGTTACATCTAAAATTACATTAATCAGTAAAAACTAAGAACTTTAAAATTTTTTAACTTGTTTTCTCGTTCTTGATCATTATCCTGTGGACGGCCATAAATATAAATATCTAGATTATGGTTTTAATGTTTAGCTGGAAGTATATGCTAATGCATAGAAACGAATTTAATAATATTTTTAATCATTTTCTTTATCAGAGAAATGTTTATTTTGATTGACTGCTTATTTGTCAATAACACTTTTCAGAGTGATAAAATAATTAAAGTCGATCTGAGTGAAGTAATGCATTTTGATTAAAAAATTTCCTTAAAACGCGCTACTGGAGGGTCTATTTATCTGACAGAGAAGTCTCTAATCAGTATTTACAAGGATGGGCCTTTTAAATCACAGTCATTAGAATGCATTCAATTTTCATGTTACATCAATGGAAAAATCAAACTGTTAATGAATCCCAATTTTCTATCAATGGGAAACAATCTAGTCCATCCCTGTTCTGTAGTTTCTAAAATAATAATTTATTCGATCAAATGTCATTGCAAATTACATGCCGGCTTAACACAGTCTCCCCTCAAGCATCAGGGTATAGGGAAATAGATTAGGGAAAGAAAACCAGAAATTATACTTAGTAAATAAAAGAAATGTATTTCGTACATTTGACTTACGAGTCATAGAAAAAGTCTATTTGTACAGCCTGATCAGACCATGACCTCTGTTTGATGGTACCATGGAAATTTTACAAATTGAGAAGGGTTGGGTTGTTTTACCTCTGAGCTGCACTTTTTTGCACACCATGGGCTAAATGGCCAGGTCACATGGACCCCGAAGGCTCAGAGAAGGTTGGAGGAGGGGACCCACTGGAACAGTTGTTGGGAGACAGATGGTAGCCTCCCATCAAGGCCATCCAGCGTGTTCTTTAACGTGCACAGGGTATGGCTCTCCCGCACACGGGGCCACGGCTTAACGTCCCATCCGACGGACGGCGGCCTTTCCAAGCCCATCGGTGTCCCCTACTGACCGTAGGCAGGGCGGGGAATTTTGCGGAGATAAATCTCAACGCTGACCCAGCTGGGACTCGAACCTGGGAACTACAGATTACGAGCCTGGCGCGCTACCGACTAAGCCACCCCCAATTGAGAAGGGATTTTAATACTTATGAATTAAAAATTTGTGAGTGATGCCAAAAATGTTAAGAAATATGTATAAAGTATTTTAATATTATATATTGTTACAGAAGCCGTCCCGTGGCCGAGTGGTTAGCACGCTTGGCTATTGATCTAAGGGACCGGGTTCGAGCCCCGGGTAAGGCATGGATGTGTGTGTCGTTTTCCTGCTGAGGTCCTGCCATCCTCTCAGACCTGCTACTCTGGCATATAAACTGACAGGCTCCTGTCAGACCTCTGTGGCAAGCAGCTGCTTGAGGGGGTATTTATTTTTTGATTGTTACAGATTTTTAGTTGTATTTTTATTTAACAAGCATGTGTGAATCGTAATAAACAGCAAAGGAACTGATTTAATAACTGAGGCGATGAATTTGAGTATTAGATACTTTAAATATCAATAGGCTAACTAATGACTGTTTAGTTTTAACATTCATCAGATACAAAATAATAAACGAATGGGTGGCTCAGTCAGTAGCGCGCCAGGATCGTAATCTGCAGTTCCCAGGTTCGAGTCCCAGGTGGATCAGCGTTGAGACTTATCTCCGCAAAATTCCCCGACCTGCCCACGGTCCGTCGGATGGGACGTTAAGCCGTGGCACCTTGTGCGGGAAAGCCATACCAATACCTCCTACAAGAGAAGGCCATGCAACTACGTCACGGAAAACTGATCACGTCTAGAGCCCCTATATACTAGGCCGATCAGCGACGATCGGCGTTTAACTACTATGGTAGTCACCGATCTCGGTATGCCCGCACGGGAAGCGTAGCATTACGGCCGTCACGATCGAAGCATGCATATTTTATGATATTAACCAAAATAAACTTAATCGTAAACGATGAATGACTACTAACTTAAATATAGTCTTCATTCATCTACATATTACAAATCAATATATCACATAAATTAACATTAAAATACAGAAGTATATATTATAGAACGTTGTAAGCCTAATGCACATTCGCGGTCGAATTCTTTCAACCCATTTTTTAATTTAATCGGATCAGCCGGGAATTTAAACACTGTGCAATTGTTCCTGTAGCTGTTTAAACAATTCGCAGCTGAATATCTTCCTATAATAATTGTTTTTTATATACTAAGGATTCGAAAAACTGCGGCGCACACGGCGGCTGCATTGACTATAACACTAAGTCACGTCACCAGTTGGCACAAGAATGGCGTATAGGTCGGCCTGGTATGTAGGGGCTCTAGACGTAGTCATTTTTCTGTGACGTAGTTGTATGGCCTTCTCTTGTAGGAGGTTTTGACCATACCCTGTGCACGTTGAAGTTATGTCCTTGATGGGAGGCTACCATCTGTCTCCTAACAGCTGTTAAAGTGGGTCTCCTACCCCAACCTTCTCTTAGTCGGTAGCGCGCCTGGCTCGAATCTGCAGTTCCCAGGTTCGAGTCCCAGCTGGATCAGCGTTGAGACTTATCTCCGCAAAATTCCCCGACCTGCCCACGGTCAATAGGGGACACCGATGGGCTTGGAAAGACCGCCGTCCGTCGGATGGGACGTTAAGCCGTGGCACCTTATGCGGGAAAGCCATACCAATACCTCCTACAAGAGAAGGCCATGCAACTACGTCACAGAAAACTGATGACGTCTAGAGCCCCTATATACTAGGCCGATATATACTAGGCAGGTATATATATAGGTTTATATATATCAGGCTATAGGTCGGCCTGGTATGCAGGGGCTCTAGACGTAATCATTTTTCTGCGACGTAGTTGTATGGCCTTCTCTTGTAGCAGGTGTTGGCCATACCTTGTACACGTTGAAGTTATGTCCTTGATGGGAGGCTACCATCTGTCTCCTAACAGCTATTCCAGTGGGTCCCCTCCCCCAACCTTCTCTGAGCCTTGGGGGTCCATGTGACCTGGCAATTTTGCCCAGGGTGTGCAAAAAAGTGCCGCTCAGAGGAAAAACAACCCAACCTAATAAACGAATGCAAGATTCGAAAACAGAATCAAAAAACATTTCATATGTAGGATTCTTATCAATCACCTTTTCTCTACTGTCTATGCAAAATGTACAAATGTACTCCTTATAATAACTAAAGATGTACAGTTGTTCAGAAGAACTTCTAGTACACAAACATTGATAATTTTGGTTGCTACCGTGCACCACACAAAACCTTTTCACCACTTCTTCAACTCTCTTACTGAATTCTTCCGTTTGTAAATTGTCTTCCATTCTCTACATTACGTAATCCACACTACGTGCTATATCTCGCGTATTACGTGATAAAACGTCACGCTTTCATTGTTGTACATGCAGTTTCGCTTCAATATACTAAAGAAGAAAAAGGAAGCTTTTTGTGAAAAAGTATGCCTGAAGACAAATTAACGACCTACATCATGTATGGGCGTCGACAGAGGGGAGAGGGTGAAGTGGGGCAATTGCCCCTCCCCCTGGAAAAGTTGATCGAAAGTTAATTTACGTGGAATAACATCAGGTGTATGAAACAAATTAACGTTGGGGGCGGGGGTGGCTCAGTCGGTAGCGCGCCAGACTCGTAATCTGTAGTTCCCAGGTTCGAGTTCCAGCTGGGTCAGCGTTGAGATTTATCTCCGCAAAATTCCCCGCCCTGCCCACGGTCAGTAGGGGACCCGATGGGCTTGGAAAGGCCGCCGTCCGTCGGATGGGACGTTAAGCCGTGGCCACGTGTGCGAGAGAGCCATACCCTGTGCACATTAAAGAACACGCTGGATGGCCTTGACGGGAGGCTACCATCTGTCTCCCAACAGATGTTCCAGTGGGTTCCCTCCCCCAACCTTTTCTGAGCCTTCGGGGTCCATGTGACCTGGCCATTTAGCCCATGGTGTGCAAAAAAGTGCCGCTCAGAGGTAAAACAATCCAACCCAAATTAATGTTTAAATTTAATTTTTAACATTAACTTTTAATTAAAATTTTAATTATTATTAAAAAATTTATTTTAAAATTAAAATTAATTTTTAAAATAATATTTTTTTTTGTTAACAAAATGTTATCTTTTTTTACATTTTTTTTTGTTTTAGGAAGTATATCAGTTATTTATATTGATTAATAGGAAAAATAATTTTTGCATACACAGTCGTATAGACTGTCTGTATATTTTTGCATACACTATCGTCAGAATAATATGACCACCTACCATACATATACTATGGTAGGTGGTCATATTATTCTGATACGACTGTGTATGTATGGTAGGTGGTCATATTATTCTGATACGACTGTGTATGTATGGTAGGTGGTCATATTATTCTGATACGACTCTGTATGTATGGTAGGTGGTCATATTATTCTGATACGACTGTGTATGTATGGTAGGTGGTCATATTATTTTGATACCACTGTGTATATTTTCAATAATAAAGTCCTCATTTTTTGTTCTCCTTTAGATATATACAACTGGGCATATTAATAAAAATAACTCGACTAAATATTTCTATCGTGAAACATTGATTTGTTTTTTGGCCGCCCACCCCCTAGAAATTCTTTTATCCGCCCGCAGAAAAAATTCCTGCCCACAGCCTTGATGTAAAGTCGATATAAAGTTTGAAATACAGTAATATTTGCTCAGTATTTAGAGTTACGAAAGATCTGAATATTTAAATAATGGAAATTTGTCTAAGAAGTTAATTTGAAATTTAAATAGAAAGTATTACTTGTAACCATTTTATAGAATGCGTCATTTTTTGATGTATGCGAAAAAATTATTTGAATATTCTTCAATTCTATATGTTTCTTAAGACGAATTGCTGTTGTTAAATGTTGCGACTATCATAATTTTTAAATATTGAACAAATCAGAGTTTGGTATTTGGGTGGAAGCAAGGAGCTTTCAGAATGCCAGTAAAGGATAGTAGAGGGTAACAAATGTTAAATTCGTGATTGTAAGTGACTGTTTTTCGTGTTGTTGCATGCTTAGCTACTGATCTAAGGGAACTGGGTTCAAGCTCCGGGTAAGGATATGTGTTGTTGTACTGCTGAGGTCCCGCCATCCTCACAGACCTCCTATTATGACTTATTCTGACAGGCTCCTGTCACACCTCTATGGCAGGCAGCTGTTGAGGAAATTTTTTTTCATTTTTGTTTTCGTTTTTACATTGTATGCTTGTTTTTCATGACACGTGTCATTTCATCACATTTATTTTTAAAATTTTAGTTCCGTCGTTGAGCGTGATTGTCCAATTTTCATAGGGCGGGGGTGGCTCAGTCGGTAGCGCGCCAGGCTCGTAATCTGTAGTTCCCAGGTTCGAGTCTCAGCTGGGTCAGCGTTGAGATTTATCTCCGCAAAATTCCCCGCCCTGCCTACGGTCAGTAGGGGACACCGATGGGCTTGGAAAGGCCGCCGTCCGTCGGATGGGACGTTAAGCCGTGGCCCCGTGTGCGGGAGAGCCATACCCTGTGCACGTTAAAGAACACGCTGGATGGCCTTGATGGGAGGCTACCATCTGTCTCCCAACAGCTGTTCCAGTGGGTCCCCTCCCCCAACCTTCTCTGAGCCTTCGGGGTCCATGTGACCTGGCCATTTAGCCCATGGTGTGCAAAAAAGTGCCGCTCAGAGGTAAAACAACCCAATCCAATTTTCATTTTATTAGTTTCTAGCAAGACTAGGGAAATGAAATATTTTAATATCTCTTTCAACGAAAAAACCTGTTTCTGGGTTTTATCATGTTAGAGAGTTGAAATAAATTTTGAAGTTCCTCTGCCTTAATTTTTATTTTTGGTATTCGTGTAGAAAGAAAGAATATTTACAAAATGGCCGTTGGATGATTACGAGTTTCCTTAATTAATGACCAAACTTTTTTATCGTCTGAAATCCCACAGAATGAAAACCCACTGTAAAATGATTTTGTTTTGTAAAGCAACATTTTTATTTTGGTATTATAAAGTGTCTAACAAAATTTATGGAATGCTACTTTTAACACGATCTTGCAAAATGGACGTAGATGTTTTTCGTCTGTAGTATTTTATCATAAAACTGTTTTAGAACAGGGGTGGCCAACCTAAACTTAACGAAGAGCCAATAGGAAACCAAAAAAAATAGTTATTTTCTTAAACAGACGCAGGAAAAAGTCTTCTTAAAAGCGAAAACATACATTTCTAATAAGTTGGGTTGGGTTGTTTTACCTCTGAGCGGCACTTTTTTGCACACCATGGGCAAAATGGCCAGGTCACATGGACCCCAAAGGCTCAGAGAAGGTTGGGGGAGGGGACCCACTGGAATAGCTGTTGGGAGACAGATGGTAGCCCCCGTCAGGGCCATCCAGTGTGTTCTTTAACGTGCACAGGGTATGGCTCTCCCGCACACGGGGCCACGGCTTAACGTCCCATCCGACGGACGGCGGTCTTTCCAACCCATCGGTGTCCCCTACTGACCGTGGGCAGGGCGGAGAATTTTGCGGAGATAAATCTCAATGCTGACCCAGCTGGGACTCGAACCTGGGAACTACAGATTACGAGCCTGAATCGCTACCGACTGAGCCACCCCCACCCCCTTTCTAATAAGCAATTATTTGAAAAAAAAAAAAGACTATACAGGGTGAATCTGAAAAAGTGGGCAAAACTTTACGGGGTGGTAGAACGCAGCTATACGAGCAATATTCGTCATAGAAAGTATGGGCGGAACGCAAACGGCGAGCCGCTAGGTGGCGTTGGAAATGGTATAAAAGGGTCGGTCCTCGCACCCAACGGCATTTCTACCGTGGATTGCCGAGAGGATGGCTGGTTATACTAACCACGAAATGGCTTTTGAGTTAATAAAATGACATTCCTGTTAATAAAATGCTTTCTGAAGTATCTCCTCTCCTTCTTGTGTTCATTCTTTAATTGTGACAGTAGAAAACTATCTTTTAACTTCTCACCGCTTGCGTTCCGACCATACATTCTATGACGAATATTGCTCGTATAGCTGCGTTCTACCACCCCGTAAAGTTTTGCCCACTTTTTCAGATTCACCCTGTATTTCTAAGGAGTCAATTGATGAAAAAAAAATAATTGCCAAAATCATATAGTTACACACATAAACACACTTAATCAAAAGCATTGGAAGAAATAGATCAGATTCAGTATATTGATGATTCGTTCTACGAACCATCAGTTCTTTTGCAACGAACCGCAGATTTCTGCAAACTATATTAAATCCTAGTGACATTTCTACTATCCTATTAAGGTTCGAGTCCCAGCTGGGTCAGCGTTGAGATTTATCTCCGCAAAATTCCCTGCCCTGCCCACGGTCAGTAGGGGACACCGATGGGCTTGGAAAGGCTGCCGTCCGTCGGATGGGACGTTATGCCGTGGCCCCGTGTGCGGGAGAACCATACCCTGTGTACGTTAAAGAACACGCTGGATGGCCTTGACGGGAGGCTACCATCTGTCTCCCAACAGCTGTTCCAGTGAGTCCCCTCCCCCAACCTTCTCTGAGCCTTTGGGGTCCATGTGACCTGGCCATTTAGCCCATGGTGTGCAAAAAAGTGCCGCTCAGAGGTAAAACAACCCAGAACAACCCACAACTATCCCATTATGTTTTAAACTCATACTTGATTTGTGGCTGAAACGTAGTTTTATCTACAGATATAGTTATGTTTCTATTTTCCATTGCAACTGGAAGAACTTTTTCTCTCCCCACCACAATTTTTATTGAATCACAATTTTTATTGAAATCTTCAATCCAACCTAAAGTATATCTATATACTGCATTCAACCTAAAGTATATCTATATACTTTAGTCCATCAAATGTGTGTAGATGTTTAATTTATTATATAATTTTACTATTATACTTTTGTTTGCAACTTTACAGCCTTAAAAGCTTGGGTCAGAAATATTTTTACTGAACACCCCAGAGATGAGTAATGTATATAAATGAATAAATAAATAAATGGAGCCGAGTGTTGGCGCCAAGCTTATTTTAGAAGTTATATAGCTTCAAATTTAGCCTCTTATTGACATAGTATTTGCATTCTCTGATTATTTTCTTGTCTAGAAGAGTAACTTTTACTATAACTCTTCAAAATAGACATTTCTAACTAAGAACAACTCAACCTCTTTGACATTAAGGAGACTGGTGTCAGCTTCCCTGAACATTGCTGCATAATTGCTAATAGACGTAACAAAGAGACAACACATTTAGCCATAAAAAATAAAACGCGGAATAAATACGTCTTTAGCCTGCTTCATTATTCAAAAGCGAAAATCGCTTTAAAGTAATTGACTTCTAACCCACTTGGCAGTACAAATCCTATAATCTATCCCTTATCTTGTTTCAGATAGAAATTGAAATAAAAACTTTTGAATGAACTGACGTTAGCGAACGCTTTGGAACTTTTGGCGCAGTCCGATATGGTTCTCGGTTTAAATGTGCTGCATTAATGTTTCTGGGGGAGTGAAAAACAGTGTAAATGACCCAGTGACAGAATATTACCTTATCTGTGTCTCTCTCGTTCAGCACAGAATGGAGGAGTGACATTAGCTAGTACGATAGCAAGATTTTAGTGCCTCATTCTCTGCTTTATAGGTTCGTCGCATTAATTACTTTAACGTACAACGATGTTTAATTTTAATTACATTTTCTTTGTTTTTTCCTTTCTTGTTTTTTAGTGCCTCGATGTTGTGTTGTCATTCATGTCGTTTTGAGTCAAGATAAACTGAGCTTTTGGTTTTGGACGAAAAGACTTCTGGTTCAACAAGAATTGCTCTCAGCAAATAGGAGAGAAAGAATAAGATCTGCCGAGGAAATAAATTTAACGTAAAAATAAATATTGAAATTTTAGAAAAAAAAACGCTTTATAAAATGAGCATAAAATGCAAAATATTTAAAACTAAATCTTCTTATTTTTGCTCTAAATATAAGGAGTTTCCAATGATTAAATCGCTTATTCAATATTAAATTCAAAGAAGGTTCCAGAATAGGGAAAGAAAAGTTTGGCTTTTTTTCTTCCTTTGAGATGAAAATGGTTTGAATAAGACATTTAACCATTCAAAATTTTTATTGTTATTTTGAATACTTTAGAGAAGACAATGGCGTGTGGAGTGCAAACATCCAGGGGGGGAATAATGCATGTAGAGAGACAGCAGCAAACGAATACACTACATCACAGAACGCAAATGAATAAACTTCATTAGAGATTGAAAACGAATACACTACATCACAGAACGCAAATGAATAAACTTCATTAGAGATTGAAAACGAATACTCTACATCTAGGAATGCAAAGTATGCAAATGAATAAATTCCATGAAAGTTTGCAAACGAATACACTATATCAAAGAATGCAAACCAATGCACTACATCAAAGAATGCAAAATATGCAAATGAATAAACTCCACGAAAGACTGAAAACCAATACATTACATCTAGTAATGTAAAATATGCAAATGAATAAATTCCATAAAAGATTGCAAACGAATACACTGCATCAAAGAATGCAAACGAATACATTCATCAAAGAATGCAAACTAATACATTCATCAAAGAATGCAAACGAATACGCCATCAAAGTATGCGAAGTATGCAAATGAATAAATTCCGTGAAAGATTGCAAACCAATACATTACATCTAAGAATACAAAGTATGCAAATGAATAAACTCCATGGAAAATTACAAACGAATACACTACATCAAAGTATGAAAATGAATACATTGCATCAAAATAATTTTTTCCAAAGAATATAGTAAATTAAAGAATTTAAATGAATACACTGCAAAGAATGCAAATGAATAAACTCCATGAAAACGTGCAAATAAATGTAGAATATCAGATGTCTGAAAACGATTTCATTGTAGTCACTTCATCATTCGCGTCTCACTCTTTATAAAATCTCTAACTCACGATTTTTTCCTGTGACATTATTTCACAACACGACGATAAATACAGTTAATTACAATAGCATTGAAACTTATTCGAAACGCCATAACTGATTTAAGCAATAGTTACATAGTTTCGAAGCCACAACTTTCAGACATGGACGGCTTCGAAAGTTACTCTCGTTCCTTGAGTTACTGGGAAACGGCAGAAATGCCTCTCATCTGCGGGAGCGTTATCTGCACATGCATCACAAAATGCGGAAAACTGCTGATTGATCAGTCTTATCGCTCCGTCTCCGCCACACAACGCAGATTCACGCATTATGCAGAATCTCATGCTGAGATAGAATCGAGCATTACACGCGAATGGACCAGCGCCTAACTTTCTAACAACAACTAATCGTGGCTTTCTACGAGACTATAATTCCAGATTAACTTGGTTGTGTCGAGTTCCATATCACATAATTTATTCATGGGGATTCGTTACTACCATTTCACATCCTTTTCAGATTCGCATTTCGCTGGTGTAAATGATATACAGACAATATACATAAATATATCAGAGAATATACTTTTAAGTCTCATTTCTAAAAGCTGGAAATGTTCCTGGAGAAAAGAAGTATCCTAAAAACGTTTCTTATACGTGTTCGCAGAGTGGCACTTTTAAAGTGTTTATTTTTTAAATGAGATAATGTTTTCATTTCGTCGCCTGTATGTCCGTTTGTGTGTGGATATTCAACTTCTTTGTTTTCAGAGATAACTTAAAAATTATTTTTGGGTTGGATAAGTATTGATTAAGGTCTTATCTGGGGGGAAGAGGCCATGTGCACCACCCCCTCTTTCAGAATGCTAGTAAGGGTAATAGAGGAAACAAATTATGAAACTTATTTATATTTCAAGCATTTTTCAAGAAACTTTTTAAACGCCTCTCAAACGGAGTGGGAAAGGTTATACTACATTAGAAATCCAGTCTCTTGCCTCAAAGTTTACCTTTCTCCGTCAAGATTGTGTTTCTTGCCAATCCTTCACATTTTCCCGGCAAGATTATGTTTCTTTCCCCTCTCCCTCCTTTGCATTTTTTCATCAAGATTGTGTTTTTTCCCCTCCCGCTGCTTTACATTTTCCCGGCAAGATTATGTTTCTTATAATACACGCACTAATACACAGATAAGGTTATAATTCGTCGTGTTGTAAAAAAAATGCCATTTTTTCATCAAGATTGTGTTTCTTACCCCTCCTTTACATTTTCCCGACAAGATTATGTTTCTTGTCCCTCCCCCTCCTTTGCATTTTTTCATCAAGATTGTGTTTCTTGCCCCTCCCCCTCCTTCACATTTTCCCGACAAGATTATGTTTCTTGCCCCTCCCCCGCCTTTGCATTTTTTCATCAAGATTGTGTTTCTTGCCCCTCTCCCTTCTTTACAATTTCCCTACAAGATTGTTTCTTGCCCCCTCCCCCTCCTTTGCATTTTTCATCAAGATTGTGTTTCTTGCCCCTCCCCCTCCTTTGCATTTTTTCATCAAGATTGTGTTTCTTGCCCCTCTCCCTTCTTTACAATTTCCCTACAAGATTGTTTCTTGCCCCCTCCCCCTCCTTTGCATTTTTCATCAAGATTGTGTTTCTTGCCCCTCCCCCTCCTTTGCATTTTTTCATCAAGATTGTGTTTCTTGCCCCTCTCCCTTCTTTACAATTTCCCTACAAGATTGTTTCTTGCCCCCTCCCCCTCCTTTGCATTTTTCATCAAGATTGTGTTTCTTGCCCCTCCCCCTCCTTTGCATTTTTTCATCAAGATTGTGTTTCTTGCCCCTCTCCCTTCTTTACAATTTCCCTACAAGATTGTTTCTTGCCCCCTCCCCCTCCTTTGCATTTTTCATCAAGATTGTGTTTCTTGCCCCTCCCCCTCCTTTGCATTTTTTCATCAAGATTGTGTTTCTTGCCCCTCTCCCTTCTTTACAATTTCCCTACAAGATTGTTTCTTGCCCCCTCCCCCTCCTTTGCATTTTTCATTAAGATTGTGTTTCTTGCCCCTCTCCCTCCTTTGCATTTTTTCATCAAGATTGTGTTTCTTGCCCCTCTCCCTTCTTTACAATTTCCCTACAAGATTGTTTCTTGCCCCCTCCCCCTCCTTTGCATTTTTCATCAAGATTGTGTTTCTTGCCCCTCCCCCTCCTTTGCATTTTTTCATCAAGATTGTGTTTCTTGCCCCTCTCCCTTCTTTACAATTTCCCTACAAGATTGTTTCTTGCCCCCTCCCCCTCCTTTGCATTTTTCATCAAGATTGTGTTTCTTGCCCCTCCCCCTCCTTTGCATTTTTTCATCAAGATTGTGTTTCTTGCCCCTCTCCCTTCTTTACAATTTCCCTACAAGATTGTTTCTTGCCCCCTCCCCCTCCTTTGCATTTTTCATCAAGATTGTGTTTCTTGCCCCTCCCCCTCCTTTGCATTTTTTCATCAAGATTGTGTTTCTTGCCCCTCTCCCTTCTTTACAATTTCCCTACAAGATTGTTTCTTGCCCCCTCCCCCTCCTTTGCATTTTTCATCAAGATTGTGTTTCTTGCCCCTCCCCCTCCTTTGCATTTTTTCATCAAGATTGTGTTTCTTGCCCCTCTCCCTTCTTTACAATTTCCCTACAAGATTGTTTCTTGCCCCCTCCCCCTCCTTTGCATTTTTTCATCAAGATTGTGTTTCTTGCCCCTCTCCCTTCTTTACAATTTCCCTACAAGATTGTTTCTTGCCCCCTCCCCCTCCTTTGCATTTTTCATCAAGATTGTTTCTTGCCCCTCCCCCTCCTTTGCATTTTTTCATCAAGATTGTGTTTCTTGCCCCTCTCCCTTCTTTACAATTTCCCTACAAGATTGTTTCTTGCCCCCTCCCCCTCCTTTGCATTTTTCATCAAGATTGTGTTTCTTGCCCCTCCCCCTCCTTTGCATTTTTTCATCAAGATTGTGTTTCTTGCCCCTCTCCCTTCTTTACAATTTCCCTACAAGATTGTTTCTTGCCCCCTCCCCCTCCTTTGCATTTTTCATCAAGATTGTGTTTCTTGCCCCTCCCCCGCCTTTGCATTTTTTCATCAAGATTGTGTTTCTTGCCCCTCTCCCTTCTTTACAATTTCCCTACAAGATTGTTTCTTGCCCCCTCCCCCTCCTTTGCATTTTTCATCAAGATTGTGTTTCTTGCCCCTCCCCCGCCTTTGCATTTTTTCATCAAGATTGTGTTTCTTGCCCCTCTCCCTTCTTTACAATTTCCCTACAAGATTGTTTCTTGCCCCCTCCCCCTCCTTTGCATTTTTCATCAAGATTGTGTTTCTTGCCCCTCCCCCTCCTTTGCATTTTTTCATCAAGATTGTGTTTCTTGCCCCTCTCCCTTCTTTACAATTTCCCTACAAGATTGTTTCTTGCCCCCTCCCCCTCCTTTGCATTTTTCATCAAGATTGTGTTTCTTGCCCCTCCCCCTCCTTTGCATTTTTTCATCAAGATTGTGTTTCTTGCCCCTCTCCCTTCTTTACAATTTCCCTACAAGATTGTTTCTTGACCCTCCCCCTCCTTTGCATTTTCCCTGCAAGATTGTTTCTTGCCCCTCCTCCTCCTTTACATTTTCCCTGCAAGATTGTTTCTTGCCCCCTCTCCCTTCTTTACAATTTCCCTACAAGATTGTTTCTTGCCCCTCTCCCTCCTTTGCATTTTTTCATCAAGTTTGTTTCTTGCCCCTCCCTTCACATTTTCCCGACAAGATTATGTTTCTTGACCCTCCCCCTCTGCATTTTGCCACCACGATTGTGTTTCTTGCCCCTCAGTCACATTTTCCAGACAAGATTATGTTTCTTGCCCCTCCCCTCCTTTGCATTTTTTCATCAAGATTGTGTTTCTCTCCTCCTCCTTTACATTTTTCCGGTTAATTGTGTTTCTTGCTCTCCCCAACCCCCAATTCCTTTACATTTTTCCGGTTAATTGTGTTTCTTGCTCTCCCCAACCCCCAATTCCTTTACATTTTTCCAGTTAATTGAGTTTCTTGCTCTCCCCAACCCCCAATTCCTTTACATTTTTCCGGTTAATTGTGTTTCTTGCTCTCCCCAACCCCCAATTCCTTTACATTTTTCCGGTTAATTGTGTTTCTTGCTCTCCCCAACCCCCAATTCCTTTACATTTTTCCGGTTAATTGTGTTTCTTGCTCTCCCCAACCCCCAATTCCTTTACATTTTTCCTGCTCGATTGTGTTTCTTGCCCCCCACCCTCAATTTTTTTCTAGGTCTGGGCCTGGTATTGATGAACTATTACGATTTGCACTTTCGGAATTTGAAATAGCTATAATTCCACCCTCTAACGGTGAAAAATTTGAAAATGGGATAATTTTGAACGAAAATTTCAAGCGGTGTAATTGTGTCAGAAATTTGAAATCTTGGTGGTGAAATGAGAAGGTCACGAAGTTGGCATTGGCAACAATAATTTTCACTCTTAGGGGAGGGGGGGGGAACAGTCTTTTTGTTTAAGAGAAAATATTTTTCTTTTTAGAGATAAATTAATATATATATTTTGGATTATATAGGTATTGATGAAATATTACGATTCACATATGTCTTTTCATCCACAGGGGGATAGTAAACCGTAACTTTTCGTTTTAAGATATTAATGAAAGATTATTTTGGTATTGAATAGGTACTAAACAAATAGGACGATTCATACTTCCAAATTCTTCAAAAAGCTTTATTTGCATCGCCGGTGGTTACTAAATGTAGAAAATGTAAAACTTGAAGAATTATTGCAAATGATATATTTATGCTAGGAATTAGAAATTCTGATGGTAGAATATGCTGATCAAGAACAGATACCCAGATAACTTACTAATAGAAGTATATAATTTATTTGTGTGTGTGTTTTTTTTTTGAGGGGCGACGTTGGCTCAGTCGGTTTGCGCCAGGCTCATAATCTGCAGTTCCCAGATACGAGTCTCACCTTGGCCAGCATTTAGATTTATCTCTCCAAAATTCTCTGCCCTCGGTCATTAGCAACACTGATGGGCTTGGAAAGGCTCCCGTCCGTCGGATGGGATGTTAACCAGTGGTACTATATAGAATGCACGTTAAAAACACGCTGAATGACCTTGACGGGAGGATACCGTCTGTCTCTCAAAGTCTGTCCAGTGGGTCTCCTCCCCCAACCTTCTCTGAGCCCTCGGGTTCTTTGTAACCTGGCCATTTAACCCATCACGTGCATAAAAGTGACGTTTATAATTATTTTTCAGTTATTAAATTTTTATTAATTATAATTTTACCGGTAGTTTTTTATTTTAAAAAAAGTTAATACTGAATTTTAAAATTTTTAGAATTATTTTAATATAGTAAAAAATTAATAATTTTATTTCATATGCAGTGACTGATATGTCCCTTAACCTTAGGGGATGAAAAAACGCAACCTTTTCATTTTAAGGGATAAAAAATTCTTTTTGCCTTATATAGAGCATATATTACTATTTACATTTTCCATTCGCTCATTAGTACAAAATTTTGAAAGCAAAAAACTTTGTTTTCTTTGAAAGCGAGGGGCGGGGGTGGCTCAGTCGGTAGCGCGCCAGGCTCGTAATCTGTAGTTCCCAGGTTCGAGTCCCAGCTGGGTCAGCGTTGAGATTTATCTCCGCAAAATTCCCCGCCCTGCCCACGTCAGTAGGGGACACCGATGGGCTTGGAAAGGCCGCCGTCCGTCGGATGGGACGTTAAGCCGTGGCCCCGTGTAAGGGAGAGCCATACCCTGTGCACGTTAAAGAACACGCTGGATGGCCTTGACGGGAGGCTACCATCTGTCTCCCAACAGCTGTTCCAGTGGGTCCCCTCCCCCAACCTTCTCTGAGCCTTCGGGGTCCTTGTGACCTGGCCATTTAGTCCATGGTGTGCAAAAAAGTGCCGCTCAGAGGTAAAACAACCCAACCCAACTTTGAAAGCGAGCACTCCATATTCTTCTAGTCGAAGCAGGCTTATCCAACACACTGCCCAGCTGATGGATATTTCGTTTTGTCTTTTGGGTCATCGATTTCCAGCGTTATTTACGACCAGAAACTGACACTACAAAATAGTATATTATATATACATGATTCTCGATGTGGGTCAATAATTAACATGTGGCACATTGTGGCAAAAAGATTTGTCAACCCTGTTTTAAACGCTAAAATTGAAGGTTTCTAATTTTGCTGAATGTTTCGTTATTTCTTGTATATGAGAGCATCTGTTATGAAAGACAACCTTTGAATGGTTTCAAGGGTTGTTTTTGTATACTAATAAATTAATTCTTTGTGCAGGGCCGTAACAGATTTTTACGCTATACTTATGTTCTGCTAATACAAAACCAAATTGCAAGATATCTCGAAGAATAATACCTAACACTGAACGACTCTGACAAAAGAAATCGACGACTTCAAAATGAAAACTTAAAATGACGACTTCAAAAAAGCAAACTTTGAAAATGAGGACTTCAAAAGAACAAACTTAGAAAATGACGACTGCAAAAAGCGAAAATTTTGAAAATGACGACTCCAAAACTGAAACTTTTAAAAAATGACGACCTCAAAATGAAAACTTTGGAAATGACGACCTCAAAGTGAAAAGTTTGAAAATGATGACTTCATTACAAGGAAACTTGGAAAATGACGACTTCAAAGGGAAAATTTTTTAAATGACGGTTTCAAACGAAAACTATGAAAAATGACAACCTCAAAATGAAAACTTTGGAAATAACGACTTCGAAATCAAAACGTTTGAAAGAGACGATTTCACGAATTAGTGTACAATAACCACTCAACAGTTTTTTTTTCCTCTGAGCGGTAATTTTGCACAGAGGACGGGCTGATTGGCCAGGTCACAAATACCCAAGGTTTAGAGTAGGACAGAGGGTATAATAGACAGCTGTTAAGAGACAGATGACTCCTACCTCAAGGACATCCAGCGTATTCTTTAAGATCCACAAGGTATGTCTCTCCTGCATAGGAGTCACAATACAACGTCTCATCAAACAGACGGTGGCCTTTCCAAGCTCATTGACGTCTTCTTTCTCTCCGAGAGCAGAAAGGGATTTAACGGAAAAAACCTCAACTGAGGAGCAACGGAGTTTAAGTCTGAGAATATCAAAGTACGAATGTGCTGTACTGCTGACTAAGACGACCTCACTTCGTTCAATCAGTAATTATCTCAGTGGTCGAGTGGTTAGTGTACTCTACCATAGACAGGGTTGGGTTGTTTTATCTCTGAGCGGCACTTTTTTGCACACCATGGGCTAAATGGCCAGGTCACAAAGAATCCAAAGGCTCAGAGAAGGTTGGGGGAAGGGACCCACTGGAACAACTGTTGGGAGACAGATGGTAGCCTCCCGTCAAGGCCTCCAGCGTGTTCTTTAAAGTTCACAGGGTATGGCTCTCCCGCAGACGGTGCCACGGCTTAAAGTCCTATCCTACGGACGAGGTCTTTCCAAGCCCATCGGTGTCCCCTACTGACCATGGACAGGGTGGGGAGTTTTGCGGAGATAAATCTCAACGCTGGTCAAGCTGGGACTCGAGCCTGAAAACTACAGATTGCGAACGTGGCGCGGTACCGACAGAGGCACCCCGCCCGATATCAGAATGTATTTCTTATGAGAAATAATTAAATAATATACGTTGTTTCATCTCCTTCTGTTTAGAAATTAGAGAAAAGAGTTTCCAATATATATCCGTTTTGACATTATCAAAAGGATGATGTAATATATTTCTACATTCGGTTTTGTCAAATGAAAGCATTGCAGCCCTCGTAGAACTCTCGCAAAATAAATTTTTTGCATTAAAATTGTGAAAAAGAATTCAGACAGTATTTTTTTATTCCTTAAATTGAGTAAAAAGATTTCTGTGATGCGTTACGTTCTGAAATTCAGTAAAAATATAAAGGAACTTTATTGCTTTTGATTCGTGTGTTCCTAAATATTCTCAAAAACCTGTTCTTAACTGTATCAAAGTTTATTTTAACATTTTAATATTTCGCAACTAACGATTGTTTTGTTTCTGAAAAAGCAGAATGGATAGCTTTAGACAGAATAACGTTTAAATATGTTTAATTGGGAAGGGGGGGCGGGGGGGGGGGCTCAGTCGTTAGCGCGCCAGGCTCGTAATCTGTAGTTCCCAGGTTCGAGTCCCAACTGGGTCAGCGTTGAGATTTATCTCCGCAAAACTCCCCGCCCTGCCCACGGTCAGTAGGGGACACCGATGGGCTTGGAAAGGCCACCGTCCGTCGGATGGGACGTTAAGCCGTGGCCCCCCTGTGTGGGAGAGTCATACCCTGTGCACGTTAAAGAACACGCTGGATGGCCTTGACGGGAGGCTACCATCTGTCTCCTAACAGCTGTTCCAGTGGGTCCCCTCCCCCAACCTTCTCTGAGCCTTCGGGGTCCTTGTGACCTGGCCATTTAGACCATGGTGTGCAAAATAGTGCCGCTCAGAGGTAAAACAACACAACCCAAATTAATTGGAAAGAAATTAAAAAATAAAGGGAGCTATGTAAACAACAAATGTTCTGGATTCAAATACACTATTCGACGAAGCTTAAAAAACAAAGCTCTATTTTGGAAATGACATTATTTTTTTTTAATTTCGTTCTGCTTTTGGGTTGAAGGGTATGAATTCATTGGGTAAAATTTGGGTTGAGTAGCTTGAAAGCACTGCATAAAAATTGCAAAACAAGCTTAGAATACTTGGAAATGCATAAAACAACTGAATTTTAAATAAACCGGTTCTATAGTAATCAGTTTCAATTAAAAGTGCAGGACAGCTGTGGGCTAATTGTATATATTGAGCTATCTTGTGTTTATTCAGCATTTACGGTGAATAGAATGTAAGAAACTAAGAAAAAAAATATGCAATAAAAGAACTTACGATAATATAATTTTATTACAATTAGACTTTTTGAAACAACAGTAAAGAAACAGAACCATATATTAGTTTGGCCTATTTCATCTGGTTGTCAGTATATTACTGTTTATTATTTAAAACTAGTAAAACAAAGCTTGTGAGAACAAATAAATGGTAATACCTAAACCTAACTGTTCATGGTTTTTAAAATAATTCAACTTTCAGTATTTATATTCGTCTGCATATTTACAAATGAGTTCTATTGGAGTAATAAATTTAAAACAGTCTCAAAATTGTGGCAATAATACTTTTGTAATTTCTTTACTTTTAGTTTATGGTTGTGACGTCCAACGTAATTTTTAAGCAAATAAGCTTGTCTGCTTTTTTTTTCTCCTTCAAAATGTAAGGAGGATAATGATATTTAAAGAATTATATTGATAATTATTCTGAAAGTTAACGTTAAAACCCAAAAAAAGACACAAAAATAATATTAACTCATCTAGGGTTCTGTAAAGTTTTAAAAATCAGCAAAGTATTCATTTATTTGCCAACATTTGGAAAATGCTGCACTTGCTTTGTCTGCCATTATTTGAAATAATACTGAAGTACACAATTTTTGCCTTCCGAACTTTAGAGAAATATTGCGATACATATGTTTTGTCTGTCAACATTTAGAAGAACAACCGCAGAACACTTTTTTCGGCTACTAATACCTGGAGGAACACCGCAATACAATTGCTTCACCTGCTAATGTTTGGAACCAACCTTCTTTTGTGAGTGCGCTTGGCTAATGGTCTAAGGGACCTGGGTTCGAGCCCCGGGTAAGGCATGGCTGTTTGTGTCGTTTTTCTGCTGAGGGCATGCCATCCTCTCAGACCTTCTACTATAGCATATAAACTGACAGGCTTCTGTCAAACCTCTGTGGCAAGCAGCTGCTTGATGGGGTATTTATTTTTATTTTTTTACAATCCTAACGACACGTAACGCTTGACCAGACTGCCCCCTCACCAATCCTTCTGCTTACGTAGCATTTTCCTTTTTGTAAAAATCTTCACTTTTATGCAGTAATCAGAAGAGTGAGTGTTACGGCAATAATAGTGTGTAGTTATAAGTGACAACCTTTTTTAAAAAATTCGTTTTTGGTATCCGAAAACAGGAAAAAAAATGGCTGATTTCAGAAATAATACAGCATTTTAACATTGCGTATGCCACTCTGAACCCACCCTCTCTCTTTTCCCAACGTAACGCAAAGTAATAATCAGTAACCTTCGTTACCGACTCTAGGCATTGCGTTATTAATGGACTACCATTTAATCAATGGTTTATATTGAGGTAATTTCCGTTGGGTTGTTCTTACTTCTGAGCGGCACTGTTTTGTACACAAAGGGCTAAACGGCCAGGTTACAAAGACTCCCAACGGCTCAGGAAAACTTGAGGGGGAGAAGATCCCTTGGACAGCTGTTAAATGACAAGTGATATCTTCACGTCAAGGTCATCAAAAGGGTTCTTTAACGTGCACAGGGTATAGCTCTTCTGCATACAGAGAGATGGCTTTATGTCACATCCGACGGATGGCGGCTTTTCCAAGTCCATCATTGTTCCCTCTCTAACCGAAGGCAGGGTTGAGTTTAGCGGAGGTACAGCCGCTCAAAAAAATATCCGAACACCATGGTTGATTACAGAATTTAGAAAAAAATATCCGAACACCATGGTTGATTACAGAATTCAGTAAAAATATCCGAACACCATGGTTGTTTACAGAATTCAGAAATATATCCGAACACCATGGTTGATTACAGAATTCAGAAAAAATATCCGAACACCATGGTTGATTACAGAATTCAGAAAAAATATCTGGCAATGATTTTTTTAGGAATTTGTGATCTGGCAACCTTCCAGTACACGAAGGTTGCCAGATCACTAATTTCTGAAAAAATCGTTGCCAGATATTTTTTCTAAATTCTGTAATCAGCCACGGTGTTCGGATATTTTTTGGAGAGACTGTAAATTTCAACGCTGGAACAGGTGGGACTCGAACCTGGGAACGATAGATTTCGAGTCTTGTGCTCTACCGATTAAGCCAACCCTCGTCCCACTTATATTAAACATTGCAGTGAATTACAGTTTCGTTAACCATTTCTTGATCTTCGGCCACGGAAACGTTGGTCAGCAGTTTCACTGCCATTTTCAGAAAATGCAACGCACAGTGCCATTGCATTGATATGGAGAAAAGACTTTGGCCATCAATGCTAACAATTTCTAGAAAACGCCAAGAGACTTATAACAAAATTTCTTCCTGATACCAATTCATCTCGTGAACGGTTTATTGCAGTAATTTGGGCAAGAAGACTGGGAAAGAAAAAAGCAATTTTTGAATCACCAAAATAAGGTTCTTTACATTGATGAAGATGATGAAATTCCAGGACGATCAGAACAAATTTCTGTAAAATTCCAACTAGTAGGGGGAGAGGCCTCTTTTATACCACCCTCCTCTCCGTGAATATTAAACTAAAGAGTACAGTCGCTCAAAAAAGTATCCGAACATTATGGTTGATAACAGAATTCAGAAAAAATATCTGACAACGATTGTTTTTAGAAATTAGTGATCTGGCAACCTTCGTGTCACGTGACACCACTTTAAAAGATTTCCTGCCTCCTTGAGGTCATTGTTCTGATTTTCAATAGTTTGTTTCCTCTATCGGTTTCACTGTCTTCTGGAATGCTACCGTTTTTGGATTCGTTTACCAAAAGAAAAAAGTTCAGAAATGATGTTTCAGAGTTATGAGGAAAATATGAAGTAGAAGTCTTAGCCGCTGATGGTATGGTGGTTAGTATAATTGGTATGTTTCCAGGCGACCTGCGTTCGGTTCCCACTCACAGCAAAAACTAATTTTTTTTTCCAGATTATTATTTCATGAGTTCCATGTCTACAGGACATATCCTGTGATTCTTCAGTAATGAATTATGAATTGGAAAATTGATGCAAATGATTTAAATGCGCATATAAAAGGGGCCAAGTGCTTGAGTACTTATCAAAGAAACCCGGGTTCCAGCCACTGATAAGGTACAAGTGCTTGAGTACTTATCAAAGAAACCCGGGTTCCAGCCACTGATTAAGGTATGGATGTTTCTTCCCTTTTGTTATCGTTCGGCTGATATGATTTAGCCCTTTGTGGCCATTAAAGTGCAGTTCGGAGGTAAAACAACCCAACTCAGGAAAGTCAAACCCTATGCACGTTGATGCACATGCTGGATAAACTTGACGGGAGCTTTCATATGTTTCCTTCCCTTATGCTTCCCTCACAGACCTTCTCTATGGTATATTGCACTGAAAAGTTCCTGTCAGACCTCTGTGGCAAGTTCCTGTCAGACCTCTGCTTCAAGGGTGATTTATTTTCACTGTTCTAGTGGGGTTAGCGTGCTTGGTCGCTGATCAAAGAGACTTGGATTCGAGCCCCGGATAAGATAGGAAAGCTTCTTTTGTGTTGTGTTGGTTTGGGTTGTTTTACCTCTGAGCGGCACTTTTTTGCACACCATGGGCGAAACGGCCAGGTCACATGGACCCCGAAGGCTCAGAGAAGGTTGTGGGAGGGGACCCACTGGAACAGCTGTTGCGAGACAGATGGTAGCCTCCCGTCAAGGCCATCCAGCGTGTTCTTTAACGTGCACAGGGTATGGCTCTCCCGCACACGGGGCCACGGCTTAACGTCCCATCCGACGGACGGCGGCCTTTCCAAGCCCATCGGTGTCCCCTACTGACCGTGGGCAGGCGGGGCGGGGAATTTTGCGGAGATAAATCTCAACGCTGACCCAGCTGGGACTCGAACCTGGGACTTACAGATTACGAGCCTGGCACGCTACCGACTGAGCTACCCCCGCCCCTTTTGTGTGTTGTGTTTCTCCTAAGATTTTGCCTTCCTCACAATTACGGTGTTTAATTCTTTCAGGCTCCTGTCAGATCGGGGCGGGAGTTGACTCAGTCGGTAGCGCACCAGGCTCGTAATCTGCAGTTCCTAGGTTCGAGTCCACCTGTGATATTGTTGATATTTATCTCCGCTAAACTCCAACTCTGCCTTGATAAGAAAAGGGACACCGATAGGGTTGGAAAGGCTGTCATCCATAGGATGGGAGTAAAGTGATGGCTCCGTGTGCAGGAGAGCCATACCTTGAACACGTTAAAGAATACGCTCAATGGCCTTGACAGGACACGTGTCTCCCAGCAGCTCTACACTGGACCCATTTCCCTAACCTTCTATGAGCTATTGGGATCCTTGTGACCTGGCCATTTAGCCAATTGTGTGCAAAAAAGCACCGTTTAGAGGAAAAACAACCGAAATCCTAGGTTTGAGTCCCATTTAGGATAGAGTTGAGATTTATCTCAGCTAAATCCTCATCCTGCTCTCGGTCAGAAAGAGGGCACCGATGAATTTGGAAAGGCCACCGTCTATCGGAATGGGATGTAAAGCTGTGGTCCCGCGTGGAGGAGTGCCATAACGTGTTTTCGTTAAAGAACACTCTGGATGATCCCAGCGTGTTCTTTAACGGCATGGAGCCATTCATCTGCCTCCTAACAGCTTTCCAGTGGGTCCATTTTCCCAATCTTCTCTGAGCATTTGGGATACTTGTGACCAGACCATTTAGGCCATTGTGAACTAAAAAGTTCCTCTCACAGGTTAAACAACCCTAACAATCTTGTCAGACCTCTGTAGCAATCGGCTGTTGAAGATTAATTAATTTATCTATTAAATAAGTGCTAAAAACTTCGAAAGTTTTGGAGAAACGGAGTGGATTACTTGGCAGTGATATGAAGAAAGACGCAGTGCTAAATCCTGGAGGCAAAGGGGGACAAGTTTTCAGGAAGAAGCAAAATTGAATTCATTACCCGAAGGGTTAGGTTGTTTTACCTCTGAGCAGCACTTTTTTGCACACCATGGGCTAAATGGCCAGGTCACATGGACCCCGAAGGCTCAGAGAAGGTTGGGGGATGGGACCCACTGGAACACCTGTTGGGAGACAGATGACAGCCTCCCGTCAAGGCCATCCAGCGTGTTATTTAACGTGCACAGGTATGGCTCTCCCGCACAAGGAGCCACGGCTTAACGTCCCATCCGATGGACGGCGGCCTTTCCAAGCCCATCGGTGTCCCCTACTGATCGTGGACAGGGCGGAGAATTTTGCGAAGATAAATCTCAACGCTGACCCAGCTGGGTCGAACTTGTGAACTACAGATTACCCGAAGGAGTTGTTCCTGAGACAACCTGGTCATCTCGATAAGATGTTAATGTAGACATGTTCCACAAAAACATTTGCACGTGTCACATCTTTCCATCCATTTGGAAACATATGTACAGGTAGTCTCCGTTTTAAGCAAGGAATACGATTGGATTTCCGTTTTCAAGCTAGGAAGTTTTCATACAGAAATATCTGAGAGAGGATTATGTTCTAGAAGATTAGGGCATTGGACATAGCATCGTGTCAGACGATGGTAAGGAAGGTTTCATTACTTGATTTTTTTTTTAACCAATTCGTACAATACTGATAACATTTCGTGCTGAACTCCTGTTATCATTTATACATAAATTTCCCCCCCCCCAAAAAAAAAATGTATTTCACAGGTAAAAAGAAATATTCAGATATCCTGTTCTTCTCCGCAGCCCGAATCAAATAAAAAAAACTCCAAAGCTAATATAATCAAATCAAGATGACATTTTATATCAAGTTAGCTCATAACACTGCATAAAAATACAACAGTGATAAAATTCACTCTGCGTAAATGGCAAACACATACACTCCTCGGACAGTAAACGGCAGCATAAAAAAATACCAAAACGTAAAAAAGAAAACACAGCTGAGCGTAGAATATTTGAACCCAGGTGCAATCCCCACTCAAAGTTTATTCCCCCTTTCTTACCCCCCTCCCAAACGCTGGTCCACAGTAACACTGTATGTATGACTGTGTAGACATAAGTGTGTATTCTGTGTTGCTTTGCCCCTAGCCCGCAAACGTTTCTCTCGCTGTACGGCTGGCGTTACGAGCGAGTGTTCTCCTCTTAGATATCGATCACACCCAGAGCTAGTCGTACTGATTCTCTTCAGCCGCGGCCCTATCCTAGCACCACTGCTGCTGCCAGCGCTCCTCTAGCTTGTCCCACACCTGCCTCTCCCCCTCCGGCCAATGCGCTGGTCCTGCGCGCTTCTCTCTCTCTCTTTCCACCCTCCCTACAGCTTCCAGGGTATCCCCCCTACCTACATCCTTCTCTCTCTTTCCGATCGTCTCCTGCGCCGTGGATGCGCTACCGCTAGGGGTATGTGTATTGTTTGGGTGGTGTGTGCCTGCCCGCCAGTCGGTCGTTGGTCGGATTGAAGTCTAGACACGCCGATTCTCACAAAGTGTGCCTGTGATAGGAAGAGCTTGATGTTCGTCCACTACGGACAACACTCGGTCTTTTCATCGGCATCATCATCCATTCTCTATGTATGCCTCTGACTGACTTGGACTTTTGGGATCTGCCTTTGCCGTTTAGAAGGCTCTGTTCGTCGGAGCTAGTGACCATTACCACCAGCGCTATTAATTCGCGACGGACACCTTGCAGTCGGCGACGGCGGCCGCTGCCGTCGACCACCGCTCGTTCTGCCGTTTCTCTCGTGTATACCTACGGCTAGAGGGCTGCTTGTTTCCGGTTGCGGCACGGAACGGACCACAGCTTTTTGTCGTAACCACACGTCGTATAGCAGCAGAGAGCCGAGGTGTCTTTCAAGCACTGACAGACTAGAAAGTTTTCCACAATTGTGAAAAGAGAAGAAGAGAGAATATACATAAATATTTACTCTTGTGTTTATTATATGTGTCATGAGTAACGGCTAGTGATATTGTTAAGCGTCCTTGCCCTATTCTTTGAACCTGAACAAGACAATATCTACTACCACAACTTCTGAACACTTCTCATGGTAAGAGAATGTTTTAGTTGTTATTGTTATTTGATTTTTCCGCCAATAAATTCGGAAAGCCTGAAGGATAGTTAATAGAATTTGGGAAGAGTCTAGAAATAGTATTGTCAGAGATCTAAATTTTTTTTTCCTTAAGGGAAGTTTTAATGATTATTAAATACAACAAGGTTTTTTTATATGTCAGTAATATTTAAAATCGTCTATTACCCCACTAATTATAAATTTTGCGTAATTCGAGATATTTTGCTTCTTATACGAAAAAAAAATATTACAAAGTGCAATTGAAGTATTAATCTAAGGGATAACTTCTTTGACTCACTTTTGAGAAGAAAATATCATACAGAACACAATTTCTTAAATTTTTTTATTATTTATAATGAACTAGAGAAAATTCTATTAGAGAATAAACACAAAAATTATTTCTTAAACCTATTCGTAAGATCTCATAATAAAGAAAATAAATTGATTTAAGTTAAATTCATTTTAAAAAATATGTGTGTTTGACGACTTTTTACTGTTTCTGCAAAATAATTTCATTGTCAACAATTTCAACTTGTCACAGATTAGGACATCCTCATTAAATAATCCTATCATAACCAATTACATTAATTTCGCTGTCCTACTTAATAAAAAAGGGGATTAATGACATTTTAATTACTACTACACCAAAGGAAATATAAAGTTTAATAAAATAGAGAATGATGACCATGAAACTGATCAAGGCAAAAATATATATTTCCTGAACTTATATAAACTTCAAGAAATTAGTAGAAAAATAACTTTGAGATACGCAATTCACTTGCAACGTAGAAGAATCTACGAATTTCCACTAGCTCTACACCTAAAACAGCACTGTTGCATCGAAATGGGTCTTAACATCGCACATTCGGAAATTAGGGTATTAATGCAAGCCATCAATTCCTACTCACGAGCTGAAAGGATAATTGGATTCATCCTGCCTCGTTTAATAGATATCAGTCTAGATAATATTCCAAAGCAGAGTTGCTTAAATGCTTCTATAAAGTAATATTACCTCTTATATGGTGCAACGGTGAATTACACTTTTATTGTATTTCGGATAATTTTATTTTTTTATAATACACTATAAATTTTTAAAATTGCTAAATTCATTTTTATAGTTATATTTTCTTGTTCCTTATTCTATTGCATTTTTATGCACCTATATTTCGTAATTCATTACTTTCGTTAAAAATTTAGTCATCACTTAAATAAGTTATGTGTTTAAAACCTAAGGAACTATATTGCTCATCTGTTTACAATATATTTCTCATATCTTTGCAATATATCGTTCATTAGTTTAAAAATTATTACTCATCTGTATGCAATATATTGCTTATCATAATAATATATTTCTCATCTGTTTTCTATATATTGCTCATCTTTTCAATATATTCCTCATCGCTTTGCAATATATTGCTCATCTGCTTACAAACATTGTTTTTTGTTTACAATATCTTGCTCATCTTTACAATATCTTGCTCGTCTGTTTAAAATATATTGCTCTGTTTCTTGCGTAACAATATCAATTACTGTCATAATACATGTTTTGATATTTATTAAAGTGTCATCTCCAATAATAATTTATTTGATATTACTGATACTTTATTTTGAAATTTATCGCATACGAATTAAACAAAAATTACATTACCATAAAAAGACCAACTTAATAATTGATATGAAGGTATACCTGTAAATTTCAAATTACCTTGTTTATCAATGCATTATAAAACACTGCATAACAGAAAAACACAAAAATATACTGATTTATCCAAACTTGAGAAAAAAGTTCGTTGCTAAACATTTATCTTTAATTTTACTAGTCAGCTTTGAGACCTTTCCAAATCTCTAGTTATCCAAGGTCTATTGTTTAAAAATTGCTATTGAATGCAATGCATTAGCATTATCATCCTAAAAACAAGCGAATAGGTTTTTAAAATAAATTAATGTTTTCGACTCTATTCTTCTTTGCATTATTATTTTACGAAACATTTGAAATTAAACCTGTTTACGTTATTATTATTATTAGATGAAACATTTATTTACAGGTCCACGGTTTACGTTATTATTATTATATGAAATATTTGTAATCAAACAGGCTTACATTGTTATTATACTAAATATATCTAATCAAAAGAAGCGAAAGTTGATGAGTTTGGAGACAAAAATCTTGTGATATCAAAATATTTCAAATCTTTGGGTTTCGTTTCCTTTTAATCACCAAGAGAAATACGAATATATATTTGAAACGTGGTTTCAAAACTTTTGTTCACTTTTAACTCTTTCGAATTTATTAGTGTATCAGTGAATTTTCCGAATTTGTCCTCATAATTTCAAGGATGAGATTGTTCTAAATGATTCAAGGATGAGACTGTCATAGTTTCAAAGATGAGATAATTCTCATAGCTACCAGGATGAGATTGTCCTCAAAGGATCAGGGATGAGACTAGCTTCATAGTTTCAAGGATGAGATTGTCCTCAAAGTTTCAAGGTTATAAAGTTCAAAGTTCAAAGGTTCAAGGATGAGATTGTCCTCAAAGTTTCAAGGTTATAAAGTTCAAAGTTCAAAGATTCAATGATGGGACTGTTCTGATAGTTTCAAAGATGAGATCGTTCTCATAGTTTCCAGGATGAGGTTGTCCTCAAAGATTCAGGGTAGAGTCTATCTTCATAGTTTCAAGAATGAGATTTCCTTAAAGTTTCAAGGTTGAGACTGTTCTCATAGTTTCAAAGATGAGATCGTTCTCATAGTTTCCAGGATGAGAATTGTCCTCAAAGATTCAAAGATGAGACTGTTCTCATAGTTTCAAAGATGAGATCATTCTCATAGTTTCCAGGATGAGGTTGTCCTCAAAGATTCAGGGTAGAGTCTATCTTCATAGTTTCAAGGATGAGATTGTCTTCAAAGGTTCAAGGATGAGACTGTTCTCATAGTTTCAAAGATGAGATCGTTCTCATAGTTTCCAGGATTAGAGGTTGTCCTCAAAGATTCAGGGTAGAGACTAACTTCATAGAAGGATGAGACTGTCCTCAAAGGTTCAAGGATGAGACTGTTCTCATAGTTTCAAAGATGAGATAGTTTTCATAGTTTCCAGGATGAGGTTGTCCTAAAAAAATTCAACGATGATACTGCCCTTATAGTTTCAAGGTTAAGATTGAAATCAGAGAGTCAGAGATAAAACTGTCCTATAGTTTAAAAGATGAGACTTAACTCAAAATTTTACGGATGAGACTGCCCTCATATTTCCAGGATGAGGTTGTCCTAAAAATATTCAACGATGAGACTGCCCTTATAGTTTCAAGGTTAAGATTGGAATCAGAGAGTCAGAGATAAAACTGTCCTATAGTTTAAAAGATGAGACTTACCTCAAAGTTTCAAGGATGAGGCTGGCCTCGTTTTAAGGATGAGACTGGCCTCAAAGTTTAAAGGATGAGACTGACCTCAAAGTTTCAAGGATGAGACTGGCATCAAAGTTTCAAGGATGGTACTGTCCTCATAGTTTCAATGATAAAACATGTTTACTGATTTCTCATATTACATTTCCTCTCATTTTCATAATTTTTAATATTAATATATTCCTTCTTAGAACCTAAAATAACCTTAACATTTTACAATTCTTTGTGAAAATTGTGCTCCAGCACAATTTGTTCACAAAATATATTATTTAAATCTTACTTTTTTTTTAATTTTCTCTTTTTGCTAATGTTTTGTAAATAACATAATTCTTATAAGTTTTTTTATCGGGATTGATATTTTGTAACATTCTGGCTTCTTATAGACTTTCGCTACAAGCGTTACATATTTGTTAATGGTAATAATAACAATACATAAAATAATGTTAATTAAAACCCAAGTTTCGGTTTCTTTGTCAAATTTCCATGCAATTAGTTTGAATGACTATTTTCATATGAAGCCATAGTTATTTTTGAACAAAGATTTTGACCATCATTCACTAGTAATGCAAATTTATATTTGAAAACCCTAGTAACCGGCAACAAATGCAATTTCACTAATGTGTCCAATGGGTTGCATTTCGGCTGTATCAGCTTAAAATAAGAGAACTTCAAAAATCAGATATCTTCAAAGAATACATCTCTGGTATATTATACGTTATCCAGTAATTCACGAAAATACGAACCAAAAATATAAATATAATCATAGGAAATATTTTCAAAAATATAATTGTCTCCACTTCTAAATCGCTATATTAAAGCTATAATTTCGTTTAAGTGTTCAAATGCTTACTCATCATTGGTTCTGCTAAGATCGAACGATGAGAGATCACTGCCCTGATGTATTCCGACATCTTTTATGTGATCTTCGCAAATGACCGATGAACACGATCTTAATGGCCACACAAAGTGCGTGATGTGATGATGTATATTTTATTTTTGGTAAATCCAGCATGAAACAAATGTCCAGCGAACTTTTCAATCGTGTAGTTGTAGCCCATAATCTATATAAATTTTTTAGGACTATTTTTTAGATATAGACAAGCATATAGTGGCTAATGGGAGGAAGTTGCGACTTGAATGAGACAACTGAGATTAGTAAATCAACATTTAATAGTGACTTAAATGATCTGATGCTTCAGTATTTTGAAATAAGAGTATTTACCAATTGTTAAGGTGTAGAGTGCGTTTCAGAGGTTTAGTTGTGAAAAGCATATGAAATATTCAGTGAACAGCTTTTCCAGATGTTACGTGTAGGGTACTGACTGTATGTTAAAGTTTAGAATGTGTGCCAGATGTTAAGGTGTAAGGTGCAACCAGATGTTAAGATGTAAGGTGCAACCAGATGTTAAGATGTAAGGTGCTTTCCAGATGCTGAGTTGTAGAATGCATACCAAATATTTGGTGGACAGCTCTTACTAGATGTTAAGGTATAGGGTACGTACCAGATGTTAAAGTTTAGGGTGTATACTAGATGTTAAGGTGTAAGGTGCTTCCCAGATGATGAATTGCAGAGTGCATACAAAATATTACAGTGAGTAGGGCTTACCAGAGGCTGAATTGTCTTAAAAGGAATCATCCTTGCCAGACGTTGAAGTGTTGGATGCTTACCAAATGTAAGGTGTAGAGTATTTATTAGGTGTCAAGATTCAGATTTTTTACCAGATGTAAAGATATATAATGTCATCAGTATAAAGCAGAGCTGGGTAACCTATTCTCTTCAGCGAGCCGGATGAGGATTTTTCGTAGTGCCGTGGGCCAGAATCTTACTTATTGCAATAAACATTTAAACTCACCCCCCCCCCCTCAATTTTAATTAAAAAAACTATTATTTTTAATTGAAATTACGATTAAATTTTATACAAGAAATTGAAAGTAAACACATAATTAGATGAAAATGAAAGGCATTTTCATGGAAATCAACATCGACTCCACATACAAATACAAGTAATTAAGCTGCGTTAGAAACATCGATATTTTCATCAAGAGCCAAAAAAAAATATTGAAGTAAATGTATTTTCTATATTGGCAGCAAGTTCATCAATACACCTGATTACAATAGTATGGTTGTAATTTATTAAATTATTATTGGTATGTTATCATTTTTTATCTTTGTACGAAACATATCAAAAGCTGTTTGCAGGCATCCTTTACAAATTCGTAGTCAGAATAATTTTTATAATATTCTACAGTTTTCTCACTAATAGCAAAATCTGCACACACAGTAGCATCGGAATCTTGAGCCTTTTAAGTAAATTATTTTTTTTTGCGTGTTTAATGCAGCCATAAGTTTCTTAAATGTTTCTTTTCTATGTTAGCCTTGAATATTTCATAATTAGAATGTTTACTGAATGTCTATTTGAGTGAGAGCTGATCCCTTTAATCGGAAGCTGAAGAATACATTCAGAAAATCTGATCTACCCCAATGCGCAAAGTCTGTCATGTAGGTCGATGTCAGCGTAAATTAAATTTAGGTTACTAAAGAACACTTTCAAAAACAGTGTAAAGGTAGATTGGGAAAGAAAAAAAAATGTATTCCACAAGTACTTCAAAAATAAGAGATAAAGAATTTCATAATTTGCGCGGCAGTATTCACTTGTCACGGGTTGCCCATGGCTGGTGAAAACCATAAGAATAATACCAGGTATCGAGATATTGCATTTTTACTACCGTATTTCCCCGAAAATAAGACCTAACCGGAAAATAAACCCTAGCATGATTTTTCAGGATGCTCGTAATATAAGCCCTACCCCAAAAATAAGCCCCAGTTAAGATCGTCAGCCAGACGGACGCATTGAATACGTCCGTTGCAACACACGATGGACGTATTGAATTATAAAATAATAATATTAATATATAATTAAATATAAATAAATAACATTATTGACATTAATACTTAAAATAAATGATAATATAAATTATAGTTAAGTATTTGTGAATACTTAATTATAATCTATTGCTGGACATGAGAGAGTGGGGCCAATGGTTCTACAGGAAATTGAGGCGCAAGAAATTCAGGCCAGAATTTGGGGTTTGGAGAATCATGATGTGTTCCAGAAGAAGATGACATGACTGTATTTGAATAAATGTAGGTTTTTGTACATGAATAAATGTAGTTTTTTGTACTTGAAAAAAATAAGACATCCTCTGAAAATAAGCCCTAATGCGTCTTTTGGAGCAAAAATTAATGTAAGACCCGGTCTTATTTTCCCGGAAAGACGGTATATATCAAAACTATAGGTATCTACAAGTTGTCAAAATTTGTACATTTTTTTTTTCCAGATGTCAAATGATAGAGTACTTACCTGACTTATATTTAATTACCAGTTGCCGTAGTAAAGGGTGCGTCTGTCAAATGTTACGGTATAGAACTTTAACTAGAGGAAATTTTTTTAGTTTTTGCTCTTTCTGGATTCGAAATTGTTGCATCTTCACTGAGGTTTGAATATTCATATTATTTCAAGATTTGTTAATCTCTGCATATATTTTTGAGCATAATTAATCGGACATTTTTGGGACAATTTATCCCTAATTATACTTCTTTAAATATTTAGTGTAGAAAAATCTATGATTTGATTACAATATTCTTCAGTTTAATCGATTTTGAGCCTGGTATAGTGGGAGATTTTGAGCCTAGTATATTAGGAGACTCATGACAAACGTCAGATAATCCTTATCGCTAACGAGGCGACATTCAGATGGTTGGGAGAAAGACATCAGTTCTGTGATTTCAACACATATAGCCGTCCCATGGCCGAGTGGTTAGCGCGCTTGGCTACTGATCTAAGGAACCTGGGTTCGATCCCCGGGTAAGGCATGGATGTATGTGTCGTTTTTCTGCTGAGGTCCTGCCATCCTCTCAGATCTTCTACTATGGCATGTAAACTGTCAGACCTCTGTGGCAAGCAGCTGCTTGAGGGGGTATTTATTATTTTTTCTTTATCTCAGTTCAGTTTTTCTGTTAAATACCAATCATTTTTTCATGTAACAAAGCAAGGAGTACTGGGTCATCTAGGATTTCAAGAAAGTATTTTAATGGTTCTATCAGGAAGGTATTTTTCTTTCGATCTTAAATATATAGAGGAAAAAATTGTTTTGAGAGAGGTACCTATGATCAGATCACATGTCAGATGTTCTACTGCAGATTTACCTGTAACCGTTTCATATTTTCCCTATTAACAGTTAGGAAAGTATAGGCTACGCTGCAGTATAGGATCGTAAGCCACCATGTTGTACCTTTCCCCAGGAAAACCTGTAACGTTGAGTTGCAATATGATATCCATCCGCATGTTCCAATGTTTATGACTGATATATGCTGTTTAGAATAGTTCTCTCTAATGAGATTTTTTTTTTTCGGGGCTTTTCTTAAGTTGATTCTTTGATAAGAACATTAATTTTTGGAACTTTTTTTAAGTGCAGAACGAAGGTTTATTCTTTAGCGATAAGAGTTGTTAATAAAATTTAATTTTCATGAAATTGTTGAATTTTCGGGGTGTTTTTTTAAGTGCGAAACGAGAGTTCATTTTGTAGTGATAAACGTTATTAATAAAATTTTGTTTTGATGAGATTATTCTCAGTACTTTTTTTTAAGTGCAGAAACATGATTTTCTTCTATGTAGCGTTGCATATTTCTTATATATATATATCCTTTAAATTATGTATATATCATCGCCGAGTGATTAGCGCACTTGGCTACTGATCTAAGGGACCTGGGTTCGAGCCCCGGGTAAGGCATGGATGTTCGTGTTGTTTTCTGCTGAGGTCCTGCCATCCTCTCAGATCTTCTACTGTGGCATATAAACTGACAGGCTCCTGTCAGACCTCTGTGGCAAGCAGCTGCTTGAGGGGGTATTTATTTATTTTTTATACGTATCTCAATGTAGATACGGAACGGACTACTTTTACCATTCACTTATATTTTCACCGGGGCAAAATAAAAAATGATGGCAGCTGAGGACCCTATACTGCAGTTCTGCCAAAGTATATAACCTTTTGTCTAAAGACTGTTCTTAGACTACAGGTTTTTAGTCAGTTGATTTCTGATATTAAACATAGTTTCGATACACTTTTTTCATGAATAAAAGTGTACAGTCGCTCAAAAAAATATCCGAACACTATGGTTGATTACAGAATTCAGAAAAAATATCTGGCAACTTTTTTTTAGAAATCAGTGATCTGGCAACCGTCGTGTACTGTACACGGATGCCAGATCACTGATTCTAAATGAATCATTGCCAGATATTTTTTCTGAATTCTGTAATCAACCATAGTGTTCGGATACTTATTTGAGCGACTGTATATGTCCCTCGTAGCTAAACATAGAAATTAAATGAATTTATTTTAATTCAAATAGAGTAGTTTTGATCAAAGACAATTAAATTGTTGATATTAATAAAAGAATGTGTATAAAAATGTTAGCACTTATCGAATGAAGTTCTCTTAATAATCATAAGCGAACTCTATTGTTATAACTATCAGAAATACGCTCGATTGTTGTTACTATAGGAAGTATGTTAGATTGTTATAATGATTATAAGTGGGCTCGACTGTTTGCTTGTAAAACGTTCCAATGATCAGAGGTGAGCTCTATTTTTTCCCATCATAATAATGCAGTGATATGCATCGCAGGCATATATGGCTGTGTTATTGAATGCGTGAAATATAAAAAAAATACTCCCTCAAGCAGCTGCTTGCCACAGAGGTCTGACAGGAGACTGTCAGTTTATATGCCATAGTAGAAGGTCTGTGAGGATGGCAGGACCTCAGCAGAGAAACAACACGAACATCCATGCCTTACCCGGGACTCGAACCCAGTTCCCTTAGATCAGTAAAAACGCTTTTCAATTAAAAGTCTCCGAAATAGTCCTTGTCACCTTTAGCAGAATGAGTTACCTTTTTAAAAGTAATTATGGAGTTTTCAACGCTCTCCATGTAATCATAGAAAAACTTTCTTATATATATTCTCATGGTGAATACATAAACTTACATTTATTTGTTTCAATCTTGACCACAACACATTACGTTCTTGTGTTCTTTGGAACACTAAGAAGCATCAACATTGCGCAAAAAGGACAGTAAATCGCCCCTGGCGAATGTGGCATGTCCGTTTTTAGTGGCATCAGCAGAAATGTCTTCCGTGGGGGAAGATGGGGGAAAAATCTTTAAAAAACTGCTATCACTTTTTTTTTTTTACATAATGAGAGTTGCTTCTTATAATGCATTTAATCATATCTAGTGTCGAACCAAATTATGATAATTTACATGTTTCTAAAAATAATTTTTTTTTTCATTTAAATGCAATTTCGCTAACAAAATTTTGTCAGGTACAGTCGCTCAAAAAAGTATCCGAACACTACGGTTGATTACAAAATTCAGAAAAAATATCTGGTAACGATTTTTTTAGAAATTAATGATCTGGCAACCTTCGTGTCACGTGACACGAAGGTTGCCAGATCACTAATTTCTAAAAAAATCGTTACCAGATATTTTTTTGAGCGACTGTACCTTATAATACAAGAAAAACAAATGAGTAGAAACTAAAGAAATGAAATAATAAGAAAACTGAAAAAATAACTAATCTTTCAGTTTTCATATTTAAAAAAAATCCTGATTTCTAGGGGGGTGCTATCCCCTCCCCTCTCCTGAGGACGTCCAAGTTCGTTTTCAAAGCGAATAAAAATTATGATTTCTCCAACTTTTTTTCGCTATCGTGAAATTTCGATTAATGGATGATTAAGAAAATGAAATTAGTAATATTGTATTCGCACCTTTAAAGCACAAAAAGGATTTCTTCATATATCTCTTGAAACAAATAGGTTGCGTTTTGTCACCCACCCAAGGATTAAATGGTAAATAGTTGCTGTCAGTGGAAATCTCTTGACCCTTACACTCCATCGTCAAAGTTTAGAATTTCTAGTATAAATAGATCGTTTGAAAAATCCTTTCAAATTTTGGTCATTTTTCCAAAATTTTAAGCCGTTAAAGGTCACTATGAAACTAAAACCATTCCACCGTTAGAGGTTACTATTAAACTAAAAATATTCTGCCGTTAGAGGGCAAATTAAACTAAAACTATTCCACCGTTAGGGAGCCCTATTAAACTAAAAATACTCCACCACAGAGGGTACTGTGGTGGAGTATTTTTTTGTGTGTAAACTAAATATTCCACCGTTAGATGGCACTATTATACCAACATTTCCATTGTTAGAGGGCACTATTAAACTAAAAAATTCCACCGGTAGAGGACATTATTAAGAAAATTATTCCACTATTAGAGGTTACTATTAAACTAAAAATATTCCACTGTTAGAGGACACTATTAAACTAAAAATATTACACCGTTAGAAAGCATTACTAACTATTGGAAGATTCGGAAAGAGCAAATCCTAATATTTCGTCAATACCTATTCAACCCAAAAATATTTCTTATATTGAAAGTTATCTCTTAAAATAAAAAGTTGAATGTCTGCAGCCAGACGACAAAACGAAACAACAGCTCGTTTTCTTTTTTGTTCGTAAAGAATCATAAAAATACTCTGAAAAAAAAAAAGCGTTAATAATGTGAATATGAAAATATAATATATTTACACTGGAGATTTTTGTTTCTATTTCCCTAAAGAATTCAAATTTTTAATTCTCTTTCTTTCAGTATTGCGAATCATATTATGCATATTTTTATCTTTCCTACGGTCCTCATAACGTGAGATTTTAAGATTCAATCAATCGTGGTAAAACTGACTCCTTAAAATGAGCAAAAAGCTACAAAAGCAAAAGCTAATCAGCAACAAGAAAGTACGACAAACAATTTCATTTGAAATGCAACCAGAGACCTATTCAAAGCTCTCTAATTGCTTTTCAAAATACTTCTTTGTCTAATTCAATTTATTTTGCCATTATACATAAGATATTGTTCGGCAAATTTATTTAAATACTTCCTTATAATCTCTGTTTTTGTGCATTCGATAGTCATTACAAATGACATTTTAATATCAAAAAGAAGACATCCATTTTAATATTAGATTGCTAATATTTAACAGTCTAGGAAATTAAAAAAAGCACCGTGAAAGTTAGAAATAAAAACAGGTAACCTCTGTTTAATGCAGGAAATGCGTTCCTAGACACACGTCAAACAAATTTCCACGTTAAACTGGGGTATTGTTCATTTGTTTGCTTTTTTATTTGCATATCTTATTCATTTTTTTTGATATTTTTTCTTTGTATTATAATGACCCTTTTATTTAAACGAAAATAATTATAATTCATAGTTTAATTTAAAAATTACGTAAATACACAAATAAATACATCTGGGTGCATATATGTTGTTAATGTTACAATTTATTTCTTAATAACGAAAGAGTCTAGCGAAGGTTTGCTTTGTTTGTTTTCATTTTGTGCATAATATTTATTTGTAACATTCCATTAGTCGGTCACAAACACGTCTTACGGCATCCACTGGTGAAAAATCTCGACCATGCTCTTCCAACAAATCCATGCATTTATTGTGCAATGAAAGGACTAAACAAAAGAGAAAATAAACCGCGTTAAACGAAGTTTGCCTGTTATTGTTATCATTGAAATGAACCTTGGAAATGTTTGGTGAAGCTGAGGTTTACCTAACACTTCCAAGGCTTCCATTCAATAAGCTGCATTGATTGAACACCGAAGTATAAACATAGAGCTGTTGATAGTTGGAAAAGTTGCAATTCACCTTATCAGTGGTTTCTAATGAGGATTGTAGTTCGCTTTAAAAGTGAGAACAAATATTATTAATACCAAGTTTTTCTCTAGCTGAGCAATAACTTGGGAAAATGTGTGATAGGTTGCCTAATGAATCTCACGTTAGGGATATTTTACCTCTGAGAGGCTCCTTTTTTAACACAATGGGCTAAATGACCTGGTCACAAGGACCCCGAAGGCTCAAAAAAGATTGGAGGAAGAGGACTTACTGGAAAGCTTTTGTGAGACATATGGTAGCCTCGTCAAGGCCATCCACTGTGTTCTTTAACTTGCACAGGGTATGGCTCTCCACGGATCCACGGCTTAATGTCCTATGCAACAGACGGTGACTTTTCCAATTATTTATTTATTTATCCACCTAACTACCATGGTGATATTAGGGCTAAGACCTTGTACAGTCGTTCAGAAAAGTATCCGAACGCTACGGTTGATTAAGGAATTCAGAAAAAAATATCTGGCAACGATTTTTTTAGAAATTAGTGATCTGGCAACCTTCGTGTCACATGACACGAAGGTTGCCAGATCACTAATTTCTAAAAAAATCGTTGCCAGATATTTTTTCTGAATTCTGTAATTAACCATGGTGTTCGGATACTTTTTTGAGCGACTGTATACCATGCTATTTTTAATGCATTAAATAGTAACAAATAATGAGAAACTTGGGAAAATATTGAATCTATAAAATATAAATCTATGAAATATACAACAGAGCATCGAAGTAAGTTTAGTTGGGTTATATAAATGAATATAATCTTTATGATCTTTAATTTAAAATTTAGAATATTAATTAAAATTTTAAATTATTATAATGAAATAAAGGCAGTTAAAGTTTCCATTCAAAAAAAAAAATGGTTAAGGATTACGAAACAAAGCTACTGTAGTAGATTTCCAGACCATCAATTGTCCTCTTTCTCACCAACGACAAAATGTGAGTTAGCAGAAAAAATTCCCAGTGCAAGCACAATTGGGACTAGAACCTGCAAAATGGGTCGAGGGTTGAGTCAGTTCATAGTGGACCAGGATCGAATTTTTGCAGTTCTCAAGTTCGAGACCTGTCTGGGACAGCGTTGAGATTTATCTCCTCAAAATTCCCATCCCAACCCTCGGTGATTAGGAGACACCGATGGGCCACTGGACAGCTTGCAAAAGCTGTGGTCCCCTCCTCCCAAATTTCTCTAAGCCCTCGGGGTCCTTGTGATCTGTTCATTTGGCCTACTGTGTGCAAAAAAAAAAGTGCCGCATAGACGTAAAACAACCCAACTAACCTGGAAACCATATATTAAATAAATATTAATAAAGACCACAGTCCGTCGAATGCGACATTAAGCCGTGGCCCCGTGTGCGGGAGAGCCATATCCTGTGTGCGTTAAAGAACACACTGGATGGCCTTAACTAGAGGCTACCATATTTCTCATAAAAGCTGTCCCCTGGGTTCTCTCCGCACAAACTTCTCTGAGCTCCCAGGGTCTTTGTGACCTGGCCATTTAGCCCATTGTGTGAAAAAAAAATGCTGCACAGAAGTAAAACATCTCAAACGAATCTCGAAAACAGATATTACGAGCTTGGTTTGTTACCGACTGAACAACTCCCATCCTCACAGATTTTGAAACAGACTAAACCAAACGAAATCAAAATTTATTCGACGTTAAATCATATTTTTAACGCAACTAAAATTCAACGAAAGCGACCAATGTGCGATAAAGGTTATTTATTATGAAGAAAATAATCTAGAAACCCCCCTGAATGGAACGATCGCTAATATATCTCAAAACCAGGAACAACGGCAGACTGACTTTTTTTTTGTTTTATTATTGTTACAATTCTCTTCCTATTCGTCTGGTGAAGAGAGAAAAGACTTTGAGCAAAAAGTTTCCGAGCTTAATCGTAACTTTCCCCATTTCGCAGAATGCAGGGTCTCTGTTGGCGAACAACAGAAAGAACGGCGAGCAAAAATCGGCCCTGTCTCTTTCGCTTTGCCATTGTGAAGGAGATTGAAGCGGGGGAGACTGCGTAGAGATTACATTAGATGGTGATTGAAAAATATTTGGTACTTAGGATAAAGACAAGACTGTTTAATGTCTTCAATTTTCCATTCTCCGGGAAAATAACATTACTCCGTTTATTGGGTGCGTAACGTTCCTGTTTACGATATTAGTTTCGCGGTTGTTTATTGCCTTTCTGTTTAACAGTAAGGTGGGTGGGAGCAGGGAAGAAGAAAAGCGAAGCCAATTCGCCTATAGGCAAACGGTTCCGGGCGACTTGGTCATATCCAACCAAATCAAATGCGGTTGTACCGAGTTTTTACTCTGCGACGACTTTAAAGGAAATCGAAGAGCCAAAACTCTACGATCATCCTCTTAGCGGGGAAAAATTTATAGCTAATCGATGACCTTATAGTCCTTATTTTTGAAGGGACTTTTTCTTATTTGTAGGTACTTTTTATTTTTTATTCCTTTTTTTCTTTCATCTCTTCGGAGGATTTTCTAATCATTATTCTGTCTTTGCTAGGATCGTCACATAGAAAAGAAAAAGGCAAGAAGTTGCAGTTTTTGTTTCTACTTTGTACCTTTTTTATTTTTCATTTTCCTTCTATTTATCGATTGAAAATATAGATCGCTTTTTCAATGATTTATTTTCCGCAGTAAGCCAGGAATGATTTCTTATCCTTAAATATTTTAATGAAATTCAGATGTAATGAATAGAAAGATTCAAGGATAGCTAAAACACAATTACTGAGTAGAAAGGAATAATCATATTGCCATCATTCCGCAAGAAAACAATAATAAAACGTACTGTTCTATGAAAGAAACAGATAATACACTTTTCTGTTTAGGAACGAATAACTGAAATATATTGTAGTGGGAGAAAGAATAGTACTATGCGAGCGAGAATAGTTAGTGTGAGAAAAAGAAAGTTACGAGAGGAAAAAGAGTACTGAGGGAGAATAACTGCAGTGGCAGGGAAAATAATACTATACGAGAAAGAATAACTGTTGTGTGAGAAATAACAGTACTGTGCCAGAAATAATAACTGTTGTGGTAGAAAGTCTAGTATTGTGTGACAGAAAAGAATTTTTTTCCGTACCAATGGACAAGTGAGTAAACTGTTTCCATCTAAACTCCTTTTTCATCCAGAGTCAGTAAATTGCTCATTCCAAGGTTTGTAAATTATTCCATCCAGAGACAAAAATTCCATTCAGAGTGCGTAAACTGTTAGATCCAGATTAGTTAATGTGTTCCTTCCACCGTACGTAAACTGTTAGATCCAGAGTAGGTAAAATGTTCCATCCAAAGTGCGTAAACTGTTAGATCCAGAGTAGGTAAAATGTTCCATCCAAAGTGCGTAAACTGTTAGATCCAGATTAGGTAAAATGTTCCATCCAAAGTGCGTAAACTGTTAGATCCAGAGTAGGTAAAATGTTCCATCCAAAGTGCGTAAACTGTTAGATCCAGAGTAGGTAAAATGTTCCATCCAAAGTGCGTAAACTGTTAGATCCAGAGTAGGTAAAATGTTCCATCCAAAGTGCGTAAACTGTTAGATCCAGAGTAGGTAAAATGTTCCATCCAAAGTGCGTAAACTGTTAGATCCAGAGTAGGTAAAATGTTCCATCCAAAGTGCGTAAACTGTTAGATCCAGAGTAGGTAAAATGTTCCATCCAAAGTGCGTAAACTGTTAGATCCAGAGTAGGTAAAATGTTCCATCCAAAGTGCGTAAACTGTTAGATCCAGAGTAGGTAAAATGTTCCATCCAAAGTGCGTAAACTGTTAGATCCAGAGTAGGTAAAATGTTCCATCCAAAGTGCGTAAACTGTTAGATCCAGAGTAGGTAAAATGTTCCATCCAAAGTGCGTAAACTGTTAGATCCAGAGTAGGTAAAATGTTCCATCCAAAGTGCGTAAACTGTTAGATCCAGAGTAGGTAAAATGTTCCATCCAAAGTGCGTAAACTGTTAGATCCAGAGTAGGTAAAATGTTCCATCCAAAGTGCGTAAACTGTTAGATCCAGAGTAGGTAAAATGTTCCATCCAAAGTGCGTAAACTGTTAGATCCAGAGTAGGTAAAATGTTCCATCCAAAGTGCGTAAACTGTTAGATCCAGAGTAGGTAAAATGTTCCATCCAAAGTGCGTAAACTGATCCATCCAAAGAACGTAAACTGTTATCTCCAGAATGGTAATGGTGATGGGGTGTTCAAACCAGTTTCATTTCGGCAAAAATATGTGTCGAGTACATATATTGATTTTTTGCATGTCCATAAATGATAACAATATCTACACATCTGTTAGATACAAAATGCAGCCTGATACGAAAACGTCTTAGCAGTAAATTTTCATTTATCGATTATCAAAAACTGATAGATTAATATGAGGATCGTCCCGATAGCTGCGCAGTTAGCGTGCTTGGCTACTGATCAGAGGGATCTGGGTGAAATCCCTAGACAAGGTATGGTTGTTTTCTTTCTTGTGTTGTCTTTCTGCTGAGGTCTCGCTTTCCTCACAGATCTTCTCTATGACGTATTAGACTGACAGGCTACTGTCAGACATCTGTGGCAAGCAGCTGATCTGGAGATAAAAAACATGGGGATGCTTAAATCAAAACTCGAAGTTATTGCATCACATCCAGTTGAACTTTCATTCGAAAAATTATATTTAATATTTGGAAGAGTCCAGAATCCTCTGGATTACCCCTCCCTCCACGTTTGAGGCTCTAGTTTAAATAAACCTATATTTGAGATTGAGTTGTTGAGTTTTGGCGGCACATTTTTCCACGCGATGAGCTAAATGTCCAGGTCACAAGGACCCTGAAGGCTCAAAGAAGGTTGGGGGAGAGGACCCACTGGACAGCTGTTGGGAAATAGATAGTAGCCCCTCGTCAAGACCATCCAGCATGTTGTTTAGCTTGCACAGAATACATATGGCTCTCCCGAATACGGAGACACGGCTTTATGTCGACATAAAGCCGAGGTCACGACTTTATGTCCCATCCGACACCGGCGGCTTTTCCAAACCCATCGGTATTCTCTTCTGACCGTGGCAGGGCATTTTGCGGAGATAGATCTCAACGCTTGCGCAGGTGGGACTCGAACCTGGGAACTGCAGATTATGAGTCTGATGCGCTACCACTAAGCCGCCACCCCCGGTCCTATATTTTGAGGAGATCGTATATAGAGTGCGGAAATCTGAAGAGAGGAAACGGGTTTCAAGCGAAAGTCAATGCGTATTTCTCCCTCATTCTCCAAAACATTGTGTAATCATAAACTCTCTTACCTTAGAGGCAACTACAGAGTAAGAGAGAGAAACGTTCTAATAAAGCACAGAAACGGGTCTTCTGATTGAATGAGAAAGCAGCTGGTACTCCCAACATGTTTAGACTGGTAATCCAAGTGAAAGTTTCCAAATGATTCCAGGAATAATTATTAAGTCTCTGCACGAATTTCCACAACGTGAACGCATGTAGTAGTAACATCCACTCTTCTGTGCATGAAAGCTAAGAACAGTCACATTTCAATTAATATCCTAAATGCTTACTTTCTCAAATCCCATCGTTAAAAGCGAATTCCATGTAGATAGTCTAGCTACCTATAGTTTGCTGAACCTTACCTTTTAGCCCTATTGTCTCTTTATTACTTAATTGGTTTGCCCTCCGTATTTGAATTCGTAAAGCACATCGACAATCCATCTGGTTGAATCACACATTAACTGGTTAATTAACCCAATTTTCACACACTCGGGAGAACCGTTTAACTTAGAAAGTTATTATTGAGTTACCTCCGCGTTTAGCATTGCTCAGTACAACAGGGAATCTGTTCTCTACGAATGCTAAAATTGTCCGCCATCTAAACGTTCAGTTCTAATTTCGCCAAATTTCGCAAGCTTTTCGATTCAAGAGCTTCTTTAACATTCTCTTGATGTTTGTTAAGGTAATAGGGAACTTTTGATGCTGAGAAAAAATAATTGACGATGTTCAAGCTTGTTCTTGAGTACAAATCAAAATGTTCTCCATTTTTATCTATTTTCTCTGTAGATAACAAACTTGAATAATGCTACATATTGAATTTCTTACAATAAATTATTATGATGAATAGGCACTAAAATGCTTTTTGTTTAACAGTAGACTTTAAAAACTCGGAAATCAGGAAAGAAATGAGCGTGATTTTGTTCAAGAACTCCTCAGAATGATTACTTCCTCATTACGTGGTTTCCCTTATTCAAATCTTTATTTAACACTCTGACTGATATTTATGTATATATATATATATAATACGATAAATTATTATTTAGATGAAACTAAACCTTCCAAGTTCCCCATCCCCCACAAAAAAAGTGTATAGTTACATCGATCTTTAAGCTTAATTTTGAATTTTTATCTGTGAAGATATTTTAAATAACTTTGTTATGGGGTCAACCGAAATGATACAGACAATCTACAACTCCCCAAAGTTAAATTCAAATTCAAATTTTATTCAAAATCAACATTTAGCATTACACATTTAAGTCAACTCACCAAGGTCACAAGAGGTCAATTGACTCGCCAGTTCATTGATAATATTATCAATTTTTGCTCATCACATTTAGTTAATAAAAAAATACATTGATGCAAAGGTTCTATAGTATTTGATATGCTCAAAATATTACATTTATTTGATGCATATATTATTTATCAGCTTAACAACCATAATTCAATCTATTTATTATTATATCGGTTATATATATATTTTTTGGTAAATTATTAAACAGTATAAGACGAGAAAAATCAAAATATTTTTTAAATAATTTATTACTTGATCTTAAGAACAAACAGTTTTTCATTTTCCATAGGTCTATGTTTTCAACTCTATTAAACACATGAATATTTTTATGCATATAAATTAAAAGTTTTAATTAATATATAATTAAATAATATCTAAATTTTTATAATATATTGTTTTAATAATATATAATTAAAAGTGTCAATTTATATATTTGGTCGACATGTAATAAATTTAGATGCGAAAAACTTTGACAAAAAGATTAATTTTCTTTCAAATGTCATTACTTTTAACATATATTTATGCATTTGTTTTATTAGCTTTAGATAATTTTCGTATAAAAACTAATTGCATAGATCAATAGCGCTTAATTTTGAGTTATTCATTATTTGTGAAGATATTTTAGATTAATTTTTCGCCTAAATAATCCTAAGCCTCTCTAACAATATCTCTTTAAAAATCATAATCCCTTCCTTCCAAAAAAAATTATAAAAATTAAAAAAATAAAATAAATAAATAAATAAAATGAACAAGAAGAAATATAGTTATATCGATCATATTAGGGCTTAATTATGGATTGTTCATTATCTGTGAAGGTATTTTAAATTAATTCGTTGACTCGTAATGCTAGGAATATACAGTTGTATCATTAGTAAAGAATCACAGGTTAAGTCCTGTAGACATGGAACTCATGAAATAAGGAGCTGAAAAATACCGGTTTTGCCATGAGTGGGATTCGAACCCACGTCTCCAGGAAACATGTCTGTTATGCTAACCACTACACCATCAATGGCTAACCTTTTCTCATCTACAGTTGTAGTTTTTTCTCTTATAAAATTAGCATTATTGTTATCTACAGAACAAGAGATGACTCAATCTGTAAAGCGCCAGGATAGAATCTGACGTTCCCAATTTCGAGTTCTTACTGTTCATGCGTTGAGATTTTATCCGATAATCCCACTCTGCCTCCTGAGAGAAAGGGTATGCCAATAAACTTGAAAGATCGGTCGTCCGTCGGATATGACGTTCTACTGGATCTCATGAGACTACCGGATGTCATACCCTGTTCACGCTAAAGAACACGCTGATTGGCCTTGATGGGAGTTTTCCCTCTGTAGTAATCTGTGTTTAATAGTTGGAATGGATTCCTAACTTTCCCTGATCTCTTGGTATCCTTGTGAACCTGGCCAATTAGCCCACTGTGTGCACAAAAAGTGCAGGTCCGAGATAAAACAACACAATCCTAACAACTACACCGTGGAGCTCTTTTCCCTACAAAATTCTGAATCCTTGGGGACTTGGAAATTGACTTTTGTGCTCAAAAGTGACGCTCAGAAGCAAAAAAAAACCCCATCAACTTTAACATGAATTTTGTGTTGTTGTTGTTTTTTTCACGAAAATAATAATTAGTTTTGCTTAAGAAACCATGGTTTCCCCTTTAAAATAACAATTTAAATAACATAAGACATGCAGAACATAAATAGTAAATCCTGAAACCTGTTTAGCTAGTCAGTTGTTTTCTCTGTTATTTCAAGTAGCCCGCAAAGCCAGACGTTCGCATGGCTTACAGCAACAACTACAAGCACATTCAGTAACCTCATCCAAGTATCAGTCGCTTCAGTCTACCCGCTGCGACGAAGCTCAGTTGGTTTCCCGATCACGCGCTCTCTCCTAACGAGTGGTTTGTTTAAGCTAAATAGGTGCGGCTTTTAGCACGTGATTATATTCTACTGGCTCGTCAGATCTGTGAGCGAGAGTTCGGGCGATTGAACCTTGACCCCCCACCCACCCCCCGAGGGACAGGTCATTGCGGTCGTGTGTCCATCGGTTTCCCCCTTCCCGATTGTGACCTGTGTCGGTAAATCCCCCCACGAACTCGGCGTATACCTTCTTAACGAGTGGTTTATGTAAATAGACGAACCTTACGCTGAAAGAGCCCCCGTGTCAATTATAGCATGCGGTTCGGCGACGGCATGTTGTCGGCTTCGCAGTAATGACGTGTCGTTGGGGGACAAGCTGGAAGAACCCGAGAGGATGGAGATCGCCGCAGGATGAGGGAGCAATCGCGCATGTGCATTGGTTCATTTACCCCTTTTCCTGCATGGTATTGGCATGCTTTAAGCCTACCAACTTCGTGTTCAGCAAATCTTTTTTTTTTCATCTTCTCATCATCAACATTCACCCAGACACAGATCTGAAAAGAGGGATTGTAGGAGGCAGATGTGGGGCGGAGAGAGTGATGGGGGGTTGAAGGTGGATGAAAAGGGGTCGACAAAATGAGTCACGCTCAATTTCCGGTAACGGCGCATTGCAGCCATAGAAAATTTTAATTAGTGCAGTAAATATTCGGAGTCGTGAACGGTGCATTGCCTTTAATATGTTTGGAACATCCTGTTTTTGCATTGTCGACATTCTTACAGTACCTTGTGAAGGCTGCTGGAAGGTAATTGCGGTAATTGATGCTCATAAATGAAAAGAATTTTTGCAAAACAGATGGTTTAAAGTCTAAAAGGCAATTGTGTCTGATTTATCCCAGTAGAACCAGACGTAAAGAAAACAGAAATGTTTTTTTAATCGATATTACGTTGAAAGATGTAAAGTTTAAGAAAGAATTTTGTGGGGAAAAATGATTCGCACTCATCGACGAATCATTTTTTCTCACAAAATTATTTTTTGAATTATATGTCAACAGGTAATCTGTAAATTTGTTATTGATTAACTGATATAAAGTTCTTTTGTAAACGCGTGTTTTGACTGAAAATCTTTAATAATAAGAAAAACCCCTCAAGCAGCTGCTTGCCACAGAAGTTTGACAGGAACCTGTCAGTTTATATGCCATAGTAGAAGGTCTGTGAGGATGGCAGGACCTCAGCAGAAAAACAACAGAAACGTCCATGCCTTATCCGGTGCTCAAACCCAGGTCCCTTAGATCAATAGCCAAGCGAGCTAACCACTCGGCCACGGGGGGGGGGGGGGGCTACGACAGGTATTAATAATTTTTATTTGTAGTGAAACTAAAACTTTCTCTACGTGCTGTTGCTATAAGGCTGATATTCTAAAGGTTCTCATAATGTGCTCTTAATCAACCTTGACAATATAATCGAACTGTTTGTGAGAAATTCATTTTTTTTTCAATTTAAATTGACTTTGTCGTTTAGTTAAAAATGCAATTTAAATGTATAGTGCAATTATAAACACTAAATTGAATTCAGTTTTCTTATGAATTAATTCAAGTTTTGATTTGAATTATGATATTGCCTGAAGAATATGCTTATTCTACTGATTTGTAGTCAAATTATTACATTGATTCAGTGATGATGTGATGTGATAAAATGTGATGGGAAGGTTAGAAACCCTTCAACAATGGACTTCCTGCTATCCCAAACAAAGAATCGGACGTGTAAATCACAATGTAGAAAATAAAAATAATAGTTTTTCTGAAATTTTTAAAAGTTCCTACTTATGCAGAGTAGAATTTCTGTAATCCAATACTCTTGGATCTTAATTTATTTTATTTTCTGAGCCAAATCGTTTCCTAACACAATAATAATCACTCTATTGTAATTCTGTTATTATTTCCCCTCTGGTAGGGTACTTATTTCAATAATATTCAAATAAATACCCCCACCCACATAGGCAATATTTTAAAATAGACTGTATCCGAGAAAAATTAACAGTAATTAAAAATTCACCAGATATAATTATTCTGAAATGATATAATCTAAGTAAATACTTGCTTTTTTACTATCATATTAACATGTGATTTCTATTTCATATTGCTTTCTATCAAAACTCCTGAATATTTTGAAGCTTAAATTCGTTTAATTTCTGGTCAGTCACAAGGCCTGTTGTGAAATTATAATTTACTAAAAAAAACTGCAGGGTGAGCAAAAAATAAAACATAAATTATGTTTTATCAGAGTTAATTTTTAATCCATTTTTGTCAACCCAGTTTGCAATAATATTTAAATTACCAGAAATATTAAGAAATATATCATGCTGATTTCCTTTTCGGTAAACATATTTATATTTTATATTATGAATATATTACTGACAATGGTGAAAACGAATTATCCCATTCAATTCACGAATTTTTCAGGGTCGTTAGCAAAATTTCCCGTGCGGGTGATATGATATAAACGGTAACCCTAAATCGTCAAAAAAAAAATGCATTGATAGTCGAATAAAAGGTGCTTTAAAAATGAAAAGTTAACGATTTCATTAAAATGAAAACATATTTCATGCTTTTAAAGTGGTTGAAAATGATTTGATGAATTATTGTTGCTCCGGCCAGTTTTTAAAACTGGGGTTTTAATTTGGAAGTTGCCTCCAGGATAACTGAAAGCCGACTGTAGTTGTGTAATAAGTGAAAAAGATAGAATTAGCATTTAATGCTGCTTTATAAAAACTATTTGCATTCTGATATAAAAAGCGATCGCACAGGATCTATTGCCATTGATGGAAAAATGCTTTTGAGATTTTTACAACTACTGAAGATTATTTGATGAATAATTAATATTAGCATCATTAGGACTATCACATATCAAGAAAGCTGAAGACGACTGACTGAGTAAATGTTTAGAATTATCGATTAAAAAAAAACCTCATAGATGTAAGATAAATTAAAAAAAATTAATGATATCTAGCTTTTCATAAAAATATTTCTATTTATAATTATATATATTTGCGTAAAGGAATTACGCATACTATATTATTATTACATATGCTATTAAAAATATATATATTTGCGTAAATATTTTTTGATTAATTTAGAAGTATAAAAGAAAAAACAACTTCAATTCTAAAGTAAACAAGCTTAAATAATACAAAGCATGTCAATATAAAAATCTTCACAATCCTAAAGTAATTGCAAAAATTTTGTTCATTTGATTATTTACTCGAGAATTACTTCTAAAAACTTCCCCTAATCAATTTAGAAAACAAACAGTTTACAACAAACTTCCTTTTTTAAAAAAGTAATGTCGAAAAAAATAAAGAAAAATGCGCAAAAACAGGCTTAAATATTTTTCTTAGACTTTAGTCGTATTAAATTACAATAAAAAATAATACGAAAACTTCGTAAAATGATAGAATTTTATCAAAATTTGCTTCTCGAGATTAAAAGGCAGATGTATTTAACTTAAATTTCTCATATTTCTGTTTTTCTCATTTCCTGCATCTTTTTCCTTAAAACTTATTTTTTTTCTGCGTGTTCTCTAAGAAACCAGAGAAAATACGTATGCGTAATTCCTTTACGTTTAGAGGGACAATTAGATTAATTTGACTCTTTCGAAGAAACACAAAACGAAGAAGAAGCGAAGGTGGAAACAAGCAAAAAAAAAATGTAGAAAAAAAAAAACTCGATGAAGAAAAAGAAGAATATCGCAAAGAAAACGAGAGTTACATTTACAGTTGCAGGCTTTATCTCCTCATTTGGTCTCATTGTGTAGTTTCACAATCGTGCAGAATGAATAGAGCGAATAAAGAGAAGAGAGAAAGATGGAAAGAAAAGATATTTTTCCAAATGGTTGTTTTACAAAAATTTACGATATTAGACAGCAAGCGCTTGTGTGTGCGTGCGTCTACTCTTCGGTTTGCCTTTGTTTGGGTTATAAACGAACCAATGAAAGAAGTCAGAATCTGAAGAATTTCTCATTACGTGTCCTGTCGACTTTGAAGGAAACAGAGGTTAGGAATGGAAACAATGGAATGTCTGATAAAGGCCACGGTTTGTGATGTCTCTGACGACAATGACGTTCTGGAGTATATGTGTGTGTACGTGTGCAATTCCCACTGATTGTTGTCTATAACAAACAGCCGCGAGAGAATTAATTATTAAAGGGAAACACAGTAATTCTTAAGATACAGTGACTGAACTACTGAATATGTTCTACAGACCAGCAGATTTCCCGTCCGAAAATCAACGGGGTTGGGTTGTTTTACCTCTGAGCGGCACTTTTTTTGCACACCATGGGCTAAATGGCCAGATCACATGGACCCCGAAGGCTCAGAGAAGGTTGGGGGAGGGGACCCACTGGAACAGCTGTTGGGAGACAGATGGTAGCCTCCCGTCAAGGCCATCCAGCGTGTTCTTTAACGTGCACAGGGTATGTCTCTCCCGCACACGGGGCCACGGCTTAACGTCCCATCCGACGGACGGCGGCCTTTCCAAGCCCATCGGTGTCCCCTTACTGACCGTGGGCAGGGCGGGGAATTTTGCGGAGATACAGCGAGTTATGTTGTAGGCAGAAAGTTAAAATTTTAACGCAATATGGAGTGGTTAAAGAACAGTTGAAGGAGAAATTTTGGGTGGTTAAGTAATTAGGAAATTAAGAAATGTGCTGAATGTATGATAAACTGCTAAAATGGAAGAAAAAAAAATACCCCCTCAAGCAGCTGCTTGCCACAGAGGTCTGACAGGAGCCTGTCAGTTTATATGCCATAGTAGGAGATCTGAGAGGATGGCAGGACCTCAGCAGAAAAACGACACTCACATCCATGCCTAATCCGGGCTCGAACCCAGGTCCCTTAGATCAGTAGCCAAAGCGTGCTAACCACTCGGCCACGGGACGGCTAAAATGGAAGAGCAAAACGTAATTTAGGTCTGAGTGTATATGTGTGCGAAATTTCCAATGATTTTTCCTGTGAATACAGACCCGACTGGATTAATTATTTTAAGGGGAACCACAGTAATTCTTAAGATAAAATAATCGAACTACTGGAAATGTTTATAGACTGCCAAATTCCCCATTGAAAATTAACTTGTCCTGAAAGTATAAGAAAAAAAAAACGAGTGAGTTTAAACTCGAATTTGAATTCCATTGTAGGTACGGTATTTTATATTTCGAATGATAAACGAGACCTGGGTTCGAGCCCCGGGTAAGGCATGGATGTATGTGTTGTTTTTCTGCTGAGGTCCTGCCATCCTCTCAGACCTTCTACTGTGGCATATAAACTGACAGGCTCCTGTCAGACCTCTGTGGCAAGCAACTACTTGAGGGGGTATTTATTATTGCCGTGTCCCGTGGCCGAATGGTTAGAGCGCCTGGCTACTGATCTACGGGACCTGGGTTCGAGCCCCGGGTAAGGCATGAATGTTCGTGTTGTTTTCTGCTGAGGTCCTGCCATCCTCTCAGACCTTCTACTGTAGCATATAAACTGACAGGCTCCTGTCAGACCTCTGTGGCAAGCAGCTACTTGAGGGGGTATTTATTATTGCCGTGTCCCGTGGCCGAATGGTTAGAGCGCCTGGCTACTGATCTACGGGACCTGGGTTCGAGCCCCGGGTAAGGCATGAATGTTCGTGTTGTTTCTGCTGAGGTCCTGCCATCCTCTCAGATCTTCTACTGTAGCATATAAACTGACAGGCTCCTGTCAGACCTCTGTGGCAAGCAGTTGTTTGAGGGGGTATTTATTTATTTTATTTTTTTTAAAAAAACCCGGGATATTTCAGTATCTGTCCCGGTTTCAGCTATCTGAAACCTATTTAAAAATATGAGATAGAATTTCTTCCGAGACTATGATGTGATGTCTATCACATGTACTGTGATGCTTCCAAATGCATATATCCACATGTTTTAAAAAAAAAACATTCTCTTAAGAGCCAACTATTATCTACGATATTTTTTTCTAATTGTGTCATTAATATTTTCCGCTCTTCATTGTTATAATATATTGGATTCATTAATCTGTATAACACACCGTATTATTACTGCCAGTTCTCTTGTGACCTAAGTGGCAATGTCAACACTTCAGGTGAATGACTCACACGGAGAAAAAAAACTTGTCTACTAATATCGTTCCTGTTTTTTATGTAGACAGCAGAATGAGAGAGAGCAATTACTCTACGTGGTGCACTGTTCTCATTAAATGATAAAGTAGATACCAAGGGTGATGTTGTTTCGGTTTGTTTATCACTGAACGGCACTTTTTTTTCATACAAAAGGCTAAGTAGCCAGGTTACAAGGACCCCAAGAGCTCAGAGGAGGTTGAGGAAGGGTACCCACTGGATATCTGTTAGGAGACAAATGAAAGTCTCCCGTCAAGGCCACATATAGTGTGTTCTTTAACGTGCACAGTGTATGGTGTGTTATATATATAGCAGAAACTCGATTATCCGGATTGCATGGGTTGTTTTTTAAAATATCAAATTTCTTTTGAAGACACAGTGCCGTGCCTTTGCGACAATACAGGTTGAATTTCAAAGTCGTAAGGCACCACAAATAGCACTCGATATGTGATATTTTACATTTAAAGATTGTTGTTAATATTGTGTGCAACATTTCACTTTATTTGCATAACCTAAAATTTAATTAACTAAATTTTTTGTTGTAATGCTTTCCTTAATACCCAATGAAAATTTTTATATGTATAATGCATATACCTATTTCATTTGCAGTCGATTATCTTGATTTTCGATTATCCTAACTACCTACATTCCCAATTAATCCGGAAAACGAAGTTTTACTGTGCATGTTCAATATTTTTTTCGACTTCATTCCCATTATTAGGATTTTTCAAAGGTGGTGGTGTGTGTGTGTGGGGGGGGAAGCATGACCCTTTTTTAGCCCTCTCCTCCTTTTATATCCGATCTGGTCTACGTGAGAAAGATTGCTCTTAGATCGAATAAATCAATAACAACACTTTCCAACCTCTAGTAAATTCTGGAAAAGTGCCGAAACGTAGGAAATCGCTCTTGGATTCCAGTAAATAAAATTAAAGGACAAAATCTTATCTTATTTTCTTCTTTAAAAGTTCCTTTAAGACTCGATCAGAGCTGGAGTAAATTTACTAGTTCTTTACATAAAAACATGTCAAGTTTGAATATGAATTGATTTCGCTTCTCGATTTAATGAACAAAATGTATCTGTGAGACAGTTGTAAAAACTGAAATGTTATTACCGATTTTCTCCTAGCACGTACTGGAATTCCTCAGGAACCTGGGATAGAGCCATAACTCCTTTACCTTTATTTATATGTATGATCTTTGTCCTAGGAAATTAAAAGAAAGTCTCATTAGCTTTGCGATAACAATGTTATCGAGTTTTCTGAAAGCACTCATGAATTAGAAAATAATGTTTCAAAGAATGTTACAGGTAATTGCCTGTAAGTAATTAATGATGCTTTTCTAACTTATAACGCTGCATTAGCGAAGCGACTGTAAGTTAGCATCTTTCTAAGTAGCGCTGGATCTATACTGTACACTTTTACTGACGTGCAAACCGTGTGATGATTCTGTTAATATCTTCACAGCCTTTGCTGGTGGAGAACTTGATCAAGATCCGCTCAGCTCAGCAGTAGAGCAAGAGTCTGCATAATATTCACGTATTATACAGAGCCTTGTTTTAATCTGAAATCAAGCCTTAAACACAAATGGTTCTGTGCCTAAATTTCTGACAACACCGTCTACCTGCGATGCTATAATTTGTGATTAATTTTGGTGTGCGAATTTCATATCGTTTAATTTATCCATAGCGATAACCACTCCACGTCCTTTTACAGATTATTAATTCACACATTCTCGAAGATTTCTGCTACATTTTTAAAAAAGGAAATAGTGGAATGATCTATCTGCTGTGTAAAGTTTATTAGGAAGTCAAATCGAATATATATATATATAATAAATACATTTAAATAAATGTATATTTTATTATTTTATATATATTATTATGTGATTATGTTTAAATCATATTTTAATACTTCGTTCAATTTAATATTCATACGGAATCGTACTTGTAGTAACTAAATGATTATGTTTAAATAATATTTTAATCCTTTCTTTAATTCAATATTTATACTGATAATCATTGACGTTAGTGCTTTTCTACGATAACTACAAACTATAACACATAAACCATCACTCTGCTTATATTCCTATGCCAAAATCAACATAGTGGCTTGGAGTTGCCCTGCAGAAAAAATATCGAATATGTAGGCAGCAACAGAGAAATATTTAGAATATAGTTTTTAACACATAGTTATATGTGACAGAAATCTTCCTAAAGAAACGTGTGATTAATACAAAATAAATCAATGAATAAGGTGAATTTAAGTACATCATGAAAAGATTTAGTCCAGAAACATGTACAATTTTTTCAATGTAGTAATTTTCAATGTAGTCACCTCCTCTCTCGACATATTTAGTCCAACGACTGAAAGGTTTTTCGATTCCATCAGGGTTGGGTTGGGTTGTTTTACCTCTGAGCGGCACTTTTTTGCACACCATGGGCTAAATGGCCAGGCCTCAAGGACCCCTAAGGCTCAGAGAAGGTTGGGGGAGGGGACCCACTGGAACAGCTGTTGGGAGACAGATGGTAGCCTCCCGTCAAGGCCATCCAGCGTGTTCTTTAACGTGCACAGAGTATGGCTTTCCCACACACGGGGCCAAGGCTTAACGTCCCATCCGACGGACGGCGGCCTTTCCAAGCCCATCGGTGTCCCCTACTGACCGTGGGCAGGGCGGGGAATTTTGCGGAGATAAATCTCAACACTGACGCAGCTGGGACTCGAACCTGGGAACTACAGATTACGAGCCTGGCGCGCTACCGACTGAGCCACCCCCACCCCGATTCCATCAGGAAAAAAGGTTTTCGGTAAAGAGCATGATCAATTATGTACACCATTTTAAATGTCTGTATCATCCCTGAACTTGCGCACCTTAATAGTTCTCCCGAACAAGTTCATTAACACATTGCACTATATCAGGTATTGCTGCTTTGACTGATCCACCAGGTCGATGTCCATCCATTACACTTGCGTCACCGTTTTTGAAAAGTTTGCATCACCACATTTTTTTATGAAAAACATCTGTCCCCATAGTGTGCACACATTCTCCCATAAATTTCACTTGTTTTGACTCTTCTGACAGTAAAAAACGAATAACACTTGGATGTTCTCCTTTTGTGCAATCCGACAGAGGGGCGGCCATTTTAACAACTGACTGTGATTAATTATTGACAGCTACATATTCAGACATGCAGTAATGACGGTATATAGTAAAGATTATATAATGGGTACAAATGTCTGTGAAAATGGAAATTCCACCGTATTTTTTGACTTAACCTCGTAGAATTGTATTTTTTCAGTGAAGATAAAGTTTCTATGTTATTTCAAAATTCCCCGCCCTGCCCATGGTCAGTAGGGGACACCGATGGGCTTGGAAAGGCCGCCGTAGAGAAGTTAAGTTGTGTAATTTTAATCTCTGAACAGCATTTTTCTATAAACAGTTCACATGGACCTCAAGGGCTAAGAGTTCAGGAGGGGAAACGGTTCTTCTGCACAACAGAGGAAGACTTCCAGTCCAGATGACTTCCATCTTTTTTTGAATATCCTGTACATTCTTTGTTGTGCACGGATTATAACTCTCTTGAACACGGACGTGGCTTAACGTCCAACCTGATGGGTGGAGTGTTTTCAAGCGTATAGGGCGCAGAGTACGGCGCGTATTAGAGGAGAATTCTTCTATGTTTTTAGTTGGATCCATAATTTTAGTTAGATCTACAACTGCAGAATATCTGATAGTACTTAAAGTCTTTGGCCCTGTCTGCAGGATTGCCATACCCTGTTCAGTTAAATAACACGCTGACCTTGACGGAAGGACCATCTGTCTCCTAACAGCGGGTCCCCTTCTTCAACCTTCTCTGAGCCTTTAAGGTCCTTGTGACCTGATTATTTAGCCCATTATGTGCAAACAAAGTGTCTCTCAGAGGTAAAATAACCCAACCCAAACCTTTCATATTATATTATTGTATTCTTAATACTTGTATTTATAATGTTGATGGCCACATAAAATTCTTCTGAAGGCCACAATTTAAACATTTCAGCCTTCAAAGAACATGAAGATCATAACTGAAAGTTTTTTTTACCGTTTCTTTGCATTTCTTTTTACTGAAAATTCAAGTCCATGCTTTCACCAGAAAGGAATAAAAAGAAGCCCAACTTTATTAAAGTTTCTCGAATTCTCTGTTCACCCTTTTTAGGCATGTGTGCCTGCTCCTCAAAAAGAGTTGCATTCCATCATTAAAAAAAAACACTTTGGATAAAAAACATCGAAAGGATTTATTCAAAGAGAGAAAAAAAAAGGGAAAGTTTCCGGGCATAAACGAGAGATATGGTCAATCAAACCAATTCGTATCTGGATCCCATTACTCAGGCCAAAAATGACAGGATAATGGGAAAGAATATTGATCACATCTTCATGGCTCTGACAAGCTCGGAGAAATTCTTCTTCTTTCTCGTCAAGTTGCTCCTTATTTCTCATATATACATCTCTAGCACTTCTTCTTCAACTCGGAGGTGACGACTGAACCTCCAGCGACTGGATTTCTCGACCGCTGGACGTAAGCCAATTGTGCAAACATCCGCTCCAAAGCGCTTAGCGCTGGAGCGTCCATCGCCAGGAGTCGACATCTGGAAGACGAAGGGACGTGGGGGTGGGAGGTTGAGGAGGGTGGGGGGGAATGTGGAGAGGGGAAGGGAGGGCGAAACTGAAGCTGCCGCGGGTGTCAAAAGTGACAAACCACATAGCTAAGGGAGCCGACTGGCCTCACGTCCTCAAGTTGACGACTGAGACAGGCGGAGATTCTGTGGTGGCGGAGGCAGTTGCCAGGACAACAGCAACCTCCCTCTGTTCCTCTGTCTCCGTGGCATCGCTGCTTATCTGTCTTCTGTCCCCGGAGAACCATCGTGTACCCTCCCATCCCACGTGCAGACTTCGCCCCCAACCCTAGAAGGTTTCTCTTTTCTTCGGTGTCTCTTTTTTTAACTCGATCTTTTTATCTGCTTATACATCGATATACGTACACGTTCCTCATTTAAAACGCTCATGTTTCGTTATCTCTGATTATAAAGATTTTCCATTTATTTGCCTCACAGAATTTATCATACACTGGTTTCCAAAAATTAAGGAACAACCCTATATTATGTAAATAGGAAGTTAACGTCGAAGCTTTATAACTACTAAAAAACATTTTGTGAACAATGTGATAGCAGATAAAGATCTCAATAAAATATATCAATATCTCGATTTTCAACAATATTCTTTCAGTATTTCACGAGTTATGGAAGTTGAATATCTAACTATAACAATGCCATTCGCAAAGACTGACTGCAGAAGTTAATTAAAACTTATAATAAGCATTGTATCAAAATGTTTAATAAGTGTATATTTTCGAATTTTAGTAAAGAATTATTTCATTATTCATAAGTTTTGAATAAGTTTTCTAAGACTGCCATTGCTGTTGTTAAATATTTCAGCTTACATAATTCATTAAATATTGAACGAATATTGTTGAAAAGCGAGACTGATTTATTTGATTGAGATGTTTATCTAATATCAAGTTTTTCAAAACAAGAAACTTATTTCAGAAGTTATAGAGCTTCGACGTTAACTTCCCATTGACTTAATACAGGGATGTTCCTTAATTTATGGAAACCAGTGTATTGCTATTCATGTCCTCCTATTTGTCTCTTTCGTAGTCTCATCCAGTTTACAATATTTCAGCAAGAAAATGTTTAACTTTTGAAAAAAAAAATTATTGACGACTTTTTGCAATTCTATATTTTGTAGCAATTTTTCTACAAGAAACCTGGTAATCCGAGATTTTTTTTCACGTGTTTTGTCTCATCTCGGAATCCTTCTTAGTTCGCTTTCAAAAAAATGTAGCGAATGTTTTAACTTTGTCCTATTATACAACTAACTTTTTTTGCTTTTAGAGATTAATTTAAAATTCTTTTTTGGTCGGATAAGTATTGATGAAAATGACGATTCGAATTCTCAGGATCTTTTTTATGGAATCAATCGGTTTCACTTCTGGCAAGCTCAATTGTCTACTATTAGGATATATATATATATAGTTAATAGTATAGTTTAGTTATCAGTATAAAATTATACTCTTAATATATGTAGTTAATTATCGCTATATAATTATATTCTGAATACTTGTATTTGTATTGTTGATGGCCACATAAAACATATTATGAATATAACTGTATAGTGAACATTATAAACAAGTACTAAAAACAATGCCGTCGAGTGGTTAGCACGCTTGGCTACTGATCTAAGGGACCTGGGTTCGAGTCCCGGATAAGGCATGGTTGTGTGTGTTTTTTTCTGCTGAGGTCCTGCCATCCTCTCAGACCTTCTACTATGGCATATAAACTGACAAGCTCCTGTCAGACCTCTGTGGCAAGCAGCTGCTTGAGGGGGGATTTATTTTTATTATTTATTACTAAGAACAATAATTATATAGTTATAACTAACTAAGAATGTAGTATATCAGTGATCGCTTTTCTGTCTGGAAGTTATTCGATTCTAGTGATGGCTAATTGGAATTTATTTACATCAATTTTGGGTTGGGTTGTTTTACCTCTGAGCGGCACTTTTTTTGCACACCATGGGCTAAATGGCCAGGTCGCATGGACCCCGAAGGCTCAGAGAAGGTTGGGGGAGGGGACCCACTGGAACAGCTGTTGGGAGACAGATGGTAGCCTCCCATCAAGGCCATCCAGCGTGTTCTTTAACGTGCACAGGGTATGTCTCTCCCGCACACGGGGCCACGGCTTAACGTCCCATCCGACGGACGGCGGCCTTTCCAAGCCCATCGGTGTCCCCTACTGACCGTGGGCAAGGCGGGGAAATTTTGCGGAGATAAATCTCAACGCTGACCTTACATCAATTTAGATTTTTGTGAGGTTAATTGATTTTTATACTAATTTTGCATTGTTCAGCTGCATTTTATGTTGATTTTAATTATACACAGGCGAGGGACGTGGAGTGAAGGAGGGGCTTAAACCTCACTTCATCGGTAGATTTTAATAACCAGTACCGATTCGGAAAAAAAAAAAGCTGTAAATCACTAAAACGGAAGCAACGGTATCAATTTTCCACTATTCAGAAAAAACAACTTCTAATAAAATAGATGTAAATAATCCGTTTCACTTAATTTAAGTAACTAGGTTCTCGCTAATTTTATTTTCTCTTTTGATGCTTATCTTTGAGTCTGTTTTTAATTATCAACGATTTAAACAGTCGTGCGCTGTGGTACAATGAGCTGAGTACTATGCGCATTCGTGCGCTGTGGTACTATGAGCTGAGTACTTTGCGCATTCGTGCGCTGTGGTACTATGAGTTGAGTACTATGCGCATTCGTGCGCTGTGGTACTATGAGCTGAGTACTATGCGCATTCGTGCGCTGTGGCACTATGAGCTGATTACTATGCGCATTCGTGCGCTGTGGTACTATGAGTTGAGTACTATGCGCATTCATGCGCTGTGGTACTATGAGCTGAGTACTATGCGCATTCGTGCGCTGTGGTACTATGAGCTGAATACTATGCGCATTCGTGCGCTGTGGTACTATGAGCTCAGTACTATGCGCATTCGTGCGCTGTGGTGCTATGAGCTGAGTACTATGCGCATTCGTGCGCTGTGGTACTATGAGTTGAGTACTATGCGCATTCGTGCGTTGTGGTACTATGAGCTGAGTACTATGCGCATTCGTGCGTTGTGGTACTATGAGTTGAGTACTATGCGCATTCGTGCGCTGTGGTACCATGAGCTGAGTACTATGCGAATTCGTGCGCTGTGGTACTATTTGAGCACCCAGGTATTCTTCTATGACTACATCACTAGGTGCAGTCATTAGATATAGCAGATCTCTAATCCCTTATAGTTAATGATCATATTAACATTGCCCAAAAAGTTCTTTAACCAAATACACCGTGTAAATATTCTGCGATCATTCGTAAGTGTCTCTTGATTCTCTTTTCATTTCAACTGTGTATGAAAAAAAAATGGGAATCCTGGAATAGGACTTTCTAGTGTGAGTGGATCCAAAATTTATATATCTGTTTTGACGAAGTGTGAGTTTCATAAGATTAAAAGCGGCTGAGATACAAAACGCTTCAGAGCTAATGGCCAAATGCTGGATTGGGTTGCGGCACTTCTTTTGCACACAGTACGCTAAATGGCCAGGTCACAAAGACTCCAAGGACTCAGAGAAGGTTGGGAGGATGGAACCCACTGGACAGCTCTTGGGAGACAGATGACAGCTCCCGACAAGACCATCCAGCGTGTTCTTTAACATACACAGAATATGATTCTATCGCACACGGGGCCACAGCTTAACGTCCCATCTGACAGACGGTGGCCTTTCAAAGCCCATTGGTGTCTCCTACTGACCAGGGCAGAGTAGGTTTTATGGAGATAAATTTCAACGCTGGTCCAGTGGAATTCTAACCTGGGAACTACAGATTACGAGCCTGGCACGCTACCGACTGAGCCACCCCAGCCCCAAATCACCAAAAGGCAGAAAAAGAAGTTTAATTGCTTGATTACAGATAAAATCACCAAGTTTATTTGCCAATTTTATACTATTTGTAAATTTTTTTTTCATACGAAATTATAATCTGCATTTTTGAAAGCTTAAAACTAGTAAATTAACTCAAATCAGTTTTTAAAATATCAATCTGAGTCTTAATTAACATAATATTTACGAAAAGTTTCATTTCAATCTGACGATAACAACTTGAATCGAATGAGTTGTTGGGTTGTTTTACCTCTGAGCGGCACTTTTTTTGCACACCATGGGCTAAATGGCCAGGTCGCATGGATCCCGAAGGCTCAGAGAAGGTTGGGGGAGGGGACCCACTGGAACAGCTGTTGGGAGACAGATGGTAGCCTCCCGTCAAGGCCATCCAGCGTGTTCTTTAACGTGCACAGGGTATGGCTCGTCCGCACACGGGGCCACGGTTTAACGTCCCATCCGACGGACGGCGGCCTTTCCAAGCCCATCGGTGTCCCCTACTGACCGTGGGCAGGGCGGGGAATTTTTGCGGAGATAAATCTCAACGCTGACCCAGCTGGGACTCGAACCTGGGAATTACAGATTACGAGCCTGGCGCGCTACCGACTGAGCCACCCCCGCCCCTGAATCGAATGATGTGATATTTTCATTTAAGAGTATCATATTAATTTCGCTCTTGAACTTTTTCATATAGCGGTAATTTTATGCAAAAAATGAAAAGATTTAAAATTGACGCGGTATAACGAAATAATAATAATAAAAAATATATTTCCTACATTTTTTTCATCATTTTATGCTGTCTACAAAATAATTCTTCATAAGAAATTATAGTCTGCCTTTTTGAAAGCTTAAAACCAGCAAATAAAATTAAACTGCCTTTGAAAATATTGTAATGTGTCTTAATAAATATAATCTCTATATATAAAATATTAATTTTTCCTTCAAATATTTTCATTTAATTGAATTTATTTACCTAACAGCAATTTTATTCAAAAATGAAAAGATTTTAAAATTACGAAATAACGAACTAATAATAACAAAAAATCCAGATATTTGCTGCAAAGTATTAAAAAATACTTATATCCCTTGTTTGGCATTCTTTTGTGATAGATGTCTCTTCTTGCATTATGTAGAAAACTGCTCGAAAATTAAACGTCGAATTAATTATGTGCAAAAAGCAATTAATTAAGTAATTAGCAACGATTTTTTTAAATTTTCGAAATAAGCATTAATCAAAGAAAAACAGTAGTGTTAAACAAAGCAATTGGAATTATGAAAAAGGAAAAAATCTCAGGTACCTATCTGCTTTTACATGTAAAAAAATATGTCCGATGTTTTAAAGCAATAACATTAATTAACCGAAGAAAACAAGGATAAAAAAAAAAGATTCTTTTTGTAATATTAATTAACATGAGATACTTTCTCAGAAAAGTCTAATATAACATTTCTTTCGTTTTTCCCAAGGAAAAAAGAACTGCTTTGCGAAAATTGCGTTTCAATTAAAGGATAAACTGTGAGGCAATGCTAGATATTTAATTTTCCTAAAGTTGCATGTTTTTACTTTAGTTGTGTGTTTGATAGTCATGTAAACGCAAATTAGGGAGATTTTAATTGCTTTTAATCGACTGTTTAACATTGATACATTGGACAAGAGATTATTATTGGAAGTCGTTCTTGACTACCAAAGACACTTATTTGAAATTGAAGTGCTTCCAAATTTTTTTAAGGTCTCGTCGATTTTTTGGGCATTTTATAAGAATCAAAGCTGCCTTCAGAAAGATGTCTTCATGTGTCCTTTTTTTAATTTGTCAGCATTCACCCCTTACCTCCCCTCAGCATACACACACAACTTTTAAATATTTTAATATTCATTCATCTCAACTTTTAAATTGATTTCGCCTGAAACACACTACTAAATTAGTCAGAATTCATCTGACTGCAATTTAATCTGTAAATATTCACTTGAATCAACCATTAAATTTGTCAGGATTATTTATTATCATTATAATGTTATGTTTGTCAGAATTCACTGATTCAGGTGAACTGAACAATTCAATGTAGCATTGAATTGTTCAGTTCACCTGAATACACGCGTTACATTTCCCAGTTACGTAAAAGATACGCTTCTCAGTTAACGAACATTTACATTTCTCAGTTTTCTAACAGTTATTTCTCATTATCTAACAGTTACGTTGGTCAGTTATCTAACAATTACCTTTGACAGTTGTCTAACAGTTGCGTTTGTCAGTTATCTAACAGTTACAATTGTCAGTTATCAAACAATTGCATTTGCCAGTTATCTAACAGTTACGTTGGTCAGTTATCTAACAATTACCTTTGACAGTTGTCTAACAGTTGCGTTTGTCAGTTATCTAACAGTTACACTTGCCAGTTATCTAACAGTTGCGTTTGTCAGCTATCTAACAGTTACACTTGTCAGTTATCAAACAATTGCATTTGCCAGTTATCTAACAGTTACGTTGGTCAGTTATCTAACAATTACCTTTGATAGTTGTGTAACAGTTGTGTTTGTCAGTTATCTAACAGTTACACTTGCCAGTTATCTAACAGTTGCGTTTGTCAGTTATCTAACAGTTACACTTGTCAGTTATCAAACAATTGCATTTGCCAGTTATCTAACAGTTACGCTGGTCAGTTATCTAACAATTACCTTTGATAGTTGTGTAACAGTTGCGTTTGTCAGTTATCTAACAGTTACACTTGCCAGTTATCTAACAGTTGCGTTTGTCAGTTATCTAACAGTTACATTTGTCAGTTATCAAACAATTGCATTTGCCAGTTATCTAACAATTGCGTTTGTTAGTTATCTAACAGTTTGTCAAATCTTACCAATTAAGTTTGTATTCAGATGACTATAGCTTTAAATTTTTTATTATTCACCTAATCCTCACCCCTAGAGTTTAACACTTTGTATAGTTGAATACTAAATTCACAACTTAGATTGACTTTCTATTTTCATCTCTCTACATACTAATTTCTCTCAGTGTCCATATACTGTATGTAATATATATGGGTTGGGTTATCTCTGCGAAGCACTTTTTTTGCACACAGTGGTCTAAATGGCCAGGTTACAAGGCCCTGAAGGCCCAGAAAACGTTGGGGGAGGGGACCACTGGAACATATATTGGGAGACAGATCCTAGCCTCTCGTCAAAGCCATTCAGTGTGTTCTTTAATGTTAACAAGGTACGAATCTCCTGCCCACAGTGCCACGGCTTAATGTCCCATCCGACGGACTGCGGCCCTTCCAAATCGGGGTCCCCTATTGACCTTGAGCAAGGTGAGGGTGTTTTGCGGAAATAAATCTCATTGCTGACCCAGCTGGGAGTCGAACCTGGAAACTGCATATTACGAGCCTGGCGCACTACCGACTAATATATTCAGATAATTATTACAACGAAGGGACAAAACACTGAATTGTAGTAGAAAGGATAGAACCCCTTTCCCAGTTTTTTTTTGCCAAAATGTTTTATTAAATAATGCATGAATGTTGAGAATAACTGAAGGAAAAAAGAAATATATATATATATTCATCACGGAAAGTTTTTTCAGTCCTTTTCGGTTAAATCCGAAATCTGGCATCTTCCCAATTTTTTTTCTTTGAGACTTTTGGGAATATCTGGCATCTGCCCAATTTTTTTCGTATACATTACAAATACATTCGTATAGATCAGTCAGATACATTCGTCAAATACATTCGTATAGAACAGGCAGAGTCCGGATTCAATCCGGACTCTACCTGTGCTAGTCAAAGTGCCCCATCAAACATTCTAGTTATAAATCGCAACTGGTAGATAGCGCAAGTAGTTTGCAAAAGTATCTCTCTGTCATAGTGACAAACAATCCTCTAGAAAACATGTAAAGGTATGATATTAAAATTATTTATCTTATTCAGTACCATAAATATTATATTTTAGCTGAGATTCTTAGTTGAAATTAAAAATCCGTGAAATGTATATGTTAAGAAGAAAAAAAATAAATACATTTAACGGGGATCAGTCCGAGCCCGGACGCATCTCTATCAATTATATTAACGAATTAGACAAAAGTGGGAACTACCGAATCCCGGCCTGCAATTGGTTGGTTCACATGAGCACAGTCAGGTAGAATTCGATTTCTTTCGCCATCAAGGTCGCCCAGAAATATGAAAGCTTTCACGTCAAATATCATATTTCCATTCATCGAAAAACCTAAACTACATGTACGCCATTAAGAGCAGATGTGCATGTTATCCACCACCCACTCTTCAATGTCCAGGCAGTGAATACAGGAGGGAGGCTGCCTCTAATGTTATCCTTATCTGTGTTAGCCGCATGGGCATTGAAGTAGTGAGCCGCGTGCGAGAAGAGAGGACTATATACCGTTAGTTTCACTCCCCCAAAGGAAATGATCAATAAACGTCCCTTAGATAAATCACAACCTCCCACGACCTCAGATGCAGTCTCTTGGGTGTCATTAGAAGTCACGTCATCCAGTCAGGATGAGGCACCGAAAACAATGATGGTCTTGCACCTCCTCTAGCAAAACATTTCGTCCAACATTTCCATCATCTTCTTCAGAAAGCATGAGACTGAAAGATTTTATTATTATATGATTTTTTTTCCTTTAGAGGGTTTGTGTTTTATACCCAACGTATTTTAGAAAGTTATTTCCCAAGACATCGACTATGAATACATTTTTGCAGTATGTTTCTAAGTATACATGATATTTTTTAATAAGAATCATCTTAGTAAATCCATACCATATTTGACTAAAGATTAATATCTATTGCTATTTACGATTTAAATATTTTAGAGAAAGTTATAGCCATTTTATCAATAAATTATCCCTCTCATTAATACAATTATTTTGGGCAATATTATTGTGATTTCTAACTTGAACGTTTGGTCATTAAATTTAAGCATCAAAATGTTTTTTTTTCTTTTTCATTAGTTATGTGTAAAAAGTAACTAAATTTTTTTAAGTAACTGTTATTTTGCAACTAATCTTTTCTGTCGTGGAAAGTCGTGGAAAACCTCGAAAGAATATAAAGATGGCCGCAAGCCAAAAACTTTTGCGAAATTTTGGTTAAAAGCATAAATAGGAGGCTTATGTTGACGTTAATGACGTTTGCATTGCTATTACAGATTGTTTCATTTTTTTCCAATGACATTCCCTTACACGTTGTGATGTTTAATATCCAATTTCGCTTTTTCAAATGCTAAGTTTTTATCTATTACATATTTTAAAGAGTGTACCTCTGTGCCTTTCTCTCCATTTATTCGACAACTTCTCCTGAACGATCACAGCTAGCCATCAAACTTAATATACAACACCATCTCAACGTAAGTTAGTGTGCAGTAAGGGTTTTGACCTCACAAAAATTAGAGCTTCCCTAAAAACTAGCTACGAAACGTCTCTCCATTGATAATTCTACCCAGCGATACTTCATTCATAACTTTTCACTCTCCATTAAGGTAAGCGACGAAGCCTCCCCACAGTTTTCAGACGCGGCAGATTTCACTCCGACACATCGTGGCTAGAAACCCGATCTCTAGACTGTAAGCTGCAAGAAAGAAGTGGAGACCACCATACCAATTTCGAGACCGATCGCTCAAGTACCTGCAGAATTACAGGGAGTCGAAACCTTCCGCCACCGGTGACGTCACACTGGATGCAAGCGAGTGTCGGCGTTCTCGTTCGGAATATGCTTCAAAATGCATAAAACAAAATTCCCTCTGTATTTTTTGTAAATATTTTTTACGTTCTCATACGGAATTAATTTCATCGTCTTAATTTTATATAAATTGGATATTAATGTAAATTGCGAACGGACAAATACGTTATTTCTGCATTTCATTTTTTTTCGCAAGAAATTATTCTGCAGAAATAGTAAATACCTGCTTTCTCCTCTGTGTTCTATTCGATTTAAAAAAAATTTTTCAAAATATTAGTAAATATACCTATTTTGCTAATATTGTTCTAACTAATTTTTTCGTCTACGATTATTAAACGTTTACAATGGCTAAATGCTACTATTTGCAAATTAATTAGACTTGTCATACCCATCCCATTAGCAAATTAAACAAATTGCAAGTAATTTGTTTTATAATATTGCCAAACATAGCAAAAAAAGCAGTTATTCAGTCCTCAAAATTTATTTTTACTAAAATTACTACCATTGATGTAATCAATAATAATAATAACGACAATAACAACCACAACAACAATAATAATAAATAACAACGACAGCAATCACCACCACAACAACAATAATAAATAACAACGACAGCAACCACCACCACAACAACAATAACAATAATAATAAATAACAATGGCGGCAACAACCCCAACCATCACAACAACAACAACAATAATAAATAACAACGACAACCACCACCACCACCACCACCACCACAACAACAACAACAACAATAAAAACAACGACAGCAACAACCACCACCACAACAATAATAATAAATAACAATGACAGAACAACCCCAACCATCACAACAACAACAATAATAATAAATAACAACGATAGCAACAACCACAACCATCACAACAACAACAACAATAATAAATAACAACGATAGCAACAACCACAACCATCACAACAACAACAATAATAATAAATAAAACGACAACAGCAACGAGGACAACAACGACAACGACGATGATGATTTATTTAGCAAATAACTTTCTTGAGCTAGTTTATTGTCATCTTTCGAGTACCATAAAGTAGCAAAAGACTGAAAAACTGCTCTAATAATTAATTTTAACCTCTGTAGAAATGTAAAGAGTTTTATGCAAATCAGTGCTTAAATCATTTGATATTCATTGCAACAACTTTTAAACAGCTGACGTATGCGCAGGAAACAATTCATCTCCTCCGAAACTGCTTCAGAAAGTTCAAACGAACTTAACGCTTCTAAAATGCATTACGAAATCCGAATAAGTTGATAAAACACATCACGAGCACAAAACCCTGAAGCTTTCAAACGTTTCCCATTCACTTTGCCAGGAGGAATATTTCGGCCAGCAGCGACGAATAGTTTGCCCGATTTATAAATATTTAGTGAGATTCACGTTTCCCACTCTTTTTGGCATTTTCCATATTCCACTCCGTTCTTTCAGACATCACTTCCATGCATGACACTAGTTGTTACCATCACGATAGATACACACACGCGCGCTTCTGAGCGGTAGGTTCCTTCTCGCACATTCTTTCTGGAGCACGCTCTTTTCGGATGGTCATTAGAGAGCAGAAAAGAGAGTGAACGAGAGAGAAAGCGAGCCGAAGAGAGAGAAAGATGGGAGAAGCTTCAAATGGAAGGAAACCTTCTGAGACGCGCGTTAATTCAACTGCTTCCGCTTGGTTAGCGCCCGAGAAGCATTTAAACGGGATTAGTCGCGAAGCTGGTAAAAGACGCGTGAGTTGGAGATTTGATTTGTTCGAGTGGATTTCGCTCATGCCTATTTCATTCGGTGTGGCCGAGGATGTGTAAGAGCAGAGGGATTCCCTCCAGCGTAAAGTGCCAGCGATACTTCACGCTTCGGTGGGATGGTCTCAAACCGCTCATTTAACGTCAAATCTTTCTCTGTGTATATATATATGCCTAATGTGCTACATTGTTCGCATGTTAAAGAATCGGACCAAATGTTTGACTGTGTTTATTTTTATTTCATTCTGTGATTATTTTTTTTTCTGGCTCGGAGTCATTCGTTTCTTCTTTAGTCGTCTTCAGACAGAATGATTAAATTACGGTGCAGAAAGTAATAAATTTCCGGCTTGTTACTGTTTATATATGCCGTTTGTAAAACAGGACGGTCTTCGTAGCGCGTGTTTTGTTGTTCCTCGAACATTCTCAATGCGATCAGTGACAACTCAGCATTCTCTGACATTGTGTAAAGAATTTTAATGCGCTCATTGAGAAGTCTGTGACAGTTTAAAAATAAAGCTGTGAATTAATGCAAGCGAATTTTTATCCTGTTCTGTAATTACTCAGCTAGAATATTTATCAGAGATTCGGAAAGAGTGGAATTTCGTTCATTGATGTTGACGGAATTTCTTGAATTTGATTCTGAATGTTTGCACAAGAATATGGTGAATAACAATAAGGTTTGGCGAGCTTCTGAAAAATGTTTATACGTAGGGTTGGGTTGTTTTACCTCTGAGCGGCACTTTTTTGCACACCATGGGCTAAATGGCCAGGTCACATGGACCCCGAAGGCTCAGAGAAGGTTGGGGGTGGGGACCCACTGGAACAGCTGTTGGGAGACAGATGGTAGCCTCCCGTCAAGGCCATCCAGCGTGTTCTTTAACGTGCACAGGGTATGTCTCTCCCGCACACGGGGCCACGGCTTAACGTCCCATCCGACGGACGGCGGCCTTTCCAAGCCCATCGGTGTGCCCTACTGACCGTGGGCAAGGCGGGGAATTTTGCGGAGATAAATCTCAACGCTGACCCAGCTGGGACTCGAACCTGGGAACTACAGATTACGAGCCTGGCGCGCTACCGACTGAGCCACCCCCGCCCCGTTTATACGTAAGTATATGAGATGTTGCATCAGCTTACCCATGCGTATGTTGGCACTATTTTTGCACACAGGGATAAATTGCCAGTTCACAAGGACTCCAAGAGTTCAGAAAAGGTTGGGGATGGGGACTCACTGGACAGTAGTTAGGCGAGATGGAAGCCTCTCATCATGGACATCCAGATTGTTATTTAACGTGTACTGGATAGGACTGTGTTGCACAAGGCGTAACGTCCAATCCGACGGACGGCGATCCATCGATGTCCTCTTTCTCACCGAGCCTAGGGCGGGAGTTAGCGGAAAAAGTGCTCAGTGCAAGCACAGTTGGGACTCGAACCTAAGAATTGCAGATTTCGAGCCTGGCGTGCTAACGATTGACCCCCCCCCCCCCCACACACACACACACACACATACACTCCCGTCCATAGAAGTCCGCAAGCCCTTGAAGGTTTGTTCCGTCGGTAGCGTGCCAAGTTCGTAACCTGATGTTTCCAGGTTCGAGGTCCAACTATGCATACATTGAGATTTTCTCCATGTGTCGACTGGAACATCAAGACCTGGTTTCTTGTGCAAGGTATCCATATTGTCCATATTGTGTGTTCGAAAGAAACTAGCTGGACGGTCTTGACAGAAGTCTCCCATCTTTTGTCTAATAGCTATTTAAATCTTAAGCCTTTTGTGAGCCCGTGAGGTCTTTGCAACCTGACCATTCAGCCAACAGTTTGCAAAAAGATGTCGTTCAGACGTAAAAATAAAAAAAATAAAATAAAAATAAATATCCCCCTCAAGCAGCTGAAATTCATTTCTGGGTGGAGAAGAGACAAGCAAATGGATTGCGAACGTATCAATACGTTATTTCTGCATTGTATTTTTTTTAAAGAAATTATCCTGACCAAGTAAATACCTCTTTTTTCCTCTGTGTTTTATTCGATTTTTAAAAAATTAATTTTAAAATATCAGTAATATACCGATTAACAAATTAAGTAAATTTAGGTGAGTTGTTTTAACTCTGAGCGACACTTTTTTGCACACAGTGAGCTAAATGGCTAGGTCATAACGATCACGAGAAGGTTGGGGAGAGGGAACCCACTGAACAGCTGTTGGTAGACAGATGGTAGCCTCCCATCAAGGCTATCCATCGTGATTCTTTAACGTGCACAGGGTATGGCTCTCCCGCACACGGAGCCAAGGCTTAACGTCCCATCCGAGGACGGCGGCCTTTCCAAGACCGCGGTATCTCCTACTGACCGAGGGTATCCTACCCTCGTAAGTTTTGCGGAGATAAATCTCAACGCTTGTCCAGCTATAACTCCAGCCTGGGAACTACATTAGGAACCACCCACGCCCCACTAATATGGGTGGAATTCCGACATGAGGATAATTCAATCAAATGTTTTGTCCATAAATTTCCTTTTAAATAAAAAAAAATACCCCCTCAAGCAGCTGCTTGCCACAGAGGTCTGACAGGAGCCTGTCAGTTTATATGTCACAGTAGGAGATCTGAGAGGATGGCAGGACCTCAGCAGAAAAACGACACACACATCCATGCCTAATCCGGGGCTCGAACCCAGGTCCCTTAGATCAGTAGCTATCAGTACACAATTTGAGAGTCAAAGAAATCGTTAACTTTCAATCAGTTGTATATTTGTTGTCGCAATAAATATTTAAACTCTTTAATGATTTAAATGCTTCTGTTTTCTCATACAACTCGATTTTGCTTTTCAAGGCAGCTTATTTCATACATTTAATGACTTTATCAGTTCACAGTATATATAAATGGTATTTTATCAATATCTGTACTTGTGAATAGTAATATGTAAATAGTAATAATACACTCGTTGTTACACAATCAACATCATTCGCCGAGAAACAATGAAACTCACAGTGGCTCAAAGGATGGAACATTTAATTGGTAAGGGTGAAAAAAATCCAGCAATCCGTCTCCTAGATTCAAGTACAGCCGCTCAAAAAAGTATCTCAGCATCAAACCTTCGTGTCACATGACACGAAGGTCGTCATTGCGAGTGACATCATTCCCCGCTATGAAGTTTCTGGAATAGTCGTGGCTGAGTGGAATGGTGAGCGAGTTTGACTATGTCTGTAGTGCGTCAGGTTCGTAACCTATGTTCCTAGATTCAACTCCCAGCAGTGTCGTATAGTCGCTAAAAAAAAGTATCCGAACACTAAGGTTGATTACAGAATTCAGAAAAAATATCTGTCAACGATTTTTTTAGAAATCAGTGATCTGGCAACTTTCGTGTCACGTGACACGAAAGTTGCCAAATCACTGATTCACTGATCACTGATTTCTAAAAAAAATCTTTGCCAGATATTTTTTCTGAATTCTGTAATCAACCATAGTGTTCGGATATTTTTTGGAGCGACTGCACGGAATTTTCTGATTATGAGCCAGTTGACTTAAAACCTTGACTATTCACATTATACAAAAATAGTATGAGGTACCTTGCAGTACCCATCTCAGAACCCTCCCACCCTCATCTCAGAATACTCCCCAACCATCTTAGAACTCTCCAGAACCCATCTCAAAGTCTTGCCCCACCCATCAGAACCATCTCATAACACTCTAGCAACCATCTTAGAAAACTCCCTTAACCATATTATAACTCTCTAGCACCCATCTCAAACACCTCCCCCAACCATCTCATAACACTCCAACAACATCTTAGAACACTCCCCTAATCATTTAAAAACCCTCCAGCACCTATCTCAGAACTTCCCAGAACCCATCTCAGAAATTTCCCCCACCCATCTTAAGAACTCTTGAGAACCCATCTCAGAACCCTGCCCGCCCATCACAACCCATGCAGCACTCATCTCAAAACACTCCCCCAACCATCTTAGAAAACCCCCTAAGCATCTTATAACACTTCAGCACCCATCTCAGAACTCTCCCCAGCCCATCTCATAAACCTTCCCCACCTATCTATGAACTGCCCAGCAACCATCTCAGAACACGCTAGCAACCATCTCAGAACACTCCAGAAACCATCTCAGAACTCTCCAGCACCCATTTCAGAAACCTACCCCACCCATCTCAGAACACTCCCCAACCCATCTCAGGATCTTCACCCACCAATCTCAGACCCCTACCCCCATCATCTCAGAACCTTCTTTCATCCATTTCAGAACTTCCTCCCCTCCATCTCAGAAACTTCCTCCAATTCTCTCAGAACCCTCCCCTCCCCCCCACCATGACGATTTCAAAACTCCTCTCTACCCATCTTCCACTTACAATTTAAATTCTTCAAACAAACTCCGACTCGGATTCGGAAAGCAAGTCGCCTACGAAAAAAAAAAATTTTAAATCCACTTTAGCAATACCGTTAGATTCCCTGCAAACTCAACAAACAGCTGGACTTGAGAAAAGCGAAAAAAAAACAACAACGGAAATTTCAAACAAAAACACACCTGCATCGAGCGGGTAAAAAAAATATTTTCTTCTATTGCTTGTTGGTTTAAAGTTCGTGTATCCGATGCCTCCTTTTCTCTCCGCTAAGAGCGGCTTTATCCGCAGAAGAACCTGATGGTAAGTTCAGTGTGCGTAAGGGAAAAAAAAGGCGGGACGACGAAGAGATGATAGCATTGTGAAGTGGACACAACTAAATCCCACTGCGACTCCGCTTAACTCTTTCCCATTGGCGCTTTTTAAAATCCCCCTCGGATCCTGATCCCACACCGGGCGTGTTACCTTTATCTGCTTTTTGCTGCTGAAGTGCATTTTCGTGTTGACTCTTATTTTCCATCCCCCCGCCTTTTTTTTTAAGGATGAACATCTTACACGATGAGGTCTGGAAATTCATCCTCTCAGAGGAGAAGATTTTCTCCTCTTTTTTTTTTTCAACGTTAAAACTGTGACGTTTTGTTTTCTAAGTTTTTATCTTGTTTTTCACTTTTTTTCCTCTAACTTCAGGTGTGTGCGTAAGTTTTTAAGTTGCTGAATACGGTCGTGTATTATTATATAGTGGTGTTTATGTTAGCCGCCATAAGTGACAAAAACATATAATTGAAAGTTTTGTAAGATTTTTTCTTCTAAACTTTTTCCCTCTCACTCCAGATTAGTGGGTAAGTTTGTTGAATATAATTGGGTTGTTTTATCCCTGAGAGGCCTTTTTTGCATAAATAAATAAATAAATAAATACCCCCTCAAGCAGCTGCTTGCCACAGAGGTCTGACAGGAGCCTGTCAGTTTATATGCCACAGTAGGAGATTGTTAAATAGGCAGGTCACAAAGACGCCGAGGACTGAGATAGGGTTAGGGGAAGTGCACCCACTGGACAGCTTAGGAGACGAATGGTAGCCTCCCGTTAAGGTCGTCCAGCGTGTTCTTTAAGGTACAAAAAGTATGGCTCTTGTGCACACGGAACCACATCTTCACATCTCTTCCGACAGACGGCGGCCTTTTTAAGCCCATCAATCAGTAGCGTATTTTGAAAATATGTTTGGTGGAGGGAAATTTGATTTTTTTCAAAAGATTAAAACATACTTAATCAGCACATAATTATTTTAAAAAAAAGCTAATAAATAAATGGAAATTACTGTCACATTTTGAATTAATGCTTAATAATTTCTAAATGTTTCAAAAGCATAAAAATAAAAAATAATTTTTGAAAAAGTGTACATTTCGGTGGTTGAACCCCCCTTAACTACGCCACTGACATCGGTGTCCCCCTTTTCTGCCAAGAGCTGAGAGGTTTTTTCACACTGGTACAGGTGGAACTCGAACTCGGGAACTATAGATTTCGGCCACTTTTAACACGGTAGCTTTGTTATTACAGCAGTATTTCTGTTAGCCGTTATAAGTTGATTGAGACATATAATCGAAAGTTTTATTTTGTAGGATTTTTGCATCTGAAACTTTTCCTCTTACTCCAGGTGTGTGCGGGGCAGGGGTGGCTCAGTCGGTAGCGCGCCAGGCTCGTGATCTGTACTTCCCAGGTTCGAGTCCCAGCTGGGTCAGTGTTGAGATTTATCTCCGCAAAATTCCCCGCCCTGCCCACGGTCAGTAGGGGACACCGATGGGCTTGGAAAGGCCGCCGTCCGTCGGATGGGACGTTAAGCCGTGGCCCCGTGTGCGGGAGAGCCATACCCTGTGCACGTTAAAGAACACGCTGGATGGCCTTGACGAGAGGCTACCATCTGTCTCCCAACAGCTGTTCCATTGGGTCCCCTCCCCCAACCTTCTCTGAGCCTTCAGGGTCCATGTGACCTGGCCATTTAGCCCATAGTGTGCAAAAAAGTGGCGCTCAGAGGTAAAACAACCCAGGTGTGTGCGTAAATTCGCAGTTTGTTCAAATGCAGTCGAAATCACTTGACACCAAAACGGACAGCGAAATATCGGTTAATGCTCCTTTTGAAAGTCATATAAATATATAAATGTATTTAATAGGTATTAAACAATCAGATTTTTTCTCAATTATTAAAAGAATTTTTAAATTTTGTAATAGAAACCATTTACAGTATTTTGATACATAATTTGACAACGTCATCTATATGTGCGATCCTCTAGACCAGTGGCTTGAACCAAATGACCTTGCTGGTCCTCCTCTATCTGCGCCAGAAGGTCTCGAAATTGTGAGGGTTGGGTTGGGTTGTTTTACCTCTGAGCGGCACTTTTTTGCACACCATGGGCTAAATGGCCAGGTCACATGGACCCCGAAGGCTCAGAGAAGGTTGGGGGAGGGGACCCACTGGAACAGCTGTTGGGAGACAGATGGTAGCCTCCCGTCAAGGCCATCCAGCGTGTTCTTTAACGTGCACAGGGTATGGCTCTCCCGTACACGGGGCCACGGCTTAACGTCCCATCCGACGGACGGCGGCCTTTCCAAGCCCATCGGTGACCCCTACTGACCGTGGGCAAGGCGGGGAATTTTGCGGAGAGAAATCTCAACGCTGACCCAGCTGGGACTCGAACCTGGGAACTACAGATTACGAGCCTGGCGCGCTACCGACTGAGCCACCCCCGCCCCGAAATTGTGAGGAGGGGGAGGGGATTTTTGCAACGCCATCTGTCTGTAACGATTTCTAAAGGTTGAGAGGTTCAAACAATGGCTTTGAAATTTTATATTTTGGTCGTAATGTTATTATTCCATTGTGTCCCTGCAAATACGAAACTTCTGGAACAATATTTTTGAAGTATACTTGTCATAGAGCGATTTTTCTCAAATGGCGATCGCGTAAATCGCTGTTCATCTGCTTACAAAGAACTCAGCTTAAACATGCAACTGAGCAGACCATTACTTTCAGGATTAGGGTAAAAATTGACTATGAGACCTATGTTCTACTTTTGATAATAATCTAAGTTCATGATAAAGTTTGTGCAGTTTATGCTTCCCTGGAATTATATATCTTCCCACAGCTTATAATTCATTAATTGTCTATTGGTGAGACTATGAGACTGCGCAGTTGACCTTCGACAGCTATTATAGATCATTAGCTGACTGACAGTTGACTGATAGCTCATTGACCAATGATGTACACGAACTGTCGGAACATCAATTGCGCAGTATCATGTCTCCCCCAATTGACATTCACTCCTGCCACTGAATTTTACATCCTAAATATCCGTTAATTTGAATCATCAGAACCTCATTTTTATCTGTCTATCTCTGAAAGTACCACCATCAACTTACATTTTTCAGCCCAAAATTCTACCTAAATACATGCATTCAAGGCTTTCATGATGACATACAAATATACATATGTGCATAAACTTCAAGCAGCCATGGACTACAGAGGTGACTATGAGACGTGACTAAGCACGTTTGTCCTGAAGTATAGCTGTTGCACTTTGCCACTGTAGGCCAAACCTAACAAGGTCCCGTTTGACATTGGTTGACCACATCTTCTAAGTCTCCTTGCTTTTCTGAGGCCTTTAGGCTCACTGTTCATAATTCTATTCGTCAATTTATAGTTATCCTTACGGGCAACATGGTCAAACCAGAACAGTCTCTCTTTGCACAACACGTTGTTCAAAGGTGGTTGCTGACTCCTTTGATGGCGGGGGTGGCTCAGTCGGTAGCGCGCCAGGCTCGTAATCTGTAGTTCCCAGGTTCGAGTCACAGCTGGGTCAGCGTTGAGATTTATCTCCGCAAAATTCCCCGCCCTGCCCACGGTCAGTAGGAGACACCGATGGGCTTGGAAAGGCCGCCGTCCGTTGGATGGGACGTTAAACCGTGGCCCCGTGTGTGTGGAGGGCCATACCCTGTGCACGTTAAAGAACACGCTGGATGGCCTTGACGGGAGGCTACCATCTGTCTCCCAACAGCTGTTGCAGTGGGTACCCTCCCCCAACCTTTCTGAGCCTTCGGGGTCCATGTGACCTGGCCATTTAGCTCATGGTGTGCAAAAAAGTGCCGCTCAGAGGTAAAACAACCCAACCCAACCCTGACTCCTTCATTTAACCTCATAATTACCTACAAAATCACACCACCTAAGGCCCAAGATACTGCTTAAGCATCTAAAATCAAAATCATCAATTTTCGTGCTATCTTATTTATGTAGAGTCCAAGTTTCACTACCACAACAAAGTAGAAAGGACCAAAGTATTATACAGTCAAAATTTTATCTTTAAGTGTAAGCCTGTTTAACCCATTCTCCATAGATTAAAAAAAATCAACAGAGATCCGCCAACATTGAAAATACAAACATTTACAAGTGTTCCAACATGTCCTCGCATGCTAAATAAAGGTTGGTGCATGGAGTTCATGGATAAATTTACAACGGAACACAGAGAGCCATACCCTCCAATCTCTTCCCCTACCTCGAGTTGCTATCAAGTCTGAATCAACCCTTAATTGAAGCGAACCTAATACCATAGTGCACTGCCACTGATAATCCTCTTCGTCTTGTGTTTCCCCCTTCATTCTTTCCTCCTTTCTCTCCATTTCCTTTCGTTCTCCCTTCCTAACTTTCAGACTCCGGACGTTCACGTGGCAGGACTTTGATTAATCGTCTTCTACTGGTAATTTGGGTCGGTATAATTAAGTCCAGAACGTGGCACGAAACGCTCACGAAAGGCTCAGAGAGGGTGGTAGGGGGTAGAGATTACAGCTTATTCTACTTTGACGTATCCATCCCCCCTATTTTCCGTTCTCTCCCACCCAACCTTTACCAACTTCTCATGTATTCTGTTGGATGCATGCATGTATAATATTGTCACTGGAGTCTCAGCGGTGCACGACCCTGACTGGCAACTTACCCTCCGCCCAATGGAGCTGGTCATAAATAAATGATTTTCCTCCGGAAAAAATGTTTTGGTGCCTCTCGTAATTTTAAGCATTGACGCTTATGTTCCCTACGTCCTTTCCTTTCTGTAGATATCTATATTTATGAACTACAAGGAGACATAGAATAGGGTGATGGAGTCAGTATAAGCCATAACGTATTAAATAGGATGAAATAATCAAGATTTTCATGAAGGGTGTCTCATTAGTAAACACTGCACTGTGTGTTTCGTGTCTTGTACGAGAAATTAAATCTTGTTTTATGAATAATTTTAATTTTTTCTTTTTTCGAGAAACTCAGAGGTTTCAAAAAAAGAAAAAGAGTGATGATGGTAGCGATGGGGGAGGGGAGATTTAATCTTCAAACTTTGTGTTGTTCAAGCAATTTAGTTTACAAGCACTTTGCTTAGAAGTCATTCATAATTTTTTTAATCTCTGTACCAGTACAGAATTAATTAAAAATCAAAATACTATTTAGGTATTAATTGAAAATTCAATTTCCGGGATATATCAAAAATCTGAACCTTTTATATTCTTTATTTCTTTAAAGCCACTTTAATGTTTCTTCCTTTGGCTTAAACTGCTATCTAGCTACTTATTTACATTTCAGCTTCATCATCCTGAAATATTTTACTGTCTATTGTTATGGAGGCGAAAAGAATTCCATTTTCTACGTTTTCCTTTATTGTTACCGAGGTGAATGGATTCCACGGTTTCCCGTATTGTTACTGAGACAAAATGCATTTCATCTTCCACGGTTTCCTGCATTGTTAATGAGACAAAATGCATTCCATTTTCTACAGTTTCCTCTATTGTTACTGAGACGAAATGCATTCCATCATCTACTATTTCATCTATTGTTACTGAGACGAAATGCATTCCATTTTGTACTATTTCCTCTATTGTTACTGAGGCGAAATGCATTCCATCTGCTCTCATCACTAACCTTCATTTGCTTTCCTAACAGACATTACAGATTATTTAAATGTCTTGAATAAATCCTTACAAGGAAAAGATCAAAACGTGTGCTGTCTTTATAATCATGTTACTGGGATTAGAAACAAACTACAATTGTTGAAGTCAAATTCGCAGGAAAACAATTTAATTCATTTTGAAACTTGTAAAGAGTTCTACGAAGAAATGAAGCAACTTAGCAAAACAGTTGATTTTGAAAAATTTGTTCCTAAATTAGATATCCTAATTGAAGATTTTAATAGAAGATTTTCTCAATTTGATGACATTAGGCAAAGTTTAAATTTATTTAGTAATCCATTAAATTTTGATATTAACACCGTAGATCCTAAATATCAAATGGAATTATGTGATTTTCAGTTGACCCAATTATTGCATCTAATAGAGAAACTGGAATAGAATTGTTCAAACTTTTGCCTAAAGAAAAATATCCAAAAATGAAAGATTTTGGGCTCCAAATAATTTCTATGTGCGGAAGTACATATACCTGCGAGCGCGCATTTATTTGGTATGAAATATATAAAATCAAGATACAGAAACTGCTTGAAAGACTTTACACTTAAACACATACTTCGACTCGCAACAACAAATATCGATATAATAAAAATAAATAAATACCCCCTCAAGCAGCTGCTTGCCACACAGTGCTTGCTGACAGTAGCCTGTCAGTTTATATGCCACAGTAGAAGGTGGACGAAAAGAAATTATTGCCTAACAACTATGGTCATAATGCTGCCATTAAATTTATTAAACATTTGATAAGGTTTAGAAGATTTATTATTAGTTATTATTTTTCGTATAAATAAAATATTTTTTTGAGGTGTCATGAACTGACTTTTCAGTTACCTACCCTATTCTATTCTTTTTTTTGGCCCGTGAAATATTGGCCCAAGAAAAAATTACCCACGGTCTTAGAGAAGTTGGACCGCACTGATTTACGTATTCATTTAATTTTTTTTAAAGAAAACTGTGAGTTATTTTTTTTTGTTGGAATAAAACATTCATTATAATACAAAGAAGAAATAATATCAAAACGATCAATAAGATATGGAAAAAACAAGCAAATAGAACAATATTATCTTTTAACGCGGATCTCCGGCGTTAAATGGGATTTACTTCTAATTATAATTTGTGATAAAAAAATTTCAAGAAAACACACACATAAAAAAAGAAATTAAAAATTATTTCCAAAGAAGATCACGATTCTATAACCTTTTTTTTTTCGTGTTTTGCATCTGTAAGGTATGGAAGAGAACAGCCATTGGTCATCAACTTATTGCTGCAGCTTCAGTTACCCAGAGAATACCAATAAAAGAATAAAGGTAATAAAAATAAATATAGCTCCTAATATCCCAATATATCCCTGATGCATTCCAGGGTCGGCATCTCCATCCTGAGCATTAAAATCTACGTTCTGTCTCCTGATGCTGCCTCATCTGGCTTTTCCGCCTAGCTGTGCAGCCATCTCCTTTATCACACACGACTCTGCTCAGAAAGATGTACGTTCCCTTCCCTAGAGTCTAATAACGATAACGGTGTTACAGTTGGCCTGTGGGTGGGGAGAAAAATGATGCAGAGTCGGAGGAAGATGGGAGGAGGGGAATCCTCTTTCTCTCTCATTTTTTTATGTATGTGTCAAGGCAAGGAGGATAACATTTGAGAGGAAGATGCGAGGTTAGATCAGAGGATCGGGACTGGGATCTATGCAATCTCTGAAAAAAAAAACGGAAACTGAAATAAGAGTTGTTTTACCTCTGATCGCACTTTTTTTTTTGCACACATTGTGCTGAATGGCGAGTGCACAAGGGCCCCGAAAGGCTTCACTGGTTAGTTGTCAAGGGCAACGAACGTGTTTTTAAACGTGAATAGTATGCGGTTCTCTTATACACGGGTCTATGGCTTATCGTCCCATCCAACGGACGATTGTCTTTCCATATCCATCGGTGTCTCCTTCTCACCGAAGACAAAACTAGAGTTAGCAGAGAAAATTCTCAGGGCGAACACAATTGGGATTCGAACCTGGAAACTGCAGATTTTGAGCCATAGTGTGCTGTCGACTTAGCCATCCTCCGCCCTGTTTTTCACATGAAACACACAATATATTTACAATTAATTAATAAATTATTTTATTTATTATAAAGCAGTTTTATTAACATTAATTTTGTTTCACAGAATGATCTTTATTTGGGTTCTGATAACGATAATATCATACTCCAAACATTAGTTAGTAACCTGAATCGCATCTAGAGAGGGATGGGGGGAAGCGCATGGTCCCCCCCCCCTTTGAAAATACTAGTAAGTATAATGGAGGCACAAAATTATTAAACTCATTTATATTTTACGCATTTTTCAAGAACATTTTTAAAGACCTCTAAAATTGTGTTGGGTTGTTCTGCTTCTGACGGCACTTTTGTGGGCACACAAATGGGCTAAATGGCCAAGTCACGAAGACCAAAGGTTAAGGGCAGTGTGGGATTCAGAAATTTTAGTAACCGGTTATTTCTCACCTTACTTCCCTTTCATAGTGAGAAATAAAAACCAAAAATTGGGCAATAATCATTATTGTATATATAGGAATTGGAATTTTGTATTATAGGAAGTGGAATAGCGCGAGCAATAATTACAACCCCGGAAAGTGAATAGCAGTTTATCCTAAAGAATTAAAGACCGGTTCGGAGATCTTGGGAAATTCTAGAACAGGTTCGCACGAACCGGTACGAACCGGCTGGATTCTACCACTGGTTAAGGGAACCCACTAGACAGTCGCAAGGAAACAGATCGAAGCCTCCCTTCAAGGCCATTCATCCAGCGTGTTCTTTTACTTGAATGGAGTATGGCTCTCCTGCACACGAAGCTACGGCTGTCCCATTCGATAGATGACGATATTTCCAAGTCGGGGGAAAAAAAACGGTGTATCCCCTATCTGACTGAGGGCAGCAGGGTGGCGATTTAGTGTAGACCAGTGGTTCTCAACCTTTTATGCTTCACGTACCCCCTAGAAATGTCGTACCCCTTACATTGATAGATAAAGCTGTACTAGTTATAGCATAATAACTTTTGAGCTCTCACGGTGTACCCCAAAAAATTCTACCGCGTTCCCCACATTGAGAACCCCTGGTGTGGACAATATCAAGGCTGGAACAGGTAAGATTCGAACATGGGGACCGTAGATTGCAATCTTGGCTCATTAATCCTCCGCATACTAAAACGGACGGTAAAATTTTTTACTGCAAAGGAAGATCCGGTCTTTCCCCCCTCTCCCCCCTATTCTATTTTTTTTTGACTAAATCCTGAGACAACCGAAATTAATTGGAGACTGTTTGATAAATTATTTTCATCCTCACCTCCGCAATTGAAATATATGAAACTTTAAACAAGATAAAAACAAATCATCTAGTATCCAACAATAAATAACATTGTAGTACCAAAAACAAATCAAATCTGTCTCGAAAACGCTTCGTGGAAGTTACAGCAAGTAAATCACAGCAAATTGCTGTTAAAAGTCACGAATAGCTTTCCTTATCTTCAAGAGATATAAATCTTCAGGTCCTTAGACTCTCGTCGGTCCATATCTCAACATGATCATGACATCCAGAGAACATCTCGGCTATTCCAACAATCTCCAAATTCTCGACTATTCTCAAAGCCTCATGTCATGCGTAATAGGTTTGCCTTGTTAAATTCATCACTCGTCACGCAAAGTGTCTTTATAAGAAATCTTTCTTCCCTCCCCCCCTCCGTCAGCGTTTTCCTAAAACACTAAAAAATGCTACAGCTCGTTAAAGTTGAAATCCTCAAGTGATTTATATCGACTTCTGGAAGCGTTGAAGGAGCTACAAAATGATAAATTTTGCCGAGTAACTCGTTTATATTGTTATTATTAAAGCCTTTTGCTATTAACTGCTCCACTGAGTTTAGCTTTTGCTGTTGGTCGAATTTTTTGTTCCTTTTATTAAGAGGAGTAGGTCGTTGGCACAGTCGGTAGCGCGCCAAGTTCGCAATCTGCAATTCTCGTGTTGGAGTCCCACCTGTTTCCAGCATTGAGATTTATCTCCTTTTAAACCCGCTCTGCTCTCGGTCGGGAACGGGACACAGATGGACTTGGAAAGGTCACCGTCCGTCGGATGGGACGTTATGCCGTGGCCCTGTGTGCAGGAGAGCCATACCCATGTTCACGTTAAATAAAACGCTGGATGGCCTTGATGGGAGGCCACCATCTGTCTCTTAACAACTGTCCAGGAGGTTCATTAAACAACTCTGAGCCTTGGGGTCCTTGTGACTTGGACGTTTAACCCATAGTGTTCACAGAGTGCTGCTCAGAGGTGAAAAATTGCATACATAAATCGACAAGGTATTAAGAAGAATTTCAAGAGAAAAAGAAAAGTAAAATTTTACTTCTTATTAATTAAATCATTATAATTCCTTTTTCTCTTTTTGCTGTAAAGAATATATTTCCTGCGAAAAATCAACATCCAATGGACATTTGAAATAGTGCCTGTCCGAGGGATGGGCCGTAAAGCCGTGCCCCGTGTGCAGGAGAGCCATACTCTGTGCACGTTTAAGAGCACGCTGGATGGCTTTGATGGATCTCCCAACATCTGTTCAGTGGGCCCTTTTCTCCCAATTTTCTCTTCTTTTTGGACTCCTTGTGAACTGGCCATTAAGCCCATTGTGTGGAAAAATAAAAAAAAATGAAATCTCCTTAGAGAAAAAAACAACCCAAAAGCCTAATACCGTTGAAAGATGTAAGCTTTTCTATGCAATTCACAAGTTATATAATTCCTTATGCAGCTCCAAGCCATTAATTTTTTTATATTCTTACCAGCAAGGCCGGATCTGGGGGAGGGGGGTTGTTTTACCTCTGAGTGACACTTTTTTGCACACCACGGGCTAAATGGCCAGGTCACAAGGACCCCGAAGGCTCAGTGAAGGTTGGGGGAGGGGACCCACTGGAACAGCTGTTGGGAGACAGATGGTAACCTCCCATCAAGGCCATCCATTGTGTTCTTTAACGTTCACAGGATATGGCTCTCCCGCACACACTTCCCCGTCCTGCCCACGGTCAGTAGGGGACACCGATGGGCTTGGAAATGCCGCCTTCCGTCGGATGGGACGTTAAGCCGTGGCCCCGTGTGCGGGAGAGCCATACCCTGTGCACGTTAAAGAACACTCTGGATGGCCTTGACGGGAGGCTACCATCTGTCTCCCAACAGCTGTTCCAGTGGGTCCCCTCCCCCAAACTTCTCTGAGCCTTCGGGGACCATGTGACCTGGCCATTTAGCTCATGGTGTGCAAAAAAGTGCCGCTCAGAGGTAAAACAACCCAACAACTCTCCCGCACAAGGAGCCACGGCTTAACGTCCCATCCGACGGACGGCGGCCTTTCCAAGCCCATCGATGTCCCCTACTGACCGTGGGCAGGGCGGGGAATTTTGCGGAGATAAATCTCAACACTGACCCAGCTGGGACTCGAACTTGGGAACTGCAGGAGGGGGCAAGGGGTCATGTCCCTCCCCTTTGAGAATGCTAGTAAGGGTAACAGACGCAAAAAAATTGTGAAACAAATCCATATATCATGAATTATTCAAGAAATTTTGTAGAGACCTCTAAACCGGAGGGGAAGATGCAATCCAGTTTCTTCCCTTCCCCCTTTTAACCTTTTCCCTGCTCGATTGAGTTTCTTTTCCCCTCTTCCTCTCTTTTTTTTTTAATAGATCCGATCCTCGTTACAAGACTGAGGCGATATTAACTGAGTCATTCCGCTTATAAAAAGTAGTTCTTCACGTAAGAAAATGCATTTAATTATGAGGAATCCATCCTCCCCCCCCCCCAAAAAAAAAAAAAAAAAAAATTAAAACCTATCCCACTCTTTGTATTCTGCTCCCATTACTCCTCATCTAGGTATCCCATCAACTCCTCTTTCTGCAACGTCAGTGAACACTTTTCTTTCCGTAATGCAATTCGTTTAAAACATTAAATATCGTTGTAACTAGATGGTTATTTATTAACAACCGGAAAACAATAACACCAAAACACTGGGGGTATTTATTAACAAAGTTTTGATATTATTTGTTTCTATTATTTCGCCGAGTGTTGCTGTAATTAGATGGAGCAGACCATCCGGTTTTAGTGAAAAGTTCAGATCTTTATCATGACTGTCACGTTGTTTCTAACACACAGTTAAGGTACGTGACAATTAAGTATTTTCCGAGATTTGTGCGTGACAAATTCTTAATTACTGTGGATGTGTATATATATAAGCTAATTTTCGATGTTATCCACAGCCACAGAGAAAACGGTAACGTATTATCCGATATTGAAGCTGCATAATCCTCGGAGCGAAGCGTCTTTCTAAGTAATAAAATATTCTGCCTGTGAGTGCTTTAACTTTTTATCGTAAAGAATAATTTATTGTGCATTGTTCCACTCGCTTCCTTTTTGACGCTTGTAAATGTTTTAATTTTCATTTGCAATGAGCACTAAATGCTTTATGGTTACCTTTCAGAACTAGGAGGTCTAGATAGATATTTACGTAATGAGGCACTCTTTGCAAAGCAGGGCGCGGAAGGTTCAGTCGGTAGTGGGCCAGGCTTGTAATCTGCAGTTCCCAAATTCGAATCCCGCCTGGGCCAGCGTTGAGATTTAGCTCTAGAAAACCCCCCGCCCTGCCCACGGTCAGTAGGAGGGACGCAGATGGGCTTGGAAAGGTCGCCGTCCATTGACTGGGACATTAAGCCGTGGACCCGTGTGCAATATAGTAATACCCTGTGCACATTACATAAAACTCATGATGGCCATGAGGCTACATCTGTCTCCCAACAGTTGTCTAGTGGGTCCCCTTCCCCCCCCACACCTTCTCTGAGCCCTCGGGGTCCTTGTGACCTGACCATTAAGCCCATGCCGGGCCAAAAAAAAAGCACTTCTCAGACGAAAAGAATCCAACTACCTCAGAGGTTGGGTTGTTTTTCCTCTGAGCGATACTGTTTTGCACAACATGGGCTAAATGGTCACAAGAACCCCGAAGGTTCAGAGAAGATTTGGGGAGGGGACTCATTGGAACATCTGTTGGGAGACAGTTGCTAGCCACCCGTCGAAGCCATCCAGTGTGTTCTTTAACGTGCACATGGTATGGCTCTCTCCCGCACATGGAACCATGGCTTAACATCTCTTCCGACGGACGGCGGCCTTTCCAAGCCCAGCGGTGTTCCCCTACTAACCGTGGGGAGGGCGGGGAGTTTTGCGGAGATAAAGCTGAACGCTGGCCCAGCTGGAACTCGAACGTTTGAACTGCAGTTTACGAGCCTGGCGCTCAAGCGACCGAGCCATCCCCGCTCCAAAGCTCAGAGGTAAAAGAACCTATCATGCAGACGGAACTTCGAATTCCTAATCAATTAGACGGACGGCGACCTTTCCAAACCCACAGGGGTCTTTTTTCTCATTAAAGGGCGGTTGGGTTGTTTTACCTCTGAGCGGCACTTTTTTGCACACCATGGGCTAAATGGCCAGGTCACATGGACCCCGAAGGCTCAGAGACGGTTGGGGGAGAGGGCCCACTGAAACAACTGTTGGGAGACAGATAGTAGCCTCCCGTCAAGGCCATCCAGCGTGTTCTTTAACGTGCACAGGGTATGGCTCTCCCGTACACGGGGCCACGGCTTAACGTCCCATCCGACTGACGGCGGCCTTTCCAAGCCCATCGGTGTCCCTTACTGACCGCGGGCAGGGCGGGGAATTTTGCGGAGATAAATCTCAACGCTGACCCAGCTGGGACTCGAACCTGGGAACTACAGATTACGAGCCTGGTGCGCTACCGACTGAGCCACCCCCGCCCCATAAAAGGGCTGAAGTCGGTTAATGCTAGCAGAGACAAATCTCAGGTTGGGACTCGAACCTGCAATGATTGGTACAGAAAACTATCAACGCTGGGTCACACTAGATTATGAGCCTCTCTCGCTACTGACATAGTAACCTTCGAACCCATACTTCAATGACAATAAGTAGCAAGAATCTTGTAGATTAATGGTTGTGATGTTCATGGATGTCGATAGTGGGGGAGGTGACGGCGAAACAAATATCCCCTATCACCGAAAATATTTCTTCGGTGGCCGCAGTGTGAATGAAAGTTTTACGGCATGATTTGATTTTAATTACTCTTGGAATAAGCGCTTTAGGAATGAATCGTTAAAAGACACTTAACATTTGCAATTACTTATTCTCGATCTTGCTAATGGTTATCTCTTGTAAATTGTGCTGTTAATGGGTTATAGTACTAGTAATAATGGGTGGTTCACTTTCTCAGCAACTTCAGTCGGAATTGAACGGGATTTGAATTGGTCTTCTTTAATATGTGTATTCAGGAGGCCAGATCTAGTAGAGGAACAATTCCCCCCCCCCCCCCTCCCTTGAAAATGCTAAAATGGAGGAGAAAAATATTAAACATAGGTATTAAAGATGTGTTCAGACTCGGGTTGAGAATGATTAAAATTTCAAATAGTTGTTGTAGCTGCGAAAAAATATAAGCAAAAACATAAATATTTGTTAATTACCAGGGGTTCTCAAACCCACACCAGGGGTTTGAGAACCCCTGGTGTGGACAATATCAAGGCTGGAACAGGTAAGATTCGAACATGGGGACCGTAGATTGCAATCTTGGCTCATTAATCCTCCGCATACTAAAACGGACGGTAAAATTTTTTACTGCAAAGGAAGATCCGGTCTTTCCCCCCTCTCCCCCCTATTCTATTTTTTTTTGACTAAATCCTGAGACAACCGAAATTAATTGGAGACTGTTTGATAAATTATTTTCATCCTCACCTCCGCAATTGAAATATATGAAACTTTAAACAAGATAAAAACAAATCATCTAGTATCCAACAATAAATAACATTGCAGTACCAAAAACAAATCAAATCTGTCTCGAAAACGCTTCGTGGAAGTTACAGCAAGTAAATCACAGCAAATTGCTGTTAAAAGTCACGAATAGCTTTCCTTATCTTCAAGAGATATAAATCTTCAGGTCCTTAGACTCTCGTCGGTCCATATCTCAACATGATCATGACATCCAGAGAACATCTCGGCTATTCCAACAATCTCCAAATTCTCGACTATTCTCAAAGCCTCATGTCATGCGTAATAGGTTTGCCTTGTTAAATTCATCACTCGTCACGCAAAGTGTCTTTATAAGAAATCTTTCTTCCCTCCCCCCCTCCGTCAGCGTTTTCCTAAAACACTAAAAAATGCTACAGCTCGTTAAAGTTGAAATCCTCAAGTGATTTATATCGACTTCTGGAAGCGTTGAAGGAGCTACAAAATGATAAATTTTGCCGAGTAACTCGTTTATATTGTTATTATTAAAGCCTTTTGCTATTAACTGCTCCACTGAGTTTAGCTTTTGCTGTTGGTCGAATTTTTTGTTCCTTTTATTAAGAGGAGTAGGTCGTTGGCACAGTCGGTAGCGCGCCAAGTTCGCAATCTGCAATTCTCGTGTTGGAGTCCCACCTGTTTCCAGCATTGAGATTTATCTCCTTTTAAACCCGCTCTGCTCTCGGTCGGGAACGGGACACAGATGGACTTGGAAAGGTCACCGTCCGTCGGATGGGACGTTATGCCGTGGCCCTGTGTGCAGGAGAGCCATACCCATGTTCACGTTAAATAAAACGCTGGATGGCCTTGATGGGAGGCCACCATCTGTCTCTTAACAACTGTCCAGGAGGTTCATTAAACAACTCTGAGCCTTGGGGTCCTTGTGACTTGGACGTTTAACCCATAGTGTTCACAGAGTGCTGCTCAGAGGTGAAAAATTGCATACATAAATCGACAAGGTTTATATTAAGAAGAATTTCAAGAGAAAAAGAAAAGTAAAATTTTACTTCTTATTAATTAAATCATTATAATTCCTTTTTCTCTTTTTGCTGTAAAGAATATATTTCCTGCGAAAAATCAACATCCAATGGACATTTGAAATAGTGCCTGTCCGAGGGATGGGCCGTAAAGCCGTGCCCCGTGTGCAGGAGAGCCATACTCTGTGCACGTTTAAGAGCACGCTGGATGGCTTTGATGGATCTCCCAACATCTGTTCAGTGGGCCCTTTTCTCCCAATTTTCTCTTCTTTTTGGACTCCTTGTGAACTGGCCATTAAGCCCATTGTGTGGAAAAATAAAAAAAAATGAAATCTCCTTAGAGAAAAAAACAACCCAAAAGCCTAATACCGTTGAAAGATGTAAGCTTTTCTATGCAATTCACAAGTTATATAATTCCTTATGCAGCTCCAAGCCATTAATTTTTTTATATTCTTACCAGCAAGGCCGGATCTGGGGGAGGGGGGTTGTTTTACCTCTGAGTGACACTTTTTTGCACACCACGGGCTAAATGGCCAGGTCACAAGGACCCCGAAGGCTCAGTGAAGGTTGGGGGAGGGGACCCACTGGAACAGCTGTTGGGAGACAGATGGTAACCTCCCATCAAGGCCATCCATTGTGTTCTTTAACGTTCACAGGGTATGGCTCTCCCGCACACACTTCCCCGTCCTGCCCACGGTCAGTAGGGGACACCGATGGGCTTGGAAATGCCGCCTTCCGTCGGATGGGACGTTAAGCCGTGGCCCCGTGTGCGGGAGAGCCATACCCTGTGCACGTTAAAGAACACTCTGGATGGCCTTGACGGGAGGCTACCATCTGTCTCCCAACAGCTGTTCCAGTGGGTCCCCTCCCCCAAACTTCTCTGAGCCTTCGGGGACCATGTGACCTGGCCATTTAGCTCATGGTGTGCAAAAAAGTGCCGCTCAGAGGTAAAACAACCCAACAACTCTCCCGCACAAGGAGCCACGGCTTAACGTCCCATCCGACGGACGGCGGCCTTTCCAAGCCCATCGATGTCCCCTACTGACCGTGGGCAGGGCGGGGAATTTTGCGGAGATAAATCTCAACACTGACCCAGCTGGGACTCGAACTTGGGAACTGCAGGAGGGGGCAAGGGGTCATGTCCCTCCCCTTTGAGAATGCTAGTAAGGGTAACAGACGCAAAAAAATTGTGAAACAAATCCATATATCATGAATTATTCAAGAAATTTTGTAGAGACCTCTAAACCGGAGGGGAAGATGCAATCCAGTTTCTTCCCTTCCCCCTTTTAACCTTTTCCCTGCTCGATTGAGTTTCTTTTCCCCTCTTCCTCTCTTTTTTTTTTAATAGATCCGATCCTCGTTACAAGACTGAGGCGATATTAACTGAGTCATTCCGCTTATAAAAAGTAGTTCTTCACGTAAGAAAATGCATTTAATTATGAGGAATCCATCCTCCCCCCCCCCCCAAAAAAAAAAAAAAAAAAATTAAAACCTATCCCACTCTTTGTATTCTGCTCCCATTACTCCTCATCTAGGTATCCCATCAACTCCTCTTTCTGCAACGTCAGTGAACACTTTTCTTTCCGTAATGCAATTCGTTTAAAACATTAAATATCGTTGTAACTAGATGGTTATTTATTAACAACCGGAAAACAATAACACCAAAACACTGGGGGTATTTATTAACAAAGTTTTGATATTATTTGTTTCTATTATTTCGCCGAGTGTTGCTGTAATTAGATGGAGCAGACCATCCGGTTTTAGTGAAAAGTTCAGATCTTTATCATGACTGTCACGTTGTTTCTAACACACAGTTAAGGTACGTGACAATTAAGTATTTTCCGAGATTTGTGCGTGACAAATTCTTAATTACTGTGGATGTGTATATATATAAGCTAATTTTCGATGTTATCCACAGCCACAGAGAAAACGGTAACGTATTATCCGATATTGAAGCTGCATAATCCTCGGAGCGAAGCGTCTTTCTAAGTAATAAAATATTCTGCCTGTGAGTGCTTTAACTTTTTATCGTAAAGAATAATTTATTGTGCATTGTTCCACTCGCTTCCTTTTTGACGCTTGTAAATGTTTTAATTTTCATTTGCAATGAGCACTAAATGCTTTATGGTTACCTTTCAGAACTAGGAGGTCTAGATAGATATTTACGTAATGAGGCACTCTTTGCAAAGCAGGGCGCGGAAGGTTCAGTCGGTAGTGGGCCAGGCTTGTAATCTGCAGTTCCCAAATTCGAATCCCGCCTGGGCCAGCGTTGAGATTTAGCTCTAGAAAACCCCCCGCCCTGCCCACGGTCAGTAGGAGGGACGCAGATGGGCTTGGAAAGGTCGCCGTCCATTGACTGGGACATTAAGCCGTGGACCCGTGTGCAATATAGTAATACCCTGTGCACATTACATAAAACTCATGATGGCCATGAGGCTACATCTGTCTCCCAACAGTTGTCTAGTGGGTCCCCTTCCCCCCCCACACCTTCTCTGAGCCCTCGGGGTCCTTGTGACCTGACCATTAAGCCCATGCCGGGCCAAAAAAAAAGCACTTCTCAGACGAAAAGAATCCAACTACCTCAGAGGTTGGGTTGTTTTTCCTCTGAGCGATACTGTTTTGCACAACATGGGCTAAATGGTCACAAGAACCCCGAAGGTTCAGAGAAGATTTGGGGAGGGGACTCATTGGAACATCTGTTGGGAGACAGTTGCTAGCCACCCGTCGAAGCCATCCAGTGTGTTCTTTAACGTGCACATGGTATGGCTCTCTCCCGCACATGGAACCATGGCTTAACATCTCTTCCGACGGACGGCGGCCTTTCCAAGCCCAGCGGTGTTCCCCTACTAACCGTGGGGAGGGCGGGGAGTTTTGCGGAGATAAAGCTGAACGCTGGCCCAGCTGGAACTCGAACGTTTGAACTGCAGTTTACGAGCCTGGCGCTCAAGCGACCGAGCCATCCCCGCTCCAAAGCTCAGAGGTAAAAGAACCTATCATGCAGACGGAACTTCGAATTCCTAATCAATTAGACGGACGGCGACCTTTCCAAACCCACAGGGGTCTTTTTTCTCATTAAAGGGCGGTTGGGTTGTTTTACCTCTGAGCGGCACTTTTTTGCACACCATGGGCTAAATGGCCAGGTCACATGGACCCCGAAGGCTCAGAGACGGTTGGGGGAGAGGGCCCACTGAAACAACTGTTGGGAGACAGATAGTAGCCTCCCGTCAAGGCCATCCAGCGTGTTCTTTAACGTGCACAGGGTATGGCTCTCCCGTACACGGGGCCACGGCTTAACGTCCCATCCGACTGACGGCGGCCTTTCCAAGCCCATCGGTGTCCCTTACTGACCGCGGGCAGGGCGGGGAATTTTGCGGAGATAAATCTCAACGCTGACCCAGCTGGGACTCGAACCTGGGAACTACAGATTACGAGCCTGGTGCGCTACCGACTGAGCCACCCCCGCCCCATAAAAGGGCTGAAGTCGGTTAATGCTAGCAGAGACAAATCTCAGGTTGGGACTCGAACCTGCAATGATTGGTACAGAAAACTATCAACGCTGGGTCACACTAGATTATGAGCCTCTCTCGCTACTGACATAGTAACCTTCGAACCCATACTTCAATGACAATAAGTAGCAAGAATCTTGTAGATTAATGGTTGTGATGTTCATGGATGTCGATAGTGGGGGAGGTGACGGCGAAACAAATATCCCCTATCACCGAAAATATTTCTTCGGTGGCCGCAGTGTGAATGAAAGTTTTACGGCATGATTTGATTTTAATTACTCTTGGAATAAGCGCTTTAGGAATGAATCGTTAAAAGACACTTAACATTTGCAATTACTTATTCTCGATCTTGCTAATGGTTATCTCTTGTAAATTGTGCTGTTAATGGGTTATAGTACTAGTAATAATGGGTGGTTCACTTTCTCAGCAACTTCAGTCGGAATTGAACGGGATTTGAATTGGTCTTCTTTAATATGTGTATTCAGGAGGCCAGATCTAGTAGAGGAACAATTCCCCCCCCCCCTCCCTTGAAAATGCTAAAATGGAGGAGAAAAATATTAAACATAGGTATTAAAGATGTGTTCAGACTCGGGTTGAGAATGATTAAAATTTCAAATAGTTGTTGTAGCTGCGAAAAAATATAAGCAAAAACATAAATATTTGTTAATTATAATTTCAACCTTTTAATCAGTGTTTAGTAATTAAAAGTAAGCACCAAGCGGAGTTTGATTATTTTTTAATGTATTCTCTATCTTTAATAAATTAATGGCTCTTTACGTTTATAATGATGTTACTTACCCACGAACTACAGTTTCTACTAGTATTTTTAATAGTGTTCCTTCCAAATACCATTAACGTTTTAATTTTATCCTAAAATGATTGTAATTAATAATATAAGATTAAAATAAATGATTAGCGACATGCATTTCTGTGTATATGTTTTATGATGCGTCAGAGAAATGTTTTCCGCAAATCGGGCGGGCTAGGGTTGGCTCAGTCTCAACAATTGTCCAAATGGTTCGGGCTCGGGGGCTCAAGCTCAATAATTGTTAAAAACAGTTCGGGGGGGGTCAGGGGCTCAAACTCAGCAATTGCCCAAATGATTCGGACCCGGGCTCAAACTCAGCAATTGCCCAAATGGTTCGGACTCGGACTCAAGCTCAAACCGTTGTCCGAATGGTTCGGATTCGGGCTCAAGCTCAAAATGTTGTCCGAATGGTTCGGATTCGGGCTCAAGCTCAAACCGTTGTCCGAATGGTTCGGATTCGGGCTCAAGCTCAAACCGTTGTCCGAATGGTTCGGATTCGGGTATGCTCAAGCTCAGTAATTGTCCAAATGATTAGGGCTTGGAAAACTGAGCTCAAATTCATTTTAAGAAATTTGTTAAATATCAGTAAAAGGGAGGAAAACAAGATTATTACAGTAATTTTAGATTATTTCAAGGTAATGTCAAGTAATTTTGTGTAAAATAAGGATTTGAATAATCAGTAATGTAAATTAGGACCTGAATAAAAATAAATTGCAAATATCATAGTCTTTAAGAGTTGGGTTGTTTTAGCTCTGAGAAGCATTTTTTGCACATAATGGGCTAAAATGGCCAGGTCACAAGAACCCCGAAGACCCTGAGAAAGTTGGAGGTACGGGAGCCAATGGACAGCTGTTAGGAGACATGGTAGCCTCCAGTGAGGGCGATCCAGTATGTTATTTCACGTGCACAGGGTATGACTCTCACGCACACGGACCCAGGAATTAATTTTCTATCCGATGGACGGCGGATTTTCTCACCCGAGTCCGAATCATTCGGACAATGGTTTGAGTTTGAGCCCGGGTCCGAACCATTTGTGCAATTGCTGAGCTTGAGCCCTTAATCTCCTGAACCGTTTTTGATAATTATTGAGCTTGAGCCCCCGAGCCCAAGCTCATCGGTGTCCCCTACTGAATCTAGAGAAGGGTGGGGATTTTGTAGAGATACGTATATCTCAAAGCTGTCCTGAGGGGGGGGGAGTCGAACCTGTGAACTGCGGATTCGGAGCTACAGACTGAGCCCCAGTTTTTAACCCCCCCCCCCCCTCACAGTCTTTAAGAGAAAACAGAATTGAGTTTTGAATAAATTTTCCCCAATACAGGGACATTTTTTCACCTTAGGCTAACATTGTCATCGCCTAGGATCCAGTAGCGAGAGGGTTCGAGACTCGAAGAAGAAGAAAAGTTAATATTATCTCTCAAGCACCCGTTTGTCACAGAGGAATGACAGTTAAGCTTGTCATAGAGAGGATTTGCGAGGAAAGCGAAACCTGAACAGAAAGGCAAATAAGGAAGTCCCATACCTTGCCTGGCCGTCCCGTGGCCGAGTGGTTAACGCCCTTCACTACCTCTAAGGGACCTGGGTTCGAGCCCGGATTAAGGCCTGGACGTTAGTGTCGTTTTTTTGCTGACTTCCCGCCATCCTCACAGACCTTCTACTATGGCGTATAAACTGGCAGACTCCTGTCAGATCTCTGTAACAAGCAGCTGCTTGAGGGGGTATTTTATGTTATACCTTACAGGAGACTCAAACCAGGTCCTTTTCACTAGCAGAGAAGGGTAATGACCACTCGGCCACTTGGGGCAGTAATATCATGACAAATGCAAGGAAAAATCCTATCTACATAACCACATTTTCTTTGTTTAAAAATGTTTTAGCACTTATAATGATTTACTCAAAAAGTCTCACTTCTCTGAATTATTTCTGGAATTTTTGTTTCGAAAAATAACGTTAAAATGTGATTTTCAAATTATTATAATTTTAAATCGTTTAATAATCTGTAGTATAAAGAATTAAAATATTTAGTGGCATGTAGATCTGAGTGTTCGGTGATGTGCAGGATTTTTTTTTACCGATATTTGGGCTCAGCAATTATCGAAATAGTTCGGGTGCAGAAGGTAGGGGTGGAAAGGAATTTTATAAAATGCCCTTCTAAAATATTACGTAATTTTCATGTTATTTCAATGGAAATATAATTTCGAGGCTCTCTTGGCTACTGATCTAAGGGACCTGGGTTCGAGCCCCGGAATTAGGCATGGATGTGTGTGTCGTTTTTCTGCTGAGGTCCTGCCATCCTCTCAGATTCCTACTGTGGCATATAAACTGAAAGGCTCCTGTCAGACCTCTGTGGCAAGCAGCTGCTTGAGGGGGTATTTATTTTATTTATTTTTTTTATAATTACTAAAATTTGCATTGAATGGAAAAATGTGATTGAAAAAAAATTAAAAGATCCAATCAATTTAAATCTCGATTTCCAACATATTCATTCAGTTTTTTAAAGAGTAATGGAAGGTTCAATATTCAATAATTGTCTTGTTTTTTAAAAATTATTCACGATCGTTTAATATTTAAATAATTTTTACGCAAACTTTTAAGATTCTTATTTCTTTTATTAAATGATTTGAAACAATACTTATTCCAGTATTTAACTTTGAATTAATTTCTGAGGTGACGCATTGCTATTGCAAAATATTCCATAACTCTTTAAATACCGAACGAATATTGCACAAAAAAAATCAATATTTAGATAGATTCGATTGCGATCTTTAATTTATCTTCCAGGACATTTTTCCTTTAAATTCAGATTTTAGAAGTTATAGAGCTTCTAAGTTAATCCCCGTTGACATAACACGGAAATTCTCTAATATTTTGTTAGGGAAGTGTATATTTATCGTTTCAATAGTATCTATTTCAACAATTTCAAACTCGGGCAACGATGTGGAAATATTTCATTTGTTCAGCAGTGTACAGTCGCTCAAAAAAATATCGAACACTATGGTTGATTACAGAATTCAGAAAAGATATCTGGTAACGTTTTTTTTTTTTAAATTAGTGATCTGGCAACCTTCGTGTCACGTGACACGAAATCCATTACTTCCACACACGAAGGTTGCCAGATCACTAATTTCTAAAAAAAAAATCTTTGCCAGATATTTTTTCTGAATTCTGTAATCAACCATAGGGTTCGGATACTTTTTTGAGCGACTGTACGGCACTGCTGGGAGTTGAATCTAGGAACATAGGTTACGAACCTGACGCACTACAGACATAGTCAAACTCGCTCACCATTCAACTCAGCCACGACCATTCCATGAACTTCATAGCGGGGAATGATGTCACTCGTAATGACGACACTGAATAAAACTTCACACAATCCCACAAGGGTATTGACACATCAGTTTTAATCGCATTTACCAACCCTATATATCCATCCCTACGAAGATCTTTCTATTTATCCGTTTCCTAATACAAATATTACAAACTCAACAGCCTCCATAGTCTTGTTCAATACCGCGCGAATAAATTTCCTACGGAGCCTATGAGTAACGACAAGGAGTGGAATGCTGTCACAAAAGGGATTAACAAAAACACACCACCTGATACAGAGTACATATCGTGCAGTTCCCGGGAAGAGAAGGAGGAAGGGGAGGAAGAGGGGAGGAAAAGGTCGTTTATTTCCATCCATCCATCTCATACTGCGAATCAATTAATCTCTTCACAGAGAAATTCTGGGTGAGTTGGACAGAGAAGGATCATACAGATCCGAGAAGAAGAGAGAAGTGTCTGTGAGTAAACCAAATGAGCTGTATTCCCAACGGCAGTCTCGTGTTTACACACTTAGGCCTAATCCGATTTCAAATTAATCACCATTTTAAGATTTGGTAGCTTTCCGGCCTCTGTATTCCATTAGTATGTATATGCCATATAACCTAGTGTGTGTGTGTGGATATATATGTGCGTGTACAACTAAGAGTGTATCTAATCGCATTAAAACTCTGAAGCGTGAAGTAGACGAGGAAACACGGAGCGGAGAGGATGCTTAGAGTAATGATGAGCATAGTGACGTCACCTGGAGGCTAAGTGAAAGTTAAATTGGGACCCTAAATGTAATTAGAAGGATGCACGAAGGAAACTGAGAATTGGAATTTTCCTGTGGGAGAGGCAAAATAAATAAAATGCAGTTTATGAAAAGTGCTTTTTTTTTTCGGAATGCCCGTCTTTAACAAAACAACTTGAGTAAAGGTTCCTCTACGTGTGCTTGTTTCCTTTTGTGGCAGTGTAAGTCTTCTTTACTCGGCAAGAGCTGGAGTATTAGGATGCAAGGTACCGCTCTAGGTATTAGCATACATCTATCACGGCATTGTGGGGCTTTGGAAATGTAGAGGCGGGAACTTGAGAGATGTCAAGAAGCCACCTATGGAAGAGAGAGAATATGGGAAGAGACGAGTACGTCACGAGAGGAAGGACCGTCGACAAGGGAGTCGGTTTTAGCGGAGCCGTCGTTTTCAGAAATAATCAGAACTCGCGATTGTTGTGGATCTAAAGCATCTCTTCTATTTGCTTGCTCCCGCTACTCTTTTTTAGGTGGTTTTTTTTTTTCGCATTTACGGATGAAGAGTTTAATAATGCTATGTGGGAATTTACAACTTCGGCCTATTGACATACTGTCAACATTGAAATGTCAGAAGAAAGAAAAAACCTGACAGTTTAGATGTCGTTGAAGTGAAGGGAAATACTGATTCGTGGGAAAAAAGTAGATGGAGTTGAGAAGAAAAAAAGAATAAATAAATATATAATAAGTATTTCTGTTCGTTTGGAGTAAGAGTAGTTTTTTTTTCTCCTCAGAAAAAATGTTGAAGTTTTCAGAGAAAGTTTCTAAGTCACTTCAGCTCAAATAGTTACAGTTCTCAAGAAATGAAGACCACATCAGGTCGAACGACTGCGATTCTCAGAGACAAAGAGTCAGGACATATGACTGCAGTCCTCTGAAATCAAGAGCCACGTCAGATCGAATGATTCAGGTCTCAGAAATAAAGAGCTACGTTTAGTCAAATTATTGCAATCCTCAGAAATGAAGAACCACGTTTAGTCAAATTATTGCAATCCTCAGAAATGAAGAGCCATGTTTAGTCAATTATTGCAATCCTCAGAAATGAAGAACCACGTTTAGTCAAATTATTGCAATCCTCAGAAATGAAGAGCTACGTTTAGTCAATTATTGCAATCCTCAGAAATGAAGAACCGCGTTTAGTCAAATTATTGAAATCCTCAGAAATGAAGAACCGCGTTTAGTGAAATTATTGCAATCCTCAGAAATGAAGAACCACGTTTAGTCAAATTATTGCAATCCTCAGAAATGAAGGACCACGTTTAGTCAAATTATTGCAATCCTTAGAAATGAAGGGCCACATTGGGTCGAACGTACTGTCGCTCAAAAAAGTATCCGAACACTACGGTTGATTACAAAATTCAGAAAAAATATCTGGCAACGATTTTTTTAGAAATTAGTGCAGCTGGCAACCTTCGTGTCTCGTGACGAAGGTTGCCAAATCACTAATTTCTAAAATAATGGTTGCCAGGTATTTTTTCTGAATTCTGTAATCAACCATAGTGTTCGGATACTTTTTTGAGCGACTGTACCAATTCTCGGAAATAAAGAGTCACATGAGGTCGAAAGTTTGCGATTCTTAGAAATAAGGAGCCACATCAGGGCAAATTGTTGTAGTTCTTAGAAATAAAGAACCACACCAATGCAAGCTATTGCATTTCTCCAAAATAAAAAGCCACACCAATGCAAGCTATTGCATTTCTCCGAAATAAAAAGCTACATTACTTTGAAAGAAATAAATTCTCAGAAATAAAGAGCCACGTTTAGTCGAATTATTGCAATCCTCGAAAATGAAGAGCCACGTTAGGTTAAATGTTAGAAATTTTCAAAATTAAAGGCCATGTTGGGTCAAATAATTGTAATTCTCAGAAATAAAGAGTTTCATCAGATCTCATTAGATCAAATGATCGCGATTCTTGAAAATAAAGAGCCTCATTAGGTCAAATGATTATAATTCTCAAAAATTAAGTAATAATGGCTTTCTATAAAACTGGATTTGAAATAAAACCAGAAGAAAGGAAATAAAAGTCTGTTCTCTAACACTATCAAATCACCACAAAGTGTTCCTTTTTTGCTGCTTAACGAAACATTTCTGCTAGTTCAAAGATATTTATGAGTCTCGATTTTGATGTAAAACAAAAAGCTTTGAAACGCTTCGCAAAGTAAAGCAGAAGAAAAGAAAAACCACACCAAAAACGGAATTTAGAACTTTTTTAACGTTTTATATAATTTTATTTTTGGAAAGCAATTTAGTTTATTGCCTGCTTTTAAGGCACCTTAGGCAATAAAAAGACCCAACTCTAGAGCTTGTTGGGTTGTTTTACCTCTGAGCGGCACTTTTTTGCACACTATGGGCTAAATGGTCAGGTCACATGGACCCCGAAGGCTCAGAGAAGGTTGGGGGAGGGGACCCACTGGAACAGCTGTTGGTAGCCTCCAGTCAAGGCCATCCAGCGTGTTCTTTAACGTTAACAGGGTATGGCTCTCCCGCACACGGGGCCACGGCTTAACGTCCCATCCGACGGGACGGCGGCTTTTCCAAGCCCATCGGTTTCCCCTACTGACCGTGGGTAGGGCGGGGAATTTTGCGGTAGATAAATCTCAACGCTGACCCAGCTGGGACTCGAACCTGGGAACTACAGATTACGAGCCTGGCGCGCTACCGACTGAGCCACCCCCAACTCTAGGGCAATCATTTGACTTAATGAGATCTAATGTGGCTCTATTTCTTTGAATTGGAATCATTTAACCTGATATGGCTCTTTATATTTGATAAATGCAACAGTTTGATCTGATGTGGCTCTTTATTTCTGAAAATTGCAATCATTTGACCTGATGTATCTTAAAATTGCAGTCATTTGACTTAGTGTGTGTCATTATTTTTGAGAATTACAAATAACTTGACCTAATGTAACTCTTTATTTCTGAGAATTGCAATCATTTGATCTAATGTGGCTTATTTATTTTGACAATCAACTTTAATTTCAACTCGCAGATCGAGAGCTACCGGTCGATTACGGCCTGCTCTTGAATCGATCGATTCTTCGCGATGCAGGAATTTTTCACATTAGATTTTATTGTAATTAACGGTTTTTATCTATTATAAATTTTAACTCTCCAATATTTTTTTTTGTATTAACTTGCAATTCAATTGATTTTGTGACCTGTATACAGTTGCATCCGTGCCACAACCTGCACTTTTGTCAAAGATTAGGATAAAAAAATGCACAATAATTTACTTGATAAAAAAAACATACCAGTAGATAGTTGTAATGCATAACAAGTTGTTCGTCGTACTGGAAAGGTTGAACAGCATTTCTGTAGAGTAATGGTTTCTTATTTATTTCCCCCCCCCCTCGTGTTCGAGAGTAGCAAAGAAATTAAAACAAATCGCTTTCATTTCCATAACCTTTCTGCAAAACAATATTCCGAAAGCCAATACCAACTCACAAAACAACTCCATCAGCTAGAAAAAAAAAGTATGTTTATTCAACAAAGAACGCGCACCTGCTGTTTCCTGTACGAGCGTGGTTACCGCAAGAGACGAACTGTTGCCACTACACGAGAGCGCAATCTTTGATAAATGCCCGTTTTATTGTTTCACACGAGATTCTCCGCCGTCTCATAAGCCAGAGGGCTCTGGTCACGCCCCCTACGGTTTCTCGGCCTCTATTTGACGCCATAATTACTACAAGCAAACCTGGCTACCACTCATTATTCATTTTTCGAAAGATTTTTTTTGCCTCAAAAACGCTTTCTCTGCTCTCTTGTGACATGATTCCCCCGCTCTTGTTTTGTTACTAATTTCCATGCGCTCGGTTTTGAACTGATGGAGACTTTTCAGGTGCAGATGGTGGTTCTGATTTATCCCTTGGCAAGAGGCGATATTTTGAAAGACTTTGATGGAGGAATATTTTTATGAATGCGGCGAAGTAACGGTTCGTTTTATAACGCTCTTCGCTGTATCTTTTTCTCCACAGACAGATTGTTGAACATTAGAAAGTGCCCAATGTTTATCTCGGTCAGGGAGGGAAGCAAAGAAAGAATATTTCTGTTGCAGGAGAAAAATATATGGGGAAAATGCAAAATATGAAAAGATTGTAACGGAGAAATTGGGAAGTGCTCAATAGAGCAAGAGAGAGAGATAGTGTAGGGGAGTAACTTATTCCCCGCATTTTTTAAAAAATATATTTATTAATATAGCTAAGGCCAAATCTAGAGGGGGGAGGCCGAAAAGTGGTAAGAATCCTCCCCATCCCCACACCCCCTCTTGAGAAAGCTAGCAAAGGTAATGGAGACAAAACTAATTAAACTTATGTCCATGGCCGAGTGGTTAGCACGCTTGGCTACTGATCTAAGGGACCCGGGTAAGGTAGGGTTGTGAGTGTTGTTTTTCTGCCCAGTATTTTTGCCATCCTCACAGACCTTCTACTGTGGCATATAAACTGACAGGCTCCTGTCAGACCTCTGTGGCAAGCAGCTGCTTGAGGGGGTATTTATTTTATTTATTTTATTTTTGTTGCGTGTTGTTTTTCTGCCCTTGTCTTTTTCCCAGTATGGAGGTAATAGAAACATTTGTGATGTTGATATCTGCTGGAAGCTGGTAAGCATATCGTTTCTTCTGAGGTCATTAAAGTGGATAGTGAATTAAAACATGTGCAATATTTTCATGTTGGTTACAGATTTGACAGAGAGATGAAATTTTTTTTCTAGTTTTGTGAAGTTTTTCGCTTAATGCTCAGTGACCAATGGTAAGTGTATTTAAAGCCGTTTCCTCTCTTTTGTTCAGTTTAAAACTTCCTCATGGATTTTTCTCCCTATTTCCTTAAAATCTACCGACGTTCAGATCAGTTGTCTTGAAACAGTGAATCCACTTCTCTGAAGTTCTTCTATTAACTTCCGAGCAGAAATCTGTATAACAAATAGGGTTGCTTAAATTAGATGGCAAAGTCAAAGCTGATTTAGTGGCTCTCATTATTAGGGATTTCAGAATGACTGGATGTCCACTGGAGACAAACTCTACGAGATTTGAAAACAGAAAATGTGTCACATTTCGAAATAATGGTGTGATGGAAGTGTGTTGTAAGCTAGTGGGTCAGGAAGTAGAGACTGGAGATGAAACGGAAATGGAGAGCTGAGAGACTGAAGCTGAAGAGTTGAAGCTCTCTGACAAGATAAGAATGTTTTATTGTGGACTGAGGAGGCTCTTTGTAGTGCTTAATAAATAGCTAAAAGCTTGGCAGCCATGATGCTAGTTGAACTTTTCAAGGAGTAGCAATTTGTAATATTCAGAGAAGGAATAATGAAACACAATATGTTTTGTTAGGAGAAGGACTCTGTGTAGATTTGCAGAAAGATTTGATAGCAGCTTGTGATGTAGTTCAAAGCAACAAACTTCATTTCCTGTGGAGGAAGAAGACTTTTCATTTAGGAAAGAGGGATATTTGACTATATGATAGGATGAATAATTTCCCAGATTGGGAAATTGGGAAATAGATCTTTTGTAGGTTGGGAATTGATGAATTGAATAAGTGGTTTCTCAGAAGTAATGAGTTTGTTGATATCTGGCGGGGTTGAATGAAAACTTGATAAATACTCATAATCATTCACTAATCTTACCATAGTTACTTTTCAAAAAGCAAAAGTTGAGAGCAAGGAAATATTCAAGGAATTAACTTTCTCAATATTCTGAACTACAGCTATTTAATTTCATTTTCTAATGGATAAGAGTTTTAAATTATTAAAATTTTGAGTGTTTTTTTACCGGCCAAATATGAAGACGAAAAGGTAAAATGTTACAAAAAAGGGAAAATGCAAAATGCATTTTATACCGGTAGCATGTTCAGTGGCGGACCCCGAGGGAGAAGGGGCCCGCCACTGAATGCCCATCCCTCTGAGGGCTTAAATGTTATATATTTTTTTTATGGTAGTCCCCTAAATTCCGAAACTTAAGTAGATCAAACCACCCTTTCCCCATTGGACTCAAACATGTCAAACACTTTCTCCAAGGTGGTTGTTGGCCCCGCCGGTAGCGCACTAGGCTCGTAGTTTGCAGCCAGGTTTGAAATTTATCTCAGCAAATCTCCCCATACTGACCTCGGAAAGCAGGGGATACTGATGGCCTTGGAAATGGCACCGTCCGTCAGATATGATATTAAGCAGCGTTTCCGTGTGCCTGAGAGCCATACCCTTACGCGTTAAAGATCACATTGGAATGTCTTGACCATAAGCTTCCATCTGGATAAATGTAATATATATATCTGTTATAATATATAAATGTATAACCAATCCAATATATCTGTAACTGCTATTCACAGGGTCACCTTTACCAACTTTATCTGAGCTCTTGGTATCCTCGTGGTCTTGTCATTTAGCACATTTTGTGCAGAACAGTGCCATTCAGAGGTGAAGGAGGGGAGAGGTTTAAGATTGAGCAAGAACGCCGTTCAGATGTAACCCCCCCCCCCCCCCTGTGTTAGCGTTTTTTAATTAATTTTCTAGAAAAATATGTGTAATATATATATTTTTTTATACTTTGTCACCTTCGTTCTGGTTATTAGCATTCACAAAGGGGAGGAGGAATTGCACCCCTACCTCCTTATCCGTTACTGATAGGGTGTTTGCTGTAATAAATTAATCGTAAAAGACACAGGATTATCTACTAGAGTCAACTTTAAAATCTGATCTCTTAACCTGTTTTAATATTTTAATTCAATTTTGAAGTCAATCTTTTTGTAGCCTGTTAAATATTTCGGTATTCATAACTTTTTGAATACCGAACAAATGTTGTTTAAAATCGAGATTTAGATAGATATGATGGAGATCTTTAATTTATCTTTAGATGCATTTTTTATTAAAAATTATATTTAAGAAGTTATTGAGCTCTGAATGTAATTTTCTATTGAGATAACATGGAACTGTTTGCTTTTTTCTATCCAATACCTCTACATAGCAGGAAAAAAAATCAGTGCAAACTGAATGACTTGTATAAACACATTAGTTTTCATTCTTATTTCTGAGAAAAAAAAACTACAATTTGACCAATTGAAAGAAACAATGAATACATTTGTATTCATTACGTTTCCGTTTAGTCATACGTTTCCGTTTTGGATGATTTAACAACTGTAATTTGAAAAATATACAAAACCACAAAAGAACTTTATTACAGCGTATGTAGGTACTTGAACCTGCAGCAGCTAACTACGATTATGCATAAACCTTCATCAAATGGCGATTCTGCGCGAATTCTTGGGTATTTTTCTACAAGAACAATGCAAATTATAACTCCGAAAAAGGAAAAAAAAACAGCCTCTCTAACACCAAAAAAAAAGAAAGAAATCTCATGTGCACCATTGTTCACATTATCTTATTAAAAATATGCATATTTACAAGCATCTGTGAGCGCCGATGCACAGAAAAAAAAAACAGGAAAAGTTAGTAAGAACAGGTTTTACGCTCAGACATTAAAATTCATGGAAGAAGAGGAAAGGCTTGAAGAGGAAAGGCTCGTTTTGTACGTGACACGTTTTCTCATCCAAGATGTCACGCTCTCTGTGACGTAATAATATTACCTGTGCACGTGCAGGCCTCACAGTGGCTGAATAATAGACCATTAACGAAACAGTTTGCCGTACAGCTCGATGATGATTGGCTGGTGATGCTCCATCTTTTTTTTCATCTACATCTTAGTTTCTTCTTTTATCTTGCTGCATCTTGTTTTCCTATTATTTCATTTAAGTTTTTTGTTTTCCTTAACCTAGTATATTGTTTAGCGCAGCATTTGCAAATCATTTGTGGCCAGCTACACTCAGTGATATAAAACAAATGAATACAGTGAATTTCTACTTAGTTCTCTTTATTTCACGTACACATAAGATTTTTCGTTTTTTCTCTTTCTGCTGGTGTTTTTTCCCCCTTCTGCCCTAAAGACAGTATTTGCTAGTTTCGTCTCTCCTCAAATACATTAGAAGAAAATTCTAAACAGGGAATTGAAGCAAAACTATTAAGAGAAATAAAAAACCCCGCTAACGTTTGTTGCAGTCCACTTTCTGTTGTTGTTGTTTTTACCTTAATGGAGTAAACTTAATTACTGTTTTGCCGAGCATTCGTCGATCGCATTTTATTAACGTTAACATTTTTTTTACGTAATGTCCAACATGTGTGTGTTTGTCATGTCTATGCATTGCGAACTTGGTGGATTACGGAAAAAACTATTTCACTCAGTTGAAGCTTCAGACTCAAACTCGGAGACTCATGCTATTAAGAGCAACAGTTTTAATTTGAAATGAAACTTTAATACCAGTACAGCATATTAACGTAAGCTAAAACAAACGGTCTGTATTAAAAATTTCTCTTTTTTTAGTACATGCAAATGAGAAATGTTGTAGCTCTTTCTTCCTCTATACCAGTGCTTCCCAACCAGGGCGGGGTTGGCTCAGTCGGTAGCGCGCCAGGCTCGTAATCTGTAGTTCCCAGGTTCGAGTCCCAGCTGGGTCAGCGTTGAGATTTATCTCCGCAAAAATTCCCTGCCCTGCCCACGGTCAGTAGGGGACACCGATGGGCTTGGAAAGACCGCCGTCCGTCGGATGGGACGTTAAGCCGTGGCCCCGTGTGCGGGAGAGCCATACCCTGTGCACGTTAAAGAACAGCTGGATGGCCTTGACGGGAGGCTACCATCTGTCTCCCAACAGCTGTTCCAGTGGGTCCCCAACCTTCTCTGAGCCTTCGGGGTCCATGTGACCTGGCCATTTAACCCATGGTGTGCAAAAAAGTGCCGCTCAGAGGTAAAACAACCCAACCCGAGTCCTTAACCCCTGTGACACGAAAGAGCTTCAGGTGTGTCGCTAAATAGGTTCGGATGTGCTGCGAAATAATTTTTAACCGTATTATATTATTGAATTATCCATATATGCTGTAGGTGGTCGGCCTTCTCAGATTAATATAGAAATAATCATTAAGTGTAAAATAATAACCGATTATACTCATTAATAAAATAAATTATCACTTTCAAAAAAAAAAGTTATGTATGTTTTTTTCCTAGGGTGCCGCGACAATTTTGAAAGAATGTGCCGTGGTTGAAAAATGTTGGTAAACACTGCGCTATACATATATCAAGTTAAGATTCTATTTTCCCTAAATTCCCTTTAATTCTCGGAATTAATCCTTTAATTCCTTATTTTTTTCTGATTCCCTAAATCACTCCCAATTTTCTAAATTCATCCTCCAGTTTCATAAATCCCACCTGTTTCCTCACTTTTGTCGCCTAATTTATAAATATTCTCTTAATTCCTTAAATTTCTCCTAATTTCCCAATTCTCCCTAATTTTCTAAATTCTGCCAATTTCCTCATTTTTTTTCACCTAATTTCAAACTACTATTTCTTAATTTCCCGAATTCCTCTCTAATTTCCAAATTTTACCTGTAATTCCATAAATTAATCTTTCCTCGAATTCTCTGAATGTTTCCTTTCTCTTTCTTGCTTTCTGTATTCTTTACATATTTCAGATGTTGGAACAGGAGCGTTGTCCATTCGTATTTGTCGGATAAATGGTTGTGATTTATATTTCCCATTTTAAATATCTTTTGTTTGCAGAATGTTGCTTTAACAATAATGATAAACGATGAAAATATAGGATCGCTCGTTTGCGTATTGATTTTTCAATATTCATACAAAATAGAAAACAATAAATTAGTGCACAAGCTTCTAAGGGGTGGCTCAGTCGGTAGCGCGCCAGGCTCGTAATCTGTAGTTCCCAGGTTCGAGTCCCAGCTGGGTCAGCGGTGAGATTTATCTCCGCAAAATTCCCCGCCCTGCCCACGGTCAGTAGGGGACACCGATGGGCTTGGAAAGACCGCCGTCCGTCGGATGGGACGTTAAGTCGTGGCCCCGTGTGCGGGAGAAACATACCCTGTGCACGTTAAAGAACACGCTGGATGGCCTTGACGGGAGGCTACCATCTGTCTCCCAACAGCTGTTCCAGTGGGTCCCCTCCCCCAACCTTCTCTGAGCCTTCGGGGTCCATGTGACCTGGCCATTTAGCCCATGGTGTGCAAAAAAGTGCCGCTCAGAGGTAAAACAACCCAACCCACAAGCTTCTAAAATGTACTTTTACTTTATTGAATGAAGTTTTAATTAATTTCTGTGGTAAATTCTTACACACATTACTATTGTGAAATATTCCCGCTTCCAGAACTCTTTAAATACTGAAAGAATATTCTTTAAAATCGAGATCAAAATGGATTTAATTATGATGTTTAATTTATTTATAATCACATTTTTCAATTAAATGCAAATTTTAGAAGTTATAAAGCTTCGAAATTAGATTCTCATTTAAATAACACGAAAATTTTCCAATATTCTGGTAGGGCAATGTATATTAATATTTAATTATGCCACGCATTATTTATATTAAAACAAGTACATTAACTTAAAATATAAATATTTAAAATCGATAAAATATACAAATTAAACACACTTTCAACTGACTGAAAATGCAACTGACTCTAAAGATAAGTTACTCCTAGTTATGTTCTTTAGATGTATCGTAAAATCTGCAGAAAATCCTGACTACCTCCGGTATAAATTGCACACTTTTACACATTAATGCAAAAACTTCCTCTTATCATTATTTGCCTGTTTTCTTTAACTCAGTGGAGAGTTCAGATGCAATTCATAGCCATCATGCGCTATGCTAATATTTCTCCTTTTTTCCCCTGAGGTCATGTATAACTTTCGTTGCCAGTGCGACATAAAACATCAAACAACAAAGCCTCCTGAGGCAATCGAAATTTCCTTCGAGAGAACTTCACCTTTACCACATATACGTCGGAAAACGCTCGACAAAGAAACGAAGAAGTTGTCGCAGAATTAACGACAGCGAATAAAAAAGAGTCTGAATAAAAGGAAAGTTAAACTGCAAGAGGAAAAAAAAGGTGGTAATGGAGAAATTGTTTGCTTTGCCTCAGATGGTGTTTGAAGAGCTAACACTCCCAAGTCGTAATATAAAGCAATGAAATTAATTGCAGCAATTGAAAATCGATGAAATATAAATTAACGTGCCAAGGAGAACTAGCATGACTAGATTACTCATTCTGCCGGTAATCACATTCCTGATTTTCTCAACAAGGAATGGAGAAATATTCGGTTCTTTCTCGTTTTTTCTCATTTGTATTCTTTCTTGTTTTTTTTTTTGCCTTTCCTTTTACGATGTCTATCGCTACCATTCAATCTTTATTCTCTAGAAACGCATTACTAATTTGGTTCGTTTATTGCTGTGTCATCATTTGAGTGTAAGTGAGCAGAAAACAGAGTGGATTTGGGTTATTTTACCTCAGAGCTCCCCTTTTTTTTCTGTTTGGGTACAATGTGATAAATAACCAGGTCATCAGGACCCCAAGGTTCAGAGAAGGTTGAGGAATGGATCTGGATAGCTATTAGGAGATGGAAGCCTCCCGTCAGGTGCTTTGACTAGCACAGGATATAGACCCCTCTCAAACGGGCTACTGTTAACGTTCAGTCCGACGGACGGCACACCCTTTACAAACCCATCGGTCTCCCCTTTCTTACTGAGGGCAGAATGGGGGTTAACGAAGAAAATTTTAAACGTCGGCTCAGTTGGGATTTGAACCTGGGAACTGAAGATTACGAGTCTGGCCTGCGCAACCGTCTTGAGCTCCTCTCTCCGCCCCCCCCCCCCCCCGCTCCATCACAGAAAGGAAAAGTCTGTCTGTGAAATTATAAAACATGGCTAATAAATAAATAGAGTGATGCTTTTTTTTTTTCTTTCACACATAGTGCTAATGACCAGGTCACAAGCACTCCCAAGGACTCCGAAAAGGTTTGGGTAAGGAAACTCATTAGACATCTGTTAGGAGACAGATGGAAGACTCCAGTCAAAGCCGTACAGCGAGTTCTTCTTTGAAATCCGCGGAGTATGGAATGTCTTCACACTGAGTCACGGCTTTACACCCAATCAGATGGACGGCAGCCTTTCCAAGCTCATATTTTTCATTTCCAAGCTTTTCCAAGCACATTCCAAGCCTCCTTTCTGTCTGAGATTTGGGTGGAACTCGAACCTGGGAAATGAAGATTAGGAACTTGCACGGTACCGATTGGGCAAACTCCTTCCTGCTCGTTCAGAGAGATTCCTGTGATTCGTTATAGTTGTTAAAACGGCCTCTTCGACTTGCTTTCGTTCCGAATTTTCGGGTTCTCACATCTCGTGGTGTCACGAGTTTTTTTTTTTTGCGAACTTACAAATATTAATGATAAAGTAATCAGAATTTATTTGATCTAAGCATTTTACATACATCATTGTATAATAAAACAATGAAATGTTTCACGCATTTTATTTCGTGTTAGACTTTTGATACATTTAATATTAAAAAAAATTTTATAATACAAACGCTTATTAAATATAATAACCAGTAGTGTAATATGCACTTTACTACATATGTAATAAACTACTTCAATACCTTGGGTAATGTTTTGAATTTCATAAGTATAGTGTATTTCTCAAAGTCCTTCACAAGTAAAGTTACTATATAAATAAGTAAAGTTATATATATTCAAAAGTCAAAGTTTCTTTAAAAGTAAAGTTATTATATAAGTGAGGATATGGAAATAAAAGTAAAGAATATAAATCAAAATGAAAAACAAAGCAATAAATGACTGGAAATTAAATAACAAAATAAAAGCTCTGGGCAGGAATGAAACTAAGTAACAAAAGTGAGGAATTTGGAAATTAAATTTAAGTAGAAGAAGGCATATCGCCTCTGGCGTATATGGGAATCAAGTTTAGAAGATAATGAAGTTTTCGTTTACATGCTTTTTTCTACTCTTTGAAAGTTTTAATTGTTTGGGTTGGGTTTATTTACCTCTGAGTGGCACTTTTTTGCACACCAGGGGCTAAATGACCAGGTCACAAGGATCCCGAAGGCTCAGAGAAGGTTGGGGGGTGGGGACCCACTGGAACAGCTGTTGGGAGACAGATGGTAGCCTCCCGTCAAGGCCATCCAGCGTGTTCTCTAACGTGCACAGGGTATGGCTCTCCCGCACACGGGGCCACGGCTTAACGTCCCATCCGACGGACGGCGGCCTTTCCAAGCCCATCGATGTCCCCTACTGACCGTGGGCAGGGCGGGGACTTTTGCAGAGATAAATCTCAACGCTGACCCAGTTGGGACTCGAACCTGGGAACTACAGATTACGAGCCTGGCGCGCTACCGACTGAGCCACCCCCGCCCCCGCCCCCTTTAAATTCGTGCTAATGGATGATGGGGAAATGAAAATAGTAGTATTTTATTAGTAGCTACGCAACGTAAAAGAAATTATCTCTTATTCCTTAAATTTAAAAAGCTTCTTTTCTCACATCCCTCTGAGGAAAGGGGGGTAGATTGTTTCTGTCAATAGAATATCTCTTGATACTATCTACACCCAAAATTTCAAATTTATACCTAAACAGATCATTTGTAACATTCGTTAACAATTTCGCCTTTTCCATATCCGTATTTAATGATCTCTAATGATATGAATTAAAACTATTTAAGCATTTAAAAGTGCGAATTATAATGTTCCATTAGTATCAATCCAACTAGAAGAGATGTTTTTCAAATTATCTCTTAAAATATGAAATTTGCGTTTTAACACCACCATCACCCCTTGTGGCTAAGGGGTAATTTTTACCCAAGAAAAATTCATGACTTTCACATTCCACCACCAAAGTTTCAAATTTTTAGCATAAATACATAGTTTGTAGTATTCGTTTAAAAGTCTTGAATTTTCAGCATTTTTCACCGTTAAAGGTCGCAATTATAACTTTTTGGGAGATTGGAAAATTTCGAAACCGTAATATTTCATCAATACTTATCCAACCTCTGAATATTTTTTAATTTATCTCCAAAAACAAACAATTTTATCGTAGAATAAAACAGTTGCATTTTCGCACCCACTTCTGGGTCTAAGGGGTTAAGTTATTGTGCCAATGGGGCGGGGGTGGATCAGCCGGTAGCGCGCCAGGCTCGTAATCTGCAGTTCCCAGGTTCGAGTCCCAGCTGGGTCAGCGTTGAGACTTATCTCCGCAAAACTACCCGCCCTGCCACGGTCAGTAAGGGGACACCGATGGGCTTGTAAAGGCCGCCGTCCGTCGGGTGGGACGTAAAGCCGTGGGCCGTGTGCGGGAGAGCCCACGCTGGAAAGAACATGCTGGATATCCTTGACGGTAGGCTACCATCTGGATACCAACAACTGTTCCAGTCTCCCTCAACCTTCTCTGAGTCTTCGGGGTCCTGGTGACCTGGCGATTAAGCCCATAGTGTGCAAAAAAGTACCGCTCAGAGGTAAAACAATCCAGCCCATTGTGTCAATGGTTAATTCCGATTTCAAATTTTTGTTATGAATTTGGAAATTTTCACATTTTCCCACTTAATTATTAGAGGATACATTTACAGCATTTGGGTATTTCAGAAAATGCAAATCGTAATATTTCATCAATAACTATGCAACACAATTTTTTTAATTTATCTCTATAAAGAAAAAAATTCGATGTCTACAGACGGGCAGACGTCAAGGAAAACACATTTTCTCGGGGTTTTTTTTAGAAAACGAGCTAAAAAAATGAATTTGGGAACGAAGCAATAATAGCTTGAAAGCTAAATAATAATAATAAAAAAAGGATTTGGAAACGAAATATAAAAAGTAAAGAACTTAGAAGCAAGAAAATAAGATATGTAAATATGATATCGATATACAAATAAGAAACATGCAAACAACTTTTAATAATCAACTTTCTATTCCCAAATTTCAAAGGTTAAAAATGTACAATGTCTCCTTCATTATTATACTAACATAAACATTCAATTTACAAAATTTGACTGTCAGCTTGACATAGTAGCAAAAAAGAAGTTGAGTCCGACAGAACAGCATTTTAAAACGCCATACTTTCATAAGAACATTTTATTTTCAATTTTAACCTGTAAAAAAAAAAATTTGCATGAACAAAAGCAAACGAAAGCATTTCCAACACCAGAGGAATATTCACTTAAATTCTTTAGCCGAGAAATAAGTGCCTAACCAGCCATAAATTACTCTTCTACTTTCACTCCTTATTACGGAAACGCCAGCTATTAATTCTCGTAAAACCTCCTTCGAAGATGTGACGTCTCTTTGACGTCATTCTCGAAAACCTTTTTGTTTTTTTTTTCGCATTTTATTTTCTCTAAAAGTATTCAAGTTATTTTTAGTCTGTTCCTACTACGCTGTTGGGAGAAAAGTTCTTTAATTGTTTGAGAGTCGCTAGCCTCTCCTCCAATCTCTCTCAGTTGGCAATTCCCTAGTGGTCCAGAGCTTTCCACGCCGTGGTTTGAAGTGTTAGCGTAATGCTTAACGTGGCTGTCTGGAAAGTTTTGAAATAGAAACTTAATAAGTAGCTAGACAAAACGGTGGCGATTTTTACTTAAAGCACAATGGGAGAATATGTTGTTGTTCTTTGAGCAACTTTGCTTCCGTTAGATCATCTTTGATAAGATAAGATGTCTTTGTTGAAGAGAGCTAGATTTTCTTTGGTTAAAGTGTAAGCCATTGATAGAATTTGTCGAGATGTCTCGTTTCTTTCAATACATTATATTTAGTCGTGCTATATCGGGTAACTCATGTATTGATGGGGCGGAGGTGGCTCAGTCGGTAGCGCGCCAGGCTCGTAATCTGTAGTTCCCAGGTTCGAGTACCAGCTGGGTCAGCGTTGAGATTTATCTCCGCAAAATTCTCCGTCCTGCCCACGGTCAGTAGGGGACACCGATGGGCTTGGAAAACCCCCGTCCGTCGGATGGGACGTTAAGTGTGGCGCCGTGTGTGGGAGAGCCATATCCTGCGCACGTTAAAGAACACGCTGGATGGCCTTGACGGGAAGCTACCATCTGTCTCCCAACAGCTGTTCCAGTAGGTCCCCTCCCCCAACCTTATCTGAGCCTTCGGGGTCTTGACCTGGCCATTTGGCCCATGGTGTGCAAAAAAGTATCGCTCAGAGGTATAACAACCCAACTTATATATTGATAGTTTACATGACTTTTGGAAATGTTCCATTGTATTAAGGTTGGCTTAGGTGGCCACACAATGGACTAAATGTACCTGTCACACGCACCCCAAGGACTCAGAGAAAATTGAGGGAAGGGTTCGAGCCCCTCTGTAAGGTTCAGAGCCCCTGTGTAATGAATCCTCCTTCCCCTTCTCCATTATCATATTTCAGTGACCCTGTGCACTTAATACTCTTTCCCCGTTCTCCATTAGCGCGTTTCAGAGACACTGTGTAATGAATCCTCCTTCCTTGTTCTCCATTAGCGCGTTTCAGACACCTTGTGTGCTGAATCCCCCTTCCCTGTTCTCCATTAGTGTGTTTCATAAACCTTGTGTACTGATTCTTCCTTCCCAATTTTTCATTATCACGGTTCAGAGCGCCTGTGTAATGAATCCTCTTTCCCCATTCTAAATTAGCGCGTTTCAGAGCTCCTGTGTAATGAATCCTCCTTCCCCGTTCTCCATTAGCGCGTTTCAGAGACCTTGTGTGCTGAATCCCCCTTCCCCGTTCTCCATTAGTGTGTTTCATAAACCTTGTGTACCGATTCTTCCTTCCCAATTTTTCATTATCACGGTTCAGAGCCCCTGTGTAATGAATCCTCTTTCCCCATTCTAAATTAGCGCGTTTCAGAGCCCCTGTGTAATGAATCCTCCTTCCCCGTTCTCCATTAGCGCGTTTCAGAGACCTTGTGTGTTGAATCCCCGTTCCCCGTTCTCCATTAGTGTGTTTCAGAAACCCTGTGTACTGAATCTTCCTTCCCAATTTTTCATTATCACGATTCAGAGCCCCTGTGTAATGAATCCTCCTTCCCCGTTAGCGCGTTTCAGAGACCTTGTGTGTTGAATCCCCATTTCCCGTTCTCCATTAGTGTGTTTCATAAACCTTGTGTACTGATTCTTCCTTCCCAATTTTTCATTATCACGTTTCAGAGCCCCTGTGTAATGAATCCTCTTTCCCCGTTCTAAATTAGTGCGTTTCAGAGACCCTGTGTGATGAATCCTCTTTCCCCGTTCTAAATTAGTGCGTTTCAGAGACCCTGTGTAATGAATCCTCCTTCCCCGTTGTCCATTAGAGTGTTTCAGAGACCCTGTGTAATGAATCCTCGTTCCCCGTTCTCCATTAGCGCGTTTCAGAGACCTTGTGTGTTGAATCCCCCTTCCCCGTTCTCCATTAGTGTGTTTCAGAAACCCTGTACTGATTCTTCCTTCCCAATTTTTCATTATCACGGTCAGAGCCCCTGTGTAATGAATCCTCCTTCCCCTTCTCCATTATCATGTTTCAGTGACCCTGTGCACTTAATACTCTTTCCCCGTTCTCCATTAGCACGTTTCAGAGACACTGTGTAATGAATCCTCCTTCCTTGTTCTCCATTAGCGCGTTTCAGAGACCTTGTGTGCTGAATCCCCATTCCCCGTTCTCCATTAGTGTGTTTCATAAACCTTGTGTACTGATTCTTCCTTCCCAATTTTTCATCATCACGTTTCAGAGCCCCTGTGCAATGAATTCTCTTTCCCCGTTCTAAATTAGTGCGTTTCAGACCCTGTGTAATGAATCATCCTTCCCCGTTCTCCATTAGAGTGTTTCAGAGACCCTGTGTAATGAATACTCCTTCCCCGTTCTCCATTAGCGCGTTTCAGAGACCTTGTGTGTTGAATCCCCCTTCCCTGTTCTCCATTAGTGTGTTTCAGAAACCCTGTACTGAATCTTCCTTCCCAATTTTTCATTATCACGGTCAGAGCCCCTGTGTAATGAATCCTCCTTCCCCTTCTCCATTATCATGTTTCAGTGACCCTGTGCACTTAATACTCTTTCCCCGTTCTCCATTAGCGCGTTTCAGAGACACTGTGTAATGAATCCTCCTTCCTTGTTCTCCATTAGCGCGTTTCAGAGACCTTGTGTGCTGAATCCCCCTTCCCCGTTCTCCATTAGTGTGTTTCATAAACCTTGTGTACTGATTCTTCCTTCCCAATTTTTCATTATCACGGTTCAGAGCCCCTCTGTAATGAATCCTCTTTCCCCATTCTAAATTAGCGCGTTTCAGAGACCCTGTGTAATGAATCCTCCTTCCCCGTTCTCCATTAGAGTGTTTCAGAGACCCTGTGTAATGAATCCTCCTTCCCTGTTCTCCATTAGCGCGTTTCAGAGACCTTGTGTGTTTAATCCCCCTTCCACGTTCTCCATTAGTGTGTTTCATAAACCCTGTGTACTGAATCTTCGTTCCCAATTTTTCATTATCACGGTTCAGAGCCCCTGTGTAATGAATTCTCCTTCCCCGTTCTCCATTATTATGTTTCAGTGACCCTGTGCACTTAATCCTCCTTCCCCGTTCTCAATTAGCGCGTTTCAGAGACCCTGTGTAATGAATCCTCCTTCCTTGTTCTCAATTAGCGCGTTTCAGAGACCTTGTGTGCTGAATCCCCCTTCCCCGTTCTTTATTAGTGTGTTTCAGAAACCCTGTGTACTGAATCTTCCTTCCCAATTTTTCATTATCACGGTTCAGAGCCCCTGTGTAATGAATCCTCCTTCCCCGTTTTCCATTAGCGCGTTTCAGAGACCTTGTGTGCTGAATCCCCCTTCCCCGTTCTCCATCAGTGTATTTCAGAAACCATGTGTACTGAATCTTCCTTCCCAATTTTTCATTATCATGGTTCAGAGCACCTGTGTAATGAAACCTCCTTCGCCTTTCTCAATTAGCGCGTTTCAGAGACCCTGTGTGCTGAATCCTCCTTCCCCGTTCTCAACTATCGTGTTTCAGAAATCCTGTGTACTGAATCCTCCTCCTCCGTTCTTCATTATCACGGTTCAGAGCCCCTGTGCACTGAATCCCCCATCCCCATTTTCCATTATCTTGTTTCATAGACCGTGTACATTTATCTTCCTTATGTCCATAGATGGCAATGAATTCCAATCCATTGCTGTATACTGAAGACCAATCTACACTTTGCAAACATTGCAATACCGCAGGCACATCTCCCTGTGTTTAAAAAAAAACATTGTAAGAAGTAACGTGCATTGTAATGTATATATGATCTAAATGGTTTAAGACGTTCATTTTTGTACTCTTGTGGTCGCCACATCCAAACGATACGGTCATATTTTCACAACAGCACCATACAATGAAACTTGGTTAATACGTTCTTAATACACGTTCACATGTTTACGATGTTCAAGTTTTATAGTCCCTGAATCCTAATCTTATACAAGAATATTCGTTAGTACGTTCCTGATTACCACGTTCTCACTGCTACGACACTCAGATAATCGACACTCAAACATTATAAATTATTATAATTTTTCTCTAAAAGAATTAACCTTACAGACAGACAACAGCGTTTTTCATCACAGTATAAACCAAAGTAATAAAACAAAAAATAAATAGTAATTTGAAATTTCCAGTAGAAATAGATCGTTTATAATAATGTTTTTAAATTTTGGGATTTTGAAAACTTTTCACCGTTAAAGGGCGCAATTAAAACTTCTCGTAGATTCGGAAAGTGTAAATTGTAATATTTCATTAATACTTATTGAAACAAATAATTCAAAAAAAAATTTTCATTTCTCTATAAAAACAAAAGAATTTCACGTCTACAGACGAACAGACAACGACAACGTGATAATAGTAGCTCGTTTTTCTTTTCTAAAACGAGCTAAAAAACCTTCTTTTAACGAGCTTTATCTTAAAGATCCAACTGTGTTAACGTTAAGATTTATCTCCGCTAAACCCCAACCTTGCTTTCAGACTCTCCTATACACGGAACCTCGGCCTTTCAAGGCCACCCAGCATGTTCTTAAACCTGCACACCCTGTGCACGTTAAAGAACATACCGGATGCCCATGATGGGAGACTTCCATCTGTCTCCTGTAACAGCTTTCCAGTGGGTCCCCTCCCTTAACCGTCTATGAGCCCTTGGGGTCCTTGTAATCTGGCCATTTAACCCATTGTGTGAAAAAAAAGTGCACTCAAAGGTTAAACAACCCAACTCTTACAAACCCATCCATTCCAACTTTCCTTACTCTTGAACTTGACTTCCCTGAGCAACGACTCTCCAGCGAACTTCCAGCGGATCTCAAGAATGCACCAACACCGACTGGTTATATACGGCGACGACCGAGGAAAAGAGACGACTCCGTAACAGTCCGGGAGCTGTGTCAGCATCATGCCACGCGGTGACCGTGGAATCGGAAAGTAAACCGGCGGTCTATTTCCTGCTACACCTCTTCCATCCATTATTCAGCCAAGGCGAACAAATCGGGAGCAGCCTGCACATCTCCCAGTGTCTGAAAAGACCCCACGCTCCCCGCGAACTCCTTTTCATCTTTTGCGATCTGTTTACTGTGAAATTTTCTCTCATTCAGTCGACAGTTATGCTAAAATGCTCTTTATTCCTCCATTGAAAACGATGGCTTTCACAGGTGTAGTGTAAAATCACCCATTGCACAAGCTATCCTCAGGGAAAAGAGGACCCAAAGTTAGCCGAAGAAAGACTGTTTATCGCTGGTTCCTGTTCTTCCACCAGTCTTTCACCCCACCCAACCCTCATCTCTCTCTCTTTCCCTATCTCTTTCTTTCGTTTCTTTTCTCTCTATCCACCATTTCCCCCTATTTCTCTTCCCTACATCACGTGCAGTTGTATTCATTACTCCCCCCTAAAAATCCCAGTCCCTCCCTCTCTTTTTTGCTATTATCCCCACTCCTTGGCCTTTCTAGTCTCTGTCGTGCTTCTCAATGCGTGAATCGCCGCTCTTCTACACAAGAGAAGTTGGTGGTTGAGGAAAACAACTGATATCCCTCAGGCTTTCAAGGTAAGGGAGAAACATACTGCTCCGTATCGCCACTAGTTCATTGTTAACTGCTAAAAGAGTTACGCTTATCCTTTGTATTTCTTCCCGTTTCATTTTTGCATACGAGTAGGTGTTTTTTATTCTCCTGATTATGCATTATGGATACCTAATAGGTTTTAGAAGACTTTTAAAGGGAGATTTATTTCAGAGGTGGAAGCTTTATTGTTTCCTTTTTTGGGGGTTAGTCAAGTCACCTATAAATTTTTGGCTGGAGAGTTCATAAGTTGGACCACAATATAGCTGTTATTGGAATGGATATTTAGGACAAATCTACTGTATCGTTGTTAATAAAAGTTTAGGGGAAATCCACCGTACAGTTGTTAACAAAAGTTTAGGGCAAATCCATCGTACAGTTGTTAATAAAAGTTTAGGGCAAATCCACCATACAGTTGTTAATAAAAGTTTAGGACAAATCCACCGTACAGTTGTTAATAAAAGTTTAGGGCAAATCCACCATACAGTTGTTAATAAAAGTTTAGGACAAATCCACCGTACAGTTGTTAATAAAAGTTTAGGGCAAATCCACCGTACAGTTGTTAATAAAAGTTTAGGGCAAATCCACCGTATAGTTGTTAATAAAAGTTTAGGGCAAATCCACCGTACAGTTGTTAATAAAAGTTTAGGGCAAATCCACCGTACAGTTGTAAAATAAAAGTTTAGGACAAATCCACCGTACAGTTGTTAATAAAAGTTTAGGGCAGATTCACCGTACAGTTGTTAATAAAAGTTTAGGGCAGATCCACCGTACATTTTTTAAAAAGTTTAGGGCAGATCCACCGTACAGTTGTTAATAAAAGTTTAGGGCAAATCCACCGTACAGTTGTTAATAAAAGTTTAGGGCAAATCCATCGTACAGTTGTTAATAAAAGTTTAGGGCAAATCCATCGTACAGTTGTTAATAAAAGTTTAGGGCAGATCCACCGTACAGTTGTTAATAAAAGTTTAGGGCAGATCCATCGTACAGTGGTTAATAAAAGTTTAGGGCAGATCCACCGTACAGTTGTTAATAAAAGTTTAGGGCAAATCCACCGTACAGTTGTTAATAAAAGTTTAGGGCAAATCCATCGTATAGTTGTTAATAAAAGTTTAGGGCAGATCCACCGTACAGTTGTTAATAGAGGTTTAGGGCAAATCCATCGTATAGTTGTTAATAAAAGTTTAGGGCAAATCCACCGTATAGTTGTTAATAAAAGTTTAGGGCAAATCCACCGTACAGTTGTTAATAAAAGTTTAGGGCAAATCCACCGTACAGTTGTTAATAAAAGTTTAGGACAAATGCACCGTACAGTTGTTAATAAAAGTTTAGGGCAAATCCACCGTATAGTTGTTAATAAAAGTTTAGGGCAAATCCACCGTATAGTTGTTAATAAAAGTTTAGGGCAAATCCACCGTACAGTTGTTAATAAAAGTTTAGGGCAGATCCATCGTACAGTGGTTAATAAAAGTTTAGGGCAGATCCACCGTACAGTTGTTAATAAAAGTTTAGGGCAAATCCACCGTACAGTTGTTAATAAAAGTTTAGGGCAAATCCATCGTACAGTTGTTAATAAAAGTTTAGGGCAGATCCACCGTACAGTTGTTAATAGAGGTTTAGGGCAAATCCATCGTATAGTTGTTAATAAAAGTTTAGGGCAAATCCACCGTATAGTTGTTAATAAAAGTTTAGGGCAAATCCACCGTACAGTTGTTAATAAAAGTTTAGGGCAAATCCACCGTACAGTTGTTAATAAAAGTTTAGGACAAATGCACCGTATAGTTGTTAATAAAAGTTTAGGGCAAATCCACCGTATAGTTGTTAATAAAAGTTTAGGGCAAATCCACCGTATAGTTGTTAATAAAAGTTTAGGGCAAATCCACCGTACAGTTGTTAATAAAAGTTTAGGGCAAATCCATCGTACAGTTGTTAATAAAAGTTTAGGGCAAATCCATCGTACAGTTGTTAATAAAAGTTTAGGGCAGATCCACCGTACAGTTGTTAATAAAAGTTTAGGGCAAATCCATCGTACAGTTGTTAATAAAAGTTTAGGGCAGATCCACCGTACAGTTGTTAATAGAAGTTTAGGGCAAATCCATCGTACAGTTGTTAATAAAAGTTTAGGGCAAATCCACCGTACATTTGTTAGTAAAAGTTTAGGGCAGATCCACCGTACAGTTCTTATTAGAATGAATATATAGGGAAAATACTATGTACAATTTTTGTTGTAAACGATATTTATGGCAAATCAACTTGCACTTATTAATGAAAATATGGACATTTACAACAAATTCACTATACAATTCTTCTTGAAATGGATATTTAGGACAAATTCACTGCTCAGTTATTATTGAATAAATATTTAGGGCAAATCAACTGATGGATATTTAAATCAAATCCACTCTACAGTTGTTATTGGAATGGATATCTAGAGCAAATCCGCTGCAAAGTTGTTATTGGAATGGATATTTAAGGCTGATGTAAGGTTCTTTCTGGACCCATTCAGTCTTTTCACGTGAGAATAGAGACTAGTGCTTCTGAAACATTTCACGTTCAAAATTCTCATAAAATATGACAAGCAATCGGGCCTAAATCTTATTAAAATTCTTTAAAAATTCTACTTTTCTACTATGTTCACTTTAAAACATGAATTTCGCTATTTTCGTAATGAGGAGTTTATTATTTATTTCATCGCGACAAAATGATTTACGATGAATTTGATAAATTACATTTTCACACTAATTCTCAGCTGCGAAATCCGAGACAGATTCTTTGAGTAAGATCACAAGGACTTCGTATGTTTACCGAAAATTCTTCCGAAAAAAATACATAGATTCATTTCAGTGCGAATTCGGGAAAAATATTGTGATTTTCCCACAAGTGGCGTCTTAAATAGCACGAGAATTGAAATTTCTATTACTTTTAATTCTTTTCGTCTCATCTATTATTTCTTCGCTACTCAATCTAACTTTTTACCTCATTGCCTCAGTTTAAAATCTGCATCGCTCACTCTAATTTCTCTCCCCATTCTGAAATCTTCGTCGTTCACTCGAAAATTTTTCCCCTCATTCGTAAAATCATTACTCACGGTAACTTCTTCTCCCCTTACTTTAAAAGCATTCATCATTCACTCTAATTTCTTCTCCCTTCATCTGAAATCTTCCTCCCTCATTCTAATTTCTTCTCTTCTCATTCTAGAAGTCTCCATCACTCATTCTAACTTCTTGCCTCACTCGAAAAATCGTCATCACTCACGGTAATTTCTTCTTGCCTCACTCCAGAAATCTTCATCGCTCACTCTAATTTCTTTTCACCTCACTCTTAACTCTTCCTCACATATTCCAGTTTCTTCTCCTCTCAATCTAGGAGTCTCCATCACTCACTCTAACTTGTTCTTACCTCATTCTAAAAATATTCAACACTCACTCTAATTTCTTCTCACCTCAGTTTAAAAATCGTCGTCACTCACACCAATTTCTTCTTGCTTCACTGAAAAGCGTCATCAATCCTAAATCTTCGTCGCTCACTCTAACTTCTCGCTTCACTCTAAATTCTTCCACATTCATTCCAATTTCTTTGATCCTTCACTCACTTCATCGTGCCCCACCTCGGACTTCTTCACGCTACAATATAACTCCTTCTCGCCTCGCTCTTTTTTTTCTTTTTGCCTCACAGCAACTCCTTTGCGCCTAACTGTAACTTTTTTTCGCTATCTTGAACTTCTTCGATTCTCACTCTTATGCTTCTAGTTCTTCGTCATTCAACTCAATGTTATTAACGTCGGAATTAATCATCTTGCCTAAAGTAATAAATATAATCCTCAATGCCATCAAGATTGGGAATCAATCGAACACACCAAGAGGAACAAAAATTTAACTCACACTCTTCAAGTGAAGAAAACGTTAATACCAACAGCAACCTGAAGTTCTCATCTCATACTAAAACCTCAATATTAACAAAACTTGAATGTATCTTGGACACCTCAACTGAAGAAAACTTTAGTGCCAATAACGCTGGGAAACAATCCAGTACTCCTCAGTGGAGAAGACATCAATGCTACCAAGATCAAAAAAATATCCCGCACATCACAAGTGATAAAAACCACAGTTTCTTCAATATCATGTATTCTGCATACTTCAGTGACGAAAACCATAGTATCATCAATGTCGAGTATTGATCCTGCATACCTCCATTTGGGGAAAATCATGTGCATTAAACTGGGTATGGATCCTGCAAATCTGAAGTGATGAAAACCACGGTGTCATCAATGCCGAGTATTGATCCTGCATATCTGAAGTGACGAAAACCACGTGTCATCAATGCTGAGAATTGATCCTGCAAACCTCACATGACTAAACTCACAGTGTCATCAAGGTCGAGTATTATTCGAGCATATCTCAAGTGATGAAAACTAGTGTCATCAATGCATCAATGCCGAGTATTGATCCTGCAAACCTCAAATACTAAAACCACGGTGTCATCAATGTTGAATATTATTCGTGCATATCTCAAGTGATGAAAACTAATGTCATCAATGCCGAATATTGATCCTGAAAACCTCAATTGACTAAAACCACAGTGTCATCAATCTCGGGTATTGATCCCGCATATTTCAAGCGACTAAAACCACAGTGTAATCAGTGTCGAGTAATGATCCTACATATCTCAAGTAATAAAAACGACGGTGTCATCAATGTGGGTATTGATTCTGCATTGCTCAAGCGAACAAAACCATATTGTCATCAATATCAAGTATTGATCCTGCAAATCTCAAATACTAAAACCACAGTATCATCAATGTCGGGTATTGATCCCGCACGTCTGAAGCGACTAAAACCACAGTGTAATCAATGTCGAGTATTGATCCTGAATATCTCAAGAGAATAAAACCACGGTGTCATCAATGTCGGGTATTGATTCTGCATAGCTCAAGCAAATAAAACCACAATGTCATCAATAAATAAATAATAAATAAATACCCCCTCAAGCAGCTGCTTGCCACAGAGGTCTGACAGGTGCCTGTCAGTTTATATGCGAGAGTAGAAGGTCTGAGAGGATGGCAGGACCTCAGCAGAAAAACAACACGAACATCCATGCCTTACCCGGGGCTCGAACCCAGGTATCAAGTATTAATTCTGCAAACCTCAAATGATTAAAACCACAGCGTCATCAATGCCGAGTATTAATCCTGCATATCTCAAGTGACGAAAATCACGGTGTCATCAATGTCAGGTATTGATCCTGCATATCTCAAGCGAATAAAACCACAGTGTCATCAATGTCGGGTATTGATTCTGCATACCTCAAGCGAATAAAATCACATTGTCATCAATATCAAGTATTGATCCTGCAAACCTCAAACACTAAAACTAATATCATCACTGTCGGGTATCGATCCTGCACACCTCACGTGAAAAAAATCGCAGTGCCGTCAAGCTTGAGAATCGATTTATCGTACAGTAAAGTAACGAAAAGCTGGATGTCATCAATATTGTGAATCAATACAATACACCTCTGGTGGCGAAAATTTTAATACCATCAAGGTCGGGGAATTGATGCTTCGCACATCAGAGTAATAGGTCTGATGCGCTACAGAATGAATACTTAGCATCACCGGAACTCAATTGAAGACTACTACTCTTTTTTTTTTCAGCTTGCAATTAAGCATACTATTTAGACAAATTCTTTACCATTAATTTGTTTTAAAACCAACTTTCAACATCATCGCCATCATTCACCGTCATCATTCGCCATCATTTATCATCATCGTCTCTGAAACACTAGCATTATAAAGGTTTTCCAAATACAATGCATACAGAAGAAAACCATACATACGTTATCAGTATCTCAAACCCGTATGTATGTTTGATCAGTAGCCTAGCGTGCTAAGCGCTTTGCCACGTATAGGTTTCTTCTTAGATATAAAATATATCATACTATATTTCTTTTCAAAATAAAGGCATAAAAGAATGGAAAATAAAATCAAATTAAAACAAATCGTATTGGAGAAGTAATATATTATCCGAAACGTCAAAGCATAAAAGCTGCTAAAAGGACACATACGACCAACAACGCTGCCAAATAGTTGCGCGACTATCCTCGAGACAATAAAAAACACAGATTTAGCAAAACAAACATACAGATATGTTCATTTTGTGTTTGGGTATCTCAGATGTTAAAAAACTATAATATTAAGCTTACTCTTAAATATGTTAAGCTAAAAGGTAAATAATTTAAACTAAAAGGCTAATTAAGCTAAAATATTTTAAGCTAAAGGGCAAATTAAAGAGTATGGCTCAAAATCCCACCCTTCTTGGAACTATATTACATAAGTATTATAAATGTGTTTTGACTGTTCAAGTTCGTGTTAAAGAGAAACATTTTCGTCTACACTCGAACATCAGCTTGAAGAATTAGTCGTCGGTCATCGCGATAAACAATAAATCCGATAAACACGAAATGCCTTGGGGAGTCTTAACAAGAGTAACAAAAAGCTCACTTCACAGCTTACGACAAAAAAAGAAAGCCTTTATATAAACCTAGCGTGCAAGAATCAAAGACAAGCCATCACTCCTTCCACTGTCAGAGCGATAGGCGTTTAATAGCCTAGCCTTTACATGTAGCCGAGCAATGTGTGGAAGGGGCTGTAAAGTGAACTGAAGCTAGTGCATAGTTATACCTTCTGATCGCCTATGGCCAAGTTCTCGAGCACGCGCTGGCGCGATGATCCACATGTCCTTCCACCTCTAACCCTTGTCAAGGTCAAGGACCCCCAAAATCAGGTTTCGCGGGTAATAAGAAAGGAAATTGCTGCGTTATCACCGGGGCTCTGACTGCATTAGCACGTTGCCTGAAGATGTAAAGGCTACCCAAGAAGGAAGGACAATGGAGAACAGTGAATAAAGGGAGATGAAATACCATGATCGCCCCTCCCTGGTTAGCTCTTTTTCTCCCCTATCCACTCCTTACTTCTTCTTAACATAGGGTCGATTGGGATGATTGGAAGTCACGGAGAGCTTTTTTTTTGTTGCTTTTGCTTCCATCTCTCTTTGTGAAGCCTATGGCTTTATATAATGCAGATGGGAACGTCAGCCAATCATTCAGCCTTCGCTTGTGATGACCGTGAATATGGTTGATCATGATTATTACTATGATGCTCTTTGAAAAGAGGGATGAGGCTGATGGAGGGAATATTACCTCAATTCTGACAAGCCATGTAATTTTTTTTTGCATTCCGGTCGATTAATTGATGAAGTTTGAGATGCAAAAGGATCTGACTAAATAGCAATAGCGAAGCTAGGTGCTGAATGCTTTCATCTCAGGAAGAAACGAGTTATATCAATGGAAGTTTTAGACTTTTCAAAAATTCATTTTGTTTTTAACGAAAAGTTTTTTCTTATCTCTGAGCAGCACTTTTTTTTTGTCACTCAATGTGCTAAATAGCTAGGTCACAAGGACCCCAAGAACTCAGAGACCGTTGGGAAAGGGGACCCACTGGACAGTTAGGAGACAGATGAAGCCTACCGTGAAGCTTGTTCTTTAAACATATATCGAGTATGACTCTCTTAAACACGGCGCCACAGCTTAACTACCCATCCGATGGACGGCTGCATTTTCGAGTCCTTCGGTGTTTCGTTTTGTGACTGATGGTTCAGGAAATTCTGAGGCTCGTGGTACGCTCGCTCAAAAAAGTATCCGAACACGATGGTTGATTACAGAATTCAGTAAAAATATCTGGCAACGATTTTTTTAGAAATTAGTGATCAATCTTCGTGTCACGTGACACGAAGGTTGCCAGATTACAAATTTCTAAAAAAAATCGTTGCCAGATATTTTTACTGAATTCTGTAATCAACAATCGTGTTCGGATACTTTTTTGAGCCACTGTACTCAGGATTTTGGAGCTGCTGAAATGAATTGTAAAGGATTGAGTAAATAATTAAATTAATAAATAATATTAATAATACTGATTTACCTTAGTGAACTCTGTTTCTTACTTGTCCATCCCTTTGAAGACGCATATATAAGATCTTCATACTCTCAATATAGAAAGATCTACTCTCTTAATAGGGAAACTGGGCGAATACTTATGTAAATGAATTAAGAATGAGTTTAGAAAAAATAATGTTATAAATGGAGAAGAAACAGTTATTTTTCTATTCAAGATAAGGATTCAATTTGCTTTTCCCCCTTTAAGTACCAAACACTGCCCTACCAAATTATTAAAGAATTTCTATGTTATATGAATGGAAATCTAACTTCGAAGCTCTATGACTTCTAACATATTCATTCAATTAAAAAATGTGACTGAATGTAAATTAAATCTCACAATCAAATCTATTTTAATCTCGATTTCTAACAATATTCATTAACTATTAAAAAAATATGGAAGCAAGAATATTTGACAACAGTAATCAGTCGTAAGAATTTACATCCGAAATTAATCAAAACTTAAAAAGCATTGTTTCATACCATTCATTAAAATAAATGTACATTTTAGATGTTTCCATAATAAATGTTTTATAATTAGACAATCATGAATGATTTTTATAACACGAGTTGTTAAATAACTCTTTAAATACTACGAATATTGTTGAAAATCGAGCTTTAAATAGATTTAATTATATTCTTCAATTTATCTTCAGTCACATTTTCACATCAAATGCATAATTCAGAAGTTCTGGAGTTTCGAAGTTAGATTCGAATTGGCATGGCATCGAAATTGTTTAATATTTTGGTTGGGCAGTGTTAAAGTATTTCCTATTTAACTTTCATTAATTGCAGCCCATTTGTTTCATGTAGTACATTCAGCACCTATCCAAAACGCGTAGCCAGAGCTTGAAATTGTACCTCTACAGTATTGCCAAAATGGAGGTTAAAATTGCTGCTCTAAAACCAAAAAAAAACTAAACAGTATTGCCAAAACGGAGGTTTAAATTGCTGCTCCAAAACAAACTGAAATAAAAAAAAAAGACTTAAACACGTGTTAAACTTCAAGTTCTTGACGCACCCTCATCTTGTTTACCGTTGTTTACATACAAACCGACCCCGCTTTGTACCAAAATAAAACTAAAATGGAGAGACAAAGAAAACTCTCTCTCAGTTCAGCGTGTTACGCTTGTAGAACATTCACCCTGTCAGAAATTGTCCTTAAGCTTACAGTCTTGTCAGGTCAACCTTTGGCGGCGGAAAAGAAAAAAAATCACAGGAGATCAGGGTGAGAGAAACAAGACCAAAGCCGATTCGTGGCATTTCTTTTTTGCATCATTTTCCTGCCTTCTCTTCCCATCTGTATGTCAACTGTCTTCCCATTCTCTTTTTCCTCCCATCTGTCTCCTCCCCAGCTTCCCTAACTGCTGCTCTCATTCTTCTTAACGAAGACTTTCTGTAAGCGATGCGGACAGCGTGGATTCAGAGAAGGAGATGCTATCTTCGTTACGGCATACCGGAGTCGTCCTCTTTTGTGACAAAAACGACAAACAACGTCAGTGTTGATCCGTCTGCCAACGACACACCCGCAAAGACATTCTTTTTTCCCGCTATAAGGTGGATGAAGATGGAGGCGTTTAAGTTGTTTAATTTTACAGAAACGAAATGAGTAAGAAGCTGGTTAAATTAGCGTTGGATGTAAAAAGAAAGAAAATTAGCGTTGGATGCCAAAGTTGATCATTGTAGAGTGGGTAATAAAATGAGAAGGATAATAAGTTAGAGTTCAGTATTTAAAGAGTGATTAATAAGAGTTGGTTAAATTATCATAGGATGTAATAAAAAAATACTCAATGAATATCTTAGTTGTGTTGTTTTACCTCTGAGCGGCACTTTTTTGCACACCATGGGCTAAATGGCCAGGCCACAAGGACCCCGAAGGCTCAGAGAAGGTTGGAGGAGGGGACCCATTGGAACAGCTGTTGGGAGACAGATAGTAGCCTCCTGTCAAGGCCATCCAGCGTGTTCTTTAACGTGCACAGGGTATGACTCTCCCGCACACGGGGCCACGGCTTAACGTCCCATCCGACGGACGGCGGCCTTTCCAAGCCCATCGGTGTCCCCTACTGACCGTGGGCAGGGCGGGGAGTTTTGCGGAGATAAATCTCAACGCTGACCCAGCTGGGACTCGAACCTGGGAACTACAGATTACGAGTCTGGCGCGCTACCGACTGAGCCACCCCCAATGAATATCTTAGAGTGGTTAATAAGTTAAAAGACTCGGAAGTTAATATTTTTCATCAGAAAATGTCGCTGAAGATAATTCAAAGTTCTCAATCAGATCTATCTACATCTCGATTTCAATGTTTAAACGTTTCTGACGAACAATGCGTTTATAGAAAATAAAAAAAAGTCGATAGAATTATTTACAAACAATTTTAAAATATGTTGTTATTTATGAAATGGTTTCAAATAATACTTCTTTCAATTTCAATTGACTTCAAAGGTAAATTCTTTTGTCCAGCATTACTCTTGCTAAATGTTCAAACTTCTATTAGTCTTTAAATATCGAAGATATATTGTTGAAATTCGATATTTGGATAGAACTGATTGAGATCTTTAATTTATCTTCAATCATATTTTTCCTTAAAACGCTTATTTCAAAATTTAAAGAGCTGTGAAGGTAACGTCCTATTGACGTAACATCAGTAGGAGCGGTCATAATTTAATGATCGCTCAATGTATGTGAACTTTACATCAGTTTCTGAACTGGATATATCTAAAAGCTCTTGTAAAAAACTGTAATTTTATTGTTCTGTTTGGGGGCGGGGGTGGCTCAGTCGGTAGCGCGTCAGGCTCGTACACTGTAGTTCCCAGGTTCGAGTCCCAGCTGGGTCAGCGTTGAGATTTATCTCCGCAAAAATTCCCCGCCCTGCCCACGGTCAGTAGGGGACACCGATGGACTTGGAAAGGACGCCGTCCGTGGGATGGGACGTTAAGCCGTGGCCCCGTGTGCGGGAGAGCCATACCCTGTGCACGTTAAAGAACACGCTGGATGGCCTTGACGGGAGGCTACCATCTGTCTCCCAACAGCTGTTCCAGAGGGTCCCCTCCCCCAACCTTCTCTGAGCCTTCGGGGTCCTTGTGACCTGGCCATTTAGCCCATGGTGTGCAAAAAAGTGCCGCTCAGAGGTAAAACAACCCAACCCTTTATTGTTCTGTTTGACTGGATCATTGGACTTAGACTATTTAAAAAAATATATAAAGAAGAGAATTCAGCCTAAGTATACTTGGCTAGAACACTCTACACAATTTTTTTTTCCAAAGATAAATCAACTTTATACACTTTATCACAAAAAATCAGATTATTTCAGCTGAAAGGAAATTAGTTTTATACATTTTACCATAAAAATTGCATTGTTTTCATACAAAGGAAATCATCATGGGATATATTTGTTCATAGTCTTATAAATAAATCACATCTCACGCAGTTGCTTGCACAGAGGTCTGACGGAGCCAGTCAGTTTAATACGTCATAGAGAAGATCCATGAGGAAGGCGAGACCTCAGCAGAAAAACAACACAACCATCTATGCCAGGCGTGTCCAACCCGCGGCCCTGGACAGCTAGTAATGCGGCCCACAAAATCGTAAAGTTTACGCGTTTACGACATAAGCTTTCAACATGATTATGTGATTTTCAGTGAGTTTTTGATATCCCACTATATATGTTGCCCTTTTTTATCCACTATATATGTTACCCTTTTTTATTTTATAATAAAAAACATAAGAAAATAAATGAAGTGTTATTATTCATATACATTAACTATATTATATATTTTATGTGCGACCCAAAACAATTCATCTTCACTCAATGTGGCCCAGGGAAGTCAAAAGGTTGGACACGCCTGATTTATACCTTACCGGAGGCTCGAGCCCAGTTCACTTTGATTAATAGCCGAGCGCGTTAACTTCTCCGCAAGCAGAACGGCTATCACAGAAAAATTTAATAACTCAGGTAAAATTGTCGCTTTAACAGAAACGTATGCTCTTTTGTCGCTTTAACAGAAACGTATGCGCTTTTGTCGCTTTAACAGAAACGTATGCGCTTTTGTCGCTTTAACAGAAACGTATGCGCTTTTGTCGCTTTAACAGAAGCGTATGCTCTTTTGTCGCTTTAACAGAAACTTATGTCCTTTTGTCGCTTTAATAGAAATGCATGCTCTTTTGTCACTTTAACAGATCATCATCATCATCATCGCTGATCTCAAAATTGGATTTTCTTGTCTCTTGAAGGCAAACTCATCCAGAGACTCGCTTTAATAGAAACGCATCTCTTTTGTCATTTTAACAGAGACGTATGTTGTTTTGGTGGAGGAGAACTCACCTGATGGAGACCACTTCACCAGAAAAACCTGGTCGTTTTTGTGAAAGTGAAATGAATTTCTAAAAACGTCAGGAGAAAAATCCGCTAGTTTTGACAGAAGAGAACGTACACTTTTACGAAAAATCTATGGGTGAGATCCTCTTCATTAATAAATTACAAAAAAGCACCGGGAAGTCAAAACGGAATTTCTAAGTTCGTGAAATAAAAAATTTTACTTGAACTGGGATACAAACTTTTGCCCTTCACTGAAATTTATTTATGTAGCTTTGCCATTATCACATTTCTGTTAAACATCCGTAGAAGATAATTATGAAGCTTAGTGCTCAAGAAGTTATTGGAACAGGATATATCTAAAGGCTCTTGTGAAAAACTGCAATTTTATTTTCCTTCGACTGAGATAAAAAAATAATCGTTTTAACTAGGATTTCACTGCAGACCAATTTCCACTACAGATTCACGTTTCTAAGCTTGCATTTCTGTCAGGTCTATACACTCTATATCTTATTTTTGTCAGAGCTGGACCAGCTGTCTGATTTTTGTAACAGCTTCATCATTTGCATTTCTGCAAGAGCTGTATCATCTTTATCTTATTTCTGTAAGGGCTGTACTATCTTCATTTCATTCTATAAGAGCTGTACCATCTGTAGCTGGGGCGGGGGGTGGCTCAGTCGGTAGCGCGCCAAGCTCGTAATCTGTAGTTCCCAGGTTCGAGTCCCAGCTGGGTCAGCGTTGAGATTTATCTCCACAAAATTCCCCGCCCTGCCCACGGTCAGTAGGGGACACCGATGGGCTTGGAAAGGCCACCGTCCGTCGGATGGGAAGTTAAGCCGTGGTCCCCGTGTTCGGGAGAGCCATATCCTGTGCACGTTAAAGAACACGCTGGATGGCCTTGACGGGAGGCTACCATCTGTCTCCCAACAGCTGTTCCAGTGGGTTCGCTCCCCCAACCTTCTCTGAGCCTTCGGGGTCCATGTGACCTGGCCATTTAGCCCTTGGTGTGCAAAAAAGTGCCGCTCAGAGGTAAAACAACCCAACCCATCTGTAGCTCTTTTCTGTAAGATCTCTACCCTCTTTATCTCATTTCTATGAAAAATACCATCTGTAGCTCATTTCTGTAAGATCTGTACTATCAATAATTTTTTTCTGTAAAAGCTTTACCACCTTTATCCCATTTCTCTAAAAGCTGCAACATCTTTATCTCATTTTTATAAGATATGTACCATCTTTATCTCATATCTACAAGAGCTGAACCATCTGAAGTTCTTTCTGTAAAATCAATATCTTTTATATCTCATTTTTGTAAGATCTGTAGGAGGATTGCAATCTTTTAAAGATTTGATAAGTTGGGTTGTTTTACCTCTGAGCGGGCACTTTGTGCACACTATGGGCTAAATGGCCAGGTCACATGGACCCCGAAGGCTCAGAGAAGGTTGGGGAGGGGACTCACTGGAACAGCTATTGGGAAACAGATGGTAGCCTTCTATCAAGGCTATCCAGCATGTTCTTTAACGTGCACAGAGTATGGCTCTCCCGCACACGGGGCCACTGCTTAACGTCCCATCCGACGGACGGCGGTCTTTCGAAGTCCATCGATGCCCCCTATCGACCGTGGGCAGGACGGGGAATTTTTCGGAGATAAATTTCAACTCTGACCCAGCTGGGACTCGAACCTGGGAACTAAAGATTACGAGCCTAGCGCACTACCAACTGAGCCACCCCCGCCCCTTTGAGGCTTAAGAGAGCCCTACCTTGTGCAAACTACAGAACTAGATAGAACAAGAGTTATCAATTGTGCTACCTTCCGCAATCATGTTCTTAAGCCTCAGGGGTTTTGTGACCTCCCACTTAGCTCATTGGAACAATAAAAAGGTGACGATCAGGGCAGCGTAATAATTCAATCCACTGCACAACGCTAACAATTCTGCTACGGCGACGACTGTAATTCCCAATGGACAAGTTTAAATTTTGTTAGCCTTTGCCGTTCTCTAGGAGAACTGGCAACGACGGATTTAACGGTCGCATGTGATTGATGATGCCTCTTAACTTCCTCGCTTAAAATCCAAAAGGAGCGCTCCAAGAATCTCCTGAACCACAAATTAGAACTCGAAACAGAAGACCAAACCGTAGGAGAAAGAGTAAAAGATAAGAGTATGAGCGAGGATTGGGAACTGGCGGCCAAATCGCGACTTCAGCACCATGACCTACGCATTAGGGGGACCCCAGTGTCAATAGCTGCTCACTCTGATCGGAGAAATCCTGACACATGACCACCACGTCGGCTCACGACGCGTGATTTGATTTGGCCAGGTCTCGAGCCCGCTTGCGCAGTTTCCCGTCCATAAGTGGATTATTTAATAGGGAACGAACATCAGACTGTAGAGGGGAGGGACAGAGATAAAGGAGGGGGAGCAGGGGAGAGAGTTCAGAGGATGGTAAAGTTGACTATTGGCGTTGCCGAACTGCACCGTCACAGGAGGATGTGGATGAGAACATACATACAATAGATATCAGGCACAGTGCTGACTTTTAATCCTTTGGGAGTAGAGGAGCAGGTTGAGGAGAGTAAATGTAACCCATGTCAGACAGCTAGGAGGAGATGAAGTAAACGGGAACATAAGCTTCGAAAACACTATATGACATTGGTTCTTTGGGTGGCCTAACTCTAGTATAGAATATGTTATTGTATGTGGTGAGATAACTAGGCGATATGGAGCTTTTTTTGGTTTTTAAGTTGGGTTGGGTTATTTTACTTCTGAGCGGCACTTTTTTTTCACACCATGGGCTAAATGACCAGGTCACATGGACCCCGAAGGCTCAGAGAAGGTTGGGGGAGGGGACCCACTGGAACAGCTGTTGGGCGACAGATGGTAGCCCTCCGTCATGGCCATCCAGTGTGTTCTTTGACGTGCACAGGGTATGGCTCTCCCGCACACGGGGCCACGGCTTAATGTCCCATACGACGGACGGCGGCCTTTCCAAGCCCATCGGTGTCCCCTACTGACCGTGGGCAGGGCGGGAATTTTGCGGAGATAAATCTCAACGCTGACCCAGCTGGGACTCAAACCTGTGGTTTTTAAGTAAACTTTTGCTTTTGGGTTGTTTTACTTCTGAGCGGCATTTTTTAAGTATACAGTGGGCTAATTGGCTAGGTGACAATGACCTCAAGGATTCAGAAAAAGCTGGGAAAGAGGATTTCCCGGCACCGTAAGGAGACAGATGGGAAATCTCCCCTTAAGGTTGTGAAGCGTGTTCTTTATCGTGCAAAGGGTATGGCTGTCCTGCACACAGGTTGGGTTGATTTACCTCTGAGCGGAACTTTTTTGTGCACACTGGACTAAATGGGCAGGTCACAAAAACCCCAAAGCTTAGAGAAGGTGATGGGAGGGGGAAGGGACCGACAACTATTAGTAGACAGATGAAAATGTCCCGTCAATATAATCCAGCGTGTTCTTTAATGAGCACAGGGTATGGCTATCTTGCACATAGATTCTTGGTTTAGCATCCCATCTGGTGGACGGCCCTTTCTCATCTTTCTCACCGAGGACAAAGTAGGTTTAGTGGAGATAAATATCAACGTTCGAATTTGGGACTTCAATCTCAGAACTTTTCTTTTTTTTTCGTTTTTAAGGAAGGTTTCAGATTAATTGTTGCATTGCAAAGGAAGATGGATTTTGCGGAGAAGGGTCATTTTCATACACAACTTGCTTTTCTCCTTTCTGCTCTTCTGGTGTTTAAATTTGTCAAGGGTATTCTGAAGATTATGTGTTTACTAAAATAGAGCATTTTGATAAATTTGGTGGAGAAAATTTAGATATATTTCATTGCGCTCTTATTTAATTTGCTCAGGATATTCAAATATATGCTGTGGATAACAAAAAATATGTATTTTCCTTCCGAAATAGTTTTACATGTAGTTTAAGGCTGTAATTTCAGTTTCTGGTTGTTTTAGTTTTATTTGACAGCGAGTGCTTTTGTAGCGAGATCTTCAACAAGCATGGGAAAGGTGATTACTATTAACCACTAATAATCTCCAAAAACGATTTATATTAAACTGTAACAACCCTGAAGAAGATGATTATTATTGGCCATCAGTAATATTCAAAGAGTGATTGTTAGCAACCTCAAACAAACTTGAAAAATGTGATTGTTACTAACACCAAATAATCTTCAAAGAAAGCAATTGTTAGTAACCTTTACCAATCCTGAAGAAGATTATTATTACTAACCAGTAATAATCTCCAAAAAACTGATTCTTAGTAGTGATTGTTAGTAACCTCCAACGATCCTGAAAAATGTGATTGTTGCTAACACCAAAAATCTTCAAAAAAGGGATTCTTAGTAACCTTTAACAAACCTGGAGATTATTATTACTAACCACTAATAATCTCCAAAAAGTGATTCTTAGTAGTGATTGTTAGTAACTTCCAACAATCCTGGATAAGGAGATTATTATTAAACCATCAAATAGTCTTCAAAAAATAACCTACACCGAACTTCTCAATCCTCCTAGTGGCTTCTTCCTCGCTTTGCCAGTTCAAGCAATACATCCCATTTCCCACAGCATTCTCATTTTCTTAGCCAGAGAGATCCTTTGTTCCATGTTTACGGTTTCAGTTTACCGAAAGAAAGAAAGCTTTCTTCCTTTTTTTTCTGAAGCCGCCATCCACAAACAAAAGATGCCGGCGAACAAGTTTGCCCGACTCGATTTATTGCGTCAGCGATAGCGAGCGCGAGCATCAGAATTACAAGGAATGATTCCGCATCAGCATATGATCAACAATGGATCAGTGGGTTGGAAAAATGGGAGATAAAACAGATGAACAAAACGAACAACGAAAGAGAAGAGAGGGGGAAGGAGAAGGGGTAGGATGAAAAAAAAATACTCAAAATATATAGGGGGAGTAGTGCCCAATCGTTCGGGAAACAGGGTAACCTAATCCACAAAAATCCTCCGTCCAATTTTTACCGTGGTTGTTCTAGCGCAGGCAAAGAACAGCACGCCTTGAAGAGAAAGTCAAACTGGAGCAACGTCGGATGCTGTCGATTTCAGCTGTTGCCATGGCACTGCACGTGAGCGCACATGTGCACCGGCCGCCGACGTTGTATCACGTGCTATTGATTACAGCCACTCATGTTGGTACACGTTTTAGTCAATGTCCCCACCTACCTTCTCTTTCTCCCCCTCCTAATCACGTCCCCACAAACCCACCCTTCTCTGCGTGTATGATGCATAGTGTGCATACACACTACAATATGTAGGTACACACTACTGGAGCACGTACGTCGCCATGCTTTTTTGACATTGCGTGACGAATTTTGTTCACTCGCCGGGCGACTTGTCGCAAATTTAGAAGTGGTCGCCGCTGATTTTTCGTGTGGCTGTGTACCAGGGCGAGGTATTAGTGCCACGTGCCATTGAACTGTGCATTTCTCTCCAGCTCTCACTCAACGCCCCCCATCTCTACACCCCCCTCGGTCCGTCTGTTGTTCCCTCCCCGTTCTTTACGTACAGTTCCCCCCAATGGTTTGCCGTGCATGCTACTATTAGATCGGAGTGTGAAGCGTTATGTGTCTAGGAGGAAAGCATCATATGCGTTGTGTTCATTATCACTTCTGCGCGGTTCTATACGAGTCGTACAAAATGTACAACAGTTACATGACAAATGGAGGAGGAAGTGGCTCATTAGGTAGCGCGCCAAGCTTGTAATCTGCAGTTCTCAGGTTCGAGTCCCACCTGTGCCAACGTTGAGATTTCTCTGCGCAAAACTCCTCGCCCTGCTCTCGGTCAAAAAGGAAAACCGGTGAGCTTAAAAAGGCAGCCGTCCGTCGGCTGGGACTTTAAGCCGTGGCTCCGTGTGCGGGATTTGGGTTGTTTTACCTCTGAGCGGCACTTTTTTTGCACACCATGGGCTAAATGGCCAGGTCACAAGGACCCTGAAGGCTCAGAGAAGGTTGGGGGAGGGGACCCACTGGAATAGCTGTTGGGAGACAAATGATAGCCTCCCGTGAAGGCCATCCAGCGTGTTCTTTAACGTGCACAGGGTATGTCTCTCCCGCACACGGGGCCACGGCTTAACGTCCCATCCGACGGACGGCGGCCTTTCCAAGCCCATCGGTGTCCCCTACTGAGCGTGGGCAGGGCGGGGAATTTTGCGGAGATAAATCTCAACGCTGACCCAGCTGGGACTCGAACCTGGGAACTACAGATTACGAGCCTGGCGCGCTACCGACTGAGCCACCCCCGCCCCCAAAAGTTTGCGGACACTTCCACTTGGATAAAATGGAAAATCTCATTCAGAGCACTCTAACTTTGGAAATAAGCACTTGAGTGAAAAATATCCTTTGAAAATAAGCACTTGAGTGAAAAATATCGCTACAGATGAATTGAAACGCTCACTTCAATCTTTCTAATTGTCCATTTTCAGCAATATTCGTATGATATTTAAAGAGTTGTGGATCCTGAAGCACTTAAAAGCAGTGTCACTGATCGTAAAAATTCACTTTAAAAGCTCAATGAAACACAGATTATATGTAATTTTTACAACAAACCGCTCACTGAAATAAAAAAAAAATTTAGAAGTTGGCGTAAATGATTGTTTAATTTTTTTAAATATTCAGAACGGTTATAACAGCAGCTTTGTTGTTAAATGTCTGTAAATATTTTAAATAATATTGTTGAAAAATCCAAAAATTGGAAATGTTTGATGAGATCTTCTATTTATCGTCAGTGAGTTTTTTCCTTAATAAGCTTACATTCAAAGTGAATTTAAATGTGACTTTCCATTCACAGGGGAGGGCGGGGATGGCTCAGTCGGTAGCGCGCCAGGCTCGTAATCTGTAGTTCCCAGGTTCGAGTCCCAGCTGGGTCAGCGTTGAGATTTATCTCCGCAAAATTCCCCTCCCTGCCCACGGCCAGTAAGGGACACCGATGGGCTTGGAAAGGCCACGTCCGTCGAATGGGACGTTAAGCTGTTGCCCCGTATGCGGGAGAGCCATACTCTGTGCACGTTAAAGTTACACGCTGGATGGCCTTGAATGGGAGACAACCATCTGTCTCCCAACAGCTGTTCCAGTGGGTCCCCTCCCCCAACCTTCTCTAGACCTTCGGGGTCCATGTGACCTGGTCATTTAGCCCATGGTGTGCAAAAAAGTACCGCTCAGAGGTAAAACAACCCAACCTATACAATCGATCTGGATTATCCAAAATGAATGGGAGGAAAAGAAACGAAACAATCCCGGATAATCGAATTCCCGGTTAATCCGCCATCCATATAAAACGAAAAAACACTTCAAAATTTTTGGAAAATATCGTAGCATGGAGCTTGATATGTTAAATTAAAGTGGCCTTTTTCTCTTCATTCGTCTCTCGCTGAATTGTGCTGAAAACATTATAAAAAATAAATAAATACCTCCTCAAGCAGCTGCTTGCCACAGAGGTCTGACAGTTTATATGCCACAGTAGAAGATCTGAGAGGATGGCAGGACCTCAGCAGAAAACAACACGAACACCCATTCCTTAACCCGGGGCTCGAACCCAGGTCCCATAGATCAGTAGCCAGGCGCTCTAACCACTCGGCCACGGGACAGCTATGAACGTTATGCTGCCTGAAACCTTTCACTATTGTATTGTAATTTACCGACAGCTTTCCCGTATCCCATTTGTTTTCGAAAATAGGTTACTTTTTTTCAACATTCCTGTTAATCTGAACCCGGATAATCGAGCATCTATTGCATATCACATTTATTTAATTAATTCGTTTAATGTGCTCACAGCAGATTAATGATCCAATAAGAGTGGGCACACAAAAGAGTTTTTTTACCTCTGAGAGGCACTTTTTTTGCACACCATGGGCTAAATGGCCAGGTCGCATGGACCCCGAAGGTCGGGGACCCACTGGAATAGCTGTTGGGAGACAGATGGTAGCCTCCCGTCAAGGCCATCCAGCGTGTTCTTTAACGTGCACAGGGTATGGCACACGGGGCCACGACTTAACGTCCCATCCGACGGACGGTGGTCTTTCCAAGACTCCCCTACTGACCGTGGGCAGGGCGGGGAGTTTTGCGGAGATAAGTCTCAACGCTGACCCAGCTGGGACTCAAACCTGGGAACTGCAGATTACGAGCCTGGTGCCCTACCGACTGAGCCACCTCCGACCTTTACATGCAAAGAGAAAAACGTAAAATTAATACATATAGAAATACATGTGAAAATCAGTACAAAAAATCAAAAAAATATATACACACACTTACATAAACACATTTACTAGTTTAAAGATATATAAGTTTAAGTTTCTGTTTAAATAAATCATGAATTTGATTTTACAATTTGTGTGTTTGAATTCAATATTATTTATCAACCAACTCGATACTTCCAGCAATGTACAAGTATTTCATTTAATACATAAGTAGTTTTATTTATTGCTATTTCATATTTTGAGTGAATCGATTAAAAGATGAAATTGAGAGTAGGCTTAATGTTTTACACTGTAACTGGTTTGGAATAACTAGTTATTTCATAAACTAGCTAGTTAAAGTGTTTTAATTTTAGACTTATTTAATAAAATAACTGAAAGACCACTTAATTTATGAAATATTTTATGAAATACTTAGCTATGTCATGAAATAACTTGATATTCCAAGAAATATCTGGGGCGGGGGTGGCTCAGTCGGTGCGCGCCAGGCTCATAATCTGTAGTTCCCAGGTTCGAGTCCCAGCTGGGTCAGCGTTGAGATTTATCTCCGCAAATATTCCCCGCCCTGCCCACGGTCAGTAGGGGACACCGATGGGCTTGTAAAGGCCGCCGTCCGTCGGATGGGACGTTAAGTCGTGGCCCCGTGTGCGAGAGAGCCATACCCTGTGCACGTTAAAGAACACGCTGGATGGCCTTGACGGGAGGCTACCATCTGTCTCCCAACAGCTGTTCCAGTGGGTCCCCTCCCCCAACCTTCTCTGAGCCTTCGGGGTCCTTGTGACCTGGCCATTTAGCCCATGGTGTGCAAAAAAAGTGCCGCTCAGAGGTTACCCAAGAAATATCTAGTTTTTTCATGATATAACAAGATATTTCCATGAACAGTGAGTGGTTCATGACATAACTAGATATTTCATTAAATAATCATGTATTTTATGCTTTAACTTAAAACTTTAAAACGCCTAGTTAATTTAGTAAATAACTAGGTTTATGAAATATTTGAATTACACACTTTGTAACGTATATATTTCATAAAACTTATATCCCTGAGTTATCTGTTCCTCACTCAGCCGCAAAATCTACAGTCGCTCGAAAAAATATCCGAACACTATGGTTGATTACAGAATTCAGAAAAAATATCTGGCAACGATTTTTTTAGAAATTAATGGTCTGGCAACCTTCGTGTCACGTGATTACAGAATTCAGAAAAAATATCTGGCAACGTTTTTTTTTAGAAATTAGTGATCTGGCAACCTTCGTGTCACGTGATTAAAGAATTCAGGAAAAATATCTGGAGCGTGTACAGTTGCTGTACACGCTCCAGTTACCGTTCACAGCAAACTGGAGCGTGTGCAGTTACTGCACACGCTTCAGTTTGCTGTGAACGGTAACTGCACACGCTCCAGTTTGCTGTGAACGGTAACTGCACACGCTCAATATTTCCGTGAGTGAGCCCACACGATCTAGTATCAAAATAATATGACCACCTACAGTCGCTCAAAAAAGTATCCGAACACTATGGTCGATTACAGAATTCAGAAAAAATATCTGGCAACGATTTTTTTTAGAAATTAGTGATCTGGCAACCTTCGTGTCACGTGACACGAAGGTTGCCAGATCACTAATTTCTAAAAAAAACCTTTGCCAGATATTTTTTCTGAATTCTGTAATCGACCATAGTGTTCCCTAATTTCTAAAAAAAATCGTTGCCAGATATTTTTTCTGAATTCTGTAATCGACCATAGTGTTCGGATATTTTTTTGAGCGACTGTACATCTGTATATATAACAGTCTCGGACTCATACTTTTCAATCGTCCAGAAGCAATTCTATGAAAGAATTACTCTTTTGATCGAATTAAGTTACCAGAATCTCGTAGTGCTGTCCTCTTGGGGCCAATGTGCCCGACATAGACATTAACCATTGCCCGAAGCAGCCCTCGTGTTGAGAGTGAGAATAATAACAGCAGGAAACTAATTAAATTTACACTTCCCTTGCCAATTTTTTTCCACGCTTTGTGATCACAGTCTTTCATGATTTTCTCCCACAAGTTTTGGATTTTTTCCCCTTTCCCTATCTTGTTTATTGCATTATTTTAAAATTAGGACGTTAATAGGAATTAAAACACTAATGTTCGTTCTTTCCGTTCCCAATTTTACCCCCATTGTTTAGTTACTTATTAAATATGCAGGATATAACTCAATTGTGAAATATGCTTCACTAATGTGTTGAGAGCAATAGGATATAACTTTGTTCAATATCAAGATAAAAAAAAAAAAGCATATATCTCGTTACAAAGAGTCGGTTAGTCACCAATCACTGAAAAATCATCGTAACGCGAGACTTAGCAATCGATATTGATAGGGAGTAGGAAGGAGGGTGGGGGGGGGGCGGTCAAATTTTTTTATAGAGGTGAAAGTTGAAAACGATTAAATAGACCGAAGGAGGATTTGGCTCAGTTAGCAGGGCGTCATAATTTGCAATTGCCAGCAGGTTCGAGTTCTTACCAGCGTTGAGATTTATATCTGCTAAATCCCGTACATCTCTTTCGGTCAGATGCCCTTGGAAAGGAGCCTTGCTTTGGATGAAATATAAAGCCATTCCCCTATGTGTAGGAGAGTCATACTTTGTGCACGTTAAAGAACACGGTGGATGGCCTTGGATGGGGGCTTTCATCTGCCTCCTAACAGCTATCCAAGACTTTGTCCAGCTGTCTCTCTAACCCACTGGACAAAATTGTTTAATGAAGTTCATTTTCGAATATTGTTTCCCATGTAATAGGGACGGTTGGGTTGAGTTGTTTTACCTCTGAGTGGCACTTTTTTGCACACCATGGGCTAAATGGCCAGGTCACATGGACCCCGAAGGCTCAGAGAAGGTTGGGGGAGGGGACCCACTGGAACAGCTGTTGGGAGACAGATGGTTGGCTCACGTCAAGGCCATCCAGCGTGTACTTTAACGTGCACAGGGTATGGCTCTCCCGCACACGGGGCCACGGCTTAACGTCCCATCCGACGGACGGCGGCCTTTCCAAGCCCATCGGTGTCCCCTACTGACCGTGGGCAGGGCGGGGAATTTTGCGGAGAATAGGGACGGGGTAACTCGATCAGTAGAGCGTCAGGCTCGTAATCTGCAGTTCCCAGGTTCGAGTGCCATCTGGACCAGCGTTGATATTTATCTCCGTAAAACTCCCGCCTTCGGTCAGTAGAGAACACCGATGAGCTTGGAAAGGTCGCCGTCCATTGGATGGGATGTTAAGTCGTGGCACCGTGTGCGTGAGAGCCATATCCTGTGCACGTTAAAGAACACTCTGGATGGCCTTGATGGGAGACTACCATCTGTCTCCCAACAGCTGACCAGTGGGTCCCCTCCCCAACTCTGAGCTTTCGGGATCCTTGTGACCTGGCCATTTAATCCACTGTGTGAAAAAAATGCCGCTCAGAAGTTAAACAGCCCATGTAATACATTTACAATTAATAAAGAATTTCTTTTTTTTTTCTCTCTTTTTTTTATTTGGTCTATTTTGTACAGTTATTATTTTTTCATCACAAAAGACGTTTATTTCGGTTAAAAAAACAACAACAGAAAACAATAGCAACATGCTCCAAACGCTATTAAGTGGATGAAATCAAATTGGAACTGAAAGGATTAACTGCTGGTTTTTAAGAATTCTTATGTACAGTAAATTTTTCGCCTTTCCTTCCTAACTTAAATACATCAATAAGAAATTTCAAAATCAGTTCTGATTCACAGCAATATATTTTTTTTGGAAAGCGCTCTCCTGGAAATAAAAGTTTCTGTTAGAAAGATGCATCGCTTCCTTGGAAAATTTAAGAGCATCCGTTTCCTCATAAAGTAACTTTCATAGGAAACATAAAAAACACAAAGTTGCCGAGAAGTTTCACTCTAACTTTAGATATCAAGGCCTGAAAGGAAAATCTTACGGGAAATTCCAACAGCCAATCGCCTTCTCTCGTAACTGACGTTCCTGAGACTGTATGAGTGCCCAATGGACGTGACGAAAGTGCTATTTCCCAGTTATTCAGGCTGGCGCTTCGTACGACACTTGCAAGAGCCCGTTACTGTCAGTTTCATTGGCGTCAGAGTACCGAGGTAGTTGGTACATTTCATGGTTAATTACGTCCTGTAGCCGGTGGCAGAGCGTCTTTGACATTAATTGTGGTCAAGGATCTTATCCACTTGAACTCTGTCTCGAACGCTTGAAGTGGGTCTTCCTGCAGTAAAGTGTGAGTAAGAGGAAGACATGAGAGTGGAAAAGAGAAAAAAAAAAGATCTGATGTAATAGTGGCGAAAAACATTCAGACAAAGAAAATGTGTTGAGATGAGATAAAAGGAGAAGGGGCCAGTGATGTGGGTGGGAGGATGATGCGAAATTAAGTCTTAAAAAAGAAGATTGTAAGCGATAAAGGACAGAGAAGTAGCAAGTGATGAAGGACAGAAAAGTAGCACATGATAAAGGACAGAGATGTAGTGAATGATAAAAGCCAGAGATGTAGCAAGTGTGATAAAGTACAGAGATGTAGCAAATGATAAAGTACAGAGATGTAGCAAATGATAAAGAACAGAGATGTAGCAAGTGATAAAGGACGGAGATGTAGCAAATGATAAAAGACAGAGATGTAGCAAGTGATAAAGAACAGAGATGTAGCAAGTGATAAAGGCGAGAGATGTAGCAAGTGATAATGCAAGGTTTGAACCAGGATAGTAGGAAGCAAGTAGATGAAAAAAAGATGATTCCGGAATAATAAATAGATTGGCAAGAAGAATTTAAAAATATAGAAGAACTTAGGAAAAAATCTATGGAAAAATATTAAACGTGCTCATTACTATCACAGGAATATAACTGACTAGCAGATTTAAGACGAGTTGCTCGGGTTTTCAAATGCTTTCATTTAGACAAAAAAATCGCATCGTGCTCATCGTTTCTCATTTCTAAAAGAATAGCTGCGGTGATGGCACTTGTTGGAACTCGGACTTGTAACTGTAGATTATGAGCCTGGAGCGCTACCGACTGAGCCAACCGCGGCCCAGCAAGAAACGGGAAGAAGAACACAAGAATTAGAGACAAGTAGATGCGAAGAGGAAAGTTGGAATTAGAGATAAGTAGACAGGGAAAAACTGAGTTGGATTACATGAAGAATAGGGAGAAAACAAGAACCGTAAAGTTGCATAAATTAAAAAAAAATACTACTACTTTACTTGCACTGAAAGTTTGATTGGAAAAAAAGAGTTGATCTGAGAAATAAAAGAAATAAAATGCAAAAAGATAAGTAGCAATGAAGAGAGATAAATAATTCAAAAAAGAGCCAAAGAGAGAAATACTGTCAAGACAAAATAAAACCAATTGAGAAAGAATATTACTTAAAATTTTTAACATGAGTACTTTATACGTTGAATTTAAAGCAGTTGAAATGATACAACAAGGGCTTGAAGAAAATGGAGACAAATAGAATATGTTACGGTGAAAAAAAAGGAGTCGATGAACACAAGAGAGAGCGAGGAACAGACGTTGAAAGATTATAATCGGTAAAGGATTGTGAAACAGGAAGTGTTAATGTAAAAGTTTTTGAAGAACTCCAGTAAGGAGCAAATAGAGTTAAAAAAGGATCAGTATAGAGAGAAGGGCAAAATGAGGTGTAAAAAAATGGGAAACCTATAAAATATCAATGCAAAACGATTTAAAATAGGGGATTTGTTTCTTGGCACCTTCTGATCACAAAAATGCAGTTGGCATAAAAGAAAGGAACAAACAGAACAGAAAAAGAAGTAGAAAATAAAGAGGAAAAGTGAGAGATTTTGAATTCTGTGTGAGTCGAACTCTAAGAATGTGCAAATTTTGAAAACTGCTCTTTCGACTTGCATTGAGAGTTGCTTTAAAATAAAAGGGTTGGGGAAATGAAGCGAAAGAGTAAAAATAGTAATGAGGACATATATATATATTTCTAAAACTTAACAGTGATTCCTGTTAAAATGAAACGAATATTTAAGGTTTCACAAACAAAGGAAATCATCATAAAATAATCCGAAAGAACTACTCTAAAAAGAGAAAAATAAATATTTTATACACTGAATTTAAAAATAACCGAATAAGTTAGAAATTGAAACTCAAGGCATTGAGAATCGAGTAGGAAAGATGAAGTACGCTCTATTAATGAGGATCATAAAATTGAAGATTGGGTTGGGTTGTTTTACCTCTGAGCGGCACTTTTTTGCACACCATGGGCTAAATGGCCAGGTCACATGGACCCCGAAGGCTCAGAGAAGGTTAGGGGAGGGGACCCACTGGAACAGCTGTTGGGAGACAGATGGTAGCCTCCCGTCAAGGCCATCCAGCGTGTTCTTTAATGTTGGGTTGTTTTACCTCTGAGCGGCACTTTTTTGCATACCATGGGCTAAATGACCAGGTCACATGGACCCGAAGGCTCAGAGAAGGTTGGGGGGAGGGGACCCACTGGAACAGCTGTTGGGAGACAGATGGTAGCCTCCCGTCAAGGCCATCCAGCGTGTTCTTTAACGTGCACAGGGTATGGCTCTCCCGCACACGGGACCACGGCTTAACGTCTCATCCGACGGATGGCGGTCTTTTCAAACCCATCGGTGTGACCGTGGGCAGGGGCAGGGAGTTTTGAAGAGCTAAGCCTCAACGCTGACCCAGCTGGGACTCGAAACTGGGAACTGCAGATTACGAGCCTGGCGCGCTACCGACTGAGCCACCCCGCCCCAAATTGATGATTGAACTTTATGTTGGAAAAGGAACAAATTTTTTTTTTTATTAAATTGCTTATTATTATGGTGCGTCAGCCAGTTGTTGTTATTCCGGTTTGAATGGTGGCTTTTAGTGGCTTATATTTATTTAATAATAATAATAATTTGATTTATTCTCAATACTCAACGAAAGTGCATACACACAAATCACAGAGGTGAAATTTTACAAAGTATGCAATATTATTATCCTTAAATATCTAAAGAACAAATCGAAACAGAAAAAATGAAAATAGGAAAAAAAGAAACTTTTTTTTACATTTCAACACTAAAGGGAATTTCATTGCCCGTCCATGTATTAGAAAAGAATTACTAGTCTAGTTTTGACTTCAAGAAAAAAAATTACATAATAATAATAAAATAATTTTAAAAAATGAGTGATTTTTGAGGGTGATGCCCAAAAGAATGCGCCCAAAAAAGCAAAATGAAGGAAAGCTGGGGGGGAAAGCAGTTACCTTCTACAATCATTTGACAGCTCAATTTAGCTTATCTAACTATTCAAAGAGTTCAATAGTTGTCTCGTTGTGAAAAAGTCATCAAAACAGACAAGAGAAAGTGATATTTATGAAAGAATAAAGAGAAGGTAAAATATTAGTTAAAAATTATAAAGAGTATATTGAAGGAAAGAGTAGAAGACGTAGCTTCTGAAGAAACAAAAAGATAGAGAAAAGAGGAGCCTTATGGAAAAGAGTTCAACAAGGGAAACAACAAAAAGTGACACATGAGAAAAAGATAAGAGATAAAAATGAAAAAGGATATCTGCATGGCAAAAGGTTTAGCAAGGTAAAGAGCAAAACGTGTCGCTTGACGAAAAGAAGCAAAAGAAAAAGAGAATAGCTGCATTGGCAAAAGGTTTAGCAAGACGAAAAGCAGAAAGTATCACTTGAGAAAAAGAAGTAGCTGCATGGTAAAAGGTTTGGCAAGACGAAGAGCAGAAAGTATCACTTGAGAAAAGGAAGTAGCTGCATGGCAAAAGGTTTGGCAAGGCAAAGAGCAGAAAGTATCACTTGATAAAAAGAAATGGCTTCATGGCAAAAGGTTTGGCAAGGCAAAGAGCAGAAAGTTCCACTTGAGAAAAAGAGAATAGCTGAATTGTCCAAAGGTTTAGCAAGGCAAAGAACAGAAAGTTTCGCTTGAGAAAAAGAGGTTGAAGAAAAAGCGAATACGGCATTGGCAAAAGATTAGCAAGGCAATAGCAGAAAGTATCGCTTGAGAAAAAGAGAATAGCTGCATGGCAAAAGGTTTAGCAAGAAAAAGAGCAGAAAATTCCACTCGAGAAAAAGAGGCAGAAGAAAAGGAGAATAACTGCATTGGCAAAAGGTTTAGCAAGGAAAAGAGCAAAAAGTTTTAGTTGAGAAAAAGAGGCAGAAGAAAAAAGAATAGCTGCATTGGCAAAAGGTTTAGCAAGGAAAAGAGCAGAAAGTATCGCTTGAGAAAAAGAGAATAGCTGAATTGGCCAAAGGTTTAGCAAGGCAAAGAACAGAAAGTTTCGCTTGAGAAAAAGAAGTTGAAGAAAAAGCGAATAGCGGCATTGGCAAAAGATTAGCAAGGCAATAGCAGAAAGTATCGCTTGAGAAAAAGAGAATAGCTGCATGGCAAAAGGTTTAGCAAGAAAAAGAGCAGAAAATTTCACTCGAGAAAAAGAGGCAGAAGAAAAGGAGAATAGCTGCATTGACAAAAGGTTTAGCAAGGGAAAGAGCAAAAAGTTTCAGTTGAGAAAAAGAGGCAGAAGAAAAAAGAATAGCTGCATTGGCAAAAGGTTTAGCAAGAAAAAGAGCAGAAAGTATCGCTTGAGAAAAAGAGAATAGCTGAATTGGCCAAAGGTTTAGCAAGGCAAAGAGCAGAAAGTTTCGCTTGAGAAAAAGAGGTTGAAGAAAAAGCGAATAGCGGCATTGGCAAAAGATTAGCAAGGCAAGAGCAGAAAGTATCGCTTGAGAAAAAGAGAATAGCTGCATGGCAAAAGGTTTAGCAAGAAAAAGAGCAGAAAATTTCACTCGAGAAAAAGAGACAGAAGAAAAGGAGAATAGCTGCATTGGCAAAAGGTTTAGCAAGGGAAAGAGCAAAAAGTTTCAGTTGAGAAAAAGAGGCAGAAGAAAAAAGAATAGCTGCATTGGCAAAAGGTTTAGCAAGGAAAAGAGCAGAAAGTATCGCTTGAGAAAAAGAGAATAGCTGAATTGGCCAAAGGTTTAGCAAGGCAAAGAGCAGAAAGTTTCGCTTGAGAAAAAGAGGTTGAAGAAAAAGCGAATAGCGGCATTGGCAAAAGATTAGCAAGGCAAGAGCAGAAAGTATCGCTTGAGAAAAAGAGAATAGCTGCATGGCAAAAGGTTTAGCAAGAAAATGAGCAGAAATTTTCACTCGAGAAAAAGAGGCAGAAGAAAAGGAGAATAGTTGCATGGAAAATGATTTAGCAACGTAAATAGCAGAAGGTGGCACTGCGAAAAAGACAGGAAGTGAAATGCGCATTGCATGACAAAAAGCTTGTCAAAGGAGAAGAACAGAAGGCGGTACTTGCGAAAGGGTGGAGCCAAGAACTAGAAAAGAGTAGATACACGTGAAAGAGTATTCAGAGATAAGGTGAGAAAGCGATACATGCAAAAGAGTAAAAACGAAAGACAGGACCGAGAAGAGAAACATGACAAAGATGTTAGAGAATATTATAGAAATAAAACGAAAACACGTGGAGAAAGAGAAACTATTTAAAAGAACAAGAGAAAAAGACAGCACGCCAAGGGAAAAAAAAGAGTAAGAGTGTGAAAGGAGGCCGAAGTTTCATATTTTCGGCGCATTTCGTGTGTAAAATGTCCGTTTACACACGAACGTTTATAAGCCGGCCAATGCGTTGGGGGCCAAGAGAATGTGAGCAGAAGGATTTTGTTCTTCGAGAGCCGCCATGTTGACTGTCAAGATGGCTGCCGACTGTGATTGATGTCCTTCTGGACTTGATCGATTGGCCCATTTACTGAAGAATGGCTCCGGAGAAAGAGATCAATGAGCAAGAACGTCGTTTACATTTGCGGAGGAGGTTTCGGAGAACCAACAGGAAAGAAAGGAGGAGGAGGAATGAAGAAAAAAAAAATGAAAAAAGAAAAAGTAAAGAACCAGAAGGAGGGGATGGATGGTGGATCTTGGTAGGGGGGGGGGAGGAGGAGGTAACAGAATGAGGACTCAGAATCGAATAATTCCCTAGCATCATTTGCACGAAGCAAAACGGGTTCATTAGAAAGGTAATTAATGTGCCGAATTTATCTAAATAATTTATCTCAGCTGTCGTTCTCGTCTCCCCCTTTTGATCTCCCCCCTCCTCTCTCTCTCTCTCTTCCCTCTCCCTCATCCCTCCCTCCGCTCCGTCGTCTCTTTCTCTTCCTGACGGCCCTTGCATCCTTTCTCTCACTTTCACTCTTTTCTTCGGATTAGTAATTATTTTTGGAGAGTGGAATAGAGCCAGATAGTCGACTGTGTGCACAGCAGTAATAAATCGAACGGAAAAGTCTGTCCCCCCCCCTGCCCCACACACAACTTCCAGCTAAAGGAAAAGCTTAGTGTGTGTGTGAGAGTGAGCGAATGCGTACATAGACGTGTATGTGAGGGAGTGTGGGTGTATGTGTACGTTTCTTCAAACTTCGTAATAACCTGCTTGTTAGATAAACCGTAATTAAATTAGATGTAAAAACAAATGATATGCATAATTGATGGACTACAGTGATACTTTTAACTCGGAATCTAAATATTTCATAGGTTTATTGTTTCCTTCGTAAATTTTCGTGTTTTTTTTTTCCTTCGAGTCTGTTGTTTGAGCGAACAGGAGCGTTCGTTTTACTGTTAAGATTCGAAAGAAATGATTTGCTAAGTCAAGCGATAGGTGACTGTAATTACTGTTCTCATCCGGACGCATTAATGTTGGCTGATAGGAACACTAGTCCGTTATCTTGTACCGCGTGCATAATTCGGAGCTAGCTGTCACATCTGTGAGCGTCAGTGTGACTGCACGGAAAAATGATCACTTGTATGTCGCCTGAGAGTAATATATCCAAAGATGTTTATCTTCTTTCCCGTTGTGGCTTATGATTGGGCCTCGCCAATAAATCCAGATATGTCGCAGCCTCTTACAATCGAGGAATTCATTCGGGATATTGCTTTGGCGATGCCGTTTTCAAATTCCAATCTCGCTAGCCACATTTTTATTTTTAGTTTTGACATTCATGGTTAAAGTAACTAACGTCATTTTATTTTGTGATTATTATTGCTTGTTATCTTCCTTTTTTATATTGCGCTTCTTTTTTGTTCATGTTTTGATATGTCGGTAGCGCGCCAAGTTCATAATCTGCAGTTCCAGGGTTCGAATCTCACTTGGGCCCAGCGTTGAGATTTACCTCTGATAAACTCCCACCCTGCCCTTGTTAAATAAAGGAAATAGATGGTCTTGGAAAGGCCGTCGTCCGTCGGATGGGAAATTTAGTCGTGGCCTAGGGTGCAGGAGAGCCATAACCTCTGAACGTTAAAAAAACATGTTGGATTTCATTGACGGGAGACTTCCATATGTCTCTTAAAAGATGTCCAGTGGATCCCCAACCTTCTATGAGCCTTAGGGTACTTGTGATTAGACCATTTAGTCATTTATGTGCAAAAAAAGTATAGCTTAAAGGTAAAAACCCAACACACACTCTACTACCAATGTTTCAAATTTCTGTCATATACAGGGTGAATCTGAAAAAGTGGGCAAAACTTTACGGGGTGGTAGAACGCAGCTATACGAGCAATATTCGTCATAGAATGTATGGTCGGAACGCAAGCGGTGAGAAGTTAAAAGGTAGTTTTCCACTGTCACATTTAAAGAATGAACACAAGAAGGAGAGGAGATAACGGTAACGTCTCTGTGCCTCACTTGCATTCCCGTCCGCCGCACCGTACACAAAGTGCATATCCGCCATTTCGTGGTTAGTATAACCAGCCATCCTCTCGGCAATCCACGGTAGAAATGCCGTTGGGTGCGAGGACCGACCCTTTTATACCATTTCCAACGCCACCTAGCGGCTCGCTGTTTGCGTTCCGCCCATACTTTCTATGACGAATATTGCTCGTATAGCTGCGTTCTACCACCCCGTAAAGTTTTGCCCACTTTTTCAGATTCACCCTGTATACGTGATTTGTAATATTCCTTTAAAATGTTCGTTTTTTCCAACTTATTTCGTTGGTAGAGGACTACTGACAGAGGTCAGAGAGTTTTGCGTAGAGAAATCTCAATGCTGGCCCAGGTGGCATTGAAACCTGGGAATTGCAGATTACGAGTCTGACACCATACCGACTGAGCTACTTCTGCCCATCGTCCAAACGCTAACTGCGCACCCTCAGAGTTCCCCCCTGTCACCACTATTACACCATCAAATCAACTGGCGAGTTCTTTGACAAGTGTTAATGGCAAGCTTGGTATGCGGTATAAGTGTCTCCAGCACAAGCCTGATAAGTACTATAAGTTTTCATCAGAAACCTGTTAAGTGGTACAAGTATCCAGTAAAGCGTGATAGAGTGATATAAGTGTCTAACACATGTCTGATAAAGTGGTATACGTGTCAAGCACAAACCTGATAAGTGACATGTGTGTGTCTAGCACAAGGGTGATAAAAACAATGTAAGTGTCCAGCACAAGGTGATAATGCACAAGGGTGATAATACACAATGCACAAGGGTGATAATACACAATGCACAAGGGTGATAATACACAATGCACAAGGGTGATAATACACAATGCACAAGGGTGATAATACAAATGTAAGTGTCCAGCACAATCGGGATAACTGGTACAAGTCTGTGTCCCTGAACAAGCCTAGTAAAGAGGATTGTTTTACCTCTGAGCGGCATTTTTTTGCACACCATGGGCTAAATGGCCAGGTCACATGGACCCCGAAGGCTCAGAGAAGGTTGGGGGAGGGGACCCACTGGAACAGCTGTTGGGAGACAGATGGTAGCCTCCCGTCAAGGCCATCCAGCGTGTTCTTTAACATTGGATTGTTTTACCTCTGAGCGGCACTTTTTTGCACACCATGGGCTAAATGGCCAGGTCACATGGACCCCGAAGACTCAGAGAAGGTTGGGGGAGGGGACCCACTGGAACAGCTGTTGGGAGACAGATGGTAGCCTCCCGTCAAGGCCATCCAGCGTGTTCTTTAACGTGCACAGGGTATGGCTCTCCCGCACACGGGCACACGGGGCTTAACGTCCCATCCGACGGACAGCGGCCTTTCCAAGCCCATCGGTGTCCCCTACTGACCGTGGGCAGGGCGGGAAATTTTGCGGAGATAAATCTCAACGTTAACCCAGCTGGGACTCAAACCTGGGAACTACAGATTACGAGCCTGGCGTGCTACCGACTGAGCCACCCCAGCCCCCCTAGTAAAGAGGTATATGTGTCCAGCACAAGCCTGTTAGATGGGTTCAACACAAGTCTGACATAATGTTAAAAGTATCCAGCACAAGACGATAAAGGGGATATTATTGTCTAACAGAAACCTGATATAGTGTTATAAATGTTCAACACAAGTCCTATATATAGTTATGAGTATCCAGCAAAAGCCTGTTAAATCTCTAGGATCTCTATGTCTATTGTAAAGGAAAAAACAAGTAGTAGTCCTTTTTATTTATGATTCCTTTCCGCTAAGAGGATGGGTCATTAATATTTGTAAAATTCTTAAACACACCTCCCTCAGAATTGTTTAATTCACCCCTGTCAACTTTAACATAAATCAATCCAGTATTTAAATACATGATTCAAAACAATATATCTTCTTACGAACCTTCTATAGACATCCAAACTTCGAAACCTGCTTCTGCATAACATCCACTCTCTAAACGAAGCCAATTACATTTTCCAATCTCTTAAGATTTATTTCCTCTTTGGATATTTATTAGCGAGAGAGCAAGCCACATAACCATAGGGGAGGGAGAGTTAGGGGGGATAGGGATAAAATTCCCTTCATCCATAGTCCGTAATACCGACGCATGTCTCCAACAACATCTCTGCTCCGCTGTTTCGGTAGCCAATGTAGAGGCTGGAGTTTCTCATACAATTAAGCATCGATGTAATGACTTGCTATTGGTCACGTGTCATGCCCATCTGCTCGGAGCTCTCCTACTACACCCGGACACGCTTTTACGCTTCCTGCACGCTCTGCTAATAATTTACTGTTCGGTCATTTCATTTCAATTCGCTGATCCCTTTTGTCCGACGCAGCGCAACATCAAAATTAGTTAATGCCATTACTCTAGGTGCTGCTTACCGTGGGATGAGATTGTGCCAGTGTATATTTATATGCAATATATTACAAAAAATTAACCGGGCACTTCCAAGTTGTGTGACTGGAAAAAAGTCACATTCAAAGCTACCTAACTTTGGAAATAAGCTTTTTTTTACGGAACAGCTATATTCCAAATTTAAAGGGGTTTAGATTGGATTGTTTTACCTCTGAGCGGCACTTTTTTGCACACCATGGGCTAAATGGGCAGGCCACAAGGACCCCGAAGGCTCAGAGAAGGTTGGGGGAGGGGACCCACTGGAACAGCTGTTGGGAGACAGATGGTAGCCTCCCGTCAAGGCCATCCAGCGTGTTCTTTAACGTGCACAGGGTATGACTCTCCTGCACACGGGGCCACTGCTTAACGTCCCATCCGACGGACGGCGTCCTTTCCAAGACCAATCGGTGTCCCCTTCTGACCGTGGGCAGGGCGGGGAAATTTTGCGGAGATAAATCTCAACGCTGACCCAGCTGGGACTCGAACCTGGGAACTACAGATTACGAGCCTGGCGCGCTACCGACTGAGCCACCCCCGCCCCTAATTTAAAGGGGTAATGCGCAATTTTTTTAGGGGGATGTTCCAAATATAAAGAGATCTCTTGCAATTCCTAAAAGATGGCCCAAATTTAAAAGGCTTGTTGCAAATCCTATGAAATGTCCAAATTTTTAAAGACTTATTACAGTCCTTAAGGGGATTTTCAATATTAATGGGGTCTAATGCAACTCCGTAGAGGATGGTCAATATTTAAGGGACTTATTACAATTCCTAAGGAGATGTCCTACATTCAGGTGGTATATTGCAGTTCCTAAAGAGGTGTTTCGAATTTAAAGAGATCTATTGCGAATCCTAAAGGGATGTTCCAAATTTAAGTGGTCTATTGCAATTCTTAAGAAAATGTTCGAAATTCAAATGGTATTTTGCAGTTTTAAAGTTGTTCAAAATTTAATGAAAATATTTCAATTTTTAAAAGGAATTTTTTTAAGGAAATAAAATGAGAGAGTTAAATGATACTATTATAATTACTCTACGCAAGTAGTTGAGCACTAAGAAGGGGGGGGGGGGGGCTCAGTGGGTAGTGCGCCAGGCTCGTAATCTGTAGTTCCCAGGTTCGAGTCCCATCTTGGTCAGCGTTGAGATTTATCTCCGCAAAACTCCCGCCCTGCCCACGGTCAGTAGGGGACACCGATGGGCTAGGAAAGGCCGTCGTCCGTCGGATGGAACCTTAAGCCGTGGCCCCGTGTGCGGTAGATCATACCCTGTGCACGCTAAAGAAGACGCTGGATGGCCTTGACGGGAGGTTACCATCTGTCTCCCAACAGCCGTTCCTGTGGGTCTCCTCCCCCAACCTTCTCTGAGTCTTCGGGGTCCATGTGACCTGGCCATTTAGCCCATGATGTGCAAAAAAGTGCCGCTCAGAGGTAAAAGAACCCAACCCAACTAAGGAAGATGGAAATCGTTGGTTAAGATAATTAAGAGAAATGAAAACATCCCTTCCTTGTGATCCTTTACACTTGTCCGTTTAACCCATTGACCAATCAAGAGAGCACTTTTTATTTCCATTTAGGAGTTGGGCCCGTTTATTTTAAACCCAACTGCAAACAAAATAAATAATCCCGTATTTCTCTTTCCTTAATGCTCCTAAAGCTCCCTAATTGATGCAAATTGTGAAAAATGCAAAACAGTATCTGTTTACCCCAAGATATGCATACATTAGGTTAAGTTCTCTCGAGAGACATAAACTCAACAAGAAAGCATTTCCATTTTTATCCACCAAGATGTTTTTATTTAAATCTTTACGAAGTTATTGTTAACAGAAAATAAAATTTCTCGACTTTCAAACAGAACTGAGGCACGAACTCTTGCGAATTGAAATAACATATCCAATTCTCTCCTAATTTGTCTCTTTTTTCCTCCTTTTTAGATTCTCTGCCCCTACCCCACCCTTTCATTTTACTCATCATTATCATCAGAACCGAGGAGAGAAAGGAATACAAAAGAAAAAAATCCAAACCGCTGCACAAGCCCCAAACACCTGTAACTAATTAATTGTGATTTTCCAAGGGTTTTCCACTAAGGACTATAGCGTTGAAAGCGGGATTGCTCTGTACATTGCAACCAGCTGCTTCGGCAACCCACATGTTTATTCATGGAGAAACCGCCGAGACTAAGACGCGAATCCCGATAGTATAATGAGGGGAATTTTTGCCTGCCTTTTTTCCCCTACCCTAGTCTCTACCTTCTTCGCCTCACTGTTCTTTTGCTTTCGGTATCTCTGTGCAAAACGGCGTGGCCCAGAATTCTAAGTGTCCGATTCTGTACTACTTACCCAAGTGATGGATTGTATGTATATTAATGCATTGTTTATACAATGAGCAGTTTATTTATGCAGTATTTAAACAATGGGGCCACAAAAAGGAGTTAAATTATGGGCTTTGTGGTGGATCTTTTATCAAGGAGTATGCATTTTCATAACTACATGCATCACGTACTGCTTTTTATTTTTGTTGTTATCATCACTCGTCTGTTTTCTTCTCTACATTTTGTTGATGTAAACGATTTATTATTGCACTTAGATATGATTTTGTTTATAAATAAATCATCCTCTCGAAGTTCAGACCCATCTGTCTTTGTTTCCTGTGTGGATGATCAATAATTTGGATTTTCTTTTAAGTAAAAAAATTATCTTTTTTAGTATATCGATGAGCGTTTGGAAATTGAAGGCAGAGAAACTGTCTGTATCTCGCCAACCTCGATCAGTAGGAGACACCGATGAGCTTGGAACGGCCACTGTCCTTTGTATAGGACATTAGGCAGTGGTCCCCTATGCAGGAGAGCCATACTCTGTGCACGGTAAAGAATATGCTGGATGGTCTTAATGGAAGGCTTCTATTTGATCCTAACAGCTGTCCAATGAGTCTCTTTGGACTTCTGTTAGGATACAAATCCACCGATGAGCTTAGAATGGCCTCTGTCCTTTTTATAGGACATTAGGCAGTGGTTCCTTGTGCACGAGAGCCATACCCTGTGCACGGTAAAGAACATGCTGGATGGTCTTGATGGAAGGCTTCCATTTGTATCCTAACAGCTGTCCAATGGGTCCCTTTCCTCCAATCTTCTCTGAACTTTTTGGAGTCTTTATGACCTGGCCATTTAGCTCACTGTGTGCAAAAAAAGTACCGCTTAGAAGTAAAACAATCCAATCCATTAAAAGCTTATTGAAGAATTTATATTTTCATCCGATATTGATTTGTTATCCGAAATTGAATATTATTTTGTAAGGATATCGATTACCCATTAATTGCGACGAATTGGAATGAAATCGTTCTAATGAAGTGAAAGCAAGAATGAAAAATTTTTGAAGACTTGTTTTTATATTATATCAATAAATTTCATTTTATATTAATATTAGTAATACTTTTTTTTTCATGTGCGTTTTGAAAAATCACTATACTTCATCTATAGCTTTAATTTTACTTTCTAACGAAAACTTTAGGTATTTAATTTGATAAAAAATAATGTAGAACTCCAAATCAACAACAAAAGAAATAAAAGTAAGGGAGGGTATAAATTTAGCGTCGGGCCTTTCCGTTCCTAGTTATCCAACTGACCCCTAAGACATCTCGTTACAGTAATTTCTTAAACGAATTCAAGTTTCACAAACAGAAATGTAAATCCACATGCTTAAAATGCTCCCAATTCGAGGTACCTTCACATATTAACACCATAACTCAACTCACCATGTTCTACGGTCAAAGAATCCAGTCCCATCTTTTGTCTTTATGAAACGTAGATGCAGTTGTACAGCGGCGTGCTGAGTAGTTCTCCTCCTCTGAGATTACACCTCCTGTTCAGCGTTATTCCATTCTAATTTGGATGCAGCATATCGACACAGACCTCTCTGTCTCGCTGATATTTGCCTGCGTCTGTCCGCTCCTGCTGCCTGGAGTAGTGTTGCTATTAATTAAACAGTAAACAATTAAACTGTAATTAGACAGTGGCACAAATTTCTCCCCACCCGAAGTAACAACACACCGGAAAACTCGCCCATAGTGTGCGGCTAAAGGCTGCACCAAATGTTGTTCTATGATGAAGAATTTAATTACTGGATGGTAGACAGATGGCAAAGTGGTTAGTGTGCTCTCTCCTTTTTAGTGGATTCTTTGAAATTCTTCCCTAGTTGCTAATGTGCCCTTAATCGTCCTGTCAGTTAGAAATCGCGTCCATTAGCACATTAAGCTCGGTAAACATTGCCTAAACGGGAGTTTTCTGCAAGTTGAGGCAGAGAGACTGGTCGAGAAAGAAGAGAAGATTAAGACTAATTTCCGAGGTAATGATCCCATCTCTGTATTATCATTCCTGAAGGGGAAAAATGACACCCCGTTTAAAAATGCTTCCCCGAAGAAAGTGATTTTCCGACAAGTAATGTTTCAAGTTGCATAAATGTACACGATGTTGATAAAAGCAATGGGGTGCACTTGTAATTAACAAAGTGAGAGTAGCAACTGATACGTTGAGAGACTTCTGCACTTCGACACCAATTGTATGATTACAGTGTTTATGCTCCCTCTTTCTTCTCAAGACAGGTTTTGTTTTCTATTCTCATTTCGCCATTTTACTTGATAATGTACTTTGTTTTCATTCATTAAGCCGTTTTCATGTTCTTCTATCTCTGTTTTACATTTAACCAAAACAATCCTTAAAATCTATTTAAATCTATTAATATTATAACATAAAATAAAGTTTCGGATATACTCTCTTGTATCACGTTATGAAGGGCTCTCTTTCTAAATAGTTTCGGGCACCTTCCTCTGTATCATATTCTACAGAGCTTTCTTTCAAAATAATTCAGGTATTCTCCCCTGCATCACATTCTAAAATCTGCATCACATCACTTCACTAAAATTGCTAAAATCTGCATTCTCCCCTGCATCACATTCTTTCCGGAATGGTAACAAAACGGGCTGCAGAACCATGCTAATGTATCGTGTAGCTGTCAGTGTTCCTGTGATGCAGACAAGAGGTGATCTGATATCATATCCAATAACATCCCATACCATTATGCCTGGGTGATGGGCGGTGTGCCGGTTCCTTTTAAAACAGCTTCGAGAATCTTCCACTGTATCACATTCTAATCGGCTTTCTTTCTAAATAATTTAGCATACCTTCCTCTGTATCGTATACTAAATAGCCTTACTTCTAAATAGTTTTGGGTACCTTTCTCAGTATCACGTTCTAAAGCTTTCTTTCGAAATGCACTGCACGACATTGAAATTGTCCCATCCAGTAGGAGTGAGGGGATAGGGGTGAAATGTAGCACACACATAGCAATATATATTGACATATCATGATTTAATTCGCAGCCACTTACAGTGGTTAGAAGATGAGATAATGCAGCATAATGTGACTGCCTCTGTAGGTGGTTGCACCTCCATGAATGGCAATACAGGCAGCAATACGGCGTGGCATGGAGTCATACGGTAGACGGATATGGTCCTGAGGAATTGCACACAAAGCAGAGTTGACTTGCTCCCATAATTCATGCGCGCCAGGCTCATAATCTGTAGTTCCCAGGTTCGAGTCCCAGCTGGGTCAGCATTAAGATTTATCTCCGCAAAATTCCCCGCCCTGCCCACGGTCAGTAGGGGACACTGATGGGCTTGGAAATGCCGCCGTCTGTCGGATGGGACGTTAAGCCGTGGCCCCGTGTGCGGGAGAGCCATACCCTGTGCTCGTTAAAGAACACGTTGGATGGCCTTGATGGGAGGCTACCATCTGTCTCCCAACAGCTGTTCCAGTGGGTCCCCTCCCCCAACCTTCTCTGAGCCTTCGGGGTCCATGTGACCTGGCCATTTAGCCCATGGTGTGCAAAAAAGTGCCGCTCAGAGGTAAAACAACCCAACCCAACCCATAATTCATTGAGATTCCTCGCCGGCTGGTGAGAGGATTGCATATGTCATCCAATGTGGTCCCACAGATTTTCTATTGGGGATAAATCTGGAAATCGTGCTGGCCATGGCAATATTTGAACATGTTGCAAACATTGTCTGGAGACCCTAGCAGTGTGCACAAGGGTGTTATCATGCTGGAAAATGGGCTGCTGCATGCCTTCCGGAATGCAGAACCTTGCTAATGTATCGTGTAGCTGTCAGTGTTCCTGTGATGCAGACAAGAGGTGATCTGATATCATATCCAATAACATCCCATGTCATTATGTCTGGGTGATGAGCGGTGTGCCGGTTTGCGAACAAAAGCTGGATTCATCCTCTTGCCAGATTGTCGCCATACACGGACCCATCGATCGTCAGCATCCAGACAGAAACGGTATTCATCACTAAAACACGACAGTGTTCCATTCGTGACCCCAGTTTGCATACTTCGGCACCAAGCCAGACTAGCGCTGCGATGGTTTGTAGCCAATAGCAGTCAACGTAACAGTTTCATAGAGCGCAGGTGTGCCTCATGCAACCTTCGGTTTGCCATTCAGGTCGTTATGGGGACGTTCATGGCTGCTGACACAGCCCGTTGAATATCGGCTGCAATGCTCTGTGGTGACGAAGGAGCATGTCGAACAATGCGCCTATCAAACCGTGCTGACATCTGTCGGACGGCACCACTCACTCTGCGACGCACGCTAGAACCTTCATTTCGCCATTGTTGTCAACAGCGTCCAACAGTTCGTGCATCCCGATGAACACAGGCAGCGACACGACGTGTGGTCCATCCAGCTTCACATAGGCCTATAATTCTTCCTCTCCCAAAAACATCCAAATGGCGATAAACGTGTCGACGGCGTGTATCATGCATATTCGGCCTTCGCTGAACAGTTTCCAAGCGGAACCATCTAATCTCAACCGTTCGCACGACTTCTACCTGCATAAACACAATACCATCCCTGTTCCTCCTTGCACCTTTTATCTCTTGAGCCACACACGTCATTGGCTCCGGATTATCATCATTTACATATCTCAACTGCGCACACCCACCCTTCTATTTGCATGTTTGTACGACGTGTCCTTCTAGGTGGGACACTTTCAATGTCGAGCAGTGTAATTTCGGATATCTTCCTCTGTATCACTTTCTAAGGGCTTTCTTCCTAAATAGTTTCCGGCATTTAACTATATATCACATTCTAGAGAACCTTGTTTAGGTACAAGAAAAACTATTTCTAAATAGTTTTTCAACTATTTTTTTGTACCTTCAACTGTATAACCTTGTTATGTGCTTCCTTTCTAAGATGCTTAGGATATCTTTTTCTGTGATGTCATCTTCAGAGAGCTTCTTTTCTGATGAATTATGAATATTTTCTTCCATATTCCATCTCTTTATCTATTCATTGTTTTTCAGCATTCACGCGTCATAGTCATTATAGTTCAATATTTATTCATCGCGGTCACTTTATTCACCATAAAGCTTCCCCGCATTCATGTCTTACAATTTACTGACTCAACCTTCAAAGCCCCAAGTCCTTCCTGACTTAAAACGAACAAGAAACTTGCTGACGAGAAGTTGAAACAGTGAAACTTTTCTCGATCAATTATTCCTACCTAAACCCTAGAATAATTTAAATTTAAGAATGATTTTGCTGCTTCCATTAACAAAGGGATAGTTGCCACGTATACTAAGATGGTAATCTTTACTTTCGCTCTGAAACATCTCTTAATTGCAACAGGAGTTGCAGTTATAATACAGTGATTGATTTTCATTCCTCAAACTAGCATAATTTTAGTTTAATTATCCGTACTAGTTAAGAACTTAGCGAATTACCATTCTTCTGAGGCCACATTATGCATTTAATTAATTCTAGTCTTAACGTGTAAGGATCTTCTCTCTTTGGATTGACAGCTCACCAGTAAAAGTCCTTGTCCTTGGTGGGATGCTGAGGATCTGCGATGATAAATTTAGACTGAACTCTGCGATATGTGACAGAAGCGTTTTGTAATAAAAGAGTGATTAATCATGTCGGAAAGCATGTCTATTTTTCCAGAAAATGGTTAAGCTATTAACATTAGTTGTATACTTAGGGTTTAATTTTCAAAAAGAACATTTTGTTTCATATAAGTAGAAAGATAAATATCGATTTTTGGCTTTCTTCGCTTATTGAAGAGTAAGGCATTGCATTTCAATATCATCTTCGTTATTGAAAGGATTAAAGTAGATTAGAATATGAAGTAAATATCTCGAAATTTAGTTTTCTCAGAGGAGTTTTAAATGATTTAGAGTCGAAATTTTGTTCAGTGATGGTGCTTATCATGGCATTTACATATCATAATAATTTTCTTTTCATATTAACGCCTCACAATCATCGCACATTCATGCATTGCAGTTATAATTATTGAATATCCAGGGAAAATAAAATGAATGTCGACAGACAGAGGACAAAACTTAAACAAGTTCTCTTAATATTACATAAATAAAAAAAATAAATAAATACCCCCTCAAGCAACTGCTTGCCACAGAGGTCTCACAGGAGCCTTTCAGTTTATATCCCATAGTAGAAGGTCTGTGAGGATGGAAGGACCTCAGCAGAAAAACACCACAAACGTCCATGCCTTGTCCGGGGCTCGAACCCAGATCCTTAGATCAGTAGCCAAGTGCGCTAATCACTCGGCCACGGCATAAATACTTACCTGATATTTCTCTTATACAATGTTTCTCTAAAAAAAGGAAAATATAGGGACGTCTGCACATGGACAGACGGATAGCCAGACGACAAAATTGAAACAATGTATCCTAATATTTCTCCCATACGTATCCAACTCAAAAAGTAAAAAAACGAAACAAAAACAATGCCTGTATATGTATAGATAGGCAGTGAAGTTAAAACAATGTCTCCCTTCTTTTAAATGATTTAAAAGTCACAACAATCACAAGCAAAGCAAAAAAATGTGCTGAGAGAAAAGAAAAAATTCACAGCAAAAGAGTTCTTGCGTTTAAGTAAGTAGGCAGTTTCAACCCTCTGCACATCCACCCACATATCCCTTCCTACCAATAGAGACGAGGAGCTATATATTTCCTTGGAAGAGGACAGAAGACGGAAATTGTCGCCTTCCCCTCACTTTCCCCCCTAGTTGTCTTCTCTGTGACGTGGTCTAATCCGGCTTTCTGACAAAAGACGTTAAGCTTAAAGCATTAACGTCACTTTCCCATAAAATTACCGTGAGAGTCTGGTAATTTATGGGCTTCATTAGATCTTTCGACCACAGGGACCAGGTCGTTGGAGCACCTGGTTAAGCAGGAGGTGGTTAGTTGCAGGAGGGAAAAAGACCAGACACTACAACTACTGACTGGCTCGTTCATCAGACTGGTCAGTCATAAAACCTTCACAACGCTACATCCGAACTTCTTCTCATGTTCCATTAATGGACACTAGGGTCTGATGCCAAATTCCTCGGTGACGACGAAGAATACGAAGCTCGAAACACTTTCTCATTATATGACGTCACTACAGCCCTGTTTCTTATCGTTCCTTAGCTTCTTCCTGGGCTTCTTTATTATTTAAATGAGTCACGAAGTTGTTTTTAAGACCCTGGATAGAAGTTATCTTAAGCGAAAGTAATTTCTTGGATCGGGTAAAATATTTTGAGACTCTAATGAAAATTAACCTTGATGTGACCAGGGCAAAATTTATATTTGAATCTCTCTATATATTTATTTATAATCTATATATATATATCATCAATATATATATCATCGTCATGGTCGAGTGGTTGGGTGCTTGACTACTTATTAAAGGGAACTGGGGATGAAACTCCCGGTAAAGCATGTGTATAAGTAAAGGTAAGCATGGTAAAACACTCCCGGTAAAGAATGTATGTGTTGTGTTTCTAGTGAGGTCTCGCTTTCCTTGCAGATTTTCTCTATGGCGTATAAACTGACAAGCTCCTGTCAGACCTCTGTGACAAGCAGCTGCTTGATGGGGTATTTATTTATCTTTTATATGACATATTGAACCCAAGGCCTAAATAACAGCCTGTGCCGGGTAGTAGAGCAGAATTTGTAAAGAGTAGCCGGATCTCAGAGACGTGTGCCAGAAGTCCCATAAACTGCAGTCATGTCCAACAAGCATAAATTAGTTTTTTGTCTCCCACCAACCTTTAAATGCCCACGAAATTCATTCCCGTTGAGTCGGTATTATCTCTTATCTAATGAGCTGAAACTATGTCTGTCTGTTTTTCCTATACAAATCTTTGCTGTTCACTTTAACTTCTTATAACTTGTGCATTCTGATAAAAAAAATCTGTCCTTTCCAGAAATGTTTGCAAATTAAGATTGGTTCGCCGAATGTGTTTTTAAATACTTTATAAGACATGTTAAACGCCGGGAGCTTAAATAGTAGCCTGGGCTCACATTATAGTTGGATATGAGTAAGAAATTGTATCCTGGACTATTATTTGAACATTTATGGTATTTATTCAACCAAATTGTTGGTAGACGCAGACTCAGACGGCTGTTACGACTCTGATGATGATTGTGAGATTGATGATGTAGGTGATGATTGCCAGCCTAATGATATATGGTGATGAGTCTTAGGTTTATGATGTAAATGATGATTGTTTAGGGTGATGTAGTTTATGATTGTTACTATGGTGAATGTTAGTCTAATGATGTAAGTGATGATCATTAGTCTAATGATGTAAGTGATGATCATTAGTCTAATGATGTAAGTGATGATCATTAGGTGATGTAGGTGGTGATTGTTAGGCTTATGTTATAGGTGGTGATTGTTAGGCTGATGATGTAGGTGGTTATTGTTAGTAAGATGATGTAGGTGATGATTGTTAACCTGATGATGTAGCTGATGATCACAATGTATTTCTCTATCCTTTATATCTTTGCAATGAAACAGAAAATGAAAATTTTTATTATAAACATATTTTTCGTCCAAAATTACTAATTTCAAATGATGATTTACAGTCAACACAACTTTAGTGACAAAATCTTCTTCTATTGATAAAATATTTAAATTCAGTTAAAGCTATTTTGCTTTTTCGTTTCTGTGAGAAAATTTTCCTTCAATAACTTTGGGAGTATATTCATCCCATTCTCTCTAAGCATGCGTATAAAAACAAGAGCAAAGGGGAAAAAAATCAACTAAAAATTCCTCAGCAGGGAAAAAAAATTATATGTGATCACACCAGATTCAACTTTCTTATTTTTCTCGCTAACAAGGAAAAAATAATAATAATAAATAGAACCAACGTTCTTCTACAGCCATTAATGACACACGCAGCAAAAAAAACGTGGTTTTCTTCATGAATTTGTACAAGTCATAACATCTTCTTCATCTAACAAAGTTCAACACGAGAGGTAAAAATCTTCATTTGTACTTTTATATTCGTTTGATATTCTTTCCTAATTTGTTTTGAGAAGTTCTGCAATGCTGATTCTAACGTTTACAATAAATCACCAGAGACAGACAGACAGAGGAGTGCAGAAATTTTATATTTTTGTAGTCTTTAACGATGTCTTGTAATGCAAACCATTGATTTACTTTCTTAGAAGTATGCTCTTAGCGGCAAACAAGGTTCCTTTTCGTGCATGTGTGGATGCCTATATGTGTGTATGCAAGTTCGTAGAAATCCCCAAACGTATTCTGCAGCACAGACAGCATCTGAACGGTTTAGATGCATGGATCTTCTTATTTGCATTGCTTCTGTCCTAATTTGTAATCCAGACAAAATCAATACGTACTCCCCGGTTTCTTATCTACTAAGAGAAGAGCGATATCCTGCCAAACTTTTTTTTTTCTGCAGCTGCTGGTTATTTTTCTTTTTAACATTTTTATATTTTCGTTCCCTCGCTGTTTCTCTTCATCTTTTCCTTTTCATTCCTATTTTTTTTTATCTTTACATATTATAGACGATGTACTACCTGCATTCTTAAGGAGCATACGAAAGATGAATTTCTTCCCGTTCTCTTCACGCATCAAATTCTCTTCTCTCAATTTTCATCATCTTTCTGATTAAAAGAAACATGTTTTATACGCAGTTCAAAGAGTTATTTTGGCCTAAAATATAGTCTTCTTTATCAAAAGAAAGAAGAAGGAAATTCCTAACCACACGACTAAAGACCGCTGGTTATGAATAGTATTCATTGAGTCGTCATTCACCCTCTCTATATTCTGGAATATTTCGGATGAAAGTTTGTTTAGAAATATGAAAAAAAAAAAAGAAAATAAAAAGGTAAGAAATACGCTAAGTGCAAAATAAATCAATTGCTGAAATGTATCAGCCTACATCTCATCAAAAAGAACCAAGTATTGAACTGGAATAATGTAACATTACAAACATCACCTGACTTTTCATTTTACCTCAGAACATCTTTATGCATCCAATATTCAAAGCGTATTAGAGTTTTTCTTGGATGCTGTTACTGAACTAGTATACCTTTTATATGTTTCCTTATTACGCATTGCTGTCTGTTTATTTCTCGTTTCCTGTTGGTCTTGTGTGGCTACGCAATGGTTTTAATCAGGGCTTTCCACTTTACTTTCAAGAGCGGGGAAAGAGTGTATTAGAGAGCAACAACTATTAAAGGCACTCTCCTTCCCTGTTAGTAAATGCAGCTTATGTGGTTTTGAAGATATAACTGAATTGTTAAACGGGATGGAAATGCCTCTAAAGAGAGAGACAAAAGACATAAAGAAGCATTTTTTTAAAATGAAACACAACAAATATTTTGGGTTGTTTTACCTCTAAGCGGCACTTTTTTGCACACCATGGGCTAAATGGCCAGTTCACAAGGACCCCGAAGGCTCAGAGAATGTTAGGGGAGGGAACCCATTAGGGGAGGGGATCCACTGGAACAGCTGTTGGAGACAGATGGTAGCCTCTCGTCAAGGCCATCCAGTGTGTTCTTTATCGTGCAAAGGGTATGGCTCTCCCGCACACGGCTTAACGTCCCATCCGACGGACGTCAGCCTTTCCAAGCCCACCAGTGTCCCCTACTGACCGTGGGCAGGGCGGGAATTTTGCGGAGATAAATCTCAACGCTGACGCAGCGGGGACTCGAACCTGGGAACTACAGATCAAAAATGTCTTTTGCGTCTGTCTGTCAGAACTCGCATATGTTTAGATTCATTTCTTTCTGTGTGTCCTACAGATGATGTACCTGCAAATTTTGATTCGGAATTGAATGTTTTGATAAAATATGAAAGCATTCCTAATCATGCATCGAGAGATGTAATTTAGAAAGAACGGATTTAATGAATTACAGTTGCATTAACAAAAACATTATGCAGTGCCCGTATAAAATCAATACGAAATTTATACGTTGCATCAATGGAAAGTAAAATCCGAAGTTACGTAACTTCTAAAATGAGCTTTTTACGAAAAAAAAAATTTACTGGAGATAAAAATCTCAATGAAATTCATCCAAAACTCGTTTTTCAATAATATGCATTCGGTATTTAAGGAGCTGTGAAAACTGGAATATTTAATGGTAACAGTGCATCTTAAGAAACGTACACAAAATTTATGACTATTAAATTACTTAACGCAGACTTCTGAAATACATACTTATTAAATGATAAATTCCTGTGAGTGATGGGACAGGGCTCGTAATTTGCAGTTCCCAGATTCGTTCAGGTTTTTCTCTCCTAATCCTCACTTTGTCATATGTTTCTAAATGGAAATATTATTTATCTGGAAGCATTTTTTATTTTAGAAAAATAAATGAAATCGAACGACTTCCAACAATTCCAAATGCGAATTTTAATTATATTCATTGTTGAAACCGAAAATGAAATTTCAGTTCTTTACAAACTGTATTTTAACTGCGAGAAATTTTAGAACTATACTGTCCATTTCTTTCCCTTCCTCTTTTACAGAAATGTTTAGCTTAGCGCATGCATCAAGTAGGTATTATTTACTCCACCATACACATGAAACAAAAAACACTTTTAGAAGAAAATTTCGTTCCCTGCATACGTCTAAACATTAAACTTTCTCAGCAGCTCCCTCTCTATAAACAACTTGCAATCCTGAGCCTTATAGTTTTGATGTCCGTTTTCCTTTTTGATTTCCCCAAGTACTACGTTCGTTAACTGGCAAAGATTCGAGAAAAAAGTTGCCCGTAGAACGTTTGGAAGAAACGCTCACGTCTAAGCGGAAGAATACATGCCTTTGAACAAGTCATGCTTGGTAAACGCTCTAAGGGAGAAGAAGCACAAATTTCACTTGTGCTAGACTGAACAAAATATCTTAATGTTATAACTTCACGCTATTTAAACATTTTAAAGCTAGTGAAGTAAAGGTTTTTCCGCTACATACCAGTAGTGAACTATCTCAACAACAAAGAGAAGGAAAAAAAAAACACTTTAATCTTTGAAATCCTTCTACCAGGAATCCTTAGAAAGGACTCTTACAGCCAAGCCAATGACTCCTCTCAGTGCTTTGTGCCTAGCTAATTAAAGAGTTTTTGTAGCAATGAATGATTCTGCAATGGTTGATTAGCACTTCATTCCTAGCATCTTCTTCGTCTCTTTTCCGCATCTCCTCTTTCCTCTTTGCCTCCTCTTGCTCTTCCTCGTCCGTGATGAACAATGGCAATGATTATTAAAATAATAACGAGCATCAGTATAACGCGAACGAATTGGAGGTGAGACAGTAAGAAGGAGGAAATGGAAAGCAAGGCAAGTGGATGAAGAGATGAACATTGAGAGGGAATTATTATTAAAGGTTATTACTTCCCAACGCAAAATAAAAGCCAAAGCTTTCGCAATATCTGAATTGTTTCGCACACACTCAGAATCAGAGTTTTATAATCACGAAACGATTTCTCCAAGGAAATGACACTACATTTAAATTCAAATGCAACTTTTTCACTAGCAGCGAAGAAAGGCATCAGAAGGAAAAGGTTGTTTTCTTTTTCTTCTTAGGCTGATTACAAAAGTGTTTATATTAAACCAAGTGGACGACAAGGAAATTAATTCTATTTTTTGAATATTTGCTTTTTCCTTTTTTTCGTCGTGAGACGTATTTATTTTCTTCTCCATTTATCACATCACGCTTTAAACCTTCCCCTTTCCTTTTTTTATGTCTAAATTTCATAATAATTAGGCTTTGGGAAAAAGCGGCGTTCAGTTTGGCTTTAGAGAATTTACAGACTAGCAACTGCTTCGCAAGGAATGTTTAGGTTTGCTCAAAAAATGTTAAATTTTTTAAATGAAATATATATATATTCAGTTTTGATGTTTCTTTTTTATTTAATTTTTTGTTCTATTCACTGCCCTGCCAAAATATTATACTTCAATTCCCAGGTTCGAGTTCCATCTGGGCCAGCGTTGAGATTTCTATCCGCAAAACTTCCAGCCCTGCCCACAGTTAGTAGGGTACACACCGATAGGCTTGGAAAGGCCGCCGTCCGTCGGATGGGACGTTAAGCCGTGGCACTGTGCCCTTGTGGCCTGGCCATTTAGACCACAGTGTGCAAAAAGTGCTTCTCAGAGGTAAAACAACCCAATCCAACTCAACCAAAATATTAGAGAATTTCAATATTATGTCAATGTGAATTTAACTTCGAAACTCTATAACTTTCAAAATATCCATTTAATGAGAAAATGTAACTGAAGATGATTTAAAGACCATAATCATATCTACTTAAAATTCAATTTTAAACAATATTCGCTAAATATTTAAAGAGTTATGGAAGCTGCAATTTTTCTCGATAAATTATCTTGTTTCCTAACAAATTGTTCCTAATTGTTTAATATTGAATATCATTGCCGAAACTTCTAAAATGTATGTTTATTTTATTAAATGGTTTGAAACAATACTAATTTAGTAAGTTTTAATTAATTTTCAAGTAAATTCTTATGATGCATTACTGTTGTGAAATATTCCAGCTTTCATAACTCTATAAAAACTGAACAATTATTGTTGAAAATCGAGATTTTCATAGATTTGATTGGGATCTTTATCTTCGACCACATTTTCTTTCATTAATTTCCATATTTTAGACCTTACAGAGCTTCGACGCCAGATTACCATTGATATAACTTCTAAATTCTGTAATATTTTGGTAGGGCAATGCACTCTTTCTTTTTCTTTTTTTTTCAGGTGTCAAAATATTTTGATGACTTGCTGTCATCAACTGATTCGGCCTTACAGTTTTTAAAGCCATATGATTTAAAATTTAGAAACCCAACGTTCATAATTCACTGCATTATGGGAACATTATCGGGAAAACTGTTTTTGTGAATTCGTTTAGATTACTAAAAATATTCTTTTAGATTACTAAAAATCTAGCGTGACAGTTTTAAATACAGTTTTGATCAGTTTTAATATATATATTTGCAACCGGAAATATATCACATGCACGTGGAATCCCTCGTAACAAAAATCTGTTTTTCGTCGTTAGCGGGAGGGGGGGGGGGCTAAAAAAGAAAAGAAAAGAATAACATTATGTTTATATTATAAACGATATATTAATGCTGGATGTAGTTGTCAAGAAGTTTGCACTGACAGTAGCAAGTTGCCCTCTAACTCCTGGGTGTGTTTGAAAAGCTCAACTTTTTAAAGACTTAGATGAATGTGTTTCTTCGATCAATGCATATTTATAAAATATCTCTATTAACTATATGCAACAGCTGTAACCCAAGTTTTATAACTATATGGTCAAAGCCGCAATACAATTTGTTTTACTATCTATAATAACCATAAACACATTTTTCCCTATTTTTAAAAGGGTAAATCAACTTTTGGCTGTGTAACAGCCTCAATCAAATGTTTTACTGTATTTCTCAATTTTCTATCTAGTTGAATTTCGACCTTTAGAAGGTATCAAATCTAGAAAATGGCATACTTTTTTCCTTTGTAAACTAGCCTTCATCATAAGAGATTCAGAGGGGAAGAAAGGGTGAAGCCTTGAAAGTTAAACAAGATTCATTAATTTTCGAATTTTCCTCCTTTGTCGTTTCTTTTCCTTCTACATCGTATATTTTAATCCTTTGTCGCTTTTATAACCATTTGTCACTTTTTTTAATCGTTTATCAATTTTTTTAATCCTTTGTCTCTTCTTTTAATCCTTTGTCACTTTTTCCTCTTGTTTCCTTCTCTCGTTTCTTTTAATCTTTTTTTTTTGTTTTCCTCTTTTGTCACTTCTCCTTTTACCGCTACTTTTATTTCCTCGTGATCGCATTTAATTTTTTTTTATCGATTCTTTTTCTCTTCTGTCAATTTCTCCTCCCCCTTTGTCACTTCTCCTTTTTCAGCTTGTTTTCTTTCTTTATGATTGCTTTTAAGCTTTTGTCGCTTCTTTTCCTCTTTATCACTATCTATGAAAAGTGGTGATTTAAATGATTCAGAACAACATCATGCGGTCCCCCCCCCCCAACACTACGTCCAATATTACTAAGTGAGCTTTGATAGAGAATTTTATTTTGAATCCTCAGCTTGTGGCGCGAAAGCATCGACAAGAAAACGAAATTACATTTTTATTTATTTTGTTTTATTTCAAATGTATATCATGAAGTCCTTTGTTCATGGACATTGTGGCTCTGGGGAATATTGAGAGTGATCTATGTAATGTTTTGCAATCATAGGTAATGATTTTCCCTAAACCTATCGGCCGTACCCATTTTTTTAAATATATGATATCTGTAATAATAATAATAGTAATACCCTTTCTCTGTCAGTGTGTAACGAAGTCCGGTTGACAGAATCAATTGACTATAAATCGAAATGTATTTTACTAGATTATCAAAAGATTAATTTTCATTGAATGTTAACTTGTCTGCACCGTCACAGTTCACAGTATGTACAGATGAGTATGTATGTATATATGTGTAACTTAACCACAAACTGGGAGGTCTTTATTCAAGCTCTCCTAAAAGAGTTTTTTAAAAGAAAATACCTTTAAGGAAAAGAGAAAAATCTAATAGGAAGTGAAAATTAATGAAGAAAACAAAATAAAATTAAAAGTTAATAAATGTTAAAATATATTTAGCAGTAAGAAAGAAGAGTTTTATATTTAGTATAAGTTCTTTTATAATTTATTAATTTTATAATTTTATATAGATTAATAGTTTATATATTTGTTTAATAATTATATATATATATATTAATTTGTTTAATTTATTATTTAAAGGATCTATATTTTTTTCTGTTTGTTAATATTTTTATTTTTTTTGTATTAAATTTAAAAGATTTTAATAAAATATGAAATTTTTAGATTCTATTCCAGAGGTTTGGATTCAAGAAGGAAGAATCCAAGAGATTCAAAAATAAAATTTTTTTAACCAGATTAGGATAGTTTAAAAGATTATTTGTAGTAAATTCAGAATTTCCGAGAAGATAATTAACTTAGTTCTTTTAGAGTGATATTTATTGCAGTTAAGAAGAACATGATGAATTGTTTCTTTGACATTACAAAAATTACAGTTAGGTGAAGGGCTTTTTTTATATTGTAAATAAAAAGGCATTGAGAGCTAGTGTGCCAGTCTTCAGTTTGAAAATTTTTGTAAGTAAACATCTAGGGAGAGGGAAATTACAAGTATATTGGATGTCCTGTGAAATCATTGTGAATGGAGCAGCGAATTTTAAAGTAGTTGTTAGTCAATGAGAATTCATGATTATTGATGATTTGTTTGATATGAGTATAGAAGTATGTCGTTTGTGTTTCTTAGTGAGATTTGCTGCTTTTTTGGCAAATGAGTCAGCTTTTTCATTCTCAATAATGCCACAATGGACTGGATCCATTGCATAGAGATAACGTTGTGTAAAAAATTTTGGTTAATTGAATAAAGAGTTAAAAGTTGATGGAAAAGGTGACCATAGTCACTATAGTTTAAATCTTGAGATAAAATGATTAGAGCACATTTTGAATCTGAAAATATATTAAAATTTTTATTTTTATAGTGATGAGTAATAAAAGAAATAGCTTCAAAAAAGCAAAAATTGCTACTTGGGTAATTGGAATGTTAGAGGGAAGTTGAAAAGATTTTGAAACATTAAAAGTAGGGATAAAAATGCTGCTGATGAGCTAGAAATCTCTTTTTTGTACCGAGCAATCTGTAGAAATACCAATAAAAGTTTTGTATTGTTCATTACAAAATGATTTAGCTAAAAATTTAAGAGCTTCAGGTGAAAATATTGCTTAAAATCTAGAAGGGGAATTTCTGAAATTATGTTGGGTTTGGGAAAGCTCCAATCTGCAAGAGGCTGGAGAGGTCGCCTTTAGACGAATAATTGAGTATTGTTTTCAAAATTGGATCATCCTGGATTTTATTATTATATTTTTGAAATAGGTTTTTGTCTTTTGGATAAAGTTGACAATAAATGGATGAGAAGGAATTTTAAAGAACAGTCTAAAAATGTATTTAATCATTAAGATTTTGATTCTAATCTGGAAGGGGAGAAGAGCAATTTCTCCAATAAGAGCAAAACTTGATGTCCGATTGAAAAGGCCTAAAGCAATTTTTTTAATTTCTTTTGAATGTCATTAAATTTATAAAGCTTGGAGTCAGAAATTCCAAGCAAGAATTCAAGGCAAAGCTCCATCTTTGGTCTAATTAAGTTTTTATAAAGAAGGATCATGAATTGTGGGAGAGTCCCCAGTTAAAACAAAGGACTTGCAAAGAATTTGAAAAAAAATTAAGTAGTTTGTAACCTTTAGCAATTTGGATTTGTAAGTGTGTTTTCCAGTATATACATTACATTCCATCCTACAATATGAATAATAAACACGCTATCTCTGTCAATGTGTAATGGAGTCCTGTTCCCAGAGGACAAACGAGATACGTTAGCAGACGCCAAGCTTGAGTGAAGCTCAGTCTGCAGCTTTCTCTATATATTAACATTTAAAATAATATTTAAATAAAAACTGAGTAGTAAGCGTTTTAACGTTATTTCATACATTGAAAGGACAATTGGTCAAAGGGTCAAAGCAGTAGGGTCAAAGGTTACAGCGGCCTGAGAAATCATTTATATCATAAAGTATATTAATCTCAAATTTACATACCCACTTAATAACGTAATAGCAGGGGCAGAGTTCCTAGTATTTCTATACATTTCAACATGTGATAGGCGTAAACCAACAATTTTCTTAATGTATTAGCTGCAACCCTGTTGTTTTACATATCTAGGCCAAGCTTTTCCCATATTTAATGCCGCAAACCAACTTTGTACAAAATGTAATAGCCACAACCCAGCTTTGTAGTAATGGCTTCATCAGAGCTGTTTTCCAGACTCAACAACTGCAACCTTTCTACTGCCTGTAAGAGCTACAACACAATTTAGGCTTCATGTAATAGCAATAGCTAATATTTCACTACATGTAACATCCGCAAACTAATTTAACCTTTAAACTAACAAACGGCCTTAACAAGCACATTACTGCCAGTTTTTTTTTTTAACGACGGCGTTATGTGGATGTTGAGGAAAAAATCTTAAAGCAGTTGCAGTTGGGACTCGAACCTCGGAAAGGGATTACAAAACTGCCTCCTACCATCTGAGCCAACTTTCATCTCCTACCACAAAGTATATTTATCGAAATTACCAGAAAATATATTACTTTCTTCAACTACTAGAAGAGAAATCATTTACCTCTGTTATCAGAAAGGACATTTATCTCAACTGCCAGAAGAAATCTTATTTATCACAGTTAACATAAGAGATATTATTCTCTTTAAATCCTGTGGAAATCAGTGGTGACCCGCTTGTTTAATACCACATATTCAAAATTTCCTCCTGTGTGCGGCATGAGATTAACAGACTAGTAGACATTGCTGCTGGGACTGTTAAGAATCTATGGAGAGTGTGGAGAAATAGGCGTAAAACCAAAAGACTAAAATTAGACTGTATAATAGTTTGGTTCTTTCTAGGGTTAGTTATGGTAGTGAAACTTGGACGCTTTGTAAACAAGATAACAAGAAACTAGACGCTTTTGATTCTAGATGCTTACGCAGTATCTTGGGCATTAGGTGGTTCAGCTTTGCAACTAATGATGAGGTTAGACAAAGGAGTCGACAACCTCCTTTAAGCAGCATATTGTGCAGAGAGAGACTCCGTTGGTTTGGCCATGTTGCCCGTATGAATAATTATAGATTGGCGAATAAGGTTATGAACAGTGTGCCTAAAGGCCTCAGAAAGAGGAGGGAAAAATAGGATACGGTGGGCAGACAATGTCAAACAGGACCTTGTTAGAATTGGTGTGCAGTGGCCAGATGCAGCAGATGTAGCTCAGGACAGATATGCTTTGGAGAACTAAATTGCACGGTCTGGTTGGACCTCTGTAGCCCATGGCTGCTTGAGGAGGAGGAGAATGTTTAGAACAAATTGCGCAACTGTAATTAAGACGGCAACTCTTGTTTTGTAAAGGGCTTTCGCAACATTTTAGTGACTTTAAAAGCTCATAAAATATTTTTAAATTAGTAAAAGTATAATATTATTATTAATAAAAAAGTATAATATTAATGTTAATAATAAAATAATAATACCGAAAAATCTTAAAACAAAAATTATTATTATTGTTATTATTATTATTATTATTATTATTATTATTATTATTATTATTATTATTATTATTATTATTATTATTATTATTAAACAATATAGTTAAAAGTATAATACCAATATAAATCATTAATATTAATATTAATAAAAGAATTAATAGTAATATAATTAAATTAAATAATTCGAAATTGAAATTAATAAATTATTTTAATCACATTAGTATAATTTTAATTACAGATTATTAAAACTAAAAACCACTCTTAAAGTATGAAAAACGTTGGGAGTTTTCTTCTTTTTTGGCATACCTAGATTTTTATCGATCACAGGAATATTTTACTTTAATTAAAAAATGTGTTATGGAAGAGACAAAAACCTAGAAAAAAAAGGGAAATTTAGATCTAATGCATTAGGCCAGACATCCTGTAATCGGATTTTGACTATTGCCGTCATGTGATGTGTCTTTGGGGGAATGTCGGATTAGTGTCTTCTTCTGACCTTGGTTGTTATGTGAATAGCAGGAGGAAGAAGGGAGCCGACATCCCGTTTCTCGTCGATAATGCATTTCTGAAACGGGGGTTCCTACGGATGACGCCATTAGAGCTATGGAACTGAGGATTAAAATTTCTTACCCACGATATAGTTTTTGGATGGATCTATGTTCACGAATCTTTCTGTTTTTTGCGGCTGTTGTTATATTTTAAAGCTTTTATTCCGTTTTTCGTTTAAAAGGGTTGGATAAATTTTGTTTGATATGTTGTTAGGTTTCTTCATATTTGTTCCATTCCTGCTTTGTACATGTATTCGATAGTCTTTCTGTGTTGGTTTCATTTTTTTTATAACTTTTACAATTTTCGTCCTAGCTCCAAATATTTGTAATTCTTTACCTGATTATATCAGAATCCTAAACAATTAGATTTATATTTCAGCATAAACGTAGTGAATATTTAACTAAGCGAAATGATTTTGAAATTTGGTTTAAGCTAATTAAATAACGAATTTTTGTTTAATCCAGCTATGTTACCCTTCTTATTTGTATGTAACTTATTTAATTAATTTAACGGGTTTGTTAGCACCCTTAATAATTTTTCATAGATGCCAACTTTTTTAATTCTTTTTCTGTTTAATCGTTTAAGTTTTAATTTTCTTCTTTAATTTCCATTCATAACGTGATTGCAACTTTTAGATTTTTGTTTTTACAAATGAATATGGAAATAACGATGTTATTATTGTTATTACAGAAAAAAAAAATATTCTTTAGTATTCGAAAAAACATTTTTTTTTTTGCTAAAAAAATCGTGAAATTATTTTTGCTGTTGAAAAACTCTTTTCGGAATGTTAAATCAGTCCCCTTCATTTCACGGTGAGGAACAGTTTTAGAATCCACATCGAGTCGAAAAGAATAGATCTAACATTAAGTCTTGATTAATATTTTATTTAAATCGAACTGGCTAAATATTTTTAGAACTAATAGATTTACCAGGTGTTGGTCCGATCCTTTGCTCAATTAGGTTAAATAATCTAAAATGTGCAATAGACGACACTCACTACGTTGCACGCTTTCAATTCGTTACGATTCATCCTCGTGAAATTCTCCTCCTTCCTTTTTTTACGAGGTTGGGGGGGGGGGAGAAGATGGGAGAACACAATGTTTGGTAACCCATATTAATCTTCACGCAAGACGCTTTCATTTGACATATAACTCATTACTCTCGGCAATCGTTTACATATTTTGCTCATATTTCTTTTGGGAGTGGAGAAGAAAGATTGAGGATCCAAAAACCTTGCATTGCTTTAAGCTATGATACAAAAAATTCCAATTCAAATATATTTTCAAAAAGTATTATCTATAATTATTTTGCATAAATAATCCCACTAAGCCGAAGTTTGTCAGCGGGAATGTATGTGTTTTGACATATATGATCTAGATTACATCAATATCATTACATAAAATGAAGGATGAAAAAATAAATAAATAAAAATGAAAATCAATAAAACGACAAATGATTCCGAATAAAAACATCACTTTTTCATCAACCGCTGAAATGATTTTTCTTTAACATCACAAATTTTAACAATTTCTCTAGTAAAGCAAGTTAAATAGGTAGGTAATAAAACTTTGTTTGTTTCAAAAATACTCTTCGCTTTTTTCTAGTAAACTTATTGTGACAAATATTTTGCTTATAGGTATCATTAAAGAAGTTATTGATAACACAAACAAACACATATCAACTTTCAATAGGTAAAATTTTGAACAAACTAAAATTATCATCCTTTGTTTGTAAGGGAATTTTTAACTTGTGAATTACACAATCCTTTTAGTAGATTAATTTGCATTCTTTTAATTGTATTTTATTCTGCCTTATAGGCTGTCCCATAAACTGTTATTCCATATCTAATTACAGATGCAAATATGTATACTGTATTTTGTGGTCACAGTTGCTATCGTTTAGGAGTTCTTGATGAAAAAGATGTCACGTACAAACTTTCTAATACATATGTTATAAACGAAAAAAAAAAAAATTAAAAATACGAGCTATCAAAAATATATTATGAATAAAAAATATGCGCTCTAAAATATATCGTAAATGGAAAGTGCTCTCTAAAATATATATAAATAAAAAATTCAAACTTTCTAAAATATATTTAAATAAAACCTATAAATTCTCCCAAAATATTAAAAATAAAAAAAATTCAAACTCTGCAAAATGTATTATAAATTAAAAATACAAACTCTCTAAATATATTCAAATGAAAAATACAAACTCTCTAAATATATTTAAATGAAAAATACAAACTCTCTAAAATATATTTTTAAAAATAAATGCAAACTGTCTAAAATATATTTTAAGCAAAAATTGAATAAAGACTGCAACATATACTATAAATAAAAATATATATAAGTTATCTAAAACATGTTTGAAATAAAAATTACAAGCTCTCTAAAATATATTAAAAACAAAAATATTCGAACTTTCTAAGATATAAATAAAAATCATCAAATCGGAACTCTCAATCATATATCACTTACTGATTCTCTGCAAAAATAACCAAAAGCCTTTATTAAACTTCAACATTAATTAGATTTCTTTAAGTATTGACATTAAAAAATACCGAATCATGAGTATTCTCACCAAATTTAAAGCTTACGACATAGAATATTATCCATCAAGGCGTACACTTTGCTAATTCACTACGAAAAACTTAAAAGTAAACCTGTATAAATCTTTCGCTTAAATCAGAATTGCAAAATCTTTACAGAAAAAACACTGACAGAATTATTCATCAGATAGAGAAGATCCTTAATGCTCTGTGCTTACTAACATTCTAGGAAAAAACGAGTTAAAAATATCCTTTTTCAAAACTTCCATTTAAGATCTCTAAATCTCTATACGCAAGAGAACAAGAAGATGCCAATATGAGGAGATGTGATGTTTAAATCTCTCACTATCCTAGGATCAACAGCAGAGCGTTATCTTCATTACCTCCCAGACGCTGAAAACTATCGTCAGCATCCAGGGACAGTTTGAATTACGCGAAAATATAAACAAATGGGTTAGGGCAAACTGCCTCCGGAAATCATGTACTGATCTCCAGCTGGGTTTTCTTTACCTGTAAAGTTTCTTACTGCTTCAAATTCCTTCCGCAGTATATCCAAAGCGTTCTCCCGTAATGGCATCTGTAACAGCTTCCAGTTAAGAGACTCGTCATGATGGCCCAAAAGAGCTTTACTTCCCAGTTCGTGAAAATAACTTCATTTCTGGCTTAAGGAAGTAAAGGAAGGAGAAGCGATCGGTGAAAGTTTATAGTTTTCAATTGTATCCGGTCCCATATGTGGCGGCTTTCGGTAAGATAAAATACGAAAGCGTTAGCTTTACAACTTAAAATGTACTTTTGTACTGTAGCGTTTTTTTATTATTATTATTTTCTACTTTCTTTGAAAATAAGATTTTTTTTACCTTCCTCTCTGTATCTAATATTTTCTGAAAAGATTAACAAATACATGCAGACACATTTTGAGTAAATAAAGAATTATCATGCATTTGTAACAAAACATTCAAGCAAAATAAATACTAGAAGTTATATTTTCTCCCAAATGCTTATTTTGCCCTCAGTGATAAAGGCAATACTAATGGACCTCGAAAAGCCACTTTTGAAGCGAAAAGCCACATGAAAATCAAGGGTTGAATTGCTTTATCTCTAAGCGGCACTTTGGGGTTCTTCTGATACGACAATTTGCTAAATAGCCGTATCACAAGAACCCCAAAAGCTCAGAGAAGGCTAGGGGGAAGAGAATTCACTAGACATGTTAGGAAACAGATAGAATCCTACCATCAAGGACATCCAGCGTGTTTTTTAGCATGCACGGGTATGGATTTCTTATATACCGAGTCACGGCTAAATGTCTCTTCTGACGGACGGCAGATTTTCCAAACCTACTGTGCCCTTTCGCAGTGAGGACAAGGTAGGTTTTAGTGGAGACAAATCTCATCGTTAGCACAATTGGGGATTCAAACCTAGAAACTTCAAATTACGAGCCTGGCATGCTACCTACAAATAAATAATCTGTGCACCAAGAACTACAATGATTGAAGCGACTGTTCGAGAATTATTGCAAAATAAATGCACAAGTAAACGAAACTGTCAAGAGTTGGAATAGACACAAGCCTCGCTTATACACGGTCGATTATGATTTAAGGACACTGTTCTGTACGAATTTAATTAGATTAATCCCACAATTAATATACTTTCTGTGCGATGCACACACATACCACGATAAACAATAACCACGAGACAGTGTACTTCTTTTGCTTCCGTACTGAATAGCAACAACACACAGGCAGGGCTTTAGTAAACATTAATTGAAAATTGAGGAAAGCCTTCATTCGAGTCCGGCTTCTTTTCTGCTTTTGTCTGGATTTAACAACCTCCACAGAGGAAAAATAAAAAGCATAGACATGTTTCTGCTTAGTTGGGCATACAGACAATAAAATATTTAAATTTCATGATGAGAGTTGGTTAGACAAATTCAACTGGTGCAGTTCCTTCTTTGTATTCCATTCCCATCCATTCCATCTTCGGAGCCTAAATAAAAATATTCATTGATTTTTGTTTGAACAGTTTAGTTCAAAACCCTTACAAATGAAACAGCAAAACATTGCATCATTCCCAAACTAAAGAAACTCATTAAGGAAGGAGACGAGTAATTAATGATTTGTTGTTTACGCTTTAGGTCATCTTCAGTTTTCTTCAATTTGTGCGCAAATGAAAAGCAAGCTTTGCTTTGGACTTTTTTTTAATTTCTTTTTTAGTAGCGAACAGAAATGTAAATCGCATGCAAAACAGCCTGCCACCTAAGGATATGTATCAAAGATTTTATTACTATAAGGAACAAAGATGCAAAAAAAAATCCAATATTTGATTACAACCAGAATAAGACTTATGAATTATTTTATGCCTTTTTTAAGCCAATATTAAATCTTATGAAATTGTTTTACGAATATTATTTATAGGATGGACGGCATGAACATAGGACTTGTTTCTGCGAGAAATGAAAACTCGGCTTCGATTTTATTTCAGAACATGCTATTGAATTTGTGTTTGTTTGTTTTTTTGTTATCATGTCGAGATCAGCAGCAATATTTGTCACTATTTGCTGAAGTTAATTTATTTTTATCATTTGCAGACTTCGAATCTACGACAGCTTATTTGAAATATTTATTTTCTTTACTATCCATCAATACAAATGGTCCCTCCTGGATTCTTTATTATTCTGAAAGACAGCCTTTTTATGATTATTTACACTCATTGCGTTATCTATTACGATGAAAGTCTTTTTATCTCCCTTTTTATCTTTATTTACATTGTTTACTAGCTTGTTAAGTTGTTATTATGAATTACTTACACCAAAATGATTCTTTGTTGCATTTCTAGAATGAAATCTTCGGTTATTTACATAAATGAGATTCTTTGTTATCCTGAAATATCTTCTGAACTCTGCTTACACTCACTGACATTTCGCTATAGTCCAGACATTGATTATTTATTCACTGGTTTCCATAAATTAAGGAATAACCCTATATTATGTAAATGGGAAGTTAAGGTTAAAATTTATAACTCCTAAATTGCGATTGAAATTTTGTTTTGAAAAATGTTATAGCAGATAAAGATCTCAATCAAATAAATCAATATCTCGATTTTCAACAATATGCGTTCAGTACTTAATGAGTTATGGAAGTTTGAATATTTTACTATAACAATGCCAATCACAAAAATTGACTTCAGAAGTTCATTAAAACTTGTAATAAATATTGTATCAAAGTGTTTAGTGAAATAAGTTTTTAAAGAAGTAGTATTTTAGAAATTTGTGTAAAGAATTCTTTCATTATTCATCAGTGTAGTATAAGTTTCTTAACATTGGCAGTTATTGTTAAATATTCAAACTTCCATAACTCATTAAATACTGAACGAATATTGTTGAAAATTGAGATATTGATTTTTTTATTGAGTCTTTATTTGCTGTCATATTTTTCGTAAAAAAGACTTATTTTAGGAGCCATAGAGCTTCGACGTTAACTTCCCATTGGCATTACATTAGGTTTTTACTTAATCTATGAAAACCAAAGTAGTAAATTGATTTTTATGATCCTGCCTATCAGTGTCTGTTTATATTAATTTCCTTTACTACTGTGTACTCCAAATAGAAAACTCCATTAATTGAATTGCTTAAAAGCTTGTTAGCTGCTGATATATATTAGTTATATTGAATGTTTTTTTTTATTGTTCTGTCTTACTGTTGGGTAAAATGACATTTAATGAGATGCAATTCTAAATATTTAAATTAAGAATATTATTATAGATATATATATATTATAGATGGATAACATTTAAAATTCTTTTAAATGTTATCTATCCTTCATATTTTCTGTCTTCCTAGAGTGCCAATCTACATTATCTTAAAAATAAAAACAGTTGATTAATTCTCAAGGAGTTGTTTGTATTTAGAGATCTAACAGGAGGAATCTGTCAATATTATACGCCATAGAGACAATCTATGCGGATATCAACACTTGAGAAGAACAGCACAGGAAAAAAAATCTTATTTTGAAGCTTATTGCCTAATTCGGAACTCCATTTCAAGGAGCTTTTGGATCAGTCATTTCCGTTTCTATTGCCAAGAGACTGGATTTCCATTGCTGATTTCTATTTCCATTGCAAAGAGACCTTATAGTGGATTATTATTTATCCTTCAGACTAATTAACTTTTGACTATTTACACTGAATTTATTTTTATTATCCCGGCAGAATACGAATTGAGATTATTTAACCTATCGATTGATGTGTAAGACTTTGTAGCATGCGAATATTAAGGAAATACTTATTTTAGCTTTTATCTCATTTGACGTCTATGCATTTTTTTAACCTACGACTGAATGAAAACTTATGCAACAATCTCGTTGTTTTAAAAAGCCTATTATTATTATGCACCTAAAACGCATTCGTTTGCAATTTATTTTTAATTATAATTAAATTATTTTGTTGTGTAAATCCATCAAAAATCCTTACTAACCATATCAGAATTTAAATTTTTTTTTGGGAAAAACACTCATATTCAGACCCGGATTTGGAAAAAAAATAAAGGGGTGGGGTGGGGGTAAGCTACGTAATCGACCCGGAAAAACGTAAAAGGTGGAGGCCAAGATTCTGGATTTCCATTGCTGATTTCTATTTCCATTGCCAAGAGACTGGATTCCCATTGCTGATTTCCGTTTCCATTGTCAAGAGACTGGATTTCCATTGCTGATTTCCGTTTCTATTGCAAAGAGACTGGATTTCCATTGCCGATTTCCGTTTCCATTGTCAAGAGACTGGATTTCCATTGCTGATTTCCGTTTCAGTTGCCAAGATTCTGGATTTCCATTGCTGATTTCTATTTCCATTGCCAAGAGACTGGATTTCCATTGCTGATTTCCGTTTCCATTACCAAGAGACTGGATTTCCATTGCTGATTTCCGTTTCAGTTGCCAAGAGACTGGATTTCCATTTCCATTGCCAAGAGACTGGATTTCCATCGCATATATACATTTTTTTCCTCTTCGTTTTAGAGGATTTAAAAACATTTCTTAAAAAAATGCATGAAATAGGCAGAAATTAAAAAAATTGGCCTTTTACCCCTACTAGAATTCTCAAAGGTCTCCTTACCTCTCCCCCCCCCAACTCACCTACCCACCCTCAGATGCAGCCCTGCCCATATTAATGATGATTATTCATTTCGTGCGTCTTCACCTATTTCTATCGATAGGCTGGCGCTGTTGTTACTAGTATACCTACAATTCTATGGAGTTTGAAATTTGGTTCCATTACTTTCCAATAATTTTTGGCATTTGGTTCACCAGTGATTGGTGACTTGGTACAGTAGCGTAAAAAAGAAAATATGAACATTTGCACCTCCCAATATTTTCATATAGTATTTATAAAAACCTGAAAATAACGAGGTGAAATTTTTAAGATACTATCAAAATATGAAAGGGAACTAGACTTTATTTTGTAAGTCAATTATATTTTTTCCGTGATATATTAAATAAATTAATATAAAACATATACGCATTAATTCCATTTATTTACGAAACAAAAACTTTGCACTTTCTAATAAGAATTTCTACTTGCGCCCCTGATTTTAACGATTTGGTGTGTAATAAAAGCAATACTGGTGATTACAGTGAGAAATAAACATATTATACGCATGTTTCATACGATTGTTTTTTCATTCATATAATACCTAAAAAAATGAGTGGCTTTTGTAGTCTTGTGCTTGAATTTTTCTCCAACTAATGCTGCCAATTTAATCGTTTTCATTTTTTATTTTACCTCTAAAAAGCACTCTTATTTAAACTGGAACAATCCATCCTCCTCCATTTAACTCGTGGGGAGAAAAAACATTGTTAAAATCTTCCCTCTGATGCAAAGGTATGATTAGCCTTCCACTGTTGTATTTTTGAAGCAAAGGTTCACTAGGATGACTACTCAGTGCTTGTCAAAAAACATTAACCATTTCTTCGTATAGAAGCAGATAAACAGATAAACGTCAATACACGCTTCTGAAATGTTTTTATTCCCTTCACGTAACGATAACAGGGGAGATGAAGTACAACAACAACAACAAAAAAGAATATTTTGATTCTGAGCATTAGCTCCTTTCCTCAAGATCTCTCCGCCTAAATTTACAACCGGGAGAGGGAAAAAAAACATATGTTTGTTTAAAAACGTGTGCTTCTTGAGCCGGGAGCAGAAGGAGCTTAAATTGTACAGAGATGGAAGGTAAGTACAAGAGAAAACAGAAAGAGAACGAATGAGAGGGAACAAAAAGAAAACAAGTGAGCTGTATCTGAGCGGAAGCAAATGCCGTTTAAAGTCTTCATTCAGAGAAGACAGTGGCAGCGAGTTAAAGATGTTGGGAGGGAAGATGCAGAGAGGAAGATAGAGAGGAGAGGTGTGTGCGGAGGGAAGGCAAGAGGAGAGAGAATGTCAGGCCAATTACGCCAAGCGAGTCTCTCGCTGCACCTAGCTGAGAAGCGAGAGGAAGCCCCAGGTGCACGATACTGAGCAGGGAGGATTTGGCTAGTCTCCACCGCTCTGGCCCAGCACATTGGCAATGCCACAAGCGTGGGATCCCTGTGGAGCTCAGAGAGAGGGAGGGACAGAATAGAGAGAGGTCTCTACCGAGCATTAGGAGTGAGGAGAGTCAGTAGCAAGGGATGGCGATTCAGTCAGGGAAAATATTGATTTGTTTAAACAGATTGGCTGGGGCTAAAACTGCTTGACTGTCCATTACGACTTGGGCACGATTTCAAAGGTCTGTCGTCTTCTCTTTCGGTTGCTCAGTTTTTACCTTTCCTTTGGGTTATTTCGAAGAGTTATTTTTTGCTTTTTTTTAGTTATTGTTTTCGTAGCATCGGGATAGGTTTTTTCCTTTGTAGTTGATGATAGATATTTCTTTAGCATAAGGAAATAAAAAAATCATCGGAAAATCAGTTATATTCATGTTTGTTTTTTAAGGTCAGTAAACAATTTTGATGTGGTATTAAATATCAATGATGCGGATCCATTGACTCTGCATCTAAGCAGCAAAAACCCTTGCTGCACAGAAAACTATTGAGCCTAAATGTGATAAAATAAGCAGTTCTCATGGGGAGAATTACATTTATGGAATGATAGTTGCAAAATATTGATCCTTTACTGTTCTGAATACAAGAAATTGTTCATATAATGAATATTTCAGTTTATTTTAAATTTTCTGCGACCAGAATATGATGTATTGGAACAGCCTCCTTATGAATTGTCAAGTTATATTTTAATAGAATAACAACATTTATTTATCTCAGTAGAAATAATTTAGAGCAATGGTCCACAACCAATGATCCATGGACATATGAGATTTCGTTACACCCAATCAGATTCTTGTAACCTTTCTCAAGAGCTAACTAATTATATAATGTTGCCAATTTTATCGCGCATTTAACATTCAAAATTTAAATGTGGGAAGGGGGATTCCAAAATTTTAATATCCCCCCTCCAACACTTAAATGGAAATCCATTCCCTAAAATTGCAAACACATATCCCATGATCTCAGTATCCTGGAAGTAGGCAATGAATAGAATTATCTACTGCATTTAAAGTCAGGTGCCTGACTACACGTAAAACTCGGGTGTTTCACTAACACACTATCTGCTAAATTTTACATTTAACGCTTAAGAATCTCACTAACTGCTACACTTACAACTCAGATGTCTCACTAGCTCACCAACTATTATACCTAAAGCTGAAGCTGACTAACTACTATATGTCAAGTACAGGTGTCTCACTGAAATGATAATTTCTACACCAAAAATTCAAGTGTCTCACTGAAACGCTAACTGCTCACTCTGGGGCATCAAGCCACTTGATCGTTTAAATTAATATCCAAAATTACCTGTACCTTGGCTTTACTGTAACCCCCTGCATGAAATTAATTATTATTACATTATAAAACTCAAGTGTCTCACTGAAACACTAACTGCTACACCTAAAACCCAAGTATCTCACTGAAACACTAACTACTCCCCTAAAACTCAAGTATCTCACTGAAACACTAACTGCTACACCTAAAACTCAAGTGTCTCACTGAAACGCTAACTGCTACACCTAAAACTCAAGTATCTCACTGAAACACTAACTGCTACACCTAAAACTCAAGTGTCTCACTGAAACGCTAACTGCTACACCTAAAACTCAAGTATCTCACTGAAACACTAACTGCTACACCTAAAACTCAAGTGTCTCACTGAAACGCTAACTGCTACACCTAAAACTCAAGTGTCTCACTGAAACACTAACTGCTACACCTAAAACTCAAGTGTCTCACTGAAACGCTAACTGCTACACCTAAAACTCAAGTGTCTCACTGAAACGCTAACTGCTACACCTAAAACTTAAGTATCTCACTGAAACACTAACTGAACCCTCTAGAACTGAAGTGTTTCACTGAAACACTAATTGCTCCACTTAAAACTCAAGTGTCTCACTGAAATTGGTTGTGAATAGTATTATCAATTTAACCACTTTCCAAACTCTCATTGCACCTACTTGAAAAAGGGGAAGTCTGCCCACAATATCCACCCTATTTCGATTCATGTAGAAAACACTTCTTACGGAACTTTTAAGAAGATTCTTCCGTGTTATCTTGTACGAAAAGAATTTTAAATTAAAGATCAAAAACATGTCGCAATCTTTCAGCCATTAATCTGGTCAATATAAACCTTAATAACTCTCAGCTTATTCTTATATCAGACTTGAATTTCTTTTTAACACATTTTATTCAATCATATCTTATTAAATAATAATTCTCTATAAAAAGGAAGTATGCCATGTTTAAAACATATTAATCCAAGCCTGTTAAAATGTATTTAAAACATAATACACGCAATTTTCTTTTAAGACCAAAATAATTAACGTGGATCTAACACGAAGCAGCTTTTGAAAGCACAAATTAGTTAATTAAATTTCAGTTTACTTTTTTTGTTATGTTCATAACTGTTTACTTAGTCAAACAGGTATTCAATGGTAAATAATAAATAAAAATATTATGCAGCGCTGCTAGTGCATCTATTTCCATTATCACTTTTTTTTTAATATCATCTGGTATGCATAGTTTGGTGAGCTTTAAACAGCGTTGTACAGTATTCAATTTACTCTTTATTGTACCAGTACTTTGTTCTGCTTTTGCAAATGTAATTAAAGCGACGCAGTAACTTTAAAAAATGCTTTTCCTTATAACCAACATTAAACTTATGTGGGAATTATAACATTTAGTTTTAAGACCAATAATCCTTTATTTTTTCATACTTATACTAGTTATTCTTTTGCCTTAAGAAATGTGACTGTTGATAAGAGGTCGAGATCTAGAAAAAATAAATAAATAAACGGAGAGCCAAGTTATTTAATAAGATATGATTGAATAAAATTTCGAGCCGGAAAATTATTCGAGCCGGAAAAGGCTAAAGAAAAGGGAAAGAAAGAGGCAACTGGTTTCATTGCAGTATAAAATTTTCCTGCTCCGTTTTAGAGGTCTTTAAAAAATTTCTTGAAAAAATGCTTGAAATATGCACATGTTTAATAATTGTTTTGCCGCCAAAATAAATGGTTCAAGTCTCCGGGACATCACATTGACTGAGGCCCCCCGAGACCTGATAGAGATAAAAAAATATTAACATTATTAGAAGCATTTTTCTAAAATATTTTTGTTGTTGTTACTATTATTGAATTGATAATAGTTCAGTTGGGTTATTTTACCTCTGATCTGCACCTTTTTCCACATAATGGATCAAATGGAAGGTCACAAAAACAAGGGAAGCCACTGCACAGCTGTCCTTCATGGCCATCCAACGTGTTCTTTAACGTGCAGAGTGTATGATTTTCCCTCACATGCACCACGACTTAATGTCCCGTTCAAAGGACGGAGATTTTTCAATGCCTCTCGGTGTTCCATTTCTCACCGAGGATACAGGGTAGGGCGTAGCGGAAATAAATCTCAACGCTGGTACAATTGGGACTCGAACCTGGGAACTGTAGATTATAAAGCCTGATGAGCCAACCACCTTTCCTAAGTAAATGAAGAAATAAAAATGTATTTCTTTCAAAAAATCCAAATTTTTTAAAAGCAATATGTGTAGTGTTTTTTTTTATCGACTTCATAGTCTTTTGCTTAAACACTCATAAATAAAGAGAGAGAGAGAGCGTAGGGGGAGGGTCTAGGCAGTTCTTGAACGTAAAATAACAAGCCGTGTGAAACACTGGTTTAAACGCATGCATATTTTATTACTTATAGAGAGTATATATATATATACACTGCCTGTCCAAATTATTAAGAACACACATCGTGCGGGAGTACGATGAAATATGCCAATGTATTCAAAATGTCTTACTGACAAAAGTATTCTAAGTCACCACAAAAACCTAGAATGTCGTAAAGACATGGTGGAGAACAAAGTTAAGGGCGACATGGGCAAAAAGCTGATTTGATTGATTTTGGAAGGGAGCTCATCGTTGGAGCGCAATGAGCATCCGTAAAGGAGGTGATGGAACTCAGCGGAAAATCACGGGGCACAATATACCAAGTGTAGGGACAATGCCAACAGGCTCAAATAATGTCCATCAATTGTGGCAAATGTGGGAGAAAAAATAAGATTCTTACAGAAGGAGAGGCGTTTGTTGGAATGAACTGTACAGTAAAACAGCTATTACAATTCATCAGCTAAGAGAGATGAGCACTAGCACTACTTCGAAACTTATTTCGACTAGAAATATGAGCAAAGAATTGAAAATTTCGAAATTTGGGAAATGTAACATACCACAAAGTATTAGATTGGGGTTCACAATAATTTGGCCAGGAAGTGTTGTATATTCAATTCATTTATTTACCTTTTAATGTCAACTTCACTGGAGTTGGGAGGGAAGACATTATCACTAAATCCACTATTGCTTTTCTCTTAATCTTGTCAGCCACTTAGCTGAAGGATGCAGAGAAACAACAGTTTAAAATTTAACTTTTTTTTTCTGAAGGATCAGGGAACGGAGACGATGTTTACAGTCTATGGCATTCCCTAAGTTAAAACTCTGACTGATATATAAATAAAAAAAAAATAATAAATACCCCCTCAAGCAGCTGCTTGCCACAGAGGTCTGGCAGGATCCTGTCAGTTTATATGCCAAAGTAGAAGATCTGAGATGATGGCAGGACCTCAGCAGAAAAACAACACATACAACCATGCCTTATTATTGCACACGTATAGAGGAAATAAATCTGTTAAAGAATTATTTAACTGTTTAAAAACTCTCCATTTCATGACATTACAAAAGAGATAAATATTTCCAAACAGTTAAACTTTCCACATTCTAACTTTCATTTGATGCTTAACTCATTACAGTTGACTCCACGTGTTAAATAGAATAGTGCAACAACCATTTTGGCAAATGCACAAGTCCATAAATCAGCAAATTTAGAAATGGGCAATGGAAAGATAAATAAAGTCAGAGCTAATTAAGAATTTGGATGGAATTATGAATACTTACCAGAGCAACTATTAAAATTTCTTGCACATTAATAAGCATCTCGTAAAGAGCACAACTCTTCCATTGATCAAAATATAACGATATCACAAACATTTTAAAGTGAGCTAATAAGCTATAATTATTTATCAGGGGATGTGATATTCCCCTCCCCCCCTAAAAGCTATTTCTTCCTGCGCTGAAACATGGTTCGATACCATAAACTTCCGAACTTGCAGCAAAAATTGCAGAATAGCGATTTAGTTCCCTCTGATCTATATCACAGAGGAAATATTTCCCACTTTTCCCTTAAGCAACTAACTCCCTTTGTTGATGTAATTTCTCCGCAAACTGCTACATCAGTTTTCGCCTTCATCTCCTCCTCCTTCTCCCTGATACCCGAGCTCCCCTCCCATCACCTACACTCCAACTGCCTCCAAATTTCAACTAAGTAAACTTTTCTTTTCAAATGGGCTCTTTTGCTGGAATGAAATGTTCCCGAAATGCCACGGTCTCTGCGACACAACAGATTGCTATCTATCTACATATATAGAGCAGCACACGAAGGCAACGGAGAAGCATAAAAAGACTAAATGATCAAAGTGTAACAGGTTTTCGTAATGGTTATGTTTCAGACTTCGGTAATGTTGCACCTCACTTCCAACATACTAACTCGAAGCCGTAGAAGCTGGCGGGTTGTGTATTCTCTCCCCCACATCCCATTCTTCCCCATCTTCATTCACCTGTCTGTAATTGCCATAAACCCTGTAGGAGGTAATGATCATTTGGGAAAGATGAGTTTCTTGATGTAAGCGTGCGTATCTATGTGCTTGTGTGTGTGTGAAAGCGTGCTTGTGTGTGTATGTGTGAGGGCTTTTGGAGGATGAAAGAAGAGGGGTGAGATGCCACAGCAAGTAAAGGTGGGTTCCTTACAGCGGCATTTGCCATACGAGCATTAGCAATGATGCCTAGAGAAAAAGACTGGCCATTTCTCAAGAAACGACTTATAAGTAGCAAATACCGCAAGAAAGGGAGAAGGAGCAGAGGGTGATATTCTGAGTTCCGTTAGGAGAGGTTGCAAAGAGACGTTCTTTCATCATTTCAGAGAACATGCTGTAGGAGGCTTTATATGAATGCCCGAAGAATGTCGTGATCTTTCGCAATGTTGATGGTGGGTTTTGTTTAGATGTAAACGTAGGATTTACTAACACGTTATATGATATTTTTGGATATCATTACTTTTTTTCTCCCTTTTGAAAAGTAGATGAGAATAGTTTAACTAGCATCCTGTAATATATTTGCATATTAAAAAAAGGGAAAATTTTTCGTGTTGGATAAAGTTTTTGAAAATTGTTATTAGAAATTCCGTTAATTTTCTGCGTGGGCCCAAAATCAAAAGTGAAATATTAAACGCTGAAATTATAAAAGAAAAATTAAATGTCAATGATTATGAAACACATTTTTTAGCATTATAATATTTATACTCTAATTATCTTCAATTAATTAATTTCCCTCCTTTTCTAGGAGAGATGAAGATAATTTAAACAACATCCTCTAATATACAGTGGGTCTACGTTAAGAACTGAAAAATAAACTAGATTAATTTTTTCAGATTATTGATAAACGTTTTTTTAACAATGGTTATCATACTGTAAATTCGTTAATATTCTTCGTAGTTTCAGAAATCAAGGTTTAAATCTTTAACGCTAAAACCAAATGTGCAAAATTACATTTTAACAATTATGAAATTAATTTTTAAACATTATAATATTTGTACTATAATATGGGCATGAACTAAAACAATTTTTACTCCAAAACGAACGAATGAACATTTCTATCATTTTCTACCGAGTTTCAGGCACTTCCACAAATGTAAGGCAGGATCAAGGAAGGGTGAAGAAGAGAAAACCATGTAAACTTTCTCTCTCCCCCTCTTGAAAATTTTAGCAACTGGAATATAAAAGAGAAAACAATAAACATGTGTAAATTATAGTTATTTTGGAAGATTTTATTTATAAAGACTACAATGGAGTGGAGAGCAATCATGCAATTTTGCGAGAATAACCATCCCCTGGCCGAGTGGTTAGTACGCTTAGCTACTGATCTAAGGGACCTGGGTTCGAGCCCCGGGTTAAGGCATGGATGTTTGTGTTGTCCTTCTGCTGAGGTCCTGCCATCCTCTCAGACCTTCTACTGTGGCATATGAACTGACAGGCTCCTGTCAGACCTCTGTGACAAGCAGCTGCTTGAGGGGTATTTATTTTTTACTTAACTGAGGGGAGAAAATTTACTGGAACGGTCTTCTGGTTTGTACCAGTTCACTCAAATCACTTCCCTCCCCCCCACATACAACCACCACAACCATCAATCTTTGCATCCTAAAATTTTTTAAGATCCCAATCTGAGAAAGTGTAAAAGAATCAATTAAAAATAAATGGAAAACTCGAAATTCCAATAATTTCAAAGTAGGGTTAGATCTAGAGGAAATAAAGAGTGGGGGGATGGTTGGGGGTACATGTGACTGAATCGAGCAGAAGAAAAAAAAAATAAATGGGGAGAACAAGTGGATGGATTACTAGAAAACGCAACCTTTTCTCTCCGTTCATTAAAAAAAATCCCTTAAAAGTGTGTGTAATATAGGTATATTTTCCTTTAAAAATATGTGTAATATAAGTAAATTTCCCTTTAAAAATGTGTGTAATATAAGTCTATTTGGTATTTTCACCTCCATTCCGGCTACTTGTATTCTCAAAGTGGGGGGACATGACCCCTTTGTCCTCCCCCTAGATCCGGACCTGCTTCGAAGTAACGTTTAGAACCAAGTCTAAAAATAAAATTGGTAATGGCAGATAAGTTAAATTTGCGTTTTCATCAATATGACATATTCCCATGTTTTCATTCCGCAAACACCAGTTTACTTATTTCTCGCTCAGCCTGTTGGTCCCTGGGGGTTGTCGAATTTAATTTATTCAGAGAGCCCTACAGGTAAGGAAATATGCGTTTGGTTCGTTTCTTATATTGGGCTTTCGGCATCGAAGAATTGAAGAGTGATGACATACTCAAAATTACAACAATAACAATGGTTCAATTCTGAAGATATTTTCAGACGTCTCCGTGATAACTTATGACAAAAAACCGTGCAAAGGTTGTTTAACAGGCTGCGTCTTCTACTCACCTAACAGAGGAAAATCTCTAGATTCCTGAAATATATATTCACCGAGCAGCCACAGTATTAGGTCTGCTCCCAAAATCAGTTCCGACAGAACTGCCTGATCTTGGCCATGAGACGTCCGCGGCACTCTTCGCGCAACCGCCATCCTGCCAGTCCCACGGGATAAACATTTGGTCTTTGCTCCAAGATTAAAGGAGCTAGGCCAGAAAAGAGACCGGGTTGTTGGGTTGTTTTACCTCTGAGAGGCACTTTTTTTGCACACAATGGGCTAAATGGCCAGGTCATATGGACCCCGAAGGCTCAGAGAAGGTTGGGGGAGGGGACCCATTGGAACAGCTGTTGGGAGACAGATGGTAGCCTCCCGTCAAGGCCATCCAGCGTGTTCTTTAACGTGGACAGGGTATGTCTCTCCCGCACACGGGGCCACGGCTTAACGTCCCATCCGACGGACGGCGGCCTTTCCAAGCCCATCGGTGTCCCCTACTGACCGTGGGCAGGGCGGAGAATTTTGCGGAGATAAATCTCAACGTTGACCCAGCTGGGACTCGAACCTGTGACTACAGATTACGAGCCTGACGCGCTACCGACTGAGCCACCCCCGCCCCAGAAAGAGACCGATCACCAACGATCAGGGGCAATAAACCTGTCTTGCTAATTGCAGCAAGACACGTCAGACATAAACCTCCTTCGCCACAGGTAGGAGAGGAGACAGTTTCACATAAATAGTTGCATTTCTGTATACAGTAAGGTCAAATAAAACGATAGACATAAAATGGTAAAAATGTACATCAGCATAGCATCAAAACCTGACACAGCCTGTCGGTTGATATTATGTAAATGTTCGTATTTTTCATTTTAACTGTGTTTGACAATTATAGTTAATTGCAGGAGCTGCTCGTCATTAGGAGCCAGACCCCACCAATATTTGTGTAATATATATTAAAAAATATTAAATTCTAATTTAGAATCAATAATAAAAGTAATGATTTACACGGTTTTTTTTTTCTTAATCATCTTGCCAGTTTTGTTTCCATTCAATACGATTTCACTCCAAACTGCCATGGGTAGCCTTCAGAGATATTAATGGGCGAGCTCCAAGTGTGCCCAGAAATTTCCATTATTTACAAGTCATTTGCCAAACGCCTATAAGAGTTTGCTAGTTAAGTCATGGTTTTGGGCCAATTCTAAAGCTGCCCACAACCTTACCACAAATCATGTCGCTAATTACAGCGCCATCTCTAGGCGATTATTGTAAACTTACCACCAACCTCTACTTCACGATTTCGCGTAATGTTCGTCATTATAAGTGGATACTTACGGTTACCTTGGGTAAATAACTTTTATTTTGCACTTAAATTACAGAACAGGGTAGTTTATGTAAGGTGTATTTTTTTCTTTTTGGTGAACATGGTGTTACATTAGCTAACGAATTACACTGCAGTAAAAAGTTTAAAGTTCATTTATAATAACGACAGGGCAGGTGCGGGGGGGTGGCTCAGTCGGTTGCACGAAAGGCTCGTAATCTGTAGTTCTCTGGTTCGAGTCCCAGCTGGGTCAGCGTTGAGATTTATCTCCGCAAAAATTCCCCGCCCTGCCCACGGTCAGTAGGGGACACCGATGGGCTTGGAAAGGCCGCCGTCCGTCGGATGGGACGTTAAGCCGTAGCCCCGTGTGCGGGAGAGCCATACCCTGTGCACGTTAAAGAACACGCTGGATGGCCTTGACGGGAGGCTACCATCTGTCTCCCAACAGCTGTTCCAGTGTGGCTCCTCCCCCAACCTTCTCTGAGCCTTCGGGGTCCATGTGACCTGGCCATTTGGCCCATGGTATACAAAAAAGTGTCGCTCAGAGGTACATCAACTCGACAATACAGTGTGAAGGCAATCACCACAAATACGAATATCCAACAAGAATTGTCTAAACCTATATGCACTCTATTAATTATGCTTATTTTTTACCTAATTATTCCACAGCATCGTGTGTAGTTTAAAGAACATCGATATATTTGTATTCGGAAAATTATGTATTATCATTTCAGATGAAGATACAAATAAAACCTCATTTTGGCTGCTTATTAATAGGTTGTCGTAAGAGAGAAAATGACACTGCAATTTGCGTCATATTGGCTGTTGATGAGAAATTGTTGTACAGCAAATTTTAATGTCTATAAGTATGAGAACTTTTAAGGTGAATTTCGAGCAGGAAAAAGTTGGCGAGATCCCCCTCTATTTCAGTGGCGTTTAATATTTCTTGAAAAGTGTGTGAAATATATACATATATATTTTGCTTAATACTAGCATTACCTACTCCAAGATGCAGGCCTGGTAATTCGATTATTTAGTCTCAGAGTTGTTTTTTCAAATGAGAAACAGGAATTTGCAGTATCTCTAATTGGATTATTCTGATATGACGTTGCAATGCAACTCAGTTCCACTCTTAAACAAATCCTCCGAAACTAAATAATTCCTTAGAAATTCTTCAGCTTTGAGTTCTTGATCTTCCCTTCTGAATGAGAAACCCAAAAATTCAAGGTTGAATATCAATTTGTTTCCCTTTTCTTGATAAGATATGTTTCATTGTTTGTATTGATTTAATTGGCGATTCCACCAACACATTCCAATTAACCCTTTCAGGACCATAAGGTTCCTAAGAGTAAATATTAGTATGTAACTGTTTATTTTAGTTTGTTTAGACGTAAAATAAATAAAAATCATAAGAAAAATACATAACAATGTGTAGTTTTTTTTGGAATTTTATGGGAAATATTTTTCCCAATGGACTATAAAGGTAACACAAATTATAGTTAGGCTTATTATGCAATGTCTTTTATTTATTGGTTTATTAGAACAAAATGTTAACTAAAATAATACAAAATTATGAAATAAAATTACTATACAAAATGATGTGCTAATTATGATATTCTGCGAAGCAATTTCTTTTGGTTGTGAAGCAAAGATGGACATTGCACAGATGCAACATTATTGCAAAGATGGACATGGACTAAACGTTCCCGTTTACGTAATTGCGTTCGGCATACGTTCTATTTTGACATTCTGTATAAAAAATGCAGATAAGGTTATAATTAAATACGACAATCACCAATTTCAACATGGGGAAAAATGTTTCCCTTAGTCGTGAAAGTGTTAAGAGAGGTTTTCAGTCTCACACAGAATACAGCAAGCTATAGTTGGGAAAGAAGGAAAATAGAAATTTAAGGTGTAAGAAACCAACTTTTGCATGTGTTGAATTGCTTTTAAAACACATCTGATTCTCTTACCTATATAATTCATATATATCAAATTTAGTTGAAAAATAAAAATAAATAATACCATTAGATACGTGAAATTTAATTGCAAATCTCATTTATTTTTCCCCACCACCCGACTGATTTTTTAAAACATCCCATGTTTTCTAGTAAGAGTTTGTTGCTATATAAATTTACTGGCCCGTCCAGTTTAGTTGACGAGTCCTCACTTAATTGCAAATAGAACACTTGATCCTCTGGAATCTTTTTTTCGGTTTTATATATTTGGATTGCTGTACTCGCGTTTGCATTGTTTTAAATCTGATATCGCTTTTTTTGAACCCAGTCCGAAATGTCCGAAATGACTAGGTGATCCAAAGGAGTCAGAACTCTAGAAGAAGAAGATTCGGAGGATCTGATAGTTGTTAGGAAAATAGGTGAAAGCCTCCCATCAAGCCCATCCACCATGCTTTTAACATGCACAGGATATGATTTTTTATGCACGCCGGGACACGGCTTTAAAGTTCCCATCCGATGTACGTTTACCTTTCAAAGCTCAACAGTGTTCCCTTTCATGCTGAAAGCAGAAAGGGGGTGGGAGGGGAGGCGGTTAGTGAAGATAAATTTCAACACTGGCACAGTTGAGACTCAAACCTCGTAACTGCAGTTTACAAGCCAGGCTTGCTACCGATTAAGCCAAACCCTACCCCAACAACTCGAGGAAGATGTCTGGCGATCTTTTTACATCGTGATGGATGGGGGAGAGTTCTGGAGGCGGAAATTTCAGAGGTTACGTTAAAATGTGTTTATATATAGAATTAGTATTTTTCTCCTTTTTCTGATGACAAAAAACAGAAAATTTATTATATTATCATAAAAATAAGGGAAGATGGCGGAGGGAGAGAAATATCGAGTCAGAATGAACCAGAATGTTATTCTGGTATAAATTTTTTTCCCTTCATTTTAGTGTTTTTTTTTATGAATTTCTTGGAAAATACGGGCTACAAAAAACACCCCAAAGTTAATTGAAACAGGCCAAGATATCAAACCGTTTTTGTGCATTGCACCGTGCACCTTGTTAAATATTCCAGCTTTCATAACTCTTTAAATACTGAATAAATATTGTTTAAATTCGACACTTAGATAGATTGGATTGAGATCTTTAGACATATTTTTCATCAAAAACCATATAGAAGAAATTATTGAGATAACATGAAACTCTTTCCACTTTTATCTCCAGTTGGGTTGTTTTACCTCTGAGCGCCACTTTTCTTGCACACCATGGGCTAAATGGCCAGGTCACAAGGACCCCGAAGGCTCAGAGAAGGTTGGGGGAAGGGACCCACTGGAACATCTGTTGGGAGACAGATGGTAGACTCCCGTCAAGACCATCCAGTGTGTTCTTTAACGTGCACAGGGTATGGCTCTCCCGCACACGGGGCCACGACTTAATGTCCCATCCGACGGATGACGGCCTTTCCAAGCCCATCGGTGTCCCCTACTGACCGTGGGCAGGGCGGGAAATTTTGCGGAGATAAATCTCAACGCTGACCCAGCTGGGACTCGAATCTGGGAACTACAGATTAAGAGCCTTGCGCGCTACCGACTGATCCACCCCCCATTTATCTCCAGTACCTGTACAGATGTTTAATATATTTTTCGCCTCCGTTTCGGTTATTAGCATTTTTAAAGAAAATAGGGAGAGGCAGAGGGGATCATGGTCCTCTACCCTTCCTAGAGATTTATCTCCGCAAAATTCCCCGCCCTGCCCACGGTAAGTAGGGGACACCGATGGGCTTGGAAAGGCCGCCGTCCGTCGGATGGGACGTTAAGCCGTGGCCCCGTGTGTGGGATAGCCATACCCTGTGCACGTTAAAGAACACGCTGGATGGCCTTGACGGGAGGCTACCATCTGTCTCTCAACAGCTGTTCCAGTGCGTCCCCTCCCCCAACCTTCTCTGAGCCTTCGGGGTCCATGTGACCTGGCCATTTAGCCCATGGTGTGCAAAAAAGTGCCGCTCAGAGGTAAAACAACCCAACCCAACCCTTCCTAGATTTTGTCTTGATCGTTATTAGTTGTTACTACAATAGCATTCCCTTTCGATTCTGAAAATCGTTAAAAAAGAAAAGAAAAATCGAGAAAAAAAACGCTATGTAACACGAAAAGCGGGAAGGGAGATTTTTACCAGCCGTTACATTTGGGGGAAGGGGAGGGAGACGGCAATTATACATTAGGATTCGGCTGAGACGCGTTACGCAAGTTATGGACCACCTCTTACATACTTTTGAAGACAAAATTTCTCGAATCATTCGGTTGCATCTTTCTTCAGATTCTTCACGTTATGTCTTTTATTCAAGCAACCAAATCTCCATTAGTGAGGCCTGTCACAAAGTTTAGCATCAGCTCTGTCTGAGTAAAGCATCACTATGCCGGCTTGATACCATAAAGAGAAACAAGAGCGATGGAAAATTCTCCAGCATCCAACTGAATGGCTGCCACCGACATCTCGCCGTATCACATGGGTAATGTATCTCCTCTATCTTTCTCCTTCTTACCATTATAATGCACGTGCCTCTCGTACCGGCAGACCACCACAGCTGAACCCGCCCGACCGACTGTCTAGTCAGCATTTCGTCAAGGGATAAGAGAAGGAGTCGGAACGGATGTGAAGGGAGACAACGACCTGAATGTGTGACAGGCCGTGTCCTGATGCAGCAGAGACATGACATTTGAAGATGCTTTATTCTAGCATACATTCCTATCTCAGCCACCTCTTCTTCAGCATCTTCCGAGAGACATATTCTAAGCAGAGTTATCATCATTGTCAGGTATCCCTTACAAGTTGTCGACATTCTTGTTGTTATTCTACAGTGCGCTTTTTTTTTTTGCCTTTTTATTCACAAGTCACATCATTTAAACATTCGTCTCGAATGCGAAAAGCCAGTTTTCGATTCAACCAATGTCATGTTTTTCTCTTTTTATATTCCTATTTTCTTCTCATATGTTTTAGAAAGGGATATATATATCATGTTTTCATGAGTAAACGGAGTTCAAAGTAATCCTTGAAATTCAAAGAATGGAAGAAAAATGCATCAAATATTGCATTTTGTACAGCTTGGTTACGAAGAATTGTGGAACTGGAACCAAAAGTTGTTTTCATTTAAATTGAACAGAAGATATTTAAAATGCATACTCTCTGTAAGTTGCCAAATATGCAAATTGAAAAGAAAGAAAAATTATATAACGCTGTAAGCGTGAACGACAAATCTTACTTCCATTATAACGAGGCTGCTTGGTTGCTCGATTCTCGATATAGATGGCGCCAGTGGCGAATCAGCAAAATGCAAGAACACATAGTTGAAGAAAATAGTTAGTCTCTGGTGGTCTAGCATGCCACTGGGAGACGGAGATTCGATTCATACTCAGGGAAATCAGTTTTTCAACTAATTATTTCATGCATTTTTTTAAGACTAAAATTATTTGTTTTCTACAATAGGGTTAGAAACATGTTAAAATCATGACTTCACCAATGGTAATTTTTATACTTGCCCTATATAAACATTAATTTTTAACTTTTTAATTTCATCACGGTATTGCAATTCCACAAGAAAAATTATTTAAAACCCCACGGAAGAAATCAATCCAAGTCATTCAGAATTCCGGATTATTTACATCCGAATAATCAAAATTCCATTACACTGCATTAAAAAAATAAATACCCTCTCAAGCAGCTGCTTGCCATAGAGGTCTGACAGGAGCCTGTCAGTTTATATGCCAAAGTAGAAGGTCTGAGAGGATGGCAGGACCTCAGCAGAAAAACGACACAGACAGCCATGCCTTACCCGGGGCTCGAACCCAGGTCCCGTAGATCAGTAGCCAAGCGCGCTAACCACTCGGCCACGACGTTGTAGAAATACATTACTTGAAAAAAGAAAAATTGCTCACAAAATTGTTATGAGTGATACTCTTAGTTATTTGTTTCTCGACTTTTGTGATTTTATTTTCTGTTTATTTTCCAGGTTTTGAAAGATCCATAGGTTTTGATTTGACTTCACGAATTTGAAAAATTTTTAGAGTAGTGTATTCCTTTTTTACTTGCTGGCAGAGTTCTATGTGTCGATGGATTTCAACTTGCCGTCTCTAATTTTGAAAGTCTGCAGAGTGGAGTTTTTGCTTTCTACTTACTGTCCGGTTTATAAAGTCTCAATGGTTTCGACTTGACTTCCTTAATTTTGAAAGTCTGCAGAGTGGAGTTTTTGCTTTGCACTTACTGTCCGGTTTATAAGGTCTCAATGGTTTCGACTTGCCTTCCCTAATTTTGAAAGTCTGCAGAGTGGAGTTTTTGCTTTCTACTTACTGTCCGGTTTATAAAGTCTCAATGGTTTCGACTTGCCTTCCCTAATTTTGAAAGTCTGCAGAGTGGAGTTTTTGCTTTGTACTTGCTGTCCGGTTTATAAAGTGTCAATGGTTTCTACTTGCCTTCCCTAATTTTGAAAGTCTGCAGAGTGGTGTTTTTGCTTTCTACTTACTGTCCGGGTTATAGAGTCTCGATGGTTTCGACTTACCTTCCCTAATTTTGAAAGTCTGCAGAGTCGAGTTTTTGCTTTCTACTTACTGTCCGGGTTATAAAGTCTCAATAGTTTCGACTTGCCTTCCCTAATTTTGAACGTCTTCAGAGTGGAGTTTTTGCTTTCTACTTACTGTCCGGGTTATAAAGTATCAATGGTTTCGACTTGCCTTCCCTAATTTTGAAAGTCTGCAGAGTGGAGTTTTAATTTTCTGCTGACTGGCCGGGTGGTGAAATCTCGATAGATTTCTATTTGCCTTCCCTAATTTTGATCTACTTCTTTTTAAAAATGGTGTTTTCATTTCCTACTGACTAGCAGCGTGGCAAAGTCTCCATAGGTTTAGACTTGCCTTTCTGAATTCTAAACTTACAAGCACTGATATAGGGTGAATGATAACTAAGGAGACTGAGCTTGCGCAGTTGATGCTCGACAGATATCATAAAAAATAGAGCAATAACCTATCAATCAATTTATGATCTATGGGAACTGTCTAAGTGTCAATTAAACAATTTCATGGTCTCTCACGTTCAAGAGTTAGCGTAACCATTGGGTGGAGTTAAACCTCTGCAGGAGTTGAATAACGTTTGTTTCCTAAAAAACAAAACCCCTTAAAATTAGGGATTCGAACACGCATTCTCCCCCTTCCTCCCACACTTGAAGTTTCTGTATACGTCATCATCGTATACTTAAAAAGATATCTTTTTTCGTTGGAAAATGTCGAATATATGTTGAACAACCTTGTTGAAAGTAGAAATTTATTCTATGTATTTCAAAAAATAACACATATTTTCTGTGATCTCTGTAGTTAGAAATTAGTTAGTTTTTTGCTTCACTCATGTTTTTCGATATTATAAATTGAATATGAAGACGAAACATAATTTAATTACTTGATTGATCTTTTGCCATCCACCCGTAACCGGAGTCTTCGTACATAGTAGACTGTAATCAATAACTGAACTTAACTTGTGGAGACTCTAATTCACACATGCTTTCAATTAACGTAGCCAACAATCTAAAAATTTAAATCTTGCAATGCTATAATTCAAATAATTTATATTTCAATTTTAAGTCACATAAAAATTCTAGATAAAATTCTACTAAGCTGGACTCTTTTGCGTTTTTAATTCTCGTTTTGAACTTAACACTAATTTTTTTTACAATGTTCTTAATTCAAAAAAATGGAATTACCAAGCACTGATATATGTGACGTGTATTATAGAAGACGCCGTAGCAGCATGATAACTACATGTATGAAATTCTTTACTTGGTCCACTTCATTTTTCCAGTGTGGCAGACCACTTAGTCTTTATCAGATTAAACGAATCCTAAGTAGATAAGAAGGGCTCTAATCCCCAAAGGAAAAGAAAGCTCTCTCTTCTCTTTAGATACGTGGCCCTTTCATGTTGAACCACCATTTATAAGTTTCATGAGAAAGCGTCATTTGTTGTTGCACACTCGGCGACGGAATGACGTCTTTTAAATATTGTGCACTTCCCTCGTAATCCTCAGCGCACGAGCATCAGCTTTCTTGAGTTAGTAAACCTCTGGGAAATTCGAGGAGTCCAACGTATCATAAATCCTGGCATTAGTCTCTTTGCACGGACACGAAAAGTTTATTACGCATATTGTGCGCTCGTATCTGGCAACAAGTTTTGGCTTTCCCCAGACGACAGTCGTCGTGTGCCATCTGCATGCAGAAGCATTCGACGTACGCCATTTGCAAAGGGGAAAATCGTTCGCGGCATGCGAGCTAGAAGAGTTCTGGACGCAGGAGAGAAAAGTCACTCAAAAGCCGGACTTTGGCTCGACAAAGAGCACTAGATCATTCTTTTAAACTGATCATTGTACTGTATATTACCGACAAAGGTCGCGTCACGCAAACTGTATGCATTACATGCTTAATAAAAATTGAAAGCGGGTAGTAGAATGTGTGACGTGTGGGAGTGTATTAAAAGTTGTGGCTACAGGGAGCAAAGCCGTGAGCAGAAAGGACGTCATGCAGACAACTTAATTAAGACTCACCTTCACATGAATTTGCTTAAGAGAAAGTTCAACTGCAGCTTCAGCTACACATCAGTGTGCTGGTAATGGGGAGAGCTGGTGTGCAGAAAAAGACAGAAGGGAGAATGGCAAAAATCATAAACAGGCTTTTGTCTTTCCATCAGAAAAGAGTGTACGAGAGTTAAAAAAAAAAGGAGAGAATATGGAAGATTTGGAACACGCAAGAGGTTCTTTTTTGAAATTTTCCAAACATAAGCTAATTTAATTCTCAGTCTCGTGACTCTGGAAAAGGGTACAGCTTTTGTGTTTGTGAAATATTCATGGAAGCTTAATTACGGTGAATATCGTGGAGTGGATATTTCACAGGTTTCTCTCTTCGTATTATTCCCTTCAGACTTAAAAGACGAGTGCTTCTATGTCTGCTTTATTATTTGTTGTCCTTTCGCACTGGCTTCCCCGGCAAAACGACTTCGCCCCACCGTAACTGTGTGTTCTAATGAAATTAACTTCAAACGTATACAATAAAATAGCCCCAGAGGAAAGGAGATGAAAGGCAATCTTGCTACTGCAGGTGTTTGTGACATTTTTTGGAGAAAAAAATGCGTGATGTAGTTTTCTTATCGTTGCAGTTGTTTTCATTAACTTCTGATCCACGAAATTTTGTAAGGATTGCGGCCTAATTTGTGGTTGAAAGTGTTCACGCGATTCTGAACAAACTGAAAGCTTTTCTCACAACTGATCGAAATCTCGGAGGATGAGCTCTTAACAATGGAATCAGTTTCTTTAATAGAGTTAAACTCTTGATTATCCGGCATGCATGGGAATTGAGGTAAGCCGTTACAGTAAATATGCCGCTAGACAATTACCTTCGAAGCAAGCAGTTTTGATGTAAAATATTATTGAAATAATAAAATCGCAGTAAAATGCAATAAATAATGATTGTGTTGTTTTATCTCTGAGCGGCACTTTTTTGTACACAATGGGCTAAATGGTCAGGTCACAAGGAGTCACCAGAGATAATCATCTCTGGTGACTCCTTGTCCCCTTGTGGGGGAAGGGAACCCACTGGACAACTGTTAGGAGACAGATGGTAATCTCCAGTCAAGGCCATGTAGCTTGTTCTTTAACGTGGGCAATATTAAGCCATGGCCTGTCCCGCACATGTGTTCATGGCTTAACGTTCCATCCGGCGAACGGTGGTCTTTGCATGACTATCCATGTCCCCTACTGGTCGAGGGCAGGGCTGGGAGTTTTGCGGAGATAAATCTCAACTTTTAGTCCCACCTAAGCTGGCTCAGGTAGGACTCGAACCTGGGAACTGAAGATTACGAGCCTGGCTTACCAACGACTGAGCCACTACCTCCTCGTAAAAATAATAGCAAACAATATATAAATAATGCATGTAGCTATGTAAGTATTCATCAAATGAAGCATCTGAAGATCATTACAGTACCATATTTTGAGAATTCTGAAGAAGCATCTGAAAATCATTACAGTACCTTATTTTGAGAATTCTGAAGAATAATGCTGCTTACTTAAGTTACGTTATACAATGCTTATAGGAGCTTTGGAACAACTGAAGTTGCCTGTACTTATTCTAACGTTACACTATTTACTGAACATACTTACACAACAATGTAAACAATAAAGGTTGCAATGTTTACCATCTTGGAGATACCTGATGGTGTTGAGAGTTGGGTTGTTTTACCTCTGAGCGGCACTTTTTTGCACATCATGGGCTAAATGGCCAGGTCACAAGGACCTCGAAGGCTCAGAGAAGGTTGGGGGAGAGGACCCACTGGAACAACCATTGGGCGACAGATGGTAGGCTCCCGTCAAGGCCAACCAGCGTGTTCTTTAACGTACACAGGGTATGACTCTCCCGCACACGGGTCCACGGGTAAACGTCCCATCCGACGGACGGCGGCCTTTCCAAGCCCATCGGTGTCCCCTACTGACCGTGGGCAGGGCGGGGAAACTTTGTGGAGATAAATCTCAAATCTGACCCAGCTGGGACTCGAACCTGGGAACTACAGATTACGAGCCTGGCGCGCTACCGACTGAGCCATCCCCGCCCCCATGGTGTTGAAAATATGACACATTATACCAAGGGTTGATTTGCAATGAGGGGTTTGGAAATGTGCCGTTAGGGCGAAAATGCAGCTAAATAAAGTACCAGTGAATCGAAAGTTTACTCTAAATGTTTGCAGGTCCCAGATTGCAGGATTAATCTGTTCGATTTAAAGCATTCGTAGCGTTTTTGCATCACATCAGTTATGAATAAAAGTTTCATCTCATAAAAGAAAGGAATAAAAAAGGCTGAAAAAGATAGGAATAAAATTTCAAAATATCTCTCTGGTATCTTCTTTGATACATTGTCTGAAAGCCATGCTTCTGAAATAGTGATATTTATTCGCAAACTACTATTTAGTTGCCTGTTACCGAAAAAGAAGCAGCCGCTCTCTTGTGAACACTTTCAAGACGTTAATAAAACCATTAGGCCATTCTTGGCCAAATTGCTGAAAATTAAAGTTGTTGCATTAAAACCTCTCGAAATGGAACAGTGGGAAATATTATTACCATATTACCATTTAGTGATGAGTTGGTCGGGCTTTGTAGGGCTCAAAATAGTACAAAAAATTTCGGGCTCCAGTTCAGAATGATTTAAATTTCTAATTTTTCTTACAATTCTGGAAAAAAAAAAAGGAAGACATAAGATTTCTGTAACTAAAATTTCAACTTTTTAATCAATCTTTAGTAATGTAACTTATGCACAATGCATTGTTTGATTTTTTTTTGCATATTCTCTATCTTTAATAAACAAATAACTCTTAACATTTACAACGAAGTTACCCAAGAATTTTCTGTTTCTACTAGTATTTGTCATGTTAGTTGTAAGTGTATATTTCTTTTTAATTTCGTCATAAAATGACTATAATTATTTTAAAGTTTGTAATACCCTATAATACGAAGAATAAAAAAAAATTGTTAGCGACATTCGTTTCTGTATATGAGTTTTTCAATGTGTCGGAAGAATCTTTTTCCTCAAATTGGGCTCAAAATTGTAGAAATGGTCCAGGTCCTGGTGGGCTCGGGCTCGCAAAACTGAGCTAATCAAACTTGCTAATCATAAGGTTGGGTTGTTTTACCTCTGAGCGGCACTTTTTTGCACACCATGGGCTAAATGGCCAGGTCACATGGACCCCGAAGGCTCAGAGAAGGTTGGGGGAGGAGACCCACTGGAACAGCTGTTGGGAGACAGATGGTAGCCTCCCGTCAAGGCCAACCAGCGTGTTCTTTAACGTGCACAGGGTATGGCTCTCCCGCACACGGGGCCACGGCTTAACGTCCCATCCGACGGACGGCGGCCTTTCCAAGCCCATCGGTGTCCCCTACTGACCGTGGGCAGGGCGGGGAATTTTGCGACTAATCATAAGAATTTACATCAAAATTTAACTGAAATGCAGACAGCAATTGATTTTTATACCTCGTTCACTAAAATAAATGTAATTTTAAAATTTTGTATAATGATAGATTGTGACGGTATAAATTTCAAAAATTGGAAGGTTCTTATAATGATAATTTTAATATTTCGTTTTACGTATCCAACGCAAAAAAAAATAATTTTTGATATATTTCTTAAAATAAAAAAGTCAAACAATCTGAACGATAAATCGAAAACAAAGGATCTTTTATTTTTAAACATGTTAAAAATGAATCCACTGGGTTGGGTTGTTTTACCTCTGAACGGCACTTTTTTGCACATCATGGGCTAAATGGCCAGGTCACATGGACCCCGAAGGCTCAGAGAAAGTTGGGGGAGGGGACCCACTGGAACAGCTGTTGGGAGACAGATGGCAGCCTCCCGTCAAAGCCATCCAGCGTGTTCTTTAACGTGCACAGGGTATGACTCTCTCACGCACACGGAACCACGGCTTAACGTCCCATCCGACGGACGGCGGCCTTTCCAAGCCCATCGGTGTCCCCTACTGACCGTGGGCAGGGCGGGGAATTTTGCGGAAATAAATCTCAACGCTGACCCAGCTGGGACTCGAACCTGGGAACTACAGATTACGAGCCTGGCGCGCTACCGACTGAGCCACCCCCGCCCCATGAATCCACTGAGAAGCAGTAAAGAAACAAGTGATAATCCGCTTTATCTCAGAGCGGCACTTTTTTGCAAACAATGGGTTAAATGGTCAGGTTATAAGAACCCCGTGTGCTCAGAGGAGGTTGGGGAAAGGGAACCTACTGGACAGTTGTTAAGTGACATATGATCACTTCCCCTCCAGGCCATCAAGCGTGTTCTTTAATGTGTACAGGGTATGGTTCTCCTATACATGGACTATGACAATTAACATCCCATCCCACTGACAGCAGTCTTTCAACCCCAAAAGTATCCCTTTTCTCATCGAGGGTGGGATGGGGTTTAACTGAGATAAATCTCAACGCTGTCTCTCGAGCCTGGGACCTGCAGATTACAAGCCTGGCGCTCTACCGACTGTGCCAATCACCGTCCCAAGAAAGTAGGTGATTTGCTGTAAAATACAATACTTATACGTGAAATAAGTGACGAAAATTTAGGTAGTAAGTGCTGCAAGAAAATATTTGGTATTTTTTACCAAATTATGTCCGTCTTTTCTAGTAGGTCAACCACTTCGTTTGCAGAGTTCCTTATATCTGGATTCACAGGAAAATGTAAAACCGTGTGACACAAATCCAATGCCTCTGTTTGACATTGATAAGGGTACACTCAAAATGGAAAGTTTTCTCAGAAGTAATTTGACGGCAAATTTAAACGATGTTCTCTACGATGATTAAAGGACTATAATCCATAGCTACGGTCCTCAAAAGTACTCAAAGTGCAGCCTCTAGAATCATTAAGGGTAACGTAGTTATCCAATCCTATCCCTAAGCACACAGTTTCAAGAACGACGAAGAGGCGGCTTCATGAGGAAGTTTAAAACCCCTCGAAATTCCAGCCGGAGTAACCACAACGTTAGAGGAAGCTTAGAGCTTGTCTCACATGACTGATTCATCGAAGCAAACCTGAGGAAAAGATGATGATTGGACAAGTTGGAAGGAACTAATAGGTTGTATTAGTTAGTTAAGGCGTAATTTTTCATTGAGGATTAAGCTAAATGAAAAAATCCCAGACTCCAGAGTTGGGCAAGAAGAAAATAATAACTTTTAAATAATCTTTTATTGAGAAGTTTCTAAAAATTGCGCTTTAGTCTAATCTTGAAGTTCAAAACCAATTTTAAATTTGGTCACAGAGACCGCAAACTTCTACCAGGGTTCTGCAAGGAAAGCAAATGAATAATATTTTGATGACACGTTTGTAGAAACGTGTCATCAAAATATTATTCATTTATAAATGAAACATTTATATGCTCTTCAACCATGACATTTGCAGTCATATTTTACTAATTAATTAATTTATTTATTTTGGTTTATATATATATTTAAAATATTTTTCCCATGCATGAAAGTCCACTTATTTTTCAGACAAAAATTACTTCCAGGACCTGTTTTAGGGAAATTTTAGAGTAGCACAAACACAAGCATATATTAGAGAAAGTAAACAAATATATATATTTATTAGCTAAAATAATACTTCACATATAATAAGAATTACGATTCAAATTACATTGTTTTTATCATAGGACATATTAAATTTTTAATCACAGAACGGACGGAATCACATTATACATAAAAAATGAAACAATAAACAGAATTATATATTTTTCAGACATATAAATAAAGCGAAATATTCTGTCATCAAACCATGTAGTTTTCTTATTTGACACTATATCATCGTCGTCTGTTTCCTTTTGTAATTCAATATATTCTGAAAAGACGCCATTAAAATAGTGCTGAGATACTGCTTTACTATTATGATGTTCATTGGTAAAATAACAATAATACATGAAAAAAATCGTCGAAATTGAATTAACTAAGACATGTCGAAGTTGAATTAACTAAGAGAGAGTTCAATAACGATAAAATAAATAAATACCCCCTCAAGCAGCTGCTTGCCACAGAGGTCTGACAGGAGCCTGTCAGTTTATATGCCAAAGTAGTAGGTCTGTGAGGATGGCAGGACCTCAGCAGAAAAACAACACACACAACCATGCCTTACCCGGGGCTCGAACCCAGGTCCCTTAGATCAATAGCCAAGCGTGCTAACCACTCGGCCATGGGAACGATAGTAATATAAAATGTGTGTTTTTTTGGGGGGAAGGGGTAAAACAAGTTAATATTTTGATAGTAAATTTAAAGAATGTCTCTTCCATCCTTCTTTCCAAATCCTCTTCAACCCTTCTCTGTTGAATTTCTGATACACTTTTAAAAAGATTGCTGAGATCAAGAAACAAATTGTTAAACATTTATATAAGCTGTTTTTTAGAAAGTTAATACATGAAAAATCTTAAACGGATGTGTGTCATCACTTGAATAAAAGGTGCCGATACGCCACTGATACCGCTAAAAATAACAACAAAAAACTAGTAATATGTATTACCTAAGACAGTTCTCGAAAATCGAAGGTCTTATGTTAACCATCTCTTTGCCACATTCTAAGCACGCTACTGTTGCCAAGCTAGAAGCTCCGAATAGAAATTCCAAGGTAAAGTACCACCGAGTGTCGTTTCCTGGATTGACAACCCAACGAACTAATAAAGAATGGGCAACTCTTGCTTGTAAATTTGATTAGCTGTTTGGTTGCGATTTTGCTGTCTTCAAATCTGAAGTTTTTTTTTTTAATTTTCTTTCGTTGTATGCTTGGGAAAGTTACGCAAGTCGTCTAACATAGTACTACAATGGTCAGTAACATAGTACTACAATGGTCCCTTTTAACTACAAGTGTGCAAAATATATTTTTTTGCAGTGGTGTTCACAGACTTGTTGTTAAAAACTCTTCACGAATGAAAGTTTTTAAAAAAGATATTTTTTATCCTCTAAATTTGAATATCATTCTGTCAACATTCGTTTTAATTCAAGCGTGTTTAAACCGGTTTCATTGAAAGAGATTCTTCTGAAAAAATGTCGAAGACATTTTATGTCACACAAATCAAAGATGAAACAGAAGATGGAGACGAAACGAAAGAGCTTCAAAAATGTTCTTATTCCTTTCTGGTGTTCGATGCTTTATCCTTTATTCCAGGACTATAGCTCCCAACCTGTGGTTCTTGAAACCTAGGACTCGGTTATTTTCAATATTTCAGAAAGCTCTAATGGAAAGAGTACATTTACCACGATCATACTCTATATCTGCGTTAAGTTTCGATGTTTTTGTCTGGAATTATCTAATTCAGCATGGCAACACTGACTATCTGGTGGTGATCACAAGATATAATTGGGTGTTGATTACATCAGAATTTCTGTAGCATCGAAACTCCCCATTCAGATATTTAGATTCAAATTAGCCAATAAATGAACAGCAGGTAAAGAACTAGAGATATAAACTCATTTTTTGGACTATTAGGGAGTCGTCGTTGAGCGGAATTATATTTCAGTTAAAATGTATGATCAGGAGGAATTTAATATCAGGAGGTATTGATAGGAAGAGAGTCTGCAGAAAGAGTTAGACTTGATAGGGGCTCCGAAGAAAGAATTAGACTTGTTGAACGTCCGCAGAAAGAGTTAGACTTCCTAGGAGGTACACAGAAAGAATTGGCTTGATAGGGGCCCAAAGAAAAAGTTGGACTTAGTAGGGGCCACAGAAAGAATTAGACTTGACAGGGGCTTCGCAGAAAGAATTAGACTTGACAGGGGCTTCGCAGAAAGAATTAGATTTAGTAGAGGGTTCACAGAAAAAGTTAGACTTGGTAGGAAGTTGGTAGAAAGAATAAGAATCCATAAGGATTCCGTGATGCCGAAAAGGTTGAGAACCAGTATTCTTGGAAATACACGCTAAAAGCAAATCACAATCCTCAACAGAAAGGGATGAACACAGATGGTATCTCGCCAGGCTCGTAAAGCGATATTCCCAGTTTTTAATTCCTACTGCACCTACAATGAGTTTTTTGTTACGAAAGCACTCCTTTTGTCTTCGGTGAGCAAGAGAACACCAGTGGGCTTCGAAAGACCGCTGTCTGTCCGATAGTACATTAAACCATGGTCCCATGCACAAGAGAGCTAAACTCTGTTCACTTTAAAGAGCACGCAGGATGGTCTTTACATTTTCTTTTCCTTTCCATCTGTATTTCCTTACGCTGTTTTTCTTAACAGTGTATCACATTTCCCTGTTCCGCTGTGAGTCTTTGGTGTCCTTGTGACCTGGCCATTTAGAAAAGCGTTGCTCAGAGGTGAAACAAACCAATTCAATATCTCTTCTGAGAAATAAGAAATAATGTTTGGAAGATACCCTTAAGCAGAATTCACAATCCTCAATACAAAATTTTAAATAATACAATCTGAAATTTACTTCATGAGTTTTCTGATTACAATTTAATTTTTGTTGATAATATATTTAATTTTGCATCCTTAGCCGTAAATCTTCGTCCAAAAAATATTACACGATATAATGTATCCTTTTTTTTCACTCACAAGTAAAACACACAAAAATGCAAAAATGAGGAAGATAAAAGCCAGAATAACAAGAGAGAAAAAAAAACACACACACCCTGAATATTCTATTCTTCCCTGTCATATCCTATCTGCTCGGAATGGTGTAAAAATATTGCGTAGATACTTTCCATTGAAAGATCAAAGGGATTCTTGACAATTTTTTGGCGAATCGCTCAGCCACGTCAGGCGACCTGACAAGTTCTGCAGGGGACTTCTGGTGCAGTTACAGAAAGTATTTCCATCGGGTGCTTCCGTTGCTATGGAAACCCATCAGTGAGTCGGTGAGGAAGAACTTCCTGGGAAGTGGAGAGGGATGCGAAATGACTAGCAGAAGCAATCGTACGCTGTTTGCTGCTAGATTTCTCAAAAGTACCTTATCTTGTTTAACGCCGAGGAGAAAGTTTGCTTCTGAAGCTGTAATTGTCGTTCTCCTGACTCCTAGAACGATCCTGAGCTCTGCTGGAAGGACGAATATGTAGATGAAGTAGATTGCAGCGATTTACCGGAGAAGTGTAGATTTTTGTGTAGTGTTTTTTATTGCTGTGGAAAAACAGCAAATAGGCAGCAAAGTTTAAAAAAAATCGACTAAGAGAAACTACAACTGTTTTTAAAGGATGATCTACTTCTGTGAAAAATGACGATGCTTTGTCGTTGTTTTAAAGCTACCTTTAATTTAATTTGAATAATTTTTTTCTTAATGTAATTGCTAAGGGAAAACTGGCAAGATTGTTAAAATGAATGCATGTTTTTGTTACGTTTGAAAGAGCCCTGTTCAAATTCTGGTTGTCCCAGTTTCTATTGTCTCTTGTGGAAGCACATTTAACACTGCAAAAAAGATAGCGTATTAGTGTGCTTACTTATAATGTGTACCAAAACGGTAAATAATAAATATCTCTATTAAATTACAGTAAGTTTATATTGCGTTTTCTACGGGCCTCCATACAATAAATTGATATTTATTGATATTTATTTGATATTTTATAATATTTAACACTAGTATTAAAGCCTTCTAATTTTCATTAACGCGAAAGAATCACATGACAGAAAGGACTATCTTCGTGATGTGAAGCTAAATGATATCATTAATACATTGAGCGCATATTCCGCAAAAAATTCGGAAATTTATTCCGCTATAAGCTGAAAAAAATCTAGAAGTTGGGAGGGATGGATTGGGTTCGGTTATTTTGCCTCTGAGCGTCACTTTTTTGGCAAATGGCTAGGTCACAACGACCCCGAAGGCTCAGAAAGGGTTGGGGGAGGGGACCCACTGGAACAGCTGTTGGGAGACAGGGGTAGCCTTCCGTCAGGGCAATCCAGCATGTTCCTTAAAGTTCACAAAGTATGGCTCTCCCACATACGGGCCACGGTTTAACGTCCCATTTGATGGACTGCGGCCTCTCCGAGCCCATCAGTGTCCCCTACTGATCTTAGGCAGGACAGGGAGTTTTGCGGAGATAAATCTCAACGCTGGCGCAGTTGGAACTTGAACCTGGGAACTGTAGATTACCAGGTCTGTCCGCTACCGACTGAGCCACTCCCGCCCCAAGGAGAGACGTGGAACCACCTGCTAGACCAAATTGGGGCACACAAAAAAAGCCTCTCCGGTAAAAAAAGAAATCCAGAAATTTTCCTAGATACATAGTGCAAAATGTGTTTTTTTCAATCGTTCTAATTTTCTTAAAAATTAAATCTGTATAATACCGATGTACCATTTAAAACGCAACCCAATACTGTGTATCATATATTTTCAAACTTACCGTAGATATAAATGTAATAAACAAGTTTCAGTATAATTACGGCATATGCTAAAAATGTTCACCACCATCTCGAAGACAAGCATCAAACATTTTTTGCTGTATTTCTTGCAACTTTTCGAAGAATTTATTTGTCAGTGTCGTCAACAGTTTGTTCAATGCCAAGTTAAGTTCTTCCAAGCTTTGTCGTCTATTGGGATACACTCTTTCCTTAACCCCAAAGAAATAAGTCATCTGATGTGAGGTCTAGGGACCGTGCTGGCAAAGGCTCAAAGGCCAATCCATACAATCCGCTAACAAAGCAATCCTGCAAGAAAGTTGTTGTTGTGTTCACAGTACGGGAAGTAGCCCCATCATATTGAAACTTAGTATTGTTATTATAACGCAAATATTATAACGTAAAACAATATTTTATCATCATATTAACTCAATATATTATCATTCTAAACTACGCTGTACCTTACCATCATTGTAACACAAAGCTATATATAATAAGTGTTGTAACTAATAATTACTTATACTTAATAATTTAATTTAATAACGTTGAATCAAGCGTACGATTCTAGTATTTTCAATCCAAGAAAGCAGATTTTCAATGTACATGAACCTTTTCTTTTTTAAAGCATAATTTTCCCTTCATTTATAAACAAGTCAGATTCATAACGAAATAATTTGCGATGCAAAATATTCTATTTTATCTTCGTTTTTATTATGATAATAAGCCAACTAATTACAATTTCGGAAACGCCTTTGCATAGACTCCCAGGTTGTCAATTATCCGTATATTATGTCTTTATAGTTGCTCAACATGGCAGTTCAGTTTAATGACCAAGAATATGTTTTCTGCCCCCAAATCATGGTAATTACTTAAATTACCATTACTCTGTTCATTGGTTTACGCTCTTATCGTTTATTCGCACAAAAAAGTTTCATATTTAAGTATTGAGGAAAAAGAGAAACGAAGATATTAATTCCTCCAAAGACACCCCCCCCCAAAAAAAAAATAATATATATATATTAATGATAATATTGGTGATAAGGGTGAGAAATGTTACTACCCTCGGCTAACAATTTGTGAATGAAATTTATTTTCCAAAATATTTTGAAGAAAGGAAACCATGTATAATATAATTTTTCGTTTGAAGTGGTTTTCTCACTAAATATAGTGTCAAACTTCATTCTAAGTAATGTAATCTTTAAAAAAGTTAAGCCTTTCTTTCCTCACGAATAATGTAGTTATTAATTTAATCTGTTTTCTCATGCGTGCCTTTAACGAAGAAGCGAGTAAAGTGAGCTACTTTTTTTAAAGTATGAACGTAAATATTTGAAACAACTTGTGGAGGAAAAATTAATGTAGCTTTTAAAAATTTGACATCGGTTTCTGAAGGTCCTGGATCTAAAATAAATAAGGGATAGGGGGGGGGGGTGAAGGGGCAGGATTGATCAGAAATGAATCCGAACCCCTTTGCTGCAGTTTTTAACAAATTTCTTGAAAAATACGGGTATTAGAAGTGTTTAGAGTGTGTATGCGTTTTTTTTTGCTTCCTTTCCGTTACTACATTCTTAAAGTCGGAGGAAGGAAGCATGGCCCCTTTCTCCGACTTTGAGAATTATAGCCTACTATATCATACAAGGTCTGGGTTGTTTTACCTCTGAGCGGCACTTTTTTGTACACCATAGGCTAAATGGCCAGGTCACATGGACCCCGATGGCTCAGAGAAGGTTGGGGGAGGGGACCCACTGGAACAGCTGTTGGGAGACAGATGGTAGCCTCCCGTCAAGGCCATCCAGCGTGTTCTTTAACGTGCACAGGGTATGGCTCTCCCGCACACGGGGCCACGGCTTAACGTCCCATCCGACGGACGGCGGCCTTTCCAAGCCCATCGGTGTCCCCTACTGACCGTGGACAAGGCGGAGAATTTTGCGGAAATAAATCTCAACGCTGACCGAGCTGGGATTCGAACCTGGGAACTGCAGATTACGAGCCTGGCGCGCTACCGACTGAGCCACCACCGCCGCCCCCCTACAAGGTCTGTAAAGCGCAGTAGCAAAATTCATTTTTAAATATATAGCTGTTGTAATTAAATTTTATTTTGTAAAATTCAACTGCTGGTGACCACTGTTTTTTTTTAAATATCGTAATTAATTTTATGTATATTTTAATGTAGTCGTAATAAATAAATTATTTTCTTTCGTTGCGTTTAAAAAGAAAAAAAGTTTTAATTAAATACTTATGCATATGCTAAAAGACTGTACAGGTCCGGTGCGTAAAGGTGACCTTGCCCTTACTTACCTTCCTCCCTCTTCCTAGATCCGGTCTTTGCTTTTAGTATAAATATACTGACTCTAGGGATGTCCCATTTTCTAAAAATTTCGAAACTCGTGGAAAATTCCGAAATAAGATGTTTCATAGAGAACATCTATGTGGAAGGCGAAATCTCAGCAGAAAAAGCAGATGGAAAAAAAAAATGCATGCCTTATTCCGTGTCATTTGATCACTAAACAAACATGCCTTATTCCGTGTCATTTGATCACTAAAAAAACATGCCTAACCCCACCGAAAAATATCACGTTTTGAGGTTTTCAAGTATTAAAAAGCTAAAGAGAGTAATTCAGATAACAAACGTCCTTTGCAATCCTTTTGACCATTGAACTACGGTAACAAGATGTTCTACATGCTGTATAAACACAGCTAACTAATCACTACAAGAAGAAAAGGCTTACTTAGTCCTTCATTTAAATATTCTATTAAAAATTATTCCCATTCATTGGCGAGCTATTTCATTAGCCTCCTCATATCACCCAATAATCGCCAAAGAAAGTAGCGCTCATTAAGCGAATATTGACAGAAGCAATAATCGTAATCTGTTTGAAATATCATTGCATTTGATTAAAATTATGCTGTGGAAGCAGGGAACTGGAAATGAGTTTTGGCTTCTTTGGATGCCGAGACTAATATATTGGACTTCTTTGTAGAATACTATCAGGATTTACGTTTATTAATTGCTTGAAACGAAGGAGCTTGATACACGTGCAAAGAGATTTGTTTCCTCCATTTTTATTGGTGCAGAATGGCGAGAATAAGAATCGACTCGAATTTTCGCTGTACGAATTGTCAGAAACGAATGTAAATATTATAAGAATCGATTAGTAAGGAGGGAAGGTTGCTTGGCGTTCACGTTGCACAAATCGGGTTATGTGTTTATTCCTAATCTTCTATTTAAAGAGCACGCCGCTACGCTATGAAGGAACAAATGAAAAGATTTTCAACTTAACACTTGTCTGTGTAGAATTTAATGGAATTATTTAATGGAATAAGTTGGTATTTAAAACGCTGAGAGGAAGATAATCTGTGCAGCCTTCTGCCAGCAATGATTGGTTACAGTGTGCCTCACTTGCCCGCTAAAATAATTTCCATATGATCTGAAAGCAATACTTAATTTTGCTAAATTGTGTTTTTTGCTGTCCTATGGCCGAGTGGTTAGCACGCTTGGCTACTGATCTAAGGGACCTGGGTTCGAGCCCCGGGTTAAGGCATGGCTGTTTGTGTCGTTTTTCTGCTGAGGTCCTGCCATGCTCACAGACCTTCTACTATGGCATATAAACTGACAGGCTCCTGTGAGACCTCTGTGGTCAAGCAGCTGCTTGAGGGGGTATTTATTTATTTTTATTTATAATTGTGTTTTAGTGATGTAAAAAAGAGATTGGTGATAGGGTCAGATGTTTTGTCGTTCATGATATAGGAAATTAACACTGGTCAAATGAGCAAAGCAGATTTATAAATTGATAATTCGGATGAAAACTCTGGTATTCGCATTTAAAATCTCTCGGCGGATAAAAGATTAGGGCGGATAACGGATAAAATAATTATGTTAGCGCGGATAGCGGGAAAAATCTCGGTTTTGATAAGAGCTGTAGGAACATGAGCAAACATTACTGCGATATTGATAATGACTGAAATGAGTGAAAAAAAAAACTACTTGAAATAACAGGAAAAAATCTGATTTGGAAATCCAAGATGATACTCACTCTAAATAGATAAAAAAAAAAGAATTTGAATTCAGTCACAAATTAAAAAATATATATATTTATGAAAGAAACGATCTTATTTTGCTGACAAAGCAGGAATTCAAAAGATTACTGGAGTGTTGCGTAGAAAACTGGAATTTAATCTGCGAAATTTCCAATAATGGTGATCACGAAGTTTGCATGGTGAAAGGTAAAGAAGATTTGTGTGGTAATGAATCTGTCAAAACTCCAGTAATGATGATAACGAAGTTTGCATGGTGAAATGTAGAGGAGATTTGTGTGGTAATGAATCTGTGAAAACTCCAGTAATGGTGATCACGAAGTTTGCATGGTGAAATGTAGAGGAGATTTGTGTGGTAATGAATCTGTGAAAACTCCAGTAATGGTGATTACGAAATTTGCATGGGGAAATGTAGAGGAGAGTTGCTTGGTAATGAATCTGTGAAAAATCCAGTAATGGTATCACGAAGTTTGCATGGTGAAATGTAGAGGAGATTTGCGTGGTAATGAATCTGTGGAAATTATATTAATGGTGATTACGAAATTTGCATGGGGAAATGTAGAGGAAAGTTGCTTGGTAATGAAAAAGAGTTTTCCCATAAACGCAAATAATTGCATTTAAAAGAGCAAAATTAATCAGAAGAATTTGCGCAATTACATTTAAGTACATTTTCTATATTAGATTTTATTATTACTAATATTTAATAATACATATTTTTCTGAAATACAGGTGTGTATTTTTATTACAGTAAATGTTTTCAGTTAATTATTAGTCATTAATAAACTGATTTTTTCTACTCGTAAATATACACCGAAGAACCAAAATCTTATGACCAGCACGTCTTTTTGCAAATCGTAGCAACTGCAGGTTTAACGACGGCGCGTGTGAAGGTCATGAAACGGTATGAATGACACCTGATGCTGAGCTCTGTTAATCAGTATTATTCTTGTTCTTCAGATGGGAAAGGCAGCGGTCTTAAGTGAGTTTGACAAAGGCCAAATTGTAATGTCCAGATGATTGAGTCAAAGTATTTCCAAGACGGCAAGGCTTGTGAAGTGCTCAAGGTCAGCCGTGGCAATCTTATTGTTGCTGTTTCGAGAAAAACAGTGGTTATAAAGCAGCTGCTGTAGATGTTAGAAGAGCGGATGTAGTTAGTGATTAGAACAGCTGGTGTATGTGTTTACAAGATCTGGTGTACTCAGTTGTTATAAGAGCTGGTATGCTTAACTGTTATAAGCGCTGATATATTTAGCGGTTAGAGAAGCTGGTGTACTCAGTGTATAGTTAGAGAAGCTGGTGTACTCAGTGTATAGTTAGAGAAGCTGGTGTACTCAGTGTATAGTTAGAGAAACTGGTGTACTCAGTATATAGTTAGAAAAGCTCGTGTACTCATATATAGTTAGAAAAGGGGTGTACTCAGTATATAGTTAGAGAAGCTGGTGTACTCAGTATATAGTTAGAGAAGCTGGTGTACTCAGTGTATAGTTAGAGTGGCTGGTGTACTCAGTATATAGTTAGAGTAGCTGGTGAACTCAGTATATAGTTAGAGAAGCTGGTGTACTCAGTATATAGTTAGAACACTTTTTGAAGGTTAATACCTTCAAAAAGTGTTCGAGGAGGAAAAAACCACAAACCTCCGGCAAAGTGTGGGCTGACCACGGCTCATCGATGCTAGAGGTGAGCAAAGTCTATCCCGTATGGTACGAGCCAACAGAAGGGATACTGTGGCGCAACTCGCCCATAATTTGAATGCTAATGACGGGAGTAATGTGTCATAACACACAGTACATCGAACCCTGCTAAAAATGGGGCTGCGTAGCTGCAGGTCGCTCCGGGTGCCAATGCTAACTTCGATTCACCGTCGGAAGCACCTACAATGGGCATACGAGCATCAAAAGTGGACCTTGAATGATTGGAAGAAAGTCGTCTGGTCCGATGAATCTCGTTTCCTGTTGCACCATGTGGATGGCCGGGTACGTATAAGTCATTTACCAGGGGAAGTGTTGGCACCAGTATGCACCGTGGGACGAAAACAATCCGGTGGAGGAAGTGTAATGTAAAATATGGCAATGTGTTGCTGGGAAACCCTGGGTCCAATCATTCATGTTAAGGAAAATATGATGTCTACCACCTACCTAAACATCATTGCAGACCAATACATCCTTTCATGGCAACGGTATACCCATCTAGTAGTGCCTTCTTTCAGCAGGATAATGCGCCATGCCACACTGCCCGGATTGTTCGAGAATGGTTCGCAGAACATGAGAAAGACTTCCTGGTATTGCCCTGGCCTCCAAATTTCTCAGACCATCAATCCAATCGAGCATCTGTGGTTTGTGTTGGAACAGCATATCCGATCTGCGGCGGCTCAACCACGTAACTTACAAGTGTTAAAGGATCTACTGGTAACGTTTTGGTAGCAGATACCACAAAATACCTTTAGAAATCTTGTAGCGTCAATGTCTCGCCAGGTAAGAACCATTTTGGCGGCACATGGAGTACCAACATCATGTTAGGCAGGTGGTCATAATGTTTTAGCTCTTCGGTGTATATCGGACTTCAAGCATTTGCAAAAACTCGACGGTTATTAAGCAGCCAATAAACGTGAATACTGATAAAGATTATTGGTTGCGGGTGCGGACAAGACCTTATGAGTGGAGGTGCAGATAAGACCTTATGGGTGATTGCGCAGATAAGACCTTATGGGTGATTGCGCAGATAAGACCTTACGGGTGATTGCGCAGATAAGACCTTATGGGTGATGGCGCGGATAGATCTTTCGTCATCCGTGCAAGACTCTCTTTATGTAATTTAAAGGACGTGCTGTGCCCTTACAGGAAGCCTTATGCTTGCCTAATAGCAGCTATCTAATGGGTGTTATTCCCTAATCCTGATACCTCTAGATCTTTGTAACAAGTGTTTCTCCCAGGAAAATTAAGGAAGGTGTTACAATTTTAAGGGAGTATGCATCAGTTTTGAGGAAGAGTGCTTTAATTTTAGTATAAGATATTGAAATTTTAACGAGAATGTTCCAGTTTAAAAATAATCTCTTCTTACTACTGTGTACACTATCTCTTCTAACCATTGAGTATACTAGCTTTACTAACCCCTTAATACACCAGCTAATCTAACTATATACTGAGTACACCAGCTTCTCTAACTATATAATGAGTTCACCAGTTACTCTAACTATATACTGAATACACCAGCCACTCTAACTATATACTGAGTACACCAGCCACTCTAATTATATACTGAGTACACCAGCTTCTCTAACAATATACTGAGTACACCACCTTTTCTAACTATATATGAATACACCAGCTTTTCAAACTATATACTGAGTACACCAGTTTCTCTAGCTATACACTGAGTACACCAGCTTCTCTAACTATCACTGAGTACACCAGCTTCTCTAACTATACACTGAGTTCACCAGTTACTCTAACTATATACTGAGTACACCAGCTACTCTAATTATATACTGAGTACACCAGCCACTCTAACTATATACTGAGTACACCAGCTTCTCTAACTATATATGGAGTACACCACCTTTTCTAACTATATATGAGTACACCAGCTTCTCTAACTATATACAGAGTACACCAGCTTCTCTAACTATATACTGAGTACACCAGTTTCTCTAACTATATACTGAGTACACCAGCTACTCTAACTATATACTGAGTACACCATCTTCTCTAACCGCTAAATATACCAGCGCTTATAACAGTTAAGCATACCAGCTCTTATAATAACTGAGTACACCAGCTCTTGTAAACACATACATCAGCTGTTCTAATCACTAACTACATCCGGTCTTCTAACATCTACATCAGCTGCTTTATAACCACTGTTTTTCTCGAAACTGTAACAATAAGATTACCCCGAACAAAAGAAATGTTTGGCAGACAAGTTTTCACTTCAAAGTTGTTTCGGATAGTTGTTTCTCTGGGATTTTTGTTCTTTTTCTTGCCGTTTAAAAGATCTAAAGTAAACGATTCACTTGCAGCTTATTTATTATTTAGCATGTTTGGCTGTCAAACGACTTAAGTCTTTGCAGATACAAAAATTCTTCGCTATGAGTATGAAACGATAAAAGAACTGAATGAGAAAAATTTTTAAAAGCCATTAAGAGGGAAATAAGGAGAAAGATAATTCAAATGATTGTAGAATTTATAATAGGCACTTTACCGAAATATTTAAAAGGGTAAATTTTGTTGCATATTATGTATATCATATACATATATTATATATATATATGCGCAAAATATATATATACATGATGTAGTCTCGGTATCGAAACATTCTCTCCAAAATTGAATCACCCTACTTTAAAATTAAGTATTTTACCTTTAAACTGAAACATTCTCTCCAAAATTAAAAATAAGATGTTTGAATTTATTTTAAAATTAACGCAGCTTACCTTTAAACTGAGGCATTCTCTCCAAAATTTGAACAACCTTCTTCAATATATAAATATCTTACCTTTAACCTGAAACAGCCTATCCAAAATTGTACACTCAATTTTAAAATAAAAAAATAAATACCCCCTCAAGCAGCTGCTTGCCACAGAGGTCTGACAGGAGTCTGTCAGTTTATATGCCATAGTAGAAGGTCTCAGAGGATGGGAGGACCTCAGCAGAAAAACCACACACACATCCATGCCTTACCCGGGGTTTGAACCCAGGTCCCGTAGATCACAAGCCAAGCGTGCTAACCACTCGGCCACGGGACGGTTAAACATCTTGAATTTAAATTGGAACATTTTCTCCAAATTTAAACACCTTGCTTCAAAATTAAAAGGTTTTACTTTGAAACTGAATCATTCTGTCCAAAATTTAAACATCCTTTTTTGAAATTAAAGCATTTTAACTTCAAACTGAAACATTCTCTTAAAAATTCAAACATTTACTTTAAAATTAAACATTTTACCTTTAATTAGAAACATTCTCTCCAGAATTTAACACCCTACTTTAAAATTAAAATATATTACCTTGAAACTGAAACACTCTATTCAAATTTTTAACACCCTACTTTAAAATATTAACGTCTTACTTTTAATTCGAAATTTTCTCCCCAAAACTTAAACACCCTGCTTTAAAATTTTAACACCTTACCTTTAAACTGAAGCATTCTCTCCAAAATTTAAACACCCTACTTTAGAATTTAAACATCTTACCTTTAAATTGAAGGGGCAGGGCTGGCTGGCTCAGTCGGTAGCGCGCCAGGCTCATAATCTGTAGTTCCCAGGTTCGAGTCCCAGCTGGGTCAGCGTTGAGATTTATCTCCGCAAAATTCTTCTAAAAGCCGATGGCCTTGGAAAGGCCGCCGTCCGTCGGATGGGACGTTAAGCCGTGGCCCCCGTGTGTGGGATAGCCATACCCTGTGCACATTAAAGAACACGCTGGATGGCCTTGACGGGAGGCTACCATCTGTCTCCCAACAGCTCGATGGGTCCCCTCCCCCAACCTTCTCTTAGCCTTCGGGGTCCATGTGACCTGACCATTTAGCCCATGGTGTGCAAAAAAGTGCCGCTCAGAGGTAAAACAACCCAAAATTTAAACGGTTTTAGCATCATCCTTTATTTGCGAACACAACAATGACTGGCTGTCTTGCAGGACTTCTTTGATGAGTGGTTTTTGGCTACCACGATCTCCAGAACTCACACCTCCTGACTTATTTCTGTGGGGATATCTCAAAGAAAAAGTGTATCTTAATAACCCACAAAGCCTGGAGGAACTTAAGCATAACATTGAAGAAACTGTTACCGACATTGACCAAAAAACACTTAGAAAATTTGCGAGAAACTATGTAAAAATTGTGGATGCTTGTCTACAAGAAGGTGGTGAACATTTTCAGCATCTTCTGTAATCGTGCTGAAATTTATTTATTATATTTATACTCTCGGTAAATTTGAAAATGCACAATACACAATATGGGATTGTGTTTTAAATGGTACACCCTCTATAGTAATTTTTTTTTTGCAGAGAGATAATATTTTCAAGACTGTCTTTCTACAGATCGTTTTTACGTAGAAAACTTTGATGCAGTTACTTAGCTTTCATTAGACCAGATTCAATTAAAAAACTGAAGTGAGAACGTCAGTGGAAACTGAGGAGGCAGCAGTTTAAGCTTGGAAAGCTCATTGCCAATCATCTGTCAATCACTTGCCCATCATGTTATGATCAATAATAACCAAAATCTCTTCTTGTATTCAAAAGTATCACTTGGTAGAATGGAAATAGTTTAAGGATCTTTCTAACGAATTCGGATTAAAGCATATTTTTATCGAGCTTTCTAACTTTTTTTTATTCAAAAAAATAATTTTCATTAAAATTTTTTTTTTTGGAAATGTGGAATTTGAAACTTGTTTTTATAAGTTGAGTTCAAAGTTTCTGATTACTTTCGCCGGAATTTTTTATTATTATATATTATATATTATATTATTATTATATATATTATATATATTATTATTATATATATTATTATTATATATATTATATTTATTATTATATTATATTATTATATAATATTATATATTTTTATAATTTCTGATTACTATCGACGGAAGGCCAAATACGAAAATCTTTATAAGCTTTATACGAAAGACGAGACAAGGTAAATTAAAGATAATGGTGAACAATATTCGTTTAATTTTTAACGAATTATGAAAACTCAACGAAAAAATTTTTAAAAAATCGTATTTTTTTTTGTTCAAAACTTTTTTGCCGATTATCGATGAAAACTAAAAATCAGTTAAGGAAATTAAAAAAACAAACTTATATTAGTTGCTTGATGCAACAATTAATAATTAATTGTCAACAAAATATCATTACTAAGGTCAAAACGATTCAAGTTTGGATTTTAAATCCAAATAACATGGAAACGCGCTGATAAGTCTAGTAACGTTCTTTATAAAGATTAAAAAATTCTCTCTTTTTAAACGAGGTTTAAAACGAAACATTTTTTTTTTGATTCACACACTAGGCTGAAAAAAATCTGCACTGTTTTAAAACGGAGTCTTCTTTTCTGTTACCATTTTTCCGAGTCAAGTGCCAGCGCGCATGTAAAAGTAACTCTTCATCTCAACCAGAGTGCATGTCATCCGCCGAGCCACGAAGAGTAAACATGCCAACATCAGTAGAAAGAGCAACGAAGGGAAGTAATCCCTACATCCGAAGTGTCACCAGGCAGTCAACAAAACTTTGCAGAAACTCGCTCAACTGGAACCTTTGCTTCTAAAAGCAGAGGGCTCCGTTTTTTTTTTCTTTTTCTTACTTTCCTTTTCCCTTGCTTCTCCCTACTTCTTATTCTCTTTCTCGTACAAATGTTTTCTTCCTTTTCTATTCCTTCTTTACCTACTTGTCGTCCCAGACAGTTGTTGTATTTCAAATCTCCAAACTATCCCTTTACTCGGGAGCTAATCCATAATTTATTGTGCCTTACTGGAAAACGAAGACACTGTCGAAGTGGGGAGAGTTTAGCCACGGGCTATGATGGTGGGAGGATGGCTGGACCGGTAAAGGGGGGGTGGGAAAGATCCAAACGAACAAAAGATGCGGAGTCAAGGAGATAGGGGGAAGAAGGAGGATGCAGAGGAGGAGGAATAACTCTGCTAGCATCATCTGATGCGTCAGCTAGACTGAATTAAGAAGGAAAGAAAGAAGAAAGGGGGAACGAACACGATTAATTCATCTTTATGCAGCATCCAGTAAAGATCAGAGAAAAGACTTTCAGCGTCTGTACATATATATGTACATTGTGAGTGTACACGCTGGTCCTTGCAGATCTAGCCATCTTACTATGTCTGTGTACAGAAGATACGGCAGAACGCTTCGCTGCAGACAACAAATATCTTCCTCTCTGTACTTTCCCACTTTTCTGTTAAGTAGCACAGCAAACCAACCGACTGTTACACCTGGCAGTTTTGGATTGTTGCTAGATAGTTGCAGTAGGAGCTGGCAAATTGCACGGAAAAAAACGGAAAAGAGGTGGACGAAGGAGCAAAGGAGGAGGGGAAACAGGAGTGAGAAGAAAGAAAAGAGAAGAGAGAAGAAGAAGAGAACCGAGGCACATAGGGCAGCGGTACCAGCGACTCTGCACAGCGAGGACGAAGACCCACCCACAGCCTCGCTCAAGCTGTCATTTATGATTGATGGCGAGGTTTTGTGCTGTTCTGCCCGAAGACTGTTCTTCACCATTCTTTCTCTCAGCACACACACACACAAACGGCAAAGTATTTTTCTCCCACTCTTCTATCTCTCGCGTTCTCTTTTCTTCCGGAGGACTTGGCGTGTTTTCCATCTTCAACGAGACATTTTCTCTTTCGTATCCAATTTGGGATTCATCAGGAGAAGACTAATGCTCTAACTACCCCTCTTCCCATCCATCTATTCTCCCATCAAACTACACATCCATTCACTCATGTAGGCTTTCAGAAAGCATACCAGCCATCGCTGGTAGGGTTTTTGGTTCATTTGGGGTAGAGGCGCCGGCACAGAGGATGCTTAAGGAGACTGATCAACTCTTGAGCAAGGGAGCGTACACAACATTAAGTGCTTAGAGAACTTATACCTAATTACAAACAGGGAAGATACGTTACTAGTTCTTGAAGTTTCTCTTCCGATGGCATTCTTTTTATCTGCTTATCTGACAGCCATATCGAGAGTCATTAACTGACGGATTATCGTTGAAGTTATTTTGAAACTAAAGTTTTAAAACTGGTTAGTTATGTGCCAATGTTTGTTTTTTGTTTCAATCACAATTTAGATTTAGAATGGGTTGCTTAGTTCTAAGTTGCACTTTACACACACACTGAGAGAAAAAGATCAGAAAGTATCCCCCACCCCACCCCCTAAGAGCTCAAAGCTGATTGGGCAACGGTTAAAATAAATACCCCCTCAAGCAGCTGCTTGCCACAGATGTCTGACAGGAGCCTGTCAGTTTACATGCCATAGTAGAAGGTCTGAGAGGATGGCAGGACCTCAGCAGAAAAACGACACATACATCCATGCTTTACCCGGGGCTCGAACCCAGGTCCCGTAGATCAGTAGCCAAGCGCGCTAACCACTCGGCCACGGGACGGCTAGCAGACAGAAACCATCTTCAGTGGAAAATACTTAACACGAAAACGGATAAGGCGAACTACCGGTTAAAGCGAAACTAATTTTTGGCCCGTTTCGGCCAAATTACATACGTCATAAATATTCTTTTAATAGGAAACGGATACGAAAAAAATATTTGTCAATTGTTCAATTCTATGTGAACTTCCTCGGAAAACGCGAAATTTACAGAGGATCGACAGACATGATCCCAACTACGATTTGATAAATTTTGAACATCTTCAAATTTCTTGTCAATTAGTTATTTAAAAGCAGCGGTAAACACATTAATGTGTTTTTGACTCGACCCCTGGAATATAAGTTCATTATTTTGTCTGCCGATTATGGCCGCAATTTCCTGAGCTATATTCTGATTGTCGATCTAGTTAATCCTTGATCTGGAATAATACTCGTAATGAAGGCCCATAGCCGAGTGGTTAGCGCGTTTGGCTACTGATTAAGGGACCTGGGTTCGAGCCCCGGGTAAGGCATGGCTGTTTGTGTCGTTTTTCTGCTGAAGTCCTGTCATCCTCTCAGACCTTCTACTATGGCATATAAATTGACAGGCTCCTGTCAGACCTCTGTGGCAAGCAGCTGCTTGAGGCGGTATTTATAATGAAGGCTGTATGAGCTCAGATCTTTACTCAGTAAATAAAGGTGTAACTTAAGTTCAAGTTTATTATCATTAGAAATTCGACACAATAAATTTTTTCAACCTATAAACGACCCAAAAGTGAAAGCTTGACTAGTTATTGTAGCACATATTACAATGATGGTACAAAACGTAAATTTAAACTCAGTTTAAAAATGGCAAAAATGATTAATTTACAGGCACAAATTATTGCCGAAATAGAAAACATGAGCAAAATTGTGAAATAATGCCCATAGTTTCAAGTTAAAAGTTTTGTAGGGTTCCATGTTAAGGTTAAGTACAAATAAAATTAAACATTAAACTGTTGCTTAAAGTTGGCTGTCAACCTCAGATTTTTTTAATGCTGAATGCCACTCAATGCCTGAGGATTTGAGTGTTTTACCTCTGTCGGCACTTTTTTTGCACACAATAGGCTAAATGGCCAAGTCACAAGGACCACGAGGACTCAGAGAGGGTTGGGGGAATTGGTGGAAGGGGATCCACTGAATAGCTATTGGTGGAAGGGGATCCACTGAATAGCTATTAGGAGATTGATGGAAGCTACCTCATATTATTCCTTAATGTACATAGTGTGTGCCTCTCCTGCACAACCTCATCGTGTTCCTTAATGTACATAGTGTGTGACTCTCCTGCACAACCTCATCGTGTTCCTTAATGTACATAGTGTGTGACTCTCCTGCACAACCTCATCGTGTTCCTTAATGTACATAGTGTGTGACTCTCCTGCACAACCTCATCGTGTTCCTTAATGTACATAGTGTGTGACTCTGCTGCACAACCTCATCGTGTTCCTTAATGTACATAGTGTGTGACTCTCCTGCACAACCTCATCGTGTTCCTTAATGTACATAGTGTGTGACTCTCCTGCACAACCTCATCGTGTTCCTTAATGCACATAGTGTGTGACTCTCCTGCACAACCGCATCGTGTTCCTTAATGTACATAGTGTGTGACTCTCCTGCACATTGAGCCACGGTTCAACGTCCTATCCGACGATCTGTCCAAGCCCATCGGTGTCCCCTTCCTCACCGAGGGAAGTGTTGGGATAGCAGAGATATAAATGATGACACAGTTGGGATTCGATGTAGAGACAGTTGGGACTCGAACCTGGGAACTGCATATTTCGAGCCTGGCGCGCTACCAACTGAGCCAACCCCGCCCCTCGCTTAATTCTGAAACTAAATATCTCATGGCTATCACTAGAATGAGTTCCATCGATTCGTATAAAGACTTTACACCTAAAAAAAAAAATCACACAGAAAAGAAGCCATTTGTTTGGACAGAGTTGTAAAAGTTTTCGATGATACGTATTAAAACTTACCGCAGCAACAAGTACGCTTATAATAACTCTCGTGTTCTTGAAAGGTCATAGATATAACCGATGAAATTTATGACATTCTAATAGAAAAGCAACGGGACAGAACTATGAATCAGCTGCCTTTCACCTTTCCTATCCATCAATTTATCCATCATCTATACCAGCTGGCCTTGACCCGCGATGTCATTTCCTGGGAAATTTTGATCGATTGCTGCAATTTTGTCGTCTTGAAATCCTATTTCCTTTCCAGTTTGTTCGGTCATCAACGCCAGTTTCTGATTATCTTACTTTAAAGTTTTTAATATTTTCATCTACGGCTTTTGATCGCATTTGCTGATTCATTTTCTCCCGTCTTCTGTTATGAACTTTTTTTTCTGTTTCTCCCCCATTTGCTACGTTGTAATATTCTTTTTTAGTCTAATGCGCTGCGAGTTCATTTTTTATTTTCCGCTTCCAATGGTTACTTGAGGATTATTATAGTGCCCAAACATTTGGTTGGTTGATTGGTTCCTTTACCTCTAAGAGGTATTATTTTTCACACAATGGGTTAAATGGCCAGGTCACAAGGACCCCAAAGGTTCAGAGAAAGTTGGAGAAGGGGGATCCACTGGACAGCTGAAAATCGAGTTTTAAATAGATTTGATTATGATCTTTAATTTGTCTTCAGTCACATTTTCCCATTATATGTAATCTTACAAATTATAGCGCTTCAAGGTTAAATTATCATTGACATAACACGGAAATTCTCTAATTCTGGGGGCGGGGGTGGCTCAGTCGGTAGCGCGCCAGGCTCGTAATCTGTAGTTCCCAGGTTTGAGTCCCAGCTGGGTCAGCGTTGAAATTTATCTCCGCAAAATTCCCCGCCCTACCCACGGTCAGTAGGGGACACCGATGGGCTTGGAAAGGCCGCCGTCCGTCGGATGGGACGTTAAACCGTGGTTCCGTGTGCGAGAGAGCCATACCCTGTGCACGTTAAAGAACACGCTGGATGGCCTTGACGGGAGACTACCATCTGTCTCCCAACAGCTGTTCCAGTGGGTCCCCTCCCCCAACCTTCTCTGAGCCTTCGGGGCCTATGTGACCTGGCCATTTAGCCCATGGTGTGCAAAAAAGTGCCGCTCAGAGGTAAAACAACCCAAACAACCCAACTCTAATTCAGGTTGGGAAGTGTATGAATATTACCTCTATAAATTCTGTTAATTTTAGAGTCCTTCATGCTCGCTACAATTAATAATTGTTATTCTAGATTCTAGGACTGTAGTCTTTATGAGTCTGTAGGGCTACCGACTTAGGCAATACTCACCTCTCTCTGAAAAGAAGGAAACAAACAGATAAAAAAAAAAATTGAAACAGAGGGATGAACAAAATCGATTTCTCTTTTTTTGTCTTATCATTTGTTTTCGTGTGTCAAATAAAATAGTTATACGTGTTTAAAACTATAAAACTACTTTATAATTACCCTGTAGTTTAATCCTGTGCACTTACACACATATTTTTCATATATTCACTTAACGTTATTTAAACAAAATTTCCCAGTGAAACAATTGAATAAACAGACACAAGGACATTTCTTTATTTTACATTTCGATTAATTTTCCTGCCCGGTAATTTCCTTAATTATTCTTCTCACTGCTAATGAACGAGAGCGTTTAAAATCCACACAGAACACTAAGTGAGGTTATACATTTATAGACAAATTTAGAAATCGTTCCCAACAAATTTTTCAAAGAACCACCCTGTTAATGACCAGCGCAACTCAAATACCGCTTCTAAGCAGAGATTATTCGCTAATGTATCTAATATATCGGGGCATTAATCTTAATACAAATGATTGCAGTAGAGAGAGAAAAAAGAGAGTTACTGTAATCGAAATTATCGGCTCTGATTCACATATGTATCCCTGCATGTCTTTGTTCCTTTCCACTGTTAACAATCAGAAACCTCAATACCAGCGAAACCAACCATTCGAATTACACGAGCGTGGCGATACGCGTATTGTGTGCGTATGCGCTTCGCTCTCCATGTGCGGATGGTTTGTTAGAGATGCTGCTCCTTTCGAGAATAGAGAAGATCGACACATTCTCTCTGAAGGACAAAATACGATGGGTGCACTTCCATTCTGCTTCTACGCTGAAGACAAATCATCTTCCCTGCCTGCGCTAGCAGAGGAGGAGGAATGAAAGGCAAGAGATGAAGTGGGACAGTACTACAGAGAAAGGAAACGAGAGGAATGGAAAGAAGGAAACTGAAGATCGAACATCGCGATTCGTTTACTGCCGTGCCGTGAAAGCAACCCTCAAGTTGCATCACTCCCCAAACAGTCGTTACCTTTTCAATTCGAAAAGCGTCAGCGTCTGTGAGAAAGCAGTTTTTCTTCCAGTGCTCCCTTGCTTGTTTGTGTGTTTCGTTCCTCGATGGACCTATCCATTAGAAGCGAAAATAACCAACCAACAGAATCATTTGGGCTCTGGATTAAAAGAAACTACACAGCGTGTTGGTTTAAAAGACGAGTTTTTGACGCAGGTAGCTTTCCAAAGTTGTGGGCTGTTGCTGAACTACTTTTTAGTTTTCATCTCGTTCTTCTTCTTCTCTTTCTACTTCTGCCTTATTATATCTTATCTGCGGGTTTTTTTTTTTTTTCGTGATTCAACGTTTGCTTCTTTTTTACCCTTCGTGTTACTCTTTTCGTTTGCAATTTTTTATAGCTCTTTTTTTTTTCGATTTAGAGCATCTTCCATTTCATTTTTGCTTTATTCTCTTTCAGAAATTTTCTTTCAAGAAATCGTCTCTGCCCCAAACTGAAATCGCTGTTTCCTGCAGTTGACTAAGACAGAATGTGAATACATATTTTCGGCCAAAGAGGATTTGTTCTCATTTTTACTTCTTGTACCCTGATTACAATATCGATTAGTTCTTTGTGATCATGATGAGCATGATGCAGATTTGATTGTGTATGATCACGATGCTGTTTGGTTTCTATGCGATCATGATAAAGTTAGGTTCTTTGTTACTAAGCTGCTCTTGGGATCATCGTAGACTCATCTTTGAATCATCTAGATTCATCTTTGATGATCCAAGATGAATCGAACGAGAAAGAAGAAGAGAACGAGATGATGATTTATTTATTCTGTGTGGATTCAAAAGATTTATCTTTGAATCATCATAGACTCTACGATACTTTTGCATTCTTTGGTGATTACGTTACTATTCGGATTTTATGCGATCACGATGCTGGATTATTTCTGTGTAATGATGAGTGGCTGGAATGTATGCTTTGTCTACACGTGGTTGATTATGTAAGTTATAAATGATCATGATGCCTTTGTGTTCTTCTTGAAAATAATTGGGTTCTAAGTGATCCTGATACTTTTGAGTTCTTTGTGATCATGATAGTCATTGGATTCAATGCGATCATCCATGTGATCATGGCATCGATTAGATTCAATGCGATCATGATGCTGATTTCTTTCCATGCGATCATGAAGTTATTGGAATCTATGTTCTGTGTAATTATAAGGTTGGTTAAGTTGTAAATGTTCTAAGTGATCATGACACTTTTTAATTTTATGTGCTCATGATACTTTTGGCTTCTTCGTGGTCATGATACTGATTGGATTCTATGAGATCGTGATACTGGACACATGGTAAATTACAATTTTGCTACACTTTTTAATATTTATTGCCGTCCCATGGCCGAGCGGTTAGCGCGCTTGGCTACTGATCTAAGGGACCTGGGTTCGAGCCCCGGGTAAGGCATGGCTGTTTGTGTCGTTTTTCTGCTGAGGGCCTGCCATCTTCACAGACCTTCTACTATGGCATATAAACTGGCATGCTCCTGTCAGACCTCTGTGGCAAGCAGCTGCTTGAGGAGGTATTTATTTATTATTTTTATTTTATAAACATAATTTTCAATAACATATTGATACAAACTGGCGATCGAGAACATTGTTTTTAAATTTTGGCTCCTCTTGATTAAAGGCACTCTCGACATCCCTACTCTTACATCTAGCGACATCCCTACTCTTTCCTCTTCTTGTTTCCTTTTTAAAACTCCTCACCACATAACTTCTTCATAGACTCCAAAATCAAGAGCATCGTAGTACAAAATATTTAACATCAAACTGATCACAGCGTTCGTAACTCTAGTCTGTCTCCGTTGTACCCACTACCAAACTCTCAGAAGATGAAAATATTTCAACACTTCTTGTTTCAAAATTTCATAGTTTAAAGGAATTATCGAAAACAATACCATAACTGTTTTAAAACTATATAGACTTTAAGTTTTGATTATTAAATTTTCGTGTACTAAACTTTGCGATTGCTTCGAATTGGTGTCTAGAGTATAATGATCTTATCAGGGCTCAAATGAGCAGACATAACGGACAATATTTTCTTTATAGAAACACAACAAAAAGGGTCATTTGCATTAACTCTTTAAACGTAACTTTTGTGTTGCAAAAACTAAGCATAACATTAAAGTACTTAATGCATTCCACGTTCTTCAAAGCTATTTAAAATGTAAGCAAAGCCTTCTTAGACTTTCTTACCTAATAACGATGTGAAGAAAATAAAAATTGATTTCAGTAGTGAGGGGGGGGAATCTCTGTTCATATGCCTTTTTAATTCTTCATTAAGTCGTCTTAAATTTTACGAACAGGAGCTTCATTAACCATATTTCGAAAATAAACTGTCGCTTGGGAATTTTGCTTGCATTAACTCACTTAACATTCTGTGTGAAATTGTTCTCGAGAAGTGCAGACTTATTTTCTTGCTTATAAGGCAGCAAGAGCATCATAATGTGTGGAATGCTTTTCTTAGATTAAACGTCGAAAATATAAGAATACTACTAAGAGGAAATCAATAGAATCATAAAATGTATAAGGATCGTTCAAATAAAAAGTGGACAATCCCTATATCTGGGTAATGGATTCGTTTCGGTTGTTTTACCTCTGAGCGGTACATTTTTTTTTTTGCATACAATGGGCTAAATCATTGTCTCGCAAGCTTTTTTACTCTGCGGCACACTGAATCTAATTTTTTTTCCGCGGCACACTGAATCTAATTTTTTTTCCGCGGCACACCCATAAAAGCAAACTCTAGATAATCGTCATTAGATTTGCGCTTTGTTGAAGTCATCAGACTGGTTTTACTTGAAGATTTGCTCTCATTCTTTAATTCATAACTCGGTGTTTGTTTTAAATATTTGTCCATTCTATGGCTTGAAGTAATCAAAAATTAATACCAAAATTTGGAAAAAGCTTGATAAATACTTACAAGATCCCAGTTGATAAAATCTGAAAGATTTTTATTAAAGCACGTCGATAGCATGTCGACATTAAAGCACGTCGATAACACAAGTCAAGTCAAAATGAAATCTTTGGAATATCCAGTGTCAATTCGAAAATCTCTCGCGGCACACAGTTTGCGAGACACTGGGCTAAATGGACAGGTCACAAGGACCCAGAAGGCCGAGAGGAGGTTGGGGGAGGGGACCCACTGGAACAGCTGTTAGGAGAGAGATGGAAGTCTCCCGTCAAGGTCATCCAGTGTGTTCTTTAACGTGCAGAGGGTATGGCTCTCCCGCATACGGGACCACGGCTTAACGTCCCATCCAACAGACTGACGGCTGCTTTTCCAAACCAATCGGTGTCCCCTACTGACCGTGGGCAGGACGGGAAGTTTTACGGAGATAAATCTCAACTCTAACCCAGCTGGGACTCGAACCGGAGAACTACAGATTACGGGCCTGGCGCGCTACCGACTGAGACCCCGCCCCCTGGGTAATGGAGTGAGTGATCTTTGTGACCTTCCAGATTGAAACGGGTATACACAGAAGGAACTCATCAACACCAGAATCAGTGGCAAGTATCGGGTTGAACGTGATAGATGTTACATCGATTCCAGATAAACGCCGCATGGAAGCCTCCAAAGTTGAACAAAGTGAGGTATGCTGACGTTTCAATTTGACTATCAGAGTCAGCTGTTGAATTTCTGAACCGTGATGACACCTGCAATGGTATTGTGAAACTATGGGGATTTGAAGGCAGGCAATAAAGTTGGAGCGTCCAGGACTTTTGAGTAAAACTACAGCTTTGTTGTCTGCTGTTGTTTGTTCTCAACTGTCTATTGGATCCCGCGTTCCCAAAATATCCCTGAGCTGTTGAGGTCTTTGTGATTTACCATTTAGCCTAGTGTCTGCAAAAAGAGTTCATCTCTGAGGGAAAACAACTTTACCCACATATCAGATTATGATATCTTTGATTTTAAATATAGGAAAACTGTCAAATGAAATACAATTTCTAAAACTGTGCTCCATACGAAGATATGAAATATATTTATAATTAATTATAAAAATTCCATTTTGTATTTTTTTTCTACTTTTCGTTTTATTATTATTAATTTTTGTGTGAAGATTTGCGTGTGAAAAACATTAGTTTGCAACCAAATGATAATAATATCGGGTTCAAATCATCGATAAATTAATAAAATTAACTTCGGATTCGATAGGTTAAGTTATGGTATTTTAAATCATTAAACTATGTTTCTAGAAAAATGATAAAGTGTTTCAAGGTTACGCACTTAATAATGATTGATTAGAACATTATCCAATGTTACATCAATAGGTCGATAGATTCAGAGGTAAATTCTTAAATAAACGTTTTATGAAAAAAATGCGACTGATTAAAAATTGAAGATGTCAATCAAATTTATATAAACATAGATTTTTCAACGAATTTAAAGAATGATGAAAGTCGTAACAATTCAACTACAACTTAACTAGCTATTGAAAGAAAATATCAACGTTTATTCCACTGAAATAATTGTTATGTGAACTACTAAAAAATATGCTACTGCAATTTAATAAAATTTAATATTTTTGTTTCCGTTTTAACATGCTCGGATTAACTTTTCAAATCAATTATTTTAATTGACATCGCTATTGTTAGATATTCCAGCTTCTCTAACTCGAAATACCGAATAAAGCCCGGATCTAAAAAAAAAGCAAAAGCTAGGGGGAAGCTAGGGGGAAACCCCCCTCCCAGATCTGAGGGTTTCACGAGCCTTTTTCCCTCAGAGAACGCTAGTAACTGGAATGGAGGTCAAAAATATATGAAAGAATATTTATTAAACGCATTTAGCTATAATTTTTAAAGACCAGTAAAATGGAAAAAACATTTTATACTGGAGAGCTCGTTAATCATTTGTCCATCCACTTTTTAATTTTTTTCAGCTCGATCCAGTCAGAAGAAAATGAAGAGCGCGGAGTCTTACGCCCGTTATAGATCCCGGATGACTGGGACTACTGGGGAGGGGGAGGGGGGGTGGCTCAGGCGGTAGCGCGCCAGGCTCGTAATCTGCAGTTCCCAGGTTCGAGTCCCAGCTGGGTCAGCGTTGAGATTTATCTCCGCAAAATTCCCTGCCCACGGTCAGTAGGGGACACTGATGGGCTTGGAAAGGCCGCCATCCGACTGATGGGATGTTAAGCCGTGACCCCGTGTGTGGGAGAGTCATACCCTGTGCACGTTAAAGAACACGCTGGATGGCCTTGACGGGAGGCTACCATCTGTCTCTCAACAGCTGTTCTAGTGGGTCCCCTCACCCAACCATATCTGAGCCTTCAGAGTCCATGTGACCTGACCATTTAGCCCATGGTGTGCAAAAAAGTGACGCTCAGAGGTAAAACAACCCAACCCAACCCTGAGTCGTATTCCTTTTTTTTGTCTTCTCTTTGGGAAAGAAAACGGAAATCGCGTGAATAAGTTATCGCAAGAGAAAAAGAAAGGCAAATTTTTCTGTTCTTCACCGACAGAGAACTCCACGGAATCACTGAGAAAAGGGACAGCATGCGAATAACTGGAGACCCATTCTATTCGCGTTCAAAGTGCGCTTCGCCGTGAATAATTGATGACTGAATGCCTTGTATAACTTCTTCAGTTTCAGTTCCGCCAAAAGTCAGAGCTTCTTCTCATAAATCACATTCTCTATTTTAACTCGTTGCTTCTTTTTTTCATCTCTTAGAGAACCGGAAGTGACGTGGGAAACATAAGATAGATATTTCGAGCCAATGAAGACTGAAGCATAGATTCGACTTCGGTAAGTTCAGTTCTAAAATTGTTTTTCCTTTATCTTGTTTTATCCTTTGTAGCTGTCGTGAACAAATCTGTCTTTGTATTAATTAGTTAATTTCAAGGTAGAGCTGTTTTCTGTTTTTGACTTGTGTTTTTTAAGTGTTGGTGTTTATTTCAAGGGTAAAATATTATTTTGATACTCTAATGATTAATATGATAGTACTACATTGGATTAGGTTGTTTTACTCTGAGCGGCACTTTTTTTGCACACCACGGACTAAATGGCCAGGTCACAACGACCCCAAAGGCTCAGAAAAGGTTGGGGGAGGGGACCCACTGGAAAAGCTGTTGGGAGACAGATGGTAGCCTCCCGTCAAGGCCATCCAGCGTGTTCTTTAACGTGCAGAGGGTATGGCTCTCCCGCACACGGAGCTACGGCTTAACGTCCCATCCGACGGACGGCGGCCTTTTCAAGCCCATCGGTGTCCCCTACTGACCGTGGGCAAGGCGGGGAAATTTTGCGGAGATAAATCTCAACGCTGACCCATCTGGGACTCGAACCTGGGAACTACAGATTACGAGCCTGGCGAGCTACCGACTGAGCCACCCCCGCCCCTGTGATAGTACTACAAATTCATAGAACACAATGATCTTTTATACGCATGATTGCAGTTTAATAATAATAATTATCTTCAGTTACAATTTCCCATGAAACGCTTATTTTAAAAGTTATATGGGCGGGGGTGACTCAGTCGGTAGCCCACCAGCTCGTAATCTGTAGTTCCCAGTTTCGAGTCCTAGATGTGTCAGCGTTGAGATTTATCTCCTCAGAATTCCCCGCCTGCCCACGGTCAGTAGGGGACACCGATGGGCTTGAAGAGGCTGCCGTCCGTCGGATGGGACGTAAGCCGTGGCTCCTTGTGCGGGAGAGCCATACCCTGTTCATGTTAAAGAACACGCTGGATGGTCTTGACGGGAGGCTACCATCTGCCTCCCAACAGCTATTCCAGTGAGTTCCCTCCTCCAACCATCTCTGAGACTTCGGGGTCCTTGTGACCTGGCCGTGGTGTGCAAAAAAGTGCCGCTCAGAGGTACAACAACCCAACCCAACTTAAAAGTTATACAAATTTGAAGTTATTGTTCCGCTGATATAACACGGAGTGAGGTGGTCATAATTCAATAATCACTCGGTGAATATAAAAATTTTACAAATCTTAAAACTCTTTTTCAAAAATGTTTCCTTCTCAGCTCAATTTTCAGTTAAATTCAACGTCTTATTTCGGTCTGCTATCAATATAATATATTTTAACAAGTAGCCCTTCATGTGGTCGTGGTAGCTCAGTTGATAGCGCGCCAAGCTCATAATCTGCAGCTCCCAAGTTCGTGTCCCAGTTGGGCCAGCGTTGAGATTTATCTCCTCTAAATTCCCACCCTGCACTCGGTCAGTAGGGAACACCAATGGGTTTGGAAAGGCCGCCGTCCGTTGGATGGGACGTAAAGCCTTGGCCCCGTGTGCGGGAGAGTCATATCCCGTGCATGTTAAAGAACACGCTGGATGGCCTCGATGGGAGGCTACCATCTGTCTCCCAACAGCTGTCCAGAGAGTCCTCTTCTTTCAATCTTCTCTGAGCCTTCGGAATCTTTGTGACCTGGCCATTTCGCCCATTGTGCTAAAAAAAAGGTTCGCTCAGATGTAAAATAACCCAACCCAAGTGCGTCCTTCATGTACATGACTGTAAATATGTACTCCCTTATTTAGGGGAGAAAGAGATCCTCCCTCCTAAAAGCACATCATTAACACGATTTACTTATTCAACAAGATGGCCGGCGCCTTATCTTCCCTCGAAGAGAATATGAATTCAGTGACTGATTGCACTATCGATATGTTTAATGCTTTCTACTTTACAGGGCGAGTGGTTAGCACACTTGGCTACTGATCTAAGGGACCTGGGTTCAAGCCCCGGATTAGGCATGGATGTGTGTGTCGTTTTTCTGCTGAGGTCCTGCCATCCTCTCAGATCTCCTACTGTGGCATATAAACTGACAGGCTCCTGTCAGACCTCTGTGGCAAGCAGCTGCTTGAGGGGGTATTTATTTTTTGGCCGTCCCGTGGCCGAGTGGTTAGCACACTTGGCTACTGATCTAAGGGACCTGGGTTCAAGCTCCGGATTAGGCATGGATGTGTGTGTTGTTTTTCTGCTGAGGTCCTGCCATCCTCTCAGATCTCCTACTGTGGCATATAAACTGACAGGCTCCTGTCAGACCTCTGTGGCAAGCAGCTGCTTGAGGAGGTATTTATTTTTTGGCCGTCCCGTGGCCGAGTGGTTAGCACACTTGGCTACTGATCTAAGGGACCTGGGTTCAAGCCCCGGATTAGGCATGGATGTGTGTGTTGTTTTTCTGCTGAGGTCCTGCCATCCTCTCAGATCTCCTACTGTGGCATATAAACTGACAGGCTCCTGTCAGACCTCTGTGGCAAGCAGCTGCTTGAGGAGGTATTTATTTTTTGGCCGTCCCGTGGCCGAGTGGTTAGCACGCTTGGCTACTGATCTAAGGGACCTGGGTTCAAGCCCCGGATTAGGCATGGATGTGTGTGTTGTTTTTCTGCTGAGGTCCTGCCATCCTCTCAGATCTCCTACTGTGGCATATAAACTGACAGGCTCCTGTCAGACCTCTGTGGCAAGCAGCTGCTTGAGGAGGTATTTATTTTTTGGCCGTCCCGTGGCCGAGTGGTTAGCACACTTGGCTACTGATCTAAGGGACCTGGGTTCAAGCTCCGGATTAGGCATGGATGTGTGTGTTGTTTTTCTGCTGAGGTCCTGCCATCCTCTCAGATCTCCTACTGTGGCATATAAACTGACAGGCTCCTGTCAGACCTCTGTGGCAAGCAGCTGCTTGAGGGGGTATTTATTTATTTTATTTATTTATTATATGTAGAAAGATGGATATTTTTTAATTTTTAATTTATTTTTTTCTTCTCCTCACCTGGAGTATGAAGAAATTTCCGTTATTCGTGTTATCGGGTGATAGTGGGATCATATCCTACTTCTGTCAAAACTCAATTTTTCTAGTAGCATTTGTGTACAGTCGCTCAAAAAAATATCCGAACAACATGGTTGATTACAGAATTCGGAAAAAAATAATATGGCAACGATTTTTTTTAGAAATTAGTGATCTGGCAACCTTCGTGTCACGAAGGTTGTCGACGACCTTCATGTCACGTGACACGAAGGTTGCCAAATCACTAATTTCTAAAAAAATCGTGGCCAGATATTTTTTCTGAATTCTGTAACCAACCGTAGTGTTCGGATACTTTTTTAATATATATAATGCGTATGAATATATAATGCAATGAATATGGAGCGTGTGCAGATACCGTTCACAGCAAACTGGAGCGGTTGCGGTTAATGTTCACAACACATTGGATCGTGTGAGCTCACTCACGGAAATATTGAGCGTGTGCAGTTACCGTTCACAGCAAACTGGAGCGTGTGCAATTACTGCACACGCTCCAGTTTGCTCTGAACGGTAACTGGAGCGTGTACAGTTGCTGTACACGCTCCAGATAATTTTCCTGAATTCTGTAATCACGTGACACGTAGGTTGCCAGATCACTAATTTCTAAAAAAAATCGTTGCCAGATATTTTTTCTGAATTCTGTAATCAGCCATAGGGTTCGGATATTTTTTGAGCGATTGTACACAATTGGGATAATGATCATTTACCACATTCAGCTATACATCCTGAAAATTCCTGAAATTTCCCGCATTCAGCTACTACATTCTGAGACCTGAGGTTCACATCAAATTAGAGACGCCAGTCGAGGGCCTTTACTATAGATCCTCATCTTATACAAGCAACTGATGTCCCCTTCTCCAAGGAACGAGGTGGCTCAGTCGGTAGCGCGTCAGACTTGTAACTCACAATCTGCAGTTCTAAAGTTCGAGTCCCAACTATGCCAGCGTTGGGATTTTTATCCGCTAACCCCTATCCTGTCCTCGTTCAGAAAGGTAACACCGATGGACTTGGAAAGATCGCCATCCGTTGGATGGTGTGTTAAGTCGTGTCCTTGTGTGCATGTTGGTTGGGTTGGGTTGTTTTACCTCTGAGCGGCACTTTTTTGCACACCATGGGCTAAATGGCCAGGTCACATGGACCCCGAAGGCTCAGAGAAGGTTGGGGGTGGGGACCCACTGGAACAGCTGTTGGGAGACAGATGGTAGCCTCCCGTCAAGGCCATCCAGTGTGTTCTTTAACGTGCACAGGGTATGGCTCTCCCGCACACGGGGCCACGGCTTAACGTCCCATCCGACGGACGGCGGCCTTTCCAAACCCATCGGTGTCCCCTACTGACCGTGGGCAGGGCGGGGAATTTTGCGGAGATAAATCTCATCTCAACGCTGACCCAGCTGGGACTCGAACCTGGGAACTACAGATTACGAGCCTGGCGCGCTACCGACTGAGCCACCCCCGCCCCATGCATGTTGGTTGTTTTACCTCTGAGCGGCACTTTTTTTTTTTTTTTTTTTTTTTTTTTTTTTTTTTTTTTTTTTGCACACCATGGGCTAAATGGCCAGGTCACAAGGACCCCGAAGGCTCAGAGAAGGTTGGGGGAGGGAACCCACTGGAACGGCTGTTGGGAGACAGATGGTAGCCTCCCGTCAAGCCCAACCAGCGTGTTCTTTAACGTGCACAGGGTATGGCTCTCCCGCACACGGGACCACGGCTTAACGTACCATCCGACGGAGACGGCCTTTCCAAGCCCATCGGTGTCCCCTACTGACCGTGGGCAGGGCGGGGAGTTCCTTGTGTGCAGGAGAGCCATAAGCTGTGAGCGTTAAAAACACATTGGATGACCTTGACGAGAGGTTATCATTTGTCTACTATCCAGTGGATCACCTTCTCTGAGACAATAAGGGTCCTATGACTTGGTTATTTAGCCCATTTTGGACAAAAAAGTGTCACTCAGAGGTAAAACAACCCCATCTTCAATGCTGCCTTTTGAATTTAAATTCGTTGGATGGGCATTTATCCAAATCGGGAAAAAATAAAACATCACCTAGTATAGTAAAATATATATCCTAAAATCACTAATACAACATAAACTAGATCTCATTAATTTTATTCAATGACCTTGATTTTCGCTAAAAAAAAAATGCCTCTAATAGATACAGTTCAAGAAATACAGTCTTCCAAGAATTTTGTTGCTGTGTTCATTACGGCTATCTTAGACGAACAATACTTCCCCAAAGTCTTCTTCACTCCTAACTCCTTTTTCACTCGAGTTTTTATCTCACGTTGGCATTCCTGGTTAATGAGGATGATTCCCTTTTATGTTGGTCGTCAACGGGGAAGCGAAGTCATCACTGCATGAACCAAGAAGGCCGTTGACACCACCTCTTCTCATTGTTTGCTTCACTACGCCGGAAGCTTCCAGTATTACAAAGCTAAGTTATCGGTGCTGTAATCAGGACCCCTTACTGGGGCAAGCAGCTAGTCAATGAAGGGCTTCGCAGTGTAAATTCTGTTCGATAATCGAGGACTTGACAGGTGGTCGTCGTATCGCTGAAGTAAAAGTCTGATGACTTCAGAACCGGTGGTTCGAACTAGGCTTGCTAATAATACATTAAGCCGGAGTTTTACTTTGTCTTTTTTTTTAGATGTTGCCCTGAGAGATAAAACTCTTTTCTTTCTATCTGGAATGTTAGTTTATCATTTCTTTCATAACTTTGCAAAGGAGGATGGATAAGATCAAGGTCATTCACCACAGAGTAGTTGTTTTAGTTACGTTTTAATGACTTCTGCATTTCTAGATCGTCTAGTCAACATCCTAATTAAGTAAACTCGAAAAAAGCACAGAAAACCTGAGCCTAAGAACAAGAAACCATATAATCAGTGCCGTTGTATAAAGTTGGATTTCTTTTGGATGTGAGGTTTATTCATTTGCAAGAAAGACTTATAGTGATTTCTTTAAAAATCATGTTAAGCAGCCTCGAATAGAATTTCGTAGACGCCCCTTATTAGTAATCCTACCTATTTCCTAAATCTATGTCGTAGGGTCTATTTCCTTAATTCTACTTTAGAGGTGGCTGAGAAACTTATTGGATAGGTATTAAAATATATATCTTGCTATGAATATTAATATGGTGTTTTGCAAACATAAAATTCATATTTATGTATTGGGGGGGGGGCTCTTCGGTAGTGCTCCAGGCTCGTAATCTGCAGTTCCCAAGTTCGAGTTCCAGCTGGGTCAGCGTTGAGATTTATCTTCTCCAAGTTCCGTCCTGCCCACGGTCAGTAGGGGACACCGATGGGCTTGGAAAGGCCGCCGTTTGTCGGATGGGACGCTAAGCCGTGGCCCCGTGTGCGGAAGAGCCATACCCAGTGCACGTTAAAGAACACGCTGGATGGCCTTGACGGGAGGTACCGTCTGTCTCCCAACAGCTGTTCCAGTAGGTCCCCTTCCCCAACCATCTCTGAGCCTTCGGGGTCCATGTGACGTGGCCATTTAGCCCAGGGTATGCAAAAAAAGTGCCGCTCAGAGGTAAAACAACCCAACCCACTCATATATATATATATCTTAAAATAACAGAAAAGTTAAAATTATACCGCTTTCAACTCTTTCCACCGTTAGAGGGCACAATTATAGCTTTTGGGAAATTCGGAAAGTTTAAATCGTAATGTTTCACCGAGACCTATCCAACCGAAAGAGAAGTATTAACTTATCTCTAAAAAAACGTAAGTTGAATGTCACAGACGACAAAGCGAAAATATTAGCTCATTTTTTCTGAAAACGAGCTAAAAGTAAGTGCTTATTAAATCAGAAAAAAGGAAACGATAAAGTGCCGGTCATTTCAGACGAAAGGTAAGATCCATATTCTACATTGTATGTGCTATGTTTGATTTTTCTGTAGTGAAATATTTCTTACCTTTTGATAAACGGGAAGGGGGTGGCTCAGTCCTAACAGCTGGCCAGTAGATCTCCTTCCCCCCAACCCTCTCTGAGCTCTCGGGTTCCTTGTGACCTGTTCGTTTAGTCCATTTGCCAGTGGATCTCCTTCCCCCCAACCCTCTCTGAGCTCTCGGGTTCCTTGTGACCTGTTCGTTTAGTCCATTTTGTGTATCCAACTCCACAAAAAAAGGACTGCTCAGAGGTGAAACAACCCAACCTGTTTTAAGTATTTTTATAGTACGCAAAAGCCTTCTAATGAAAGCCGAGGATTGGATCAGTCGGTAACGCTCCAGGAACGTAATCTTGTGTTCCTATGCTCGAGTACCAAATGTGTTTGTTTTGAAATTTTATCCGGTAACTTCTCTCTCCACATATACAGACACAAACTACTCTCAGTGAAAATGGGAAAAACTAGAGGCTTGATAAAAGCTGCTGTCTATCGGATGTAATTTTAAGCTGTGCTTCGTGTATAGGAAAGCCAAAAACTATACGTTAAAGAACACGCCTTGATGGGTACTTTCAATCAATCATTTAATAACTGTCCAAGATTCTCTACATCAATGCTTTTGGAGTTCTTCAGACCTGGCCATTTTAGTCCATTAGGTGTAAAAAAATGTCTTTCAGAGGCAAAAAGAAACGAGAACTTCTTGATGAACAAAATGTTTTGTGACCGAATACAAGAAAACGTATTTGAAAATAAAACTGACAAACCGCTGGTAAACTTCGCACGATAACAAAAACTTTTGGCAGCTGTTGTGAGAAATGTTATGTGAAAATAAAAAAGTTTTTTTCACATGCAACTTTATCTTTCTTAAAGAAGAAACACCCCCATTAAACTAACGTTTCTGAAACACTTTTCGCTTTCAGAATCTCGTCTCGCATTCTGCAGTGTTGGCTGTAGCCCAAAGCACGGTTTTCAACTTCCGTGATGCGTCTAACCCATCCTTTCCCAAAGTGCTGCCCTTTGCCCGATACTGGTCTTTAGAAAATCCTATAGATAATCGCATGATCCTATTATTATTGCTCAACATTCATGAACGTAGCAAGATGCGACTGGTTCCCACCATATTTTGTATTTCCTAAGTATTTTTCTCCTAATTATTTAGAAGCCATAGAGTGCACACAAAATAAAAGACTTATTGTTATAAGATTAATTAAAGAGTGAAAAAGGTACCGGAAAAAAAAATAGGCCCAGGTCTAACCCTTTTCCAATTTGTTATAATAATAATAATAATAGCTTATTTCAACAATATAAGGGTGGGGGTGGCTCAGTCGGTAGCGCGCCAGGCTCGTAATCTGTAGTTCCCAGGTTCGAGTCCCAGCTGGGTCAGCGTTGAGATTTATCTCCGCAAAATTTCCCCGCCCTGCCCACGGTCAGTAGGGGACACCGATGGGCTTGGAAAGGCCGCCATCCGACTGATGGGATGTTAAGCCGTGACCCCGTGTGTGGGAGAGTCATACCCTGTGCACGTTAAAGAACACGCTGGATGGCCTTGACGGGAGGCTACCATCTGTCTCCCAACAGCTGTTCCAGTGGGTCCCCTCCCCCCACCTTCTCTGAGCCTTCGGGGTCCATGTGACCTGGCCATTTAGCCCATGGTGTGCAAAAAAGTGCCGCTCAGAGGTAAAACAACCCAACAACAACAACCCAACAACAACAACCCAACAACAACAACCCAACAATATAATTCCTAAATAATTTTTCTACCGAAAGTATGTAAATTGTGTAAATTTGTTATCGCACTCTTAAAAATAAATCAAACGTCTGAACTCAAGATCAAGCATTCATAAATGATCAGATTCAATTTTTGTTAACAACTAGTAAAAATAATCTTAAGCTGTAAAGTAAATTATCATTACCGTATTCGCGGATATTTATTTTTAAAGAAATATTAATTTTAGTATTTAATTTTCTGAATTTCTCTGGTCGTCTCTATTGAGAAATACTGCATTAAACGATGTGGAAACATGTTTCGTTCCAAAACAATTCTAGTCTACCATTATAGCTTTGTGTTTAAAGAAATATTTGTTACATATTAATAGAATTGTTAACACATGAAACAGAAATCGGAAACACACTAAGCAGAAGTCGTTTATATCTCATAAAGAAGTAGGTAGGGGCGGGGGTGGCTCAGTCGGTAGTGCGCCATGCTCGTAATCTGTAGTTCCCAGGTTCGAGTCCCAGCTGGGTCAGCGTTGAGATTTATCTCCGCAAAATTCCCCACCCTGCCCACGGTCAGTAGGGGACACCGATGGGCTTGGAAAGGCCGCCGTCCGTCGGATGGGACGTTAAGCCGTGGCCCCGTGTGCGGGAGAGCCATACCCTGTGCACGTTAAAGAACACGCTGGATGGCCTTGACGGGAGGCTACCATCTGTCTCCCAACAGCTGTTCCAGTGGGTCCCCTCCCCCAACCTTCTCTGAGCCTTCGGGGTCCATGTGACCTGGCCATTTATCCCATGGTGTGCAAAAAAGTGCCGCTCAGAGGTAAAACAACCCAACCCTAAAGAAGTAGGTAAAAAAGTAGAGTTTTTTTTAACACATTAGAACAACAATGTCGAAATTATTAGCACACAAAATGGTAGCTAAACGATAATTATCAACACATTAAATAACGTTTGCTCACACAAAAAATAAAAGTTTTTAACTAAGTATCATTTGTTAACAGATAAAAACTATATTACAAAGAAGACGTTAACAACACAAAGTGTCTGTTAGTGCGTTAAATAGTACTTGTTAATGTACTAAGTTAGCATTTGTTGCTAAATCGATAAATTGAAGTCAATATTAAATACTATTTGTTAATATATATATAATAGTTTGATGCAATAGATAGCATTTGACACATTAGAATAACATTAAATCGAAGTTAATATGCAAATATTTATTAACAGATTAAATAGTAATTTTTAACACACTAAATAAAAGTTTTTAGCGCAATATATAGTTATTGTTAACACACTAAATAATATTTATCAATACTTTTATATAGTTATTGTTAAAACACTAAGTAAAAGCTATTAATGCATTAAATAGTAATTATTAGCACACTGAAAAAAAAAAGTTTTTCATGCAATAAATAGTTATTATTAATATTAAATAGTATTTGTTAACGCGTTAAATAGTAATTTAGTAATTGTTAACACATTAAATTGTAATTTAACAATTGTTAACCGTTAAATAGTAATCTAGTAATTGTTAACGCAATAAATAGCTGGAGTTAACATACTAAGTAGCATTTGTTAAATCAGTAAAATGAAGTTACGCTAAATACTATCTGTTAACACATTAAATAATAATTTTAATGCAATAGATAGTATTTGTTGACATTAGAATAAAATAATCGAAGATTGTGATATTTGCCAACACATTAAACAATAATTGTTATCATACTAAAAAACGTTGTTAACGCATTAGATGGTTGTTACTATATCGAATGGTAATTCTTAAAATATTAAACATTGCTATTTAGCAATGTTTAATATTTTAAGCAATGTTTTGTTAATTTAGCAATGTTTAATATTTAATTTTATTTTAATATTTTAATTAGTTAAAAATTGCTATTTAGTATGTTAACAAGTAATTGTTAACATACTAAATAGCAATTTTTAACACTAAATAGAATGTTTAGTGTCTTAGTAAACACTAAATAGAATGTTAAGTGTCTTAGTAAACACTAAGATGAATTAGGTTAAACATAATTAAATTTACTTAACTTCAACTGACAGAATTTTTTACAATTTAAATAGAAAACAGGAACTCTTGAGTCTAATTTCCATAAATAAATTAAAGTCTAAAAAACTGTAATAAAATAGCATCTTTTTTGGGTATAAAAGGAAACGAAAACTTCCTGGACACTGTACCAGTGATTTGAAAAACTTTCACGTTGACATCTTTTCTTTTTCCCTTATCAACTCCTTTTAAAAGTGCCATCTCTTCAGAAACAAAATACCCCAGAAGAAATTGTTTTCTCAGCGACAATGGGCACTTTTATGCGAAAAGTTTTCTTAAGAAAAACTGATTTTTGCATCACAAAAATGCGTGACATCTGCAAGTATGCATTCCGTTGCGTGTGACCGAAACAGATATTACTGCGCAACTGCCTGGAATCCTACGTCATCAAGCGCGAGGCATGCATGTCTTTCTTCCCCTAGAATCAAATTTCAGTCATCATAAAACATTTCTAAGTATGTGGCTGGCGAAGAATTGTATTCTATCGTCAAAAGCTGATTCCGCATACAAGACCCACCATGCTTTGCAAGGGAGTTCTGATATTTCGACACCAAACCTCTGCTTGGAAGGAAAATACGCTCTTTTATGATGCATGTACAAGAATGTTTTTTTTTCTCCTTTAATCCTTGCTATTTTTTTATCTCTTCTACCTTCTCTCTTTTTACGTTGATGGCACTCTTTTCTTACAGTGATATTTTTATCTCTTTCTCTCTGTTCTGTTTTTCGTTCTACCTATCGTTTATTTCTTCAAGAATTTTAACCCCGGAGTTCTTAAATTTTTCAGAATGGGGAGGGCGGAATTTTAAGGATACGAAAAGCAAGAATCCTTACGTCGACGAAATCCTATTTCGTTTGCTGTTTCAACTTCTTTTTTTTTGGGGCCATTACTGTCCAATGCCTGGAGATTGCCGCTTAGATGCAAACGTGCTATGGTAATAGGTATAGAGAATCGGTTTTTGATAAAGGAGAAATCCTTTTCGCAACTCTCCATTTTATTCTTCTCTTTCGTGTATCGTTTTTGTTTATCCAACTCTTCTTCGTTTCCATCTTTCGATCCTCGCCAAGAGTCTATCTTTCTCTCTCTGGAATGCGTTCAAGGTGTAAGCTCGTTAGCAGTTGATACAAGCGAAAAAAGGGATATATGTATACGGAACTTTCAGTTTCAGAAGAATACGGTTTGCAACTTGATCTCGCCGTTGAGAGAGAAGATGCCTTATGCATTAGCAACCGTTCTTTCTTTTTAGGATTTTCCTCGACTTAACTTGTCTTGAAAGCAAGAATATTAATCGGAATAATCAATAAAGATTAAAGAGTAAAAGAAAGGACGTAATGGAAGGCTAGTACTTTTTTTGTATTCCATTCCACTTCTTACGTTAGTTGCAGATTCTTGTTATTGATTATAAAACACGTAAACAAGGATCTAGAATCTATTTTAGCTACAGATGCAGCATTTGTGGTTGAAACTCAACTTAAATAAGAAAAGGAGACTAGGGATTTAAGAGGTTGTCAGGCATGAATGGTTTGAAAATGGAAACAGCGTTTCTCTATTCATTGGGAAACAGTTCTCAAAAACTCTTAAGTAATGTAATGTTAAAATTAAACCCAAATTAATATTTAAATAAGTCCGAAAAAATGTTTATTTGAGTCAAATTAACTGTATTTTAATCTTAATTAAAGTTTATTCAACGCGATTAAGCTTTAACTCAATCCGAATATGCTTTAACTTTATGAACAAATTGAATTAATAAACATAACTTACTTGGATGAACTATAACTTAATAGACATGAAAATTGAGTCAGGATATTGAATCAATATAAAGGAATTTTTAATGAATCTAAAAGCAATTCAAAACTGAATCCGATTGAAATTTAACTGAACGCAAATAAATATGAGCTTCACTGCAAAAACTTAAGATGAATATTTAACAAACTTCAATTCGAGTGAACCTTAGCCGAATTAGAACGAACTTTAATTGAGTCTGAGTGAACTTTAGCCGAATTAGAATAAACTTTAATTCAGTTTGGATGAACTTTAACTGAATTAGAACAAACTTTATTCAAGCTAAGGAAACCTGAATTCAATTTAAATCAAATTTAAGTGAATTGGAATAAACTTTAGCTCAATCTAAATAAACTTTAATCCTAACTGATTTTATTTCTATCCGAATGGTAACTAAGGTGAATTCGAATCATATTTAAATCAATCTAAATAGGTTTTAATATCCCAATAAATTTTAATTTAATCTGAATGAAATTTAAATGAATTTGACTAAAACTTTACCTCAACCTAAGTAAACTTTATTTAAAGCCAAACTAATTTTAATTCAATGTGAATGAAATAAGTGAATTGGAATCATCTTTAGCTCAATTTAAGTAAACTTTAATTAAATACGAAATAATTTTAATTCTAAAATGAATGAAATTTAAGTGAATCTGATCAAACTCAACCTCAATCAAAGTAAGCTTTAACTAAATCCGAACTAATATTAATTCCAACTGAATCAAATTTAAGTGAAGTGGAATAAACTTTAACTTAATCAAAGTTAACTTTAACTAAATCTAAAATAATTCTAAATTCAGTTTGTATGAGACTTAACTGTGACCAAATAAATTTTAATTCAAAAAACTTAAAGTAAATCCAAAGGAATTCAATCTGAACAAAATTGAGCTGAATCCGCATGAAATTTCCCTGAAACTGAAAGAGCTCTATCTGGATCCATTTAAAATTGTATTCAACTTGAATAAACTTCAAATGAATCCGAACATACCCTGGCTGATATTTAATTGAATAAAAGTGTTGTTGTGTTTTTATTTTTCAATCACATATCTTCCATTTAAAGCACCTTTCCCTCCCAGAAAATCAACAATTTCATCAAGTTGTTGTCAAATAACTCAAAACATCGTTAACTTCATGCTTTCAAACGCACTTCCACTGAAGGCATCAAAAGCATTTTTTTTCTATTTCCCTTCAATTTTTTTCAACGCGACGAAGTTTGACAAAATACACAAACAAGTATCGAGTCCCGTTCGATAAAAATGCAATTACGCCAGTTTCGAATTGCATTTGCAGCACAACCAACAGCAACAACGGAGATACTACGACAACATCCACTACAGCGAAAAATGAAAGAATTCATAAAACCACAACATGACAGGAAGTTGCTGTTTTTTTTTCTGCTCGTCGTGCCGTCCAAACAAGCAGTAATTATTGACAATGCTAGTCGAATTCATTAGCTGAACTTGATTCGGAAGAAAAATGGCAGGATATAAAATTCCTGATTACTGTTGTCTCTGTAGGCAGTTTTCTTAAGGCGAAATTTACCAAAAGCTCCCGATCAATACTACATTAACACTCTCGACTCTCATGGTCAATACCCTAATGGCGGTTTAATATCTGCAACGACCTTTCTGTTCCCGTAGAAATATTGTATCGAGGAAGCGGAGAGAAAGAGCAGAGATAGAAACTGAAAAAACACGACAAGCAGGGGAAAAGAACATGATCTCATGTTTATTGAAAATTTGTTTAACGACAAAAGGTAGCTAATGCGTTTCTGCTGATTTTCCTGTTCTTTTTCCTTTCTTTCTTCCAATCTGCTTTGTTTGTTCCATCAGCTAATTTCGTAGATAAGCAAGGAACTAATTAAGCTTCGCAAAGTTGACTATCAATGGTCTCACGCTCACGATCTTTGAGAAGCTGAAAAAGAATTGCTAAGTTGTTTCCTTTGTAATTATTGCCTCAAAACACAAAACTCATTCAGAACCATCTCGCTGCATCCCATGCATCCAACTGCCGTTTGTCCCCAACTCTGTAGTAAGTGACTAAGTTTCGCCACGAAACGGAAGATAGGGGGTGATGGAAACTAGGGGGAAGAGAAATAAACAAATCCGTTCCGTGCTTATCAAAATGTAATTTAAAGGAAAAGTCGGTGGTTCAGATTCTCGCGTGTGTGAGAGTTTCGATTCGTGGAAAAAGTAATTAAAGCATATTATCGATTCTTAGTTGTTATTTGTTTCTCTGGAGCGATCAAGAGAATTATGAAAGTAAAATGACAGGGTTATTATCATTCAGAAGCATAAACTAACCTTTGCTTTGTAATGTTAGGCGTTAGAATTAACGAAAGTAAATCATGAACTCTGCAGAAATGCACTTTTCGTTATGCAGAAAGATACTCCGAATGATGTTCAGCAGAGGTAAAATTCTCAGGTAAAGCCTTAATGTTATACAGCCGGTACAATTTTATGTTGTAAATTGTTGAAGTAATTCGAATTTACGCTAATTTAAAACGTAACCTACAAGAATAATTCGGACATCCCCATTGGTATTTGTCGATTGCATTGTCATCACATCATCTTACAAAGAAAATCAAACGTTACTGTCATTAATAATCTTCATCTGATTCATGTAGTTCTCGTTTAATCAATTCCCATCTTTTATTCGTGTAGTCCTTTAAGCTATCTCTTCATTTTACTCACTATCCTATTCTTCACTTGAGCCTTCTTTAAACAATTCCTTTTAATCATTCTTTTCTTAATTTGGTTCTTCTTTAAACATTCTTTTAATTTATTCTCCTCTTCTTCATTTGGGACTTCTTTAAATCGTTCCTTTTACTAATTCCTCTCTTCATTCGGGTCTTCTTTAAAATACTTCTTTTACTCTTCTCATCTCCTTCATTTGGACATTCTTTAAACCATTCCTTTTACTCATTTTGCTCTTCATTTGGGTCTTTTTAAACACTTCTTTTAATTTCCCTCTTCTCTTCTTCATTTTAACCTTTCTTAAAACGTTCTTTTTTTTTACTCATTCCATTCTTCATTTAGTCTTTTAAAACGTTCCTTTTTCCCAAATTCCCCTTCTCCTTTTGAGACTTCCTAAATTATTTCATTTTACTATAAAAAAAACTATTTTTTTTAAAAAAGACCCAAATGAGAACATCCCTCTTTTTCCTTTGGGTCTTATTTAAGCTGTTTCTTTTATCCATTCTCTTGTTCTTCATTTGTGTTTTTTTTTAAACTGCTTCTTTTTTCAATTGCTTCTTTTTAATCTAGACTTACTTTAATTCCTTCTATTTTTTAACTCACCAATTTGGCATCTATTGGATCAATTCCCATCTTCTTCATTTGGGCCTTTTTCGTAACTCACCTTTTCTCACTTCTTTCTCTTCTTCGTCTGGCCTTATATAAACTGTTACTTTACTCATTCTCCCTTTTTTCATCTGCACCATTTTTAAATTGTAAATTGTTTCTTTACTCATTCTCCTCTTTTTAATTGGGGGGGGGTCTCTTTTAAACTGTTCCTTTTCTTATTCTCCCCTTCTTCATCTGAGCTTTATATAAATCTTTACTTTTTTCCCTTCTAACCACTTTCACCTGAGTTCTAACTGCACTCTTTTTTTTTTGTAAAACATTATAATTGCTTGCCAAATCAGTCTGTTCTCTTTTTAAAGAAGCTTCTTTATATTCTTCCCGTTCCCATTGCCTATTTTCTGCAATCCTTACTAAGCGGAAGACTTAGATATTCCGAAGCTCTGCAGTAGAATTGAAATGGGAGTCTTTTACAACAACCCGAAAACTTTTACGATAATTCGCATTTCCTAATTTCACGTTTCTAATGTAATATAAGATTTAAAAAATTTCGCGACTGGTGATACTTCGTTGCAGCACATAAAGCTCGTAATCTACATCCACCACAGTTGTTTCTACATCCATTGCTGGTGATTTATTAAAAAAAAGAAAAGAATGGGAAACGAAACACCGATTGAAAAAAATTCTAAAAAACAAACAAACAAGTAATTTATACAATATACGAAACCTATGCATTGCAAAAAAAAAACGATGTAATGTTGAGAAGCGATTACAAAAATATGAACATTTATTTTGCATTTCTGGTTCTTCAGATCAATAGGTACAGTCGCTCAAAAAAGTATCCGAACGCTGCGGTTGATTACAGAATTCAGAAAAAATATCTGGCAACGATTTTTTTTACAAATTAGTGATCTGGCAACCTTCCTGTCACGTGACACGAAGGTTGCCAGATCACTAATTTCTAAAAAAATCTTTGCCAGATATTTTTTCCGAATTCTGTAATCAACCATAGTGTTCGGATACTTTTTTGAGCGACTGTACATGGAATGTTATTCTCTCAAATTTTCATTTTCATTGCCTAACAAGAACTGTAAGTCTCCACCAAATGTTCACTGGAGAGTAATTTTTTTTTCATTCTTATACATAAAAGAACCACCATCTTAAAACTTCAGAATGCATGAATAGTAAACCTTTGTACATGCATCTGACCTCCATTAACGAGTACCAATGGTTACTCTCATTCTTCTGATGGCCATTTCTTTATTTATGGTTTCTCGACGATGAATAATTCCACAGTTTCTCTTCATTCTTATTTCAGGCCATCGTTTTCATTTTCCATTTCTTCCACCTCTTCTTGGATTCTTATTTCTCCTGACAGCGATAACTTCTCCGATAGTCCTTCCGTCCACAACCATTTCCTAAAGTGTTTTCAGAGGCCATCTCTATTCCTCGAAAAAAAAAATATATATATAAATAAATAAAAGTGAAACTGAGAGAACTGAGATATTGTCTAAGAACGCTTGAAACTGCATGTATGAGGGTTCACACGATGCTGAGGAAAAGTGAGAGTATGAAAGAGAAAGAGAGAGAAGAAACGGAGTAGATCCCTCTACTTTATCCACCCTGCTTTCCGTCTTCCCGCATTTCTGAGCCTTTCAAAATGAAGTATAGCGGCAGCAGCTTTGCACGGTCGCTCGTGATACGCCTCCTCCGTCTCTTCGTCAGCATCACCTTCAATGTCCAGAGAGCAACCCGCCTTCAGAGGATAAAATGCGAGGGCCAAGGACGCTTACAACTTGATGCATGGTGGTATAGAAAGAACGGCGGTAAGGTTACTGAGGACTGTTACTTTCTGCTTCAGACTAGATCTATCTTGTGTAGCGCTTTTCCAAGTACGTGTAACTTGCTGCATCTTCTCCAAACAGCAGAGATGCAGCAAGTGAAAAGGGGAGAAGTGTATGTCTGCACCACATCTCTTCTCCCTTTCCCTTATTGGCTGCAAATAAAGCACGTGTTTCATATGACGCTCCCTTATTCTGGTGCCTGTAATGTGATAAGGAGAATATGGCGGCAAAATGGGCAGGGACGGGAGCACAATAACCTTAGATATTGGCCCATCACGAAGTAAGATGGTAAGGTATATTTCATATTTCGGGCGCCCTAATTTCGTTACTTACAACTCGTCTCCTAGTCTTCTTTAGAGTGTATTTCCGAATTCATATAAAGACATGCTGTTCATATTCATTCCTACAGATGTGCTGTACATATGCATTCGTGCAAACGTGCTGTTCAGGTGCATGCGTACAGACGAGTTGTTCAGATTCCTTCACAAAGATATGATGTTCAGATTCCTTCACAAAGATATGACGTTCAGATTCCTTCACAAAGATATAATGTTCAGATTCATTCGTACAGATTTGCTGTTCAGATTCGTTCGTACAGGTGCGCTGTTCAGATTCGTTCGTACATATGCGCTGTTCAGATTCATTCGTACAGATTTGATGTTCAGATTCGTTCGTACAGATGCGCTGTTCAGATTCATTCGTACAGACGTGCTGTTCAGGTGCATTCGTACAGACGTGCTTCCCAGGTTCATTCGTACAGATGCGCTGTTCAGATTCATTCGTATAGACGTTTGTAGAGACATGCGGTTCAGATTCATTTGTACAGGCGTGCTGTTCAGATGCATTTGTAGAGACATGCGGTTCAGATTCATTTGTACAGACGTGCTGTTCAGAGTTATTTGTATAGACATGCGATTCAGATGCATTTGTACAGGCGTGCTGTTCAGATGCATTTATACAGACGTGCGGTTCAGATTCATTTGTACAGACGTGCTGTTCAGAGTTATTTGTATAGACATGCGATTCAGATGCATTTGTACAGGCGTGCTGTTCAGATGCATTTGTAGAGACATGCGGTTCAGATTCATTTGTACAGACGTGCTGTTCAGAGTTATTTGTATAGACATGCGATTCAGATGCATTTGTACAGGCGTGCTGTTCAGATGCATTTGTAGAGACATGCGGTTCAGATTCATTTGTACAGACGTGCTGTTCAGAGTTATTTGTATAGACATGCGATTCAGATGCATTTGTACAGGCGTGCTGTTCAGATGCATTTGTAGAGACATGCGGTTCAGATTCATTTGTACAGACGTGCTGTTCAGAGTTATTTGTATAGACATGCGATTCAGATGCATTTGTACAGGCGTGCTGTTCAGATGCATTTGTAGAGACATGCGGTTCAGATTCATTTGTACAGACTAGCTGTTCAGATGCATCTAAACAGACGTGCAGTTCAGGGCAAGCACAGCTGGGACTCAAATTTGGCAATCTGTTCGAGTTTGGTGTCCTTTTCTTTTCATCGAGCGCAGATCGTTGCTTAACGGAGAAATTCTCATCCTAAGCACAGTTAGGACTCGAATCCGGGAACTTGTTCGAGTCTGGTGGCCTCTTTCTCAACGAGGGCAGAATGAGGATTAACGGAGGAAATCTCAGTGCAAGTACAACTGGGAATCGGACTTGGGAACTTTTTGCGAGTCTAATAAGTTACAACCTAGTCAATTTTCTTCCCTGAAATGCAAAACACTGAATAAAACCAGAGATCATCCCTTCAATCGCCAACTTACCGAGCAAGCAATCGATGTTTACCATATATTTTCCTGAAACGATGTGGAAATGGAAGGACTGACTGCTGTTGGGAACAGTCACAGAAGGAGACAACGCCCCAAATCAGACATCATCAGATCACTGAAAGCAACAACACCCAGAAAAATGAACACAGATAGAAAAGGGGGAGGGGCAATGGACGTGAGGGGAAAAAAAAGCACATCCGTAAATAACGAGCAAATTTTAAGAGATCTCACGACGTCTCTGTAAGCTATCTAAAAGATGTAAAAAGCTCTGGAGTCCATTTCGAAAGTTAAACACTCTATCCCTAAAGAGCGCCAACATCGTTGAAGTGTTATAGCTAGCATTCACGAACGAGCTATAAAGCTGTCACTAGCACTGCTGGTAACAAATCGCACACGAAAGAGACTGGAAGAGGAAGGGGAAGAGATAGGAGGGAAAGCGAGGAGGGAGTAGGTGGGATGTTATTAACTACACGCAGGTACTGAGCTGCCGGCAGTCACGTGGTATGAAGAGAGTCACTCTGACTGCTGATAATGGGTTCGGCCACGCGTTGTACGTAGGATACCACAACGCGCACGTTCGCACGGGCGCACGTGGATTTAATTTCCTTCATCCCAGGTGACGTCATAGATTAGATGCATTATAGAGGTGTCTTTGGAGAAGTAATTCTCGAGAATCCAGAGCGGTTGGTCACGATGTACGTGTTTGTATTTTCTTTTATTGCAAGTCTGGGGTCCTTCGTGTTTACAGAGACAATGTTTTTGATTGCACAGCGGGGAATATAAGAAGAGGAAGACTATTATTTAGGAATTAGCAGCTGAAAGTAAGAGGAGAGATTTATATACGCTTGTGTGTGGAATAAATTTCTTGGTAAGCCGGTCAAAATGGCAGATGCGTGGCTAAAGAACAAAAGAATGTGTTTGAAGCGTCGGACGGGAAAGTTCGTTCTGCTAGATTGCATCTGAATCTATTTTATTAAAAGACCAGAACGTCTAATCGTGACGTTTTTGAACTGCTAGTGATACAACGTGATTTTTAAAAGGAGATAATCCGTACCTTGAAGGAAAGATGGGGGGGGGGACTCAGTATTCTTTGGAAAGCTCATGAGCACGGTCTAGAATTTTTAGCCTGTGAATTTTTGAAACTTTTACTTTTACAACATGACAAGGATGCCAACGTTGAGATTTATCTCCGCTAAATCCACACCCAGACCTCAGTCAGAAAGGGCTTGCCGATTGGCTTGGCAAGACCCATTGTTCTTTGGATGGAACGTAAAGCCGTGGTCACATGTGCAGGCAGCCATACTCTGTTCACATTAAAGGACACGCTGAATGGACTCAGCGACAGGCTTCCTGCTGTCTCCTAACAGTTGTCCAGTGCTTCCTCTTATCCAACATTCTCTGAGCCTTTAGGGTCCTTGTTACCTGACCATTTATCCCATTGCTGGTTACTGATCTAAGGTACCTGGGTTCGAGCCCCGGGTAAGGCATGGATGTTCATGTTGTTTTTCTGTTGAGGTCCTGCCATTCTCACAAACCTTCTACTGTGGCATTTAAACCGACAGGCTCCCGTCAGACCTTTGTGGAATCAGCTGTTTGAGGGGGTATTTATTATTTTTATATGCAAAACAGTGTCATTCAAAGGTTAAACCCTGAACCAAAACTGAATTTATTACTCCATTAATTCAGAATGTTTTCCGATAAGAAAAAAATCGGAGAGGGGAGTTCTAACCTCGTTCCGTTTCAGTCCAAACCTTTCTCCCTATTATTGATTATGCATCGAAAAATATGAGTTCTAAACTGTTCTGATTAGTTCAAATAAACGTCTCCAGTTTTCTTTAATTCTTCATTCTGTTTCCTAAAATTATCCAAAAGAGATACCCAATGATTGCACTTCGCCGGCTTGTGAAAAAAAAAAAAGGAAATCGAGTTGCGATGTTATTGAACTAAGCTGGAGATAATTTAATTTGCTTATTAGAAATCATACGCATTAAAAACTAGAGTTAAAATCCGATTTTAGAACCCAATCTCTATTTCACAAATAACTCACTATCACAGAAACGTTGTATCGAAATCCATAAGCAGTAGGTTTTTAGGCAAACTCACATTTTTTTATTAACATATACCGGAACTTAAATTTTACGCTCTAAATCTCCCGGACCCTCTGGATTGACGATATCAAGACCATCTTCTTCTTCCTTCAGATTGAGGAAAAACAGATAAAAAAACGAAAGGGAGGGGAGGAAAGGAAAGTTTTGACCGGACATGGAAAACTAGATTCCACTTCTCTCTACCAGAAACTAATGCCACATCATCAACGACGCAGAATTGACTGTGTACCATAGTACATCCATCCATACATACAGAGCGATGGAAAGACAGACAGATAGATCAACAAGCACCAGGTGACATTCCACCGTCTCCAGTCCTTCCGGCCACATTTGTTGATTGGTCAACAGAGCACGCTACGGTACGTGCGCTATCACAGCGAGTCCAGTTATCGGCGCGTCGTTTTCCTGGCCGCTGGGCTGGAAGCCAGGACGTAGCTAATCGAGTCAGCTGCCGGCACTCACCGAGATGTTGGGGAGAGAGAAGCAAGTGTGGACTGTCTGTGGTGGACATCACATAGAGATGGAAGATACGTGGGATGGGTGGGTAATAGAGCAAAGCGTGGCCCGTAGCTCGTCTCTGACCAACCATTGTTGTTCTTCTTGGAGCGTGGCTCTTTTTTTTTCCTTCTCATCTTTTTCTCTCTCTGACGTATATTCTGCCTTTCTATTTCTTTCATTCTACCTTTAGTCTACTTTCGCCTTTTTCGTTTCGGTGAGGGATGTATATATATTTTTTTCTATTCTTCACTAATGTGCTTTTTCTGTCCTTTTCCTTTTGGTATCTGTGTGTTTGCTCACAAAAAATTTTATTTGTGTGGAAAATTCGCGCCTCTCTAGCGCAGGGGTATCGAGTCGGTTCGCGATGACGCTGTAGTTGCCGGAGTCTAGGTTCGAGTCGGCCCAATCTCTGGCAACGCAGTAACACTGCAGTTGCCAGGATGTGGTTTCGAGTCGGTTCGCTGTGGCATTGCAGCTGATGGGGTCAGGGTTCGAGTCGACTCCGCAGTTACACTGCAGCTTCTGGGGTCTGGGTTCGAATCGGCTCACTGTGACACTGCAGCTGCTGGGGGATGCGTTCGAGTCGGCTCGCAGTAACATTGTAGTTGCCAGGATGTGGATTCGAGTCGGTTCGCTTTGACACTGTAGCTGCTGGAGTCTGGGTTCGAGTCGACTCGCTGTGAACCTGGGAAGAGTACATTACGAGCCTAGAGCGCTACTGACTGAACTAATTCCAACTTAGTCAACTGAAAAAACTATGGGATAACCCATGGATACAAAAAAAAACTATGATACTCCGCAGTTAACAGTACGAATATTATCATAGGTCGATGACCTATCAATCATCTGTCGATTTACGCGAACTGTGTAATATCAGTCAAAGCGTAATTGCGCCCTCTCATCCTTTCGTTTTCTCACTTGCCATCCTTACTAAACCATTTGTTTATATTGGGGTTTTCTGACTCTGTAGTGCTCCAGGCTCGCAATCTTATTGTGCTCCCACTTTCCAGTCCCAACTGAGGGTTGGATTATCAACGTTGATAATTTTATCAACTAACTCCCTTTCTGCCTTCGGTGAGACCTGTTGGAAAGGGTTGGGTTGGGTTGTTTTACCTCTGAGCGGCACTTTATTGCACACCATGGGCTAAATGGACAGGTCACATGGACCCCGAAGGCTCAGAGAAGGTTGGGTGAGGGGACCCACTGGAACAGCTGTTGGGAGACAGATGGTAGCCTCCCGTCAAGGCCATCCAGCGTGTTCTTTAACGTGCACAGGGTATGGCTCTCCCAAACACGGAGCCACTGCTTAACGTCCCATCCGACGGACGGCGGAATTCCCACGCCCATCGGTGTCCCCTACTGACCGTGGGCAGGGCGGGGAATTTTGCGGAGATAAATCTCAATGCTGACCCATCTGGGACTCGAACCTGGAAACTACAGATTACGAGCCTGGCGCGCTACCGACTGAGCCACCCCCGCCCCCCTGTTGGAAAGGCCGTCGTCTGTCGAATGGGACCTTAAGCCGTGTCCCAGTGTGCAGGAGAGGGTCATATCCTAAGCACGTTGAACCATTTGGATGACCTTTAAGAGAGGCTTTCATTTTTCTCCTGACAGCTGTCCAGTGGAGGATCTTTTTCTCCCAAATTTCCCTGAACCTTGGGGGTCCTTGTGACCTGACCATTTAGTCTGTCGTATGCAAAAAAAACTGCCGCTCAGAGGTGAAACAACTTAACCGAAACAACTTGTTAATATCGATCTGAAAAACATTTTAATTTCCTATAAATATAAAAATACCTCTCTCTTCGCAAATTGATTAGAGATTGATTTCAATAATTTTCTATATTTTATTATTTCTAAAGAAAACAATAAATAAACAAATATTTCAGAGAGAAAAATTAATTCTCTCTCCCCTAACTTGTCAATAACTTGACACGCGACGTGTCACACTGAGTGTGTCATTACAAACCCTTTCCTCTGACACAGTCACCCCTATTACTCTTTCAATGCAAAGAGCGGTTTTAAATGGAAATATCGGGAGGGAGAAATTATCCCTGCAACTGCCATTGCCCATCTGTCTTGCAAAATTACTCACACTTACTACTTGCCTGCTGCTTCATATACACCAGTCACACACTAACTTAATTGCCTGCTTATTGCGCTGCTCATCTTCATGAAGCTTAAACATTTAGAAATGTAGAAAAAGATCCCCGCTTCTTCCCTCCCTTCTCATCTTCCCCTCTTCTCATCCATCTCAACTGCTTCCCCTCTCCCTCCCCTCCTCCGCTTTCTTCATCCCCTCCTCTTCCGTCTCCGAATTTTGCTCACCACTGCCAAACAACCTTCCCTGTTGCTTCCTTTTCAAGTTTGCCGTCAGCGTCGGGTTAAACGTCCGTATCATAGCTGGCGATGCTGACTCGGTTTGCCTCTTCGCAACTGATTGCCTGTCGTCACGAGATAGGCCAGGTGTCCCGTCTCATGCTGGAATCACGTGGACGGCCATGGATAGTAGAGAGAAAGATGATTCGGCGTTGTAGAAGAGGTATGGGGCTCAGTGAGATGAAAAGAAGTCGGTGCTTCCTCTGATTCTTCTACTAATCTCTGAAAGAAGGAAGCCGTTTTTTTTGTCTTGCTTTTGGGAACGAAATAATTCATTAAGATGAGTACTTGGAAGTAAGTTTATGCTTTTCGAGTTTGGTTTATAGTTTTTATTTTCTTCTGAGCGGAACAAACAATGGACTAAATAGCCATGTCAAAAAGACCCCCAAGGGCTTACAGCTGACCAAAAAATGGGAACACTGGAAAACTTCTAGAAGTCATGCAGATAGTACATTAACGGGCACAGAATATGGATATCCTGTCAAAGAGACTACGGCTTAACGTCCCATTCGATAGATGGTGGCTTTTCAAGCCTATTGCTCTGATCTTTTTCCTAAGATATGGTTTTCCTGAACATGAAGGGGTGGCTCAGTCGGTAGCGCACCAGGCTCGTAATCTGTAGTTTCCAGGTTCGAGTCCCAGCTGGGTCAGCGTTGAGATTTATCTCCGCAAAATTCCCCGCACTGCCCACGGTCAGTAGGGGACACCGATGGGCTTTGAAAGGCTGCCATCCGTCGGATGAGACGTTAAGCCGTGGCCCCGTGTCCAGGAGAGCCTGTGCACGTTAAAGAACATGCTGGATGGCCTTGATGGGAGACTACCATCTATCTCCCAACAGCTGTTCCAGTGGGTTTCCTCCCCCCAACCATCTCGAGTCCATGTGGGGTCTCGGGTCCTTCGGGGTCCATGTGACCTGACCATTTAGGCCATGGTGTGCAAAAAAAGTGCCGCTCAGAGGTAAAACAACCCAACACTTTTAGAAAATTTTTAGGAATCGATGAAGAGCAAACTTGACGCATTTCTTTTCATTATTATATCATTTGTTTTCGCTTTATGCTGTAAATATATAATTACTCAGTGGATTTTATTGCTATTTCATCCTCTGAATTATCTTACTGAGGTATGAATCAATGTTGTCAAACCTTCATTGGTACTACTGTTGGGGACTACATTCCCTACTGACTATAAATTTTGCATTCAAAACCATAGCATCCCTCTTTGTTGTTGTTGTTGTTTCACTTACTTTCCTTTTCTCGTGTTTTTAAGATATATATATATAAATCATTTTGGCCCATATTTTCATGGCTTATCACATTATTTTTGCATTTTCCTGGGAAATTTGATTGAATTTGTCTAAATAAATTTCTTGATAGGCGCATTTTATTGATCAGTGCTTAACTTTTGACGAGCACTGTATATTAACGAAATATTTTAGCAACAAACAAAACAAATCGATAAATCGTACTAAGAATCTTATCATCTTCCTCATTAAGTATTTAGGGGATGGTAAAAAACAAACAAAAAAAATATAATCTTGCTACTCCCCTTTCTGTAGGGATGGGGGAGGGGGCTCATAAGGTAGTGCCCCACACTTGAAATCTACAGTTTGAATCCCATCTGGGCCACAGTGGAGATTTATCTCCGCAAACCTACACCCTGCCTTCGTTCATAAAGGGGGACACCGATGGGCTTGGGAAATCTAATGTCCGTCGGATGGGACGTAAAGCAGTGGTCCATACGCAGAAAAGCCATGCCCTGTACACTTAAAATAATATGCTGAATGGCCTTGATGGGAAGCTTCCATCTGTCTCCTAAGATCTGTCCACTGGTTCCCCTTGCTTTCATCTTCTCTGAGTTCTTGAGGCACTTGTATTACCTGACCATCTAGTTTATTGTGTGCAAAAGTAGTACTGCTCAGAGGTAAACCAACTGAACTCAAAAATAGCAACACAATGATTTATTTACATAGGGGATCCCACCCCAAAAAAACGTTTGCGACCATCATTTGCTCACCATCTGTATCCTAATAGTTGTCTAGTGGGTTTCTTTCCCCCATCCTTTTCCAGTCCCCGAGGTTCTTGTGACCTGGATCTCTCCATCCATTGTGTTTAAAAAAAAGTACGTTCAGAGGTAAAACAACCCAATCCATTATTTGCCCATCTCAGGCTTTTAAACCATACTCCGAACACAGAACAACTTTGATAATCTTGAAAAACACCTTGTATTATATTCAAGACGTCATCCAGAACTATGCTTGCTGTTTTTTTTTTGTGATCCCTGAAACAAATAAACAAAGTTTCCTATAAATAATCCATTCTCGATTGTTGGTACAATTTGTCACTCAATAGAGCTTTGTGGAAAACATAACATCATAAACACAATTCAGCATTCCTGACTCAGTTAGATTCAGACCTTTTCCTGTGCAGCGAAACACGCTAATAGCTATGTTACTAACATCGCAAAAATATTTCAGATCTAAAAATCACACGACTCCCTGCTGACTATTATGCAAAGCCAAGCCCCGTGAACTCCTGTCAAAACAAGAATCTTTAAATATTATCTCTTTGAATTTCTCTGATCATTCAAAATCTACCTTTAGATGCAAGAAATTTAAGCAGTTCTTTGTATAATTCTTTAACAAGTAATTAAAATAGTCCTTTGTATAATCTCTAGCAGTAAAAAGTAATTTAGTGGTTGCTTGTCCATTTGCTGGTGAAAAGTAGTCAATAATTCTTTGTCCATTCCGTAAAAGTTTCAAAATAATAAGTAATTTTATTTTTTGTCTATCTTGTACTAGCAAAACATATCATATATATTTCGTCCCATGTTCTAAGAACAAAAAAACCAAGTTGTTATTTTTCCCCATCACCCTTGTCCATCTAATAATAATTCCAGTGCAGTTTTTATTCCTTCTAGTAATAAGCAATTCAAGTAGTTCTTTGTCCATATCCTAATAACACTAATTCAAATAGTTCTTTGTCCATTATCTAATAACACTCATCCAAATAGTTCTTTGTCCATTATCTAATACCACTAATCCAAATAGTACTTTGTCCATTATCTAATAATACTAATTCTAATAGTTCTTTGTCCATTGTCTAATAACACTAATTCAAATAGTTCTTTGTCCATTATCTAATAACACTAATCCAAATAGTTCTTTGTCCATTCTCTAATAACACTAATCCAAATAGTTCTTTGTCCATTATCTAATAATATTAATCCAAATAGGTCTTTGTCCATTCTCTAATAACACTAATTCAAATAGTTCTTTCTCCATTATCTAATAACACTCATCCAAATAGTTCTTTGTCCATTATCTAATACCACTAATCCAAATAGTACTTTGTCCATTATCTAATAATACTAATTCTAATAGTTCTTTGTCCATTGTCTAATAACACTAATTCAAATAGTTCTTTGTCCATTGTCTAATAACACTAATCCAAATAGTTCTTTGACCATTATCTAATAACACTAATCCAAATAGTTCTTTGTCCATTCTCTAATAACACTAATCCAAATAGTTCTTTGTCCATTATCTAATAATATTAATCCAAATAGGTCTTTGTCCATTCTCTAATAACACTAATTCAAATAGTTCTTTATCCATTATCTAATAACACTCATCCAAATAGTTCTTTGTCCATTATCTAATACCACTAATCCAAATAGTACTTTGTCCATTATCTAATAATACTAATTCTAATAGTTCTTTGTCCATTGTCTAATAACACTAATTCAAATAGTTCTTTGTCCATTGTCTAATAACACTAATCCAAATAGTTCTTTGTCCATTCTCTAATAACACTAATCCAAATAGTTCTTTGTCCATTCTCTAATAACACTAATCCAAATAGTTCTTTGTCCATTATCTAATAATATTAATCCAAATAGGTCTTTGTCCATTCTCTAATAACACTAATTCAAATAGTTCTTTGTCCATTATCTAATAATATTAATCCAAATAGGTCTATGTCCATTCTCTAATAACACTAATCCAAATAGTTCTTTGTCCATTCTCTAATAACACTAATCTAAATAGTTCTTTGTCCATTCTCTAATAACACTAATCCAAATAGTTAGTTTGTCCATCTTCAAGCGACAACTAGCATCATTACATAACTCCTATCTTCCAGTAAGAGTGGTAAACAATTCGAATGGTTATAAAAAATTCATATCATTCTTTGTTCACTTTTTGGTCAGGGATAAAAAAAATTCTAAACAACTGTAAACCAATATTTTTCTAAAATTCTTTTACGTCAAAATTTTTCTCTCTCTCAGGAATTTTCTTTCGTCCAACTTTCGCCATTTCTTTTCTTCCTCATTATTAAGTTTCGTCTTTTCTTTCCTCAGTCATATTGCATTTTCTTCCTAGCTTCCTGCCTGCTTTCCATTTTAATGTATTCCTACATTTGTCCTTTTTATTCAATCCATTTGAACTAAGTGTGCTCTCTTGTATAGGCACAATAATATACTCTACATTAAAGTTTAACACAACCTTTGCTTTTGAACTCTGCTCTCGTTTCAGGCTAATGAATAAAAACGTGAATAAAATGCTGGTATATGAAATATCGTAAAATATACTTATTAATATTAAACAAGCACTCTAAATATCATATCAACGTAAAAGCACATATATGCAAAATATCCAACTCCAATGGGAATTTTGCGGAGTTTGCGTCTAGTGTAGCATTAAGCATTCATAACGTCTGTTGTCATGAAGTGATGGATGCTCAAAAAACTCTTTCCAGGAAAAAACATCGGTAATGTTCCTCCCAAAACCATTTCGGAAAGAAGGACAAATCTTATGCCTGGAGTATTTACAATATTTTGTTTCACCTCTGCCTTCAAAATTCATGTATGTCTATATTTGAACCAATATCTGTATGAACAGGTATACTTTTAAATTTACTCGCTCTGCCAAACTTTCCATTAAAGCAAATGGTGTTTGAAACGATGCTGGGATGTCGGTTTTAATCCCAGTCTAGGAAGCAACTTGAGGGAATGGAAGAAAAAAAATGGTAATGTGATTCGTTTTTTCAACAACTACTTAGACATATGTCTACTTAGACTACTTAAGCTACTGCTCTCAACAGATATTGATTTTTATTGTTTAACGTTCAGAACTACATAAAATGCACGAAGAGAGCTAAACAAGGGCCTGAAGGGTGAAAGCGCTTAACAGGAGCTGGAGAGTGAATCGGGAGAGATAAACAAGAGCCTGCTGGGTAAATCAAGAGAGCTAAACAGGAGTCTGACTCTTCAGGCTCCTGTTTAGTGCTATTTGATTACAGGAGCACTAAACATGATTAAATTTGATTATAAGAGCATTAAATCAGGAGCACTAAAATGACTAAATTTTGTTATAGGAGCATTAAATCAGGAGCACTAAACATGGCCTGGAGTGTGAATCAACAACGCTGAACAGGAACCTGCAATGTAAATCTGCATGGTGGATTAAGAGTACTGAACAGGAGCCTGGAGAGTGAATCAGATGAGATAAACAGGACCCTGCTGAATGAATCAAGAGAGCTAAAGAGGAGATTGCAGGGTGAATCAAGAGCGCTAAACATGGGTCTGGAGAGCATATCAGGAGCACTAAAGAGGAACTTGGAGAGTGAATTAAGAGCGCTAAATAGGAACCTGCGGGGTGGATCAAGAGCGCTGGAAAGGAGTTGTAGGATGAATAAGGAACGCTAGATAGAATCTTGCAAGATGAATCAGGATAATAAACAGGAGTTGAAGGCTGAATCAGTGATGGTAAAAAAATGTCAGCCGGGGGGAAGGTGAATTATAGGTGATAAGCATAGGCCTGCAACTGAATTAGGGGTGTTAAACAAGAGCCTGAGAGAGAAGAGAAGTTTTAAACAGGAGCCTGAGAGAGAAGAGAAGTTTTAAACAAGAGCCTGAGAGAGAAGAGAAGTTTTAAACAGATGCTGCAGGATAGATGCTGCAGGCAGAGTGGGTTGCGAGTGTTAAACAGAAGCGCTAAAGCAAGAGGCTAAAGTATGTATCATTCCAGCAAATAGAAGACTTTTCTCTACCGATTCATCTCTGCAGGCTCTCATTTTATCACATGTGATTTTAAGCTTCACCAGTAATAACTGAAAAATATTTGGGCTTGTCGGAAGGTAAACGATAAATTCCAGAATTCTCATCTTTATAAATAAAACATTCAAGATGAAATCCATTCAAAATTATCTTTAACAGATGAACTAGAAGTGTAGCCTTTAACAGAAACGAATTCTAAACTTCCGAAATGATAGTAGTTCTTAAACAATCTAATACAAAGAACCAAAAAATGTAAGCTCACCGGACAAAACATTAGTCACCTCTTGCTGAATGTCACTTAATAGCGCTTAACGCCTCTGTGCAACCGAAGAACAGTCGAAATCCTGTCTGGCATGGATGCCACCAGTGTGCGGATGTAGTGAACATCAATATTCATCCATTCTTCCAGCAGCAAATGCCGCAGTTCGGCCAGATTGGCCTTATGGCTAGGACGGCGCTTCACTCGTTGCTTCAAATAGTCCCACAAATTTTCTATGGGATTCAAATCCGGGATTTGGTGAGCCAGTTGAGATATTCGAAGGCTTCAGAATGCTCGTCGTGCACATTCGACACACTTCGAGCCCTGTGCACGCGACAATTGTTGTCTTGGAAGACTGGGGTATTCTTTTTAGTGTTCACTGTGGAGATGCTACACAAAAGGCAACATGTGGTCGTCCAGTAGCTCCATATAGCCCTTCTGATTCAAGTGTGGCGTCACCGCAACCAAAGGACCCATATCCTCGTACGTGAAACACCCCCAGAATATCACAGAGCTTCCTCCAGCTTGAACAGAACCTTTCACACAGTCTGCATGGAAGGCTTCATGCGGCTTACCATGCACCCGTCGCCTCACATCATTCGAGTACAAGCAAAATCGTGACTCATCCGACCAGATCATACGATTCCAAGAGTCGACAGTCCAGTCTTTGTGGCGCCGCCCACTGTAGGCATACAGCCTTTTGCAGAGCTGTTAACATGGGTCTCTTCCGCGTTACTCTGCTACAGATATTCATGGCAGATATCCTTCGGAGTCTTCGTTCAGAAACAGCTTGTTGTAGAACTCCAATGACTGACTGGAGCAATTGCTGTCTCGTTTCAAAGCGGTTTCCCCTAACAGTGCGTGACATACTGCAGCGGTCCCTATTGGTGACACAGTCTTTCTGCTGCAGTTCTGACGGCGATTAGCGGTGGACTGCGATGTACGCCATTAGTGGAAGACCCTTTGGATGGTACGTTTTGACACACCTGCAAAGGCAGCAACTTCTTGTCTATGCCCTTTGGCTCGGCCAAACACAATATACCTTTTTTGCCACTCATTCATATCTTTGGCGCGACCCAGGTCTCATGGAGCGACTAACACAAACGTAGCACACAACCACTTCTTGTCACTGTATGAACCCTGTAGCACATGGCACAGCTATTTGGAGGACGCGTTTGTTACTGGTGCGCCTTCTGTTGCTGTCGAAGGGACGTAACCCTCTTACAGAGGGAGATGACTAATTTTTTTGTCCGGTGAGCTTATAATTGGGTGTTAATAAGTTTATTTCCTGACATGTTCGTTTGTTGTTCTTTTTCCCACACTTTTTTCCTGAGGAAAATCATAAAAAGTATCGTGGACCGCTGTTGTTAGCGCTGTACAAGTATCTTTCCATAATGTTCATAAGAGAATTTTCCCCATTGAGATGAAGCCTTCTCCAATTTTCAATTTCCGTCATGAATAAGGTTAAGGAAAAAGGCTAATATTGGTTTGACCTATGAGCGGCAATTTCTTTGCACACGATGGCTAAATGGCCAGGTCACAAGGACCGCAAGGACCCCCAAGAAATCAGATAATAATGAGAAAAGAGACCCCCTGGACAGTTGTAAGCAGACAGATGGAAGTCTACCGTCAAGTGCATTCTTCAACGTACACAGGGTATGGCTCTACTGTCACAGAGACACAGTTGAACGTCCAATCAGATGGACGGCGACCTTTCCAAGTCTATTGGCATCCCCTTTTCAACAGAGGGCAGGGTGAGGAGTTTAGCGGAGATAAATCTCTACGCTGGCACCGGTTGGACTCAAACCTGTAAAACAGACTCGTGTTTGACGTAATCTTCTGACTTTTGTCTAACCCAAACTTCTTCGAAAAATTTCTTTTACGCATCATTAGACTATGCATTTCATAGCATACAACCTTTTACAGAAAGAATAACCAGAGAGACAGATTTACATCCCATTTTGTGGCTTCTTCCAGCATTCATGATTATCACCTAAAAAAAGAAAAATTCATTTTCTCTTCCAAACCTAACGTTCGCAGCGTATTTCCTTGACAGTTTCCATTCTCATCCATTAACTTTCCATTTTACTTCATCCACTCTCGTTCTTTTCTCCCCCCCCCCCTCCCCCAGTCTCCTCTCTGTCTCCTCCCTTTCATCCGTTCATCCCATAACGCAGCCCCTTATCTCCCTGTCTTTCTCCTTCTTGTCATGCGTCGAGCCAATTACTTCCACCCAGCGTCGCCCGATGCATACCCATTGGCTGATGCTGGCTCTCGTGCGGGCAACCAAGCGTCCCGTGTCCCCCTTCTCCGTGAGATTTGCGATAATGTCAGACACCCGATTTTCCTCTCTCTGTCACGTGTGTGCCTCAAAAGTCACGTGAATCAGGGTTAAGTGAACCGCACGGGACCAGATGGTGACTCTCTCTACGTTTCTTCCATTCTTTCCATCCTCGCCGTTAATAGACGTCGCTGGGTGAGTGCTGGAAAACGAACTTAAAGAGATCGGAAGTGTAAAGTTCGTTTTATTTCACCTTCTTTTTTTATCTGTCTCTCCCAAACTCTCCCCCTCTCTCCCTTCTGAAAATCTATTCGCCATTTTCGGCTGTTGCGAGCTACTACAATGACATCATCTAATCATGTGACACCGACTCCACGTGTCGTCAACGCATGAATTCACTGTCCTGAGTGGGAAAAGGCACGTGTGGCTCGGGTCCAGCATTCTATTCAAAGACCGTGGTGGTGATTGATTAGTTGCTGGACGAAAGAGCTGTAATGATAAAAAAATAATGGGAGATTCCTCTTGATCGGTGTGCAATTTTCTTTGTCTTGCAAAATGGAATTAAATAATGAAAAATTTAATAATTTTTTTAGTTTTTTTTTTAACAGGTGCTTGATATTAATGCTTTTTGGGATGAAAAAGGCATTTATTGGTTAATGGCGCCAACAGCGACAAATATTTTAGTAAATAAATGATTCGTTGTTGGGTTGGCCGGCGTTTTTCTGCACGCATTGGCCTTAATGGCGAGGTCTCAAGGACCCCAGACTAACTGAAGATTGGAAAGGGGATCCACTAGACAGTTGTTAGGGGAGAGAAGGAATCCTCCCTTAAAGGTCTGGGGAGCTGGTGGCTCAGTCGGTAGTGCGCCAGGCTCGTAATCTGCAGTTCTCAGGCTCGATTCCTACCTGGTTCAGCGTTGAGATTTATCTCCGCAAACCTCCCATCCTCCCTCAGTCACTAGGGGATACCGATAGGCTTCTAAAGGCCACAGTCCGTCGGATGAGACGTTAAGCCGTGGCCCCGTTTGCGGAAAGCCATACTCTGTGCACGTTAAAGAACAAGCTGGCTGGCCTTGACGGGAGGTTACCATTTGTTTCCCTATAGCTGTACAGTAAGTTCCGTTCTCCCAACCTTCTCGGGATTCTGATGGGTTGGGTTGGGTTGTTTTACCTCTGAGCGGCACTTTTTTGCACACCATGCTAAATGGCCAGGTCACATGGACCCCGAAGGCTCAGAGAAGGTTGGGGGAGGGGACCCACTGGAACAGCTGTTGGGAGACAGATGGTAGTCTCCCGTCAAGGTCATCCAGCGTGTTCTTTAACGTGCACAGGGTATGACTCTCCCACACACGGGGTAACGGCTTAACGTCCCATCCGACGGACGGCGGCCTTTCCAAGCCTATCGGTGTCCCCTACTGACCGTGGGCAGGGCGGGGAATTTTGCGGAGATAAATCTCAACGCTGACCCAGCTGGGACTCGAACCTGGGAACTACAGATTACGAACCTGGCGCGCTACCGACTGAGCCACCCCCGCCCCAGGGATTCTGATGACCTGGCCGTTTAGTTCATTGTGTGCAAAAAAGTGCCGCTCATAGGTAAAACAACCCAACCTCTGAGGGACATTTTTTTTTCACATAATGCTGGTAAATGGCCAGGTCACGAGGACCCCAAGGACTCAGAGAAGGTTGGGAGAAGGAGACCCACTGGACAGCTATTAAGAGACAGATGGAAGTCCATCAAAAACTCTTTAACTTGCACAGAGTATAGCTCTGCTGTACACATCCCCACGGCTTTAAGTCCCATTCGATGGACGACGGCCTTTCAAAACCCATCGGTGCTCGTTTCTCAACAAGGACAGAACGGGAGTCAGCGGAGAAAATTCTCAAAGCCGACACAATGTGGACTCAAACCTGGAAACTACAGATTAAGAGCCTGGTGCTCTACCGACTGACTCAATCTGCACCCACTCATACCAAGAAAAACCACCATTCCACACAAACCTTTATGCACACAACATTTGTTTCAGAAAACAAAATTTCTACTTAACACGTAACCAATTTCATGGTGACGCCAAAGTCCGAAAACTCCCAAAATAAACAGAGAGACTACATTATTCTAAACATACACAAACTCATCCCCTTGGTAAGATGCACAGTTTCCTTCTTTAACCGACTAAATAAGCATCATTAAACTTCCAAATGCCCCTAACACAATAGCCGACAGCGGGGTAGAAGGAGATATTTAACAACATTTCGATGTCGAGCCTGACTTAACAACGTTTGCATTCGGACCTTTGACTTTCTAAACAAGTATTTTAAAGGCAACGACTCTCGCTAGCCTACGTCGTCAGTGGTTAAGCAGGAAAACAAGTTGCTTGATCCCGAAGCATTATCGATCTGAAGACAAGCGTTGCCTGTAGGCTACGGATTGTTATATCTTTAAGTGTGTTTCAGTTAACTTAATCACTTCACAAGACGGCACTTTGAGTCCTCAGTGTCGTTAAATAACGGGTACAGCTGATTATTCCAGTCGTTTACTTTAAATTGCCATTTTAATTACATCTGAAGCGGCAAATCCATTCAACGACTTGGTTTTAATTTCGTTTCTGCAAATGAAAAAAATAAATAGACGAATTGCTACTACGATGGCAGAAAATTTCGCTGTTAAATTGTTGGTTAAACAAAAGTCATAGTGTATATTGTTAATATTGAGAGCTTAGGTCTGATAGGGTTTGATTTCTCAAGTCTATGGATTGAGAAAGAGTCGGTTTATTAAATCTGTGGAAAAGGAAAAGCAGATTTGTTAGATGCATATGATGGAGAAGAAACGATTTTTCTATCTGTAGGAGAGAGAACTTATGATTTGTTAAGTCTGTGGGATAAACACTGGATGATTTGTTAAGTCTGTGTGATAAATACTGGATGATTTGTTAAGTCTGTGGGATAAATACTGGATAATTTGTTAAGTCTGTGGGATAAATAATGGATGATTTGTTAAGTCTGTGGGATAAATACTGGATGATTTGTTCTGTGGAGTTAAGAAATGTCGGATTGCTAAGTCTTTAGGCAGAAGATTGTTAGGTCTATGGGGAGATGAAGTGTCTGATTGTTAAGTCTACGGGGTGAGGAGGTGTCGGATTGTTAAGTCTATTGAGAAAGAAGTGAAGTATTGTTAAGTCTATTGGGAAAAGAAGTGGAGTATTGTTAAGTCCATGGGGATGAAAAGTATCGAATTGTTAGACCTGTGGGGTGAGGGAGTGTCATATTGTTAAACCTGTGTGGATAAGGAAGTGTCAGATTGTCAAGCCTGTGGGGAGAGAAAGTGTTAGATTATTAAACCTGTGTGGATTGGGTTGGGTTGTGTTGTTTTACCTCTGAGCGGCACTTTTTTGCACACCATGGGCTAAATGGCCAGGTCACATGGACCCCGAAGGCTCAGAGAAGGTTGGGGGAGGGGACCCACTGGAACAGCTGTTGGGAGACAGATGGCAGCCTCCCGTCAAGGCCATCCAGCGTGTTCTATTAACGTGCACAGGGTATGTCTCTCCCGCACACGGGGCCACAGCTTAACGTCCCATCCGACGGACGGCGGCCTTTCCAAGCCCATCGGTGTCCCCTACTGACCGTGGGCAGGGCGGGGAATTTTGTGGAGATAAATCTCAACGCTGACCCAGCTGGGACTCGAACCTGGGAACTACAGATTACGAGCCTGGCGCGCTACCGACTGAGCCACCCCCGCCCCTACCCGTGTCGATAAGGAAGTGCCAGATTGTTAAATCTGTGTGGATAAGGAAGTGTCGGACTGTTAAACATGTATAAAAAAGGCAATGTCGAATTGTTAAACCTATGGGAAAAGGAAGTGTCCCGTTGTTACCTTTATGTAACTTACGTAACTATGAAGTGTCGAATTGCAAAATCTATGTGAAGAGAAAGTGTTGGATTTTGAAATCTATGGGGAGAAGTAGTATCGGTTTGTTAACTCTATGAGCGTAAGAAGTATTGTATATTGATTGTTAGTCTATATGCTAAGAAATGATATATAAATTCACAGCACATAGTGGGAAAGAATTGTTTACCTACACCGGTTGTAACGAGCCTGATGAGTCGCTTCTTTAGAAAGAGCAAGCCAACAAAGAGGGATCCAAAGCCGGGGATAACGGAGGTCCAAGAGGGCGGAGCCAGGGGGAATAAAATTTATAAAGAGATCATTATATCAATTTAATATTTATATGAAAGGAGCATTATAAAAGAACTAGAGGCGCAACCACTTATTTTTTTATAATGACCCTGTATATCTTAAATAGGTAAATGTGAATGAAACAAGATATAGCAAATAAAAAAAAATACTCATTTCAGTGTATTCATCTCACTTGGACCTTTAGAATATTTTACCTAAGAAAGATTAGTTCGAACACGGCCATGTGCATATAATAATAATATGGCTCATCAAAGTTTGTGCTTTTAATAATAAATAAATACCCCCTCAAGCAGCTGCTTGCCACAGAGGTCTGACAGGAGCCTGTCAGTTTATATGCCACAGTAGATGATCTGAGAGGATGGCAGGACCTCAGCAGAAAAACGACACGAACATCCATGCCTTACCCGGGGCTCGAACCCAGGTCCCGTAGATCAGCTAACCACTCGGTCACGGGACGTACTTTCTTGATTTCCACAACTCATTTCATTGGGCATCCCAAATATCAAACATACACTATCAAACACAACTAACTTGACAAGCTTAATAATTTATCTTCCAAACCTTTAGAAGTCTCGGTTCTTTTAATAAATCAAACGAGAGATATAAATAATAATACCATTAAAGTACATGCAAAAAGAAGATTATATTCTTGACAACTCTGAAATATATATCTGAAAATGAAAAGAACCTCCCCCCCCCCCGCCATCTATCTAGCAAGAATGTTGTTATTGTTAATGAAATTTCTTGTAGTTTGACTCGGTCGAGCCAACATGGATAAAAAACAGAAAAGGTCATCGAGTCGTGGCAAAATCGTGCCCCAAGCATCCCCATCCCCCCCCCCCCAGTTCCCATTCTCCCCGTGCTCTCCTCTTCCATTCCTTTCATCCTGCCTCTCTCTCCATCCCTATTTCTTTTCCCTTTTTTTCTCTTGCTCACCGTTTGTTAATGAGTATTCAGAAGAGAAAAGCTTTTCAATACATTAATTGACAAACTTTTTTTTATTTATTTTCCCAGCTCGTTCTATCACCCACGCGCATTATTATCTTGATTAATATTAAAAACTTCACCCCTAATTTAGTCTGAGATGGGAGATTTTTCCCTTTAGAATGTAGTGCAATGGCGTTAGAACTGGTCATACTGCATGTAAGGGTATGTGGGCTTACCGTGATGAAGCTATCAGTCTTGATGCTGTTTTTTCAAACCCCCCCCCCGCCATCTCCCTTTGGTGCTCTTTATTCTTTGCAGCACCATAGCATGATGTTAGGCTTAAGTTTATCGTCAGCAAGTAATGGTTTATTGTGTTTATGCACGAAGCTATTGTTCCCATCTCTTTTTTTTTGGCATTTCAGTGTTGTTTTTGTTTAATCTTCATCTCTTTCTTATCCCCGCTATTATTTCTCTGCTTACATTCTGCAGAAAAAAAAATGTAATTAATAAAATTCATCATTCAAAAGCATTTTATTTGTGCGTCGAATTCTGTCGTGTATTGTGTGTGCATTTAACATTCACGAGGAGTTATTGAAAGAGGAATTAGGGTAAAGAAAAATCCCATCGGTCTTTTATTCATTTGCATCTCTCGCCTTTCTTTTGCCCACTGAACGAGGGACTCGCTATTGACTGGAATAGCTTTATCGAAGTTCCTTGCGTTAATTTTTACATCACTTGCCTTTGTTTCGTGGGGAAGAAATTCGACCCTTAAAAAGTTCAACGTGAAAAGGAAAAGAAATTTTCAGTTGGATTAGTCTCTTTGTTCAGTTTTTTTTTTTCTTCTGTTCGCTACGACAAAGAATCCCCCACGGAGGAGTGTTTAATATGTCACCAACACAGCTAGGAGTAAATGGCATAGGAAATGATGGAATTATAATCCTGCAGCAGACACGTCGCAGTTTTGGGTTAAAAGAAAAATAATCCACGGAGATTTTTTTTTTTTCGAAAAACAATTGTTAATAATAAAGTTGAAGAATATATTGTGTCACAACAGTCCCGGACCTAGAAAAAAAGTCAATGGTGAGGGGGGGAAGCAAGAAACTCAATCGTGTTGGACAAAGTACACGGGGACAAAAGTAAAACGGGGACCAAGAGACTGGTGGTTTCCACTGTAGTGTAACATTTTCCCTTCCGTTTTAGTGGTCTTTAAAAAATTCTTGAAAAATACGTGAAATATGTATAATTTTTTGTCACCATTAACCTTACAGCATTCTCAAAGGGGTGCGTGTTCATATGTCCACTGTGGATTGGGTTGTTTTACTTCTGAGCGGCATTTTTTGCACACATTGGGTTAAATGGTCAGGTCAAAATGACCCCGAAATCTCAGATAAGGTTGGGGGAGGAGCCCCACTGGAACAGCTGTTGGGAGACAGATGGTAGTCTCCCATCAAGACCATCCAGTGTATTCTTTAACGTGCACATGGTAAGGCTATCCCGTACACGGGGTCACGGTTTAACGCACCATCCTACGGACGGCGGCCTTTCCAAGCCCATCGGTGTCCCCTACTGAACGTGGACAGGGCGTAGAGCTTTGCGGAGATAAATCTCAATGCTGACCCACCTGGAACTCGAACCTGGAAACTGTAGATTACGAGCCTGGCGCGCTACTGACTGAGCCACCACGCCCATATACACTGTGGAAACATTTCACTACTTTAACTATGAGACATGGTGCTACTGAAAATTGAAACGACTGGACTTAATATCAGTGGTGTAGCGTTAATTGGATTCCGTTTTTTCACCCCTGAGTGGCACTTATACATCCAATGGGTGAAAGATTCATATCATGAGGATCCCAATTGCTCGGAGATAGATAAGAGAAGGCAACTCACTGAACATCTGTTCGGAGACAGATGGGAGTCTATCATCAAGGCCATCCAGTGTCTTCTTCAACGTGTACTGGTATGGGTCAGGGCTTAACGTCCTTTGCGACGAACTGCTCCTTTAATCCCATGGAGCTCCCTTTCTCACCGAGGAGAGAAGTGGGAGAGTTATTGGAGATAAATATCGCACAGCTGGGATTCGAACGTCAGATAACGCGTCTAGTGCGCTACCGACTGAGCCAAATCTAGCCCCGCGTAACGAGACTTCATAGCTGATGCTGCAATAGTTCTAATAGGTCGTAGGTGAAACTGTCAAACACATATAAATCAAACTATGATCTATGAGAATAGTTAAAAGTTTAACTGTGGAGTCGCATAGTCTCCTCCTGGTCACCACAGATGCTTAGGGCTGGGGTTAGACCATTGGTTCTCGCGCCAAACTATTAAAATGATATTCCCAAGTTCGAGCCCCCCATTGTGCCTATGTTGAAACTTCTCCTCTAATACCACCTTCGGATTGTTAAGTTTATGTAACGATGAAGTGTCGGATTGGGAAATCTACGTAGAGAGAAAGTGTCGGATTGAGAAATCTACGTGGAGAGAAAGTGTCGGATTTTGAAATCAATTTGGAGAGAAAGTGTCGGATCGTGAAATCTACGTGGAGAGAGAGTGTCGGATTGGGTAATCTACGTAGAGTGAAAGTGTCGTATTGTGAAATCTACGTGGAGAGAAAGTGTCGGATTTTGAAATCAATTTGGAGAGAAAGTGTCGGATCGTGAAATCTACGTGGAGAGAGAGTGTCGGATTGGGTAATCTACGTAGAGTGAAAGTGTCGTATTGTGAAATCTACGTGGAGAGAAAGTGTCGGATTGGGTAATCTACGTGGAGAGAAAGAGTCGGATTTTGAAATCAATTTGGAGAGAAAGTGTCGGATCGTGAAATCTACGTGGAGAGAGAGTGTCGGATTGGGTAATCTACGTAGAGTGAAAGTGTCGTATTGTGAAATCTACGTGGAGAGAAAGTGTCGGATTGGGAAATCTACGTGGAGGTAAAGTGTCGGATTTTGAAATCAATTTGGAGAGAAAGTGTCGGATTGTGAAATCTACGTGAAAAGAAAATGTCAGATGGTTAAATCTATGGGAAGAAGTAGTGTCAGATTGTTAATTCTATGGTCTCAACTCTATCACCTGACCGGTGATGGTCTTGGAGAGGCTGCAATCAGTCGCTTGTACACGTTAAAAAAAAATTGGTGGGTGACACTGAGCGAAGATTTCATCTGTATCTTAATAAGTGTCCAGTGAATTTCCCTCCTCAACTCTGAGTTCCTGTCAGAGTCGTGTTGGGAGTGAGGGGGATGGTGGAGGAGCCCTTTTTGCTACTAAATTCCCCTCATACAGCTGCTTGCCATAGAGGTCTCACAGGAGCCTGTCAGTTTAATATGCCATAAAGAAGATCTGTGAAGAAGGCGAGACCGCAGCAAAACCAAGTATTATTTTAAATAAAATTAACATGGTTTTCAAAGAAAGTTGGTATAAGATTGGTGATTTTTATTTATTCACTCATTAATTTATGTTTTATTTCTGATGAGGGAAAGGCCCCAAAATCTTTAAGTTTACCAGGCCCAAAACTGTTTAATCCGGTCCTGCTTTTGGGATTCTTGTGACCTGGGCGTTTAATGCATTTGACTGCCGCTGAGAGATTAAAAAATCCAACTGCAAACTTTGATTTTAAAATATGTTTTGGTATTGTCGAAAGCTTCGTCTCATCAGCTTCTATAATCTTCTCAGTATTCCTTTGGATAACCGTTCTTCTCATCAGACTTCAGAGCATCCTTAAATCTCTCATCCCCTTCTAGAGAAAACATTCAGAGAATAAGGGTAAGATTCTTCTTGGAATTAGAAAGCAAGCTAGATTTTTTTTTTTTGCATCTTGGAATTTTAGACAGGAAACTTCTATTTTTCTTACCGTGAAACGATCTCCAAATTATGAGAAGGATGCAACACATCAAGAGTACGACTCAAGTAAAAAGGGGGGAAAAACAACAACAGAGATGATGGAATAAGAAAAGGAAGAAGAGAAGAAGGAAAGAGATAGAAAAGAGAGGAACAAGAATTATCGAGTGCGAAACTTTACGCATGATCTGTGAGAACTTCTATTATCCACAACAAACAAAGTGGAGGACCCACTTAAGTTTTACCGTCCCCGGTGTGTTTACCAAAGAAGAAGGTAGCAAAGAAGGAGCAGAAACGACAGAGGAACCGTCGAGAAAGAGGGGATGGGGCAAAAGATGGGACTCGCAGAGGCAGACACCAAGGGAGTTGGTGGAAAGCCTTCCATATAGATCGAAAGAGGAGAGGAGGAAAAAAGAAGCGGAGGAAGCTGAGATCATCCCAGACACCTCCGTTCCGCCCCCTCATGTTGTCCCCATCGCGTCTCGGCTCGTAAAAAGACAATCTTATCCGATGAAATTTGTAGCTGTCGAATGATGCAGTGTGTGACCGTTGCATCCACGCGATTTATCGCTGAGGCCAATAAACAAGGGCACAGGGATGCAATCGATTTTGTCGAACGCTGAGAGGATGGAGAGCATGGGGGAGAAGAGGAGGGAAGAAAGATGGGGAGAGTGGGGGAAGACAAAATGCAGGGAATTTCGAGGGTAAGGAATGGGGAACTAGACGGTGAAAGGAAAAAAAAAACGTTGAGCCGGACTGAACGCGGAATCAAGACGAAACTACCAAAAAGGATACGTCGGGAAGTCGCCGACATAAAGGAAATGGTAGGAGTCAAAAAAAAATAGGAGGAGGGTTGAATCTTGTGTCAGGAGTTTCTGAGAGGAGAGAAGACACCTGTGACCAATGGGTGGTTGGATCGGAAAGTGAAAGATGATAGCAGGGAATGAGTGGCCACTGCCGGGGTGGAAATTGCAGGGTGGGTCAGTTAGCGATGAAGGAACGAAAGTTTTATTTCCCTCTCTCTGGCCATCTCGAACGCTGCAGTATAATCTTTGTTTTCAGGGTTTCTTTTCCCTTTGGAGGGGCAAAGAATAAAGGTTTCCGATTCCTTTCGACATTAACGTCTTCAGAACAACCTTAAGCTGTGTGCCAAATGTGCGCCCAAAGTACTTAGTTTGGACGTGATCACATTTAAAGAATAAAGGGGGCTTTTTATTGATTGCAGTTATATGGCGAGGGAAAAAGAAGTGGCCGTTATTGGTTAGGTTATGCGTTTGGGTGTTTTCGCTGCAGTGATTTCTACTGATGGTGAAAAAAAGGAATGTTTTTCTTATGGGGCTTCGATAGTCATATGAGCGACATATAGAATCAGCAACAGGGAAGGACAAATATGGCTTGTGACGTGAGTTACAGTTGAATGGGGCCGAATGCAGTAGCAAACAGAGAATACAAGTTGCAGAAAGGATACCAAAATCGTATCTGAAAAGGCTAAGGAATTGATGAAAAGTTAGTTGTGGATGTTAAAGTATGAAGTTGAGGAACAGAAGAGGTGAAAAAAAGGGGTTGATAATAACTATTAAAGGAAAAGTTAGCGATAAATGCGATTGAATGTGAAATTAATAAATGCTTTAGGACGAAGTGACAGAAGAAAAGTTTTCGAAAAAAAAAGCTAATGATTGATAATGAGGTATAAAAATTAGGAATAAATATTTAAAGAAAACCGTTAACCATAAATTTTGAAGAAAATGAAGTGTTAAGTATAAATATTACCGAGATTAAGGAAAGAGATGTAAATAAATTTTGTTTCCAATTGTTAGGAGTTGGTTTGGGCTGTTTTACAGTTGGGTTGGGTTGTTTACCTGAATTTTCTCCGTTAATGGTGAGCGGGGCATAATTGAGTTTGAAAAGCCCACCGTCCCTCGAATGGACGTTAAGTCATGCCACTTTTTTGTACACAATGGACTAAATGTCCAGGTCACAAGGACCCCGAAGGATTAGAGAAGGCTGGGGGAGGGGATTCACTGGAACAACTGTTGAGAGACAGATAGTAGTTTCCCATAAAGGTCATCCAGCGTGTTCTTTAACGTGCACAGGATATGACTCTCCCGCACACGGGGCCACGGCTTAACATTCCATCCGATTATATAAATTAATATATATTATTATAAAAAGGTATAAATATAAGTCAGAATAATGTTACAAAAGATCGCTTCGTACTAAAAGATCCCAATGGCATATAGTCTATAATCTGGACAAAAAACTGCCAACTCACACCGTCTGTAAAAGGTTCATTTTAGAAGTTAGAAAGCTTTGAATATGGCGTTCATTCAAATTATACGGCAGTGTCCGAATACTTTTATCAATGTAGTGTATACATCACAACAGCATTATAAGCGAACAAACAAAACATAACATCACTTGAATTAAACACATTCCGCATCATTTCACTAAATAACTCCTTCTAATCATATATTTATTCCAATTACTTCATGGGGCGAGGGTGGCTCAGTCATTAGCGCGCCAGGCTCGTAATCTGTAGTTCCCAGGTTCGAGTCCCAGCTTGGTCAGCGTTGAGATTTATCTCCGCAAAATTCCCCCGCCCTGCCCACAGTCAGTAGGGGACACCGATGGGCTTGGAAAGGTCGCCGTCCGTCGGATGGGACGTTAAGCCGTGGCCCCGTGTGCGGGAGAGCCATACCCTGTGCACGTTAAAGAACACGCTGGTTGGCCTTGACGGGAGGCTACCATCTGTCTCCCAACAGCTGTTCCAGTTGGTCCCCTCCCCAAACCTTCTCTGAGCCTTCGGGGTCCATGTGACCTGGCATTTAGCCCATGGTGTGCAAAAAAGTGCCGCTCAGAGGTAAAACAACCCAAATCCAATTACTTCCAAGCTGTTGTTTAAAACAAATAAGTTAAACTTGCGTCTCTTGCGCTAGAAAATTGAGTTCTCTTTCGTAACCTACTTTTCCCCTAAAGTTTTGAACTCCATATAAAACACACAAAAAATTTACCCTTCTCAAATCCATCTCTCTGCATTAAAGAGATTAGTCTGTCATCACGTCATTGCAGAAAAGCCATTCTCTCCATAAGGGATAGGTCAAACTCCATCCAATGACATTATTAAATTACACGTAATGGCAGACTAAGGCTATCTCTTCTACTTACTCGAGCTACCTCTACAGCCAATTTTACCGGCTTAGAACTATCAGGTGAGCATTAGGCCTTTCTTTTCCTTCCTCCGGGGGCATTGTTATGCTCATCGGCGCATACTAAGAGATCCCAATGGCATATTATCTATAATCTGGGCAAAAACTGCTAGCTCATGCCAAGTCAGTGCCTTTTTGCAATGTCTGACACATACGGGATGCAGGCGTGGATGATACAGAAATAACACGTCCCTGCCGACAGCCAGACAGGGGAAAATGGACAGCTGGGGAAGTCTCGCGAGGTTTGGAGTCTGAACTGCATGCGATCTGAATTCCTCTGTAGTGGGTGTGCTAACTCGGCGAAATGTTGCTTTTTATATATATCAAGATAGGCTGGCTCTTGAAACTGAATCATCAGATATATAGAAAGTGGATTAGTTATGAAAGATACGTTGACTATTATTCTGATTTGTATTTTTGAATTTAGCTATTTTATATTCTTGATTTAAAACTATTATAAATTTACGAAAATGAAAATGAATCGATACCTCTTTTTCTGAGTTGGTTTTTTTTTTTACTCTAAGCGGCACTTTTTTGGCACAAAATGCACTAAATGGCTAGGTCACAAGGACCCCGAGGGCTCAGGAAAGGTTGGGGGAAGGGGACCCACTGGACAGCTGTTAGGAAATAGATGGAAGCTTCTCGTAACAAGGTCATCCAGCATATTCTTTAACGTGCACAGAGTATGGCTCTCCTGCACACGGGGCCACGGCTTTACGTCCCATCCGACGGCCGGCGGCCTTTTCAAGGCCATCAATGTTTCTATTCATCGAGTACAAGTTGAGAGTTTAGCAGAGATCAGTCTCAACGCTGGAACAGGTGGGACTCGAACCTGGAAACTTCAGATTACGAGCCTGGTGAGCTACCTACTGAGAGAACCCCTGCCCCTCTTTCCCTGAATGACATAGGCTGAGATTTCCTCGGTTCTGCTACCAGTGAGATTGAAGGCACTAATACACTTAGAACACACTAAAACAATAAATGCCCTTTCAAGAAAGGACGACGTCCTGGTGGTAAAGCCGTGGTTCCGTGTACAGGACAGAGTCATACACTGTGCACGTTTAGAAACGCCCCTTAACAGGAGGCTTCCTTCTGCTTCCTAACAGCTGTCCAACGAATCTCTTTTTTTTTCTACCAACTCTGAGCCCTTGGTATCCTTGTGACCTGGCATTTAGCCTACTGTGAGAAAACAAAAATGACATTCAGCGACAAAACAGCCTAACTATTTTCTGAAAGAAAAGAAATTTTTAACTGAAACATAACCAGACTCCTAGGAAAACTTAATTCAAAATACCAATTAACACATAACAAAAATAGATAAATAATATTCGAATAATGAAAACAAAAAGTTATGCCACAATATCAAGTAGTCATTTGTATAAGTTGGGTTGAGTTGGGTTGTTTTACTTCTGAGCGGCACTTTTTTGCACATCATGCGCTAAATGAACAGGTCACAAGGACTCCGAAGGCTCAGAGAAGGTAGCCTCCCATCAAGGCCATCCAGTGTGTTCTTTAACGTGCACAGGGTATGACCCTCCCGCACACGGGGCCACGGCTTAACGTTCCATCCGACGGACGGCGGCCTTTCCAAGCCCATCGGTGTCCCCTACTGACCGTGGGCTGGGCGGGGAGTTTTGCGGAGATAGGTCTGAACGTTGACCCAGCAGGGACTCGAAACTGGGAACTGCAGATTACGAACCTGGCACGCTACCGACTGAGCCCCTCCCCGTCCCCCTTTATATCAGTTTCGTAGAGATAGAGAGTTTCGTTAGATAACTATTGAGGCTGCACAGTTGATGCTTCAACTATTTTGATAGCACATTGGTCAATGCCTATCGTAACGTGTCAGTCAGCCAATGATCTACGAGAACTGTAGAAGCGTGATCTGCGCAATCCCATAGTCTTCCCAGTTTCCAGTCGCTCTATTCTACTGCTTCATAACGGAATATACATTTGTTTAGTGGGGAGATGATCCTGAACATCCCCCTCGTGTTCATTCTCATTTGAGTAATGTACTCATAATGTAATGTATATGGGATTATTCCAAGTTTTAAATTAGATCACATATTTCTTATCTGAGATATTCATCGTTTATATTAATGCCCTTTCTTCACATATTTAAAACTGTCACTAAAGGATTTGGCTCAATAAGTACGCGCTAGGCTATTAACCTGATGCTAACAGTTTCCAGTCCCCACTGCGCTTGTATTTAGATTTTCTCTATACCCTCGGTGAGAAAGGGGACACGGATAAGCTTAGAAAGGCAGCAGTCCCCCGGATAAAATATTAAGCTGCAGTCCCGTGTGCAAATAGAGCCATACTATGTGCACGTTAAAGAACATACTCGATGACTTTAATGAAAGACTTCCAATTGTTGTTTTCTAACAGCTATCCAATGGGTCCCATTTGCTCTTCCCAGCTCTGAGTATTTGGGGCTCTTGTGACCTATCATTTTTTCCCAGCTCTGAGTGTTTGGGGCTCTTGTGACCTATCATTTTTTCCCAACTCTGAGTCTTTGGGGCTCTTGTGACCTATCATTTTACCCAGCTCTGAGTCTTTGGGGCTCTTGTGACCTATCATTTTACCCAGCTCTGAATCTTTGGGACTCTTGTGACCTATCATTTTATCCAGCTCTGAATCTTTGGGACTCTTGTGACCTATCATTTTTTCCCAGCTCTGAGTCTTTGGGGCACTTGTGACCTATCATTTTACCCAGCTCTGAGTCTTTGGGGCTCTTGTGACCTATCATTTTACCCAGCTCTGAGTCTTTGGGGCACTTGTGACCTATCATTTTACCCAGCTCTGAGTCTTTGGGGCACTTGTGACCTATCATTTTACCCAGCTCTGAGTCTTTGAGACTCTTGTGACCTATCATTTTACCCAGCTCTGAGTCTTTGAGACTCTTGTGACCTATCATTTTACCCAGCTCTGAATCTTTGGGACTCTTGTGACCTATCATTTTATCCAGCTCTGAATCTTTGGGACTCTTGTGACTATCATTTTTTCCCAGCTCTGAGTCTTTGGGGCTCTTGTGAGCTATCATTTTACCCAGCTCTGAGTCTTTGAGACTCTTGTGACCTATCATTTTACCCAGCTCTGAGTCTTTGAGACTCTTGTGACCTATTATTTAGTTTAACGTGTGATCAAAAGGGCCGGTGGTGTGTGTGTGAAGGGAGGGGGGACTCGTAGAGTGACAAGCTTGTAATCTGCAATTACTAGGTTGTACCCTAGCTGTATCTGTGTTGATATTTATTTCCGCTAAACCCTACTTTGCCTTCGTTGAAAAAAAGGACACCGTTATCTTATAAAGCCGTCCGTCAGATAGGACATTAAGCTGTGCCCCCGTTGTAGCATAACCATACTGTGAGCACGTTAAAGAACACGCTGTAAGGCCTTAACGTAAGGTTTCCATCTATTGCCTCTTAACCCTTTCACGACCAAGGGAAACATTTTTCCCATTTTAAAATTGGTGATTGTCGTATTTAATTATAACCTTATCTGCAATTTTTATACAGAATGTCAAAATAGAACGTATGCCGAACGCAATTACGTAAACGGGAACGTTTAGAAAACAAAAACAGAACTGTCAGGACGCATAATATATGTACTATGTGCAATGTCCATCTTTGCCTCACTACCAAAAGAAATTGCTTCGCAGAATATCATAATTAGCACATCATTTTGTATAGTAATTTTATTTCATAATTTTGTATTATTTTAGTTAACATTTTGTTCTAATAAACCAATAAATAAAAGACATTGCATAATAACCCTAACTATAATTTGTGTCACCTTTATAGTCCATTGGGAAAAATATTTCCCATAAAATTCCAAAAAAACTACATATTGTTATGTATTTTTCTTATGATTCTTATTTATTTTACGTCTAAGCAAACTAAAATAAACAGTTACATACTAATATTTACTCTTAGAAACCTTATGGTCCTGAAAGGGTTAACAGCTATCCAAAGCTGACATTTGCCTTTACCCAGCTTTGAACCTTTAGCTCCCTTGTAATCTGGCACAAAAATGTTGCTCAAAGGTAAAATAATACAACTTATCTCTCGTAGAAAACTCGGAATTGAATGAGAATTCTTTCTGAATTGAAACTGAAGAGAAGAAATTTCGAGTCCAGACATGAGAACATAAGGAAACGCCTTTTTTTTGCCAATTAAGAGTGGTAAAGCCAAGTTCTCCAGACGATGAATTATTATGGGATTAAGTAGCCGTGAAAGTACTCTTGTGTTCCGCCTCGCTACCATGGAAACGGTGGTGGAAGCTGCTTAGCGACGCAGCCTGATGCATTACCGAGATGATGCTGAAACTTTCAGGCTGGGAAATGAGTGGAACGTGTTTTTAACTCTTTGTCACAAAACGATACACATAACGTGATTACTGACAATTGACTCGATAATAAGAATCTCTGCTTCTTTTCCTTGATAAATGACAGATTTATCAACGGAAAAGCGAAATGTTATTCGCTTTCCGTGTTGCTGCAGCTATCTGGCATTACAGATGAATATAGCAAAGAAATGTTTTTATTTGTGCTTTATAATGTCGTGTTCTCCGGGGTTGGGTTGTTTTACCTCTGAGCGGCATTTTTTTGCACACCATGGGCTAAATAGCCAGGTCACATTGCCCCCGAAGGCTCAGAGAAGGTTGTGGGGAGGAGACCCAAGACGAATATATTAAAATTCGAGATTTAAATACATTTGATTATGATCCTTAAAATATTTTCAGTCAGAGTTTTTCTTTAAATGCATATTTTAGAAGTTATAGAACTTCGAAGTTAGATTCCCACTTACATAATATGGAAAAGACTTTGAATATTTTCATAGGGCAGTGTAATTCTATTTAGAAATGATCCGAGCTGTCTTAAATCGGGGACTGGGGAGGGGGGGAAAGTGTGTGTTTTGGAGGGGATATTAACGTCTATAAAAAATTTAAAATATCAGAATTTGATAATAATGATAAAAAAGATTAATAACTAATCTCATTTGTTTTATTTTCAGTTTGGGTTCAGTATACCTTATTCAACAATACACATATATACGTTTATGTCACATTTGCAATTACGTTTGATTTACAATTAATGTCTCCAAAATAATTCTATAGGAATATATATTCTAAAGGAAGCATAAATGATTGATATTTCAATTATTCCCACTTGAGAACAGGTTGGCTCAGTCGGTAGTGCTCCAGTCTCTTAATCGGTAGTTCCTAGGTTCGAGTCCGACGTGTGTCAGCTTTTTAATAATTATCTCCGTCGTATGTGACGTTAAGCTGTGGTCCCGTGTACTTGAGGGTCATATTCAATTCACATTAAAGAACACTCTGGGTGGCTTTGACGAAGTCTTTGATCTGTCTCCCAACAGCTGTCCAGGAAGTCCTCCCAACTCCTCCCAACTTTCTCTGAGACCTTGGGGGTCCTTGTGAGCTGGCCATTGAGCTCACTGTGTGCAAAAATAGTGCTGCTAAGAGTTCAAACAACCCAATTCATAGTCGGAAAAGTTTTCACATAATTGATGAATACAAATGCTTTAAAACACAATCTAGAATGCTCTCGTAATTTTTTTAAATTGGCAGAACTCAGTAACAAATTTTAAATGCCGAAATATTAAATTTTTCATCTTCAGAACTGTTAAAAAATCCAATCCCTTACACTTTTTGCAAACTATTTATTATTGACTAAACTTTTAACATACTAAGAGGCATCTACTATAATAAGATACTAACTCGAAATGTGTAGCCAAGTCCGGTTGCCAGATCGTCAAAGGAAGTTATAAGTGGAAATGTATTTTGCAAAAATATGAGATTAGTTTTCGTTGAATGGCAACTTCACTTTAGAGTAAACAGTTAGTACTTTACCTTCAAATCATTCTATTTTGATAATATTTTGTGCTATATTCAAATTTTTAAAGCATGATACTGATGACTTTAGAACTTAAATGCGTTGAACGATCGAAAGAATAAATTTTAATAGGATGACCACACGATCCGTTTTTTAGGGACAGTCCCAGGATTAAAGATTCTGTCTCTGATGAATAAATGCCCTGGAAGTGCCCCTAAAATTTGGTTTTAGATATCTTTTAAACATTAAATTAATTGTGGAGCATGAAAAGATCTTAAATAATAATAGAACAGTAATGGCAACGCTGTTATAAAAATATCGGTCGCAATGCAGGTGACTGTAAAATTGAGGCTATTTATTTATTTATTTTTACACCCAACAACCATGGTGATGTTAAGGCCAGGCCCTTCTACACCAGGTTCACTTAAAAACAATACAAAAAGTATAAAGAAAAACAAGAGAATATTTTAAATATTATACATATCAAATTAGTTTTCATTATTTAATGAAGTGTCATATTTAATTAATTTAATAGTTTTATGCTTAATAGTAAAATAAATAAAAAATAATTTAAAGTTTGAAAATAAAGATCTGAGTGATGATGATATATTTAATATGTGAATACATATTACACGTATTCACTACCAAAGTCAGGCTGTGAAGGAACAAAATGGTCAACATCATAATGATAGTGGTATACTGGCAGACAATACTAGAGAATGCGTCTTTCTTGTACTTGCTGGGGCGGAGGTGGCTCAGTCGGTAGCGCGCCAGACTCGTAATCTGTAGTTCCCAGGTTCGAGTCCCAGCTGGGTCAGCGTTGAGATTTATCTCCGCAAAAATTCCCCGCCCTGCCCACGGTCAGTAGGAGACACCGATGGGCTTGGAAAGGCCGCCGTCCGTCGGATGGGACCTTAAGCCGTGGCCCCGTGTGCGGGAGAGCCAATACCCTGTGCACGTTAAAGAACAAGCTGGATGGCCTTGACGGGAGGCTATCATCTGTCTCCCAACAGCTGTTCCAGTGGGTCCCCTCTCCCAACCTTCTCTGAGCCTTCGGGGTCCATGTGACCTGGCCATTTAGCTAATGGTGTGCAAAAAAGTGCCGCTCAGAGGTAAAATAACCCAACTTCTACTTGCTGACATCATCGCCTTATGGTTGCTGATGACCTATTACTATGCAGGTTAAGTTTCACCTCTGTTTTCACAGATTTCGGCGCCCTGTGGTTCCCCAAATACTTGACCGTCAGATCCAGATTTGGAACGCAGGTTCCCCCTATGTAACTCTATACTGTGTTAAAAAAATTGAGTCTCAATCTGTAATGGGAAGGAATGCAGAATTTCGAGCAGTACGAATGTGTGGATATCTGACAACAGTGCGGTATTTGGCATCGATCTGCCCCGACTTTCTCAGCTTTAAAATAAGAAATCGGCGAAGAAAACTGCGGAGGAGAATTTTCACTTCCATCCAATTGAAAGGATTTAAATTCGTGTTTGGAGTTCTAAACACGAATTTAATATGTCACGATGAGAAATCACGCTTAAAAGTGGATACGATGAAGGCTTTGCTGGAAGCGAAATCAAATTTTCCTGTCATTTTCTCTATGATGTATTAAACTGACAATCTACTGTTAGATCTAGGGAGGGGATGGCTCAGTCGGTAGCGCGCCAGGCTCGTAATCTGTGGTTCCTTAGGCTCGAATCCCAGCTGGGTCAGCGTTGAGATTTATCTCCGCAAAATTCCCCGCCCTTTCCACGGTCAGTAGGGGACATCGATGGGCTTGGAAAGCCGACTGACGGCACCGAAGGCCGCCGTCCGTCGGATCGGACGTTAAGCCGTCGCTCCGTGTGCGGGAGAGCCATACCCTGTACACGTTAAAGAACACGCTGGATGGCCTTGACGGGAAGCTACCATCTGCCTCCCAACAGCTGGTCCCCTCCCAAAACCCCTCTCTGAGCCTTCGGGGTCTTTGTGACCTGACCATTTAGCCCATTGTGTGCAAAAAAGTGCCGCTCAGAGTTAAAACAACCCAACTGTTAGATCTCTGGGGAAAGCATCTGCTTGAGATATGTATTGCGAAATCTTTAGTGCAAAAGTTGCCGAAAATGAAAATATTTTACCTTCATTTGTGAAAAATGCACACAATAATAATGATTTTTGTTAATTAACGTAAGTTATTCAACTTTTTTGTGTCAGTAAATATTAACGTTATTATTATGTGTAATAATGTATAAAATATGAATGAAAACTATTATGTAACTAAATGAAAAAGATTGCGATACTTTTTAATAATGATCTCATCAAAAGTCAAACCTGCAGAGAGAATTTTCAAAGTCCCCGGATCTCTTTAAATCTTATCAATCTAAAAGAAATAGCCAATCCTTCAGATAAAAGTTTCGAAAGTTCCCGGATCATCTCCTTTAAATCTTGTCACCCTAATTTATAATTATATATATATGAAAATGTGCTGTGAAATAGTTGGCGAAATTTGTGCTGTCGAAATTTTTAATGGAAAAAAAATGTATTTTACTAGATTATCAGAAGATTAGCTTTCATTGAATGGCAACTTGACTGTACCGTCACAGTAAACAGTTCGTACTTTACGTTCTAATGGTTCCAATCGAGTGAATTATAACAGTGTGTTGTGAAATATTTTCTGAGATAATTGTATTCCTGAATAAATTATTTCGTGTTAAATTTTATTCTATTTTCTATTATGGAACAAAGATTAACTTTTGATAACGTTCTGTTCAATATCCGAAATACCATTGGTTTTACCCGTCCCGCAGGCAAAGGACCTGATGACTCAATTGCCTGGAAGGAGCAAAGCGAACCAAGAGGGGGAGATTCAGGGGGGGGGGGCAAGTCCCCTTGGCAGGGTTAGCGGAATAGATCATAGAGGCCCCAGCCCCTACTATTATATAGTTTATTTAGCAAATAATAAAAATACCCCCTCAAGCAGCTGCTTGCCACAGAGGTTTGACAGGAGCCTGTCAGTTTATATGCCACAGTAGAAGATCTGAGAGGATGGCAGGACTTCAGCAGAAAACAACACGAACATCCATGCCTTACCCGGGGCTCGAACCCAGGTCCCGTAGATCAGTAGCCAAGCGCGCTAACCACTAGGCCACAAATAAATAAAAAAATGCATTGTAATATATGGGTTAGTTTGTTTTACCTCTGAGCAGCACTTTTATTGCATACAATGGGTTAAATGCCCACAATGGATTAAATGTTCGGGCCACAAGGATACCAAGGGCTCAAAGAAACGCTGGGGAAGGTTGAGTTGGGTTGCTTTACCTCTGAGCGGCACTTTTTTGCACACAATGTGCTAAATGTCCAGATCACAAGGACCCCGAAGGCTCAGGGAAGATTAGGGGAGGGGACCCACTGGATAGCTGTGGGGAGACAGATGGTAGCCTCCCGTTAAGGCCTCCAGAGTGTTCTTTAACACTCAACGATGGCTCTCCCGCACACGGCGCCAGTTGGTGAAGGAGATCCACTAGACAGCTGTTAGGAGATTGATGGAAGCCTCCCGTCAAAGTCATCTAGTGTATTCTTTAACTGCACAGGGTATGGCTCTCTTCAAGATGGGGCCACGGTTTAGCATCCCAGTCAACGGATGACAGCCATTCCAAGTCTCTCTCACCGATTAACAGAAATAAATCTCAATGTTAGCGCAGTTGAGCTCGAATCTAGAGACAGATTATTAATCTGGCGCGCTACCATATGAGCCAGCTTATGTTCCCTTGATATTAGGACAGTACTGAAGACCAGTATTATATGTTAATGTCAGGTATCTTAAACTAAACTCAAGCAATGTGAGTTCGTTTTCCACGTGTCTGAAAAATTGATTTAGCTCTGTACAAATATGATTACGTTCTGCACACACATAGTATACAAAATTTATATTTATTTAAGCTTAATGGTATCAAGGTTCACTGTTTATTACACGATATGTGTGTTAAAACATAATTCTCCAGTTCAAACCATTATTTTTTTTTACAGATCTTAATACCACAAAATGCGTTTTCAAGTTCTTTCAGCGCTCCAGAGCACCAGTAATATTAGTGTCAGCTTTCATAACCTAACATCAAACAGCCTTTCTAGTTTTCTCTAATGTTTTTAAATTTAATAAAGATGATTAAAATCTGAATCGCACACTTACACACAAATATTTATAAACTTACATTAATATTATTCGATGGCTATTTTAATGCACTACCATCTTCCTTAAGAACTTTGTAACCAATTCCTTAAGAATTTATAACTGTAGCTGGTATTTAAGAAAAGTGAGTAAACCAAAGAAAATACCCGTAAGAACAAAACACTGGAAGGAAGTGGAGCGTTTTATGGTGCTATGTTGATAATGACACTCTTGGGGGAACAAAGACTGGCAAGGCACTTCATTAAGGTGTATTGGACTCAAAGCGAAGGGGCGGAATTTAGGGTAAACCATCCAATCATTAGTTGATACAAGACGTTATAAAGACTTATTACTCTTCGTTTTTCACTTTTTTTTTTCTTTTCGGTAGTCACGAAACTGTGCGTTGTAAAAGCTTACCACGAAACCATCTCCCAAAATCATCAGAAAAATCGTAATCCTAATGACTTCTCGTTTATTTATTTAAATGGGTTCTATAATTTGTTAAGTTTCCTTTTTCTTTTTTTCCCCCTTTCGCTATTTTTCAGTTGAAATAGTTGACTGGGTAAAACTGTAGGAAAAATCTTCGGCTTAATGACTTCGTTTTTATTTGTTTTGTAAGATTAATTTGTGCAGTTCGCTTTTTAAAGTCTTGAGGTTTGACTTTTTGATATAAACATTTTTCTTTTTTTAAACGTTTGCAATTCGAGAAAGAAATTTTAAATTGCTTTTTTCCTTTTTTGCTTTGGATGATTATCATTTAAATATTTATTCTGTTAAATTAATGGCGAAATGAATAATAAATTTAATAGAGAGAAAGCTAGAAAGTCCAATGTTTTACAAATCAACAGGTATAAATATATATCAAGCGTAGAGAATCTACTTTATTTTTTCGGCATTTTAACCAAAACTGGGAGAAAAACACATCGCTTCTGTTAAATATCGAATGTTTGTTTTCAAAAAGAATTAAATTTTCCTTTTTCTGATTATCAGCCTACGAGCGAAAGGGAAGCCAGAGCCTTTTACATCGTACTGGGCCTGAACAGTGCAATAAAAGAAAAATTAATCTTCAGATATATAACACACACACACATATATAGCTGCTTTTATTAAAATTCATCTTGTAAGCTAATTATTTTCAAATGTTTTATAATTAATTTTAAAAATGTTCGTAAATATTTTAATTGAATTAATAACGAATAAATAATTATAAGTTATTCAAAGATAATTGCTTTTTATTAATCTTTAGACAAAATGATTCACTTAAATTTTTATGCATAATAATCTTTAAATCTTAATACAGAAAGGAAGAAATGAGGATATTAAATTTCTTCCTTTCTTCCTATATTTTGTTCAACGGTTGTCCGGGCCCGGTGTTTCTAGGTGGCTCAGGGGGGCGGGGGTGGCTCAGTCGGTAGCGCGCCAGGCTCGTAATCTGTAGTTCCCAGGTTCGAGTCCCAGCTGGGTCAGCGTTGAGATTAATCTCCGAAAAATTCCCCGCCCTGCCCACGGTCAGTAGGGGACACCGATGGGCTTGGAAAGGTCGCCGTCCGTCAGATGGGACGTTAAGCCGTGGCCCCGTGTGCGGGAGAGCCATACCCTGTGCACGTTAAAGAACACGCTGGATGGCCTTGACGGGAGGCTACCATCTGTCTCCCAACAGCTGTTCCAGTGGGTCCCCTCCCCCAACCTTCTCTGAGCCTTCGGGGTTCATGTGACCTGGCCATTTAGCCCACGGTGTGCAAAAAAGTGCCGCTCAGAGGTAAAACAACCCAACCCAACCTAGGTGGCTCAGGCGAGGGTCGTAATCTGCAGTTCACAGGTTCATGTTATAACTATGCCTGAGTTGAGAATTTTCTCCACTAACATCCGTTCGGCAACATCCGTTCGGCCTCTATAAGAAAGGATATACCTTGGTCTTCGAAAAGTCGTAATTTGTCGGATGGAACGTTAAGTCGTGGCTCCGTGTGCAGAAGAGTCCCACCCTGTGCATGTCAAGGAATACTCTGAATGGCTTTGGCGGGAGGCCTCCATTTGTCTCTTAACAGTTTTTCAGTGAATCCCCTCTCCCATGGGGCGGGGGTGGCTCAGTCGGTAGCACGCCAGGTTCGTAATCGGAAGTTCCCAGGTTCGAGTTTCACCTGAGCCAGCATTAAGATTTATCTCCGCTAAACTTCAATCCTGCTCTCCGTCAATAGGGAACATCGATGGGTTTGGAAAAGCGCCGTCCGTAGAATGGGAAAAAAATTCGTGGTCCCGTGCCGGGCTTGGAAGTCAAAAGGAACATTGATGGGATTGGATGGCAAAAGGAACACTGATGGACTCGGAACGCAAAAGAAGAACGCAAAAGAAACATCAATGGTTTGGAATTCTTTACTCTTGTTACGAAAAGGAGCAGCATTTGGGCTTAGAAAGGAAATCGAAAACTGGATTTAATTCATCTTTGTACTTGAGATGTATTTTTTAATGTGAAGACTGCATATATATTAAAGACAATAATAATTAATGAAAACTACGAGAGAGAAACAATCAAATGCCCAAACACGAAATGCCAAGAAGTCGAGTAGAAACTGAGAGATTCCCATTCTTCTTTCAGTGAGAGAAAACTGCACTAAAAAAAATAGCAATTTAACACCACCCGCACTTGTTTTACATAGGTTGTTCACCTCTCAGCTCATTTTGCACCATCTCATCTTGGGAAGCAATGTACAGATGGTAAACATTGCAACAGCATCCTCGGTGAACATTTCAGCAGCACCCTCGATGAACATTGCTTCAACATCCTGAGGATTCTGATTAATTTGGAGCGTGCAGAGAGTGCTCTGTTTTATTAGATCTAGTGAACTCCCGTCACCGCAATTAAACTGATGAGACCCAAGAGAAGGTGTGTGTTTTTTCTCCCCATCCCTCTGCATCCCCTAACCTCTTAGTGATGCTACTCTAAGATGAAAGAAGCAGTGTCACTCTATTCGCATCCCAGGGGTTACTTCTCATTAAACTTTCTCATTAGTGATGATGGTGGTTAACCTTAGAAGTCTTGAATATTTTACTTTGTTTCTTCCTGAAACTTATAACTTCAAGTCTTACGAAGCAACAATATAATTCTCTGAGGTAATATAATACCTATCGTAAGGGAAACGCTTCTTTTCTTCGCAGTGCGTTTAGATCAAGTTCTTTAGCTTTGTAGTAAACTGTTATTTTGTCTATACTCGAACTGTAAAAATGATCAGAGGATAATTTCGGTTCTTACAAGGTGTTCTCTGAACTGAAAGACGATATTTTTGTGTACTTTCTTTCCTGGTAAAGTTTTCAAGCAACGCGGAGTCGACTTATATTCAAATATTAGGAGTGCAGGATGTGAAGAATTTGAAAGAAAGAAAGAAAAAACATACACAGTCGTATTAGAATAATATGACCACCTACCATAGTATAAGTATGGTAGGTGGCCATATTATTCTGATACGACTGTGTATATTTCGCTATTCCGCGAAAGTAATTTATGAACATTTTCACCTCTTGCTCTTTTTTTTCATCAGTATCTATATGAATATGGACTTTCGTTTAACGGAGATAAATCTCAACGCTAGAGCAATTGGGACTCGAACCTAGGAACTGCAGATTTTGAGCCTGGCTCGCACTGGCTGAGCCAAACCCCGCCCTTTATACCAGGTATTGAACATCAGTTGCACATGTTCATTTGACTTCATAAGTAGCTCTTGCGTCCAAGATGTTCTTTTATCAATTTTTTTTGCTTAATTTTCAGTTCAAATTTACTGCGAATGTAAGGTTGATATTCATTTTAAGTATAGTATAAAAGAACTGTACCTTTTAATTAAACAGTATTGAAGAGTCTTACTCTATTGGTCACCATCAATTATGCAATCTTACTTCTGAATTGATTATGAAATAATAACATAACCAATGTACACATTTCATTAATGTTGCTCCCAATATTCTATTCTTTCGGGGATGGCTCAGTCGGTAGCGCGCCAGGCTCGTAATCTGTAGTTCCCAGGTTCGAGTCCCAGCTGGGTCAGCGTTGAGATTTATCTCCGCAAAATTCCCCGCCCTGCCCACGGTCAGTAGGGGACACCGATGGGCTTGGAAAGGCCGTCGTCCGTCGGATGGGACGTTAAGCCGTGGCCCCGTGTGCGGGAGAACCATACCCTATGCACGTTAAAGAACACGCTGGATGGCCTTGACGGGAGGCTACCATCTGTCTCCCAACAGCTGTTCCAGTGGGTCCCCTCCCCCAACATTCTCTGAGCCTTCGGGATCCATGTGACCTGGCCATTTAGCCCACGGTGTGCAAAAAAGTGCCGCTCAGAGGTAAAACAACCCAATCGGTATGCAGAAGAGCCTTGTTTTTGCACGCTGGGTGGCTTAACGGGAATGAAATATGTATCCTAATAGTTATTATCCTCTTAACTTTTTCTGAGTCCTTGGGATCCTTGTGACCCGGCCATTTTTCCAGGTTCGAGTCCCAGCTAGGTCAGCGTTTAGATTTATCTCCTCAAACCTCTGCCCCTTCAGCTCTGCCAACGGTCAGTAGGGGACACCGATGGGCTTGGATATGCCACCGTCCGTCGGATGGGATGTTAAGCCGTGATGCCGTGTGCAGGAAAACCATACCCTATGCACTTTAAAGAACACGTTGGATGGCGGTTCAGTAGTCATTCGTAGACGGGATTGGAACCCATCTGATAGACAGCAGCAAGAAAAAGACCGTCGTCTATCGGGTGGGACGTTAAGCCGTGGTACCGTGTGTGGGTGTGCTATAACCTATGCACGATAAAGAACACTCTGGATGACCTTGACGGGAGGCTACCATCTGTTTCCCAACAGCTATTCAGTGGCTCCCCTTCCCCCAAACTTCTCTGATCCTTCGGGGTTCTTGTGACCGGCTATTCAGCCCATTGCGTGCAGGGGCGGGGGTGGCTCAGTCGGTAGCGTGCCAGGCTTGTAATCTGTAGTTCCCAGGTTCGAGTCCCAGCTGGGGCAGCGTTGAGATTTATCTCCGCAAAATGAGATTTATCTCCGCCACGGTCAGTAGGGGACACCGATGGGTTTGGAAAGGCCGCCGTCCGTCGGATGGGACGTTAAGCCGTGGCCCCGTGTGCGGGAGAGCCATACCCTGTGCACGTTAAAGAACACGCTGGATGGCCTTGACGAGAGGCTACCATCTGTCTCCCAACAGTTCCAGTGGGTCCCCTCCCCCAACCTTCTCTGAGCCTTCGGGGTCCACGTGACCTGGCCATTTAGCAAAAAAGTGCCGCTCAGAGGTAAAACAACCCAACCCAACCCATTGCGTGCAAAAAAAAAGAACCGCTCAGTGGAAAACAACCCAACCTGGCAGTTTAACTCATTAATTATGGTAATGCAGGCGAATGCTACCTAAAAGAACTCAATCCAACTTATGAATTGATTAAAAAAACCTTCCTACCATCAACATAAGTTTCATAAATGTTCCTTCCAATACGAAATGGCCTAAAATCCAATCTTACATTTACAACAGATTTATAACTTCTTCGATTATTGGGGATTTTTTGTTCACTTGACTAATGTCACCGGGAATTAATTTATTTCTTTTAAAAATGCCTCACTGGTAAAGTCTGCATGTACGTGGTTTATTATTAATCTTCCAATGCTAATGACCCGTACCTAAAATATGAATTTAATTAGTCCATCCTTTCACGCGAGGTTAATTCCGGTCGATCACCACAACTATTAGCTTTTCTGAGGTCACTGTGAATGAAGGTATAACGCTAATTATGTCAAAGCGCCAGACACAGCTAATGGCATAGGTAAAATTTAATTTCTACGGTATAAAGTTCAAAGTAATAGCCATTGGTTGTGCGATGATAAAAATTATCTGGAATATTTTACTCCTTTCACAAGCTGACGTCAGTTGCAGAATCTCTTTCCGCTTGCTAGTGAGGGGATTATGGTCATACGAGAACAACCGTCCGTAAAAATCTGTTTCGTGTGAAAAAAAAACTCTGGATGACCTTAGGTCAGTTGGGTTAGATTGCTTTACCTCTGACGGGATGGGGCGGGGGTGGCTCAGTCGGTAGCGCGCCAGGCTCGTAATGTGTAGTTGCCAGGTTCGAGTCCCAGCTGGGTCAGCGTTGAGATTTATCTCCGCAAAAATTCCCCGCCCTGCCCACGGTCAGTAGGCGACACCGATGGAAAGGTCGCCGTCCGTCGAATGGGACGTTAAGCCGTGGCCCCGTGTGCGGGAGAGCCATACCCTATGCACGTTAAAGAACACGCTGGATTTCCTTGACGGGAGGCTACCATCTGTCTCCCAACAGCTGTTCCAGTGGGTCCCCTCCCCCAACCTTCTCTGAGCCTTCGGGGTCCATGTGACCTGGCCATTTAGCCCATGGTGTGCAAAAAAGTGCCGCTCAGAGGTAAAACAACCCAACCCAACATGATTTAAACAGCCCAGCCCAGTAAAGGGAAAGTTATATGGATTAAACAGTTCAACCCACAAAGAAATGTGATGTGGATTGAACAGTTCAATCCCAAAAGGGAAGGTGGCTATTTAATTATCCCAGTTCAGTAAAGAAAAGTGAAATGAGTTAAACAGCCTAGATCAAATATAAAAATGACAAATTTAAAGATCCCAGAAAGAAAGTACTGTCAATTAAAATAGCTAGGCTTCTGGAAAGAAAAGTTCTATTCTTTAAACAGTTCTGCCCTTGCAAAGAAAAATGCAGTTGTTCTCAGCCTTACAAAGGTAAGTGTCATGCATGGTTCAGCAGCCCAAACTCACCATGGATTTAGCAGCTCAGTACCTCAAAGAAAAATACCATGAATTTAGCAACTCAGTACTACAAAGAAACGTGCCATAAGTTTAGAAGCCCAAAACCTCAAAGATAAGTACCGTGGGTTTAATAGCCCAGCCCCACAAAGACAAGTGCCATGGTTTAGCAGCCAGTACATAACGAAAAGTACCATGACTTTAGCAGCTAGTGCTACAAAGTACCTTGGGTTTAGCAACACAGTACCACAAAGAAAAGTACCATGGGTTTTAAAAGCCAAGTACCATAAAGAAAAGTATCATGGGTTTAACAGCCCAGCCCCATAAAGAAAACTGTCATATTTCAGAATCCCAAACATAGTATGGATTTAGCAGACAGTACCACAAAGAAAAGTACCATAAGTTCAGCAACCCAGTACCACAAAGAAAAGTACCATGGGGTTAGCAACAGAGTACCACAAAGAAAAGTACCATGGGTTTAAAAGCCAAGCACCACAAAGAAAAGTATCATGTGTTTAACAGCCCAGCCCCATAAAGAGAAAGTGTCATATTTCAGCATCCCAAACATACTATGGATTTAGCAGACAGTACCACAAAGAAAAGTACCATGAGTTTAGCAACACAGTACCACAAAGAAAAGTACCATGGGTTTAAAAGCCAAGTACCACAAAGAAAAGTATCATGGGTTTAACAGCCCAGCCCCATAAAGAGAAAGTGTCATATTTCAGCATCCCAAACATACTATGGATTTAGCAGACAGTACCACAAAGAAAAGTACCATGAGTTTAGCAACACAGTACCACAAAGAAAAGTACCATGGGTTTAAAAGCCAAGTACCACAAAGAAACGTATCATGGGTTTAACAGCCCAGCCCCATAAAGAAAAGTGTCATATTTCAGCATCCCAAACATATTATGGATTTAGCAAACAGTACCACAAAGGAAAGTACCATAAATTTAGCAACCCAGTACCACAAAGTACCTGGGTTGTTAAACCCAGTATCACAAAGCAGCATGGGTTTAACAACCGAGTACCATAAAGAAAAGTAAAATGGATTTAACAGCCCAGTACCATAAAGATAAGTAGAATTGATTTAACAGCCCAGTACCACAAAGAAAAGTACCATGAGTTTAGACCTCAGTGCTGCAAAGAAAAGCACAATGGGTTCAACAGTCCATTATTACAAAGAAAGGTACAGTCGCTCAAAAAAGTATCCGAACGCTATGATTGATTACAGAATTCAGAAAAAATATCTGGCAACGATTTTTTTAGAAATTAGTAATCTGACAACCTTCGTGTCACGTGACACGAAGGTTGCCAGGTGACTAATTTCTAAGAAAAACGTAGCCAGATATTTTTTCTGAATTCTGTAATCAATCATAGCGTTCGGATACTTTTTTGAGCGACTGTACCATGGGTTTAACGGATCAATACCACAAAGAAAAGTGTCATGGATTTACAGCCCAGTACATGTACCAAGTACCATGTGTTTTGCAGCCCAGTACATGTACTGGGTATAGCAGCCAGGTACCACAAAGAAAAGTACCATTGCTTTATCAAGCCATTGCCACAAAGAAAAGTGCCACATTCAAAAAACTCATGCTCATAAAGAAAAGGGCCATGGGTTAAACAGCCCAGTCCAATTTGCAATAATTCCAACATTTATATTTTAATCTCTAGTAGTAGACCAAAAAGACTAGTAACTTTTTCGTTTCAGGAAGAACAAATTTTGTGGAGACAAAAATAATTTCTTCATTCAATAAAATTACGACTGCAGTTTTAAAACCTAAGAAACACCGAACTCGAAGGAATGCACCAATTTCATTCTAACCTTTCTCAATCAGTTGTTTTCAAATTCTTGGGGGGCGGGGAGGGGGGCTCAGTCGGTAGCGCGCTAGGCTCGTAATCTGTAATTCCCAGGTTCGAGTCCCAGCTGGGTCAGCGTTGAGATTTATCTCCGCAAAACTCCCCGCCCTGCCCACGGTCAGTAGGGGACACCGATGGGCTTGGAAAGGCCGCCGTCCGTCGGATGGGACGTTAAGCCGTGGCCCCGTGTGCGGGAGAGCCATACCCTGTGCACGTTAAAGAACACGCTGGATGGCCTTGACGGGAGGCTACCATCTGTCTCCTAACACCTGTTCCAGTGGGTCCCCTCTCCCAACCTTCTCTGAGCCTTCGGGGTCCATGTGACCTGGCCATTTATCCCATGGTGTGCAAAAAAGTGCCGCTCAGAGGTAAAACAACACAACAAACAACAACACAATCAAATTCTTGGATTTGAGACACAACGTTTCGATAATTACAGTTTCTCTTTATTGATCCGTTTTCGACCACAGGGACTAGGAGGAGCTGATGTTATTATCCTCCTCTTCCAGCGAGGAATGGACAAAGATGAACTGAGAAAAGGCGAGGGAGAGGATGGAAAACGTTTTCATTGCTCACGCATACATTAGAGGAAAACCCAGAGAGCATAACTTGCTTTTCTATAACGTGTTTAGAAGATACGAAGATTGGGACTGTAGTCACCAATCTTGTGCTGGAGAGTGCAGAAAGTTCACAAAGACAGCTCCTCGTCGTCTCCAGTGGGATGTGCTTTACTGAAAACATGGACATGCACAATATTTTCTGTTACCTGGCATCAAGCCCATGCTGGAAGATGGCGCAAATTCGCAACGCATTGTGGTCCACCCTATTCTTGTTTAATCGTTATCAGAGGTTTCAGAGCGCCTGGCTGCGAACGAAACACTGAGTTTCTCGCGAAAATTGGATGGTTATCAATCATTTCTGACAGTTTGCGTTTTTACTGGTAGAGAACTGCGTGATCTCGAAGGCTCCTCCTCTTGTACTGGCTTGGTCTTTCTCTTACTGACTCGCTTTCTCGTTGGTTCTCTGGGCATCCTGCAAATAACGGCATTTGACGTCATATACCGCCCTCTTGCTTTCACGTTCTGCGGACTGCATTTGCTGTAGAAGTCTCTTGCATTTAGGGATCAAAACAAACAGAGTTTATAGGTTTAAAAAATTAAAGAGAATAAGCACCTGCGTTTAAAGTTGGTTCTCATGTGTAAGACACTATTTCTTTTCGATTTCTAGAATAGATTTCACAAATAAGGTTCCCACTGAGAGTAATAACTGGTTTAGTGAAAAAAATTCTTTAATTTAGGAGAAAAAAATTTAAAATGTGGCAATAAACAGGTTTTCTTTTTATGCTTGAAGAGTGGAAGAAATGCTATTAAAATCCCAATGGAAGACTCCCGTCAAGTTAATCCAGAATGTTCTTTATGGTGTACAGGGTATGGCTCTCTTGCACACGGGGCCACGGTTTAACATCTCATCTGGTGGACGGCGTCCTTTCGAATCACACTGATATCCCCTTTTTCGCCGAGGCTGAAGGGTGGCTGGTGGGAAAAACTAGCAATCACAGTCGGGATTCCACCCTCATAGTGAGAAATCAGAGCACGAGCCTGGCCCATTACCGATTGACCCATATCCTGCATTTAGCAGGGGCGTAAGAGGGGGAAGGTTTCTCAGACACGAAATATATAGTTGCTATGTTCGAGTCCCAGCTCTGAAAGTGTTGAGATTTATCTCTTCTGAAACCTACTCTACCTTCGGTGAGAAACGAAAATTCGGGTTGGGTTGTTTTACCTCTGAACGGCACTTTTTTGCACACCATGGGCTAAATGGCCAGGTCACATGGACCCCGAAGGCTCAGAGAAGGTTGGGGGAGGGGACCCACTGTTGGGAGACAGATGGTAGCCTCCCGTCAAGGAAATCCAGCGTGTTCTTTAACGTGCACAGGGTATTGCTCTCCCGCACACGGGGCCACGGCTTAACGTCCATCTGACGGACGGCGGGCCTTTCCAAGCCCATCGGTGCCCCTTACTGACCGTGGGCAGGGCGGGGAATTTTTGCGCAGATAAATCTCAACGCTGACCCAGCTGGGACTCGAACCTGGGAACTACAGATTACGAGCCTGGCGCGCTACCGACTGAGCCACCCCCGCCCCGGAAAATTCGGTGAGAAAGGCATTGTTCTTTCGCATTGAACAATGCCTTGTGCACGTTAAAGAACAGGCTGGACAGTCTGAGTGAAGGCTACCATCTGTATCCTATCAGCTGTCCAGTGGATCCCCTTCTCCTAACCTTCTCTGAGCCCTCAAGGTCTTTTGTGACCTGGCCATTTAGCTCATTGCATGCAAAAAAGTGCCTCTCAGAGGTAAGACAACCCAACGCATCGGATATCTGGGATTCAAACCATGGTCCCTTTTTCTCACAGCCAGCGACGAGGCGAGGTGGCTCAATCGGTAGAGCTCCAGGCTCGTAATCTGCAGTTTCCAGGTTTGAGTCCCGCCTGTGCCGACGTTGAAATTTTTCTCCGCAAAACTTCCCGCCCTCGATCAGAAGGAGACAGTGATGGGCTTGGAAAATACGCCGTCCCTCGAATGAGACGTTAAGACTTGGGCCCGTGTGAGGGAGAGCATGTACACGTTAAAGAACACGCTATGGCCTTGACGGGATGCTACCATCTGTCTCCTAACAGCGGTCCAGTGGGTCCCCTTCCCTGAGCCTTCGGGATCCTTGTGACCTGTCATTTAGCCCAATGTTTGCAAAAAAAAGTGCCGCTCAGAGGTAAAACAACTCACAACCAATGATGTTAGTGGCTCAACTACTGCAACCGGTGATCGTAATATTCTCAGAATTATGACTTTAAGATGTTTTCACGGAGGTGACTTGTTCTAAATCACATAAAACACATATGTTTCTGTAAACATCATATGTTACCTGAATAGAGAGAGATGTGCAAGTAAACTCTTGTATAGACAATAAGCAAAAGGCTACAAAAGCTAATAAATTATGTCACAGAATGCAATGGTGTTAAGGCAATGTAATAAACGGCCTCAAGCGAAAATAAAAGAATTGTATTTTTGAGATTTATTACGGACGAAGAATGCCATATGCAAATTTTTCGCTTATCAGATTGCAATTTGTCAGGTAGATGGCCAGAGGTAAAAATGTTATGGTCAAATGAACAGGTTTTGAATCGTAATGCATTATCAACGAAACAATGAGTACAATGGGATAAATGCAAACGCACAACAACCCTGAAAATAAAAAAATGCGTAAATTACATGTCAGTAGAGATGGCATGATGTTACATGCTAAAGCAGACAGTGTCTATAGGTGGATAGACTGACTTGCAGATAGGGCAACAGATGGTTCTTTACAGTGAGTATTTTCTGTAATTATATATTTTGGGTATTACAAAGTAGGAACTCAGGTTCGATTCCAAGATAAGGATGGATGTTTTCTTTCCTGTGTTGTCTTTCTGCTGAGTTCTTCTCTTTCTCACAGATCTTCCTTACTGCGTATTTTACTGACAGGTTCCTGTCAGACCTCACCGATGAGCTTGGAAAGGTCGCAGTCCTTCGGATAGGAAGTCGTGGCCCCGTGTGCACGAGAGCCTGTGCACGTTAAAGAACATGCTGGATGACCTTGACGGGTTGGGTTGTTTTACCTCTGAGCGGCACTTTTTTGCACACCATGGGCTAAAAGACCAGGTCACAAGGACCCCGAAGGCTCAGAGAAAGTTAGGGGAGGGGATCCACTGGAACAACTGTTGGGTAACAGATGGTAGCTTCCCGTCAAGGCGATCCAGCGTGTTCTTTAACGTGCACAGGGTATGGCTCTCCTGCACGCAGGACCACGGCTTAACGTCCCATCCGACGGACGGCGGTCTTTCTAAGTCTATCGGTGTCCCCTACTGACCGTGGGCAGGGCGGGGAATTTTGTGGAGATAAATTTCAACGCTGACCCAGCTGGGACTCGAACCTGGGAACTACAGATTACGAGCCTGGCGCGCTACAGATTGAGCCATTACCGTCCAGGCTTTGACGAGAAGCTACCCTCTATCTCCTAACAGTGGGGACTCTCCCCCTAACCTTCTCTGAGCCCTCGGAGTCCTTGTGACCTGGCGGTTTAACCCATTGTGTATGAAAAAGTTCCGCTCAGAGGTAAAACAACTCAACCCAGCCATGTCAGACATCTATGTCAAGCAGCTTCTTGAGGAGTAGCATTTTTTTTTTGTAATATAAACACGGACAGAATGATTCTTAAACTTTCAATGATTCAGCTAACTTTCCTTGCGCACAGCTAATGGTTCTAAATGATCTACCACCGTCCAGTAATCTCTCACCCCTAACCAGCTCTGAACTCTTCGGGTCCTTGTGACCAGATCACTTATTCCGTTGAGTGTATAAAAGTCTGTTCAGAAGTGAGACAACCGAGTTCATTGACAGTTTAAATCATACTGTGACCTGGGGCGGGGTGGCTCAGTCGGTAGTGCGCCAGGCTCATAATCTGTAGTTCCCATGTTCGAGTCCCAGCTGGGTCAGCGTTGAGATTTATCTCCGCAAAATTCCCCGCCCTGCCCACGGTCAGTAGGGGACACCGATGGGCTTGGAAACGCCGCCGTCCGTCGGATGGGACGTTAAGCCGTGGCCCAGTGTGCGGGAAAGCCATACCCTGTGCACGTTAAAGAACACGCTGGATGGTCTTGACGGGAAGCTACCATCTGTCTCCCAACAGCTGTTCCAGTGGGTCCCCTCCCCCAACCTTCTCTGAGCCTTCGGGGTCCATATGACCTGGTCATTTAGTCCATGGTGTGCAAAAAAGTGCCGCTCAGAAGTAAAACAACCCAACCCATACTGTGACCATTTTTCTTAGAGGAAAATACAGGATACTTATAGAAAAATATATTTTCCGATAATTATTTCATTACTACCATTTGTTCTTCAATATTTGCCATGATAGTGTTAAATCTGCGCTGTGTCTAGCAAAGTCATCCTAGAAAAGTGGTAGATATCCTAAAAGGCTCTAAAATAAAACAAATGAAATTCATAATTCATTTTATTTAAAATTCAAAATATTATTTAAAAGCTTAAAAACAGAACAAAGATATCAATAAAATAACTTATTCTCAAAGGTTCGTACTATTTCCAGGAATTATTTGATAATTTAGTATATATTATTTAATCTATATTATACATAAAAAAATACCCCCTCAAACAGCTACTTGCCACAGAGGTCTGACAGGAGCATGTCAGTTTATATGCCAAAGTAGAAGGTCTGAGAGGATGGCAGGACCTCAGCAGAAAAACAACACATACAACCATGCCTTATCCGGGGCTCGAACCCAGGTCCCTTAATCAGTAGCCAAGCGCGCTAACTACTCGACCACGGGACGGCTTTTTATTATACATACTTATTATATATTAGTATATATTATTATTACTTATTATGTAGTATTATATTAAATAATTCCGCATTATAATAACTATAGTTATGTGTTATCAATTTCCGAATCACATCAACAGCAATAGAAAAAATTTATCGAAATTAGTGGTAAGTTGGAACGATTTTTATGTGGTATCTAAAATATAGGACTTTCAAAGGACAGGAACATCTTTCTTAATTTTTTTATAAATATGTAGTTAAATCGACCTACAATGCTCCCTACAATAAGGAATGTCCTTTAAGATATAGGATGAATGGTCACTGTAAGTATAATAGCTGGTATGGTAATAACAGCACTCCAAAGATTTCACAATGACAGTATTTGAATAAACGAATGGAAGTGGACGAAGTGTATCGATCCACGTCCCAGTGGTAAGTCTGAGTGTTTAGAGAGTTGGGTTGTTTTACCTCTGAGCGGCACTTTTTTGCACACCATGGGCTAAATGGCCAGGTCACATGGACCCCGAAGGCTCAGAGAAGGTTGGGGGAGGGGGACCCACTGGAACAGCTGTTGGGAGACAGATGGTAGCATCCCGTCAAGGCCATCCAGCGTGTTCTTTAACGTGCACAGGGTATGGCTCTCCCGCACACGGGGTCACGGCTTAACGTCCCATCCGACGGACTGCGGCCTTTCCAAGCCCATCGGTGTTCCCTACTGACCGTGGGCAGGGCGGGGAATTTTTGCGGAGATAAATCTCAACGCTGATTCAGCTGGGACTCGAACCTGGGAACTACAGATTACGAGCCTGACGCGCTACCGACTGAGCCACCCCCGCCCCATTTAGAGAGGAAAAAGAAGAAAGAAATACATATTCGTGTGTATATGAACAAGATGGTACGCATTCAAGTCAAAGACAATTTTGTATTGTGTTTTTAAGAAGTACATTAGGGGACTTTGCAAAAGTTGTACCAAGGTGAAATGTAAAAACAGACGAAGAGAACGAGATATGAATAAGAGATAGATAAGCTTGTTAAAGAGTAACGAAGTGGCATTCAAATAATGATCAGAATCACAGAGGAAAGGAAGAAGGCATGCAGATAAAGTATAAGAGATAAGACAATGAAAAGAGTAGATATAAAAAAGGCATGCAAGTAAAGGAATGAATACAGTAACTAACTAGGCAGTTAGCCAGGAAAACATGGTGCAGAAAGAAAAACCTGCAGATAAAGTATAAGTGCTTGCATTTTCAAAGAACAGATAGCAAGGAATGAAGAGAAAGTATTGGATAAGAAATTAGACGAGTAGACAGAAAGACATGAGGATAAAAAAAAGGGTAAAAAAAGTACTTGGCAGAAGGTAAAAGGATAAAAAGAGCAGACACAGAAGCATTAGGGTAAAATATAAAATAGATTGACAGATAAAAGAGCAGACAGAATAACATGTAGATAGAATTAAAAGACCTTTGCACAGAGTACAGTCGCTCAAAAAAGTATCCGAACGCTATGGTTGATTACAGAACTCAGAAAAAATATCTGGCGACGATTTTTTTAGAAATTAGTGATCTGGCAACCTTCGTGTCACGTGACACGAAGGATACTAGTGAATACTAGTCAGATAAATATGACGTAAACAGGAAAAGAAAACGAAAACAAGAAACAAAGAGCATGCTAGAAACAAAAAATGATAACCGAAATTTAGACAATAATAAATATAAACATTGCTTGCGGAGGCTGAAGAATAAAAAGTTTAGCAAATATAAATTGCAAGATGGACTGGTAAAATAATTGTTCCTGTTATTCTGATCATTTCTTTGAAGTCAGAATCAGAATTTAGTAGTTATTTATTATCCCTCTAACGTCCACATAAGAGCCAGACTGTGAGAGATGAGATAGAGACAAGAGAGAATGACAAGACAGTGTATAACGAAGGAGGAGGCGACCTAGTAACGGGCCACTCGATCTGGAGGACGATCGATAGCCACACTGAAATCCGAATGTAATTACATATTGCACCGGCAGTCCGGTGGTTCTCTGGTAGGATGCCGACGCCGATTGCAGGGAAATCCTCCCAACTGGAACTGCTTCGTCGTGCTTCCTCTATACGCCGGAGCTCTCTTGTGGCTCTTGCAGCTACCCGCTTGTGCCAGTGGCGGCTGCGGCAGTGTTGTTGCAGTTACCTATGCTACAACTGCAAACAACCGTAATAAACCATTGGATGCTAGGCGGAATGGTTTGTAACACTTGTTGGGTATAGCTTATCGGTAATTGAGGCGTTACGAGGAACCAATCTGAAAGAAGTTTGGTCAGAACATGACAAAGAAGTAGTAGGATTTTGAGAGACAGTGAGAGTGAGTCCTTGATTGGTTCTCGACTCTTAAGACTAGGAAAAATGAGAGCGGGGAATGGTTGTTAAGAAATGGAACGCATCAGTTGAAGGTATCGTCAATCGAATAATGATTTTAAGAGGAGAATGAACTTTAATCATGATGATTAAAGAAAGTAGAAAGTTGCAATAGGAAAAGTGGTACATTTTAAATTCATCAGATGATTCCTAAAATTTAATTATTTCGTCTTCAGGTCTTTCAAATCAAATAAACGACATACTTCCCGCCCAAAAGGTCGCCCTATTTGTTTTAACCAATAAATATATCGTTATTGTGGTTGGGTTGTTTTACCTCTGAGCTGCACTTTTCTGCACACATTGAGCTTAATGGGGAGGTCTCAAGGAAACCCGAAAGACTCGTTGAAGGTTGGGAAGGGGATCCACTGGATAACTGTTGGTGCTTTGGTGTTTTGTTATGAGACAGACGGAAGACTCCCGTCAAGTCCATCCGATCCCGTCCTGCCCACGGTCAGTAGGGGACACCGATGGGCTTGGACAGGCTGCCGTCCGTCGGATAGGACGTAAAGCCGTGGCACCGTGTGCGGGAGAGCCAAACCCTGTGCACGTTAAAGAACACGCTGGATGCCCTTGACAGGAGGCTACCATCTGTCTCCCAACAGCTGTTTCAGTGGGACGTCTCACTGTCTCCCAACAGCTATTCCAGTGGTTCCAGTGGACAGCTGTTCCAGTGTCTCCCAACAGCTGTTCCATCTGTCTCCCAACAGCTTCTCCCTCAACTTTCTCTGAGCCTTCGGGTCCTTGTGACCTGGCCATTTAGCCCATGGTGTGCAAAAAAGTGCCGCTCAGAGGTAAAACAATCCAACCCAAGTCCATCCAATTTGTTCTTCCATTCAACGTGAATAGGGTATAGCTTTCCCTCATATGGATTCGCGGCTTAATGTCCTATCAGATGGATAGCTGCCTTTGCAAGCCCTTCGGTGTCTGCTTTCTTAATGGGAGCAAGGGGGGACGGTATAGCGAGAAAAATCTCAACACGGCACAACTAGAATCGAAACCTGAGAACTACAGATTACGAGCCTGGCTCGCTATCGACTGAGCCAGACCTTTCCCCTAGGGATCAGGTGATCAAAAGTTACGAACCACTGGTCTAGAGAATGGATCATCTTGTCTTCATCATCAAATATTAGCCTTCAGTACAGATTACTATGTTTGAGGTACAAATCATATCTTGACCACACAGCAAATTTTCTTAACTATCAATGCTATATCTTGTCCGCGATGTCTGCATTATAATAAATAAAAAATAATAAATACCCCCTCAAGCAGCTGCTTGCCACAGAGGTCTGACAGGAGCCTGTCAGTTTATATGCCATAGTAGAAGGTCTGTGAGGATGGTAGGATCTCAGCAGAAAAACAACACGCACATCCATGCCCTACCCGGGACTTGAACCCAGTCCCTTAGATCAGTAGTCAAGCGCGCTAACCACTCGGCCATCACAAAAATATATGGACCACGTATACTTAATATTACAAAAAACTGTAAATTTTAAAATATATGTTTTTAAGTTGCTTCAGATAATTTTAGCTTATTTTAAAAAGACTTGCTTATTTAAAGTAGGAAGAAGTGAGAAAAGTGCCTGACATTTTAACCTTCATTTGGGTAAATGTTGTTTTTTTTCGTGTGTAATTAATTACTTACTTTGTTCAAGCTTCCTTTAATTCGGAGTTTGTATTAACTCGTTTGCTACTGCAAATCCCATAAGAGAAAAAGGATGTTCATTTTGTTTTTTCTTGCTGTGAATGAAAAATGGGATAGTCCCTTGACGAAGAAGCAAAAAAAAAAGGACTTCACAAGAAAAGGAAAAGGAATTTGCAGAATATGTAAGAGACAGACTGTATAAAATATTTTTAGTGACGTAAAGTCTCAACTGTACAATCGTTGAGATTTATTTCCCCTAACCCTCGTCTTTCCCTCGGTGAGAAATGGGATACCGATGATCTTGGAAAGGTCGCCGTCCGTCGGATGGGCCTTTAAGCCGTTGCGCCTTGTGCAGAAAAAAAGGAATGGCCTTAACGGAAGGCTTACATTTGTCTCCTAACAGCTGATCGTTAAGTTTCCTTTCCCAATCTTCTGTGAGCTCTTGGGTTCCTTGTGATCTGGCCATTTAGCTAAACGTATGCATAAAAATGCCACTTAGAGGTAAAACAGCCTAAGCCATAGCTGGACAAACTTTTTAGCTGAAGGGAAGCATAGAAAACTGCAGGGGAATGCAGAGTTACATAGAAAACTGAAGTGGAATGGAGAGTTACATAGAAAACTGAAGTGGAATGGAGAGTTACATAGAAAACTGAAGTGGAATGGAGAGTTACATAGAAAACTGAAGTGGAATGGAGAGTTACATAGAAAACTGAAGTGGAATGGAGAGTTACATAGAAAACTGAAGTGGAATGGAGAGTTACATAGAAAACTGAAGTGGAATGGAGAGTTACATAGAAAACTGAAGTGGAATGGAGAGTTACATAGAAAACTGAAGTGGAATGGAGAGTTACATAGAAAACTGAAGTGGAATGGAGAGTTACATAGAAAACTGAAGTGGAATCGAGAGTTACATAGAAAACTGAAGTGGAATGGAGAGTTACATAGAAAACTGAAGTGGAATCGAGAGTTACATAGAAAATTGAAGTGGAATGGAGAGTTACATACAAAACTGAAGTGGAATGGAGAGTTACATAGGAAACTGAAGTGGAATCGAGAGTTACATAGAAAACTGAAGTGGAATGGAGAGTTACATAGAAAACTGAAGTGGAATGGAGAGTTACATAGAAAACTGAAGTGGAATCGAGAGTTACATAGAAAACTGAAGTGGAATCGAGAGTTACATAGAAAACTGAAGTGGAATGGAGAGTTACATAGAAAACTGAAGTGGAATGGAGAGTTACATAGAAAACTGAAGTGGAATGGAGAGTTACATAGAAAACTGAAGTGGAATGGAGAGTTACATAGAAAACTGAAGTGGAATGGAGAGTTACATAGAAAACTGAAGTGGAATGGAGAGTTACATAGAAAACTGAAGTGGAATGGAGAGTTACATAGAAAACTGAAGTGGAATGGAGAGTTACATAGAAAACTGAAGTGGAATGGAGAGTTACATAGAAAACTGAAGTGGAATGGAGAGTTACATAGAAAACTGAAGTGGAATGGAGAGTTACATAGAAAACTGAAGTGGAATGGAGAGTTACATAGAAAACTGAAGTGGAATGGAGAGTTACATAGAAAACTGAAGTGGAATGGCAGGCAGCATAGAAAACTTAGGTGGAATGGCGGATCGCATAGAAAACTGAAGCGTAATGGTGGGCCGGGGCAGCCAATGTAATATACAGGGTGTCCCAAAAGTCTGGATCCATAAAAAAATTGTCCTTATTTGAAATATGATAATTTTCTATTTTATTTAAGATCCAAGATGACTTCGAAACTAACAGTAGATTACAGAATTGAACTCGTTCTCATGTGCTCAAGACAGGATCCTTCAGATAGAGGAATTGCTGCCGAATTCAATAGTATCACCCGCAACTTTTTCCTATTCGAGGCATACGGTATGAACTTAAAATGTTCCGCGTTTACTAAAATAATTATCTTATCTAGAACTGCATGTCAATAGCTTGATGATCTGACTTCGAAATTTAATGCCTTCAAACAAATATTTTTGAAAGAGTGGCTGAAAGAAGATTTTTGATTCGAACCAGGAACAATCTACAAGCTAGCAATACGCAGTTCCGTATTCTCTAAGTGTAGTTGTGACGAGTACAGATTTCACATGATTGACCAAGACCCAATTTTTGTTTGAACAATAACAAAAATTTTGAATTTATTTAAATTCAACACTTAACAAAGTTCCACCACTGGCTTATAAAGGTGGATGATTTTACATTACAATTAATTGACTAAGTACTCACTCCATTCAGTTAAGCTTGAATTCGAACAACATTCAAACAAAATAATGAAAGTAAAACTTAAAAGTGAAAGTGACAACAAGCAGAGTAAGTTAAATTAAAATAACTCTACCATGTTGAAGTTTCTCCGGAACGAGAACTGTATTCTGCTAAGTTATTGTGATGTGCACACGGCGTAAATTTTCATGAAGCACCCACTCCAGATTTCTCTGATCGTGGTTTTTCCCAAGCAAAGCAAATTTCTTTAAATTTCGCCTAACGTATTTAGGTAAAAGTTTATCATCTCACTAATTTAAGTAATGTCTAAATTTACAATTTCCCTCCCTGAAATATGGCCTAAAAGTCAGTCCAGTGAATTTCACTAAAGTCGGACTAGCGAAGAGAGCAAAAGAAAGATAGATAAAAAGACCGAACCCTGGTCTGTTAGCCTGATCAACCCACACCGAACTGTTTCTCCCGGGTCGAGTGTGATAATATCTTTCTGGCAACCCCGGGAACTCTCGACCAAAAAGGGCCAATCAGAAGTGAGCCCTGGGCAAAAACCCGACTCCACTTCCATATTTCACAAGTGAGATGGAGCTCTGTTGCCAGCCAACACTCCCCTTCCTCTCGAACGTCAATGTTTGCTTTCGGGCGAGCTGCAATTGTTTCACAAGACACCTCTCGTCTCCGTACATTAGCCAAGTTCACTCTCGGCAACCAATGTAAACAGATGAAACGGAACCCTGAATAATATTCGCAACCGAGATGTTGCACCCATTAACCTCCGAAGACATCTCCTTCAGACACAAAGTGGTTGCATCAGGAGAGAAATGAAATACAGTATATAAAAAAATTAAAATCAATAGGTCTGCGACCTATCAATAGAAAGCATCCCGATAAGCATCCAATAGCACATGCCATTGTTGATGTCACTGTTGGAAAAGTGTTTAAACGTTTTAGAGAAACAGGAAGCGTATATGATCGATCAGCGTAGTGGTTGATCTGTAACTGATGAGGAAACCTCTGAAATGGTATGCGAACATCTGCTGAGAAGCCCAAAAAAGTCAATACACAGATTATCAGATGAAACAGGTGTCACAAGGACCTTGACTCAACGAATTATTAGAAATCACCATTTCCATTCCTATAAAGTGCACCTAGTCCAGGAAATGCATGGCGATGACACATATAGGCATGTGGAATGTTTTGAGTAGTTCTTACAAAAGCGTTGAGATTTATCTCCTCAAAATTCCCCGCCCTGCCCACGGTCAGTAGGGGACACCGATGGGCTTGGAAAGGCCGCCGTCCGTCGTATGGGACGTTAAGCCGTGGCCCCGTGTGCAGGAGAGCCATACCCTGTGCCCGTTAAAGAACACGCTGGATGGCCTTGACGGGAGGCTACCATCTGTCTCCCAACAGCTGTTCCAGTGGGTCCCCTCCCCCAACCTTCTCTGAGCCTTCGGGGTCCATGTGACCTGGCCATTTAGCCCATGGTGTGCAAAAAAGTGCCACTCAGAGGTAAAACAAACCAACCCAGAGCCTTCACCCTTGGTTCTCATCGTTATTTGCCAGCGAAATATAAATAAAAGAAACTGTTTTAAATATCCCAAGGTAATGGATATATATATTTTTTTGCATATTATTCACTCTTCTTCCATTAAGTTCGTTTAAGTCGGTATTTGTTACCAGTTGGTGCATTTGCTTTCCGCAGTATCGGCGGGATGGTTGCAACTAAGTCAAAGCATTCGTACCCGTTTTCTTCAGGCATTTCTGTGCTGTAAATGATAACCCTTAATAACAATCATTTGACAAGAATCCAACGGTAAGAAAGAATCGTGTTGTTTACACAGTAGTTTCGATAAGCGTTTTTTTTTTTAATTTTGTGTGCGACAAACTTTTTTTTATATTTCGTCTTTAAAATATTTCTTCTCTTTTTTTTTTCTTCGTTTCGTGTTTCCTTTTATTGTCCCTTTGTTCTTTTTTCTTACGGGGAAAAAAAGAATTTTCATTGGAAGGAAAAGAAGTACCGAAAAAAAAAGAATCGTATGAAATAGAAAGTAAGAATGCAGACCGGAAAAAAAGCTTTGCCAGTCGATTCTTATTTACATATGTGAAAAGAGTCCATTTGCGTTTTTTTTTTTGCTTTTCTCTCCCGGATGTATCATTTCAGGGCCTGTATCGAAAACTTTTGCGGTTCCACCTTTTTACCGAAGAACTATTTAAATTGCTAATGACAGTAGAGGAGCATTAACATGTACCGACCTTTGTAAGAGTCACCGCAGTGATAAGCATTGGCATTAAACGTCTAATCCTTTTTGCTGTTCTTGTTCTTGCCGAAGAAAGACGAGCAAGTGGAAGAAATATAATCAAAAAATAAATAAATAAATAAATAAATAATAAGAAAGGAAAAAGAGAAATATGTAGAAAAATACTTTATCACCCTCCAGGATGGAATGAAAAAGAGGAGCAGAAATTAAAAAAAAGCTGGACGAAAAGCATGCCACGTTTCGTTGGAAATGTTTTCATCTTCAAAGTGCACAAAAGGGAAGAGTTTGACTGAGCATGTGGCATTACTGTCTGTCATTCATGGTTTTGTTGTCTTTTAAGGATCGTTTTATTTATTTGCTTCTCAGGTTTTTAATGGCTTGTGTTGTTTTACCTCTGAGCGGCACTTTTCTTTCTCTCATAAAAACCGCTAAAAGGGTAGATCAAAGAGAGTGCTCAGAGTTGGGTTGGGTTGGTTTACCTCTGAGCGGCACTTTTTTGCACACCATGGGCTAAATGGCCAGGTCACATGGACCCCGAAGACTCAGAGAAGGTTGGGGGAGGGGACCCACTGCAACAGCTTTGGGAGACAGATGGTAGCCTCCCGTCAAGGCCATCCAGCGAGTTCTTTAACGTGCACAGGGTATGGCTCTCCCGCACACGGGGCCACGGCTTAACGTCCCATCCGACGGACGGCGGTCTTTCCAAGCCCATCGGTGTACCCTACTGACCGTGGGCAGGGCGGGGTAGAGTGCTCAGAGAATTCAGTGGACACTTTTTAGAGACATATGGGAACCTCCCTGTCAGTCCATCCAGCTTGTTCTTTAACATGCATAGGATATAACTTTCTTGCACATTGTGTCACTGTTTACAGTCTTATCCAATGAATCTAGTTGTTTTAGTTATCTGTGAGCAGCAGTATTTTTTTTTTGCACACAGTGGGCTAAATGGCCAGGCCACAAGGACCCCAAACGCTCAGAGAATGTTGGGGATCCGCTGAACTGCTGTTAGGGGACAAGATGTAAGTCTCCCGTCATGATCATTCAGCTTATTCTTCAACGTGCATAGGCTATTGCGCTCCTGCACAGGGCCCACGAATTAATGCCCACCCTGTAGATGATGGTCTTTTGAAGCTTAATACCCGTTCTCACCCAGGACAAGGTGGGGGAATTAGCGGACCTAAATTTCAACGCCTAGCACAGTTAAGACTCGAACCCAGGAACTATAGATTACGAGCCTGGCGCTCTCAATTCTGAGTCAATCCCCACACGAATGATTTTTGGTGCTGTATTTTGAGTTTTTATATTTCTCTATAAAGGAAAATTGGGTTTCTCTATAAAGGAAAATTGGGTCCGCCGATTGGTCTATTCTTGTACTTTTTGAGTAAACTGTATGAATTTGGTTTCTGGTTCATTGTTCTTAACACGACTTCGCTTGTTTCAAACGCGAAATTAAGTTACCGTTATTTCAAACACATCCTACTCCAGGAGTATTTTAGATTTGGCACTTGAAACAATCTATCCAAATCTCTATTTTAACAATGTTCAGTATTCAAAGAGTTATGAACGCTGGAATATTTAACAGGATACCAAAAATTGACCCCAAAATTTAATTAAAACAAGATAAGAGATCAGAGATTTTGTTGACTCTGCCGGTACTCCGTAAGAGACAACTATGATCTCTGAACTCAACCTGTTTTAATTAAATTCTGAGCTCAAAATTTTCTAGCATGTTAAATATTATAGCGTTCATAACTCTTTGAATGCTTAACAAACATTGTTTAAAATCGAGATTCGGATAGATTTGATTCAGATCTTTAATTTGTCGTTAGACGTATTTTTTTTATAAAAATTATATTAAAGGAGTTATTGAGCTCTGAATGTGATGTTTTCTGTCCAGTACCTGTTGGTAAGCAATGTAAGACTATTGGTTGTTTTAGCACTGAGTGTCACTTTTTGCACACAATGGGCTAAATGGCAAGGTCACAAGGACCCCGAAGTCTCAGAGAAGGTTGGGGGAGGGCACCACTTGAATAGCTTTTGGGAGACAGAGGGTAGCCTCCAGTTAAGTCCATTAAGCGTGCTCTTTAACGCTCACAGGGCTCTGTCGCACACGGAACCACAGTTTAACGTCCCATCAGATGTACGGCGGCCTTTTTAAGCCCATCGGTGTCCCCTACTCATCGTGGGTAGGACGCGTAGTTTTGCGGAGATAAATCTCAAGGCTGGCTCAACTGGTACTCGAACCTAGGAACTGCAGATTAGGAGCCTGGCGCGCTACCAACTGAGCCACCCCATGTAACACTATCTTTGACTTATATATCAAATGACGTTTCCAGGTTTTTGGAAAGAAAGTGACGTTTTGCAAAAGTTACTGCTTTTATTAATTCAAGAAATAAAGTTTTGCATAATAACGTTAACAAATAAAATTTCGCCAGTTGTGATAAAGCCTCCTGACCATCAGCTTTTGGCTACACTTATCGACATGAAAAAAATGTATATACCAGATAACTGTTAAAACTTTACATATATATTTCATAGAGAATCAAAAAAGTTCATGTTCAGATACAACGATTTGAGTTCGGTTAATTTTTAAACGACACGTTTGTGCAGATAATGGACTAAATATCCTAGTTATAAGGACCCCTAAGAGTACAGAGTTGGATAAGGGAAGGAAATTCTCTGGACAGACCATTAGGAGACAGATGGACTTCTCTCATCGAAGCAATCCAGCTTGTTCTTTGGGAACAAGCTTCTTTGTTCATATGGGTTCGGTTGTTTTACCTCTGAGTGCACATTTTTGCACACCATGGGCTAAATGGCCAGGTCACGTGGACCCCGAAGGCTCAGAGAAGGTTGGGGGAGGGGAGAGCTGTTGGGAGACAGATGGTAGTATCCCGTCAAGGCCTTCCAGCGTGTTCTTTAACGTGCACAGGGTACGGTTATCCCGCACACGGGGCCACAGCTTAACGTCCCATCCGACGGACGGCGGCCTTTCCAAGCCCATCGATGTCGCCTACTGACCGTGGGCAGGGCGGGGAATTTTGCGGAGATAAATCTCAACGCTGACCCAGCTGGGAATTGAACCTGGAAACTACAGATTACGAGCATGGCGTGCTACCGACTGAGCCATACTCCTTTGCTCACATGGAACCAGAGCTTAACGCCCACCTGACAGAGAGAAGTTTTAAAAATCCGACAGTGTTCCCTTTCCAACTGACTGTTAGCAGAGACAAATCTTAAAGCAGAATGCAGTGAGATCTGATACTTTCAGTACTCGAACCTGATACCATCTGGTTATGAGTCTGATACACTGCCGAATGATCCAACACTTGCACCGTCAAAAAAATAGCGACACTGTTCCTATTAAAAACTGGTTTTTAAAAGGTGATGAAGCCATTCACATTCCGGAGTGGCGAACCTGTTGATGTTAAAAATGATGCTGTCGTTTGTAAAAATGAGGAGCCTGCTGATAATACATGTAATGAAGCTATATATATGAGGTGGAATTTTTATTTAAACTTACGGCTCTATTGATATTCAAGATGTGATTATTCATAAATGAAAGCCTTACTTTTAAGAATATCTGTGATAGTTCAAATGAATCCCTTCATCCTAATTCATCTCATATTACTCTAAACTCTTTAGGTATGCAAAAATGATGTACAATAACAGAAGAAATATGGTTGGAGCGTTCGTGCCCCTCCAGTTCATGTCTGAGTGCCGTAGCATGTTAATCGAAGGCTACCACTCAAAACTTCAGAGGATGTTTATATTCAGAAGTAGCTTTCGAGTTACAGAATGTATTCATATTCAAAGGCAGACCTAAATTGGCATAAAGTGTTCATATTCAAAAGTATACTTCTATATATCAATCTCCAGTTTCGAACCTGGCAGTCTCTCATATATCGAACCTGGCAGTTTCCAGGTTCGAGTCCCAGCTGGGTCAGCGTTGAGATTTATCTCCGCAAAATTCCCCGCCCTGCTCACGGTCAGTAGGGGACACCGATGGACTTGGAAAGGCCGCCGTCCGTCGGATGGGACGCTAAGCCGTGGCCCCGTGTGCGGGATAACCGTACCCTGTGCACGTTAAAGAACACGCTGGAAGGCCTTGACGGGAGGCTACCATCTGTCTCCCAACAGCTCTTCCAGTGGGTCCCCTCCCCCAACCTTCTCTGAGCCTTCGGGGTCCATGTGACCTGACCATTTAGCCCATGGTGTACAAAAAAGTGCCGCTCAGATGTAAAACAAGCCAACTAAGTGTGTGTGTGTGTTTGTAATCAGAAGCAATCCTAAAGTTGAAGAGTGTTTCAATATTCAGAAGTATATCTTCAAAGAGTGAACTCCAAGGATAATTTGAGATCATAGACTTTGCACATATCAAACAACTCAACATAATTGAAATTCCTTGATGACGTTTTAAGAGATATTAATACATAATTCCTTAGTCATTTCTTAATATTGTTTTTCCTGAATGTTTTGACCGGCGTCCCATCGAATAGCGAACCGCTTAAACTTTAAAGAGTATGAGGGAGAAGGCTTAATTGTCCACTTTAACCGCTATCAATAATTGTGTAATGGACTTTATGACAACATTCCGCTTCAGACAGACACATGTTGGTGACATCGTATTCATTACCAAGCAAGATTAAGCTTGCGTATCTGGAAGTCAACGCAAACCGTTCCAGCTAATGTACCACTTCCTGTCGCAGTCGACGTATGTGGTAATAATAATTTCGCACGTGAAATTCATCTTATCTGTAGAATAAGATAACCAGATGCAGCATTCCGTAGACAGCAAAACATTTCATCGTTAATTCCCGTTAGACAGGATGATTAATAGTCACTAAACCTTCTACTATGCTTAATTTGCATGAAGTTTCAGTTCAAATAGAATGATGCCTTAAAATCAGTGGTTCGTAATTTGGGATCTGCGGATAAGTTTGTTTCTGTGATCTAATGATAGTTGGGGGTTTTTTACCTCTGAGTGGCACTTTTGCACAGAGTGGGCTAAACGGACAGGTCACAAGGACGCCAAGGGCTCAGAGAAGGTTGGGTAAAGGGGACCCACTGGACAGCTGTTAGGAGACAGATCCATCCCGTCAAAGTCATCCAGCATGTTCTTTAACGTGCACAGAATATGGCTCTCCCGGAAATGGGGCCGTGGACGGACGATCCGATGGACGGCAGCCTATTCCAAGCCCATCAGTATCTCCTACTGACAGAGGGCGGGTCGGGGAGATTGCGGAGATAAATCTCAACGCTGGCCCAGGTGGGACTCGAAACTAGGAACTGCAGATTATGAGTCTGCCCCTGCCCCAAATCTGTGGATGAGTTGCATCTGTACTCTGTAGGTTGGGTTGTTTTACTTCTGAGAGTCAATATTTTGCACACAAGGGTTAAATAACGAGGTCACAAAGTCTCCAAGGGTCCGAGAAAGTTGGGGGAAGGTGGGGGACCTACTGGCAGCTGTTAGGAGACAGATAGTAGCCTCTCGACAAGGCCATTCAGCGTGTTCAACACCTACAGGTTATAGCTATCCTGCACAAGGAACCACGGCTTTACTCCCCATCAGACGGACAGTGGACTTTCCAAGCCAATCGATGACCACTTTCTGACCGAGGGTAGGGTAAGTGACTACATATTGCGAACTTGAATCGCTTCCGATTGAGCCACTGTCTCACGCAGGAAATTCATTCCTGAACGCACTCTGTGTTGCTATGGTTACCTTATTCTACATACAAGGTCATTATAAAAGAATATGCATATTTCAAAGTGCTATATTTTATTAAACAATAAGTAGAAAATGCAACTGTGTGTCGAAAATGTCAAGAAACTCTCAAAGTGTCCTTATTTTGATTGGTCTGGAGTTAGTGTCACGTGTAATGTCTTAAATGCCAAATTTTCATATCGATCAATTGCTCGAGGTGAATCTATCTTATGGCCGCTTAAAGTCTTCACACCATTAGACTTTACTTTTTGGGGTTGCATTAAAAATATCGTTTATTCCGAAAAAATATCGTAATTTGCTGCATTTAAATGAAATAATTAATGCAGCTGCTGCAAATGTTAACCAGACATACTGAGCCGAGTTGGGGAAAGGAATTGAATATCACCCCAAAAATGGCTGGGCGGGGTGGCTCAGTCGGTAGCGCGCCAGGCTCGTAATCTGTAGTTCCCAGGTTCGAGTCCCAGCTGAATCAGCATTGAGATTTATCTCCGCAAAATTCCCCGCCCTGCTCACGGTCAGTAGGGGACACCGATGGGCTTGGAAAGGCCGCCGTCCGTCGGATGGGCCTTTAAGCCGTGGCCCCATGTGCGGGAGAGCCATACCCTGTGCACGTAAAGAACACGCTGGATGGCCTTGACGGGAGGCTACCATTTGTCTCCCAACAGTTGTTCCAGTGGGTCCCCTCCCCCAACCTTCTCTGAGCCTTCGGGGTCCATGTGACCTGGCCATTTAGCCCATGGTGTGCAAAAAAGTGCCGCTCAGAGGTAAAACAACCCAACCCAAAAACGGCTTCCACACTGAAGTCCGCTGAAAGCAAAACCAAACTTTTGAGAGTTTCATGACATTTTTAATGCACGTAATTTTATCCATTCGATGGAAAGAGCATTCCGACGAAACGTTTTCGACATTTTTGTATACACAATTCTTGTGTTGATTATTTAATAAAATAAATCACTTTAAAAATTGATATTTTTGCACAGCATGGGCTAAATGGCCAGGTCACAAGTATCCCGAAGTCTCAGAGAACGTTGGGAGAGGGGACCCACTGGAACAGCTGTTGGGAGACAGATGGTAGCTTCCCATCAAGGCCATCCAGCGTGTTCTTTAACGTACACAGGGTATGACTCTCCCGTACACGGGGTCACGGCTTAACGTCCCATCCGATGGACGGCGACCTTTCCAAGCCCTTCGGTGTCCCCTATTGACCGTAGGCAGGGCGGGGGAGTTTTGCGCAGATAAATCTCAACGCTGACCCAGCTGGGACTCGATCCTGGGAACTGCAGATTACGAGCCTGGCGCGCTTCCTCTGAGCCACCCCACCCCACCCCTGAAGATCAGTAGTGGCAGTGCATGAACTTGAATCAAACCAATCGAAAGATTTGAGTTTTTCCTATTAGTTTTATTTTGCATTAATATCAGATGGGGAGGGGGTGGCTCTTAATCTTCAGTTCCCAGATTCTAGTCCCAGCTGAGTCAGCGTTGAGATTTATCTCCGCAAAACTCCCCGCCCTACCCACGGTCAGCAGGGACACCGATGGGCTTGGAAAGGCCGCCCTCCGTCGGATGGGACGTTAAGCCGTGGCTCCGTGTGTGGGAGAGCCATACCCTGTGCACGTTAAAGAACACGCTGAACGGCCTTGACGGGAGGCTACCATATGTATCCTAACAGCTGTACCGGTGGGTCCCTTCCCCAACCTTTTCTGAGCCTTCTGGGTCCTTGTTATCTGGCAATTTAGCCCGTTGTGTGCAGAAAAAGTGCCTCTCAGAAATAAAACAATCCAATACATTAATGTCACAATCCATTAAATGTTTGTTTTGCTTTCTTTTTTTCCTAAACTTTTACATTTTTCAACCCATTCTGTCCACTCTAAGAAGCAATCTTCACCCAAAATTAGAAAAAAGTATTTAGAATATTATTTCCCCAAACTCTCCATAATATCAAGATTGCTTCAACAGTAAATGATATATCCCCTTACCTCTACTTAATAGTCATATATAAACTTCATAAAGTTGTCCATTCGTTTTTGATAGACAAGTGCTCACACCTCCACTGACATCAATGAATCTATGGGCGTAGTCATCTCACCCTGTTTTTTAATTTGCACTGTTTACGTGCAAATTTTATGCCGAAAACAATTTACACCATTGTCTCCTGACAGTCATTCAACCTAATACATCTTCCCCATCCGCCAAATGAGTAAAACTCAATTTCTTTCGACCAACTACCACTTTAAGTAAGACCTCTTTTTTCTTAACTTCTTCATTTCAAAACTCCCCCGAAATGAACGATGTCAGCGCTAGAGACTCTATCTAAGATGTGTTACTTAAATGACTTCTTATCCAAACTGTAGAAGTTTTTTCTTACCACGTGACCAGCGCATGTCCGCACCTTTCAGCCACGTTGATGAATCTAGAGGGCGCGGTCTTCTGAAAATCACCCGGATGTCATGACGATGTTCGTAGTGATCAGGTAGTTTACTAAGTTTTTTTCCTTCCTGTTAGCTTTCTTTTTTGTCTGTCTGGAAATGAGGTTTAATTACTTTCTTGATAACCCTATTATGTTGCAACAAGAATGCTTCACTACCTGGAATAGGAAGATGAGGGGGCCCCACCTAAATCTCCCATCTGGATTACATGCAGTACAGCTGATGCTTTGAACCAGATTGCCTTCTCATCTATTTGTAGATGCTTAGCAATTTAGGGCGTTTTTTATTGTTTATGAAGCCTATGTAGATAAGATCAGTGAGAAAATGTAGAATTTTACTATCGGTCTCTTCAGAAAATTAGCGAAACTTTGTCTTCTGAAAGAGTGAATTGTTGGGCTGTTTTGACTTTCAGCGACGCTTTATTTGCACGCAGTGTGCTAAATAGCCAGGTCACAAAGACCCAAAAAGGTTGTAAGGGAACCCATTGAACAGCTGTTAGGAGGCAGATGGTCATCAAGGTGAGAAGGGGTTGGCTCAGTCGGCAACGCGCCTGCCTCATAATGAACAGTCTCCAGGTTTGAATCCCAACTGTACTTGAGTTGTGATTTATACAAAAATACAAAATCCTCATTCACCCATGGGCTACGAGGTCAACCAGACTGTGTAATTTCTTCTCCAGACGTGTCTCTTTTGAGCTACAGCTGCTGCATTTGGCCACTCTAGGCCAATTCTATCAAGGTCTTGCTTGCATTGTCTCACCATCGCATCCTAGGTCTCCCCCTTTTTCTGATACCAAGTTGAGATTTATTTCCATTAAATTCCCACCCTGTCGTCGATCAGAAAACAGACAATGAGGTCTCGAAAAGGCCATCGTAGTCTACCTTCTGTCTGACGTAAAGTCGTGGCTCCATGGGTTGGGTTGTTTTACCTCTGAGCGGCACTTTTTTGCACACCATGGGCTAAATGGCCAGGTCACGTGGACCCCGAAAGCTCAGAGAAGGTTGGGGGAGGAGACCCACTGGAACAGCTGTTGGGAGACAGATGGTAGCCTCCCGTCAAGGCCATCCAGCGTGTTCTTTAACGTGCACAGGGTATGGCTCTCCCGCACACGGGGCCACGGCTTAACGTCCCATCCGACGGACGGCGTCCATTCCAAGCCCATCGGTGTCCCTTACTGACCGTGGGCAGGGCGGGGAATTTTTCGGAGATAAATCTCAACGCTGACCCAGCTGGGACTCGAACCTGGGAACTACAGATTACGAGCCTGGCGCGCTACCGACTGAGCCACCCCCGCCCCCGTGGCTCCTTCTGTACGTTAAAGAACACGCTGGATGGCTTGACGATAGACTTCTATCTCATACCAGTTGTCCAGTGGGTCCCCTTCTCCCAACCTTCTCAGAGTGATTGGGGTCCTTGTGACCTTTCCATTTAGCCTTTGTATGCACAAAAATTTTACCCAGAGATAAAACTCAACCCTACCCAACTCCGAGTCTTTAAGTTTCCTTGTGACCTAATCATTTAGCCCACTGGATGAAAAAAGTGCCTCTCAGAGTTCAAACACGCCAACTCAATAACAAATAACCCATTCCAAGCCCTTAAAAGCAAAAGATGCTAAGAGAGTTTTTTTTCCCCTTTGCAAGAGCTCTCGCTACCAAGCAACGAATAATGCACATCCTCTTGTAGACGGAGAATAATTATTGATTGCCACTGTTTCCTCCTTACCGAGATAAATGTGCCAGAAGCAACGTAGCAGTGAATAAATTTCTTCCTTCTGGTTCATTCATCATGATGACTTCGAGCATCGCAGCCGCGAAATATGCCTGCTCGAAGTAAATATGGCATTTGCACATATTTGTTTATTCTGGTCTGTTTCGTAATGTCGGTTTACTAGTTCTGGTTAGAAGATACAGTCAACGGTTATCTTGGAAATCCGCCACTGTAGAAGGAATCGAGCTTATCAGCGATATAAAGAGAAAAATTAGAATTTGCAGCAGAATATTTCTTTAAGCAGCGGGGGCGGGGGTGGCTCAGTCGGTAGCGCGCCAGGCTCGTAATCTGTAGTTCCCAGGTTCGAGTCCCAGCTGGGTCAGCGTTGATATTTATCTCCGCAAAATTCCCCGCCCTGCCCACCGTCAGTAGGGGACATCGATGGGCTTGGAAAGGCCACCGTCCGTCGGATGGGACGTTAAGCCGTGGCCTCATGTGCGGGAGAGCCATACCCTGTGCACGTTAAAGAACACGCTGGATGGCCTTGACGGGAGGCTACCATCTGTCTCCCAACAGCTGTTCCAGTGGGTCCCCTCCCCCAACATTCTCTGAGCCTTCGGGGTCCATGTGACCTGGCCATTTAGCCCATGGTGTGCAAAAAAGTGCCGCTCAGAGGTAAAATAACACAACAACAGCACAACTTTAAGCAGCGGTAAATCGCGCTAAAATAATTCTTATACTAAATTAGTGTTATTATTGAGTAGATAATGAGAACATTTTTGTGTACCTTTCTTGAATTATTGTTTAAAGGAATAATTAATTTGCATAAAACGTGTTTCAAGACTCTCTGAGGTTGGGTTAATGTTATTTTTACCTCTGAGCGACTAGGCCCGGTTTAAGAACCTTTTTGCCTCCAAAAAATGAGCCTACCCACCTACCCCCTAGAATCAGTCCCAAGTTACCTAATAGACAGGGACAAATTTGGCACATAAACAATTACCCGAAAAAGTAATAAAAATTAAAAATTAATTTTCTTTTTGATATGAGAGCGATAAAAAGATTTGAGCGATTTACTAAATGTAAAATTTTTATTATTATTTTTTTTTTTAATTTTTCTATAAATTCGTCTACGATTTTACTTAAGAATTGTAAAACTAAGCTAATATTTTTACATGGTTAAAAAAATATTAATTAAATTACAAGGAGTTAGAAATGTTTGATGCTTGTCATATATATACGGTTGCTAGAATAGGACGATGATATTAGGTATCTTACAGAGATATGAGAGATTCATGCTGGGGGGGGGGGGGGTATAAGCTTTCATTACCTTCACAACTGTCATTCTATTATCTCTCTGCTTCTTGGGGCGGGGGTGGCTCAGTCGGTAGCGCGCCAGGCTCCCTAGCGTTGAGATTTATCTCCCCAAAATTCCCCGCCCTGCCCACGGTCAGTAGGGGACATCGATGGGCTTGGAAAGGCCGCCGTCCGTCGGATGGGACGTTAAGCCGTGGCCCCGTGTGCGGGAGAGCCATACGGCACGTTTGAGACTTTACACGTTAAAGAGTTACTTTTGCACGTTAAAGAACACGCTGGATGGCCTTGACGGGAGGCTACCATCTGTCTCCCAACAGCTGTTGCAGTGGGTGCCCTCCCCCAACCTTCTCTGAGCCTTCGGGGTCCATGTGACCTGGCCATTTAGCCCATGGTGGGCAAAAAAGTGCCGCTCTGAGGTAAAACAACCCAACCCAACCCTGTGCTTCTTTCTCTCTTTTATTGGAACCTTTCTCAAAAATTTGAAATATTTTCCTAATTATTAGGTGTGAAAATATGTTCCTAATTATTAGGTGCGAAAAAAAATTAGTTAAAAGAAAACAAGTGAGGCCTTCCTTGTAGGTGTTGCCTCCGGCCGGGTTGGCCGTTATGTTAATCTGGCCCTGTGAGCTGCTCTTTTTACAAGACAAGGGGCTAAAAGACCAGGTCACAAGTACCCCAAGGCTCAGGGTAGGTTAGGGGAAAGGGAACCATTGGACATCTGTTAGGAGACAGAACGATTGAGATTTGATGGTCCAACCTTCAAGTTCATCTAGTTTGTTCTTTAAAGACTTCGAAATTATGTGCTTGCAAATAAAAATCAAATTGCGCCAGCTTGTAGGCCGCTATTTAGGCGTAATAATAAGAGCAATCGAATTCCTCAGCTGTTAATCACAGAAAACTACCTAAATATTCCGTTCCATTCCATAACTCCTGTTCCTTTTCGGTACCGAGTACGGTACAATACTGCATATCAATGATTTTTTTTTTAGCAAGGTTCTTTTCTTTCCCTTTGTTCACGATGGCCTAACGTTCTGCACCTCCAGTGTGGGTTGAATGGATGATCACACGCGAAAACTGGAAGGAAGAAGAAGAATAATTTACACAACAAAACTGGGGGCCTGGTTCTTTCGCTGGTGTAATCCAAACAACACTAAAGTTGTCGGGAGACGTGAACTGCGGAGTTATTGATTGTTTCGAAGTTCTTCTTCTCGGCAAAGACAAATGCACTCAGATTGGGAAAGCGTTGAATGCATTCCCTTTGCAGGCCTCATTCATCAAAACAAACCATGAGTGTCTGGAATAAGGAATTTTCGAAGAAACAGAAATTTTTTTTTATCCTTTTGAAGGAAAAAAAAGAGGGGGGGAGGAAGTTTCAGATGAGTTTCTGTTTGTTAGGAGTAACGATTGGCGATGGAATTGAATCAGACAATCCGAAAGTACAACTCACACAGCTCCAAACGCCGATCGGCAATTTTCGTCCCTGAATTTTCTCTCCTCGGACAATGTGCATAAAGAAAAAAAGATAATAGAAAGAAAAAAAGATAATAGAAAGAAAATAAGGAAACAAATACGTAATGAAAAATAAATTACTAAATATTATTAAACAAAACAGTAGCTTCTTCACTGTTGTGGAAAAATGTTCAGGGAATTTCCATGTTACGTCAATAGAAATTTAATTTAGAAGCTCTATAATTTTTAAAATATGCATTTAGAAGAAAAATGGGACTGAAGGTAAATTAAAGATCATAATCAAATCTATTTAAATCCTGATTTTCAGCAATATTCTTTCAGTATTTAAAGAGTTATCGAATCTGGAATATTGTACAATAAATTGTCTTGTTTCGTGAAAATCGCTCAAAATTGTCTAATAAGAAAATGATCACTGCGCAAACTTCCAAAATGTATATTTATTTTATTAAATGGTTTGAAATAATGCTTATCAAGTTTTAATTAATTTCTGAGGTAAATTCCAATGACTCATTACTGTTGCGAATATATTCTGGCTTCCATAACAGTTTTAAATACTGAATGAATGTAGTTGAAAATCGAGATTTAAATGAATTTGATTATGATCTACAATTTATATAACTTCAGTCACATTTTCCAATTAAATGCGTATTTTAGAAATTATAGATTTGAAAAGTTAGATTTCCATTGCCATAATATGCAAATTATCTAACATTTTGGTAGGGAAATGTAACCAAAGTATGTGCAGGAAATTACTATTCAGAAAAAGAAATTACTATCAAGAAAAAGAGATTACTATTTAGAAAAAGAAATTACTATCCAGAAAAAGAGATTACTATCAAGAAAAAGAGATTACTATTTAGAAAAAGAAATTACTATTCAGAAAAAGAAATTACTATCAAGAAAAAGAGATTACTATTTAGAAAAAGAAATTACTATCCAGAAAAAGAGATTACTATCCAGAAAAAAGAAATTACTATCCAGAAAAATAAATTACTATCAAGAAAAGAGATTACTGTCCAGAAAAAGAAATTACTATCAAGAAAAGAGATTACTATCCAGAAAAAAAGATTACTATCTAGGGGGGGGGGAGAAATTACTATCCAAAAAATTACTATCAAGAAAAAGAATACACGCAGAAATTCATTGGAGTGGCAAACAGTAACTTCAGGCTGCTGCGAATGTTGATTTCACCGAATGACATATATACTAAACATCGAAGGAGTTATGACATATCATCCGTGGCGAATATGAGATAATAATTTTCAAAGATAATGAAGTTTTTCATTTTCCGAAATTTTCACCTTTAGCAGTAGTAATTCGTACTAATGAGTGATTGAAAATGCAAATAATAATGTATTATTAGCCCTCTAAAACGCAAAAATAATTTCTCATGTATCCCTTAAAATTAAAAACCTGTGTTTTGTCATATCCTAGGGTTAAGAGGCAAATTAGTCAGTGTACATAAAATGTAAATGTTTAATTATTAAGATTACGATATTAAAATATTATTTAACCTTTCCAAGCTCTTCGCCACTTTTTCTCGCTAAGAGTAAGGTAGGGGCTTAACGGAGATAAATCTCAACGTTTGATCAGGACAGGTGGAATTCAAACTAGAGAGCTACAGATTACGAGTCTGGCTTGCTATCTACTGAGTCACATTTCCTTCAATCACGATTTTTCATGAAAAAAAAAGCTTATTTGAAAAGTTACTGAGTTCTGTATCTGATCTATTATTGACATAACTTGGAACTGGGTCTAATAAAGTAGCCCCTGAAGCACATAAGGCATTAGAATACTTATATAGCTTAACTCACCAAATTTAAAGCTGTTCGAAGCAAGAAATTAAGCATTTTCCAAAAAGAAGCAGAATAGCGTTTTCTGTATCCCTTTACTAGATGACATCTGGCGTTTAATGGACCAAGAACAGGAAGCTGTGACAAACACACCTTTTGACCTCTGTTTGTAGGTGGGGATGATGGTTGTAGTGGTCTGCACCATCCTCCCCTCTCGTCCATTCCCCCCTTCACCTTTGTCAGATGTGATGTATTAGAGCAGGTTAAGAAGAGAAACAGCAGGCTTAGATGGTTGATTTATTGGTTAAGCCGACTGCCGCACAAGGTACTCTTCTTATAGTTGTTATATTCGATTTTTGGCGGAGTGTGTCTTCGGACGTTGGCGAGGTGGTCTTGATGATGAAAGGAAGCGGCAAAAAGTGTGATAGGTTTAACAAAATGAAACGAAAGAATGAAAGGCGAAAAAGAAGAGAAAGATGAAGAATACAACGAGACGAACAAGGAAGACCAAAGAAAGAAGAAGATGAAGAAGAAGAAGCGGAAAGAAGGGGGGAGGAAAGAGCAGCGAAATGTTACCAATGTGTCGTTGGTGTTGGAGGAAAATGAGTTTTGGAACAAGCTAATATCTAAAAATAGAAGCATGCCGTTTTCCTGGTGCTAGGCTCTTGGATTTACCTTGCTTGCAATTTTTTTTTTATATTTTATTTGTTTTTTTTTTCACGCGCACTCTCTCTCTGTAGCTCTGTGTTCGGCGGTAAGTTTTTTTCTTAGGGATCATCAATCGACTTTTAGAAAACCTCTTTCTATAGATTGGAGATAATGCATGGTAGCCCCAACCTCTGATCGGGCATCCATCACTGCCACTAAGCCACGCCCTATCCACGGGGCTTGCAAGAGAGGCCAAACATGGCGGACTCCCTCCTCTCTCTGCCTGCGTGACACACAAGCCTCGCACTCGTTGGCGGTTTATAGGAGATTGTGGATGAAAAGAGAAGGACCTGACGCTCTGAAAAGAGAACGAACGACACCGGCGGGAAAGAGAGAACGAAAACAGACGGAACAGTAATTAGTGATACTTGGCAAACTAGCAAACGATTAGGGGAGAGAAAAAAAAGAGTATAAGAGGAAATCGAGAGAACTTTTCGCAGAAATCTGATATTAAAATATGACTTTTGAGTTAAATTCGTTGTCGAAAGAACCGAAGGCGGTTCGTAAAAGTTTATGAAAACTTTCCCATCTGCGTTATTTGTGTTCTTTTACACTCATCCGCAGTTAGTTACTCCCCCCTCCCTCCTGCCTCCTGTTTAATACTATTAGTATTGGGGTTTTCGAGGGAAGAGACGATCACGTGACAACACAGTGAAAGTATATTTCTCACGTGATTATTCAACTGCTGAATTTGGCGTTCGATTATTCTGCGTTTGTAGCCGCCCCTCTGATAATGAATTCATCTAGTGGAACTTTGTTTTTTTGCCTGTTTGCGAGGGTGTGAATTATGATTATGCCTACAGATCTCAAACTTGTGTATTGGTCGAGGTTTTGAATCCGCTAGTTTGAATAGAAGAAGGTAATACTTTGTATTCGGTTTTAGGGTTGGGTTGTTTTACCTCTGAGCGGCACTTTTTTGCACACCATGGGCTAAATGGCCAGGTCACAAGGACCCCGAAGGCTCAGAGAAGGTTGGGGGAGGGGACCCACTGGAACAGCTGTTGGGAGACAGATGGTAGCCTCCCGTCAAGGCCATCCAGCGTGTTCTTTAACGTGCACAGGGTATGGCTCTCCCGCACACGGGGTCACGGTTTAACGTCCCATCCGACGGACGGCGGCCTTTCCAAGCCCATCGGTGTCCCCTACTGACCGTGGGTAGGGCGGGGAATTTTGCGGAGATAAATCTCAACGCTGACCCAGCTGGGACTCGAACCTGGGAACTACAGATTACGAGCCTGGCGCGCTACCGACTGAGCCACCCCCGCCCCTCGGTTTTAGGGAGTTATTAGTTCAGTTTGGAGTAGCTTAGTGCATTTTTCGCGCATACGAATTTGGGATAAAGCAGAATTTTCGCAAAATCTCTATTCCATTGGAATGGATAACCACCAGCATTAACAACTCGCAAGCTGAGGAGCGACGCCAGTTTCAAATTCTACCCGACGAAAAGTTTCAGTGAGCACTTCAGAAAAGTAAAATTGCCGTTTTTTAATAGTCGATGAACCCCCACAGCCTTTAGTAAAGTACCTACGTGTTAAAGCAGAATTAAGCAATGCGGATTCTGAGGCATAATTATAAATAAATGGGGGTGAGGGTAGCTCAATCGGTAGCGCGCCAGGCTCGTAATCTGCAGTTTCCAGGTTCGAGTCCCAGCTGGGTCAGCGTTGAGATTTATCTCCGCAAAATTCCCCGCTTTGCCCGCGGTCAGTAGGGGACACCGATGGGCTTGGAAAGGCCGCCGTCCGTCGGATGGGTCGTTAAGCGGTGACCCGTGTGCTAGAGAGCCATACCCTGTGCACGTTAAAGAACACACTGGATGGCCTTGACGGGAGGCTACCATCTGTCTACCAACAGCTGTTCCAGTGGGTCCCCTCCCCTAACCTTCTCTGAGCCTTCGGGGTCCATGTGACCTGGCCATTTACCCATGGTTTGCAAAAAAGTGCCGCTCAGAGGTAAAGCAACCCAACGACTCAAGTGCGTGTTAAGCTTCCTTTGTATACAAGTATTTCTAAATTCGAAGATAAACTAGACGAACTTCTCGAAACATAAATGGCAACGGCAATCGATTTAGTTGGGTTGGGTTGTTTTACCTCTGAGCGGCACTTTTTTTGCACACCATGGGCTAAATGGCCAGGTCACATGGACCCCGAAGGCTCAAAGAAGGTTGGGGGAGGGGACCCACTGGAACAGCTGTTGGGAGACAGATGGTAGCCTCCCGTCAAGGCCATCCAGCGTGTTCTTTAACGTGCACAGGATATGGCTCTCCCGCACACGGGAGACACGGCTTAACGTCCCATCCGACGGACGGCGGCCTTTCCAAGCCATCGGTGTCCCCTACTGACCGTGGGCAGGGCGGGGAATTTTGCGGAGATAAATCTCAACGCTGACCCAGCTGGGACTCGAACCTGGGAACTACAGATTACGAGCCTGGCGCGCTACCGACTGAACCACCCCCGCCCCATCGATTTAGTAATTGCCCGAACCTCCCAATGATTATCTTTTTCTGATTGCTACAAATAGGACATAGAAGTAGCCTAAAAGTCTCCCATAGTTTAGTTATTAGACCATAGACTAAGTAGCCAGTTCTTCTGTGGTGCATACAGTCGCTCAAAAAAATATCCGAACACTATAGTTGATTTCAGAATTCAGAAAAATAATCTGGCAACGATTTTTTTTTTAAGAAATTAGTGATCTGGTAACCTTCGTGTACGTACACGAAAGTTGCCAGATCACTAATTTCTAAAAAAAATTGTTGCCAGATTATTTTTCTGAATTCTGAAATCAACCATAGTATTCGGATATTTTTTGAGCGACTGTACATGCCTCAGATTTATAGATCACCAAGACCGAATTAAACAATTCTGTCCCTCTCCCATATTGAAATAAAATATAAATAAATGAGTAAATAAAAACACAGATCTTATACCACATTTCTTTGAGTATTAATATTTTCGTTCTCCATTTAAAATGTTGCAAAAGTTCAAAACTATGTTATATTATTTAAAATAAAGTTAGATATTAGTATCAAAAGTGCCTTCTACTGTTTTTTTTTTGGGGGGGGGGGAGAGGTCATGGCTGATCAGAATTTAGGTTAATTTAATTTGTGTGGAACAAAACATACACACAACTCACATTCAAAAAGACAGTATTTGTTTCTATGTAGCCATGAACTATCCTCGTTCATTATCATTCGGGGCGGGGGTGGTTCAGTCGGTAGCGCGCCAGGCTCGTAATCTGTAGTTCCCAGGTTCGAGTCCCAGCTGGGTCAGCGTTGAGATCCGCCGTCCGTCGGATGGGACGTTAAGCCGTGGTCCCGTGTGCGGGAGAGCCATACCCTGTGCACGTTAAAGAACACGCTGGATGGCCTTGACGGGAGGCTACCATCTGTCTCCCAACAGCTGTTCCAGTGGGTCCCTTCCCGCAACCTTCTCTTAGCCTTCGCGGTCCATGTGGCCTGGCCATTTAGCCCATGGTGTGCAAAAAAGTGCCGCTCAGAGGTAAAACAATCTAATCCAAAAAGACAGTATTTGTTTCTATGTAGCCATAAACTATCCTCGTTCATTATCATACAAATGTGATCTTTATATATAATACTTTTTTTTTAAATTCTGCCAGTAAATCACTTCCCATTTTAACCCGCATAATGAACAAAAACTTAAGAAATAAAAACATTTGAAATAAACTGGAAACTTCTAAATTAAGCTACTTTTTATAGTCCTTAGAAAGTAAAGCGAGCTGTACCCAATATAAGGGGGGGAGAATCGATAGTACCACGTAGACATGTAAATGCGCTTAAATACATCAGGACAAGTTAATGTACCTTGTCATTCTTCGTAAATGCCTTCTGATCGTAATGTAGTACACAGTTGTAGGTGACACATGGTGTTACGAAATGGTCAGATGGCATCGTGCGACACAATTAGCATCTCAGTTACACAGTTCGCTGACGTCAGCCATTTGTAATGTCAACAAGCAAGGCGTAATCGCTAGAGTTGGCGCAGACGGCATCTAGTAATGGCTTTTATGGGTGGTTTGATAAATTATTTAATACGAAGGTTTGCATTCTGTGCATTGGAATGGCATGGCTGTTCTCTTGACAGGAGATTGTGCTAATGATTCTTTCCCAGATAAAAGAGATGATATTTCTAAAGAAGAACAAAGAAACGGTGTATTAAAATTATTTTTCTTCCCCGTCGAGACTTTAGCAATTGTAAATGAGTAAAAGTGGGCGTTCTGATTGCTGAGCTTTTCTACGTGAAATGGTTTGGATTGCACGTGTAATGCGAGATAAATGAGAGTTTCGGACGCGAGGAATTCGAGCCATATTTTACAATAGTCAGGAATGAGTTTGGGACTAATTTGGACGTGTACGACGAGGAAGAGAGAGCAATTTACAAGGTCTTATTTCGATTTGGGAGTAATGACACTAAGTTCTGTGTGGCGGGGAAAACGCAGCGTAACGCTCTTTATGATTTTCGTGATTAACTTTTGATCAGGTGCAATATCTATGCAGAAACTAACCGTGATCGGTGGAGAGCTTTGATTTTTTTCTTGGACCTTTTGTAGTTTTGCGTTTGAATGTTTGTTTGTTTTTTTGGTAATAACTTTCGAATGGATGTATGGATTATTTCGTGGGGCGGGGGTGGCTCAGTCGGTAGCGCGCCAGGCTCGTAATCTGTAGTTCCCAGGTTCGAGTCCCAGCTGGGTCAGCGTTGAGATTTATCTCCGCAAAATTCCCCGCCCTGCCCACGGTCAATAGGGGACACCGATGGGCTTGGAAAGGTCGCCGTCCGTCGGATGGGACGTTAAGCCGTGGCCCCGTGTGCGGGAGAGCCATACCCTGTGCACGTTAAAGAACACGCTGGATGGCCTTGACGGGAGGCTATCATCTGTCTCCCAACAGCTGTTCCAGTGGGTCCCTTGCCCCAACCTTCTCTGAACCTTCGGGGTCCACGTGACCTGGCCATTTAGCCCATAGTGTGCAAAAAAGTGCCGCTCAGAGGTAAAAACAACCCAACCCAACCCAAATGGATTATTTCGTTATTTATAGATAAATGTTTTATACAGAGTGTTCAAAAAGTCATCTAGGCCATAAAGTTATCTGTCTTTTCCCGGTTAAGAATAAAATGTGTAAACACCTGCATTTGTGGCTTTAGGATTCTTGGGGGCTTGGATAAGAGATTCATTGGTGCCCTTTCGAGTTTAAAATTGGGTTTCATTATCTCTGAGCAGCATTTTTTTTTTTTTTATACAAAAAGGACTAAATGACCAGGTCACAAGGACCCCAAGAGTTCAGAGAAGGTAAAAGGAAGGGGACCCATTGGACAGCTGCTAGGAGTCAGATGGTAGCCTCTCGTCTGGACCATCCAGTGTGTTCTATAACGACCACAGGATATGATTCTCCCGCACACGAGATCACGGCTTTACATCACATCCGAGGGACGGTAATGTTCCCTACTAATCAGAGGAGTGCGAGGAGTTTTGCGGAGATTAATCTCAACGCTGACCCAGTTGAGACTCGAACCTCGGAACTGCAGATTACGAGACTAGCGCTCTACCGACTGAGCAACTCCCGTCCCTGGAATTGTATAGTAGCAACGCAAGAGAACACATTATAGTCATTATAAAATTTAATCGTGTAAGAGAAGATAGGTCCCACTGAAGGGTAGGGCCATAGTGTTTTGTGCCTTACACTTCAAAAGGTGTACAAAATTTAGTCCCATACACAGTGGGGAGGGGGTGGCTCAGTCGGTAGCGCGCCAGGCTCGTAATCTGTAGTTCCCAGGTTCGAGTCCCAGCTGGGTCAGCGTTGAGATTTATCTCCGCAAAATTCCCCACCCTGCCCACGGTCAGTAGAGGACACCGATGGGCTTGGAAAGGCCGCCGTCCGTCGGATGGAACGTTAAACCGTGGCCCCGTGTGCTGGACAGCCATACCCTGTGCACGTTAAAGAACACGCTGGATGGTTTTGACGGGAGGCTACCATCTGTCTCCCAACAGCTATTCCAGTGGGTCCCCTGCCCCAACCTTCTCTGAGCCTTCGGGGTCCTTGTGACCTGGCCATTTAGCCCATGGTGTGCAAAAAAGTGCCGCTCAGAGGTAAAACCACCCAACACAACCCACACACAGTCTACTTATGACAACAGTTGTATAAAGTGATAACAGGAGACAATGAGACTCTGCAGTTGATGCTTTTATCATAAGTCAATGATTTGAAAGTTACTTGTCAACCAATCTAAAATTAATGAGAAGTATCGAAGCATCAACTGCAACGTCTCATTATCACCCCAGCTGTCATTTATTCCAGCTATGCCACTAGTAAACATCCCACACTATTACTACAGTGTTTAAAATAACAATCTACAGAATTTAATCGATCTATCCTTTACTACCTACTAACAAATGAATCCTTTGTAAGCAACGTAACAGAAAACTTGAGGGTTTTTCTTCTTGATGCTTATATATATAGGTTGGATTGTTTTACCTCTGAGCAGCACTTTTTTTGCACACACTGGGCTAAATGGACAGGTCACAAGAACCCCAAGGGCTCAGAAAAAACTGAGAAAGGCGATCCACTGAACATCTGTTAGGAGATTAGGATACATTCATTCCCATCCAATGTGTTCTGCAAATGCACAAGGTAGAGCTCCTCTGCACACGGAGCTACGGCTTAACATCCCATCCGCTGGACGGCTACCTTTATGAGGGCCGTCGGTGTCTCATTTCTCACCGAAAGCAGAACGGGGATAACCGGAGATAAATCACAATTCAGACACAGTTGAGTTTTTTGTTGGGTTGTTTTACCTCTGAGCGGCACTTTTTTTGCCCACAGTGTGCCAAACGACCAGGTCGGTCGTAAAGACCCCGAGGGCTAAGAAAAGGCTGGAGAGAGGGACCTACTGGACATCTGTTGGGAGACAGATGGTCGCCTTCCGTCAAGGCCACCCATCATGTCCTTTAGCCTGCACATGGTATGACTCTCCCGCACACGGTACCACGGCTTAACGTCTCATCCGACGGATGGCGGGCTTTTGAAGCCCATCGGTGTCCCCTACTGACTGAGGGCAGGGCGGGGAGTTTTGCGGAGATAAATCTCAACTTTGGTCCAGGTGGGACTCGAACCTGGTTGAGGTTGAGGTTGTTTTACCTCTGAGCGGCACATTTTTGCACACCATGGGCTAAATGGCCAGGTCACGTGGACCCCGAAGGCTCAGAGAAGGTTGGTGGAGAAGACCCACTGGAACAGCTGTTGGGAGACAGATCGTAGCCTCCCGCCAAGGCCATCCAGCGTGTTCTTTAACGTGCACAGGGTATGGCTTTCCCGCACAAGGGGGCCACGGCTTAACGTCCCATTAGCGGACGGCGGCCTTTCCAAGCCCATCGGTGTCCCCTACTGACCGTGGGCAGGGCGGGGAATTTTGCGGAGATCAATCTCAACGCTGACCCAGCTGGGACTCGAACCTGGGAACTACAGATTACGAGCCTGGCGCGCTACCGACTGAGCCACACCCGCCCCCTCGAACCTGGGAACTGCAGATATAAATAACATGGTATATATACAGTACAATAAATTCACCTTACAATTGAGAAGCATACATACACATACAAAATCCTTATGCAGCCATGGGATATGGTGGTCCAACCAGAGTGTATACTTTTCCTCTCCTTAGACAGCTTTAAATGCGTTTTGTCTGTGTTTTTTGTAATGAATACTCCAGATAAAGATAATAACGAAGGAACGAGTACCGAACGGTTATCAAAGTCTTCAAAGCGATGCGAATATATGGATTATGCGTAATAATTACCTAGCACATTTGCAGCCAGATGCAAATTCTTTTCTCGCTCGAGTTGATTATGGTAATATGGAAAATAACAACCGGAATATTCGACAGAAAAGGTTGAGGATGAATGAATTGAGTGAGCAAAACGTCAAAAGTTCGTTTGTCTTGTTTATTACGAATCGTCAGCGATGGGGAAATACCAAGAAAATATCTTAGTTCTTGAACAAGAGAATGTCAGGTTTTCTGACAAGAGAAGATTGCCAAAACCGATTATTATAATCGGTTTTGGCAATCGTCTCATGTCAGAAACAATAGCTGAGGCGACTATTTACATATGAAATGTTTCGAATGCGAAGTAGCGAAAGGATATTGATCAGATTATTCTGTGTATGTTGTACAGTCGCTCAAAAAAGTATCCGAACACTATGGTTGATTGCAGAATTCAGGAAAAATGTCTGGCGCGTGTACAGCAACTGTACACGCTCCAGTTACCGTTCACAGCAAACTGGAGCGTGTGCAGTTACTGCACACGCTCCAGTTTGCTGTGAACGGTAACTGCACACGCTCAATATTTCCGTGAGTGAGCCCACACGATCTAGTATCAAAATAATATGATCACCTACAGTCGCTCAAAAAAGTATCCGAACACTACGGTTGATTACAGAATTCAGAAAAAATATCTGGCAACGATGTCATCGATGTCAACGTGTCACGTGACACGAAGGTTGCCAGATCACTGATTTCTAAAAAAATCGTTGCCAGATATTTTTTCTGAATTCTGTAATCAACCGTAGTGTTCGGATACTTTTTTGAGCGACTGTACGTTAAGATTATTATGAACGTCTATTTTATAACGGTATAATCTCTCTTTTGGCTGCACGTTTCAGATAATTTCTAAATGAAATTATTCTATATCGGTTCTTTCCGCCCTGCCCACGGTCAGTTGGGGACACCGATGGGCTTGGAAAGACCACCAATCGTCAGATGGGCGTAAAGCCGAGGCACCGTGTGTGGGTGAGCCATACCTTGTTCAGGCTAAAGAACACGCTGAATGGCCTTGATGGGAGGCTACCATCTGTCTCCTAACACGTGTCCAGTGGGTCCCCTCGTCCCATCCTTCTCTGAGTCCTAGGGCACCTTGTGACCTGGCCATTTAGCCCATTGTGTGAAAAAAAGTGCCGTTCAGAGGTAAAACAACTTAGTTCTGTGATTGTTTCTAACCTTTTCTTTTCTGTTTAACGCCTTTAAATACTATTCTTTTGCCTAAACGAAAAATGCATTATTATATGAGTTGGTTTACTTTCTGAGCGGTAGTTTTCTTTTGCATACAGTGGGTTAAATGGCCAGGACACAAGCAGTGCCAGATTACCCAATATGCACAACTAGCACTACCTAGGGGCTCCCCAGAGTAGGGTACCTCTATTATTTGACTGTTATTAAAAAAAATTACAAACTGAAACATTATTGAATTAAAAAGAATAAATAAATGAAGAAAAAAGATGCATTTTTTTTCATTTTTTAGTATGATAACATCATTTTTTATACCTTACAAAATTGCAAAGAAGGGTTCTCCCAGTCATGCTGCCAAGGATCCACAATAGGTCTTAATCCTCCACTGCTCACAAGAGCTCAGAGAAAGCTAGAGATAGATGATCCACTGGATAGAGGTTAGGAAACAGATGAAAACCTCCCATCAAGGCCTTCCAGAGTGTTCTTTAACGAGCACAGGATATAGCTCTCCTACATGGGGTGGCTCAGTTGGTAGCGCGCCAGGCTCGTAATCTGTGGTTCGCAGGCTCGAATCCCAGCTGGGTCAGCGTTGAGATTTATGTCCGCAAAATTCCCCACCCTGCCCACGGTCAGTAGTGGACACCGATGAGCTTGTAACGGTCACCGTCCGTCGGATGGGACGTTAAGCCGTGGCCCCTTGTGCGGGAGAGCCATACCCTGTGCACGTTAAAGAACACACTGGATGGCCTTGACGGGAGGCTACCATTTGTCTCCCAACAGCTGTTCCAGTATATCCCCTCCCCCAACCTTCTCTGAGCCTTCGGGTCCTTGTGACCTGGCCATTTATCCCATGGTGTGCAAAAAAGTGCCACTCAGAGGTAAAACAACCCAACCCTGCATGCGGGTCCACGGCTTAACGTCCCATCCGACGAAAGGAAGACGGCCTTTCCAAGCCCATCTGTGTTCCCTGCTGCCCGAGGTTAAGGCGAGGAGTTTTGCGGAAAGAAATCTCAACGCTGCCGCAGTAGGGGCTCAAACCTAGGAACGGCAGATTACTATCCCTGCATGTTCCTGCGCTGTGCAACCTTCATCCATATTAAAATATGGAAATTTGCTGAAGTAACTAAAATTTTTATGTCCTATAAAAACAAGCCTGGTTTGTGCTGGTGTTTAATTTCTAAAATTACAACTTATAGGAAAATGCGATTTAATAGTCCTCGCTACCAACGGTCGTAATCCATAATAGCAATATAAATATTATATGATAGATATTATGTATGATAAAATATTTATCTGCATACTTAAAAAAAGGGCAAATGCGTTGCGATGGCAACAATCTCTCCACTATCCATTGTTTTCTGCATAACGCTATAATCTAGATTTCAAAATGTTTTTCACAAAGTAATTTATTTATTTAACTGCTTTTGTCAATATAGAGTCTTAGCAAATTCTTAGATAATTCCCGTATTATGAGGGGGCGGAAGTCAGTTCAATTCGTATCGCGCCAGGCTCGTAATATGAAGTTCTCAGGATCTAATTATTGCTAATTATTTTTTAATATTACATGTTTCTGGGATGTTTATGATGGGCGTCTGCGGTCTGTCTCTCCGTAGATTTCCAGTTCACCCAATCAACCCAGCACTGAGCTCTTGGGGTCCTTGTAACCTGGCCAACTAGCTCATCATTGTGTGCAAAAAAAGAAGTCTCTCAGAGGTATAAAAATTTAATCTGCACTGTAAAGTAAAAACCCCCTCAAGCAGCTGCTTGCCACAGAGGTCTGACAGGAGACTGTCAGTTTATATGCCATAGTAGAAAGTCTGTGAGGATGGCAGGACCTCAGCAGAAAAATAACACACAGAACCATGCCTTACCAGGGCTCGAACCCAGGTCCCATTAGATCAGTAGCCAAGCGTGCTAACCACTCGGCCATGGGACCACAGTGGAAAAAATTTGCATGAGGAAAAAATTAAAAAAAAATTATCACAATGTTCTAATTTCTCTTATCATATGAATATTTAGTTAATAAGGAAGAGTTGACTCAGTCGGTAGCGAGGTAAGTCTCGCAATCTGCAGCTTCCAGGTTCGAACCCTAACTGTGCCAATCTTCTTATTTATCTAACCCCCGTTCTGTTTTAAGTGAGAAAGGGAACGCCGTTGGGCTTGGAAAGGCCGCCGTTCGTTGGTGTGGATGTTAAACCGTGATCCCGTGTATAAAGAATCATACCTGTTCATTTAAAGAGCACGCTGAATGGCCTTGAGGGGAGGCTTCCATACCCTAACATCTGTCCAGTGGGTCGTCTTCCCAAACTTTCTCTGAGCTCTTTTTTTTTTGGGGGGGGGGGGTTTCTTGTGACTTATCCATTTAGCTCATTCTGTGCATAAAAGAAGTACTGCTCAGAGATAAAATAACCTAATCTAATCTTCAAACTTTGAAAAGAATATTTTTAAAGATTTTTTTATAATAGTGCAATAGAAACAATTTTTTTTATACTGTAAAGAAAAATCATCTCGCATGCCATTTGCAGCCCGTGAAATGATTTTTGTGACCCCTGCCGGCAACTGATGACATCAAATATACAACCAAATTTTGGTGAATGGCATTGAGGGGAGCTTCCGTCTCCTAACAGATTTCCAGTCGGCCCGCGAGATGATTTTTGTCTCTCTCCGGCAACTGGGGAACGAGCTCAGAGTGTCGACAACTGGTGAACGAGCTCAGAGTATCGGCAACTGGTGAACGAGCTCAGAGTGTCGACAACTGGTTAACGACCTCAGAGTGTCGGCAACTGGTGAACGACCTCAGAGTATCGGCAACTGGTGAACGAGCTCAGAGTGTCGACAACTGGTGAACGAGCTCAGAGTGTCGACAACTGGTGAACGAGCTCAGAGTGTCGACAAATGGTGAACGAGCTCAGAGTGTCGGCAACTGGGGAACGAGCTCAGAGTATCGGCAACTGGTGAACGAGCTCAGAGTGTCGACAACTGGTTAACGACCTCAGAGTGTCGGCAACTGGTGAACGACCTCAGAGTGTCGGCAACTGGTGAACGAGCTCAGAGTGACGACAACTGGTGAACGAGCTCAGAGTGTCGACAAATGGTGAACGAGCTCAGAGTGTCGGCAACTGGGGAACGAGCTCAGAGTGTCGACAACTGGGGAACGAGCTCAGAGTATCGGCAACTGGTGAACGAGCTCAGAGTGTCGACAACTGGTTAACGACCTCAGAGTGTCGGCAACTGGTGAACGACCTCAGAGTATCGGCAACTGGTGAACGAGCTCAGAGTGTCGACAAATGGTGAACGAGCTCAGAGTGTCGACAAATGGTGAACGAGCTCAGAGTGTCGACAAATGGTGAACGAGCTCAGAGTGTCGGCAACTGGTGAACGAGCTCAGAGTGTCGACAACTGGTTAACGACCTCAGAGTGTCGGCAACTGGTGAACGACCTCAGAGTGTCGGCAACTGGTGAACGAGCTCAGAGTGACGACAACTGGTGAACGAGCTCAGAGTGTCGACAAATGGTGAACGAGCTCAGAGTGTCGGCAACTGGGGAACGAGCTCAGAGTGTCGACAACTGGTGAACGAGCTCAGAGTGTCGACAACTGGTGAACGAGCTCAGAGTATAGGCAATTGGTGAACGAGCTCAGAGTGTCGACAACTGGTGAACGAGCTCAGAGTGTCGGCAACTGGTGAACGAGCTCAGAGTGTTGGCAACTGGTGAATGAGCTCAGAGTGTCAACAACTGTTTAACGAGCTCAGGGTGTTGGCAACTGGTTTAACGACCTCAGAGTGTTGGCAACTGGTGAAAGAGCTCAGAGTGTCGGCAACTGGTGAACGAGCTCAGAGTGTCAGCAACTGGTGAACGAGCTCAGAGTGTCGGCAACTGGTGAACGAGCTCAGAGTGTCGGCAAGTGGTGAACGAGCTCAGAGTGTCGACAACTGGTGAACGAGCTCAGAGTGTCGGCAACTGGTGAACAAGCTCAGAGTATCGGCAACTGGTGAACGAGCTCAGAGTGTCGACAACTGGTGAACGAGCTCAGAGTGTCGGCAACTGGTGAACGACCTCAGAGTATAGGCAACTGGTGAACGAGCTCAGAGTGTCGACAACTGGTGAACGAGCTCAGAGTTTCGGCAACTGGTGAACGAGCTCAGAGTGTCGGCAACTGGTGAACGACCTCAGAGTATAGGCAACTGGTGAACGACCTCAGAGTGTCGACAACTGGTGAACGAGCTCAGAGTGTCGGCAACTGGTGAACGACCTCAGAGTATAGGCAACTGGTGAACGACCTCAGAGTGTCGACAACTGGTGAACGAGCTCAGAGTGTCGACAACTGGTGAACGAGCTCAGAGTGTCGACAAATGGTGAACGAGCTCAGAGTGTCGACAAATGGTGAACGAGCTCAGAGTGTCGACAACTGGTGAACGAGCTCAGAGTGTCGGCAACTGGTGAACGAGCTCAGAGTGTCGACGACATCCAGTATGCAACCAAATTTTGATGAAATCGTCGAGAAAATGCATCTGTACCCATCTTATTAAAACATGAATTTAATTATGTATGCTTTTTAAATGTAATTTTTCTTACTATTGTTTAATAAATAGTATTACACAATCATAGTATTACACAATCACTTCTTCACTATTTCCCGTAGTTATGTAAACCCTATTACATATGGTTTCATAGGATTTTCAATAGGGCCTTCTTAATGTATAACTTTTTTTTTGTGACCGCAAAAAAAGCTGTTTCCCCATCCCTGATATACATTATAATGTAGAAACCACCCAAAAAGTTTAAAAAAATTCTAAGCGTTATGAAATTAGTTAGGAAAATAAAGTTTATTTTTTATTCATATGTATTTTGCCATGATAAAATAGACTCATCAAATGGCTGATATCTGTGAAATATAGCAAAGCAATTCTCTTCAATATTATTGTCTGTAGTTTCTACCATATCTATAGATGGCACTAAATCGCAGTCCACTTCTGTGAGGGGCGGGGGTGGCTCAGTCGGTAGCGCGCCAGGCTCGTAATCTGTAGTTCCCAGGTTCGAGTCCCAGCTGGGTCAGCGTTGAGATTTACCTCCGCAAAATTCCCCCGCCCTGCCCACGGTCAGTAGGGGACACCGAGGGGCTTGGAAAGGCCGCCGTCCGTCGGATGGGACGTTAAGCCGTGGCCCCGTGTGCGGGAGAGCCATAACCTGTGCACGTTAAAGAACACGCTGGATGGCCTTGACGGGAGGCTACCATTTGTCTCCCAACAGCTGTTCCAGTGGGTCCCCTCTCCCAACATTCTCTGAGCCTTCGGGGTCCATGTGACCTGGCCATTTAGCCCATGGTGTGCAAAAAAAGTGCCGCTCAGAGGTAAAACAACCCAACCCACTTCTGTGAACCATCTGTCTCACTTGGCAAACATAGCAAGACCACAGGCACCTCTTCCTGCGTTTAAAAAATCTAAAATGTAATATTTTTTGTTATCCCAACATCCATACCGATGAGTGCAACATAATTAAGAAATTAATCACACCGCGTAGAATTATAAACCTCATTTTCGCATCCCACGTAGACACCACCAACACAACAACTTCTGAATTTCAATTGCTGCTCACCAATAAACTTGTTACCGTATGTAGACTCTTCTGGACCATTTTAATCTTATCCACACACAAAAGGACATTTTTCCCATCAAGTTATGAGCGAAGGAAAACTTGTATGGTGTGGGAAAAGCTCATACACTCTTGAGCGATCACTTTGTATAGATATATTACACTGTTGTCAACACGATAAGATCGTCAAACGATCCTGGCGAAAAGCTGAATGAGATAAAAAAAATTCCCCCGCAGTTCATCGGTGCATATCTCGTTAAAGCCTTATTTATTCATAGCCCAATCACGATTATTTATTGTAGCGACCGTCCCTGTAATACGATAACCAATTAAAACCTAAAGACACCTCAGAAAGTTGTCTTTTATTATAACGTGTCTTTTGTTTTTTATAAGTACAAAATAATAACGCTGGTGGTGGAAGTTAAATAAAAATGCCTTGGTCTCTATTGAAAGAAATGAGAACCATTAATCAAGCCTATGTCCGTTCTGTTCCGACCACAACATTGCCATGACAGGAATCCATTGTTTTTAGACGTCAGCGATGAAATATACTACCTGGTCGCACGTGGCCGAACGCAAGGCATGCCGGGTGGGCCCATTACTATGACGTCGTCTCCTCACTGTTGCCACACCAAAAAGGACAATAATGGAATTTATTTCGCCCTTTTGCTTTCTGCTCCTAGTTGGTGTTCTTTATTTGTTTATGGACGTTGTTGCTGTTGCTATCCTCCTACAGGTAACTCTCGTGATTTTTCTCCCCTTATTGCTTTTTAATTTGTCGGAGACAAGACCGAAACGTCCCGTCCAAACAAATTTCTTGTCTTTTCGTAAATGCGCTTTAAACTATACGTTGTTTTTTAATGATACGTTTATTCTCTATGTTTTTGATTTCAGTTATCAGTGATTTGAAAAACACCTAACAATAGCTGCTACAGGGCTTATTTTATGGAAATTTTAGACCTGCAAAAACACAAGCACATAACAGAGAAAGTAACATATATTTTTTATTAGGAAAAATAATACTTAACATGTAAAAAAATATGAAAAAATTGCAAAATGCAAGTCGGAATGTTTTGATCGCAGAAAAACATTCAACTCTAAATTATATAAAGCAGTGGATCTCAACCTTTTATGCTTCACGTACCTCCTGCAAATGTGTATATAACTGGCGTACCCCTTGTATAAAAAAAAATAAATAATATAAATACCCCCTCAAGCAGCTGCTTGCCACAGAGGTCTGACAGGAGCCTGCCAGTTTATATGCCATAGTAGAAGGTCTGAGAGGATGGCAGGACCTCATCAGAAAAACGACACATAAATCCATGTCTTATCCGGGGCTCGAACCCAGGTCCCGTAGATCAGTAGCCAAGCGTGCTAACCACTCGGCCACAGGACGGCTTACCCCTTGTACAGATAGATAAAATATAGTTATAGTATAACCATGGTCATTTTTACTTTGTTACTAGATCTAGTGACTTTTGAGCTCTCACGGCGTACCCCGCGTTGAGAACCCCTAATGTAACGGATAGAGGAATATTATCAGCATAAAATTAAACAATAAATGGAATTATAGCAATTAAAATATTCTATCATTAAAACATTTCAAATTTCTTCTTTGACACGCTGTCATTGTCATCTGTTTCCTCACGTAATTCAGTAGATTCTAAAAAAAACGCCTTTATAATATTGCTGCGATACTGTTCTGCTATTATGATGTTGATTTATAAAATAACAATAATGCATAAATTAAGAAATGCGCAAAGTTAAATTTCCAATTGCACATTGCACTTAAAGAACTTCACATCATCATCATCATCCTCAAGCAGCCATGGACTACGGAGGTCCAACCAGACCGTGCAATTTAGTTCTCCAAGCAAGTCTATCCTGAGCTACATCTACTGCATCTGGCCACTGCACACCAATTCTAACAAGGTCCTGTTTGACATTGTCTGCCCACCGCATCCTAGGTCTCCCCTTCTTTCTGAGGCCTTTAGGCACACTGTTCATAACCCTATTCGCCAATCTATAATTATTCATACGGGCAACAAGGCCAAACCAACGGAGTCTCTCTCTGCACAATATGCTGCTTAAAGGAGGTTGCAAACTCCTTTTCCTAATCTCATCATTAGTTACAAAGTTGAACCACCTAATGCCCAAGATACTGCGTAAGCATCTGGAATCAAAAGCATCTAGTTTCCTGTTATCTTGTTTACAAAGTGTCCAAGTTTCACTACCATAACTAACCCTAGAAAGAACCAAACTATTATACAGTCTAATTTTAGTCTTTAGGTGTATACGCCTATTTCTCCACACTCTCCATAGATTCTTAAAAGTCCCAGAAGCAATCCCTATTCGTCTGTTAATCTCATGCCGCACATCACCATTATCTGTTACATAGCTCCCAAGATAATTAAACTGTGACACCTGCTCAAGACTGCAACCATTCAGATTAACTGAATCACAGCCTGCCTGACCAATTTTCATCACTTTAGTTTTCTCTCTGTTTATAACCAAACCTACTCTACTACCAGTCTCATCAACGGCTCGAATGAAAGAGTTCATCTCATCAACATCATTTGCCAGAAGGGCTAAATCATCAGCATAATCTAAATCAGAAATTTTCCTATCTCCAGCCCATTTAAGGCCAAAATCTTTCCCTTGAAGTGAATTTCGCATAACATAATCAATAACCAAGCTAAAGAGAAAAGGAGACAAAATGCACCCTTGTCGAACACCAGAAGTAATGCTAAACCAATTGCTACAAGCCTTACCAACTCTCACACACGACTCAGTGTTATTATAGAGAGCTTTCATAATGTTAACTAACTTGTCTGGTATACCATATGATCTCACAATCAACCACAAATTATGACGATCAACAGAGTCGAAAGCCTTTTTGAAATCAACAAAGCTAGCAACCAAAGGTTTCTGAAACTCTAAACATTTCTCAAGAATCTGCCTAAGTGAAAATATCTGATCTACACATCCCCTACCACTTCTGAATCCACATTGCTCATCACGCAATTGCCTGTGAACCAGATTCTTAATTCTATTAAGAACAATCATGGAAAGAACTTTACCTGGAACAGAGAGTAGGCTGATACCCCTATAGTTATCACAAGAACTGCGATCACCTTTTTTGAAAATAGGGATAACAATAGCTCTGGTAAAATCCTTAGGAACCATGCCTTTATCATAAAAGAGATTCAGAATTTCAGTCATCCAAGTGGTAACCGAAACATTCCCAGCTCTAAGCATTTCCGTAGTAATTTCATCTACCCCTGGGGATTTATGAAGTTTAAGTTTAGAAACAGCCAAACTAACTTCAGATTGTGTTATAGGGCCAACATTAAAGCCACCAATGCATCTATCATCATTGCAAACAATGGGAGTAGAACTAACTACATTGTTTAGAACATCACTGAAATGCTCAGCCCACCTAGCCATGACAGAATCCTCCCCTTCTATAACCTTACCTTGTTTATCCTTCAATCCTTGTATGCCTGTCCGTTTTCTACCACACAAAACATTAACTATCTGGTACAGCTCTCTGCTGTTGTGCTGTCTAACTGCTTCCTCGGCTTTGTCAGCCAAACCATCAAGCCAAAAATTTTTATCAGCAGCTAACTGATCCTTTACAAGTTTATTAAGGTCTCTGTAATGCTTTCTATTAGGACTAGTAGGGCATTGATTAAGGGCATTCCTGCAGTTCTTTCTTTCCGAAATAAGCTCAAGTGCTTCATCACTCAGATAATTCTGCCTCTTCTGCTCCTTTTTTCCTAAAAGAGTACTGTTAGTGTCCAAAAAAGCCTGTTTAAAATGATCCCATTCTTCCTCAACTTCAGTAGTAAGCAAACCATGACTGTCATAATGACTAAGTAACCTATCATGGTAAGCTTTGGCTATAACTGGATCTTTCAGAGCTTCAGTATTAAAAGTAAATTTTTTAACCCTAGCACAACACTTTTTAAGTTTAAGTTGCAACACACTTTTAACAAGGTAATGGTCAGATCCAATTTCAGCTCCCCTATATGCCCTGGTATTCCTAACAGAACTAGTCCATTTGCTGTTAATTAATATGTAATCAATCATATTCTTATGCAGCCCATCAGGTGAAACCCATGTGTACTTATGTATGTCGCGGTGTTTGTAATAAGTGTTAGTTATTCTGAATCCATTGAGTTTACTTACCTGTAGGAGACGTTGCCCATTGCTATTGCAGCTACCAATACCAAAAGGGCCTATTACTCCTCCCCAAAGGTCAGAGTCAGTACCAACTTTGGCATTGAAGTCACCAAGAACAAGGGTAATATCTCCTTTCTTGACAGAATTCAAAATATCCTGAAGTTGTTCATAAAACCTATCCTTCTCATCCTCATCGGCATCCTCAGTGGGGGCATAACAGCAGATAACATTCAAGTCTTTAACGCTTGTCTGAAATTTTGCTGTAAGAAACCTTTCATTAATGCACTCATATCCTAGAAGAGCATCACTAGCGTGTCTGCTGAGAAGCAGACCCACGCCTTGGTGATGCTTTTTGTCGTCCCTCCCTGAAAAGAGAAATTTAAGATTATTTTTAAGAATCTGACCTTTATCTGTCCATCTGGTCTCTTGCAAGCCGAGAATATCTAAATTATAATGGTGGAATTCTTGTGTGAGGACATCAAGAGAAAAAGCTCTGTGCAGAGTCCTCACATTCCAACTACCTATGGAGAGAAAATGGTTAGTGGGATGTTTAAAGAAACTATGTTTATTGAGAGAGGGAATGCCGACAATATCAAACAGCCCCCTAATCGCAGACATGGGGCAAAGACCCGTTCCCCCACTACTAAAGGCTGAAGCCATCTACACTGGAAGACTTCCTCCAATATAGAATTTGACGATGCCAATAGAAGCAAAGAGTTCAGGTGCCTGCGATGACTTCTGCTCAGGATTATCCACCAGCTGATAAACATATCCTGTGGATCTATTCACTTGGGGCTGTCAACCCACAAACAAAAAGAAAACACAGCGGAAGATTTTCCCTCCACAGAAGCCCACCAGTGCAGCAAAATCAGGATCCATAATCAAGCTCAGAGCCATATATCTGTCCAGTCCAGTAGGTTTATATGGTCAGCACCAGGACCCTGTGTGGTTGACCACTCCTCAGCAGGGTAGAAAAAAAAGAAAAGTAGCCATAGTTGTCCAGATCAGTAGGCCACACTAATCTGGCAGCCCTCCCCTTCCGTTCACTTCCACAAGAGAGTATCTCTTTTGAAAAAGCCTGAGCTGTTGCTCAGCGTAATAGCATGAGTAGAATCTGTAGAAACTAGTAGAGTGGGCAGTTCACGCTTCGATAATTCTAAGTCATCATTGGTTGAATGACAGTATACCTGTAATCTGCAAGAACTGTCGAAGCGTCAACTACGCATGCTCATAGTCTCTCCAGTTGTTAAAATCATTTCGGAATTCAGAATGCATTATTTAATATTTTTCCTTGCGCTATTTATATTCTCTTCAAAACACGTGGTGAAGAAAACATTTATTTGAAAACAATAGAATGTACTGGACATAAAAACACAGAATATTAAAAATAGGTTTTTTTCCTACGTGATAAGCAAACCATACGTTAGCCCTTAACAGTATAGTATACCACGACGTTTTCAGTTGGTACTGTTACGACAGATGAACGAGCAGTAGTGACTTCCTGACATAACGTGACTAGAACGCTCGTGTGAGCTTCTGCGTGAGATTCAATTTAGCTAACAAATTAAAACTTAGAAGGATTCGGAAGAATAAAAAAAAGATAGAAGCGCAGAGTGTTAAAGTTGTGAGATCTGAAAGGACATTCAGATGGTCTGAATCAGTGCGCCATAAGTAAAAATAAGAAGTATATTTATTAGTGTGTGCGCGGGTGTTCGTTTTCTGTTGTTAGTAATAAAAGTTTAGTGAACTAGCACAGAACGAGAGCTTGTTTACGTCTGAAGGTATTCAAGTGACATGGTAAACGAAGTGAAGAGGTAGTATTTTAGTACAACAGACAGAGCTGATATTGCATGCTCTGTACAAAAAGGTTAATGACTTATGTATGATAATAGTTAATTTGTTTATAAGATACTTCATCCATATTTTTGTAACAATTTGCATTGTATGGTAATTGGTTTGAAAATATAATTATTAATACTCACGCTCAGTGCCTATCCATTTAAAAATTCACAACAATACTAACAGAATCACTGTCGTATATTAATTTATTATGAACAGTCAAGGTCATGCGCGCTGTAGCTTATCGGCAGGTTATGACAGATACAAACAACCATAAGGCATGGGCGTCCGAAGAGGGGGGGCAAACGAGGCACTTGCCCCCCCCCCCCCCCCCCCCTGGGATCGAGTAAAAAATTCCACAAATTATAATCGTAACAATTTAAACGTAATTAATTTATATACATTATGTACGTGTTTTTGTTTTGATGCAATACTGTATTCTGTAATCTACTTGTGAAAAAAAAACCTAAAAAAAATTAAATAATTAAGTAAAAAATTATTGATGTAATTATTTGTCTCCAAGCTTTGCCCCCCCCCCCTCCCACTCCCCTGGAAAATTTTCTGCGGACGCCCACGCCATGAGATCATATCGAGATTCCAACTCAGACATGTCAACAACTCGGAATTCAGATTCAGAACCACGGCAGATAATCCATTGATAAGTACTCAAGATTAACACTCCAATCTCAACAGATAATCCATGCCAACATCCCAGAATTTGAACACAAATCCAACACCTAGTTCTACGAAGGTAAAAATATAATGAAAAAAACAGAATACCATAATTGCTATCTGAATTATAAATGACATACACATATTTTGTTATATAGTCTGTATTCCCTGTTAAATAAGTTTTAACGATCTTCGCGACATAGTTTATTTATGTGTTTATGCATTTTCTAACAAGTGTACGACTTTGTTCTATTCCATTTCTGTTTTGAGAATAAAGCTGTCTCTCTCATATATTCTCAAATATTAAAGATCAACTGAAATTAGAACCCAGACCCAACAACTAGTCCATGTCAGGATTATAAACAGGACACTAGCAGCCAGTCCTTGTTAACAACCAGCAAATTTATCCCATAACGAGCAGCTTTTAGTTCATAGCACAACCCTGTATTCGAACTCAGACCGACTAGATGTAATTAAAGATCACGGCAAGCCATTAGTTTATTGTCGAAGTCTGTTTGAATAATTGTTTCGGGAAAAAACGGTTGTTTTGTCATTGTTTAAAAAATTTCTCTGCAGAATTAAATTAATATTTCAAGTAAATAATTTTCACTTTAAATGCGTGAAAATTTTGTATTTTATATTTACTGCTTTGGTTAATTAATGAGTGCACATTTATGCTTTTTTATAGGAATTTGAGGCGTAACATTTTTGCTCAGATTGGCAACGAGACACAGTCGTATAAGTCGAAACGGAAAGTTGCTTTCTGAAAAACTTTTAAAACTGGCATCTCAAGTAAGTCAACTGTATTTGTTTAGAGTTGTTGTCACTTTTTAATTTTTAAAAGAAACATTTACTCATAATCTATAAAGTTGGTGCAATCATTCTTTTCAACTTTTTTTTGCAAGAATCACAAAGAGAAAAAAAACTTAAATTTCAAACTTTTTAGTAAAAATTCAGTTAAAGAATAGTAATTTTGATAACTACAGATAATCACTCTCTGACCTTCACCTATCACGCATACAAATTTCAGTCGCACTGCATCAGCACAAAAATTTCCATCACACTTCATCAGCACGCAAATTTCCGTCACACTGCATCAGCACACAAATTTCCGTCACAAAGCATCAGCACGCAAATTTTCGTCATACTGCATCAGCACGCAAATTTTCGTCATACTGCATCAGCACGCAAATTTCAGTCACCCTGTATCAGCATGCAAATTTCCGTCACACAGCATCAGCACGCAAATTTACGTCACACTGCATCAGCACGCAAATTTCCATCACACAGCATCAGCACGCAAATTTCAGTCACCTGTATCAGCATGCAAATTTCCGTCACACAGCATCAGCACGCAAATTTCCGTCATACTGCATCAACACGCTAATTTCCATCAGACAGCATCAGCACGCAAATTTCAGTCACCCTGTATCAGCATGCAAATTTCCGTCACACAGCATTAGCACGCAAATTTCGGTCACACTGCATCAGCGCGCAAATTTCCATCACACAGCATCAGCACGCAAATTTCAGTCACCCTGTATCAGCATGCAAATTTACGTCACACAGCATTAGCACGCAAATTTCGGTCACACTGCATAAGCATGCAAATTTCCGTCACACAGCATCAGCACGCAAATTTCCATCACACAGCATCAGCACGCAAATTTCCATCACACAGCATTAGCACGCAAATTTCAGTCACCCTGTATCAGCATGCAAATTTCCGTCACACTGCACAAGCACGCTGTTTTCCGTCACACTGCATCAACACGCTAATATCAGTCACACTGTATCAGCATTCAAATTTCAATCCAACTTCATCACCATACAAATTCCAGTCACACTCTATCAGCATACAACGGAATTCAAACAATTTCGGAGCTCTCTGAAAAGCTCTTAACATCTGAGACACATTTCTTTCATCCAAGATTACCAATTCCACGCATACACTCTTATGTGCTTTCAGGAGCAGTATTCGTTACAGGGCGCATCCAACCGGTCTTTAGTTCATTGGCTAGTATCTTGTTCCTCTTTCTCTCCTTCACGCTCTCTTTGTTTCTTTTCGACTGAGAGAAAATGAGATATGGGGATGGTGATATAGATCCTGAGATGCAGAAGAGCGAATTGATGTGACACTAGTGAAATGTAGAGATGGGGGCTCATGTGAAGAAAGGGCCAGGTGAGGAAGATGCTAGACGATAAACAAAACTGTGGAAAAGCATTTTCACTTCTGTCGAGGCTCTGGAAATGTTTACTGTTTGCTCCAGAACGTCTTCTGAAATAAGGAAGAGAGTGATGTAGTCGTGTAAGAATTCACTGAAATGCAGTCGGTTTTGTTTTGAGCATATTTTGATGTGCAACATCGGGTATATGTATATATATATATATAAGAACATCATATATATATATACCGAAAATATCATACGTGCGTGGCTCTTACTATTCTGTATATACTCGTATATGTATGCGTGTTTGCATAAATATTAAATTTCCATAAGATGTGAAAGAAAACATGTAAATAACGTTTGAAATTTATTCAAATGAGTTTTGACTGTATTCAGGACATCAAAGTATATTTATACGAAAATAAAAAATAAAATAAAGAAAAGTATGGAAACTGAAAATCGGAACCAGATTTTGAATTAAAAAAAAATACTATCCAATATCATATTACATTTCTCATGCCCTCTGTAGGAGCAAAAAATATTTCGTCAATAACACGTCTGGATTAAACTTGTGTGTGGGGGGGAGGATAAAATAAATAAATACCCCCTCAAGCAGCTGCTTGCCACAGAGATCTGACAGGAGCCTGTCAGTTTATATGCCATAGTAGAAGGTCTGTGAGGATGGCAGGACCTCAGCAGAAAAACGACACATACATCCATGCCTTATCCGGGGCTCGAACCCAGGTCCCTTAAGATTAGTAGCCAAGCGCGATAACCACTCGGCCACGGGACGGCTGGGGGAGGATAGAGAGTATAAAAAAGATACCCCTTTCCCCTTTGCTCCAATTTCTGCTAAGTTGAACATCTCAATTCCAGGCTTAAGGGCGTGATCTGAGAAAAATATATCGAACTTCGAGAATTTATTCAGTTTTCCTACACATATTTTTTTAAAATGTATTTTGTTTAATATTATCATTTCGTTAGAAAAATCTACGCCTTATTTTATATTATTCAAGTGTTTGATTAGCAGTATAATAATGTATTGAAACATGTAAATGTAGAAAAGGTTTAAAGAGCATTAGAGCTACTACTACTGGGTCACTAGAATTTACCCATGCAATTTGCTGGGCAATGAGATGATTCAAAAGCAAAATCAACTGATTTAAATAACAAGAAATGAGGTGAGAAAAAATATAAACAAATATATAGAATAAATTATCGTTGTTCATTAATTCTTCGCTGTGTAGTCCTGTCTTTTTAACATATAGTATATCTAAGGGACCTGGGTTCGAGCCCCGGGTAAGGCGTGGATGTATGTGTCGTTTTTCTGCTGAGGTCCTGCCATCCTCTCAGACCTTCTACTTTGGCATATAAACTGACAGGCTCCTGTCAGACCTCTGTGGCAAGCAGCTGCATGAGGGGGTATTTATTATTATTATTTTTATATCTGTTTGCGATTTACCAAACATTATTTTTTTAAATGTGAAATTTTAAATCTATGCTGATGATCTGAGCCATTGGTCCCAAGTAAGAACATTTCCAAAAGCGGAAAAGAACTTTCAAGCTACAATAAAAAGATTCAAATTATATTGTGATTAATGATGCTACTGAAAAAAAAATTTATTATAACATTTGTCGGACCTAATGATGTTATCCCTCATTTAAATATTATTATCGATAAAAATATGTTGCCTAATACAGAACAGAATAAACGTATTGGAGAAACTTTAGAATCCACACTCAAATATAACATCTGTTTGTTTACATGTTTTGTTCAATTTTCAGTGCATAATGTTTACTGTCAAAGTTTATTTTCAATAAATGTGATTCATAAAAAAAATGTATTTCTTACCTAAAAAATAAATGCAATTGATAAATAAATAAATGCCATGGTACTAAATTTACTTGTAAGCTGTTCGTCGTTCCTTTGTTAGTAGAGGTTTTGAGGAACGTAACTCCGAAAAACAACGAGGACTTACTATACATGTGGATGTTTACTCTTTTTTTTCACCTGCGTTGCAGCGCATATTTAGGAGTGGAGATTGTGTCAGTCTGTAGCGTATCAGACTCGAAAAATGTGGTTCCCAGGTTCGAATTCCAACTCTGCCAGTGTTGAGATTTACATCCGCTAAACTCAACTCGCCCTCAATGAAAAACGGAACACCGATGGACTTGGAAAGATCACCGTCCCTCGGACAGGTCGTTAAACTCTGACTAATAAAAATGCAGGAAAACATGCTGCATTTTTATTAGTCTTTTAGTATTTTTATTAGTATGTGTGTGTATATGTCATACTGGATGACCTTAACGGGAGTCTGTCATGTCTCCTAACATCTATGCAGAGGGTCCCCTTCACCCAAGCTTCTCTGAGCCCTTGGAGTCCTTGTGACCTTGCTATTTAACCCATTTTGAGAAAAAAGGGTGTCTCAGAGGTAAAACAACCCAATGACAACCAGTTGTCATTCCATAATATGGAAAGTTAGAATTCTAACAATATGTAAAATGCTGTTTTGTTTTTGTTGATTTCAGTATTTTGTCATATTATTGGCATAAATTATTCTCGTGATAAACTGTTTTGTGTTTGTTGCATTTCTTCTGAAAATTTTCAAAAAGTCTTTCATTTTACGTCAGAATAAACAAGAAGAAAATAATTCTCTCATCTGATACATTGGGTCACAAGGACATCAAGGGATCATAGAAGACTGAGAGAAGTGAACCCACTGTAGGGAAAAAATGGATGCCTCCCATCAAGGCCATCCAGCGTGTTCTTTAACGTTCACTGGGTGTGGCTGTCATACATCAGGGTTAACGTCCCATCCGACTAACCGCGGCATTTCCAATCTCATCGGTGTCCCCTTTCAGACCTAGGGTAAGGTAGGTTTTAGTGGAGGAAAATATCAACACTGAAACAGATAGAACTTGAACCTGTAGTTGTAGATTATGAATTTGGCTACCCAGGACACCATTTAACAAGTAATAACAGCATTGGAAATGCCCAGTTCACAGGTTTTTAAATGCTAATAAAAATTGGCTGGTAGGTATCACTGTGTCAACTATCATAAAAACTGCCACAAGAAACAGACATAAATCTCTTAATACAAACTTAATGAAAGATAATAGCTATTCACATTTTTGTCATGTAGATAGCAATAAATGTTAAAGATCACAATTCGTAGATAGAGAGTTTTTTCAACATATATTTGCCAACGTAGCAACTGCCTGTTTACGTGTATAAATATATACACCTATTTAATTGCTTACCAAGAACGCTATAGAGCCAGTGCTTTATCGACTGCATGGCGTGTTTTGTCACCTGCATTGAAGAAAACGCGCACACTTTTCTCATGCACACACACAAGGTAAAGAATCAATGCCGGGTAACGTGCATGAGTTTGTATACAGCTATGTGTGTGTATATGTCGCAGTGCGAAGCAACTAGCTCTACGTCACCTCTCGTTGAACAGCGGTCCACCACCCTATAAGCGGTGAAAGCTGGCGATTGAGATGTCACCGTATCGCACGAACCATGCCGTGACTTGTAGTACGTGTGAGGTGGGCGACAATACTTGGTTGAAAATAAGGGGAGGAAAAGGAAAGAAGGGGGGAGAACTGACGGGCGGGCTGGAGTAGACGAAAGTGTGGCTGGTAGCAGGAACAGACGTATACCAACACTAGCCATTAAGTCCAAGCAGGTAGGCTGGTTTCAGGCCAGACCTCTTGCCTGTCATGTAGATTAGGTCTACATTACAGACGTGCGCTCCGTAATCGACTAAGTGAGGGTAGAGAAATAGGAGGAGTAGGGAGGGTTGAAAAGTTTTGGAAAGGTGGGGGGGAAGCATATTTTCTGTTTTCGTGTCCATTACGTGTATTTTTGTCGCAATACCATCACGCACGGCTTGCTAGAAAATGTGAGATGAAATGTATTCTTCTGGCAGTCGTCCCAAGCTTTCCTATGCATCAATCTATCCCCACCCCATGGCCACCGTAAAGTCCACATCTTGATGAGTTTTTTTTTCTTCAATTCACGCAAAACATAAGGGTTTCTTACACGTCCTATATGCGTGAGTTTCTGATGAAACTACAAAACAGGCTTCCTCACCCCTAGGAAAATCTGAATAACGGGAACGGAGGAGAAAAAAAAAGTAAACATACCTCACTACCAGACCCGGATCTGGCAAAAAAAATGAGGGGGAGCGGGGGGAGAGGAAGACAAGAAATCAATCGAGAAGAAAAAAAACAAATGGGGGAGGGAGAAATTCAATCGTGCACAAAATGAAATGAATCGGAGGATCCAAGAAGTTCAATTGAGCAGAAAAGAATGGATGGGAGGAGCCAGGAAGTTCAATCGAGCAGAAAAGGAAATTAATGGGAGGAGCCAGGAAGCTGAATCGAGCAGAAAAAGAAATGAATGGGAGGAGCCAGGAAGCTGAATCGAGCAGAAAAAGAAATGAATGGGAGGAGCCAAGAAGTTTCATCGAGGAGAAAATGGTAAATGGGGTGAAACAACTCAATCGAACATGAAAACATGAAAGGAGGAGCCAAGAAACTGAATCGAGCAGGAGAAAATGAATTGGGGGAGCCAAGAAACTCAATCGGACAGGAGAAAATGAATTGGGGGAGCCAAGAAACTCAATCGGACAGGAGAAAATGAATTGGGGGAGCCAAAAAACTCAATCGAGCAGGAGAAAATGAATTGGGGGAGCCAAGAAACTGAATCGAGCAGGAGAAAATGAATTGGGGTAGCCAAGAAACTCAATCGGACAGGAGAAAATGAATTGGGGGAGCCAAGAAACTGAATCGAGCAGGAGAAAATGAAATGGGGTAGCCAAGAAACTCAATCGGACAGGAGAAAATGAATTGGGGGAGCCAAGAAACTCAATCGAGCAGGAGAAAATGAATTGGGGTAGCCAAGAAACTCAATCGGACAGGAGAAAATGAATTGGGGGAGCCAAGAAACTCAATCGAGCAGGAGAAAATGAATTGGGGGAGCCAAGAAACTCAATCGGACAGGAGAAAATGAATTGGGGGAGCCAAGAAACTCAATCGAGCAGGAGAAAATGAATTGGAGGAGCCAAGAAACTCAATCGGGCATGAGAGAATTAGTGGGGGAGCCAAGAAACTCAATTCTAGTAGAAATAAATTAATATGATGGGAGGGGGAAAGAAATTCATTCGAGCAGAAAAAAAGAAATGTTACAAGAGACTCGATTTCCATTTCTGTATAATATTTCTCCATCCGTTTCAGAGATGTAAAACATTTCTTGAAAAATGCATGAAATACATATATATGTATAAATTTAATATTTAATATTTTTTACTTCTATTACCCTTACTAGCATTCTTAAGGGTAGAAGGGCTTGGCGGTCTTACCTCCCGCATTAGATCTGGCCCTGATTGAAGGTAACCAACCATAGGTATAGTCGCTCAAAAAAGTATCCGAACACTATAGTTGATTACAGAATTCAGAAAAAATATCTGGCAACGATTTTTTTAGAAATTAGTGATCTGGTAACCTTCGTGTCACGTGACACGAAGGTTTCCATATCACTGTATTCTAAAAAAATCGTCGCCAGATATTTTTTCTGAATTCTGTAATCAACCATAGTGTTCGGATACTTTTTTGAGCGACTGTACTGTTGTTACGCTGGTCTTTTTTTTTTTGAAAAAACAAGGTGAGAAACTGAGTCATCATTCAGACTTCTAAACTGATTTATTTTAGTGAACGATTTCTTATGAGAGTTTCTATTTTTTTTTTCTTGAGTTGTTACAATTAACTTTTGCAGTAAATTAGTATGACTTAAGAGCCCACGCTGTTAAATGTTCTAGATTCAATAACTCTTCAAATATTTAGACGAATAGCGTCGAAAACCAGATTACGATTGATTCCATTCAGATCTTTTTTCTCCAGTAATATTCTGTTTCCTTTTCGTAAAAAAAAGTTTGTTTACAAATTTTGAATGTTACATTCCGTCCAATTTTGCCAGAATACATTTTAAGGCCAGTACAACAGAGATAAAAAAATTTGCATTTCCGTGAGGTTAAATTGGGGGAGGGAGGAGGGGAGAGGGGGAGCTGGAACAATGTTCTAGTTAAAATAGTCATCAACACCCCTCCCCAGTCATGACGTCCGTTGGCTTGGTCTGTAGTGCGACGAACTCGTCATCTTTAATTCTTAGATTCAAGTCCCGCCTGTGTTGTTATTAATTAATAATTAAATTAATACAACCTCAAGCAGCTGCTTGCCACAGAGGTCTGACAGGAGCCTGTCAGTTTATATGCCATAGTAGAAGGTCTGAGAGGATGACAGGCCCTCAGCAGAAAAACGACACAAACAGCCATGCCTTACCCGGGGCTCGAACCCAGGTCCCTTAGATCAGTAGCCAAGCACGCTAACCCCTCGGCCATGGGACTGCTTGTTATTAATCTCCGCTAAACTCTGTTCTACCCTAGTTGAGAAAGGAAACACCGATTGGCTTGGAGAGTCATCCGTCCGTCGTATTCGATGTTAAACCGTGGTTCCGTGTACAAGAGAGAGAGAGAGACCGAACCCTGTGCACGTTAAAGAACACGCTGTATAGGCTCGACGGATGATTATCATCTGTTTCGTAACAGATATCCAGTGGATCCCCTTCCCCCAACTTTCTTTGAACCCTTAGAGGTCCTTGTGACCTGGCCACTAAGCTCATTCTGAGCACCAAAAAAAAAGTGCCGCTCAGAGATAAAACAATCCACTCGGAAACGTCTTAAAAGGACTATGTTTTTCTATTTCTCACTACTATCAGACAACAGATTCAGATTCTGCAGCAGAATCGATTACAGCTCTTTCTACTCTGTGGAAAAAAAAATAACTTCTAGCTGTCACCTAGGGAGTAGAGGTAGTATCATCCTATCGCTAGTGTTGAAAGAAAGCTGCTGGTAATGGAGCCTAGTTAGATGGACAAGTCCGTGGCGATTCCTTACTCTCATAAATTATTCGTCTGTAATTGTGAATTTTAAATCAGATAAAATCCGCAATTATAAAAATGCTCAGCCGCATCGCGCCTACCAAGTCGTTGCTGCGGTTTGGAAAAAAGATTCAAGGTGCATCATGGGTTCTCCCGTCATTACCACGAACTATCTTTGTCACTTGGGTTGGGCACGTGAGGACCATGCTGGGAGGAAACGCGCACAGGAGGATACCATTTAGTTATCGCGATAATATTATCAAGGGACTAATAGTTCCAGCAGGGGTAACATTTGATATGTCAGCATCACTCACTCTTTCGGTATGTTACAGAAAGTGTCGGTCCTCGCTGAATTTACATTTTCTACTTCCTCCACACACATACGGGGCGGGGTTGGCTCAGTCGGTAGCGCGCCAGGCTCGTAATCTGTACTTCCCAGGTTCGAGTCCCAGCTGGGTCAACGTTGAGATTTATCTACGCAAAATTCCCCGCCCTGCCCACGGTCAGTAGGGGACACCGATGTACTTGGAATGGCCGCCGTCCGTCGTATGGGACGTTAAGCCGTGGCCCCGTGTGCGGGAGAGCCATACCCTGTGCACGTTAAAGAACACGCTGGATGGCCTTGACGGGAGGCTACCATCTGTCTCCCAACAGCTGTTCCAGTGGGTCCCCTCCCCCAACCTTCTCTGAGCCTTCGGGGTCCATGTGGCCTGGCCATTTAGCCCATGGTGTGCAAAAAAGTGCCGCTCAGAGGTAAAACAACCCCACACACATACACAGTATTCGTTCGATGAATGTTGATGATGTCTTTAAAGATAAGGTTTAATCAGAATTCTCGTAAAAGAAAAAGATGAGGAACGTTCTGGAGAATACTCTCGAATCATTTTCGCCTTGTCTTTCTTTTGCTCTCTTTATATTTAATGCGGAATAATTTTATTTTATGCTCAAGGCAGTAAAAAAAAAAATCAAGGGAAACGATCTTTTGCAAGATGAATCTCATTTACAGCTTGTGAAATTCATCTAAACCGTTAAGAATCTGGGAATATTAGGAACGTTAACTTTTCTATTTCTCCTTTGGCGTAATCAAGAGTCATCCCCAACATCACCCGGAAAAATTGAAATTAGGATGGATGTTTCAATTTTTTAATGGGATAAAGTGAGGTATGGAAATAAGTGAAACGACAGAACTGCATAAAAGTATAGTGAGGCACCAAAAATATAAAGTATTAGAGAATTTCTTTATTATGTTAATGGGAATCTCATTTCTGATCTCTTTTAAAATATGCATTTAATGGGGGGGGGGGGGGGAATGCAACTGAGGTAATTTAAGGTTCACAATCGGATCTATTGATATCTCAGTATTCAAGAATATTCGTTCAGTGTTTAAAGAATTATGAAGGTTGGTATATTTAACAATAAATTGTCTCGTATTACAAAAATCATTCATAATTGTCTAATGTTGAAATAATCATTTCGTAAGCTTCTAAAATTTAAATTTATTTAATTAAATGATTTGCAACAATACTTGTTATTTAAGCTTTAATTACTAATTTCTGAGGTAAATTCTTGTGACGTTTTACAGTTGTGAAATGTTCCAGCTTCTTTAACTCTTTAAATATTAATGGTTAAGGGTATAGAAGGCAATTTCTCTCATTTTTCTCGAATTTAAGTCCTTTAGATTAGTAGACAAGCACGATAACCAATAGGTTATCATAAAAGTCTCCACGAACCTTTTATTATTTTTACGTCATAGAAAATCAAACTTTATTTCTAAAAAATTATTAATACATTATAACTAGTTTGTGATTAAAAATATTGACAAGAAAAATTGTAAAAGTCTCTCTATTTAATTAATAAATTTGTACATTGATGATGTTGCAATTAACTGAAATTTAGTATTTATAAACAACAAATTTATTTAATACTCTAATTTTATATTCAATTGAATAAACAATTTAGGACCAATGTGCCATCTGTCAAAATTATGATTTAACTATCTTAGGTATCGCTAATTTTTAATATATTTCTAATCCGATAATCAACTTTCAGCTGGAAAAAAATATCAGTAGAATATTGAAAAACATCTGTAAGGAAAGATCTGTAAAGGAAGTGAGATGTCAACAGGACCATAATACAAAAAAAAAACATTCATTCCTTACCCGGGGTTCGAATCTAATCTCTTTTTTGCACAGTATCTAAGCACATAACAACGTTGCCATCAGAAAGGTTAAATATAATTTATTCCTGAAACAATTTCTTGCTACAGAAGCCTGGGTGTTGTTTTATCCCTGAGCAGCCCTTTTTTGCACGCAATGGGCCACATGGCTAGATCACAATGACTCTGAAGGCTCAGAGAAAGTTAGGATGAGGGGATTCACTGAACTGCTGTTAGGAAACAGGTGGCAGTCTCATGTCAAGGCTATCCAGTGTGTTCTTTAAAGTGCGCAGAATATGGCTCTCGAGCACACGGGACACAGCTTTATGTCTCATCCGATGGACGATGACCTTTCCAAAGCTCATCGGTGTTTCCTACTTACAGATGGGTAGAGATTCTGCGGAGATAAATCTCAACCTGCCCTAGGTGAGGCTCGAACCTGGAAACTGCAAATTATGCAGCCTGACGCGTTACCGAAGGCGGCAACTCTCATCCCTGATCTCAACCACAGAGGTCGAGTCTTAGCGGCACTGTTTTACCTCTTAGTGGCACTTTTTTCCACACAAAGGGCTAAATGGCCAGGTTACAAGTCTCCCGAAGACTCAGAGAAGGTTTGGGGAGAGGACCCACTGGACAGCTGTTATGGGACAGATAGTAACCTCCCTTCAAGGCCATTCAGGGTGTTCCTTAACGTGCAAAAGGTATGGTTCTCCCCATATAGGTCCACAGCTTAACATTTCATCCAATGGACGGCTGCATTTCCAAGCCCATCGGTGTCTCCTACTGACTGTAGAAAGGGCGGAGAGTTTTGCGGAGATAAATCTGAATGCTGTCCCAGCTGGGACTCGAACGTGGGAACTGCAGATTACGAGCCTGGCGCGCTGCCGACTGAGCCCCTTCCCCTCCTCTCACACAGAGAGAGGTCGGACAGGAGTCATAATATTGTACAGTCGCTCAAAAAAGTATCCGAACACTATGGTTGATTACAGAATTCAGAAAAAATATCTGGCAACGATTTTTTTTTAGAAATTAGTGTCACCTTCGTGTCACGTGACACGAAGGTTGCCAGATCACCTAATTTCTAAAAAAAAATCGTTACCAGATATTTTATCTGAATTCTGTAATCAACCAATAGTGTTCGAATACTTTTTTGAGCGATTGTACATCACAGTAAAATCTGTAGGAAAGACATCACAAGAAAGTAAATATCCTATTCTAAAACCGTTAAATTGAATCTTTGTTGAATATTTGATGGGTTGGAAAATTAAAGCTTATTTAATCCATATCTCTGACAAAAATATCCATAATTATTCTTTTGGAGCACTTTAAAAGTAATTAAAATGCCAAACTGAATAGTTATTAGCTTTAATGAGCAAAGCAATCAAGAAGCACATCTGTGAATACCTTTAAACATTTTAAAAAGATGTTTATTTAATCACGTTAATGGTATAATTTTGATTGTCCTTAAAATTCTTTTATTATTAAGCTTATTTATTTCAAACACTGCATTAATCAGTTTAGCAGGCATCGGTTATAAATTGCATTTACATTAGAAACATTTAAAAGGATTGTATTTATTACCATTTTATGCACGCATTGTATTTATTACCATTTTATGCTGCAATTGTTTTCATTACACAGGAACTTCTTCTGAAATTTACTTCTGAAATGGCCGTAATCAAATATCATAAATAATGTACAGATTAATTTATTTCGAAATTATTTTAAACACATCGTATAAATATGGCATACAAAGTAAACTTATAGAAAATTAAAAATTTTAATTATTGTTATTTCTCATTTTAAAAGCTTTTTAATTTTTGTAATGGGAATGAGTAATAATTAAGATTTAGAAATTAGTTTTTAATTTATTATTTAAAAATAGTTGTAATGAAGTCGAACTTGTATCTAAATGTTTAAAAAATTCAACCTAATCTTCGTGAACATTTTAATTATCTATTGTTTTTAGGATGGGAATTAATATTAAATAGAATTTACAAATCGCCCAAGGGGTAAAACCTGTTTACCTTGTGTACTTCAGGCCCTTGCTAGGGCGCAGCAAATGGAATCGGAAATATTCTTTTATCAGCTTTGAAGCATAAATTTTTAACTTGAACAAGTCTTTTTTTTTTTGGTTAAGAATTTAGCGCATAAAGTTCAAAAACATTCATTTAAAACATTTTAATATTATTATTATTTTTTGCATATTTTCTGATAATATGTTAACCCTTTCAGGACCATAAGGTTTCTAAGAGTAAATATTAGTATGTAACTGTTTATTTTAGTTTGTTTAGACGTAAAATAAATGAAAATCATAAGAAAAATACATAACAATGTGTAATTTTTTTGGAATTTTATGGGAAATATTTTTCCCAATGGACTGTAAAGGTAACACAAATTATAGTTAAGCTTATTATGCAATGTCTTTTATTTATTGGTTTATTAGAACAAAATGTTAACTAAAATAATACAAAATTATGAAATAAAATTACTATACAAAATGATGTGCTAATTATGATATTCTGCGAAGCAATTTCTTTTGGTAGTGAGGCAAAGATGGACATTGCACATAGTACATATATTATGCGTCCTGACAGTTCTGTTTTTGTTTTCTAAACGTTCCCGTTTACGTAATTGCGTTCGGCATACGTTCTATTTTGACATTCTGTATAAAAAATGCAGATAAGGTTATAATTAAATACGACAATCACCAATTTTAAAATGGGAAAAATGTTTCCCTTAGTCGTGAAAGGGTTAAACATTAAAAGTAGGGATTCAAATAGTTACTCTGTCGTAACTCTGTGACCTAAGTTCACTAGAATTTCAACTGTCTATATTTTGTGTCGACAAATTCTACATGTAATAGGAAGTTTATCCTCAAAATAATATTCAATAGAGGGACACTTACAAGCCACAGTTCAACCATTCGAGATACACACGTGATTCCGAGGCCATCAGTAAGACAACTCTAATGTTCTAAATGGCATACAGTTTTTTTTCCCTCCTCAAGAACGAAATAGGTTATTTAAATTATTTTTCTAGGATCTGAATCTGACAATACAATTTAAACAAGAATATTCTTGAATTCAAAAAACTTGCGCAATACCCTGTCCTATAAAAAGGTTAGATAATTTCATTTTACGTCAGTGGGAATCTAACCTCGAAACTCTATCATCATCATCATCATCACCATCATCATCCTCAAGCAGCCATCTGCATTTAATGCAAAAAGGTTACTGAAGTTAAATTAAAAATCGTAATCAAATCTGCACAAGTCTCATTTCTTCAATGATCTTCTTTCAGTGTTGGCATCAGTTTCAGTTATGATATTTAGAATATTTTCGGACAGAAGGCCCGTATTTGAGGGGGGGGGGAGGAGATTAAGTGACGCAGTCGAGCCGAAGAAAGCAAAGAGGGGAGCAAGAGACTGGATTTACATTTTTCCCTCCATTTCAGAGATCTTTAAAAATTCCTTGAAACAAATGCGTGAAATATACATAAGTTCAGTAATTTTTGCCTCCATTATCCTTACTAGTATTCTAGAGGGGGGGAGGGGCCTGACCCCTCCCCCTCTCCCTCAAATCCGGCCCTGTACAACAGTAATGCGTTGTAAAAATCTAGTTCGGAAGTTAATCAGAATTTTAAGCGTTATTTCAAATCATTTAATAAAATAAATACACATTTTAGAAGTTTGCGTAAGGATTGTTTCGATATTAAAACAATTATGAATGATTTTTTCTGAAACAAGATAATTTTTTTAAGTATTCCACCTTTTAGAACTCTTTAAGTAGTGAACGAATACTGTTCAAAATCGAGATTTAAATACTCGTAGATTTAATTATGATCTTTAAACTTCGCATTTTTGCCTTAAATGCATATTTCAGACTTTATAAAGCTTTGAATCTTGTCGTACTTGGGTTGGGTTGTTTTACCTCTGAGCGGTACTTTTTTGCACACCATGGGCTAAATGGCCAGGTCACATGGACCCCGAAAGCTCAGAGAAGGTTGGGGGAGGGGACCAACTGGAACAGCTGTTGGGAGACAGATGGTAGCCTCCCGTCAAGGCCATCCAGCGTGTTTTTTAACGTGCACAGGGTATGGCTCTCCCGCACACGGGGCCACGGCTTAACGTCCCTATCTCTTCATCCGACGGACGTCGGCCTTTATCTCTTCCTTTATCTCTTCCTTCATCGACGGATATCGGCCTTTATATCATCCGACGGACGTCGTCTTTATCTCTATCATCCGACGGACGTCGGCCTTTCCAAGCCTCGGTGTCCCCTACTGACCGTGGGGAGGGCGGGGAATTTTGCGGAGATAAATCTCAACGCTGACCCAGCTGGGACTCGAACCTGGGAACTGCAGATTACGAGCCTGGTGCGCTACCGACTGAGCCACCCCCGCCCCTTTTTCGTACTGACATAAATTGAAAATTCTGTAATAATTTGGTAGGGCACTTTAAAAAAAACTGTTTAACAGATAACGCAATTGAAGATTTGAAATATCCTATTTCATTTCAGATCTTTTTCAAACACTCGATTCAATGGAGAAAAAAAATCTGCACTAACATCATCGGAAAAGTTTCACCTCTCTGAAAAACGAACAAATCGCTTTTTAAGCATCCGAGAGAACTTAGAGATCTGATCACGGGAACACTTTGAGAGTCAAGACTTATGAGGCTGATTACTGCTCTGGTGAAGACAACCTCCTAAATCCATGGATTAGATGGAAGGATTTTGAAACCACCACGCTGCACACCAAAGTACTAGATCACTAAAAAACCACAGCAGTGTTGTTTTAAGAGGTACGAGGAAAGAAAAAGAAGTTGTGTGGGATTCACTATTGACCTTTAGTCATGGACATCTCTCTTTCAAAGTCATTAGGAACAAAATCGTGACTCTATCCTTCTCCAGTCAGTAGATTCATCTTCCAGATCATCAGGCCCTTTAGCCGACATTGATATTAATCATTTTTGATAGACAAGAAAAAACATTACACGAATCCTTCCACAAATTCTTGACCTGTAAACCATTTAATACAAAAAAAAAAAGCCATCGGTTATCATATAACTCTCAGAATTGATGTTATTTGTAAATATTATTTCCCCAACCTTTTCCAGTGATGAAGAGCAGCCACGAAAGAAAAAACAATGACGTTTCTATAAATGTACTGAATAATAAATGGATTTTAAATTATAACATTTTTTTTTTCATTTTCCGATGGCAACCACTTATTGGTGGAATAAAATTCCATGAATTGTTGGTCTATGGGATGGGCTTTAAGTTGCACGGAAAGAGTCCAAAAATGACGATAAATCATCCTCATCTCTGCAAGTGACCTTCAGACTGAGCTGCTTCTTAGCAAACATCATTATTAAACAACTCGTGACTCTCACCCACGAAGTACCGAGATTGGTTAGTGGCAGGATATAAATCATTTGCGTTAGAGCTAATCGGACAGCGATTTCAAACGTATTAGAATCCCCCTAAGACTAATCAAGACTGAAAGTAATTGAGAGCAAGATCTTCTGGCTATTTTTCTTACGAGATCTTAGATGATGATTCCTAAGATTTCTTAATTTTTTTTTTCGCTCTAGATTTTAATGCTCTTTTTAGTTTTGTAACATTTTACTTATTTTACCGGGACGGGGGTGGCTCAGTCGGTAGCGCGCCAGACTCGTAATCTGTACTTCCCAGGTTCGAGTCCCAGCTGGGTCAGCGTTGAGATTTATCTCCGCAAAATTCCCCGCCCTGCCCACGGACAGTAGGGGACACCGATTGGCTTGGAAAGGCCGCCGTTCGTCGGATAGGACGTTAAGCCGTGGCCCTTGTGCGGGAGAGCCATACCCTGTGCACGTTAAAGAACACGCTGGATGGCCTTGACGGGAGGCTACCATCTGCCTCCCAACAGCTGTTAGAGTGGGTCCCCTCCCCCAACCTTCTCTGAGCCTTCGGGGTCCATGTGACCTGGCCATTTAGCCCATGGTGTGCAAAAAAGTGCCGCTCAGAGATAAAACAACCCAACCCATCCCAAATTAAAACTTTCCATCCTCATAAAATTTCCTAAGTCCTATAATGGTAAAGATGACGTTTTATGGTTACATGCCTTGTTTTTTAAGAAAAGCTACTGAATTTAGGGTTAGTAGGGGACACCGATGGGCTTGTAAAGGCCGCCGTCCGTCAGATGGGATGTTAAGCCGTAGCGCCGTGTGCGGGAGAGTCACAACTTGCGGACGTCAAAGAACACGCTGGATGGCCTTTACGGGAGGCTACCATCTGTCTCCCAATAGCTTTTCCAGTGGATCCCCTCCCCCAACCTTCTCTGAGCCTTTGTGGTCCTTGTGACCTGGCCATTTAGCCCATGGTGTGAAAAAAAAGTACCGCTCAATGGTAAAATAACCCAACAACTGAATTTAGGGTACATATGCAGAATTTTATTTTATCATAGCTCTGTGTTTAGTTTGGATAGTAGATACACTTTCAATTCAGCTTTAGAAATTTGTGTACATCATTAAAATTACATTTACATATCCATCACGTAACGCACACTTACATATATTATTCTGAATTTTATTCACATTCTAGACACAGAATTCCACTAGGTTGGTTGTCCGTTTGACATCTCTTCCCTTGGGAAAGATCAGCCAGTCCATTAATGTCGAAAGTTGGATGGAAACTCAACCAAATGGAAAATTATTATCGATTACGTAGTTGCGTTAGTGCTTACTTCCTTTAGTGACGTATCAGAAGTTATTGGAAGTTCATCTTACAAACAAAAAGTCTTTTGTTAATAAAATAGGAAGTTACTTGAATTAAGGGGCAGGGGAAAGAGAAGGTTACTTAAATTAAGGGGAAAAGAGAAGGTTACTTAAATTAAGGGGAAAAGAGAAGGTTACTTAAATTAAGGGGAAAAGAGAAGGTTGCTTAATTAAGGGGAAAAGAGATATTTGCTTAATTAAGGGGAAAAGAGAAGGTTACTTAAATTAAGAGAAAAAGAGAAGGTTGCTTAAATTAAGGGGAAAAGAGAAGGTTGCTTAAATTAAGGGGAAAAGAGAAGGTTACTTAAATTAAGGGGAAAAGAGAAGGTTACTTAATTAAGGGGAAAAGAGAAGGTTGCTTAATTAAGGGGAAAAGAGAAGGTTGCTTAAATTAAGGGGAAAAGAGAAGGTTGCTTAAATTAAGGGGAAAAGAGAAGGTTACTTAAATTAAAGGGAAAAGAGAAGGTTGCTTAATTAAGGGGAAAAGATAAGGTTGCTTAAATTAAGGGAAAAAGAGAAGGTTACTTAAATTAAGGGGAAAAGAGAAGGTTGCTTAAATTAAGGGGAAAAGAGAAGGTTGCTTAAATTAAGGGGAAAAGAGAAGGTTACTTAAATTAAGGGGAAAAGAGAAGGCTACTTAAATTAAGGGGAAAAGAGAAGGTTACTTAATTAAGGGGAAAAGAGAAGGTTACTTAATTAAGGGGAAAAGAGAAGGCTACTTAAATTAAGGGGAAAAGAGAAGGTTACTTAAATTAAAGGGAAAAGAGAAGGTTACTTAAATTAAGGGGAAAAGAGAAGGCTACTTAAATTAAGGGGAAAAGAGAAGGTTACTTAATTAAGGGGAAAAGAGAAGGTTGCTTAATTAAGGGGAAAAGAGAAGGTTGCTTAATTAAGGGGAAAAGAGGTTACTTAATTAAGAAGAAAAGAGAAAGTTACTTAATTAAGGGGAAAAGAGAAGGTTGCTTAATTAAGGGGAAAAGATAAGGTTACTTAAATTAAGGGGAAAAGAGAAGGTTGCTTAAATTAAGGGAAAAAGAGAAGGTTACTTAAATTAAGGGAAAAAGAGAAGGTTGCTTAAATTAAGGGGAAAAGAGAAGGTTACTTAAATTAAGGGGAAAAGAGAAGGTTACTTAAATTAAGGGGAAAAGAGAAGGTTACTTAAATTAAGAGGAAAAGAGAAGGTTACTTAAATTAAGAGGAAAAGAGAAGGCTGCTTAATGAGAAAAATTGGGGAGACTTGTTTAAATGGCCTCTCTAAAAGGGGGGAAAATAAGGTAAAAAAAAGGGGGGGGAATGATAAGGTTATAAAACTGATAGGAAAGAGAGAAAGTTACTTAACTAAAGGGAAAAAGAGAAGGTTACTTAAACTAAGAGAAAATGAGAAATTTGCCTAAATTAAGGGGCAAAAGGAAAGGTTACTTTAACTAAAGCGAAAAAAAGAGAAGATTACTTTAACTAAGGTAGAAAAAAGAAGGTTAGTTAGACTAAGGGACAAAAAATAGTTTACTTAAACTAGAGGGGGAATAAGATTGCTTAAACTTAAAGGAAAAAAGTTTGCTTAAACAGGAAAAAAAGGGAAGATTACTTAAACCAAGGGGAAAATAGAAAAAGTCCTTTAAGCCAGGGGGAAAATAAAAAAAGTCATTTAAGCCAGGGGGAAAAAAGAGAAAGTTTCTTAAAATATGAAAAAAAAAAGAGGTTTCTTAAATTATGGGGGGAAAGAAAGAGAAGGTTACTTAAACTAAGGTGATAAAGGAGAAGAAGAAATTAGAAACTGGGAAAAGAAATAAATCGAAAATGAATGAAAGACGTGCGGGAAAGAGTAGAAAATGGACAGTAAAAAGTGTGTGGGAGAAGTTAAGTAATTTAGCTGGTCTACGCCTCTTAGCTCGAAAAGCAATTCCACCAATTACCAGTGAGAACCTATTCCACTCGTCGCAGTTCGGGATTGTGTAGTTAGATGCATGTGAGTCGCAGATGGACATTTACTAAGGAAAATGAAGAAGATAAAATGGAATGGGAGATGCAGACACTCGTGCTGTGGTGTCCTTTTCAACCAACGACGAAAAGATCATGATAAAAAAAATGAGTGTTTGATCAGGAAGATACGCCTTTTCCCTCTGCATCATTTAACGAGGGAGGATGCTGAAAGGGAACGCAATAGAGGAGGCAGTCACTAAAAGTAAAATGGACGATTAAAAGATGGATGCAAGGAAGAAGAGGCAGGAATGTAGTCTACGGCTATTAGTCCTAATTTAAGAGAAACTGTATTCGTGAAAGAGTTCTGGAGATTTTTTTTTTCTTCCTTGTGCCGAGGAAAATTAAGTTAGTCGAGTAGAATTACAGGGATTAAGATTAACCTGTTGTCAAAGGACGAGTATTCACACTGAACTTGAAAGTGTTTTAGGCTTAATTAACTTTCGTTGTTACTTTTTGTTCCGTAACGACTGATTTGACCTCTTTAACGTGTTTGCAATGATATTATGTGCTTTGCAAGCAGTCATCAAGTCGAGTTTTAGTGTTATTTCTGTCTAAGCTGAAGATGATGGAATTGATTGTCAGTGCTGGAAATGCATTGACTTTGTCTTCGGGGAAACATAGTACAGATGTGAAGAAATCGGATTAGTCATTTAATGTGCTTAAAATGAATTGTTTAGTCTTTTTCTTTTCGTCCTTGTGTGTTTTAGACGACTGTGTTACTTAAAGAAATAATGTGGGTAAAGGAACTGGTTACATTAGGACTAACGCAATGGCCGTTTGTGTGAAAGTTGTAATCCAAAAATTTGTTTGATTATGAATTAGTTTTGAAGTTAATTGACGCTTACATAAGAGTTTCTAGTCTAGGTTCACGGAGCAGTTAAGAAGAGTTTAATCCTGTTGTTATTTCAGCTCCACCACAGACAGTTTTTGGGCTGTCAGTGTTTATAAGATGATGGTATTAGTAAAAACGTAGTCTATGCAAAAGGTGAGAAGCGACAAATTTCAGTGGTAGATGAATTGACCTTGCTCTTTAGTCTCACAGGTTTTTCACCTGTGGGTCTAAAGAGAAAAGAGGACACCGATGTCTGTCTAATTGCTTATTATGCGCATTAATTGTTTCTTTCTAATCTGTTATGGGGACAAATTTAGCACTTCAGAAATTGATTTTTTTACGCCAGTGGCTTAAAAAATATCCTAATATTATATCCTATTATTTTTAAAAACTGTTGTTTTTATGGCCAAAATAAAGAAAACGTATTTGGTGGACAAACTGGACAACTATTAGGAAACTGTGTTGGGTTGTTTTACCTCTGAGCGGCACTTTTTTGCACACCATGGGCTAAATGACCAGGTCACATGGACCCCGAAGGCTCATAGAAGGTTGGGGGAGGGGACCCACTGGAATAGCTGTTGGGAGACAGATGGTAGCCTCCCGTCAAGGCTATCCAGCGTGTTCTTTAACGTGCACAGTAAATGGCTCTCCGACACACGGACCCATGGCTTAACGTCTCATCCGACGGACGGCGGCATTTCCAAGCCAATCGGTGTCCCCTACTGACCGTGAGCAGGGCGGGGAGTTTCAAGGAGATAAATCTCAACTCTGACCCAGCTGGGACTCGAACTTCGGAACTGCAGATTACGAGTTTGGCGCGCTACCAACTGAGCCCCCACACCCGCCCCCTTGTTATCAGTTTGACAAACCAAACGCCTCCGTTACAAGAAAATATTTTTTAACAATAAAAATATTTTGCTGCATAGAATACACCATTTTTAGTTTAAACTTTTCTATAAAAACATTTGTTAATTAAATAAAAAAGAGACATTATTGAAATTATATTATGTTTGATAGTAATTAAGCTGTTTTCTGTTTGAACAGTTTTGCCACTGCTCAGAAACAAAGTACTTCACGACTACTTGGGCGGGGGTGGCTCAGTCGGTAGCGCGCCAGGCTCTTAATCTGTAGTTCCCAGGTTCGAGTCCCAGTTGGGTCAGCGTTGAGATTTGTCTCCGCAAAATTCCCCGCCTTGATCACGGTCAGTATGGGACACCGATGGGCTTGGAAAGGCCGCCGTCCGTCGGATGGGACGTTAAGCCGTGGCCCCGTGTGCGGGAGAGCCATACCCTGTGCACGTTAAAGAACACGCTGGATGGCCTTGACCAGTAAGGTAAGGCTACCATACTTGACTGGTAAGGCTACCATCTGTCTCCCTAACAGCTGTTCCAGTGGGTCCCCTCCCCCAACCTTCTCTGAGCCTTCGGGGTCCAGGAGACCTGGCCATTTAGCCCATGGTGTGCAAAAAAGTGCCGCTCAGAGGTAAAACAACCCAACTCACGACTACTTACAGTCAATTTCAAAATTTCCTTGCGTACTGTCTTAATCTGGTCTCCCGGTATAATTCCCGAAAAAAATGTAAACTGATAATTCGACAAACGCTACCATAACTTTAATATTCGGAAGAGCAGAAATTTTTTAAGACGAAATACAATACTCACCAGAAAAGGAAGTCTTGAAAGAAAGCAAATATATATTTTAAAAAAAAATTGTTGATTTTTTGTTTTTGTTGTTGTTCTTGTTGTTTTTTGCGGCCAAAATAAAGAAAAAATGTTTTAAAGTCTATTCAATTTCCTGCTCGTAATTAAGATTATGCTAATACATTAAGAGATGCTAATACAATGGACAAATCAGAAGGTAACCGTTTTCTGTGATTCAGACCCAGTTCTTATTTTCATACACTAGATGCATTCTTTTAAGCATATGAAAGTCTTTTTCCTTTCCTTTGGGCTCCCACGATTTGCAATTTGTTCTCTTCATTCTTTTTCCTTTTCAGTTATTCAAACTTGGAGAAAGTCTCGTGTACTCCTGCCGAAGCGAGAGTATAAATGTTCGAGATAAACTCCAAACAATGTCTACTTTCCATAAATGTCCGAAAAAAACAATCATACTGAACGAGAAACACTCCAAACAACAGACGTAAAAAAAAAAAAGAAAAATAATAAAAGAAGGGGAAGAAAAAATAACAAAAAACAACAAGGTATGAATTCAGGAACAAGTTATTTTTAGGACTTGTGCCCCCAAGTTCGTTCCACAAAAGTTATTTTCATTCTCTTCAAAACTACCGTCTTCATTGCTCTGCATCTTCACTGGGGCCTCGCAGTTTCCTGGGAAGTTGCATGCCATTTTCTCAGAGTCTCCTCTCCCCGCATTCGATGACTGAGAGAGGCTGCGGAAGAAGAGGACGGAGAACAACCTATAGCATCTCCCTTTCTCTCCCGGTAGACGTAAGAATAGAAATGCACGCTTTAATACACCAAACGAAGGGTCGTTGGTTCCTGAGGAAGATGCTTGCTCCGGAGAGAGAGTGAAAAGAAGACCGAAAATTCGGCAGCGACGAGTTTATGGAAGAAGATGCTGCTCATCGGATGGAAGTGATGCAGAAGAAGAGTGAGGATGAAACAAGTGCGGCTACTTCTTTTCTTCACGTTCTTCTTTTGTAAGGGAGAAAGAAAATTTTATAAAACTGCTGTAGAAAAAAGGCTGTATATGAAAGCACAAAAGTGGAGTACTGCAGTCTTAGACGATCTCAGACTCAGTTGTGTTTGGATTTTGTAAAGTTAGTAAAAAAAGTCTCCACACTCTTGAAACTTTTCAATTCGAGGATAAGGTCATGAATAATAGTTTACTCTAGCAGCTGAGGTTTTTTTTTGTGTGTGTGTTATCTTACTGTCATTGTCTCAAAGTCATGTAATCCTCTCATTGTGTTCCCCTCGCTGCTATTGTTGTTGCGGTATCACTGTGCGAACAATCGGTTTTCTTTTTTTGTGTACTCCATTTTTTTCCTCTTTTACCCTTCTTGTGTTTCCTCCCTAAAGTCTTAAGTTTCCGCAAAATAACCAAAGCTACAGGTTATTAAAATTTCATGTTTAAAAAATCTATTTAGCGTTTGGATAATTTTTTACGCATAATATCCCTTTTTTTGGAAAATAAAAAAAAAATCCCTTTCCTGATTTTTATTAAAATAGTGACGAGATTAAGACCGTAAGTCATTCTTTCTGCCCTTGCTGTATATAAGGACAACGACTGCTGCGTAGAGAGAGAAAGAGTTAGAAATGTTGTGGGCAAAAGAAATTAATGACAAATGAATAAATGAACAAGCAGCGTAAACGCAGCCGAGCTTATAAATAAGTTAGCAGATCGAGGGAAGAGGAATTCAGGAACAGCAAATGTTTTAAACTTCGAGATTAAGTAACAAACAGGTCTTAAAAAAAGGGTAAGAAGACTTAAAAGGAGAGTAAGATTAATCAAAATAAATAGCTGTGACACGGTTAAAGTAATTACAACTTGAAGAGAAAAATTAACGTCGTGAAGAAGCCGAAAGTTAAATATCATTAGGCCTCCTGATGGTGGATAAACGCTGTTACTTCAAGCTTTGAGATTATCGTCATCTTACAGGTTTGTTTCAAGAAAGAATAAATGTTGTTGTTGCTTTTTTTAAGTAACTCTCTCCTTCTCATTTGTCAGTTTGTCGGTTGCTTTTGATTGTTTTTTTTTTCAGATTTATCTCAACTTTTGTTTCACGTATTCCCAACTTCCACTATCTTTTCATAACCAATTGTACACTCCGTAAAACTACACGCCCTGTCCACGGTCAGTAGGGGACACCGATGGACTTGGAAAGGTGTGGAAAAGACACGGGGCCACGGCTTAACGTCGAATGGGACGTAAGCCGTGGCCTCGTGTGCGGAGAGCCATATCCTGTGTACGCTAAAGAACACGCTGGATGGCCTTGACGGGAGGCTACCATCTGTCTCCCAACAGCTGTTTCAATGGATCCCCTCCCCCAACATTCTCTGAGAACTTCGGGGTCCTTGTGACCTGGCCATTTAACCCATGATGTGCAAAAAAAGTGCCGCTCAGAGGTAAAACAACCCGACCCAACCTTCATGACAATGCCAATGCTCAAAAAACCCAGCAAGTTATGGTCTGTCTGGAGCAGGAAAAATTAAAAACCTACCTCATCGCCCTCCGTAACTTCCATGTTCACCTGATGTTAAAAAAAAATAAAATAAATACACCCTCAAGCAGCTGCTTGCCACAGAGGTCTGACAGGAGCCTGTCAGTTTATATGCCACAGTAGAAGATCTGAGAGGATGGCAGGACCTCAGCAGTTGCACCATGTTATTTTGGGCTTTTTCAAAAAGTTAAAAAGGAGCTTGCTGAGAAGACTTTTTCTAGTGCGCAAGACTTTGCAAAATGCGTTCATTCAGAGTTGCGGACTATTACATAACAAGAGGGGGGGGGGCTCAGTCGGTAGCGCACCAGGCTCGTAATCTGTAGTTCCCAGGTTCGAGTCCCAGCTGGGTCAGCGTTGAGATTTATCTCCGCAAAATTCCCCGCCCTGCCCACGGTCAGTAGAGGACACCGATGGACTTGGAAAGGCCGCCGTCCGTCGGATGGGACGTTAAGCCGTGGCCCCGTGTGCGGGAGAGCCATACCCTGTGCACGCTAAAGAACACGCTGGATGGCTTTGATGGGAGGCTACCATCTGTCTCCCAATAGCTGTTCCAGTGGGTCCTCTCCTTCAACCTTCTCTGAGCCTTCGGGGTCCATGTGACCTGGCCATTTAGCCCATGGTGTGCAAAAAAGTGCCGCTCAGAGGTAAAACAACCCAACCTTGACGGGAGGCTACCATCTGTCTCCCAACAGCTGTTCCAGTGGATCCCCTCCCCCAACCTTCTCTGAGCCTTCGGGGTCCATGTGACCTGGCCATTTAGCCCATGGTGTGCAAAAAAGTGCCGCTCAGAGGTAAAACAACCCAACCCATAACAAGAGTACCACCAAACGTTCCAAAATTGGCATAGACTTCCGCAACTTTGCATATATGCTGGATGGGAGTAATTTGAAGGACAGTAAAAGTTTTGTTAAGGTAAGTGTAATTTTTTTTTCTTGCCGAGTGGTTAGCACGCTTGGCTTTGATTTACGGTTCCTGGGTTCGAGCCCCTAATAAAGCATCGATGTATGTGTCGTTTTTCTGCTGAGGTCCTGCCATCCTTTTTCTGCTGAGGTCCAACATCCTCATATACCTTATACCATGGCATATAAACTGCCAGACTCCTGTCAGACCTCTGTGGCAAGCAGCTGCTTGAGGGGGTATTTATTTTTTTTATTTTAGATGCATGTCAAGAACTTTTTGAATGCCTCTCGTAGAATATTTTGCAATAGTAATGCATCATAAAAATTTATGAATAATAATTAATTAAAACTAAAATAATAAATAATGTTTCAAGCCATTAAATAAAATAAATATACATTTTGGAAGTTTGAGTAAGCAATATGAATGATTTTTTATAAAACAAGAAAAATTATTGTTAACTAGTCCAGCTCTTTAAATACTAACCAATACTGTTGAAAAATGAGATTTGAATAATGAGTCGAAAAAAATTGGGTGTCCTGACTGAGATTCGTATCCAGGTCTCTGAGAAGCATACCGGGCATCTTAACTGCTAGACCACCAAGGAACTGACCATTTCTTCAACACGAGAAGCATACAGGGCATCTTAACCACTAGACCACCAAAGAACTGACCATTTCTTCAACTCTAGAAGCATACCGGGCATCTTAACTGTTAGACCACCAAGGAACTGACCATTTCTTCAACTCGAGAAGCATACTGGGCATCTTAACCACTAGACCACCAAAGAACTGACCATTTCTTCAACTCTAGAAGCATACCGAGCATCTTAACCCCTAGACCACCAAGGAACTGACCATTTCTTCAACTCGAGAAGTATACTGGGCATCTTAACTGCTAGACCACCAAGGAACTGACCATTTCTTCAACTTGAGAAGCATACCGGGCATCTTAACCACTAGACCACCAAAGAACTGACCATTTCTTCAACTCTAGAAGCATACCGGGCATCTTAACTGCTAGACCACCAAGAAACTGACCATTTCTTCAACTTGAGAAGCATACCGGGAATCTTAACCACTAGACCACCAAGGAACTGACCATTTCTTCAACATGAGAAGCATACTGGGCATCTTAACCACTATACCACCAAGGAACTGACCATTTCTTCAACTCGAGAAGTATATTGGGCATCTTAACTCCTAGACCACCAAGAAACTGACCATTTCTTCAACTTGAGAAGCATACCGGGAATCTTAACCACTAGACCACCAAGGAACTGACCATTTCTTCAACATGAGAAGCATACTGGGCATCTTAACCACTATACCACCAAGGAACTGACCATTTCTTCAACTCTAGAAGCATACCGGGCATCTTAACCACTAGACCACCAAAGAACTGACCATTTCTTCAACTCTAGAAGCATACTGGGCATCTTAACCACTAGACCACCAAGGAACTGACCATTTCTTCAACTCGAGAAGCATACAGGGCATCTTAACCACTAGACCACCAAAGAACTTTCCATTTCTTCAACTCTAGAAGCATACCGAGCATCTTAACCGCTAGACCACCAAGGAACTGTCCATTTCTTCAACTCGAGAAGCATACCAGGCATCTTAACCACTAGACCACCAAAGAACTGACCATTTCTTCAACTCTAGAAGCATACCGGTCATCTTAACTGCTAGACCACCAAGGAACTGACCATTTCTTCAACTCGAGAAGTATACTGGGCATCTTAACTGCTAGGCCACCAAGGAACTGACCATTTCTTCAACTTGAGAAGCATACCGGGCATCTTAATCGCTAGACCACCAAGGAACTGACCATTTCTTCAACATGAGAAGCATACCGGGCATCTTAACCGCTAGACCACCAAGGAACTGACCATTTCTTCAACTCGAGAAGCATACCGGGCATCTTAACTGCTAGACCACCAAGGAACTGATCCTTTCTTCAACTAAGTGACATATAAGCCTTCCTGCTGGTTCACCAGTAGCTCCATCAATTAACAGGAGTTGGGAAGCCAAGCCGCCACATTTTGTCACTTACGCTCACAGCATTATAAACTATTCAATAATAAATTATCACAAGACTTTTCCTGTGATAATTGATTGCTGAAGAGATTTAAATAAATTTGATTATGATCTTTAATTTATCATCATTCACACTTTTGCATTAAATGAATATTTTAGAGTTATAGAACTTCGAAATTGAATTCCCATTGTCATAACATGGAAATTTCTGATATTTTGATAGGGCAGTGTTTGTGTATAATATATATCAGAGCCAATCTTATCACCGAGCAGTGATATAAGCTAGAGAAAAAAAAGTCTCTCTCGTGCTTCATCCTCCCCAAAAATGCTTAATTTGTAAAAAGTTATTCTGTTACACGTCCACCAGTGATTTATGATTAAGCATTTGGCTCCCTCATCTCTCTACTTTAAAGTTAGCCTGCTTCTCATCTTTATTTGAAAGTTTGCACATTTCTGTGTCCTACTTAAAACTTGGAAAAAACGTTTGGTCATTCCTGTTCTCTTAAAGAAAAAAAAATAGTTCTTAAAAGTTTGCCTCTTTCTGATCTCAACTTAAAAGGTTTCTATTTTTATCTATTCTTAAAAGCTGATTATTTTTATCTTTTCTTAAATGGGTGCCCATCCTTATTTCTTACTTTAAAAATTGCTCACTCCAGCTCTCTTACTTAAATGCTTTCCCAGTCCTGAACTGCACTTAAAACATTGACTATTTTTGCCTGTATTAGAAATTTAGCCCATTTTTTCATCTGAATTATAATAAGGTTGTCCGCTCTTGATTAAAAGCTTTTCTATTTTTGATCATTACTTTTATACACTCATTACTCACTTCTGCTCCCTACTCATAAAGTTGTCCAATCTTGATTTATAATGAAGTTTTTTCTCACTCCTACTCTCAACTCGAAAGGTTGCCCACTCCTGATCTCTATTTAGAAAATTTCCTACTCCTGATCGTTTTGTAAACAAGATAACAAGAAACTAGTTGCTTTTGATTCTAGATGCTTACACAGTATCTTGGGCATTAGGTGGTTCGGCTTTGTAACTAATGATGAGGTTTGGGAAAGGAGTCGGCAATCTGTTTAAGCAGCATATTGTGCAGAGAGAGACTCCGTTGGTTTGGCCATGTTATCCGTATTGGATAATTATAGATTGGTGAATAGGGTTATAAACAGTGTTCCTAAAGGCCTCAGAAAGAGGGGGAGATCAAGGATGCGGTGGGCAGACAATGTCAAACAGGATCTTGTTAGAATTGGTGTGCAGTGGCCAGAAGCAAGCAGATATAGCTCAGGACAGATATACTTGGAAAACTAAATTGTGTTCTAAATTGTGCGGTGCGGTTAGATTCAAATTTCCCTCTCCATATCTTTGCTTAGAAACTTTCCCATTTCTGATCTCTACTAAAGATTAAAATAATTAGCTGAAAAGAACTGATCGCACTCAGAAGAATTTGAACCAACGTCTGCCAGGTGTCATAACCGCTAGACCAGAAGAGACTGTCCTTTTTCCAACATTGTGACATATTCCCGCATTTTTTTCTAATTCGTCACTGGCGCCATCTATGTCGGGAATTGGACAGCCAAGCTGCCTCGTTATAATAGAAGTAATATTTGTTACTCACGCTAGCTGAAAACAATTGCTTGCCCTGAATGGGATTCGAAGAAAGCTTGTATAATGCATTGTTGAAGGAAACGGCCATTCTCTGGTGGTCTAGCGCTTACGATACCTGGCATGTTTTTGGGAGACATGGGTTCGAATTACACTCATAGCAACCAATTTTCTTTCAGCTAATTATATCAAGTGTTTCTTCACCACAGGACATTTTTCTGTGATACTTTATTATTGAACTACTTAAATCTTGTCCCCTCCTGATTTTTACTTAAAAAATTGTCCATTTCTGATCTCTATTTAAAGCTCATTCACTCCAGATCTTTACATAAAAGGTTGTCAATTCCTGATTTATACTTAAATATTGTCCACTCCTGATCTTTATTTAAAAGTTTGCCCATTTCTGATCTCTATTTAATGGTTGTCCACTCCTGATCTTTACTTAAAAGGTTCCCATTTCTCATCTCTATTTAAATATTGTCCACTCCCGATCTTTACTTAAAAGTTTGCCCATTTGTGATCTCTACTTAATGGTTGTCCACTCCCGATCTTTACTAAAAATTTTTCCCATTTCTTATCCCTATTTAAATATTGTCCACTCCCGATTTTTACTTAAAAGTTTTCCCATTTCTTATCTCTATTTAAATATTGTCTACTCCCGATCTTTACCTAAAAGTTTGCCCATTTCTGATCTCTACTTAATGGTTGTCCACTCCCGATCTTTACTTAAAAGGTTCCCATTTCTTATCTCTATTTAAATATTGTCCACTCCCGATCTTTACTTAAAAGTTTGCCCATTTCTGATTTCTACTTAATGGTTGTCCACTCCTGATCTTTACTTAAAAGTTTGCCCATTTCTTATCTCGATTTAAATATTGTCCTCTCCCGATCTTTACTTACAAGTTTGCCCCTTTCTGATCTCTACTTAATGGTTGTCCACTCCTGATCTTTACTTAAAAGTTTGCCCATTTCTGATCTCTACTTAATGGTTGTCCACTCCCGATCTTTACTTAAAAGTTTGCCCATTTCTTATCTCTATTTAAATGTTGTCCTCTCCCGATCTTTACTTAAAAGTTTGCCCATTTCTGATCTCTATTTAATGGTTGTCCACTCCTGATCTTTACTTAAAAGTTTGCCCATTTCTGATCTCTACTTAATGGCTGTCCACTCCTGATCTTTACTTAAAAGTTTGCCCATTTCTGATCTCTACTTAATGGTTGTCCACTCCTGATCTTTACTTAAAAGTTTGCATATTTCTTATCTCTATTTAAATATTGTCCTGTCCCGATCTTTACTTAAAAGTTTGCCCATTTCTGATTTCTACTTAATGGTTGTCCACTCCGGATCTTTACTTAAAAGGTTCCCATTTCTTATCTCTATTTGAATATTGTCCTCTCCCGATCTTTACTTAAAAGTTTGCCCATTTCTGATCTCTACTTAATGGTTGTCCACTCCCGATCTTTACTTAAAAGTTTGCCCATTTCTGATCTCTATTTAATGGTTGTCAACTCCTGATCTTTACTTAAAAGTTTGCCCATTTCTGATCACTACTTAATGGTTGTCCACTCCTGATCTTTACTTAAATGTTTGACCCTTTCTGATCTCTACTTAATGGTTGTCCACTCCTGATCTTTAACTAAAAGGTTCCCATTTCTTATCTCTATTTAAATATTGTACACTCCCGATCTTTACTTAAAGGTTTGCCCATTTCTGATCTTTACTTAATGGTTGTCCACTCCTGATCTTTCCTTAAAAGTTTGCCCATTTCTGATCTCTACTTAATGGTTGTCCACTCCCGATCTTTGCTTAAAAGGTTCCCATTTCTTATCTCGATTTAAATATTGTCCTCTCCCGATCTTTACTTAAAAGTTTGCCCATTTCTGATCTCTACTTAATGGTTGTCCACTCCTGATCTTTACTTAAAATGTTCCGATTTCTTATCTCTATTTAAATATTGTCCTCTCACGATCTTTACTTAAAAGTTTGCCCATTTCTGATTTCTACTTATTGGTTGTCCACTCCCGATCTTTACTTAAAAGGTTCCCATTTCTCATCTCTACTTAATGGTTGTCCACTCCCGATCTTTACTTAAAAGGTTCTAATTTCTTATCTCTATTTAAATATTGTCCACTCCTGATCTTTACTTAAATGTTTGCCCATTTCTGATCTCTACTTAATGGTTGTCCATTCCTGATCTTTACTTAAAAGTTTGCCCATTTCTGATCTCTACTTAATGGTTGTCCACTCCCGATCTTTACTTAAAAGGTTCCCATTTCTTATCTCTATTTAAATATTGTCCTCTCCCGATCTTTACTTAAAAGTTTGCCCATTTCTGATCTCTACTTAATGGTTGTCCACTCCCGATCTTTACTTAAAAGTTTGCCCGTTTCTGATCTCTACTTAATGGTTGTCCACTCCCGATCTTTACTTAAAAGTTTGCCCATTTCTTATCTCTATTTAACTATTGTCCTCTCCCGATCTTTACTTAAAAGTTTGCCCATTTCTGATCTCTACTTAATGGTTGTCCACTCCTGATCTTTACTTAAAAGTTTGCCCCTCTCTGATCTCTACTTAATGGTTGTCCACTCCCGATCTTTACTTAAAAGTTTGCCCATTTCTGATTTCTACTTAATGGTTGTCCACTCCGGATCTTTACTTAAAAGGTTCCCATTTCTTATCTCTATTTAAATGTTGTCCTCTCCCGATCTTTACTTAAAAGTTTTCCCATTTCTGATCTCTACTTAATGGTTGTCCACTCCTGATCTTTACTTAAAAGTTTGCCCATTTCTGATCTCTATTTAATGGTTGTCCACTCCTGATCTTTACTTAAAATGTTCCGATTTCTTATCGCTATTTAAATATTGTCCTGTCCCGATCTTTACTTAAACGTTTGCCCATTTCTGATCTCTACTTAATGGTTGTCCACTCCCGATCTTTACTTAAAAGGTTCCCATTTCTTATCTCTATTTAAATATTGTCCTCTCACGATCTTTACTTAAAAGTTTGCCCATTTCTGATCTCTACTTAATGGTTGTCCACTCCCGATCTTTACTTAAAAGTTTGCCCGTTTCTGATCTGTACTTAATGGTTGTCCACTCTCGATCTTTACTTAAAAGTTTGCCCATTTCTTATCTCTATTTAACTATTGTCCTCTCCCGATCTTTACTTAAAAGTTTGCCCATTTCTGATCTCTACTTAATGGTTGTCCACTCCCGATCTTTACTTAAAAGTTTGCCCCTTTCTGATCTCTACTTAATGGTTGTCCACTCCCGATCTTTACTTAAAAGTTTTCCCATTTCTGATCTCTACTTAATGGTTGTCCACTCCTGATCTTTACTTAAAAGTTTGCCCATTTCTGATTTCTACTTAATGGTTGTCCACTCCCGATCTTTACTTAAAAGTTTGCCCATTTCTGATTTCTACTTAATGGTTGTCCACTCCGGATCTTTACTTAAAAGGTTCCCATTTCTTATCTCTATTTAAATATTGTCCTCTCCCGATCTTTACTTAAAAGTTTGCCCATTTCTGATCTCTACTTAATGGTTGTCCACTCCTGATCTTTACTTAAAAGTTTGCCCATTTCTGATCTCTACTTAATGGTTGTCCACTCCTGATCTTTACTTAAAAGTTTGCCCATTTCTTATCTCTATTTAAATGTTGTCCTCTCCCGATCTTTACTTAAAAGTTTTCCCATTTCTGATCTCTACTTAATGGTTGTCCACTCCTGAACTTTACTTAAAAGTTTGCCCATTTCTGATCTCTACTTAATGGTTGTCCACTCCCGATCTTTACTTAAAAGTTTGCCCATTTCTTATCTCTATTTAAATGTTGTCCTCTCCCGATCTTTACTTAAAAGTTTTCCCATTTCTGATCTCTACTTAATGGTTGTCCACTCCTGAACTTTACTTAAAAGTTTGCCCATTTCTGATCTCTACTTAATGGTTGTCCACTCCCGATCTTTACTTAAAAGTTTGCCCATTTCTTATCTCTATTTAAATGTTGTCCTCTCCCGATCTTTACTTAAAAGTTTTCCCATTTCTGATCTCTATTTAATGGTTGTCCACTCCTGATCTTTACTTAAAAGTTTTCCCATTTCTGATCTCTACTTAATGGTTGTCCACTCCTGATCTTTACTTAAAATTTTGCCCATTTCTGATCTCTACTTAATGGTTGTCCACTCCTGATCTTTACTTAAAAGTTTGCCCATTTCTTATCTCTATTTAAATATTGTCCTCTCCCGATCTTTACTTAAAAGTTTGCCCATTTCTGATCTCTACTTAATGGTTGTCCACTCCTGATCTTTACTTAAATATTTGCCCCTTTCTGATCTCTACTTAATGGTTGTCCACTCCCGATCTTTACCTAAAAGGTTCCCATTTCTTATCTCTATTTAAATATTGTACACTCCCGATCTTTACTTAAAAGTTTGCCCATTTCTGATCTTTACTTAATGGTTGTCCACTCCTGATCTTTGCTTAAAAGGTTCCCATTTCATATCTCTATTTAAATATTGTCCTCTCCCGATCTTTGCTTAAAAGTTTGCCCATTTTTGATCTCTACTTAATGGTTGTCCACTCCTGATCTTTACTTAAAAGTTTGCCCATTTCTGATCTCTACTTAATGGTTGTCCACTCCTGATCTTTACTTAAAAGTTTGCCCATTTCTGATCTCTACTTAATGGTTGTCCACTCCTGATCTTTACTTAAAAGTTTGCCCATTTCTTATCTCGATTTAAATATTGTCCTCTCCCGATCTTTACTTAAAAGTTTGCCCATTTCTGATCTCTACTTAATGGTTGTCCACTCCTGATCTTTACTTAAAATGTTCCGATTTCTTATCTCTATTTAAATATTGTCCTCTCACGATCTTTACTTAAAAGTTTGCCCATTTCTGATCTCTACTTATTGGTTGTCCACTCCCGATCTTTACTTAAAAGGTTCCCATTTCTCATCTCTACTTAATGGTTGTCCACTCCCGATCTTTACTTAAAAGGTTCTAATTTCTTATCTCTATTTAAATATTGTCCACTCCTGATCTTTACTTAAATGTTTGCCCATTTCTGATCTCTACTTAATGGTTGTCCATTCCTGATCTTTACTTAAATGTTTGCCCATTTCTGATCTCTACTTAATGGTTGTCCACTCCCGATCTTTACTTAAAAGGTTCCCATTTCTTATCTCTATTTAAATATTGTCCTCTCCCGATCTTTACTTAAAAGTTTGCCCATTTCTGATCTCTACTTAATGGTTGTCCACTCCCGATCTTTACTTAAAAGTTTGCCCGTTTCTGATCTCTACTTAATGGTTGTCCACTCCCGATCTTTACTTAAAAGTTTGCCCATTTCTTATCTCTATTTAACTATTGTCCTCTCCCGATCTTTACTTAAAAGTTTGCCCATTTCTGATCTCTACTTAATGGTTGTCCACTCCTGATCTTTACTTAAAAGTTTGCCCCTCTCTGATCTCTACTTAATGGTTGTCCACTCCCGATCTTTACTTAAAAGTTTGCCCATTTCTGATTTCTACTTAATGGTTGTCCACTCCGGATCTTTACTTAAAAGGTTCCCATTTCTTATCTCTATTTAAATGTTGTCCTCTCCCGATCTTTACTTAAAAGTTTTCCCATTTCTGATCTCTACTTAATGGTTGTCCACTCCTGATCTTTACTTAAAAGTTTGCCCATTTCTGATCTCTATTTAATGGTTGTCCACTCCTGATCTTTACTTAAAATGTTCCGATTTCTTATCGCTATTTAAATATTGTCCTGTCCCGATCTTTACTTAAACGTTTGCCCATTTCTGATCTCTACTTAATGGTTGTCCACTCCCGATCTTTACTTAAAAGGTTCCCATTTCTTATCTCTATTTAAATATTGTCCTCTCACGATCTTTACTTAAAAGTTTGCCCATTTCTGATCTCTACTTAATGGTTGTCCACTCCCGATCTTTACTTAAAAGTTTGCCCGTTTCTGATCTGTACTTAATGGTTGTCCACTCTCGATCTTTACTTAAAAGTTTGCCCATTTCTTATCTCTATTTAACTATTGTCCTCTCCCGATCTTTACTTAAAAGTTTGCCCATTTCTGATCTCTACTTAATTGTTGTCCACTCCCGATCTTTACTTAAAAGTTTGCCCCTTTCTGATCTCTACTTAATGGTTGTCCACTCCCGATCTTTACTTAAAAGTTTTCCCATTTCTGATCTCTACTTAATGGTTGTCCACTCCTGATCTTTACTTAAAAGTTTGCCCATTTCTGATTTCTACTTAATGGTTGTCCACTCCGGATCTTTACTTAAAAGGTTCCCATTTCTTATCTCTATTTAAATATTGTCCTCTCCCGATCTTTACTTAAAAGTTTGCCCATTTCTGATCTCTACTTAATGGTTGTCCACTCCTGATCTTTACTTAAAAGTTTGCCCGTTTCTGATCTCTACTTAATGGTTGTCCACTCCTGATCTTTACTTAAAAGTTTGCCCATTTCTGATCTCTACTTAATGGTTGTCCACTCCTGATCTTTACTTAAAAGTTTGCCCATTTCTTATCTCTATTTAAATGTTGTCCTCTCCCGATCTTTACTTAAAAGTTTTCCCATTTCTGATCTCTACTTAATGGTTGTCCACTCCTGAACTTTACTTAAAAGTTTGCCCATTTCTGATCTCTACTTAATGGTTGTCCACTCCCGATCTTTACTTAAAAGTTTGCCCATTTCTTATCTCTATTTAAATGTTGTCCTCTCCCGATCTTTACTTAAAAGTTTTCCCATTTCTGATCTCTATTTAATGGTTGTCCACTCCTGATCTTTACTTAAAAGTTTTCCCATTTCTGATCTCTACTTAATGGTTGTCCACTCCTGATCTTTACTTAAAATTTTGCCCATTTCTGATCTCTACTTAATGGTTGTCCACTCCCGATCTTTACTTAAAAGTTTGCCCATTTCTTATCTCTATTGAAATGTTGCCCTCTCCCAATCTTTACTTAAAAGTTTGCCCATTTCTTATCTCTATTGAAATGTTGCCCTCTCCCAATCTTTACTTAAAAGTTTTCCCGTTTCTGATCTCTACTTAATGGTTGTCCACTCCTGATCTTTACTTAAAAGTTTGCCCATTTCTGATCTCTACTTAATGGTTGTCCACTCCTGATCTTTACTTAAAAGTTTGCCCGTTTCTGATCTCTACTTAATGGTTGTCCACTCCTGATCTTTACTTAAAAGTTTGCCCATTTCTGATCTCTACTTAATGGTTGTCCACTCCTGATCTTTACTTAAAAGTTTGCCCATTTCTTATCTCTATTTAAATGTTGTCCTCTCCCGATCTTTACTTAAAAGTTTTCCCATTTCTGATCTCTACTTAATGGTTGTCCACTCCCGATCTTTACTTAAAAGTTTGCCCATTTCTTATCTCTATTGAAATGTTGCCCTCTCCCAATCTTTACTTAAAAGTTTGCCCATTTCTTATCTCTATTGAAATGTTGCCCTCTCCCAATCTTTACTTAAAAGTTTTCCCATTTCTGATCTCTATTTAATGGTTGTCCACTCCTGATCGTTACTTAAAAGTTTGCCCATTTCTGATCTCTACTTAATGGTTGTCCACTCCTGATCTTTACTTAAAAGTTTGCCCATTTCTGATCTCTACTTAATGGTTGTCCACTCCTGATCTTTACTTAAAAGTTTGCCCATTTCTTATCTCTATTTAAATATTGTCCTCTCCCGATCTTTACTTAAAAGTTTGCCCATTTCTGATCTCTACTTAATGGTTGTCCACTCCTGATCTTTACTTAAATATTTGCCCCTTTCTGATCTCTACTTAATGGTTGTCCACTCCCGATCTTTACCTAAAAGGTTCCCATTTCTTATCTCTATTTAAATATTGTACACTCCCGATCTTTACTTAAAAGTTTGCCCATTTCTGATCTTTACTTAATGGTTGTCCACTCCTGATCTTTGCTTAAAAGGTTCCCATTTCTTATCTCTATTTAAATATTGTCCTCTCCCGATCTTTGCTTAAAAGTTTGCCCATTTTTGATCTCTACTTAATGGTTGTCCACTCCTGATCTTTACTTAAAAGTTTGCCCATTTCTGATCTCTACTTAATGGTTGTCCACTCCTGATCTTTACTTAAAAGTTTGCCCATTTCTGATCTCTACTTAATGGTTGTCCACTCCTGATCTTTACTTAAAAGTTTGCCCATTTCTTATCTCGATTTAAATATTGTCCTCTCCCGATCTTTACTTAAAAGTTTGCCCATTTCTGATCTCTACTTAATGGTTGTCCACTCCTGATCTTTACTTAAAATTTGCCCCTTTCTGATCTCTACTTAATGGTTGTCCACTCCCGATCTTTACTTAAAAGTTTGTCCACTCCTGATCTTTACTTAAAAAGTTTCGCATTTTTGACCTCTATTTCTGTTCTAAAATCTATTTAAAAGGTTGTCTTCTTCTGATCTCTACATGAAAGGTTTTCATTCCTGATTTACAATTAAAAATTGTCTTCTTCTCATCTCTACTTAAAATGTCGACATTTCTGATTTCGAATTAAAAATTCGACCACTCCTAATCTTAATTTAAAAAATTGCCCACACTGATCTCGACTACATATTACATTGAGTCATCAAATTTTCCGAATAACAATAATAAATAATAATAAGTCTCAAAATCAGGATCTTTTCAAAAATGAATTATAATGAAATCGATTGGAGAGTGATACAACGGTACAACTTTGAACCCTTCGTCCTTGTGTCCTGACTTTTTATCCCGCTTTTTTATCCAAAAGTACTGCTCAGATGTAAATCTACTCAACCTTAAAATATTAAAATTCACAAGCAAACTCTTCTTCGCTACTCAAGTTTCCTAAAGTTTCCATTTTTTTTTCTTTCATTCTAGAGAATTTTCATCTTTCTTTGACCTCTTTAAATCGAATTGCCTCATTTAATTACTGTTTCATGCGCAAATGCAATCTCATTCATTGGGTGCCCAAAGACATCTAAGCTTCTCAGTTATGAGCAATTTATTATATCTTCTTTACGAAACGATGTCCGGTGCAATAACTCATAGAAGTCCGTTTGTAGTCTAGATCTTCTCCTCTCTCCCGTCTTGCAAGGAATTTGTGCCGTGTGGTGATAAACCGCTAATTTATCACGTAATTGGCCGCTACCTGGCAACAGATGGCGCTTGATTAATGCCTGCGGTCACCGGACATCCGGGCTGTGATGACTGCGTCACGCTCGTGCATCACACGTCACGTTCTGCTGACGGGAAAGGAGGGTGTGCGCGTGTGTGAAGGAACAGCAAAGCTGAGAGAGATGTCGAAAATCACGTAATCACTGAAGTGCAGTTTTTGCAATTGTACGTAGACGTTCGTTTACGGTGGAAATCGATCGATTTATGGTTTAGTAGTTTTATAAATATAGTTTATTTTAGATATATCGAGTTTGAAACGAATTTTTGCTAGTGGAGGCAATTTTCTGGTGGAATGAATACAGATTCTTTATTTCATCGTATACAATTGGACAGTGATTAATACAATTGCTTCTTAAACAAACATCAGTTGGGTTGTTTCACCTCTGAGCGGCACTTTTTTGCACACCATGGGCTAAATGGCCAGGTCACATGGACCCCGAAGGCTCAGAGAAGGTTGGGGGAGGGGACTCACTGGAACAGCTGTTGGGAGACAGATGGTACCTCCTGTCAAGGCCATCCAGCGTGTTCTTTAACGTGCACAGGGTATGGCTCTCCAGCCACGGCTTAACGTCCCATTCGACGGACGGCGGCCTTTGACCAAGCCCATCGGTGTCCCTTACTGATTGTGTGCAGGGCGGGGAGTTTTGCGGAGATAAATCTCAACGCTGACCCAGCTGGGACTCGAATCTGGGAACTACAGATTACGAGCCTGGCGCGCTACCGACTGAGCCACCCCCGCCCAGGAAATCTTAGGGTTCGGATGTTATAACTCTGAGCACACAATGGTCTAAATATGCAGATAACAAGAATCCGAAGAAGAATGTTGCGGAAAGAATATCCACTACACAGCTGTTGAGAGACAGATGAAAGCTCCCCGTCAAGGCCATCAAGGATGTTCTTCAACGTGTACAGGGTATGACTCTCTCCCGCACACGGAACCACGGTTTAATGTCCCATTCGACGGATGGTGTCTTTCCAAGCTGTTCAGTGCCCCCTTCAGTATCTATTTTTGACCTAGGGTAGTGTAGGGATAGAACGGAGAAATCTAAACTTTGGCTTAGATGGTACAGTCGCTCAAAAAAATATCCGAACACTATGATTGATTACAGAATTCAGAAAAAACATCTGGCAACGATTTTTTTTAGAAATTAGTGATCTGGCAACCTTACACGACGATTTTTTTAGAAATTAGTGATCTGGCAACCTTACACGAAGGTTGCCAAATCACTAATTTCTAAAAAAAATCGTTGCTAGATGTTTTTTCTGAATTCTGTAATCAACCATAGTGTTCGGATATTTTTTTTTTGAGCGACTGTACTCGTAATTCGAAAATGTAGTTTATGATCTTGTAGCGTTACCGACAAAGTCAACACCTGTCCCCTCCCCCAGAACAGTAGGGATTCGAAACCCAGTTGGTTTCATCATAATACAGCACTACAGTGTTGATAAGACTCGTATTTTCTGTATCATATACTGGTTATTTTAATATCAGGATTTATTCGTGTCACATAAAAAAATATATGATTAAAACCAGGCTTTCAGTATAACAGTGAAATTGTACTCTCACTGTCAAAAAAGAATCTCTCTGCCAAATTTGAATTCGAAGCCACAAGTTTCGAGTTAGACTATTTAATATTATCCATATCTGATATTAGACTCATTATATTACAGTGAGTGATTACAGTTTAGTGAAGCTTTTGAAGGATTCGAACCCAGCTCTACGTCTGATCTGTGCAGTATTATTTGCATTCAAACCTGAGTCACCACCACCATCATTACCACATAGTCTTATAGGTCTGTCATCATCATCATCATCTAACCTTACATGAATGCGAATCTGGACTCTCATCATCACTACGTTTCCATTAATTGAATCCGAATCTGGATATCATCATCGCTTCGTAGAATTATTTGGATTCGAACCTAAACTCTCATCATCACTACTTTTCCTGTGGATTCGATCCTCGAATATTGTCATCACTACAAGGCTGAACACGAATCTGGACACTCATCACCAATTTGTGACATGGATTCGAACCTGGAGTAGCATTATCTGATTTCGAGCTTGAACTCTATATATCAAACGGGACGGGGGTGGCTCAGTCGGTAGTGCGCCAGGCTCGTAATCTGTAGTTCCCAGGATCGAGTTCCAGCTGGGTCAGCATTGAGATTTATCTCCGCAAAATTCCCCGCCCTGCCCACGGTCAGTAGGGGACACCGATGGACTTGGAAAGGCCGCCGTCCGTCAGATGGAACGTTAAGCTGTGGACCAGTGTGCGGGAGAGCCATACCCTGTGCACGTTAAAGAACACGCTGAATGGTTTTGACGGGAGGCTACCATCTGTCTCCCAACAGCTGTTCCAGTGGGTCCCCTCCCCCAACCTTCTCTGAGCCTTCGGAGTCCTTGTGACCTGGCCATTTAGCCCATGGTGTGCAAAAAAGTGCCGCTCAGAGGTAAAACAACCCAATCCTCCTAGCAGTTGCCCAGTGGGTCCGCATGCCCCAAACTTCTTGAAGCCCTTGAGTCCTTGTAACATGGACATTTAGTCCATTATGCGCACAAATGTGACGCTCAGAGGTAAAAAAAAAAAGTCCTAATCTCTCTATCGTTTTCGATTTATCTTTTCGAAGAAAAAACTTTATTTCAATTCATCCTCTATTTTAAAGCGATGTTAATCTATGATAACTATTACAATATCGATAGTTTCCAGGTGATTAATCTTTTTAAGGTTTAAGAGCGTAAAATTAATTATCAGATGGTAGCCTCCCGTCAAAACCATTCAGCGTGTTCTTTAACGTGCACAGGGTATGGCTCTCCCGCACACTGGTCCACAGCTTAACGTTCCATCTGACGGACGGCGGCTTGAACTCTATATATCAAACGGGATTGATTTCGAGCTTGAACTCTATATATCAAACGGGACGGGGGTGGCTCAGTCGGTAGCGCCCCAGGCTCGTAATCTGTAGTTCTCAGGATCGAGTTCCAGCTGGGTCAGCATTGAGATTTATCTCCGCAAAATTCCCCGCCCTGCCCACGGTCAGTAGGGGACACCGATGGACTTGGAAAGGCCGCCGTCCGTCAGATGGAACGTTAAGCTGTGGACCAGTGTGCGGGAGAGCCATACCCTGTGCACGTTAAAGAACACGCTGAATGGTTTTGACGAGAGGCTACCATCTGTCTCCCAACAGCTGTTCCAGTGGGTCCCCTCCCCCAGCCTTCTCTGAGCCTTCGGAGTCCTTGTGACCTGGCCATTTAGCCCATGGTGTGCAAAAAAGTGCCGCTCAGCGGTAAAACAACCCAACCCATGCCTCCTAGCAGTTGCCCAGTGGGTCCGCATGCCCCAAACTTCTTGAAGCCCTTGAGTCCTTGTAACATGGACATTTAGTCCATTATGCGCACAAATGTGCCGCTCAGAGGTAAAAAAAAAGTCCTAATCTCTCTATCGTTTTCGATTTATCTTTTCGAAGAAAAAACTTTATTTCAATTCATCCTCTATTTTAAAGCGATGTTAATCTATGATAACTATTACAATATCGATAGTTTCCAGGTGATTAATCTTTTTAAGGTTTAAGAGCGTAAAATTAATTATCATCTCTAGTATTTATTTTAAGGTCCTTCTTCCTGGCAAGTAGCTTTCCACTAGCTCTTTAGCAGTTTTAAATATGTAACAGCCAATTTTCCTCAGTCTTCGGTTGCTTGGTTGGCAGAGACCGAGTCACCTGGTTGTTTAATCAAGATATGAATTATTCGGAAAAGGATACTGAATCACATCAAGTATTTATTCAGTTTCAGGAATCAAATTTGCAGGGTATTTAATAATTGTCAAAACTCGCTCGCCTGTGTGCTGAAAGAGTTCACTTCAGATCAACTGTTAAGTCCCAAGACACTGAACTAAAACAAAAGATAATCGGCATACATATTTTGTGATGATAATGGTAGTAGATTTGTAAAGGCGTCCCTGTGGCGCAAAGTGGCAAATTCTGTCTAGAACAAATAATGAAAAGAACGCAGTGGTTTGGTTAAACAACTGGTATACGACAATAATGCTGATTATAAAATTTTAGTAACATAAATCATCCGGTGAATATCAATTGAAATAGGACTTTAAAGGAAAACATTGCAGCGAAATATTTATCACAGTTTGGCGTCTCTTCGCTGATTATTTAATAAAAGATACGCATTATAGTGTTAAAAATAATGCTATTGATAAATTCCATCAGAGAACTGTTTAAGCACGACTTAAAAGAGAATAAGGATATAACAGAGATGTGGTGGAGTGTTTACAAGTCCCTAATCAGACATCAAAGGAAAGAACATAGAAGGAATTAAGACTTATCAAATTTTGAATGGGAACGTAAAGCATCTATGGTGATTGGTGATATAAAGGACAACGTAGGCTGTAGATTAGAATTTCTGAACAAAAGTTCATATTTTAGGGAAATTATAATGCTATGAATTCTGGTTTGCTGAACAACTTGAAGTTTAGTGAGCCAGTGAATCAATAACAGAACAGACAATGCCTTGAATCATGAGAATAATTATCAATAGAAATTTAGTCAAGATTTGAACGTCAGCGAATCACCAGCAGTTAAACATGGATCATCAATTAATTCCCAACAGTTAAACATTTAATATCAACGAATATCCAACAGTTAAACATGATCATCAGCGAATCCCAAACAGTTAAACATTGATCATCAGCGAATCACCAACAGTTAAACATTGATCACCAGCTAATTCCCCCCAAATCTTCGATGTTCTGGGTCCTTTCGGTGTTTCAGATCAAACAGTGATCATCAGCGAATCCCCTCAACAGTTAAACATTAATCATCAGCGAATTTCCAACAGTTAATCATTAAACATAACGAATCCCCAACAGTTAAACATTTAATATCAACAAATCTCCAATAGTTAAACAGTGATCATCAGCGAATCCCGAACAGTTAAACAGTGATCATCAGCGAATCCCGAACAGTTAAACAGTGATCATCAGCGAATCACCAACAGTTAAACATTGATCACCAGCTAATTCCCCCAAATCTTCGATGTTCTGGGTCTTTTCGATGTTTCAGATCAAACAGTGATCACCAGCGAATCCCCTCAACAGCTAAACATTGATCACCAGCGAATCCCCTCAACAGTTAAACATTGATCACCAGCGAAATCCAATATTTAAACATTAATCATCAGCGAATTTCCAACAGTCAATCATTAAACATAGCGAATCCCCAACAGTTAAACATTTAATATCAGCGAATCCCGAACAGTTAAACAGTGATCATCAGCGAATCACCAACAGTTAAACATTGATCACCAGCTAATTCCCCAAATCTTCGATGTTCTGGGTCTTTTCGATGTTTCAGATCAAACAGTGATCACCAGCGAATCCCCTCAACAGCTAAACATTGATCACCAGCGAATCCCCTCAACAGTTAAACATTGATCACCAGCGAATCCCCAATATTTAAACATTAATCATCAGCGAATTTCCAACAGTCAATCATTAAACATAACGAATCCCCAACAGTTAAACATTTAATATCAGCGAATCCCGAACAGTTAAACAGTGATCATCAGCGAATCCCGAACAGTTAAACAGTGATCATCAGCGAATCCCGAACAGTTAAACAGTTATCATCAGCGAATCCCGAACAGTTAAACAGTGATCATCAGCGAATCACCAACAGTTAAAGATTGATCACAAGCTAATTCCCCCAAATCTTCGATGTTCTGGGTCTTTTCGATGTTTCAGATCAAACATTTATCATCAGTGAATCCCCAACATTTGAACATGAACGTCAGCGGATTCCCAACATTTAAATATTGAACATCAGCAGATCTCCAATAGTTAAAAATTGATCATCAGGGAATTCACAATGGTTAAACATGAGCATCAAGGTATTCCCTAAGGTTGAACATGATCATCAGGAATTTTCCTGCAGTTGAGCGTGAATATCCGTGATTTCTCTACAGTTGTACCCAGAACATCGAAAATTTCACCGCAGTTAAATATTGAAAAGCAGGGATTTCTTACAGTTGTACATTAAACAGCAAAATTTCGGAGAAGATTTAAACAATGAGCATCGGAGACTTCCTAGAGTTGAACATTGGACAGCAAAGATTTTTGAAGAATTAAACATTAAACATCAATAATTTTCATTCAGTGAAACATCGAAGTAACTGTAGGGAACTACAGTGAACAATGAATAGTAGGGATTTCTTTATATTTAAATGTTTAACAGGAAGGATTTCTTTAACATTGAACAACCTTTTTCTGTGGACATTTAACATGGGAGATTTTCCTAAAGTTGAAAATTAAACATCAGTGATTACAGTAGGACATTAAACAGCAAGGATTTCCTAACCGAATTATCCGAGAGTTAGTAACAGCTAGTTACTAACAGTTAAGGGAAGTCAGGATTACGAACCTTTTTTTTTTATTTTTCACACCGTCATGTCCTCTAATTTATTTTTATCTATTGTTGCATTTTTATTGCATTTTCGTTGTAAATATTTTCATGTATTTAAGTGTGTTTTGGAAGTGCTATTGTGGGGATGTGACTCATTGATGTTGTTTTCGGGTCTGAGCTGGCTGGCTGTACATGCCGACGAGTCTAAAAGCCCTTTTATGGTCATTTTACAACTAGCCTGGGGTGCGAGTGTGAGTGCTGGAGACCAGCAGGACAATAATAAACAATAGTCTTGAGCATTGCTGTCAAACAGGAAGGGCGTTTGAAGACGCGTCAAGGGACGCCGCTCATACCCAAACGAAACAATTAAGGAAAGGGTTCGATTCTATGTGAGAAACTGATTAAAAGGTTCGGTTCTTGGTGAACCAAGTACAGTCTGTGGAACTGAGGTGAGTCTTATGTGAACCACGTTTTAGGCAAGGGTTGGATATCCTTTCACCGAGTTTGAAGTCAATAAAGAGAGAATCTGCAAAGTGCGGTTCTCCACCTCATTGCATAATTTGTTTGCAGCAGCAAAGCAGCAAAGGCCTACGGAGTCGAGAGCATCCCCAGCACGTGATTGTATATAAATGTGAATAAACTGTGTCGTCCCTATACAACTCTCCTGCGTGAATTGTTCGACATATCTCTATACATCACTAGGCAGAGCAAGTCTGAGGCATACGTCGATACGGGTGTAACTACCCGCGAACTTGTTATTTCATCTAAGCAATGGTGAATCTAATTAAGGGGCTAAGCGATCTCCTCTGTTAAAGAGCGATATCTATGTCATTGGAGTTGCAACACGACATTCGGCGCAGTTCAGCTCGGCAGTCTACGTAATAACATGTGATTGCATCGCTAAAAAGAATAAATCTGCGTCGTTTCCTTACCATCGCGACACCACATTGGTGCAATCGACAGGATATCTAAATTCACGTGACAAAATAAAAATCTGCGGCGTTCCCTTACCAGTCGTTCCCTTACCATCGTTTACCTCTAGTATGAAACTAGAGTATGAAAACTCTAGTATGAAAATGAATTTGGTTAAAAAAAATGAAATCCCCTCTTCCAAATCGATTTCTGATCTCGAAGGCAAAAAAAATGATTTTCAAATCAATCAGAATTCTCACACTTGACTGCTTATACAACTCATACACTTAACTGCCGTACCTAAATATTAGAGAATTTCCGTATTATGTAAATGGGAATCTAACTTATAAAATATGCATTTATTGAAAAAATAAGACCAAAGGTAAATATCTATTTAAAACGCGATTTTCAATGACATTCTTTCAATATTTAAAGATTTATAGAAGTTATCCGCCATCCTCACAAACCTTCTACTATGACGTATTAAACTGAAAGGCTCCTGTCAAACTTCTATGACAAGCAGCTGCTTGAGGGAATTTTTTTGTCTAGAATATTTCACAATAGTAATGCATCATACGAATTTCCTCCGAAATTAATTGAAATTGAATAAATATCGATTCTAACCATTTAATAAAATAAATACGCATTTTAGAAGCTTGCATAATGATTATATCAATATCAGAAAACTATGAATTATTTTCATAAAACAAGATAATTTATCCTTAAATATTTCAGCTTCCATAACTCTTTAATTACTGAACGCATATTGTTGAAAATTTAGATTTAAATTTATTTAATTAAGACCTTCAATTTACTTTCAGTAACATTTCTCTATTAAATGCACATTTTAGTAGCTATAGAGGTTCGAAGTTTGATTCTCATCGACATAATATTTAAATACTCTGATATTTTGCTAGGGCATTGTCTAATCAATTTGTGCAACCCATTTTAACTTAAAAATATAATCATTGTTTTTTGTGTTTTTTATTTGGTGTACTTCTGACCTATTCTTAAAACCCATATGTTAAAAAAAACTCTTGCAGTTATAAAAACTCTATTCAACATCCTAAAACTGCGACATATTAAAAACCCGCAAGAAATAAGCGTAACAAAACACGATTGTTTTTACATACGGACAACACAATTGATGCTTTATTCATTATTACTGCGATAAGAATCAATTTAACAATAACGTATTTAAAAAAAAAGGAAGTAATTGTAACAGCACATATTTCTGGTAATTTAATGGGGTTTGGAAAATCATAAACTGATTCAGCTGCAAGAAATCTGAATTCTTTAGCGGAAAAAAAAAAGAAATAAATCTGATATATCAAAGAATTCATTGACTGGAATAAATGCTGTTGTGATAACTTCGGAAACATGCGAAATTGCTTTTTTAAATCTTTCGAAACAAATCGGGCATAGACTTTTACTTTATCTTTCGTATTTACGCATTTATTTATTGCTGTCGTTGGACAAAACTGAATGCAACTTAATCTCAAACTCAAATTAGAAAAAAAAAGGAACAATATGTTATCTTTATTAGAAAATTCGCTTACTTAGGCAAGGGAACGACATCGTTGTAATTTTTGAGTGCAACCGTAATGGAGGACAATTTGAAAACTCGATTACATGAATGCTTGCCATTGATCCTTCAACCAATCTTTTTTTTCCATTTTTTTTACTTCACTCGTTTTATTGGCATTCTAGTCTCCCCTTTTCCTTCTTATTTTGTTAGCCTGTATTTTCCAATTCAGCCAATACAGTGTCTTAAATTGACTTTGCAATTGCAATTTGAAGCGTTCTCAACAGCGCAGAGTGGAATTTTTGTTATGTAAACTCTATCCTATCGAATAAATTTGGTTAAATTAATTACAATTTGTGCTTTCGAATGAATGTAAAGCTTATTCTAACTATAAGCAAGAACAATCGTATATTTTGTAATAGTTGTGATAGATTAAGATTAGAAATACATTATAAAATTTTTCTTGTAAGCTTTGTTTATTAACACTGGGTTGTTACTGTTCTGAGCGCTACTTTTGTGAGCATAAATGGCCAGATCACAAGGATCTCCAAGAACTCTAGCTCCTCAGAGCTGAGTTTAGAAAGTGTATCTGTTACCGCTAAAGCTCGAAAGCCGTTAATGTGCACATTACCTAGCTAATCTGCAGATTAACTGATTTGCTCCGTTAACGTGCGGAATCAAGAGTTTTCCGCATTTTACCTAGGTAATGTGTACATTAACGGCTTCCGTATCGTTAAAATTCAAAAGTTTGTTTCTCTCATAGTGGTGAATCTCTTGAATATGAATCTTCGTGTCACGTGATTCACTCGTCCGCATTATAAAAAACGCCCCGGATGAGCGGAGGCCAAGTGAGAACGAATCGGTAAAGTGATTCATTCTTGATAACGAATCACTAAAATGATTCGTTCTCACTTGGCCTGCTCATTTTGGGGGCGTTTTTTTATAATTCGGACGACTGATTCATGTTGACAGAGGGATGACCCTGGTTTCAACTCTACTCTCGGACACTAGATAAATAACATTATGTTAATTTAAGCTACAGTAACATTCCTGTTGTTCCAGCAAAGATCTTATTTTCACTTTAACGAGTGCCTAGTAGGTAATGTGCAGATTATCCAGGTAATTTGCAGATTACCTAGGTAATTTGAGAAATGAAACAATTTTCCTCACGTTAACGGATCACTCTAGTTAATCTGCACAATACGTAGATAATCTGTAGAATAACTGATTTCTGCACTTTAGCGGTAACATATCAACTAGACAGCAGTGGCAGATAGAATCCTCTGCCTAAGTATATTTTGCATGTTTCCTAACGTATACAGATTAAGGTTTTTTTTTGGATTATTTTACCTCTGAGTGGCACTTTTTTTTGCACTCAGTGGTCAGGTCACAAGAATTCCGAAAGCTCAGAGAAGGTTGGGGAGGGGAACCCACTGGACAGCTGCTAGGTAACAGCTGGAAGCCTCCCGTCAAGGCCATCCAGTGTGTTCATAACGTGCATAGAATATGGCTCTTTTGCGCACATGTATACACAGCTTAATGTTCCATCGTACGGACGGCGGATTTACCAAACCCATCATCGGTGTCCCCTTTCTCATCGAGGAAAGGATGGGGATTTTAGCGCCGACCCAGGTGGGACCCGAACATGGGAATACAGATTATGAGCCTGGCGCGCTACCGACTAATACCCCCCCCCCCCCCCCACTGCTCATTGATGAAAAGCTCATTACAAAACACTAATGTATAAATAAAATACATAAAGGGGGAACGTTTTCTATTCACTAAAAGTAAAGCTTACTTGCCTGATAAATGTTTACTGTAACGGATCTTACGTATGTTTTAGCTATCAGATTCCGCAGTATTAAAACTTGAACTATGATTTTTAAAAAAATGCTTGCATTTTTCAAACTAATTGTTCAATGTAGCATGTAGCACCTCTTATTGAAGAAAAAACAAAACATCTCATTATGGTGTAAACACATTCTATTTTCTTGTTCCATTTTCTCATTCTTCAACATCTTTGAAACTTTAATTAATCAGGAAATACTTAAACCCGATACGAGAATATTGATCATTCGGTCAGCATGGTGACTTTATGATCACTTTATACCTTATCGCGATTATTGATGGATAGGTTGGACCTGTATTTTAATTTATGCCTAAAAGCGAAATTTCTATTTCAGTGTGATTGCCAGCAGAAATTATTCTACAGTAGGCCTGGGCAAACGTTTTAGCTGAAGGACCGCATAGAAAACTGAAATGAGTTGGGTTGGGTTGTTTTACCTCTGAGCGGCACTTTTTTGCACACCATGGGCTAAATGGCCAGGTCACATGGACCCCGAAGGCTCAGAGAAGGTTTGGGGAGGGAACCCACTGTAACAGCTGTTGGGAGACAGATGGTAGCCTCCCGTCAAGGCCATCCAGCGTGTTCTCTAATGTTGGATTGTTTTACCTCTGAGTGGCACTTTTTTGCACACAATGGGCTAAATGGCCAGGTCACATGGACCCCGAAGGCTCGGAGAAGGTTGGGGAGGGGACCCACTGGAATAGCTGTTGGCAGACAGATGGTAGCCTCCCGTCAAGGCCATCCAGCGTATTCTTTAACGTGCACAGGGTATGTCTCTCCCGCACACGGGGCCACGGCTTAACGTCCCATCCGACGGACGGCGGCATTTCCAAGTCCATTGGTGTCCCCTACTGACCGTGAGCAGGGCGGGGAATTTTGCGGAGATAAATCTCAACGCTGACCCAGCTGGGACTCGAACCTGTGAACTACAGATTACGAGCCTGATGCGCTACCGACTGAGCCACCCCCGCCCCAAAACTGAAATGAAGACCATAGAAATATATAACCAATAACGTATGTATAATCAACGCAAAAAAAAAACAATAAATAAAAAATCCGAAGTGAAACATAATAAATAAATACCCCCTCAAGCAGCTGCTTGCCACAGAGGTCTGCTAGGAGCCTGTCAGTTTATATGCCATAGTAGAAGGTCTGAGACATAAGCAATCTAATTTTATTACAATTAATTATTATAAGGAGCTTTCCAAAATTGAATTTCAAGTCCTCTATACGTTATTTTGTCTACCACGATTTTTTTTTGTCATCAGTAGTTCGTAGGGCCAAATAAAAAGAGGTGGTGGACCAAGGCCTGTTCTAGAGGAAAGCGGAAATTTTTTTGCTGTATATAAAACAAAATTGAAATAACTTAAATTTTGCAATGATTTAGCATTGTACAGTATTATTTTTTTCAAGTTTATGGAATGTTATGTTTTGAGAATTTTTGAGGATTTGTAGAAATTTGGGGGTAAACGGCTCACTATCCCTCACCCTCTTCATTGCAGACATCCATGCTTCTCAGAACGACTAAACCCCCCCCCCCCTTTTAAAAAAGGAGCCCCCCCGCTCAGTGGGTAGCACAAGGCTCGTAATTTGCAGTTTCTGGGTTCGAGTTCCAACTTGGCCAAGTTGAGATTTATCTCCGCTGACGGCAAGCAGCTGCTTCAGAGTATATTTATTTTTTTTATTTTGCGTTTTGCACTTAGTGAGAAAGGGGATACCGATGATAATAAAAATGATAAAAATGATGAACATAAAAATAAACGAAAGTATTCTCATTTACTCTTTGATGTCATATTTTTTTTGAGGGGGAAGGGAGGGAAGATATTTATCCCGACCCCCAGCCCAGAGAGAAACGCCATTTCCCGTTTTATTATCGTCCATTACCGATGGGCTTGGAAAGTCCGTCGTCCGTCGGATGGGTCGTTAAGCCTTGGCCCCGTGTTAAGGAGAGCTATACTCTGTGCAGGCTAAAGAACGCTCTGGATGGTCTTTACGAAAGGCTTAGATCTGTCTGCTAACAGCTGTTCAGTGAATCGTCTTCCTGAAGCTTCTCTGATCCTTTGGGGTTCTTGTGACTTGGATATTGAACCCATTTGTGTGCAAAAAAGCCCCTCTCAGAAGTAAAACCCCTCTTCTCCTCCGAAAAAAAGGAAGGAGAAATATTTCTAGTTACCAAACGTAGAAATAAACGAAAGTATTCTCATTCACGATTTGATGTCACATATCCCCATCCCAGAGACCCGACCCCCCATCCCAGAGAGAGAGGCCATTTCCCGTTTTATTGTCGTACATTAAGCACAATCTACCGTCCCCAATGTGTACATATTTCTCCTTGAGTATTGAATGTGCCATGTGGAACGGTGCTTCCGAAATTAAACTGGGCGCTGATAATCAGCCGTGAAAACACATAAAGAAAAAAATCTTGAGTAGGGGGGGAGAGGAAGGAATAAAAGACAGAAAAGGACAATACTGCAACAAAAGAGAACACACAGAGAGAAGTGTCCAAAATAAAAACGTTAACATACAGCAGATCTATACGGAGCGAATAAAAGAAACTTAAAGATTATGGGAGGAGAGAGAACGCGAGAGAGAAGATGGAGATCGGTATATGACGTAGCCCCTTTCATCCGCATCATCAGAGAAGCAAATTTTCGAGCTTTGTGACCCTGCGTTGCCGTCAACGCGGATGCTGCGGTGGCAACGGCCGGGATTGGATGTGTCGACGATGGTCTTTGGCAGGCGATCATCGACCCCCGATAGATGAGGCTCTACTAAGGCAGCCTCCTCCTCCTCCTCTTCCTCCATCTCCGTTAGCGGGAAGCCCTGGACAGAGGGAGGAAGAGGAGGGAAATGGGAGGGTAGTAAAAGCGCGAGAGTGCGAGGAGGGATGAAGGGTGGCGGAGGAGATCGTAGCGCATCGGCGGTGACAGTGTCAAGCAGCTAGCCGCGACTCCAATCAAGGAAATGGGGCTGTGATTCGATTAGATAGCGTCGACAGACAAGGGGACACTTGGCTACTCACGTGTCCTATCCTTCTCACTCACTCGCCAGCGCTGTCTGTCTACTTTTACTAGAATGCTGCTCAATTTCAACTTTTGTTCGCCTCCCCTCTTTTGTCGATCCCGTTTTAGTTTATGTTGACGAGTTGATAGTGTCAAGATCTGTTTTTTTTTTTTTGTTTGTTTTTTTTTCACGCACTTTGTCTCCTTTTTTTTTCGGTTTCTTTTTCTCAACATAATTTGTTTTCAGGATTTTAATTTTTTACGTGTCGCTTCACCAAAGTGTTTTTTACTTTTTTTATTAGTTTTTTTTTTATCATTTTTATCATCTTTTTAACACCTAAGATGTTGTTCTTCTTAGCTAACCTATCAAAATAGTAAAGCAATATTTCCTAAATTCTAATTCCAATCAGTGGGGCAGAGTGTAAGTGAAGTGGTGAGTCTGTGAGACTGGTTAACAATACTTCGGCTGTTCCACTAGATTTGAGGAAAACATGTAGGGTTATTTTATTTCTGAGCGACACTTTTTTGCACACAATGGGCTAAATGTACAGATAACAAACACCCAAAGGGCTCAGAGAAGGTTGGGGGAAGAGGAACCACTGTACAACTATTAGGAGACAGATTGGGTTGGGTTGTTTTACCTCTGAGCGGCACTTTTTTGCACACCATGGGCTAAATGGCCAGGTCACATGAACCCCGAAGGCTCAGAGAAGGTTGGGGGAGGGGACCCACTGGAATAGCTCTTGGGAGACAGATGGTAGCCTCCCGTCAAGGCCATCCAGCGTGTTCTTTAACGTGCACAGGGTATGTCTCTCCCGCACACGGGGCCACGGCTTAACGTCCCATCCGACGGACGGCGGCCTTTCCAAGCTCATCGGTGTCCCCTACTGACCGTGGGCAGGGCGGGGAATTTTGCGGAGATAAATCTCAACGCTGACCCAGCTGGGACCCAAACCTGTGAACTACAGATTACGAGCCTGACGCGCTACCGACTGAGCCACCCCCGCCCCATTGGAGACAGAGGGAAGTCTCCTAGAAAAGGCCATCCAGAGTGTTTTTAACGTGCACAACTCTCCTGCACACCGAACTATGACTAAATGTCCCATCCGACGGATAGTGGCCTTTCTAAGCCCATCGGTGTTCATAGTGTTACTAAAACTAATATTGTTAATTCGAACTGGTTTACGATTTGGGAGCTTTGTTAGTTTTATCCTTCTAATATTGAATAGTACGAAAACGAAATGTATGAAACCATTTAATCGAATTTCTGGGATTTCAAAATGGTATTGCTGAAAATATAGGAGAGGGTGTTTCTCATTTGGTAGCGCACCAGGCTCGTAATCTCCAGTTCCCAGGTTCGAGTCCCTTGATAGTTATCTACGTTAAACCCCGTTCTATAGTTCTTGGGGTCCTTGTGACCTAACCATTTAGCTTATTGTGTTCACAAAAGGGAAGTTCAGAGGCAAAATAACTGAAAAGTAATGGTAGATTTCCATGAAGAAAAGGGGGAAAAATATTTTTTTTAATTCTTTATCAAAATAAAAAAAACATTAAAAATAAATCTTTAAACGTTACTGATTTAGAAGTTCAACTATTTTTTTTCGTATACGTATTATGCGGAATATCTAAGGCTACGACTTTGAGTTTCGGTTCAAAAAATAAGGAATGCGAGAATACTTTTAGAAATATAGTGTACATACTAAGCAAACCAAAAATTGACTTTTTCTTACATCATAAATCAGCTGACCACCTGTGAGTAAACGATGGCAAATGGCGTTAGGAAATATAAAAACACATTTGCTATTCTACCAACAATGTGACCACAAAGTTTTAATTCACAATTACATCAACCTTCTTACAGAAATGTCATATTGAATTGCTGTTTCACCCACCTGATTTTTTTTTTCTTAATACAAATCGCATTTGTTTTTCGGCTAAGCTTTTCCATCTGTTTTTTTTCCCCTCAACCTTGTCAGATTTTTCTTTTTCCTCTGTACTTTTCTTAGCTTTTAATTCCGACACCTGTCCTATCACCTACTTCACATCGCGATTTCCGTATAATCCTCACCTTCAATCTGTTGAGTTGCATTCCATTTCAGCATCCAGCTACCTTGGCCCATCTCACGCCGACCTTTGACCTGTGACCTCCGCGCATTTAAGCGACAGTGTGATGCATGTCTTCAAAATCCTGTTTTCGGAAGCGCGTCCTTCTGGATGAGAAATGTTTTCTTTTCTCCCTTAGAGAAGATCTTAAGTGTTTTCCTTTTTCCCTTCCCTCTTTTCTTCTGTCCATCAGTATTTTTGTTTCGGATAACAGAGAAAGGAGATTTTAATCCGCGGAGGAATGCCCATGTGGTGAGAAATGCAGTCAGGGTGAGTGATGCGAAAAACGTTTCATGCAGCATTTTCTTAAGCTTACATTACCAACACATTCTGTTTTCTGGGAAAGGGCTCGTAATCTGCAGTTCCCAGGTTCGAGTCCCAGCTGGGCCAGCATTGAGATTTATCTCCGCAAAACGTCCCGCCGCCCACGGTCAGTAAGGAACACCGATAGGCTCCGAAAGGCAGCCGTCCGTTGGATGGGACGTAAAGCTGTGGTTCTGGTGCAGGAGAGTCATATACTGTGCAAACCAGTAAAGAACTCGCTGGATAGCCTTGACGGGGGCTTCCATCTGTCTCCTAAAAACTGTCTAGTGTGTCCCCTCCCCCAAACTTCTTTGAACCCTCCAGGTCCTTGTGACCTGTCCATTTAGCCCATCTTGTGCCACAAAAAGTGACACTCACATCTGTTTTCTTAATCTGTCCATCCAATGTTTTCTATTTAATTATTTTTTATGCAAAAAAAACTTTGAATTACCCAAGAGTAAAAAAATAGATTAGAAAAGGAAACCTTGCTTTTTAATGAGGGCTGTTATTTTACTTCCAAGTGCTTCCAAGTTTGTACATAGTGGGCTAAATATCAGGTCACAATGACCCCCAAGGGCTCAGAGTTGGAATGGGAATCCATTGGACAGCAGATAGGAAACAGATGGAAGAAAATTGAGTAAGGTGAATGAAAATTGGGGAGACTGTGAGATTGCGCAGTTGTCTCTTCGACAATTGGGGCGGGGATTCAGACTCGTTATCTCCAGTTCCAGGTTCCAGTCCCAACTGTTCCAGCTTTGAGATTTATCTCTCCTAACTCCCACCCTGCCCTCGGAGAGGACGTATACACTGTTGGGCTTGCAAAGGCCGCCATTCTTCTGATGGAACGTTAAGCCGTGGTCCGTGTTCAGGAGATACATACCCTATGAGCTTTGAAGATGAAGTTAGATGGCCTTGAAGGGAGCTTCAATCTCTGCTAGAAGCTGTCCTCTTGGTCTCTTCTCCACCTTTGAGCCGTTGAGGTCCTTGTGACCTGGACATTTATCCCATAATGTGCAAAAAAATGTCGTTCAGGGTTAAACAATCGAAAGTGAAAGTCACATAAAGGTCATCTCTAAACGTTTTGCATCGTGGGAATGGGATAAACTCATTAGAGACAATTAATAATCGCCTAAATCAAGAACGGTAATAGGAAAGTAATACTACCAAGCTCCAAAGAGGTATTACGACTTAAATTTTAGAAATTACTCTTCTAGAATATTAATGATGCCAAGTGTAAACTAAATCTGTGACATTTAACTATTAATCATAGTTAATCACTAGAAGGGAAGAATATATTACTGTGTGCATATAATATACTTATAGCTTTCATTTTATCCATCAACCCAGTACAGTCCGCTTTGCTCAATCTCATTCTCCCCCATTTGCGCAAGTCGCCACATTTTAGCGATTAAACAAAAGACATTACTTGGCTTTATTCGTATGCCGAAGCACTCCGCATGGATGCAATTCGCCAATATGTAGAATGCGTTCCGGAAATAGCATCTAATGCATAATTATTCTGACAGCACATTTCCTGTGTGCCCAACTTTCACTCTAAATACCTTTCTGTTTGGGCGGTCGTGATATGTAACTAAGAGAATTCTACCCCCCTCGCATTACGAAATCAACTTTTAATTTTCTCCCCAACCACAAGTGTCGTCACATGGCTAATGTCGTTCTCATTAATGGAACGGATAAATATTTCTAAATAATTTCTACCCGATTTATAATCCAGTTACAATGGCTCTTAAAATCTTCGAAAATACATCACTATTTGTTGTTAATTAATCTCTGAAATTTTCTAACCTACAAGACGGCATTAAAGATTGCGATTTGAAACCAAGCATCCTTTATTCCTTTATTCTCTTACCAGTTGTAGCAGGAAAAGCGACTTGTTCCCCGAGGAATTACCTGTCTGAGAGCTTGCTTTTCCGTGCCATAACGTGTATATAATTATATTCCTGCGACTCTACTGACTGTCTTTCGACGGAGTAAGTAACCTAGCAACTGAGTGCAACAATCCCTAGCTTTTCAGTATCTTTGCAAGTGCGACGCTTGGTAGTTTGACTTGGTTGTCACATTCACCGGCAGTCCCGTTTTGTCCAAAGATGATGAAACTGAGTAATGGAGACGGGTTTGGAGGAGCAAAGCAAATAGAAATTGTTGTCCCTTGTGAAAGATAAGATAGATGACTTGTTTGTTTATAAATTATGCTACAGCGAGACAGTCATGTTCCCCTTTGCCAATAATGTGATAGAAATGATTAAATAGAATACTGGAAAGAAATCGCGGTTGAATACTGTTTGCGTCGTTGCTGCTTTTGCCTTCCAAGATTCAAACTCATAGAGAAGATCGAAAGAGAAGGATGTGCATATGCAGAGGGATGTTTCCACACTCCTGAAAGTGTATCCTGTAATCGGAACATTTCGCCACAAGGGAAAATGCATTATATCTTCGTGTACATCTGAGCATATGTTTCGCAATGTTTGCTCTTATTGAGACAGATGAACGTGCACTGCTAACGAAAGAATGGGTGATGCTACTTTATAAAATGATGCGACGAACTTGTTGACAAGACTCTTTCTGATAAAGCCAGATGAAATTAATGAAGTCTGACAATGTCCACAAAGATACTTCATTGTTCAAAACGAGACCAAATTTTTACTTTGGAAACTGGCTAACTTATTCGTTTGTTTTGCAAATATACAGAGATTTTACTTCAGAGGAATTGAAGTTATATATCATGATAAATTTAGTTTTAATAAGTGTACCACCCATAACATTTTTTTAAATATAATTCTTTGGTATCCGGTGGATATGAATGTGACTAATGATTGTAAATGTATTGTCAAATAATTGATATTAATTAATAAGTTAAAATAAAAATATTTATTTCCAAATAGCCTTACCCATTGAAGGAATTTTACATTCAACCATTGTTTATCCAGTTCTTCGTTCAAAGTTGCATCTAAAATTCACCAAGCAGATCATATTTTTCTGTTTGAAATCTAATCTTCTTTCATCATAAATCTCGCATTGTAGATGTTAAATGCATTATCAATTCTTAACTGTAAAAGATGGCATCCTAATGTTGCTATGATAAATATTATTTCGACATTTATTTACTTACCTTTTCTATGCGTTGAGGCAAAACTTCATACCCCCCCCCCCCGGAAAGAATCAGTATTCGAAAACAACGGTGAAACTTCAGCCGTTATAATTGTCTCCGTTATTGTTTGAACATGAGCTTAGATGTTTAATGAAGAAAAAATCTGAATGATTGCATCTTCCAGGGAATATTCTCGCCTACTATCTAGAATTGCAATTTTAAATACTAGTGTGCCTGAATAAATATAATTTCTTTTTTATTTATTTAAATAGTGTAATTTTAATATTCATGGAATGCTATTATTGATAGGGTCTTTATCGTTATGCACTGAAAATGGCAGGAATATGATTGTAAGCCGAGTCTAGTGCTCGAGAACTGGTTTTTAAATATTTGCTGTTGCTCCGAAACTTATTAAAATCAGAAATTAACCTCTTTAAATTAAATTGGTTTAAATATTAAGTTCACACAATAAATCTTAATAGGATAGTCGATAATTAAGGGGGGCGGGGAGGATATCAGTCGGTAGCGAGCAAGGCTCGTTATCTGCAGTTCCCAGGTTCAAGTCCCAGCTGAGTTAGCGTTGTCATGTTCCGTTCTACTGAGAGGAATTTATCTCCGCAAAACTCCTCGGTCAGTAGGGGGCACCGATGGGTTTGTAAATACCACCGTCCGTCGAATGGGACGTTAAACCGTGACTCCATGTGGGGGAGAACCATACCCTGCGTACGCTAAAGAGCACGCTGGATGGTCTTGACGGGAGGGTTCCATCTGTCTCCCAACAGCTGTTCCAGTGGGTCCCCTCCCCCATCCTTCTCTGAGCCTTCGAGGTCCATGTGACCTGGCCATTTATCCCATGGTGTGCAAAAAAGTGCCGCCCAGAAGTAAAACAACTCAACCCAACGATAATTAAGAAAATATTTTTTTCGTCCCAATTTCTGTATTCAAGCTTCTAGAACAATGGTTCGAAACCTTTTTAATTAATCTTCTAATTTCTCTCTTTCTAATTTTCTTCGAGGAACTAAAAATATTTTATCTTGTATAAAACTAATCAAAATAATGTTATTTATCGCGTATGCCAATTTGTGAGTATTTTGATACGGTATCCAAGAATATCAATCTATCCCCGTAGGGAAAAAATGTGCATAACTGCATAGGTTGGGTTGTTTTACCTCTGAGCGGCACTTTTTTGCACACCGTGGGCTAAATGGCCAGGTCACATGGACCCCGAAGGCCCAGAGAAGGTTAGGGGAGGGGACCCACTGGAACAGCTGTTAGGAGACAGATGGTAGCCTCCCGTCAAGGCCATCCAGTGTGTTCTTTAACGTGCACAGGGTATGGCTTTCCTGTACACGGACCACGGCCTAACGTCCCATCTGACGGGCGGCGGCCTTTCCAAGCCCATCGGTATCCCTTACTGACCGTGTGCAAGGCGGGGAGTTTTGCGGAGATAAATCTCAACGCTGATTCAGCTGGGACTCGAACCTGGGAACTACAGATTACGAGCCTTGTGCGCTACCGACTGAGCCACCCCGCCCCAGAACTACATAGGTTAATCTAAGAACTATTCGATATGCTATTTAATCTATTTCTACCGGAAAATACCGGTAAATACCGGTGGTGAAAAAAAAGAATCAGATAGAAAATAAATTGTAATCCGATAAAAACTTGTAATTATTAAAAGTACTATCGCCTGCCAAATAAAATCTCAAAAAAAGAGGCATAATACGTAATAAGATTTTTCATTCCATCAGATTGTCCCATAATCTACATCACAACACTTAAGAAAAAAAAAAATCAATATGACGTCACTGCCTGCAACGGAGCAGTGATAAATGGCTAGTCTCAAGTTTGCGTGATATGTTTGAAAAGTAGCACCAGAAAAAAGAGCATAATAGAAAGATAAAAAAAAATCTGTATATTTAGGAGTGCTTCTTCTAAATGTCCTTTCGCTTTCTGTCCAACCGCGACTTCACTCACAGAAGCGGGTGATAGCCTTACTCATGACATTTTCCGTTGTAGCAGCTAGTGGGCTCCAACATCCTCTTTTCCTTCTTCTCTGAGGCTTCCTGTTTCCTCTCCTTACGACTCTGGCTGGCAGGCGCATGAAATTTATAACTCGTGGTTGCAAATCGCTTTCCCTTTCTCTTTGCCTCTCCAAAATTCCTTTGAACGCCTCTTTTTTCTTCTTCTTATATCCGAACTATTTTCTTTTCTTTCGCCCGTTGAATCAGTGGAAGTATCCAACTAGACAGACTTTTCACAGAGAAATTTTTTTTTTTTCTTTTCTTTTTCTGTTGAGACGTGTACTATACTTTTTATCAATGTCCAAAGGAATTTGGCTTGGTTTATGGAAAGTCTGATCGTCACTTTTTTGCATTGTTACGTTGAAAAAAAGACTAACGAAAGCAGAGAGTCCGTGCTTTCATATCCTTTCTTTTTTTTATTGAAAAACTGAGGTTTTCTGATTCTAGATTCCATTGGTCCTTTCTGCATTTCGTATTAGGGAACGTTTTTGTGTTTCTTTCATGATTGTATTTGTATGTTTTAGTGCTTCTTGTGTGCTTGATTGTTTATTTATTTTACGTTTGTTTCTTAGAATTTTGTGTATTTGGATGTTCTTTATTTTGTGTGCTTGTGTTAAGGTGTTTGTGTGCTTAGGTGTTTGAGTTTGTTTTTAATTATTATTTTAGTTTCTGTGTGTCTCTTTGGTTTTTTTGTGCGTTTCTTTGTTTCGTTTTTGCGTAATTAGAATATGAATTTATTAGAATATGAATTTATGTTTGAGTGTTCCTTTCTTTGGGTTTCTTCCTGTGATTTCTGTGTCTGTGTGTTTTATTATTTATTTCTGTTTTTGTATGTTTCTTTGTTTTCGTTCCTGTGTATTTGTTTCTTTTAGTTTCTGTGCGTTTCTCTGTTTTGCTTTTGTGTTTGATGTGTTTAGATTTTGGTTTGTGTTTGATGTGTCTTTTGTGTTTAGGTGTTTGTGTATTTGTGTTTGAGTGTATTATGTGTTTGTGTATTTCTTTTTGAGTGTGTTATATGTTTGTGTATTTGTGTTTGAGTGTGTTATGTGTCTGTGCATTTGTGCTTGAATGTTCCTTTCTCCGCTTTTTGCTTCTATGTGTTTCTTTGTTTTTGTGTTTGTTTTATTGATTGTTTTTGTTGCTGTCTATTTCTTTGTTTCGTTTCTGTGTGTCACTATGTTTTTGTTTCTGTGTGTATTGAGCTTGTTTATGTATGTGTGTGCGTATTAAACTTGTTTATGTGCTTACTATTTTATGTGTCACTATGTGTTTGCATCTGTGTGTATTGAACTTGTTTTTGTATGTGTGTGTGTGTATTGAACTTGTTTATGTGCTTACATGTTTATGGAATTGAGGGGTTTTTTGTATGTATATCTTTCAGCATTTCTTTCTTTGATAATTGTGTGTCTATGTTTTCTTTATTTATGTGTTTGATGTTTTTGTGCTTTTAATAATAATAATAATGTCTTTATTAAGCCTTAGTATGGTTATATACATAGATTACTCCGCTAAGCCTTATGGCTTGTCAGCAGGATTCCTATATAACAACAAAAAAAAAGTAAAACACAGACATGAAAAATTAAACACATTTATAAAATAAACCTATAAAATTTCGGATTACAGCACATATTGCACAAAACTATCACCTATTGTACAAGTTATCATTTCGCATTAAAATTGCACTTGCTAAAAGATACCAGATACAGGATATGACTTTTTAAACATTACTTTTCAATTATTTACATCTAATAACCATTTCGAAACTTTAGTTTTAATTTCTGAATAAGTACTCAGGCATAACAGATCTCTCGGTAGAGAATTAAAAATTTGGGGTATTTAATAAGATATTCGCGCTTTTCCATAATTATTGTGAAAAACTGGTTCAACAAAATAATTTTCACACTTTCGTCTTGTATTCATCACATGCAAAATTTTCTCCTTGTGTTCATTTTTAAAGTAATTTCTAAAGATAGTTACATAAATATATAACAAGTCAACCGGTAAAATGTACAGATAATGAAAAATATTGCCAAGGTGATCTTCATTAATTACATGTTTATTGAATTTAACAATATTATTTAGAGTACTTTTTTGTATTCGTTTAATTTTATTTAAAACAGATATATATGTGCATCCATATATACTGATACCATACCTAATGATTGATTCACAGAGAGCTTTATGTATCGTTGTTGTGACATCCAATGGAATAAGTGTATTCAACTTCAATACTTCGTAAGTTGCATACCTTAGTTTATCACAAGTATATTTAATGTGCGATTTCCATTTAAAATCTTGGTCAATATAAATCTCCAAATATTGAATTTTATTAACCTCTTCCACAATTGGGCAGGAACATGCATTTTGGTTAATTATTAATTTATATTGACAGTTATAATTATGTGTTTTAATGCATAAGTTATTTAACTTGCACCTACTCTGAATGATCATATATTTGGTTTTTTCTTCATTTAAGAAAAGTTTGTTTTTCTGAAACCAAGAATTTGTTACATTATAGTCGTTTTGTGCACATCTAACTACTTCTTCTACCTGCATACCTGCGTTCAGCAGAACGGTATCGCCAGCAAACATAAACAAATTACCCTGAAAATTTATTTCTGCTAAATCATTTATATAAATTGCAAATAAAAGTGGCCCCAAAACTGAGCTCTGTGGTACACCTGATTTTAAAATTTGATCTCTACTCTCACAATTTTCAATCCTAGTGATGATAGTCCTATTAAGACAAGTAATTTTTTAACCATTTATTCAGTGAACCTCGAATTCCCACCAATGATAACTTTTTTAACAATATGTCATGGTTGACCGTGTCAAATGCTTTATTCAAATCCATAAATATAGCACAAACCTTTTTTCCAGAATTGAGTGCTGTATTAATGTATTGTGAGAAATGCTCTAATAAATTAATAGTTCCTCTGTTCATGCATTTGTTTGTTAAAGTGCTTCTTTGAGTATCTGAACTTTTATTTGTTCTCATGTGCGCGTTTTTGATTTTTTTAATTTGTGTTTATTTTTTGATCTGTTTCACTGTTGAATAATTACTGTTACACTGTTACACTGTTACAAATTGTGTTTATTTGTGATCTGTTTCACTGTTGTTTTGTAGGAATTATAATTTCTTTTTTTCTGCATGTATCTTTATGTGTTTATACTTTTTGTTTTGTTTAACCGATCGTGTGTATGCTTTATCTGAATTTGTTAGAGCGATTTTTCTGTTTGAATGCTTCTTTCTGTACTTGAGCCTTTCTTTTTGTTTTGAGTACTTGTATGGTTGAGCGTACGTGTCTTTGTGATTTATTTCTTTGTGCGTTTAATATTTGTTTATCTGTTCGAGTGTTTTTGTATTTGATCATTTCCTTTGTGTGTTTGGTTGTTTGAATGTTTATTTATTAGTTTGTGATTTTTTGTGTGCGTATGTGGTTAATTTGAGTGTTTTTTTATTTATTGTGATTTTGAGTTTCTTCTAACTACCTTTGCTACACTTGCATTAATCATTACAATTTTGATTAAATAAATTCTCTATATTTCAATAGGTTTTAAATTCGCATGTTAACTAAATCCTCCTCTCAGAATAAAATTGGCAACAACGAAAAAAAAAATTAGTCAATAATTAATGAACAATATTTGTTAAACAGTTTTTTTACGACATTGCTTAGTGTTAACTAGTAGCTAATTCATAAAGACATCTGTTTTGTTTCAGCAGCATTTTAAGTGCATTAATTTAAATTACAACATTAGTTTGCTGTATTTTAAATGAATTTCGCGTCAACAAGATTTCAAAAGAACATTGATAAAAAAATAAACACAGAGGGACATCGCTCTCATAATATTTCGTCGTTAAAGTTATAGTGAAAATTGAAAAACAATGAAATTATTTTTCTATCCCCAAAAAACTAGGATTCGTAAACGTCTAAAAGGAATGATATTAAAATTAATTCAATTGCATATTTTGCAACGAAATTTTAAGCCAGTGAAACCAAAAGCCTAAAAAATAAACTGAAAATAGGGAAATATCACAAATAAATTACTAATAGATAAATACCCTTTGAATAGATACCGCAGACATTTAAATAACCATTAAAAGTCAAGAAGAGTTAGACAAAATATCTATCTCTTTCATCAGTTTTTTTCCCATGCGATCAGCAAGGAGAGTCAAAATAAAAAGAAATAAATACCCCCCTCAAGCAGCTGCTTGCCACAGAGGTCTGACAGGAGCCTGTCAGTTTATATGCCACAGTAGATCTGAGAGGATGGCAGGACCTCAGCAGAAAACAACACGAACATCCATGCCTTACCCGGGGCTGGAACATAGGTCCCGTAGATCAGTCAAAATAGTAATAATTAATACATTGTTCTATTAAATATTACAGAATTTCAGTATTATATCAATGGCAATCTAACTTCGAAGCTCAATAAGTTTTAAAATATGCATTTAATGGAAAAATGTTCCTGAGGATATTTTTAAGATCACAATTAAATCTGTTTAAATCACGACTTTCAACAATATTTGTCCAGTATTTAAAGAGTAATATATAAATGCATATTGTTTTATTAAAAGATTTGAAAAAAATACTTGTTATTTAAGTTTTTATTTATGAGGTAAATCCCTATGTCGCATTACTGATATGAAACATTCTAGCTTCCATAGCTCTTAAATACTGAACAAATTGTATCAAAAATCGAGATTTGATTACGATCCCACTAAATGCTTATTTTAGAAGTTATAGAGCTTTAAAGATAGATTCTGTCAATATAACATGGAAATCCTCAAATATTTTAATAGGGTAGGGTATTAGTCGAAAATCAATAGAAATAAAACAGTTTTATGCGGAAAAGTTAATTTAGACAAAATTCCAGTGAGCAACCTTGCGCTTATATAGTTATTGCGAGCTGTAAAAAATTTCGAGTCAGCGACCACTTTTGACAACGCAACTATCGCGTAAAGTCGGGTGATTCCAGAAGAACATCCTAGTTTTAGTTGAGATTGTGGCATTTGTATCTTCTAATTATCCTATTTCAGAAAGATGAGCATTTATACCTTCTCAGGTGACACATCATTAAAACTGCAGTTAACCAAGCAATGCATACATAGTAAGCGATAAAAATTAACGTATTTTAATAAAATATCTTGAACATTAGAAACTCATTTAGGTGGCAATTGATGTTCAATCAAGTATTAGAAGAGTGTGAAGAATTCATAGCGCTAGCTTACGGATATGAATGCGAAATCGCCAAGTGCATAACCTGAATGTCCCACGTTCGTATCTGAGAGGCAGGTAGATAAATTTTTCACACTTACCTAATGTCCGACTGTACATCAATTGTCAATTAAGCGAGTTTCTGTTACTCTATAATTCATGTCCGCTAAGAGGCCTGTTGAGGTTGTAATTACCATCGGAGCATGGATGTCAAAGTACATTCCTGCAATAACCCATTTGATTATTATTACATCTCTGCTTCTCGGTGAATTTAAAGAGCTCAATAAAGAGTCTGTCTACATACAAACTTATTTCAGCAACTGTGAATTACCCCGTCTTTGTTCAGACTTTGTCCAGACCATATAAGCACGAATTATTGGATAAATAGTTCTCTCAAGTGATTAATGAGCGCCTAGCAAACAAACAGATTAGGATAAATAAATAAATAAAATAAATAAATAAATACCCCTCAAGCAGCTGCTTGCCACAGAGGTCTAACAGCAGCCTGTCAGTTTATATGCCATAGAAGAAGGTCTGAGAGGATGGCAGGACCTCAGCAGAAAAAAGACACAAACAGCCATGCCTTACCCGGGACTCGAACCCAGGTCCCTTAGATCAGTAGCCAAGATGGTTAAAGCAAAAAGCACTCTCAAATTATTAATAAGCAATCGATATACAACCAGATTAGCACAAATAGTTAGGCAAGCAACGTTTTCAAATGCTTGATGAGCAATCAATATGCAACCTGAATAGCACAAATGATTAGGTAAGTAGCACTCTTAAATGGTTGATCAGCAATCAACATACAACCAGATTAGCACAAATGGTTAAGCAAGCAGCTCTCTCAAATGATTAATGAATGACCAACATGCAACCAGATTGGCACAAATGGTTAAGCAAGCAGCTCTCTCAAATGATTAATGAATGACCAACATGCAACCAGACTGGCACAAATGGTTAAGCAAGCAGCTCTCTCAAATGATTAATGAATGACCAACATGCAACCAGACTGGCACAAATGGTTGAGCAAGCAGCTCTCTCAAATGATTAATGAATGACCAACATGCAACCAGATTGGCACAAATGGTTGAGCAAGCAGCTCTCTCAAATGATTAATGAATGACCAACATGCAACCAGATTAGCACAAATGGTTAAGTAAGCAGCTCTCTCAAATGATTAATGAATGACCAACATGCAATCAGATTGGCACAAATGGTTAAGCAAGCAGCTCTCTCAAATGATTAATGAATGACCAACATGCAACCACATTGGCACAAATGGTTAAGCAAGCAGCTCTCTCAAATGATTAATGAATGACCAACATGCAACCAGATTGGCACAAATGGTTGAGCAAGCAGCTCTCTCAAATAATTAATGAATGACCAACATGCAACCAGATTAGCACAAATGGTTGAGCAAGCAGCTGTCTCAAATGATTAATGAATGACCAAAATGCAACCCGATTAGCACAAATGGTTGAGCAAGCAGCTCTCTCAAATGATTAATGAATGACCAACATGCAACCAGACTGGCACAAATGGTTAAGCAAGCAGCTCTCTCAAATGATTAATGAATGACCAACATGCAACCAGATTGGCACAAATGGTTAAGCAAGCAGCTCTCTTAAATGATTAATGAATGACCAACATGCAATCAGATTGGCACAAATGGTTAAGCAAGCAGCTCTCTCAAATGATTAATGAATGACCAATATGCAACCAGACTGGCACAAATGGTTAAGCAAGCAGCTCTCTCAAATGATTAATGAATGACCAACATGCAACCAGATTGGCACAAATGGTTGATCAAGCAGCTCTCTCAAATGATTAATGAATGACCAACATGCAACCAGACTGGCACAAATGGTTGAGCAAGCAGCTCTCTCAAATGATTAATGAATGACCAACATGCAACCAGATTGACACAAATGTTTAAGCAAGCAGCTGTCTCAAATGATTAATGAATGACCAACATGCAACCAGACTGGCACAAATGGTTGAGCAAGCAGCTCTCTCAAATGATTAATGAATGACCAACATGCAACCAGATTGACACAAATGGTTAAGCAAGCAGCTGTCTCAAATGATTAATGAATGACCAAAATGCAACCCGATTAGCACAAATGGTTGAGCAAGCAGCTCTCTCAAATGATTAATGAATGACCAACATGCAACCAGATTAGCACAAATGGTTGAGCAAGCAGCTCTCTCAAATGATTAATGAATGATCAACATGCAACCAGATTGGCACAAATGGTTAAGCAAGCAGCTCTCTCAAATGATTAATGAATGACCAACATGCAACCAGATTGGCACAAATGGTTAAGCAAGCAGCTCTCTCAAATGATTAATGAATGACCAACATGCAACCAGATTGGCACAAATGGTTAAGCAAGCAGCTCTCTCAAATGATTAATGAATGACCAACATGCAATCAGATTGGCACAAATGGTTGATCAAGCAGCTCTCTCAAATGATTAATGAATGACCAACATGCAACCAGACTGGCACAAATGGTTGAGCAAGCAGCTCTCTCAAATGATTAATGAATGACCAACATGCAACCAGATTGACACAAATGGTTAAGCAAGCAGCTGTCTCAAATGATTAATGAATGACCAAAATGCAACCCGATTAGCACAAATGGTTGAGCAAGCAGCTCTCTCAAATGATTAATGAATGACCAACATGCAACCAGATTAGCACAAATGGTTGAGCAAGCAGCTCTCTCAAATGATTAATGAATGATCAACATGCAACCAGATTGGCACAAATGGTTAAGCAAGCAGCTCTCTCAAATGATTAATGAATGACCAACATGCAACCAGATTGGCACAAATGGTTAAGCAAGCAGCTCTCTCAAATGATTAATGAATGACCAACATGCAACCAGATTGGCACAAATGGTTGAGCAAGTAGCGCTTAATGAGGTTAATAAGTAGTTGAGCAACCTCAGTATAAAATGATTCAAACGGCCAGAATTTATGATTATTTTTGAGGATGGAAAATTAAGGCGAGCAATCAATGTGTACCAAGTTATATCTTATATATCTTCAACTTCATTTTACAAATAATATACATTTCTTTTCCTATAAACAACACACAAGCTGAGCTTTTTCGGGTTGTTTATAGGAAACATATTACATTACATATTACATTGTATAACGATAACATAGAATATACAGAAATTTAAACATATTAACGTGTATACATACATACTTTAAAAAATTCAAACTATCCGATGCTCAAGTATATAATAATGCAAACGAAAAATTATTCGCAGCTTCAGGATACAGAAAACAATATTTACGTTAGTATATTTTACATCAATTCAATATCAGCAAACCCCATAACTTTAACACACCTTTAACTTTTTTAAACAAATAAATTTTAATAGAGAAATTTCTTAATTCATAAGGTAAATTACATAACATTTTGGGAGCTAAATACATTGAATGCTTATGTATATTCTCTTTTTTAACTAATGGAACAATATTTTGTTTCTTCTCAGCAAGCAAATGATATTCAAATATTTTTTCTTGAAGATAATTTCTATTTTTATATACATATATCATTATCTTCTATACATAAAGATGTCTTAAAGGCAAAAAATCCACATGTATATACCTACAATGTACATCAGAAGACCTATTAATATTTTTTGTTAGTTTTTTTATTGTTCTGTTTTGAATTGTAATTATTGGCTTGAGAATTGTTTTATAGGTTCCCCCATAGAGCAATAGCCCATAATAAAATACAGACTGAATCCAGGAATTATATATGTATATTTAACATCATTTCTGCATCTACCAATTTCTTTAAGTAATAAATTTTGTATAACATTGATCTAAGTTTTATTTTAATTTTATCCACATACGGTTTCCAGTTCAATATTTTATCGTTTTTTATACCTAAGTAGTCAGTCTCATCAACAATTTCGATAGGCTTACAATTACAAGCCAAATCTTGATTGCAAGATGAATTCTAATATCCAGATCTTCAGTAATTCTGCTCTTCAAACTAAAATACATTAATTTTGTTTTATTTGAATTCAAAGTTAATTTATTAGTACTAAACCAAATACCAATAACTTTCAATGCACTATTGATTAATGTTTTTAATTTTGTTTTATTTTTAGCTCGAAAAGTGATGGCAGTATCATCAGCAAAACTAGTAATTCTCCCTGTTATGTTCATCTGACAAAAATCGTTAATGTATGTCAAAAATAAAATCGGCCCCAGTACTTATTAGCTCAAGTAGTTGCGAGCATCCAGTACGCAACTAGTTAATCTGCCAGAGTATAATGAAGATAGCTGAGGTGGTTGGATAACCTACATATAACCAGATTAACTGAAATTGTTGAGCAGTTATTATATAGCCATGTTAGCTAAATGACTAAGTACCCAGTTCGTAATGAGATTAGCTCTAATGTTGAGCAGGCAGCGAATAATCATGTTGAAAGAGTTAATCGACACATAATTAGGTTATTTGAAAAGGTTGAAAAACCAGTATGTAAACAGATTAGCTCAAATGGTTGAGTATGCAGTGCAAAATGAGGTTGACTCAAGTTAGCAAGCGACTAGAATCTACCAGATTAGCTCAAATGGTTGATCAAGCAATGCTTAATGAGGTGAGAAAAATAGTCTACAGAATAGCTGAAATGACTGAGTATTCAACAAGCAGCTAATTGAGTAGATAGTGTATAATAAGAATAACTCAAATGATTCAGAAACTTACATATAATCAGATTAGCTTATATTGTCGAACAGCCAGCTTATAACCATGTTAATTCAAATGTCTCAGCAACCAGCTCGCAACGATGTTAGCTGAAATAACTGAGCAATCAGCGTATATTTATGTTTGAAGACTGATCAGTCAGCGTGCAACCATGTTGAAATGGCTGACCAGTCAGCATATAACCATGCTGAAATAGTTGAGCAACTAGCGCATAACCGGATTATCTCGAATGGTTAAACAACCATTGCTTAACCAGATTAGCTAAAATGATTGGGCAAGTAGTGGATAATGAAGTTAGCTAAACCGCGCGTGAAACAGTTTTCACAATTGGTTGAGCAACCAACCCGTAACCTTGTCAGCTCAAACGTCTTAACAAGCACTTCCTGACCAGGTTTCGAGTAAATGATCGAATAACCACAATCCCCTGGATTCGATCTGATGTTCGAACTCAGAGGATTGTGCCTGGATATTTCACCAGTGCCTAATATAAAATATTATCAATTTTCTTTTCATAACGTAAACAACAAGACGCAAAGAAAATTATATCTGGACTTCAAATGTAAGTTTCGAAAAGCACTCCCCAGTTCTAGTCGGTCTCTGTACATAGATTCAGTTGCACATAAATCGCTCGGGAAAAGCAATAACTTCCCCTCACTACTCCACCTCGTCTCACGCCCTACATGGAAAAGGGAAGTGGGTGGAAAGAGTAACATTCCCCACCCCACATATTTTACCCTCCCCCTGCCCCACACCATAATGACTCTAGAGACCGAATACAGCTTGCACATGCAGCAGATTTTTTTCTCCCTTTCGTCTTGCTCAATTCACAACACTTCTGTGGATTCGCAAGCTGTTGAGGAGTTGACGTTCGCCCCATTGACCTTTATGCACTTCAACCGGCCATTTATAAAAGCATGAGGCCAACAAAATGAACAGAACATAATTCTTCCCCAGAACTGGACGTTTTTACGGTGGTAATAGAGATTGCTAAATCTATTCTTTCCCTAGAAAAAAAAAATGCTTTTTTTTATGTTTTGTATGTGTTTCGAAGAGTTGTTATAAACATTGTTTTTTTTTTTGCTTGATGCTGCTATTTATTTAAATCGCTTTTTTTTTATACTGGGTTTACTTTTTCTTTGATAAATAGAAGAAGTATTGGGGCGAAGTCAGTTTTACAGAAATGTTATTTATTTTGTTTGCCTATAGAAAAGCTGTTTTGTCGACACTAGATATGAGTTACACTATAAAGAAGAATGAAAAAATAACCTGCACATAAACCTAAAATATACAGGAAAACTTGAAAGTTCTCAAGGCAACAATGCCAAGAATACTTTCAGAAGAGGAACCATACAAACTCATAAGATGCGGAGAGTGCATTCGAGTGCACAATTCTGCCAAGTCCTTCAGTCAGATGGACACTAATGGATTCGTAAAATCCGTCTCTCGATACATTGGGCATTAATCCGTTGTTGACAGGCTCCTGTCAGACCTCTGTGGCAAGCAGCTGCTTGAGGGGGTATTTTTTTCCCTCTATGGGTTAAAATACATGCTGAATGGTTTATATACATGAAACTTTTATCTCTGCTCAAAAACAACTTTCAAATTAATTTCCTTCAACAACTCTGTTTCGTAACTTAGGATTTTCACAATCCCAAGGTTCGTACAGAGACATAGTTTGAAATCAAAAAGCACAAAACAGAATTAAGATTGCAAGAATCGAGACAAAGAGTTTAAATCCCAGGACTAAAACAAGAACTGATATCTTCAGGATCATGACAGAAAGATGAAATCTCGAGACTCAAAACAGAAGTAAGGTTTTAAGAATCACGATAAGAGTCTGAGCCGAAATCTCAAATTTAAAACCGAATTGTAGTCTTAAGAATCGTGAAAGAGACAGAATTGAAATCCCAAGCTCAAAACAGATTTTAGATTATAAGCAGCATGACAGAGAGACAGTTTAAATCCCAAACCTAAAAAACGAATTAAGATCTCAATCGCAAATCAAATATTGAGAACACAAGTCTCAAAATAAAATTTGGCTTCAAAGCTCAAGACAGAGGGCTCTGAAGGGTGAAGACTGCTAAGCTCAAGACATTATAAGGCTAAAAGCAGTTCAATAAATTCAACGAATAGCAAGAAGATCAAGAAGAAAATACCAAAAGTTTTATTGAAGTTTTGTCCTAACGTTAGAAAATCTTTCCTGAGTGCTATGGGTACGCATGCATATAAAAATAAAGTTCGATCTTCAATTATGAATGTGACAATTTTAATATTGATGCTAACACATAATCTTTGTCACGAAACAGTATCATGTAGGATATTGGCAGCGCACTGTCTTCAATGTGATCGTTTCTTCAAAATTAAATTTAACTGATAAAAACCACACTTTGTCGAATTCTACATCAATGTGGAATCCAACCTTTTAAGTTACTCAACATTCGCAATCACCGAAATCAAACGTTCGCATCTAACTCTGACAGCGCAATGACTCCGGTGACCGACTGTATTTTGCGACTTTTGTTCACTCGGTTTTTCTAGATGAATTCTTTTCACCGATGACTTCATTTCTAATGTTCCTATGAATGATTTCGTTTAGATTTCGTAGACTCTGACCATAAATAAAATATTTTAAGCTCGTTTCCAAAAACAAATGTGCAAATGTTTTTGCTTTGTCCTTTGCTCTGCTGTACACATTCAACTTTTTTAGTTTAGAGAGAAAAATGACTTTTTGTGGGAAGGGTAGCTGGTTAGATATTGATAAAATATTGAGATTCCCGTTTTCAGAATTTCCCAACAGTTTTAATAGAACCTGCTAGTGAAGCGTTTTCTAGCTAGTGAAAGTTTCTTTCAGCTAGTGAAAGTTTTCAAAATAGTAAAATTCTCAATGAATATTACAAAGAGATCTATGTACAGTCGCTCAAAAACGTATCCGAACACCATGGTTGATTACAGAATTCAGAAAAAATATCTGGCAGCGATTTTTTTAGAAATTAGTGATCTGGCAACCTTCGTGTCACGTGACACGAAGGTTAGTGACATTATTGAATTATTGAATTGAATTTATTGAAAATTTATTGAAAAACTCTATACTAAAAAAAAAACTATACAGAAAAAATATCTGGCAACTTTTTTTTTAGAAATTAGTGATCTGGCAACCTTCGTGTCACGTGACACGAAGGTTGCCAAATCACTAATTTCTAAAAAAAACGTTGCCAGATATTTTTTCTGAATTCTGTAATCAACCATAGTGTTCGGATACGTGACACGAAGGTTGCCAGATCACTAATTTCTAAAAAAATCGTTGCCAGATATTTTTTCTGAATTCTGTAATCAACCATAGTGTTCGGATACGTGACACGAAGGTTGCCAGATCACTAATTTCTAAAAAAATCGCTGCCAGATATTTTTTCTGAATTCTGTAATCAACCATGGTGTTCGGATATTTTTTTGAGCGACTGTACGCCAGAAATTTTGGTGCTGCAGTATGGTGTAAAACACATATTTTCTGACAATGAAAGACGCACAAAAAATATTTTCTGAGCTTGCGGGCCGCAGTAAGAAAAACTTGAACGTGTAGAACACACTTAATGCATAACTTTACACATAAACACAATATTACCCATGATAAATTTACAGAAATAGTTATAATATTTACAAATTTGTAACAATAGGAATAACAAATAATATCAAATATCCTTTAAATTTGTTTTCTCCTCCACTGTTATATCCGGGGAGGGGGTGACTCAGTCGGTAGCGCGCCAGGCTCGTAATCTGTAGTTCCCGGGTTCGAGTCCTAGCTGGGTCAGCATTAAGATTTATCTCCGCAAAATTCCCCGCCCTGCCCACGGTCAGTAGGAGACACTCATGGACTTGGAAGACCGCCGTCTGTCGGATGGGGCGTTAAGCCGTGGCCCCGTGTGCGGGAGAGCCATACCCTGTGCACGCTAAAGAGCACACTGGATGGCCTTGACGGGAGGTTACCATCTGTCTCCCAACAGCTGTTCCAGTGGGTCCCCTCCCCCAACCTTCTCTGAGCCTTCGGGATCCATGTGATTTAGCCCATGGTGTGCAAAAAAGTGCCGCTCAGAGGTAAATCAACCCAACCCAACTGTTATATCCATTGTTTTCACCGCCATTGTTTAAATCCGCCACTGCTTATTGCGCAAGTCGCACAATAATCAGTAACAATAATTGTTTTAAGACATAAAAGGAAAATTCTTTTCGTGTTTTTAGGTGCTAATAAAATGCTTCTGTTTGCATTTTTCCAATCATCCATTAGTTCGAATTTCCGCAAAATTCAGAAGATGAGTTGGGTTGTTTTACCTCTGAGCGGCACTTTTTTGCGCACCATGGGCTAAATGGCCAGGTCACATGGACCCCGAAGGCAGCAGAGAAGGTTGGGGGAGGGGACCCACTGGAACAGCTGTTGGGAGACAGATAGTAGCCTCCCGTCAAGGTCATCCAGTGTGTTCTTTAACGTGCACAGGGTATGGCTCTCCCGCACACGGAGCCACGACTTAACGTCCCATCCGACGGACGGCGGCCTTTCCAAGCCCATCGGTGACCCCTACAGACTGTGGGCAGGGCGGGGAATTTTGCGGAGATAAATCTCAACGCTGACCCAGCTGGGACTCGAACCTGGGAACTACAGATTACGAGCCTGGCGCGCTACCGACTGAGCCACCCCCGCCCCATCAAAAGATGAAGAACCATCACTCTCTTTGCAAACTAACCTCTCCTGTTCGCCAGAGTCGATGCGTTTTTCTTCTAGTTTCCTTTTCCGATACTGTTTACATATCGTTTCTTCCATTTCGAAAACCGAAAAGAAAAAATAATGGGTGGCCCCATCCCTCAAGAATTTAGGGAAATGAAACTCATGTCCTCTGTTCATCTCTCACGATCGCATTTTCTAAAAACTCAACTGTTTTTGGCCACTTTGCATTCATCTTTCTCAGTCTATCCTGTCAAACATGCATATGACGAAAAGAGAAGTTTTCATTCGCAAGATCTTCGCTCACTTCACATCACCTTATTTCGACGTTATTTATTTTATCGGTGACACTGTTTCTCATCTTTTTCCCCTATCATCGCCAGTCTTCTACATACAACAGCCCCACCCCTGCGAATCCCCACCCTATCGCTCTCATATCTATATACTGTTACATTCCCACGCACAGACACACGCTCTTTTATTTGGCCCAGATTCCGCAACGAACTCAAAAGATTTCCATCTCTCTACTTCAACTGCCTTGGCCAAGAAGTCATCCCCCAGAATTGGATTTCCTGCCGCTTCCACTTCACCAGGATTGAAGAGAAAGAGGGCGAAGGAGAAGGTAGAGAGAGAAAGAAAAAAAAAATGAAGGCAAGTCAAATCAAATGAATGGAATGGACAGCCACATACATTCCTGGTGAATACATTGCCAATATTTGTGAATATATAAACGGTTTGAAGGGTGTTGAGAGAATTCTGTGGGTACCAGACGAAAAACGAAGCCGAAATGGGAATTCTACATATTTGATGGCATTCATAAATATAATACGTGAGTGTGTTCCACACGGGTTTCGATTTCAACTACGCAAAGTGCATTTTGAAAGAAAGATATTCCAATATCTTCAAATCTGGACTCTTACGTTATACGAGAATAGACCTTTATGTGACGATGAGAATTTTCACTTTCTATATATGCGGAGATTGAGAGATTCTTTTCTTTCCGCAGGATATTTCCAAAAAAAATGCACATTTTAAAAAAAACTCTATTTTCGTAACATACACTGTTTTAACAAAATATCGGATTAGGTTGTTTTACCTCTGAGCGGCACTTTTTTGCACGCCATGGGCTAAATAGCCAGATCACAAGGGCCCCGATGGCTCAGAGAAGGTTGGGGGAGGGGACCCACTGGAACAGCTGTTGGGAGACAGATGATAGCCTCCCGTCAAGGCCATCCAGCGTATTCTTTAACGTGCGCAGGGTATGCTCTCCCGCACAGGGAGCCACGGCTTAACGTCCCATCCGACGGACGGTGGCCTTCCGAGCCCATCGGTGTCCCCTACTGACCTACTGACTGTGGGCAGGGCGGGGAAATTTGCACAGATAAATCTCAACGCTGACCCAGCTGGGACTCGAAACTGGGAACTACAGATTACGAGCCTGGCGCGCCACCAACTGAGCCACCCCCGACCCTCAAAATATCGAAGAATTTCCATGTTATGTCAATGGGAAAATAAATTCGAAACTCTGTAACTTTTAAAATATGCATTTAATGGGGAATGTGACTGATGATAAATTAAAAACCATAAGCAAATCTATTTAAACCTCGCTTTGCAACAGTAGTCGTGTTTAGAGATTCTATTTAAAGAGTTATGGAAGCTGGATATTTAACAATAAATTATATTGTTTCGTAAAAATCTTTCCTAAGTGTCTAATATTGAAATGATCATTGAGCAAACTTCTAAAATGTGCATTTCATTAAATGGTTTGAAACAATTTTTAAGTTTTAATTAATCTCTGAGGTAAATTCTTGTGATGCATTACTATTGTGAAACATTCGAGCTTTCATAACTTTTTATATACTGAACGAATACTGTTCAGTGGGTGGGTTGTTTTACCTCTGAGTGGCACTTTTTTCCACACATTACGCTAAATGACAAGGTTAAAAGAATCCAGAAGGCTCAGTGATGTTTAGAGCGAGAAGACCCAATGAACAGCTGTTAGGAAACAGGTTGTAGCCTTCCGTTAAAGCCATGCAGTGTGTTCTTTAACGTGCACGGGTATGGCTCTCTCGCACACGAGGCCACGGCCTAAGGTCCCATCCGACGGACGGCAGCCTTTCCAAGTCCATCGGTGTCCCCTACTGACCAAGGGCAAGATGGGGGTTTTATGGAAATAAATCATAACGCTAGAAAAGGTGGGACTCGAACCTGGGAACTGCAGATTACGAGCTTTAGCGCACTGCCCAATGACGACTCCCTCCCCCTATTGTTCAGTGTTAAATACAAAACGAATATTGTGCATAGCTTACGAAACACTTCGAGAAAAACTGCCTTAAGCACAACCCCCGGTTCAGAAATATTGCCTTAAGCACAACCCCCGGTTCAGAAATATTGCCTTAAGCACAACCCCTGGTTCAGAAATACTGCCTTAAGCACAACCCCCAGTTCAGAAATATTGCCTTAAGCACAACCCCCGGTTCAGAAATATTGCCTTTGACCCAACTCCCAGTTCAGAAATACTGCCTTAAGCACAATCCCCGGTTCAGAAATATTGCCTTAAGCACAACCCCCGGTTCAGAAATACTGCCTTAAGCACAACCCCCAATTCAGAAATACTGCCTTTGACACAACTCCCAGTTCAGAAATACTGCCTTAAGCACAATCCCCGGTTCAGAAATATTGCCTTAAGCACAACCCCCGGTTCAGAAATACTGCCTTAAGCATAACCCCGGTTCAGAAATATTGCCTTAAGCACAACCACCGGTTCAGAAATACTGCATTAGGCACAACCCATGGTTCAGAAATACTGCCTTAAGTACAGTCGCTCAAAAAAGTATCCGAACACTATGGTTGACTACAGAAGTCATAAAAAATCGTTGCCAGATATTTTTTCTGAATTTTGCAATCAACCATAGTGTTCGGATACTTTTTTGAGCGACTGTACAACTCACGGTTCAGAAAGGCTGCCTTTGGCACAACCCACGGGTCAAAAATACTGCCTTAAGCACAGCCACCGGTTCAGAAATACTGCCTTAGGCACAAATCACCCCCCCCCCTCCCTGAGGCTTGAGTGGGAGGAATTCCAAAGTTCAATTCAGCCCTTATGGGATTTGATATAAAACTCGAATTCAGCTTTTTTTCACCTTTTAAATGGAGCTGAATAGGCTCATACCAGAGTTTAGTTTTGCGGGGGGGGGGGAGAGAGCATGGGGTTAAAATTAAAATAAATAATGATGGAAGAGGAAAAAATCCTGTATTGCTTCAATTACTGTTTCGCTTCTGGTAATGTTGACAGTTACATCAAGTAATAATGAACGAGTTGAAAAAGAAAATGATGCACACCTAAATATAGTTCCTGGAATCTTAAATTTTCAAAGTCCTAGAATTTCGGGATATCTAAGTTATTTCGTATCTTTGATATATTTGATACGAAATGACATATATCTTTTGCTGAATTAGATATTCAACTAGAAGGAAGACAATAAAATAAAGTATCTCACATTCCAAACCTTACAGGAGGCTGTTTTGTTTGTCCTTTTTTTGTGTAATCGGCTTTATCAGACAAAACAGATGTTGCAAATCAAAGCAAATCACCCTCATTCCTGAGCATATGATCAACACGATTTCTACCTCCGTATCTTTCAGTTCTATTTCAAGCGTTTTCCTTCAGTAGCATCGATGCATTTCAAATGAACTGATCGGAATTCTATCATTCAGATGTAAAAAAAATTCTGGAGGTACGTCCTGCCTTTCGTTCTCTTCTCATATTGCCCACGAGTCCTCCCTTTTCTTTTAACATACGATTCTTTTTTTTTTTTACGTGCGATTCTTCTTTTTTTGGCTGAAACCGGTGGGAACAAGAATGGAGGACAACTTCGCATTCGCTTCCGACTCTCCATCTGTTTTATTTTAACATATTTTCCGTTTTTCTGCCTCCTAATTGGATATTCCGCTCTTGATGGAAAGCTTTAGGTAAGCATACATATATATTTAGTATCTCCCGCTTCTGATTCCTCCATTCATCCCATGGGCAAGGAAGGGAGAAGAGAAGGAGGATGAGGATGAAGCGCCTCAACCTTCCTCGTCTCCCAGCTGCCTTCGGTCCTTCATCCCGAAATAGGCCCCAATTTCTATGCAGATCGAGAGCCAGAAGTACAAGTGAATGGAAAAAGTCTTTCACTTCCTCTCATCTGTGTGTACACCTTGTCGAAGCAACACCATCCAGGAGTTGTCGGAAGGTCAACTTCGTTTAGTTCCTTTCGGAACACAACGGAAAAGATGCGGAGGAGAAAAGAGCATCGGGAGGAGGCTGAAGTTAGAGCCTGACAGGGGGGAAAAGTGAGAGGAGAATCGACGTTTCCAAACACGTGAGTAGCACGTTAGTTCTCTCTATGTTGTTTAAGGTGGGGTGGGACGGAACTGGGGAGGGTTAGAATGACGGATGGTGTTACCAAATGATAGATGAAGTAATATGATGGGTTGTCGAGCGTTGACAGGAGCGGAAATGATAACGTAGATAGTGAAGGAGGGGGGGAGGGGGGATCGTGTCTCAAAGAATTGGAAAAAGGAACAAAAGGAGGGAAAAGGAAGAGAAAAAAAACATTTTCTGGTCGCATCTCTTCTTCGGGCAATGTTATGACGTTAGTTGATACTTTGAGCGATGACATTCTTGAAATATTTCGGAGTAAATTTTTCGAAATTAAGGAAGACGGAAAATAGATTTTTTGATAGCATGCGATGCTGAGATGAAGTTAAACAAATCTGCAGGCTGCATCTGAGTTTTTTTGTTTTGTTTTTTTGTAATACAGGATTATCGCAAAAGAATACCCTTATTTTAAAGTGTTATATTATATTGAATAATTTAGTAACAAACTTCGTTGTAGGTACAGAATATCTAGAAACTCTTAAAGTTTCGTTTTTTGTTCAACAGACTTTAATGTGGGTATCATTTGGTGATGTGACTTCGGTCCATATTCGGTCCACTTCGGTCCATATTCGGTCCACTTCGGTCCATATTCGGTCCACTTCGGTCCACTTCGGTCCATATTCGGTCCATATTCGGTCCACTTCGGTCCATATTCGGTCCACTTCGGTCCATATTCGGTCCACTTCGGTCCATATTCGGTCTATATTCGGTCCACTTCGGTCCATATTCGGCTTACCATGTCTAGTGTAACACTTGCAACACCTGCAGTGATTCTTTCCTTTAAATGCTGCAAATTGCGAATATCTTCTGAATAAACGTTGTTTTTAACGTAACCAGAAAAATGGAAGTCTACTTGTGTCAAATTTGGACTTCTCGAGAGCCACGGGATCAGTCTATCTCTACCAATCCAGCGATTTGGATATATGAAATATACGTGATATTAGTGCCACCATGTGATACTAATTCCACGCCATCATAACAATCAAACTTTGAGCGTTTCTTAACATTTTGGGGGCAAAACTTTTATTTTCCAATTATTCAATAGAATAAATCAGTTTGAAATATGGGCGTTCCTTTATTTTGATCATGTATTTCAATGTAGCGTTCATGTACACTGAGCATTAAAATGGAAAACGGGAGAAAACCTCTTAAATAAATGTCATCGGTAAGCTTTAAAATCCATTTTTTTCCGGAAATATAGAGAAAATATTGTGATTGTAAAAACAAAGAGGATATCGAGATTTTTTTTGGGGGGTAGCATGTTTTAAGAGTCCTTGAACTTGAAAAAGTTGGTAGCAGATATTTTGGCATTTTGACAAAAAAAAGTTAATTAATCATTTAAAAAATTAAGAGCAGCGGCAAAACGGTTCAAACTTTGCGTTCATATTTAGCGCATATATTTTCCATGTAGTTCAATCATAGTCTATGTGAATTTAATATAACGAGTTTAAGATCTTGGAACACATTCAGGGCACATATTCTAGGGTCTAAAAGGAGAAAAATTCCTATAAACATTTGTCCGAAAGCAGTTTATTTGAAACTAACGGTATACAAGTTATTTCAACAACAATTTTTCGAATAACTTTTCATGAATTTAGTCGCATATGAAATATGGTATGATAGACCTTGGATTATGGGGCGGGGGTGGCTCAGTCGGTAGCGCGCCAGGCTCGTAATCTATAGTTCCCAGGTTCGAGTCCCAGCTGGGTCAGCGTTGAGATTTATCTCCTCAAAACTCCCCGCCCTGCCCACGGTCAGTAGGGGACACCGATGGGCTTGGAAAGGCCACCGTCCGTCGGATGGGACGTTAAGCCGTGGCCCCGTGTGCGGGAGAGCCATACCCTGTGCACGTTAAAGAACACGCTGGATGGCCTTGACGGGAGGCTACTATCTGTCTCCCAACAGCTGTTCCAGTGGGTCCCCTCCCCCAACCTTCTCTGAGCCTTCGGGGTCCATGTGACCTGGCCATTTAGCCCACGGTGTGCAAAAAAGTGCCGCTCAGAGGTAAAACAACCCAACCCACAACCTTGGATTATAAGACACAATCAATTAAAATGATTTGAAAAACCTGAACTAGTGTATAACTTAGTATGATTGGTCATTTGATCAGTGTAATGTGATAAAAGAAGCATTAAAAGATCTCCCTCTTATTATGAGGAAGGGAAAATAAATTATCCCAGAAGCAGCTGCCTGCCACGGAGGTTTGACAGGAGCCTGACATCGTGACAGCGGTAAAGGTCTGGGAGGAGAATTTGGGTTGGGTTGTTTTACCTCTGAGCGGCACTTTTTTGCACACCATGGCCAGGTCACATGGATCCCGAAGGCTCAGAGAAGGTTGGGGGAGGGGACCCACTGGAACAGCTGTTGGGGGACAGATGGTAGCCTTCCGTCAAGGCCATCCAGCGTGTTGTTTAACGTGCACAGGGTATGGCTCTCTCCCGCACACGGAGCCACGGCTTAACGTCCCATCCGACGGATGGCGGCCTTTCCAAGCCCATCGGTGTCCCCTACTGACCGTGGGCAGGGCGGGGAGTTTTGCGGAGATAAATCTCAACGCTGACCCAGCTGTCTGGGAGGAGAAAAGGAGAGAACTTGGATAATTTATACAAATGTTTATCGTGTCTTTCCACATGATTATTAGCTTTCGTTTTTATAGCAAGTCGTTACCTTTGTGTTCCGGAATGGGAAGATATGGGGAGATAAATATTTTGACAAATCCACAAACAAACAAACAGGCCAGTCGCAAAAGAAAAAGCACTTCAAGCGATCACTTGGGGTGACAGAATTTTAAGGGCGATGTGCTAGTAATTGGATGTGGATTCTGTAATTTTAACTCAGAATAAAAATACCATGAATGTAAAGTATTAATGTCTTTTTGTAACTCTGTAACCATAGTAATTTTTATTTGGGCTGTTGGATTATTTTTACTCATGAGCTACACTTTTTTTACATACAATTGGCTGTTAAATTGCCAGGTCACAAAGACCCCAAGGGCTCAGAAGAGGTTGGAGAAGAGACCCCCGGAACAGCTGTTACGAGACAGATGGAACTCTGTCTCAAGGCCATTCAACGTGTTCTTTAATGAGCACATGATATGACTCTCCTGCACATGGGGCTATGGCTTAACGTCCCATCCGACGGACGGCGAGTTTTCCAAACTCATGGGTGTCACCTTTTTTGTGAGGGCGGGGGGGGGGGGGGGGGGGTAGCGGGAAAAAATCACAAAGTTAACCAAGGTAGGACTCGAGCCTGGGAACTACAGATTACAAGCCTGGAGTGCTATCGACTTGCCAGCTACAATAATTTCTACTGTGGAGGAAGAAAAGCATATTTAATTATAGCCATAAAAATGCCAAATTGTTTAAGATGAGAAGGATGTCAAGATCGTCTGAGATGGCAAAAATGATGCAATCATCTGAAGTGGCAAAAAAATAATATCAGTTGTAAAAGGGAAGAATGCAAAATTTACTTGAGGGGCAAAAACATTTTATGGAAAGAGGGGGATAAAGTTACATCGAACGGCAAAAAGTAAATTTACTTGATGGCAGTAAAATGTAAATTTACTCGCTGGCGGAAAAAATTATTTTACTAGATGGAAGCAAAGAGTTAACATGCTTTATGGCAACAAAAAGTTTATTTACTAGATAGTGGCTGAGGCGGCAAAGTTAATTTACTTGATGGCGACAAACTGACTTGGGCCGACGTTGCAAACAAACGATTCACGGTAATAATAGAAAGCTTTGTGAACACATGTTGGACGGCCTTTATAGATGGTTCCCATCTGTCCCTAAAAACTATCTAAAGTACCCCATTAACCAGTTATATTATAAGACTTAGTGGACGGGGGTTGACTCAGTCGGTAGCGCGCCAAGCTTGTAAACTGCCGTTCCTTGGTTCGAGTCCCACCTGTGCAATCGTTGATATTTATCTCCGTTAAAACCTCCATTCTGCCCTCAGTCAGAAAGGGACACGACGGGCTTTGAAAGGCCGCCATCCGTCAGATGGGGCGTAAAGCCATGGTGCCCTGTGCAGGAGAGACATATTACCCAGTGATCGATAAAGAACATGCTGGACGGGAGCTTGTAACAGCTGTCTAGTGAGTCCCCTTCACCCATTCTTCCCAGAGCCCAATAGCTCTGAGAAGAAGTGCGTGAAATCAGAAGGAGTTTAACAAGGTCCTTCTGACCTGGCCATTTAACCCACCGAGTGCAAAAAAAGTGCCGTTCAGCGATAAAATAGCCCAATCCTTGTGATTTGACCTTTTAACCTCCTTGGCAGCAGAAGATTTCCGCCTATAGCCGCAAAAAAATAACACACATGATCATTCCTAAACTTCGGTAAAAAATCCATAACGTACTTAAAGGAAGTCAACCGGAAACTGATTTCTCATATCCTAAATTTTGTCGGCGAAACTACAAAGGGAGTAATAAAAAGTGAAATCAGAAGCTGGCAGGATAAAGGACATGCAGATTGCCCTCGAATGAAGTCGTAAATTGAGGGGAAAAAATCATAAAAATTTAGTGGCGATTTAGAGGAGAGAAAAAAACTGAGGAATACGGTGAAAACACGTAATTCAGCAGAGCGTATAAAAGACCTTTAAACTCTTTAATGGAAAAGACGTAGAGAGTATTGCAAACATCGTTTAATAATTGCAGCTAAACCCTGCAGAGCCATAATTCTTTCTCGTAACGTTTATTATTAGCTCTTAATTCAGAGAAGGTCAGAACACTGGAAGCCATTAAAACCGGTAATTAACAAATCCCATTAGGGATTATGTAATTGCTCTGATGAAGACTTGTTGTGCTGTGATAGCCTTGTATGAAGAAATGACTCAGACATACTGCTTTCTTTTTTTCACCTTTCTTACTTTTTATTTCTTTTTTTTTTACACAGAAATTTGTGTATCTTTTATCGGCTTATTTAATTTTTGAACTTTTTTTGTGCAGTGTGGGTTTAAAGATCAAGTTGCATGGACCCCAAAAGCTTAGAAGAATGTGATATATTACTTCATTAACTTTTCACTCATTAAGCATGCAAATATATGCATCTTTGTATCGATATACATGCTTGTGTATTGATCAATATGCATATAAGAGTATTTAAAAAGGTAGAATAGTTTAAATATTTAGGAAGCCAGACTTTCTACTATGGCATATGAACTGACAGGCTCCTGTCAGACCTCTGTGGCAAGCAGCTGCTTGAGGGGGTATTTTTTTTTATTTACTGTGCACGTTAAAGAACACGCTGGATGACTTTGACGGAAACTTTTGACCTATCTCCTAATAGCTGTTCAGTGGATCCCCTTCTTCAAACTTCTCAGAGCATTTGGGGTCTTTGTGGCCTGACCATTTAGCCTTTGTGTGCAAAAATATTCCTCTTAGTGGTAAAACAAGCCAACCTTAGTTAACAGATGCTCGTGTTTATACACCATTACCCAAATGGTATTAGTTTTGATGAATGACATTATTTCTCGTGGGTATGAACTTTAGGGATGTTACACAAAATGTAACAGTAATTATCATTCCTATTGTAATCAAGGGTCTTTACTCATATAAAGTAAAGATAATATCCTTTCCCAATGTAATCAATGGTCTTTACACATTATGTAATGGTAATTTTCATTTCTAGTGTAATCAAGGTTCTTTACACATGATATAATAGTAATTTCCATTCCTAGCGTAATCAAGCGTTTTTACACATTATGAAATGGTAATTTTCATTCCTAGTGTAATCAAGACTCGTTACTCAAGATGTAATAGAAATTGCTATATGCCGTGTAATCAAGGGTCTTTACACATTATGGAATGGTAATCTCCATTATAAAACTAAGAAATTTTTTCACATTATTAAATTTTGATTTCCATTCCTAGTGTAACCTAGGGTTTTTGGTATTGAGTCTTTTCCCAAAGGAAATTTTTTTCATGTATCTCAAGCATCAGACATTGTGCTCTCAAATAGGAAGAATGGATATCTTTCAGAAGACTTTTGTTCATCCCACAGCAGCACAACACAGACAACTGAAAAATATTATTTTTTGTGCAGATTCTTCATTCTAAATCAATATGATGATTAGTCTTCATTCATTAAATCAATAGAAGAATAGGAGAATTTCAAATGTAATACATTATAACATATACAATGTTATATTAATATGAATATACTACATTCATATTAATATATAACTTAAGTTGCTATTGCTGATGTTGTTATCGTTGTTGTTGCTGCTGCTGTTGTTTTCGCTGATTATCGTTGCTGTTGTTTTTGCTGTTTTCTGCTACTGCTGTTGTTACTGCTACTGCAGTTGCTTTTTCTGTCTACTGCTGTTGTCGTTACTTCTACTGCGGTTGCTTTTTCTGCCTACTTCTGTTGTTACTGTTACCGCAGCTGCTTTTTCTGGCTACTGCTGTTGTTACTGCTACCGCAGTTGCTTTTTCTGGCTACTGCTGTCGTTACTTCTACTGCAGTTGCTTTTTCTGCCTACTTCTGCTGTTACTGTTACCGCAGTTGCTTTTTCTGGCTACTGCTGTTGTTACTGCTACCGCAGTTGCTTTTTCTGCCTACTTCTGCTGTTACTGTTACCGCAGTTGCTTTTTCTGGCTACTGCTGTTGTTACTGCTACCGCAGTTGCTTTTTCTGCCTACTGCTGTTGTTACTGTTACCGCAGTTGCTTTTTCTGGCTACTGCTGTTGTTACTTCTACTGCAGTTGCTTTTTCTGGCTACTGCTGTCGTTACTGCTACTGCAGTTGCTTTTTCTGCCTACTTCTGCTGTTACTGTTACCGCAGTTGCTTTTTCTGGCTACTGCTGTTGTTACTGCTACCGCAGTTGCTTTTTCTGCCTACTGCTGTTGTTACTGTTACCGCAGTTGCTTTTTCTGGCTACTGCTGTTGTTACTTCTACTGCAGTTGCTTTTTCTGGCTACTGCTGTCGTTACTGCTACTGCAGTTGCTTTTTCTGCCTACTTCTGCTGTTACTGTTACCGCAGTTGCTTTTTCTGGCTACTGCTGTTGTTACTGCTACCGCAGTTGCTTTTTCTGCCTACTGCTGTTGTTACTGCTACTGCAATAGTTTTTTCTCCTTGCTGCTGATGTTGTTTTACGCCGCTTGCTGCTGCAGTGTTGTTAATCTATATATTTTTCTACAATAATAATAAGAATTATCATACCTTAACTATTTCCAAAGTTCTTTCATTATAAAATATCATTTTCTTTTCTTAATTCGATATTATTTACTCAAAGATTCAACTTTGGTTACCCTCAATTAATTTATTTCTACTTTTAAACTTAATATACTCTTTTCGTAAAACTCTTTCCCCTTTAACGAAAACTCGTCTACCAACGATAATAAATTTTTTCTCTTAGTTAAATTTCATTTGCATTCACTCTTATTATCTTGTAAAACCTCTCTCTCTTATTATCAATTGCTTTCCCAAGAGAATTAATTCATTTCCCTATTTTTTATTTTCGATGTCATTAAATGATTTTTTTTAAAGTCGAGCGCAAAACATTTTTCCCCCCGAAACATTTGACTGAGCACTTAAAAAACAGAATTCTCCAAAGATTCGAAACTCAAGCTTCTAATTCCTCCGCTAATGGCTAGAAAATCGAATTTTAAAGTAAACTTCGTTCAGACTAATAACGCTCTTCAACCTTAAGCTCTGAACAGACTAGAAAGGGCGAAAAACAACAGCAATAGCTGAGTCAACTGAAATAGGTCGAAGTACGATAGACAATAACGGATCGTTTGAGCCTTTCTATTCCCTTTCTGTCATCTCCATAAGGTACCAAGCTCAGTTTAGTGTAACATTACGCCATTCTTTGCCCCGTCGTACCCAGAACATATATCTATTCTTTTCTAACCTATAGAACGTGGAGGATAATGTACAAGTTGCAGAACGGGCCGTTTTACTGGTCCCTTGGGTACGAAAGCGCGAAAAGGAATTTGCATATGTGGCGGTGGCGGATAAAGTGAAACCATCGTAGCTATACTACGGAGGCTGCATAGAAAGAGGGAGATCGTAGGGTCCCCCTTCAGGTTTTGCTGCTTTACCAGCTTACTGTGGCGTATAGGGCGTCCCAAGAGTCATACAGAAAATGGCCTTGGTTGAGGTGAAAGATAGTAAAAGTATACGGGAAAAAAAGATACTATGGAAAGGGCCTTTCTGCACCGTTCGGTTTTAACGCAATCAGAGGCTTTGCAGATAACACTCGACGTAGAGGTTTTATGAGCAAACCGACGGAGGAAAACGGTCACATTTAGGCTGAGGCGAGAGGAAAGTATAAGTAAGAATAGCGCATAATGTTAAATCGCATCGGGTTGTCACTACATTGCTGTATGTGGTGGAGAAAACGATGTATGGCTCTTTGTCCCTTTTGTTTTTGTGAACAACAAAACTGAGTAAAAGCCATTATAAAGTTTTACGATATTTAGATGGTTTATGTTCTTAGTGCCAATTATGATGCTCTGTTTATTTTACATATAAAACAGTTGTGAGAGGGAGGTTGGGAAAAGGGGTGGTAAGAGGTGATTAAAATGAAGTTCGGCGTAGTCTAGCGAGTATGAGATGCTAGGCGTAGGAAATGACAGTAGTATGGGCAGTTTTATTTGCATTCGTCACCCAAGTGCGTTAAAAACAAAGCGTTGGGACTGTATCTTCTTTGACATTGCCAACTATGGCGGGCATGCAAATGGAACAACAATACCTCCAAACGGCAATAATGTTTTTATTAATTCTGCATGTAATGTCCTAATTGCAGCAATGATATAAGTTTAGAAATCAACATATGCATATATTTGTTTACAAATGAACTCATTTATCATTTGATTCGGAATGGAAGAATGTTTTGCCATTAGAGTTGAGTTGTTTTACCTCTGAACGGCACTTTTTTGCACACCATGGGCTAAATGGCCAGGTCACATGGACCCCGAAGGCTCAGAGAAGGTTGGGGGAGGGGACTCACTGTAACAGCTGTTGGGAGACAGATGGTAGCCTCCCGTCAAGGCCATCCAGCGTGTTCTTTAACGTGCACAGGGTATGGCTCTCCCGCACACTGGGCCACGGCTTAACGTCCCATCCGACGGACGGCGGCCTTTCCAAGCCCATCGGTGTCCCCTACTGACCGTGGGCAGAGCGGGGAATTTTGCGGAGATAAATCTCAACGCTGACCCAGCTGGGACTCGAACCTGGGAACTACAGATTACGAGCCTGGCGCGCTACCGACTGAGCCACCCCCACCCCTTTTTTTTTGGCCATTAGAGCGCCACATTCAGCGCTCAGTAAATGAAAAATCTAACAGAAAATAAATTAAAGATCCAAATCATAAGTTTCAGTAATATTTTGTTCTTAATTTAAAAAGCTATGGAAGCTAAACAGGGGTGCCAATATTCCGTAAATTCAAGGACTGTCCATCAAAATTAACAGAAATTTGACGTTTTCTTACATGTCTGTAAAAATTTTAGAGTTTTACACAAAATAAATGCCTCGTGTTTTTTAATGAACTTCAATCCAGTGATTTTTGTAATTACGCACGAAAAATACTTTAGCGTTATCTTTTGGTGGTTTCAATTTGTGAAATTAAGAATATAGCATTTGTAAACCAATAATCATCTACCCCGTCTGGCCAAATTATAATGAACACTGCATCATGTGCGAAGTACCATGAAACATGCCGATTATGCTAAATTTCTTACTGTCCTTAGTATTCTTTGTCGCTGTGAAGCCTTATGAAAATGGCAAAGGCATGGAGAAAAGCAAAGTGCGACATGTGCAAAAAGGCTCATCTGATCGACATCGAAAGGGAGCATTATTAACGAAAGTGATGGAACACAGCGGAAAATCACGGGGCAAATCAAAAGTGTATGGAGAATGGCAACACTCTCAAGAAAAGGATGGAAAATACTGGAGGAAGCAAGTCTCAAGAAAAGAGTGTCGGTCTGAAAAATACTGGAGGAAAAAGGCTCTGATAGGCAGAGACTAACGTTTGTTGGCACGAACTGTATGGCAAAACAGCGCTGCTATAATTCTTCAGCTTAGAGAGAGGACTGCTAATAATACTTCAAAATCCATTTCAATGAGAACTATGCGCAGAAAGGTGTAAACTTCTAAATGTGAGAAACTGTACCATGATATATAGGAGAAATTTTTTGGTAGGAGTTAATAATAAATTGGCAGGCAGTATATTCACTTTTAATGAGTGTCAGAGTTAAGCCGCATTTGATCTAAGGACTCATTCATACATATTTACATAATATTAAATTTCTGAAGACTTTATTATGACCTCTTTAAACCTCCTGCTGTCACTGTTTGCTGCACAACTGTTTCACAGAATGTTTCCAAATGTTTGAAATACTGAACTTGAGATATAACTCAATACACAACTGACAACAGCGTTTAAAGTGAAGATAATCTTTAATTAGATAGAATACGTCAAATATTTCTTAAGAGTCAAAGTTTGCAGAAATATCTAATTTTACACGATCTTCACGATTTTTTTTTTATCACAGAGTCACTGGAGTTACAGAAAATTTTACGGCACAAGCAAGAATTTTCTTATAGCGAAAAAAAAATAAATAAAATTTATTGGCATTCAAATTTAAGCATTGCTTTTTCTCACGTTTTGTAAATAAATACGTTAATAAACACGTAAATAAACACGTTTGAAAACGTGTTTTATTACGTAAATACGTAAATAAACACGTTTGTAATAAAAATAATGAAAATTTAAGAATTGTTCAGTTCGCCTTGTATACCTAGTTCACGACTAACATCATAGTCGGAATTCTCATAATAATATAAAAATTATTATTATTATTCAATAATAACAACAACAACAATAATAATAATAATAATAATAATAATAATAATAATAATAATAATAATAATAGGGGATGTGTTCTAGAATCTTAACCTGATTGGCATATTTTAAATTTTATTTATTTTGACTGTACTTTGGTTAATGCTTTTGTTCATTATCTGTTTATATATATTCTATATGGAACTTATTTTAACAGAAAATGAACAATGATAAAAGAAGAAACAAAAAAAAACTTACTATGATTCGCAAAGGGGGGGCATGGCTTTCTTGTTCCCCCCCTACTTCTTAGATACGGCACTCTATACAGTAGAAACTCGTTTATTCGCATTGCATGAGACGTTTTTGGAAAATCGCTCACTATACGTTTATCAGCTACGTGTGTATGTAATTTCTCACTTTATTTGATAATTGCACAAATTTTAATTAGTTAAATGTTTTTTGTTGTAATGCTTTCTCTAATGCAAAATAAAATGCCTAATACATATACCTGTTTTATTTGAAATCGAATATCTGGTTTTCGATTATCCGAACTACTCACATCCCCAATTAATCTGCATAATCGACTTTTTGCTGTATGTGATTTGACATCTTAAATACATTTTCAATATTTTTTTTTCCAAAAAGATTTACATAAATCGTTATTGTATCTGACTCCTTCTTGAAGTAATCACTACCTCTTCTTACTTACTATCACTACTTCACTTACTTCTAATAAAGTAACCAGTAAGTGTATTTTATACTATCATAAATTGTCATTCTAAAAATGATGCTTGTACAGTTGCTCAAAAAAATATCCGAACACTATGGTTCATTACAGAATTCAGAAAAAATATCTGCCAACGTTTTTTTTTTAGAAATTAGTGATCTGACAACCTTCGTGTCACGTGACACGAAGGTTGCCAGATCGCTAATTTCTAAAAAAATCGTTGCCAGATATTTTTCCTGAATTCTGTAATGAACCATAGTGTTCGGATATTTTTTGAGCGACTGTACAGTAATTAATGCTTCGTTAGAACAGCTGTTGAAACAATATGCATTGTTTAAATAAACTTTTTTTGGGGGGACACAAAAAAATAGAATGAGCAAAATAACTATTTTTGTAATTAAAAGAAATAATAAACGAGCCTTAATTAACAAATATTAATTACTTAATCTACCTTAATTGCTAACCTCCTAAATTGCTAAATTCGACAACTTTCCTTTAAATGCACAAAACATTTTTCGACAATCAACGAAATTTTCCTGTAATCTTCAGCAGAATGAAATCCTTGTCCTTCAAATAATATTAACGAATTATTTTTAGCTCGTTTCGAAACATAAATAAATAAATAAATAAATAAATAAATAAATGAAGTTAGCAATTATTTCCTTTTTGTCTTCTGCCTGAATCTTTTTTCAGTGGTAAAAGAACAATTATTTTGGTTTCGAAAGGTAATTATGAAACGTTATTCGCACTTTACGAATCTCCCAAACAATTTGAATCGGGGAATTTTTTCGAAAATGCCCAAAATTTGACGAATATTGCAAACAATCCACGAATGCTAGAAATTTGAAATTTTGGTGGTGAAGTGTAAAGATCAAGAGGCAATGACAGCAACTATTTTATTTCTTAAAACCAGAGGGTTGGAAAACACAATGTTTTCGTGTGAATAAAAAATTGTGTTTTATAGAGGCTAATAAAATATCACCATTTACTTTTTTCCACTCATCCATTAGTTCGAATTTTCAGGGTTGAGATTTATCTCCTGAAAACTTCCCGTCCTGCCCACTTCAGAGTGGGGACACCGATGGGCTTCGAAAGACCGCCGTCCGTCGGATGAGAAGCAAAACTGTGGCTCAGTGTGCCGGAGAGCAATCAATGCCTTGTGCAAGTTAAAAGAACACGTTGGATGGCAACAATCTGCCTCTTAACAGCTGTTCACGTGGTTTCCTTCCCCAATCTTTCTCTGAGTCCTTCGAGTTCTTGTGACCTGGCCACTTAGGCCAGTGTGTGCAAAACAAAGTGCAACTCAGAGGTAAAACAACCCAACAAATTCGAATTTTCACCGTCAGAGAGTTTAAAAGTGGGATAATGAAATCTTCATCCTCTTTTAAAAAGAGCATCACTTATTCGCTAGAGACGATTTGCAATTCTTCTTATTTAAATCTGTTTATTACTCTGCCTTAATGGATGACCAATGTTTATTAAGACAAAATAATAATTTCATTACATAAATATACAAAACATACATAGAAAACAATACATACAGTCTACACACAATAAAATAAAAATATTCACTAAATGAAAAAGAAATATAATTGTAGTCTCTACAATATCAAGGGGTAACTGCCCTACATGGTTTTGCTGAACATTGGCAATAAAATTTCTGCGGTAGCATGTTGTCTCACATAGTAAACAACAATATAAAGTAAAACTCGAGTTTCTTTGCAATAAATTTTCGACATCAGGAATTTTTAAAACAAATAAACGTAAATACTTTTTTAAATAGCATATGGTTATTTTCATTTCTAATTTCTGGTGGTAAAGAATTAAATACTGATGGTGCAAGATATGAAAAATGTCTCTGTAAAATATTTTTTTGCTAAAAAAATTTTATATATTATTCCGATTTCTCTTGAGTTAAAAGCAACAGTTTTCCAAGAATATTCAAATTGTTTTCCAGAAGTAGAAATAAAATAATTTTGTAAAAATAAAATTGTCTAACATTATAAAGAATATCTTAGAGTAAAGGATATTTGAATATTTAATTCTAAATACAATTTTGAAAATTCTTTTATGTACCCAATATAAGTTTATTTAATTTATATTGATTATCTATAGATTCCATATTGTATATTTCATACACCCATGCAAAATATAATATAATAAGAAGTCTTCTTGGAACCAATTTTTAACAAAGTAAAATTTATATAAAATATGCCTAAGTTTATCTTAAGAGTCTAGGACTAAATAGGAAGAAATTAATAATTAGATCAAAGAATTACTGAACTTTAATACGCACCAGGTGATACAATAAATAACTGAATCCATCTTAAAATATAAAAGTCTATCTTTAATTCATACACGTGTTAGAAGAAATTGGGGGGAAAAAAACTTGGCAAAAGCTCGGTGAATATCTCTAACAATGCACAGTTCTTCATTGGAGACAGTATTTGAAAAAAAAACATTTTTTTCGTGCTAGCAACTGTGAATCAAAAGACAAACAAAAAACAGTGAGGGGAAAGAGCGATGGTAACAGAAAGAGAGACGGGTTGGGGGGGAAGGAAGAAAAGTTAGATAGACGAAATTCTATTTCGGGAGATGTTATTAGCAGGAGCATAGGGAGAATACTTTTATTGTACAATAGAGACATTCCGCTGTGTTGCAGTGCAGCCAGCATGCTCTCAGGATGGAAGATGTTGACAACCATGATGTCTAGGTCTTCTCCCTCGGGCAAGTGCCAACTTCGAAGCAACACAATACGAGACGCTTCGACCAGCCGATGGATATTGAAAAACGCCATAGTATGAATCTAGTAAATATGCACAGCCGGGACAAGGTAAAGACTTCACTTTCTTCATCACTTTCCCTTTCCTCGGCCTCTTCTATCTCTTTTTTTATTATTATTATATTTTTTCCTCCTCCTCTTCCTCTCTACGATCACGTGACGAGAACGTGACCCAAACTCAGTTTGAAATAGCAGATAGATGTCAATAAGCGGGATCTTTCAGCAGAAACCAGTTTTACATCGAATAGTTGGGAAGATAGTGAGTGGGGAGGGATATATATGTTTTCCTACTTCTCGTTCTATGTATTTACCCTAAGAAAATGTTTCGTTCAAAATATTTATTTATTCCTTCTCTTATTTTTATGTCCTTAGGGTACGGGCAAGTCGTTGTTTCTTATTGTTGTTGTTTTCTTTTTTGTGTTTGGTGTAATCTCTCCAACTGAAAAGATTAAAAGGAAAAAAAAAATTTTTTTCTTCTTTATTAGTAGCAAGATTGTTTTTTGGATTTTTTTTTCACCATGTAACGATTGAAGTATTGTTATTAAACATGGGTTGGTTTAATAACTTTGGAAGAAGAAGGAGATATAGTTTGTATCTCTCTTTCGATAGTGGAAAAAGATACGAAAAAGGGATTTCTAGAGAATAAATGAAGACTAAGACAGTTGAACAGAAGAAGAAAGGAAGGGTAACAAACTCAAGAGCAAAAATTATCATAGAAGGAAATACTGAGATATAGTGCAAGCCAGGCACATAGCCAAAAGGGTCATGGGGCGGGGGTGGCTCAGTCGGTAGCGCGCCAGGCTCGTAATCTGTAATTCCCAGGTTCGAGTCCCAGCTGGGTCAGCGTTGAGATTTATCTCCGTAAAATTCCCCGCCCTGCCTACGGTCAGTAGGGAACACCGATGGGCTTGGAAAGGCCGCCGTCCGTCGGATGGGACGTTAAGCCGTGGCCCCGTGTGCGGGAGAGCATACCCTGCGCACGTTAAAGAATGCGCTGGATGGCCTTGACGGGAGGCTACCATCTGTCTCCCAACAGCTGTTCCAGTGGGTCCCCTCCCCCAATCTTCTCTGAGACTTCGGGGTCCATGTGACCTGGCCATTTAGCCCATGATGTGCAAAAAAGTGCCGCTCAGAGGTAAAACAACCCAACCCAAAAGGGTCATAACCCCCCCCCCTCCTTTATTTTTGTGCCCCCGTGTTTGCGCAGAAAATTTCTAGAACTGTAAAAAATATTTAATATTTGGAAAATAATTTTTATGCATATTAATTTATTTTTAACTCATTTCTTATACACTTCCCTACCAAAATAATACAGAATTTCCGTTTTAAGTCTATCCGAATCTAGCTTCAAAGCTCTAAATAATACGCATTCAGTGGTAAAATGTGAGTGAGGATAAATTAAAGATCATAATCAAATCTATTTAAATCCAGATTTTCAATAATATTTGTTCGGGATTTAAAAAGTTACAGAAACTAGATTATTTTATTTAACTAGATTAAACAGCAATGAACCTTATGAATTTAACCCAAAATTTAATTATAACTTATTAAGTATTGTTTAGAACCATTTAATAAAATATATTTACATTTTAGAAGTTTGCGCAGTGTTCATTTCAATATTAGACAACAAATTTTTAAAATTTAGTACTCTTAGAAATAGATTTGATTGATATCTTTTATTTATCTTCAGTTCCATTTCTTCGTAAACAGATTATTTAAGAAATTACCGAGTTATGTATTTGAGTTATTAGTGATAAAACATGGAACTGCACCTAATAGAGTGGTGGCTGCTGAGTGCATATGGTTCATGCTTAACATACAGCAAATCGCAATTATTACAGCTGACCATGTAGCCTATTGTGTACAAAAAAGTGTAGTTGAGAGGTAAAATAACACATCCCTATATTATTATATTACACTATTATGTTACAACAGAGTGAAAGTTAATTAAAATAAAATTCCATAAGACAAATCGGCGACTGAGTGGTTGCCGCACTTTGAAAAAGACTTGGGTTCGAATCTCAGATAGAATATGGATGTTTCTTTTCTGTATTACCTTTCTTCTGAGGTCACGCCTTCCCGAGGACCCCGAGGACTCGGAGAAGGATGGGGAGGGAACCCACTGGACTGCTGTAAAATGACAGATGCTAGCCTCCCTTCAAGGCCATCCAGCGTGTTGTTTTTACCATGCACGAGGTTTGACTCTCCCGCACACAGGGTCACGGCTTAACGTCCCATCCAACGGATGGACGCCGGCCTTTTCAAGCCCATCGGTGTCCCCTACTGAACGGGGGCAGAGCGGGAAGTGTGGAAATAAATCTCAACCTTGGCCCAGCTGGGACTCGAACCTGGGAAGTTTGGTTTTTTATGAGAAGGCCTGTAAATGCCAGGAGTAGCTTCTAGGATTCTTCTCCGTCATATATATTGGAAATAAAAAAAAGACAAAACGAAACACAGTTAAGAGAAAGGGGGATGGTAAGAAAAAGAGAGATGGTTTGAGAGTGTTCATCACTGACTACCACTCAAGTAATATCTGCTTTGGAACTTTTTTTTTTACTTGTTTGATTTAAACAAATTCAGTCGTAGTTCATCTTGAAGAAATCTGTATCGTTCTCAAGTTTGTATAACTGGAAAAAAATTTTTTTTTTCTTAAAGTATAATTTAAGTTCCCTTAAAGTAATTTTTTAATTATGAACGAAGGTACTCTCCTGCACAAAGAACGGAGATAACATAGAAGATCTATTGAGCATGTCCCGGTTTCTCATACATCATACTAACATTTACTCAAAGACATTCCTCCTGGTATAAGTAGTCAGGTACGCTGAACACCAGCCACGTAGGTTAATAATACCCAGATTTTTTTGTTTTCAAAAAAATCACTAAATATCTACGACTTTCTTCTACCAAAAAATTACTTCAATTACTTCAAACTACCACAAAAAGAGAAAAGGAAAATAACCAGTAAACAACATCACAAAACCATTCGTTTTCCTTTAAAATTCGCATTTTACGAAACAGAAACTTGTACTTGATTGTGAGGCTAACCATCCTCTACAGAAAAGCTTTGAATAAACTTTAATGAGAAAACACTGATGATCAACAAAAGAGCTTGCTGAACTTTCTTTCAATGATTCCGAATGAATTAAAATGTCTTTAAAAATAAGGTAGTTGCTGATTTTGCACACAAAAGAAAGTGACCTGTGCTACCCGAGTTTTGTAAATAACTAACAGCTACTCTTTCTTAGTTATTCGTCTGTAATTAGAGATCTCTTAAGCACACATTGATAAACAATACAGACGACCGATTTCAGTTCTCTAATTCATTAAACCTTCTTACAGTTTCAGCTGCTTTGCGAGTTCGTGTTCTCGACTGATTAAAAAGCATCTTGAAGTCTAAACATCAGCACAGGGAGTTGTGCGAGTAGGAAGAATAATTAAGTCCAGTGGGATAGAAAGCAAAAAAAAAGAAAGAATTATGTGTGTTATTTATGTTCTGGTGAAATGAAACCAGAAAGAGCACAATCGTAAATTGATGCTGAGAGCGAAAGACTGATAAGAGAAAACATTGGTGGCCTATTGCATCATAATTTCCAGACACTCTGATTATGATGCACTAAGTTTTAGTCTTTTTTTTTTATTTTGCTACCTTGTCTGCAAGCATAATCCTATTAGGACAGCTCACTGTATTTTAAAATACGTTATACATTGCTGGAGTTTTATCTAAACAGATTTATTTCTGCATTGTAAACAAACTGCATTTGAAAGAAGACTTGAAAATTATAAATCGCAACTATTTACATTCCATCTAATGAGTTAAGAGGAGAAAATAACACAATAAAGAGAAAAGGCGTCTTGTGTCTTTTAAAAGGCCTTATGCTTTTAAAAGTCGTTAGAGCTGGAATTCCAATCATTAAATAAAGCTACAGTTTCCAATGTGTTATTGAAATGGCTTCGTAAGCATGAAAACATTTGAAACAATTATAGCATATAAAAGGTGTTTGCTTAAAGATACAAAAAAAGGGGAAAAGGTAATTAAACATTTTCATAAACTGTTAGAAGCATTGTGAGATTTCAGGACTGTTTACCAATCAACTCGTAGATCAAATTATATGGAAACTCTATACGAACACTCAGGGCACGAGATTGAGAGAAAGATAGAGGGATTCTCTGAAAGGGTTTGAGTAAGGAAGTAACAATTACAGAAATAATCCTTTTTTTTTCGGGGGGGGGGGGATAGTGAATTACTATAGTAAGATTTATATTTATATCTGTTTAGTTTAACTTATTCCAATGAACAGATTCTGTTTGTCCTTAAAAAAAACTTGTTTTTATATGGAAAGTCATGTCCAACCCAATCTTACTAAAGAGTCACTAGAGAAAAAATTATATTCTTAAAGAGCCGCGTGAAAAAAATTTTCTTAAAAACGAAAATATACATTTCTAATGAGTAACGAATTGCAAATAAACTGTATATTTAAGGAGACCACTAGAGAAAAAAATTGTATTTTTAAAGAGCCGCGTGAAAAATTCTCTATTTAAAACAAAAACATACATTTCTAATGAATAGCGAAATGAAAAATAAACTATATTTTTAAGGACTACTAGAAAAGAAAAACTATATTCTAAAAGTGCCGCATGAAACATTCTCTACTTAGAAACGAAAACATGCATTTCTAACAAGTAATGAATTGGAAAATAAACTGCATTTTAAGAAGCACTAGAGGAATTTAATAAATTATTAATAATTTATTAAATTCTTAAAGAGCCACACAGAAAATGCAGTTTATGAAAATATACATTTCTAATAACGAAAACACACATTTCTAATGAATAATGAATTGAAAAATAAACTATATTTTTATGGGACATTAGAGAAAAAACTATATTCTTAAATAGCCGCACAAAAAAATTCACTCCTTAAAACCGAAACACACTTTTCTAATGAGTAAGAAATTGGAAAATAAACTGTGTTTTTGAGGAATGAAAAAAATATATATATTTATTGAAAAACAAAAATATACATTTTTAGTGAGTACTAAAAAATGTTTTTTCATTCCTCAAAAACACAGTTTATTTTCCAATTTCTTACTCATTAGAAAAGTATGTTTCGGTTTTAAGGAATGAAGTTTTTTGTGCGGCTATTTAAGAATGTAGTTTTTTCTCTAATGTTCCATAAAAATATAGTTTATTTTTCAGTTCATTATTCATTAGAAATGTGTGTGTTCTTTTAAGTAGAGAATTTTAACTAAGTTAAGCTACTTTAATTAAAGTTTTTTTTAAGTCTTAGTGCGTTTAATTACGCACCTAAAAAGATTCGGTCAAAAAATTAGAATAAATGAGCCAGATTCAGGATATTGATTGCAGGTAAACCCCAACTTACCAACGCAATGCTTTCCCATGAACTTTGCTTGTAAGCTGAATTCATCTTTCCCATAAGAAATAATGTTATATCCATTAATATATTCTTTCATCACCACCAAAAATCAATTTCCTTCCTATAAAATGAGTAAGTTAGTGGAGACTTTTAGAATAAGTTCTTATATTTTTAATAGAAAATTATAAATTGCCTACACATGGTAGTCGTGTACAGTATATGCAGTGTTTTTTGACTCAACTTTCAAAACGTCATCGTGTGTACGTAAGGCTTGAAATATATTTATAGCTAGCATTGAAGACCTGCATCTTTCAACAGCTAGTAAGCTACACATGCTGTGAAATACTATATCGTTAGTCGGTTAGATGTGTTGTCATCATCATCATCATCATCCTCAAGCAGACATGGACTACGGAGGTCCAACCAGACCGTGCAATTTAGTTCTCCAAGCAAGTCTATCCTGAGCTACATCTACTGCATCTGGCCACTGCACACCAATTCTAACAAGGTCTTGTTTAACATTGTCTGCCCACCGCATCCTAGGTCTCCCCCTCCTTCTGAGGCCTTTAGGCACACTGTTCATATTCGCCAATCTATAATTATTCATACGGGCAACATGGCCAAACCAACGGAGTCTCTCTCTGCACAATATGCTGCTTAAAGGAGGTTGCAGACTCCTTTGCCTAACCTCATCATTAGTTACAAAGTTAAACCACCTAATACCCAAGATACTGCGTAAACATGTAGAATCAAAAGCATCTAGCTTCCTGTTATCTTGTTTGCAAAGTGTCCAAGTTTCACTACCAAAACTAACCCTAGAAAGAACCAAACTATTATACAGTCTTGTCCAGATCAGTAGGCCACACTAATCTGGCAGCCCTCCCCTTCCGTTCACTTCCACAAGAGAGTATCTATTTTGAAAGGTACTAACGGTCTGCACCACGAGAAGACGGGGTCTCGGACATTAAGTGCTAGGCCTGGCCGGTTCTATGCATCATCACAGGGGATTGGTGCATAGCTCTCCTTCCATTATTCGTCATTAATCCAACTTGAAATGTTTTCACGATTGCAAAAAAAAAAGTAGATAAACATTGCCAAAAGAAAGCAAAAAAAAATGTAGCTTTCTTTTGGCAATGTTATGAAACATAAGTAACTGGGTAGTTTTCGAAAGTTGCGAAATATGCTAACAAACTAGTGCCCAGTGTTGTCTGTGGATTTATGAAACCAAATCAATCACGACTGTGTATAGCAGGTTTCGAAGTACGGCAAGTTGGGTTGTTGGGATTATTTTACCTTTGAGAGACACTTTTTTGCACACCATAGGATAAATGGCTAGGTCACAAAGACTCCGAAGGCTGCGAGTATGTTTGGGGAACCCACTGGACAGTTGTAATGAGACATTTGGAAGTCTCCCGTCAAGGCCATTCAGCGTGTTCCTTAACCTACACCGTTTATGGCTCTCTCCTTCATAAAGACCACGGCTTTACGTCACATCCGATGGACGAAGGCCTTTGCGAGCCCATCGGTTGCCCTTTCGGACATAAAATGCATAACAATTAAAAAAAAATTGAGGAACTATATTGACCAGCAAAAGTAAATAAGTGCATTGAAGAAAAATTCAATAACTACCTGATTTTACTCAGTCGTGGTAACTTACACATATAAATCCTGTCAGCTATTTGTATAAATTCGATAGATTAAATGACTTAAGAAACATGAGTGGCATTGTTATCTTTGGTTTCAAGCATTTTGTTAAGCTCATTCAGTAATTGGACGTTTTTTCCCATGTTCTTTTACGATATGTTCTCCTCATCTATTTTCACATTGAGGGACCTCGTACCTTCTCCTCCCCTGCCTCCTTCTGATTGGTGGATTACGTCTCACTTCTTCATCTGCTTCCTTTGTTACTGATGGGCAATTTGTCTCTTCCTCTTCTTTCTCCTACTCACCTTTGGAATTAATGAGGCACATACTTCCTGCACATCTGTCTTCTTTGTCATCAATGATGTGCCACATCACATCATTTGTTCTGTAAGTATTGATGAACTTCGTAAATTTTAATCTGCCTCCTTCTTCATGAACAGCGGCATATATCCTTCTCGTCTACTTCATTTATCATTCGTGGATCACATTTCTCCTCCCATTTTCCTCTTTCAGCATTAAAAGATCACATGCCATCTTATTTACTGTTTTTAGCATTTATGAACCATTGGCCGAGTGGTTAGCACGCTTGGCTACTGATCTAAGGGACCTGGGTTCGAGCCCCGGGTAAGGCATGGATGTGTGTGTCGTTTTCTGCTGAGGTCCTGCATCATCTCAGACCTTCTACTATGGCATATAAACTGACAGGCTCCTGTCAGACCTCTGTGGCAAGCAGCTGCTTGAGGGGGTATTTATTTTATTTTATACCTCCGGCACTGGGTTGGGGGTGGCTCAGTCGGTAGCGCGCTAGGCTGGTAATCTGCAGTTCCCAAGTTCGAGTCCCAACTCGGTCAGCTTGAAATTTATTTCCGAAAAATTCCCCGCCCTGCCCACGGTCAGTAGGGGATACCGATGAGCTAGGAAAGGCCGTCGGATGGGACGTTAAGCCGTGATCCCGTGTGTGGGAGAGCCATACCCTGGCTCTCCCACACACTTGACGGGAGGCTATGTACATTGTTAGAGAACACGCTGGATGGCCTTGACGGGAGGCTACCATCTGTCTTCCAACAGCTGTTCCAGTGGGTTCCCTCCCCCAACCTTCTCTGAGCCTTTAGGGTCCATATGACCTGGCCATTTAGCCCATGGTGTGCAAAAAAGTACCGCTCAGAAATAAAACAACCTAACCCAACCTCCGGGACTGATGTGTCACATATCGCCTCTTCAACTGAACTTTTCCGCAGTGGTGAGTCACACACACCGCCTCTTCATCTTCTTCCTTCGACATGATGGCAGCTTACCTCCCCTTCTTTGATCTCATTTGTCTTCTTTTGGCATTAATGGATCACCTAACCTCATCTTTTAGAATTAATGTGCCCAACTTTTACTCATCAGCCTCTTTGACATTGATGGACTTCATACCTCCTCCTCAGTTACCTTAGTGCACATTGAAGAGCCGTCGGCGTACCTCCTCTTCACTTGCCTTCTTGGACATTGAAGAGCTTCATACCTCCTCCTCATTTATCTCCTTGGACATTGAAGAACCTCATACCTCCTCCTCACTTATCTCCTTGGACGTTGAAGAGCCTCATACCTCATGTGCTCTTTTTGCATTGATGAGCTTTTACCTTTTCCATATATGTTCCTATGAAATTGATAGTCACGCACTTCATCCTAATCTGTTTCTACAACACAGATGGGCACTAACCTCATCCTCATATGCCCTCTTTGGCATCAATGAATATATATTTCATCGAGAACACAGATGGGCTTGAAAAAGCGGCCTTCCATCCTATAGGACTCCAAACAGCTCTCCAGTACATCTCCTTCTCCCAACCGTCTATGAACCCTTGGGGTTCCTTGTGACCTGACCATGCTCAGAGGTAAAACAACCCACCTCAAGTGTTACTCATCTACGATTCCGTAAATCCAACCGTATCTTCCCTCCAGCTGGGTACGATCCCCCTTAATGCAATTGGGAAGACACGGGGAAATTTATGGATTCATAATCAGATTGGTCTTACACAAAATTACGTAGATACACAAAATTTAAGCTACAACTGTATTCAATGAGGTGATTTCGTTTCTCGTGTATTCCAATGCAGAGAAAAGAAGATTAATTTCGATTCCTCTCTTATTAAAATTTAGATGCGGACAAATATCAACAGATTATGACAGATTCTACTGACAGTTCTCACTACATAAGATTCGAACTCAGATCCCGCTAGTTGCAGCGACATTACAAAGTGAACACAATCCATATCGCTTTTAAGAACTACCATGCTTCTTTTTTTAAAAAAAAGCAATAATAATATTTATTCTTTCTTATTCGTGTTAGTTACCCTACGATTGCTTGGAACAAGTGACCCGCAAATCATCTGCCTATCTACAACAGGGATGAAGAATGACATTCCAAAAGAATAATAAAATTCAATTGATTAATTACATATGTCCTGTGAAATTTTAGTGGACCTGTCGTTACAGTGAGTCAGTTCTTCATACTGAATATTTTTGTCGTAATTCAGTTCTTTTAATTTGTTTAATTTTTTTTTATTTTTCATTTAGTTAAACGCGTAATATGCTATGTACATTTATCGAAATTGTTTAAAACATTTGGAAGTTAACTGCAGATATTTGGTTGTATCTTTGTACAAATGCAGATCTCGGATCTAGGAAAAAATATGGGTGGAGCATGAAATATGCACAAGTTTAATAATTTTTGGCCTTCATTACCCTTACTAAACATTCTGAAAGAGAGGGAGGGTGCTTGGCTCTCTTTACCCCTTAGATACAACCCTATTCTTGTATGTTATCCGCGGGGCGGGGGTGGCTCAGTCGGTAGCGCTCCAGGCTCGTAATCTATAGTTCCCAGGTTCGAGTCCCAGCTGGGTCAGCGTTGAGATTTATCTCCGCAAAATTCCCCGCCCTGCCCACGGTCAGTAGGGGACACCGCTGGGCTTGGAAAGGCCGCCGTCCGTCAGATGGGACGTTAAGCCGTGGCCCCGTGTGCGGGAGAGCCATACCTTGTGCACGTTAACGAACACGCTGGATGGCCTTGACGGGAGGCTACCATCTGTCCCCCAACAGCTGTTCCAGTGGGTCCCCTCCCCCAACCTTCTCTGAGCCTTCGGGGTCCATGTGATCTGGCCATTTAGTCCATGGTGTACAAAAAAGTGCCGCTCAGAGGTAAAACAAAACAACCCTGTATGTTATCCGTGAGAAATTTTTTATTTAAACCCTATTTCAAAAAAAAAATGTTACGCGGTTTTTGTACAGGTTCGTCTATGCAGTCTCTTCCTCCGATAACGTAATGAATTTCGTAAGCAATACTGGATTAGATTTTCAGCTACGAGAGATCTATGAATCTAAATTTAAAAGAATTGTTGATAATATAAAAGAATGAGTATTTCTGATTTTAATTTCCATTTGTGACCAACGTTCAGACGTAGATGTCAATCGTAAGTCAGTATATATTCCCAAATAGCTTTATAAACCAAAAATTACGTATGTCTGTTTTGGCAGCATTTTATAATTTAAAAAATGTCGATACATGAAAGTATAATTTTCCTGACAGTTTCTCTATGTGTTTATCCCATCGAAAGGTTGCATCAACGTAAAGTTCAAGATATAGTGGAACAAAAGTGCATCTGAGCGGCACTTGTGTAAAACACTCCAAAGAACCAAGAGGATCAGAGTTGGATTGGGTTGTTTTACCTCTGAGCGGCACTCTTTTGCACACTATAGGCTAAATGTCCAGGTCACAAGGACTCCGAAGGTTCAGAGAAGGTTGAGAGAGGGGACTCACTCGAACAGCTGTTGCAAAACAGATGGTAGCCTCCCGTCAAGGCCATCCAGCGTGTTCTTTAAAATGCATAGGGTATGACTTTCCCGCACACGGGGCTACGGCTTAACGTTCCATCCTACAGACGGCGGCATATCCCAGCCCATCGGTGTTCCCTATTGACCGTTGGCAAGGCGGGGAGTTTTACAGAGATAAATCTCAACGCTGACCCAGCTGGGACTCGAACATGAGAAATGCAGTTTACGAGCCTGGCGCATTATCGACTGAGCCACCCCGCCCCAAAAGTATCAGAGAAATTTGGGTTGGTACAGTTGGGACTCGATCCTGGAAGTTGAAGGTTTCGAGCCTGACGTGCTAGTGACTGATCAAACTGTCTCCGTATCAGGAACCTAAATCTGTAGTTTTCCTGTTCGAGTCTACACTACGCTTCCGTTAAGATTAATCTCTACAACCTCTGCCATGAATCGGTGAGAAAAGGTCCCCCGTCGGATGAGATGTTAAGCCGTGACACTATGCATGAGAGCCATTCCTTGTGAACACGCTGAATGTGTTAAAGAACATGCTGGGTGGCCATTACTGAAGGCTTCCACATGTCCCCTAACATCTGTCCTTTGAATTCCGTTCACCAACCGCTGATCTGGTGGGGTCCTTGTGACATGGCCATTAACCCATTGTGTGAGAAAAAAAAGTGCGCTCATAGGTAAAACAACTCCGACAAACCGTGACACTACGCATGAGAGCCATTCCTTGTGAACACGCTGAATGTGTTAAAGAACATGCTGGGTGGCCATTACTGAAGGCTTCCACATGTCCCCTAACATCTGTCCTTTGAATTCCGTTCACCAACCGCTGATCTGGTGGGGTCCTTGTGACATGGCCATTAACCCATTGTGTGAGAAAAAAAAGTGCGCTCATAGGTAAAACAACTCAACTTGTTTTTTTTATCCTTAGTGTCACTGTGATCCGGACATTCCCTATCAATGCGAAATGACATTCCCTGTTAAGAAGTATATAGAAAAAACTGTCATTTTCTGGGTGGGATCCGAACTCGTAACAACACGCCAGGTGCTCTGACCGCTGATCAAGATCGCCTCTATTAGTTAGGGCAGGGCTGGCTCATTCGGTAGCATGACAGGCTCGTAATCTGCAGTTCCCAAGTTCGTGTCCCAGCTGGATCAGACTTCAGATTTATTTCCACAAATCTCCTCGCCCTGCCCACGAACAGTAGGACACCGATGACCATGGAAAGGTCGCCGTCCGTCGGATGGGTCGTTAAACCATGGCCCCCTGTGCGGTAGAGCCCTGCCTTGCGAACGTTAAAGAACACGCTGGATGCCCTTGACGGGAGGCTACCATCTGTCTCCCAACAGCCGTCCAGTGAGCACTCTCCTCCAACCTTCTCTGAGCTTTCGGCGACCTGGCCATTTAGCCCATTGTGTGCAAAAAAGTGCCGCTCAGAGGTAAAACAACCCTATTCAACCCTCTGTTGGTGTCCCAGGTTCGAGTCCCAACTGGGCCAGCGTTGAGATTTATCTCAGCAAAACTCTCTGCCCTTTCCTCGGTCAATAAGGGATACCGATGGGCTTGGAAAGGCCGCCGTCCATGGATGGAACCTAAAGCCGTGCGTTGTGTGCTGGAGAGCCATACCCTGTGCACGTTCAAAAACACGCTGGATGCCCTTGACGGGAGGCTACCATCTATCTCCTAACAGCCGTCCGGTGGGTCCTCTCCTCCAACCTTCTCTGAGTCTTCGTAGTCCTTGTCACCTGGCCATTAAACACATAATGTTAAAAAAAAGGTGTCGCTCAGAGGTAATACAACCCAACACTATTATGATTTTAACCCCTGTGCATTCTGTTACCTAATTAGCAGATTTCAATTTTCACTAGATTATTTAGAATATTCTTTTAAAGTTTTTACTAAATTTCCGATTTGTTAAATTAAGATTTTAACATTTTGAGTCTTCTAACGAAGAAAATTGAAAATGTGGGAAAAATCCGAATCGTTATGTTTTATTAGTACCTGGTTAGTGTTTTTGGCCAGGGATCAGAGGAACCTGGGTTCGATCCCCAGAAAAGGATTGGATGTTTTTTGTTTTTTTTTTCTTTTTTATACGGACGGGACAGACTTCAAAGCTAAAACAATAACTCATTTAAAAAAAAAGAATTAAGAAGCTTACTCTTACAATTTTAAAACAATATATTTATCATAGTCGTCCCGTGGCCGAGTGGTTAGCACGCTTGGCAACTGATCTAAGGGACCTGGATTCGAGCCCCGGGTAAAGCATGGATGTATGTGTCGTTTTTCTGCTGAGGTCCTGCCTCAGACCTTCTATCAGACTCTCAGACCTTCTACTGTGGCATATAAATTGAGGTCCTGCTATCCTCTCAGACCTTCTACTTTGGCATATAAACTGACAGGCTCCTGTCAGATCTCTGTGGCAAGCAGCTGCTTGAGGGGGTATTTATTTATCATAGAACACTCATATAAAAAAAATATGATACAGCAACTTTGAAGGGCCTTTGAAAAAACATTTTTAAACAAATGTCGAAATCGAACAATTTCTTCATGATAGGTTTTGCCATAACACTTCAACCTCTTAAATATCCATCACTAACACGTCTGGCGAGCATTGCTATCATGATAGGTTTGCGTCCCAGGCTTGTGTGCGTCCAATGCACGGCAAGCAAAGTGGAACAGGACGCCGACCCGTCGGGGATGAAGGCGAGATAACAACGGCAGCAGCGGCGGCTTTCCCGTGGATGAGTGATGTGCTTCCTTCTGTCGAGTTTGACCACCTGCAGGAAAAGCACGCCTATATATCCTCTTCATAACTGGGCGTGCGTTTTGCGCGCTAATATTTCATAATCTAGGAGAACTCGACCAGCTGGCTCGAACAGCCTTTTCTAGTGTGCAGTCGCGATTCTTTCTCTCCTTTCTCACTCACTCTATCTCTCTCATACTCAATCCCTCCAGGACTCATCGAGGATTTTTACCTTGTAGGGGGGGAGGGAATCTTTAATGCTAGCTATTCCTTTAACGTTCTATCCTTCGTGGGCTCATCTCTATCTATCTATCTTGTTTCAGTGATGCCTGTGAAACGTGATAAATGGGATTCCTTTACTTTTAATTCTTAGATGTCGTTGATGACTTTGGATAGGAGTTTTCGCGCGAACGTTTGCTCTCGTCCTTCACTCGCTTTCCCCGCGAACTTTCACCAGCCTTTTCGCACACGTTAAATGTGCACATTCCGCCCACGTTTCCGAACTGTTGTTCTCTAAAGACCTCGAAGGCGGAGCACACATATTCACAGTGAGGCTGGTCCGCATCAGTTAGAAGAGGAATGGAATTCTATTCCTCCGTGTTGGTGGATATCGGAGTAAGGGAGACAGTTGCGGGTTTTAGAAAAATGAAATGGATGGAATCCCATATTTCGACGAAAACGAGATCATCTTAAGCTTTGAATTATAGCTACGTTCCTGGAATTCATTAGCGGTAATAACAATCTCGCTCGTAATAAAGATGGATATGAAGAGGAGAAGGAAGATTTTTGTCACAAATAGCTTATCAAGGAGTTCTAAATTGAAGCAGTCCTCGAAGAGATTACTATTATTATTATTCTTCCTCGCTTAGACTGACGTTGATGCAATATGCTTGAAAGGGTCAAATAATGGTAAAGTGGACGAGAAGAGTTCAAAAATGCGCCCGGAATTGATATATGAGAATAAAATATGCCAAGTATGTGAAACGTTTCGTATTTGGAATAAACGAGTTGAAGAGCATAATTGGGATTGTAGGGGTAAATGCTTGAATACTTTTCTCTCTGTTACTGCTGTTCAGATGAAATAAAATTATTGAATTCTTGTATACAATATTATACACAAGACGATGCACATTGAAGTAACTACATTATGTTCCCAAAAGTTACCAAAAGGTTTGATCTGTTACATTCATAACGCAGTACCCAAGATAGGGTTGGGTTGTTTTACCTCTGAGCGGCACTTTTTTGCACACCATGGGCTAAATGGCCAGGTCACAAGGACTCCGAAGTCTCAGAGAAGGTTGGGGGAGGGGACCCACTGGAACAGCTGTTGGGAGACAGATGGTAGCCTCCCGTCAAGGCCATCCAGCGTGTTCTTTAACGTGCACAGGGTATGGCTCTCCCGCACACGGGACCACGGCTTAACGTCCCATACGACGGACGGCGGCCTTTTCAAGCCCATCGGTGTCCCCTACTGACCGTGGGCAGGACAGGGAATTTTGCGGAGATAAAGCTCAACGCTGACCCAGCTGGGACTCGAACCTGGGAACTACAGATTACGAGCCTGGCGCGCTACCGACTGAGCCACCCCTGCCCCCACCCAAGATAGAGTCACACGACAAGGAATTGACTAAGACGACCTTGCCGAGCTCTTAATGAGAACAGTAAGAGTTGTTTTACCTCTGAATGGCACTTTTTTTGCACACAATGGGCTTAACGGCCAGGTCACAAGGATCCCGAGAGCTCAGAGAAGTTTGGGTGGAGGGGAACCACTGAATAGTTGTTAGGAGACATATGCAAACCTCCCGTCAAATCCATCCAGCATGCTCTTCAAAGTGCATTGGTTATGGCTCTCCTGCACATGGAGCTTAACCTCCCATCCGAGAGACTGAGAGTTTTCTAAGCCTTATTGGTGTCCTCTTTCTAACGGATGGGGTTTTAGCGGAGATAAATCTCAACGCTGACATGGGTGGGACTCGAACTTGGAAACTGTAGATTGCGAGCCTGACGTGCTAGCGACTGAGCCAACCCCACCCAGTTTTACATTGACCAGTGATCAATGACAATTGTCGAAACATCATTTGCACAGTCTCATAGTCTCCCCATAGTTTCCCAGTTTGCCATTCACCTTACCCCCCCCCCCCCCCCTTGTTTCTTCTGCCATGTAATCAGAACGGTATTCCAGATATCAAAATTCAGCTATTTCACTTTCTTCTTGCCTCAGAATTATTTATTGTGGTTTATTTACATTAGCGCTGATGTCTCTAGAGAGATCTGTATTCGATTTCCAAATTAAGAGTGGATAATTTTAGATGACTGAGTCAAGGCAGAAAATAAAGCATAAGTTAAAAAATTGTATGAAGTAGTTACAATATTTCTTTTCACTTAACCCTAATTTTTCGTTTACAGATTTGAACGACATTCAACTTATATAGACCAGCAAGTGGTAAGTTTATAGCTTTTATGTCTTTTTTCTTTATTGCCATTTTCTGTTAATATATAGGATTCATCGTCAAATAGTAGCGCGCCAGGATCGTAATCTGTAGTTCCCAGGTTCGAGTCCCAGCTGGGTCAGCGTTGAGATTTATCTCCGCAAAATTTTCCGCCCTGCCCACGGTCAGTAGGGGACACCGATGGGCTTGGAAAGGCCGCCGTCCGTCGGATGGGACGTTAAGCCGTGGCCCCGTGTGCGGGAGAGCCATACCCTGTGCACGTTAAAGAACACGCTGGATGACCTTGACGGGAGGCTACGATCTGTCTCCCAACAGTTGTTCCAGTGTGTCCCCTCCCCCAACCTTCTCTGAGCCTTCGGGGTCCATGTGACCTGGCCATTTAGCCCATGGTGTGCAAAAACGTGCCGCTCAGAGGTGAAACAACCCAACTCATCGTCAAATAGATTACGAAGAATCGCTTCCCTATTGAAATACAATTTCTGTTTAGCGGAGAAATTGACTCTAATCCTTCGCAACCCTTGTTAGCTCGTCTTCAGAAGAAAAAAAAAACGAACTAATGTTTTCACTTTGTCGTCTGTCTGTCTCTCTGCAGATGTTGAATTTTTTTTTTTAGATATAAATGAAAACTTCTTGTAGGTTGCGTAGATGCTAAGGTACTATGATGATCCATAGCTTTCAAAGACTTCAAATTACCAGTTAGTTGTCAATCAGCCAATAGTGTCATGGATCATTGGATTGGATTGTTTTATCTCTGAGCGGCACTTTTTTGCACACCATGGGCTAAATGGCCAGGCCACAAGGACCCGAAGGCTCAGAGAACTCGAACCTGAGAACTACAGATTACGAGCCTGGCGCGCTACCGACCGAGCCACCCCCGCCCCTGTCATGGATCAAAAGTTGCATTATGTTTCATTGGTTGATTGAAAAGTGACTGATAGCTCAATCAGCCAATTAGCTACCAGAATTATCGTTTCGTCAACTGCGCAGTCTCATTGTCTCAATTGTTACTAATAGAAGTATAATTTATATTCATCTGCGTTTTAATCAGTTACTATATTGATTCAAATTCGACCGGTCTCTTTTTATTTTAAAATTTTCAATAACATTTTAATGTATTAAAAAATGAATGAATTTTTTTTTTCTTTGTATTCACCCTTAACCTTACGGGATCAGAAAAGGTAAATTTTTCATTTTAAGAGATAAATGAAAAATTATCTTTGTAATGTACAAGGATAATAATATATTACTATTTAGATTTGCAAATCCCCCATTGGTATGAATTACTACTGTTAAAGGTGCAAAATTCGAAAAATGAAAAATCTATATCGTTATGTACTCTAGTGTGTCTTTGTAGATGCATTTAATATTTACTATTGTGTGTCTTTGTAAATTTAATAACAGTAAATTTTCGTTGAGCTTTAGTTTAAAAACTTTTATACAGTAATAATGCATAATGAAAGATATTTTCATCATACAACAGAACTTTTAAATTAATATTGAATTTAAACGCTTCATTTGACGGAAAGATTTATTCACATAAATGTTTTGCATAAAAGTTTTTCATCCAGGCACAAAAGTTTAATCAAGTTTTGAATAAGATTAAAGAATTATTGATAAAAAAATTCGTTTGAATGTATAATATAAACTCGACTAATTTAATGTAGAAGCGAACCTCAATTGAATTTATTTTTCAACCTAGAAATAAATAATAACTTCATTCAGATTAAAATGCATAGTTCATGTAATGCAAATATTAAATAATTTAATGAAAGCAGGTTTTATATAATCTCATCGATATAAACAGGTTCAAGTTTTTCTTTCAAAGAAGGCCTTGAATAAACCTGCACGGAAACAAATGCGAACAGTAACAAAACACAAAACAAAACACAAAACCATTTCATTAGACGACTGGTAGAAACGTCCGACCCAAAGCCATTAATTAAATGAATCAGCAGGATAATTTCCAAGCGAATAGAGTCGCCGCTAAATAGCAAAATATTAACAGAACATTGCCAATAATGAGTCTACTCCTTTGCTGCAATCATTTGAATTGCAAATGTTGCATATTTTTAAAGGCGTGCGCCTAAAATTTCGCAATTTGTGGACAATCCCTTTCAGCATTCACAGCATCCCTCTGTCCCCTCATCAGGATAATGACCTTAGCAACCGCTGTTCGCGCTCTCTTTCTCTCTCCTTTGAGAATACCGTGATGGTCATGTACACGTGCGCATGCACCCATGGTGTGACCCGAACGCCAGAGAGACACGTGCGCCAACAACTACAAAAACTGACAATTCACAAAGTGGTATTCAACGGTGTAAGTCAGGAACACGACTTAGTTCGTCTCCTATTATGCCTCTATTTTTGTGTCTGGATGAAAGAAATATTGAATCTGTTATGAACTTATTACAGTTTAATCCGCTGCTTATTCGTGTAGGTGAGAATTTGGTAGTTAAGTTCAAACTATGATGTTAAAAATTAATTGGGAAAAAAATAACAGAGGTTATTTTTATCTAAACGTCCTCTAATTACGAATGTGTAATTTACTAATAGTGGGAGAATTTGGATTTATCAGAAGCAAAAAAGATTAACTGATTTTATGATTTATTTTTCATATTTTTGTGCTTGTCAGTTTGTATTTAAAATCTGTGTATTTTCAAAATGCATAAATAAATAAATATTCCCTCAAGCAGCTGCTTGCCACAGATATCTGATAGGAGTCGTCATTTTAATAGGCCATAGAGAATATCTGTGAGGCAGACAAGAAAGACCTCAGCAGAAAGAAAACACATACATACATACCTTAGACTTAGACTTCAGACAGAAAGACAACAGATACATACATGCCTTACACGGGATTCGAACCCAGGTCCCTTTGATCAGTAGCAAATCATTCAATCACTAGATAATATGTTCATTTGAAAGATTGTATTGACTAATTTAATCATTGAACAAAAAACATTTTCAACATTAGTTAATTCACAAGGTAATTACTACTAACTCATATTAACTCCTAAGTTCTATAAATATTTAAACTTTTGTTGAAATATCTGAGTTTAATAAAGTGAATACGAGGGTGAAAATAATGTGACGTCAAAGGTGCGAAATGAACTCAGTTAATGATATCTTTGTGTGGACAGTTGCTTCGTTCTGATCCCGATCAACAGATGGCGCCACGAGCACCTATCTATCGTCTAATCGAAACATAATCGTCCGTTAAGTCGAGTTGAAGTAGACTTGGGATAGTTCAGTTGGAAGAAGATATAACATATTTTCAAGAGTTCAGATTCCATTCCCGTAGAAACTCAACATTTTGTTCAGAGGATTTGTTCGCATAGATGTATTTCTTTTAGGATCTCTCGACAAAAATCATTTGACTGCATTGTTCTTGGCATATCCACAAAGTTTTTAATACCTGACAAAACCATTTGAGACAGCAATGTGCTAGGTGTATTCGCGCCAGGTAATCATTCAGATGTTCATTACTGTGCAAGGAATATGGGTCTTCTGAACAGGGGTTTTTCAAAACAATATTTTTTTTTCGATTCCACTGGTATCCTCTTTCTCTCCCCGATAGCAGTGTAGGGTTTAACACAGAAAATCCGAACTCCAGCAGAAATGGGACTCGAACCTGAGAGTTTTAGTTACGAGCCCGGAGTGTGATTCAAACAGGAATAGGGGTTCGAACCTGAGAATTGCAAATTACGATCCTGGAATATATATAATAACTGAGCTAACTCCTATCAGCACAGAAATCTGAACTCAAGTAGAAATGGAATCCGAACCTTGGAGAATCAGAATACGAGGTGGACAAGTAACGCAAACTGGAATGGAGATTCGAACCTGGGAACTGTGGATTACGATCCTTTCACGTTAACAGCTGAACTAGCTCCCACCCCCACAGAAATCTGGACGCAAACATAAATGAGACTCGAACCTGGTAGCGTCAGATTACGAGCCTGGCATGTAACGCAAGCAGGAATGGGAGCTCGAACCTGGTAGCATTACAATACGAGCCTGGCACGCCACCAACTGAACTAGCTCCCACCCCCACAGAAATCTGAATGCAAACATAAATGAAACTCGAACCTAGTAGCGTCAGATTTCGAGCCTGGAACGTAACGCAAGTTGGAATGGGAGCTCGAACCTTGGAACTGCATTTTACCAGCTGTGGCACGCTACCAAATGAGTTAGCTCCCATCTTCAAAAACGAATCGAAAAAAAAAGTCTCTAAATAAACTGTGCTACAGAACCTTCATGGACATTAGAAATGTATATATACGACATTTAAATAAAATTTTATGTATGCGATGAACCAAAAAAAAAAATGAACTATTTTTGATTCCAAACTTTTTTTAAGCTTTAAATTATATATAGTATTTTTTTCTCTCTCTCTCGCTTATTTTCTGTTTCTCCTATATTTCTTCCCCTTCTTTCCTTCATAAATATCTTAGAAATAAATGGAGAAAAAACTTTCATATAAGGAATTCGATTATGTCATTGAACTTTAAAATAGAATTTCGATTTGCCAGAGAATAAATTATTTTTGAGTTGGGGTGGAAATTTTGCTTTCTGGTTTTGTCATAGCGATAGTGCGGTTGAAATACGTGCAGCTCTCATATTTTTTTTTTACATCTTTTGGAGCATGCGTGCATCACACATCACACTATTTTGATCATTCACTTCGAAGCAGATGAGAATCTTTCCATTGCTTGTCTGTTTATTTGTTTCAATTCCACTGCTAAACGCTGACTGAAAGAAATGGAACTTTTGAAAGTTTGTTTTGATAGAAATTGTTCCGGTTTAATCTTATTTGTTCCTTTGTTTCCAAGGAAATGAAAAAAAGACTTTTCAGAGTGATAAGTGAAGCAGTAAGTCTGGTTTACTGGAGCGATAAATGGTTTTGTTTTGTTCTGGACACTTTTGGCAAACATTCTGGATTGTTGTGTGATGCCCTTAGAACGATTCGTCAAAATAAGCCTTATCTATAATAATTCGTATTCTGTCAAAAAGTTTCGGAGTATATAATAAGAATAGATTATCATTCTTTCATGTTGTTTATTGTCATTTACAGTAAATCCGTTTTCGGTATCGCAAATTATATATTGCTTTTTTTATATGAAGTTAATAAAATAAACATTCAATCACTTGAGAGTACAATATTGGGGAAAAATCGTAATTCTACCACCATTGAGATTTGTTTCGGCTAAACCCCTCATATTTATCCCTTGGTGGTATCGATCGTCTTGCAAAAACTGATGTCCGTCGGAAGGGACGTAAAGCCGTGGTTCCGTTTTTATGAGAGTCACACCTGCGTACGTTCAAGGCGCTAGATGACCTTGATGGAAGGCTTCCATTGTCTTCTAAGCAGCTGTGAAGCGGGTATCCTTACTCCAAACTTCGCCGAGCTTTTGTGGTGTGGACTGACTATTTAGTCCATGGTGTGCAAAAAAGTGTCTCTCAAAGGGAAACTTAAACGATCGTACGCTTTTGACTTTGGCGTTTAACACATCGTATGCGCAAAAATGCCGTTCAGAAGTGAAACAAACACGGTTGTGTAACAAATGTTTAACAATGGAAATGGAAGTATATATACACATGTAGATGAAGAAATAGTGTTCACAGCCAAAGTTCGCATAGATTTAATTTTGAGCTTTATTACCAGTCTGTCCCATGACCGAGTGGTTAACACGCTTGGCTACTGATCTAAGGGACCTGGGTTCGAGCTCTCGGGTAAGGCATGGTTGTGTGTGTTGTTTTTCTGCTGAGGTCCCGCTATCCTCACAGGCCTTCTACTTTGGTATATAAACTGACAGGCTACTGTCAGACCTCTGTGGCAAGCAGCTGCTTGAGGGGGGATTTTTTTATTTTTTTATTTTTATATACATTAGTCAGTCGCTGTACAATTTGTATTTCGCGTAGACTAAACTAAGACCCCCTGCTCCTTAAATAAGGGGAAACGGTGAAAAATTATCAGCTGTGATATCAGCGGTGATCTTTCGAAGTCTATTTCTGACCCTCTTCACAATTTTCTGACCCCCTTCTCAAAGGACATTGCGAGGACAATTGATCTGGACAAAATATTGTAACTGAGTTGACTTAATTGATAATAGTGATAACGTAACTGATAATAAATAGTGGTAAAAATCTGTAAGGTTTAGAGATAATAGTCGACAATAGAGGTAATAAACGGTAATAGATGAAAATAAATTAATCGGAAATAGACTGAGTAACTTAATCAATAATAGATATAGTTTAGTGGATAATAGAGATAATAATCGATAATATATAAAAATGAACTAATCGATAATAGATACAGATAACTTAATCAGTAACAAACATAACGATATGTAATAAATAGAGAAAACTAAATTAATAATAAAAATAACAATCGATAATAGATAGAGATAGCTTATTGGATAATAGAGATAATAATCGATAATAGATAGAGATAGCTTATTGGATAATAGAGATAATAATCGATAATAGATAAAAATTAACTAATCGATAATAGATACAGATAACTTAATCAATAATGGGCATAACGATATGCAATAAATAGAGAAAACTAAATCAATAATAGTGATAACAATATATAATAGATAGAGATAACTAAATCAGTAATGAAGGTAGCAATCGATATTGTACAGAAATAACCAATAATAGATAGAGATAATAATCGCTAATAGAGATAATTTAATCGATAATAGATAGAAATAATAATCAATAATACACAGAAATAATAATTAATAATAGATGGAAATAATAATCAATAATGCACAGAAATAATAATCAATAATGCACAGAATAATAATCAATAATACACAGAAAAAATAATCAATAATACACAGAAATAATAATCAATAATAGATAGAAATAATAATCAATAATACACAGAAATAATAATCAATAATAGATAGAAATAATAATCAATAATAGATGGATATATTTCTAGCCCCGGGCCTTTAAGCAATAATATTATAGATTGGGATAACTTAATCAATAACAGATATAGATAATAACCAATAATAAATGCAGATAATAATCGATAATAGATACAGGTAATAATCAGTAATAAACATAGAAAATAATCGATGATATAGATAATAATCAATAGTAAACAGTGAAAGTATGCGATATTAGATAGATATAACTTAGTCGAAAATAGATTTAAATAACTTAATCAATAATAAAGATAATAATCAATAATAAATGGATCAAAATAATCGATAACATATGAATGTAATTTAATCGATAACAGAAAGATAATTTAATCAATAATGGATAGAGATGATAATCGATTATATATATATATAGAAATAATAATCAATAATAAATGGAGAAAATAATCGATAGTAAACATAAAATATATCTTAACCGACAGAAGATAGAAAAAACTTAATAGATATAGGAATTAATCAATAATAGATAGAGATAACTTAATAATAGATAAAGATAACAATCGATAATAGCTAGAGATAATTTAATGGATGACGACTATGTGTGTCGCGGATTGTGTGACGACTGAAGCTATGAGGAGATCTGAAACATTGCGCTGTTGACACTTTGATAATTGTCACAGATTATTATGGCAATGACCTGTCAGTCTACCTGTGAACAAAGCGAACTGTAGAAGCATAAACTCCCCATTAGCGACAATACGTAAAGTACTAACTAGATGAAGTTATAAATTTCTTAATAAAGAAGTATTAATGGAAAGCGAAATATGTCAGTTCCTGTGATTAATGATAAAATCAACTTTAGAGTCTTTGGCAGATGTTATTCTGTGTTACTGGGAAAAACTTAAAACCCTTGCGGGTTTAGAGTAAGCCATAAACTTTAATACTTTCTGAATTACTTCCCTGAACACATTAAACTAATCAATGTGTACGTCTTTTACATATTCACTTTAAGAGATAAAGGAAAACTTGACAAATTTCTTTCCTCCAGTGAATTTACTTTTGTGAAGTATAGCTCAGTTTCGAAATTGTCCGTGTCCGTCCGGAATAACAAGAAAGACCCTCTTTCTGTGGATGAGAAAGAGAACCACTTTATCCATTCCCCCAATTGGAGGACCCAACCCCCCACACTAATACACGCGGGGAACGCACCAGAAAGCGCTCGCAGCATCAGGAGCACTAGAGAGGTCTAATTGTTCGTGAAATAGATTTCATTAAATTACATTTACATTCAGCATAATAATTACATTGCAAATGAAATTAGAGCTTGTTATCGGGACAATTAAATTAAATTAGGTGTGATTTACTCGTGGTCTCTGGGAGTGGAAGCAGCACTTGTTTCCTATTGCTTTGGTAAATGGCTTCTCTTCATTGGTCTGAAAGCTTATGCGCCAACTCTCATCATAACAATAGAATCCACGCTGTTGGACCGAACAGAAGGCGGCTTTGTCCAAGAGTTAATTTCTAGTCTTAAACGGGTACAGTTGTGTGAATGTATTTCGAGTATCCCAGGAGAAACCCTGTCTTCCTATTCCATAAGTACAGAGTTGTTTGCCACTGCCAGTAAAGCTCGAAACAATGCGAGACTCCTTTAGAAAGCCAATAAGTTTTTAAGTCCAGTGACAATTTGTGGTCATTTGTTGGGCTTAAAATAAAAAGGTTGGGGTTATTCAGTGGTTTCATGTCACTTTCCTCATCCAGACAAGTGAGGTGTTCGCTCGATTTTTCTTTTTCTTTTTTTAGCTTAAATGACGAAAGACTTTTTTTGTTTTGGAAAGCAAAAGAAAAAAAGATGAACAAGAAATCGATAGTTTATCCCAGATTGAATTTACCGATGAAGGAGATTATTGGGAAGGCTGTTTTGTCTAAATTTGCTACTTTATTTTGTTTCTTAAAAAAAATACCCTTCAAGCAGGTGCTTGCCACAGAGGTCTGACAGGAGCCTGTCAGTTTATATGCCACAGTAAAAGATCTGAGAGGATGGCAGGACCTCAGCAGAAAACAACACGAACATCCATGCCTTACCCGGGGGTCGAACCCAGGTCCCGCAGATCAGTAGCCGAGCGCGCTAACCACTCGGCCACTCGACGACAACAGTGACCTAAACACGACAGCAACTGGGAAAGCTCATTTGGATTGGGGTGGGGTGTAACGTACAACGCTCATTTTAATGGTAGGGGAGAGAGATGGAAACTTTCACTTGAACAGCTCCATCTGAAAAATGTTTGACCACAGGAAAATCACTGATGTTTACTGTTTCATTGAAGACGACGCGAAAAAAATGAAGTGAAAAAAGATTAATCCTGTGAATCATAAATCTTTCAAGTTTGGCATACGGTCGAAAGTTTAAAAGAATTATCATTAGGTTTATGAAAATTCTTAACCGTATTGTTTTGGTTAAAAAATGTTGCTTTGTCAAAAGGAATAAAATTTTCTGTCTTTCATATAGACTATAATACAGTTTTAAGCGCGTATTTTAAACGGTGAAGGAATACATTACATTGTAATTAATTATCACTTTGCAAAAAGAGTTATAATTGCTGATAAAATAAAAATAATTTTCTTCACGAAACTTTATCTCTTTAATTATTCGAACTTTAAGTGTATTTCGAGTTAGTAAAAATCAAAGTATAAAATATGTTGTTTTTTAGTAAACAAATCAATGTTGTTGTTTTTTATAATAATCAACCAAAGTTCAAATCGAGTATTTTTTATGGTGCTTTGCACTGTATGCAGCTTCCTTATGAAAAATTGCTGTAGGGAGGGGTCAGTCGGTGATGATGCCGTCGGCTGATGGCTCAGTCGGTAGCACGCCAGGCTCGTATTCTGCAGTTCCCAGGTTCGAGTCTCAGCTGGGTCAGCATTGAAATTTATCTCTGCAAAACTCCCCGCCCTGCCCACGATCAGTAGGGAATACTGATGGGCTTTGAAAGGCTTCCGTCCGTCGGATGGAACGTTAAGTCGTGGCCCCGTGTGCGGGAGAGCCATACCCTGTGCACGTTAAAGAACTCGCTGGATGGCCTTGACAGGAGGCTACCATCTGTCTCCCAACAGTTGTTTCAGTGGGTCCCCTCCCCTCCCCCAACCTTCTCTGAGCCTTCGGGGTCCATGTGACCTGGGCATTTAGCCCATGGTGTGCAAAAAAGTGCCGCTCAGAGGTAAAACAATCCAATCCAATCTCATCATACAATGCGAGCATTAAAACCTAAACGCAAACACGCTTCACCGTTTAGTTACAGAATAATAATCCAAACTTTTAGCAGTATAAGTTTCTCCTTTCATGCTTTTTCACGATCCTTACATTCCATTTCACTTAACTTCAAACGACAAAAAGAGGCAAAAAAAAGATATTCATTTTATTTCTTGGCACGTGTCAATTTCTCCTAATCTTCGAGCTTCGCGTATTTAAATGCCGTGCTGCTAAACATGACTCAGTTATTTATGTTAAGTCTTAAGTACCGCGCACTACATTAAATCCCGTTTCAGCAGTTTGTTTCTATTGGGTCCAGGCGACGTCTGCCAAGCTCATCTCGCAATAGAATACTTTCCTCCACTAAAACAGACGTCATCCCCCCCCCCACCTTCCAAAACCTCTATTATTAGCACCATCTGTTTCCCCAGATCACCTGCGACTCATCCCTCTCTCTAGCACACCACTCACAAGTAGGGAATTAAAGCCAACATCTACTCTTCTTTTCCTTTCCTTGGCTTGCTCCTTTTCCTTTTTTTTCCTTCACCATCTCTCGTAACCGATTTCCTATTAAAGACTCAGCATCCACACTCTCCCATCCAAAGATGTGGAGTCATTTCAGAAAGATGCGGGGGGAAAGAGAAGTATGGAAGATGGAGAGAAAAGAAGGGGAAGAGAGAGAGATTGAGACAGGATGGAGAGCAAAAGAAGTGTGTGTGTGTGTGTGGTAGAATGGGGGAGAGGGGTGAGGTTGATTAGCAGTCGAAGGCTGCCCTCTGGAATGAAACCTCATCCGCTTTATGTTGCTTCCTTCCTTGCCTCCTCTGCTCTTCGTGTTCTCTTGCTCCTTCTAATGATGAGGGCAATTGCAGGCGGTGGCTCGCGCCAACTGCCAAAGTCTTCTTTTACGATTTCAGAATGGTCACACTTCAGCTTGGATGCTTCCTATAATTACTTTTCCCAGCAACCGATCGGTAATGTTCGTGATTTAGCGTTTAGGGGATTATCTTACATTTTTTTTTCTTGAGTTCTCCCTTACTCTGTCTCGCTTTCTCTAACCATGACCACCATAACATCTTTCTTCTCGCCTTCCCCCCTCCCTCCCTGGCAATATCTTTAACACTTCTACACATATTCTCTCCTGTTTACTTCAAAAGTTAACTTGAAAACAGAAATCTGCTGTTGTGACAACGGTACTGAAAAAATGTCAACTTTAGACACAGGATTAAACTCAAAATTGACATTTTTTTCCTTCGATAGTGACCTCTGATCCTGATTGTAAGTTCTTGAGTAATCAGTTGTAATTAGACTATTGTACTTAAGCTAAAATTGCAGTGTTAAAACTTTATGTTTTTTTCTACGTCAATCGGACGGTCTCGCGATTCACACGTCACGTACAATCCCGAAATGTTCCGTTTCTTACGTGACTTGACGTAGTTGTAATCCCGTTTCTAGTAGTAAACTAGAATCGCCTCGTTACTGGCACCGATGTTGGAGAAGTTCAGTACAAATACGGTACTTTTCAATTTTTATTATGGCCGTACTTTATCAAGCATGTGGCGAAGCAGCTTACGATGAATTGGATTTTATTCGGTGTACTGACAGTTGGAAGAATTGTTTCCGTTTTTATTGTGGAAGTTTCAGAGAAAGTGTTTTCCGCAAGTTATCATTCTAATTGGAAATGCTGCAAATGTTTTAAGAAGCTTGCTGGAACGGAAGCAAATGATATCAATAGCAGGTGGATCTTCTTCTCTGGGTTGTCTTCTTCTACAGATCTACCTTAACATTCATAAATTTGCTGCTATTACGGATCAAGCAGGCGCTCGTGGGCAGGAAACTGTTGCTGAGTAATTTGTCTCCGATAGGAATGGCAGAAATGTTCTCCTTACGCAAATAAATGTCTTTGAAAGCACTAGTTTAATCTACTCTGAATCAGGATTTGAAGCAATTAATTGAGACGATTTTCTTTATTTAGATCTGAACCTTTAATGATTCAGGGTTGGGTTGTTTTACCTCTGAGCGGCACGTTTTTTGCACATCATGGGCTAAATGGCCAGGTCACAAGGACCCCGAAGGCTCAGAGAAGGTTGGGGGAGGGGGATCTACTGGAACAGCTGTTGAGAGACAGATGGTAGCCTCCCATCAAGGCCATCCAGCGTGTTCTTTAACGTGCACAGGGTATGGCTCTCCCGCACACGGGGCCACGGCTTTACGTCCCATCCGGCGGACGGCGACCTTTCCAAGTGGGCAGGGAGTTTTGCGGAGATAAAGCTCAACGCTGACCCAGCTTGGAGCTCGAACCTGGGAAGTACAGATTACGAGCCTGGCGTGCTACCGGTTGAGCCACCCCCTCCAAATGATTCAGGAGATTAAGAGTAATAAATTCTCAACTGAACTAGTGGAATTTAAGAAAAGTGTGGTTTATTTTTCAAATAATCTTGACGATCACATTAAAATGATGGAAGAAATGACAAAACAAATCAACGACATTCAGACGCAAAACAAGAGACTAACAGAATTGAATTCTGAATTGAAAAAAAAAAGAGGTAGTAGCTTTGAAATGGAAATCAAATGATCTCCAACAATATTCTAGAAATAGAAACAATGAGCTTACCATTCCAAGCTCATCAGTGTCTCCAACTGACCGAGGGCAAGGCGGGAAGTTTTGCGGAGATAAATCTCAACGCTGACTCAGGTATGGGGCGGGGGTGGCTCAGTCGGTAGCGCGCCAGGCTCGTAATCTGTAGTTCCCAGGTTCGAGTCCCAGCTGGGTCAGCATTGAGATTTATCTCCGCAAAATTCCCCGCCCTGCCCACGGTCAGTAGGGGACACCGATGGGCTTGGAAAGGCCGCCGTCCGTCGTATGGGACGTTAAGCCGTGGTCCCGTGTGCGGGAGAGCCATACCCTGTGCACGTTATAGAACACGCTGGATAGCCTTGACGGGAGGCTACCATCTGTCTCCCAACAGCTGTTCTAGTGGGTCCCCTCCCCCAACCTTCTCTGAGCCTTCGGGGTCCATGTAACCTGGCCATTTAGCCCATGGTGTGCAAAAAAGTGCCGCTCAGAGGTAAAACAACCCAACTGACTCAGGTGGCACTCAAACTTGGGAACTGCAGATTAACGAGCCTGCTGGACTTCTATTGGAATAGCCTGAAAATATTCTTCATCTAGTAGGGCATAGTATATACATATAGTATGGTTTTCTTTTTCGTGTGGTATTCAGACACAGATACGTAGCAGGTTATTTGCAGATTGAGACTGCGCAAACGACCAATTAAACGACCAGGGATTCGAAAGTGGACGAAGGAATTTAATGCGCTCACCGCAAACCCCTTTGCCATCATGGTGGTTTAATGCATAACAAAAAAGAAAAACACTCCGAATTACAATATTTTTTTTCCGTGTTTCATCAAACTATCTGTTCCTGTTTATCCACTGATACTTCAGCTTTCACTATACTCCTTCTACATGAGTTGGTTTGTTAGCATGCAACGTGCTGAGAGGCACTTGTTTGCACACAATCAACTACATGACTTGGTCACAAGACCAAAAGCTCGTTGAATGTTGGGGGGGGGGGGGGAAACCACTAGACAGCTGTTAGGAAACATATGGAAATCTCCCGTCAAGGCCATCCAGCGTGTTCTTTAAAGGGCACAGGATACAGCTCTCCTGCACAAGGACCACGGCTTTATATTCTATTCGTAAGACGGCGGCCCCTACCAAGCCATCGGTGTCCTCTTTCTGACCGAGGACAAGGTTGGGGGTGGGGGGGGTGGGAGTAGCGGAGATAAATCTTCACTCTGTAACGAGGTGGGACTCTCTCTTGGGAACTACTTCAGATTACAGTCTGGAACTCTACTGATTGAGTCTACGCAAAATTCCCCGCCCTGCCCACGGTCAGTAGGGGACACCGATGGGCTTGGAAAGGCCGTCGTCCGTCGGATGGGACGTTAAGCCGTGGTCCCGTGTGCGGGAGAGTCATACCCTGTGCACATTAAAGAACGCGCTGGATGGCTTTGACGGGAGGCTACCATCTGTCTCCCAACAGCTGTTCCAGTGGGTACCCTCCCCCAACCTTCTCTGAGCCTTCGGAGTCTTTGTGACCTGGCCATTTAGCCCATGGTGTGCAAAAAAGTGCCGCTCAGAGGTAAAACAACCCAACCCAACCCTGATTGAGTCCCCCTTCTACATGCTTATCACATCTTCAACAGTGGTGTAACTACTACCCGGGATGCTGGGCCGTTCCCCGGGGGCCCAGCTCACAGGGGGAGGGGAGCTCCAAAGGGACCCTCTTAAACTTTGACAACCAAGGTATCTAGACATCCTAAGTATATTTTTATATATTTACTAGATTTTTAATTTGAGGTAAACGCACCACTTTTAACTAAGCTGAAAATTAATAATTTTATTGAACTCATATTAAAAAATAATAAATAAATATCCCCTCAAGCAGCTGTTGTCACAGAGGTCTGACATGAGCCTGTCAGTTTATAAGCCATAGTAGAATGTCTGTGAGGATGGCAGGACCTCAGCAGAAAAACAACACACACAACTATGCCTTACCCGGGGCTCGAACCCAGGTCCCTTAGATCAGTAGCCAAGCGCGCTAACCACTAGGCCAAAGGAGAGCAAACTCATATTGACCATTCAAAAATACTAAAAATTTCAATAATTATTAAACAGTCGAAATTGGAAAGTAGAATAAAAATTGATTAAAAAAATTTATCTGAGTATTTTAAAACTTTTTTTATAATTAGAATTGAAAGGAATTGGATATGACACTTAATTTTGTTCCCCCGGGGGGGGGCTTTATATTGTAGTTATGCCACTGATCTGCAATATGCACGAAACACTTTAAATTTCATTTTTATTGATGAGTGAACAATGATATCTTTTTATAATTTCATCGTTTTCTTGACTACCTCTTAAACAATTTCTTTTTTCTAAAAGCAAAAACGCTTAGCAACATTTTCTTTAAAAGCTTTTCACAAGTTAAATAATTATTTCCGTCATCCTATTAATTCCTTTCCTATAAAATTTTCTTTAATATCTTTTTATTTTTAATCTACTTGCAACCCATTCCCAGCACATCGGTTTTTCCTAATTTTAAAGCAATCAATGCCTCACAGCCATTATCGATCAAAGCTCTATTTCTATCTGTTTCTTCATCTACCTCCATCTACCAAACAACTGCTTTTTCCTATAGAAGGATCGCGCACACCTATCTAGCTTCTAATCAGTCGACGTAACGAACGAGCGAAAGCCCTTGTCTTCTTTCCCCGGCTTTGAGAACTAAACCGCAAGTTTGATGAGCAGCGGCATTTCGGCGCTCACCGTTATTGAACGAACGTCATCGCCCATGGACGACGGACAAAACAATGGCGAAATGTTATTCATTATGGAGAGTACGGGGGTTTGAGGGAGGGAAAGCTCTGGCTTGTAGGGGAAACTCTCTGTGTATGAAAGAGGGCTTGGCTGGCTGCGATAGATATTCTCGTATAAAGTCGGCGAGGGTAATTTATGACTGCCTGGTCTCCTAAACATTCCTCCATATCAACGATGTTATCAATCATTGCCGGAGAAGATCTATCTCTGGAGAGTAGAAAGGGTTTCGAAAAACAAGTTTCAATGAAAAGGCGAAAGAGGATAGTGTAAAAAAAGAGCGGTAAAAGAACACTGAAAGCGTTAAGAGCTCACCGATTGGTGGGTGTTTTATAATGAACATCCAAACTTCAGAAGAGCGTCGTGTAAGCTAGCTCATCAGATATGTTTTTATAGACGTGTGACAACATCCTGAGATAAAGTATCCAAGAAAAATAAAAAAAAAACCGCTACTTTCAGTTTTTCGGTATTAAGCTCCAGAATCAAAGTTTATTAGGCTCTGAGTTTGGTGCAGACCTAACGAATAAGGAGAGTAGGTGTAGTTGTGAGTGAATATCTGTTTTGGTAGTGTGCTTCGAACCGCTGCTCTAAGTGTTAAAACTTCATCGCTCGTATTTCACTCTCAGGCACGCGCAACTTCTGACGTTGTAGTGATAACCGACTTCATGTCCTGTCGTACGTCACTTCTGACGTGAGTGAAAGTGACGTTTATAGTCTTGGTATTCACATGGCATTCATATTTGGTTATCACATGGTATTCTTTAGGTTGTTTTGCTTTTTAGTGGAGCTTTTCTTTTTTTACACATAATGAGCTAAATGACCAGGTCACAAAGCCCCCACGGGCTTAGAGAAGGTTGGGGGAAGGGGGCCCACTGAACAGGAGACAGAATGGAAGTCTACCGTGAAGGCCATCCAGCGTGTTCGTCTATCACCACGATTGGTGGTGTTTCCAAGCCCAACGGTGCCTCCTACTAATCGAGAACAGTTTTGCGGAGATAAATCTCAATGTCCGCACAAGTAGGACTCGAACCTGGGAATTGCAGATTATAATCTGACGAGCTATCGACTGAGCAAACTCTCGGCTCTGAGGATGATGTCAGCAGTGGCTTCGGCCTTCGTAGGGTACACCTTTGTACAACAACCCTATAAAAATTAAAGGAATATAAATACTTTGGAATAGTTTCTATGATTCTTCTATGTCCTCTGTGCTGCAAATATAAAAAAGGTAAATTTTCTTTCCAATGGGTTGTTTTACCTCTGAGCGGCACTTTTTTTGCACATAATGGAATAAATGGCCAGGTCACAAGGACCCGAGGGCTTAGAGAAGGTTGGCCTAGATGAGACGCTACCATCTGTCTCCTAAGAGTTGTCCAGTAGGATCCTGTCGTGTCCTCTAATTCCTTTTATTGTCTATTTATTGTTCTTGCATATATCTCTACTATTTGTTTATTTTTCAGAAGTCTTTTAAATGATGAATGTTGCTCGTTAGTCATCATTTGTGCCCTAGCTGCATACTTTTTCCAGATGATTGGGAGAAGTGATCGTAGGCAAATGGTTTTATTGCCATTCTATCACTCAGCCCCACTTGTAGCTAGAAGGGTTAGGGTGTGAATCATCGAGAGAGAGAGAAGCGCAAGATGCGGCAATAACCAAGGCAGAAAGCGAGCGGTTAGAAACGGAGGAATCACGTTCGTTTAGCTGGTCAAATTGGATTGGATTGTTTTACCTCTGAGCGGCACTTTTTTGCACACCATGGGCTAAATGGCCAGGCCACAAGGACCCCGAAGGCTCAGAGAAGGTTGGGGGAGGGGACCCACTGGAACAGCTGTTGGGAGACGGATGGTAGCCTCCCGTCAAGGCCATCCAACGTGTTCTTTAACGTGCACAGAGTATGGCTCCCCGCACACGGGACCACGGCTTAAGGTCCCATCCGACGGACGGCGGCCTTTTCAAGCCCATCGGTGTCCCCTACTGATCGTGGGCAGGGCGGGGAAATTTTGCGGAGATAAATCTCAACGCTGACCCAGCTGGGACTCGAACCTGGGAACTACAGATTGCGAGCCTGGCGCGCTACCGACTGAGCCACCCCCGCCCCTTGCTCGTCAAAGGGACAGCTCTTTCTCAAAAAAGCTAAAGGAATAAGGTTCAATTCTGTGTGAACCAGTTTATTTAGGCAGGGATTAGAATATTATCTCGCCGAGTTCGGGGTATGTAAAGCGATATCTCTACGGGAAATGGCAGATTTCCATCTCATTAAGTGAATGCCTGCAAAAGCGAAGCAACATTTAACATACTTCTCGCTTATTTTCAACTTTAGCTTGAATTATTTCAACCATAAGCCAATTGGAGAAGTCTCCAAAGCTTATCAAAATTGAGACATTTCATCCAGCAAAGTGTTGAGCACAGCTAAGGCTCATTGTTGTCTTCTACCTAGTGGATTGCACGCTTACTTCTTTAATACAAAGTACAGCCATTAATAGCCACTTCAGACAGAGAAATTCACTCAGAATCAATAGTGAAGATAAATTAATTGTAATAATTAATTTAAAGATAAAAATGAAGAAGTACGGAGATCATCAATTGAGTGAGGTCATGACAGAATTCTTCTTCCAATCTTCCCTGGTTCGCTAGGGTTATTGTGACCTGGCCATTTAGCCCACTGTGTGCACAAAAATGTTGCTCACAGAACAATCCAGCCAAAGTATTGCAGAAACCCGGTTTAAACATTAAATTACGGTGGATTAAAACAATCCAGCCGAAGTATTGCAGAAACCCGGTTGTTAAAAATTTGGGATCGTATCACTGATTGGGGCCGCGCGCCAGGCTCGCAATCTGTAGTTCCCACGTTCGAGTTCCGCCAGGTTTATCTCCGCTAAACTCTCGCTCCGCCTTCGATCAATAGGGAACACCGATGGGTTGGGATAAGCCTCTGTCCATTGGGTTGAGTTGTTTTACCTCTGAGCGGCACTTTTTTGGCACACAATGGGCTAAATGGCCAGGTCACATGGACCCCGAAGGCTTAGAGAAGGTTGGGGGAGGGGACCCAATGGAACAGCTGTTGGGAGACAGATGGTAGCCTCCCGTCAAGGCCATCCAGCGTGTTCTTTAACGTGCACAGGGTATGTCTCTTCCGCACACGGGGCCACGGCTTAACGTCCCATTCGACGGACGACAGCCTTTCCAAGCCCATCGGTGTCCCCTACTGACCGTGGGCAGGGCGGGGAATTTTGCGGAGAGCCTCTGTCCGTCGGATGAGACGTAAAACTGTGGCCCTGTATGCGTGAGAGCCATACCCTATACACATTAAAGAACACTCTGGATGGCCTTGACGGGAGGCTACTATCTGTTTCCCAATAACTGTCCAGTCGGTCCCCTTCCCCCAACCTTCTCTGAGTTCTCGAGGTTCTTGGTACTTGACTTTAGCCTATTGTGTGACAAAAAGTACAATGGTGCATTAAACTGATAGAATCCTGTCAGGCATCTGTGGCAAGCAACTACTTGAGGAGATATTTTATTTTATGTATAATATTAGGTGTCATATTTTGTGTCTTGAATGATAAAAAAAAATAATCAAGAGTTCAGTTGAAAATAAGCGAGAAGTATGTTTTTATAAAATATTAAGACTGTAAAAACGCTTCTCAAAGAACCTTCTACTGCAGCCCATTTACCTGCATGCCAGGGGCGGGGGTGGGTCAGTCGGTAGCGCGCCAGGCTCGTAATCTGCAGTTCCCAGGTTCGAGTCCCAGCTGGGTCAGCGTTGAGATTTATCTCCGCAAAATTCCCCGCTCTGCCCACGGTCAGTAGGGGACACCGATGGGCTTGGAAAGGCCGCCGTCCGTCGGATGGGACGTTAAGCCGTGGCCCCGTGTGCGGGAGAGCCATACCCTGTGCACGTTAAAGAACACGCTGGATGGCCTTGACGGGAGGCTACCATCTGTCTCCCAACAGCTGTTCCAGTGGGTCCCCTCCCCCAACCTTCTCTGAGCCTTCGGGGTCCATGTGACCTGGCCATTTAGCCCATGGTGTGCAAAAAAGTGCCGCTCAGAGGTAAAACAACCCAACCTGCATGCCAACACAATGATACTGAATGCTTGCTTTTCAATTTTTCGCAGAGAGCTTAACATAAATGTCTTGCCTATCTCTGAATAAATACAAAAAAATATAAATGCCCTACTACTGCTACTGAGTACCATGTAAGTTTTGCGTTTCTTGAATAGATGCTTCTTACAGATATTTAAATAACGTTGAGAATTCTCTTTACATTTCTGAGAAGCTCTATATCTATACTGCTGATTTGAAAACCGATTTCATCGGAAGAAAACTATTATCTGCGGCATATTTTGAGTCTTTAGATCAGAACAAGTGATGATTACCGGAGATTTTACAACTCTTCATCACAGAGTAGAATAACATCCAGTTGTTGGCAATTTAGGCTGACTGCTACAAACAGATGAACAAGAAGATCCATCAGTTTGCGAGATCGTCTCCTTTTTGAATATGATATCAGGAGACGGGATCTTCATCTTTGTAGTTCGTGTATAGCAGAGAAATTTTTTGACTGCCTTGAATGAATGTTTTCCTTTGTTGTTGATTTCTATTAATCTTAAAGAAACATTGTACTGTAGAGTAAGCAGGATGGGTTGGGTTGGGTTGTTTTACCTCTGAGCGGCACTTTTTTGCACACCATGGGCTAAATGGCCAGATCACATGGACCCCGAAGGCTCAGAGAAGGTTGGGGGAGGGGACCCACTGGAACAGCTGTTGGGAGACAGATGGTAGCCTCCCGTCAAGGCCATCCAACGTGTTTTTTAACGTGCACAGGGTATGGCTCTCCCGCACACGGGCCCACGACTTAACGTCCCATCGACGGACGGCGGCCTTTCCAAGCCCATCGGTGTCCCCTACTGACCGTGGGCAGGGCGGGATAAGCAGGATGAAAGGAAGCTGAAGAAACCAGATGTGTAGATGATGGATCAGATAGCAGCCCATTATCAAGGCTTTAAAACATAGTGGCAAACAGACTTTTTTGTTGTTTTACTTCTGAGCGGCACTCTTTTGCACACGTTGGCTAAATGGCCAAGTCACAAAGACTCCAAGATTCACAGAATTTTGGTGGAAGGACCCACTGGACAGCTGTTAGGAGACAGATGGTAGCTTCCTGAAAAAGCCATCCAGAGTATTATTCAATGTGAACAGGGTATGGGGTTAAAATCCAATTTATCATGTTTTTTAACAGAGGGGTCAGATACGGAAACTTGAAAGATATCGGGCTTCTGGTGAAGAGAGTTCAAAAATGACTCTTAATATTTATGTTGGGAGGGGGCACTTAACTCCAACTTAACATCTGCAGATATAAAAACTTTGACTTCTATTTGGTGGAGCAAAAATTTCGAGGGGCTAAATAATAAAACTTGATTCTTGCGCACTAAATTCTAATTTTCTGTATCGTTTTATTGCCACACACTAATTAAAAACAGTTTCTGCAATCTAAAGGCTTCTTAGTTAAACTATTATATCAAACACCTCAAAAATTATTGGCTTATAATCTGAGGTTCCCAGGTTCGAGTCCCAACTTTGCCTGCATTGATATTTATCTCAATTAACTCCCGTTCTGTCCTCAGTCAGAAAAGAGACACCGATTGGGATTGGGAAAGCCGCCGTCCGTCGGATGGGACGTTAAGCCGTGGCCCTATGTGCGGGAGAGCCATACCCTGTGCACGTTAAAGAACACGCTGGATGGCCTTGACGGGAGGCTACCATCTGTCTCCCAACAGCTGCTCCAGTGGGTCCTCTCCCCCAACCTTCTCTGAGCCTTTGGGGTCCATGTGACCTGGCCATTTAGCACATGGTGTGCAAAAAAGTGCCGCTCAGAGGTAAAACAACCCAACCCAAAGCCGCCGTCCATCGGATGGAACTTAAAGCCATAGCCCCGTGTGCAGGGAGAGCCATAATTGGTACACGTTAAAGAACAAAGCAGATGGCCTTGAAGGGTAGTTCCCGTCTGTCTCTGTCGGTTTTTGATGCTATTCTGATATATATTTTCATCATTTTATGAATGTATTTTATCTGGTCTTGCTCTGCGCAAAATAAAACTCTTTATGTGAAACTATCTCCTTTCCCACACACCTGGCGAAAGCGGTTTATGGCTGATGTGTCTTGTTGCAATTAGCAAGACAGCTTTATTGCCCCTGATAGTTGATGATGTGCTTTGGACTGTGGCGTTGGGTGGTGTTATTTTACCTCTGAGCGGCACTTTTTTGCACATAATGGGCTAAATGGCCAGTCACAAGGACGGGTTGGGTTGGGTTGTTTTACCTCTGAGCGGCACTTTTTTGCACACCATGGGCTAAATGGCCAGGTCACATGGACCCCGAAGGCTCAGAGAAGGTTGGTGGAGGGGACCCACTGGAACAGCTGTTGGGAGACAGATGGTAGCCTACCGTCAAGGCCATCCAGCGTGTTCTTTAACGTGCACAGGGTATGGCTCTCCCGCACACGGGGCCACGGCTTAACGTCCCATCCGACGGACGGCGGCCTTTCCAAGCCCATCGGTGTCCCCTACTGACCGTGGGCAAGGCGGGGAATTTTGCGGAGATAAATCTCAACGCTGACCCAGCTGGGACTCGAACCTGGGAACTACAGATTACGAGCCTGGCGCGCTACCAACTGAGCCACTCCCGCCCCATCACAAGGACGCCAAAGGCTCAGAGAAGGTTGGGGGAAGGGACCCACTGGAGCAGCTGTTTGGAGACAAATGGTAGCTTCTTATCAAGGCCATCCAGCGTGTTCTTTAACGTGAACAGGGTATGGCTCTCCCACACAAGGAGCCACGTCTTAACGTCCCATCTGACGGACTGCGGCCTTTCCAAGCCCATCAGTGTCCCCTACTGACCGTGGGCAGGACGGGGAATTTTGCGGATATAAATCTCAACGCTGATCCAGCTGGAATTCGAACCTGGGAACAACAGATTACGAGTCTGGCGCGCTACCGACTGAACCACTTCCGCCCCTTGGACTGTGACCCCTTTCATCTTGAAACGCAGGCGAAATGACCGTTCCATGGGATCGGGTGGACGATTCTTGCAAGAGGAGCGGCGGATGTCCCGCAGCCATCATCAATCAGTTCTGGTAGTACTGGCTTGGGGAGCGGACCTGAAACTGTGCCTTCTCAGTGAATATTAGTTTCACGAAGTCTGAAAGTTTTCTTCTGTTAGGTGCGTACAAGAAGCAGCCAATTAAACACTGTCTTACGGAGGTCATAAGCCAATAGTCAATGCCAGTTCTCACAGGAGATATTGTTGTGTATCTCACAGGAGATATTTGTAGGAGTCAATGCCAGTTCTTCACAGGAGATATTTTCCTAATTTAAATATCTTCATAATTAAATCATTGCTATAGTCATTACTTTGAGATTATCCTTAATTACTCTTCAATACGGAATCTTTCAACTCCGAAAGCCAATATCAGAACGAATCAAAAACATATTTCCTTACTTTTGGGGCGCTGTGAATACATTTAATTCCACAACTCCCAATCCTCCTAACAGCTGTTCAGTGGATCCCTTTCCCAAACTTCCCTGAGCTTTTGGGGCCATTATGACCTGGTCATTTAGTCCTTTATGTGAGGGGCGGGGCGCGCCAGGCTCGTAATCTGTAGTTCCCAGGTCCAGCTGGGGTCCCAGCTGGGGCAGTGTTGAGATTTATCTCCGCAAAATTCCCCGTCCTGTCCACGGTCAGTAGGGAACACCGATGGGATTGGAAAGGCCGCCATCCGTCGGATGGGACGTTAAGCCGTGGCCCCGTGTGCAGGAGAGCCATACCCTGTGCACGTTAAAGAACACACTGGATGGCCTTGATCGGAGGCTACAATCTTTCTCCCAACAGCTGTTCAAATGGGTCCCCTCCCCCAACCATCTCTGATCCTTCGGGGTCCTTGTGACCTGGCCATTTAGCCCATGGTGTGCAAAAAAGTGCCGCTCAGGGGTAAAACAACCCATCCCATTATGAAAAATGGCGCTCAGCGATAACTGAACCTGTGAGCTATGAGAGCCATTAAATCATCAGCTCTTGTAGTCTTGCCAGTCGAAATTGGACACACCATTGAGGAATATTTTTTCCGAAAATATTCATGATAATTTTTCTGTTTCGCATCATTAGCCTCGTTATAAAAACTCTCCTCATTTTAATTCCCTTCTTGTGACACTCTTCCTTATTGAACCTCCTTAAATACGAAACTGAATGTTTTAAAACTCACTCTGCAAAGTCAGAACACTCTCATCTCACAATCGCATTGAAAGGCAACTTTAAAAAAAAAAGACCGTTGAATCGCACTTTTAAAAACAACGATCATTCATCTGTGTGATAGATCTTTCGAAACCTGACGAAAGAGTGGTTGCATTTGTCTTGATGAACGCAAGAGACTCCCATCAATAAAATTAATTACATAAAGACAGATAAATGGCAAATAAATATATGTTATTTAGCCCAAGAATTCCGCTACTCGCTTCGGAACTGTAAAATCCATTTAGTTCGCTCTGCCATTATCATTTAAAAGCGATCACATCCAGCCATAACCGGTAATCGGACTTAATCGCGGACATTAATAACGCTAAGAATCGAGAGAAATTATGCAAATCACCCCCACGCACAAATGATCAAATTTAGTGCGAAGTGTAAGTGTGAGTGAGATGCCAGAAAAATCATTAGTTCGTTATTCGGGGAAGTGATAATGCAAATTATGATTGTTAAATTATGAACTAACATTTGCCACCGTATTCGAGTGCGACTCGTGTGTCATTCGCTGCGTAAGAGAAGACGGAGGGAATGGGTGTGCTACGGAAATGACGTCAATGTGACAGCGGAGAGAGAGAGCTACTTCGCGTGCACGACTGGCATACATCATTCTCGAGACCCTGCTTGTGTTTTCGCTGTCTCTGTGTGCGAAGCGTTAGGGGAGTTCGGCTTTATTCCGAGTGCTTTGCTTTGATACTGAGTTTCGTCTACGAATCTATTTGTTTTCACTTATCCCCTAATATTGATAAGTTATGAGGAACGTCACGGACAGTCGAAACCTGCGGAAAAGAACTCAGACGGAAATCGATACATACAGTCGTCATTTTGTTTTATGCGAATTACAATACTAGTAGCGACAGAAAGCGAACTATTTCTTTTTTCATTAGTGTAATTTCGATAATCCGAACCTCGGTAGTGGGATCGTCATTTTATTTTATAGGAATTACAGAACTCTAGTAGCGATAGAAAGCGAACTATGTTTTTTTTTTTCTTTTTTTCATTAGTGTAATTTCGATAATCCGAACCTCGGTAGTGCGATCGTCATTTTATTTTATAGGAATTACAGAACTCTAGTAGCGATAGAAAGCGAACTATGTTTTTTTTTTTCATTAGTGTAATTTCGATAAACCGAACCTCGGTAGTACAGTCGCTCAAAAAAGTATCCGAACACTATGGCTGATTGCAAAATTCAGAAAAAATATCTGGCATTGATTTTTTTAGAAATTAGTCATATGGCAACCTTCGTGTCACGTGACACGAAGGTTGCCATATGACTAATTTTAAAAAAAATCAATGCCAGATATTTTTTCTGAATTTTGCAATCAGCCATAGTGTTCGGATACTTTTTTGAGCGACTGTACAATCGTCATTTTATTTTATAGGAATTATAGAACTTTAGTAGCGACAGAAAGCGAACTTTTTTTAGTGTAATTTCGATAATCCGAACCTCGGTAGTGCAATCGTCATTTTATTTTATACGAATTACAGAACTCTAGTAGCGACAGAAAGCGAACTGTGTTTTTTGCATTAGTGTAATTTTGATAATCCGAATCTCGGTAGTGCGAACTTTGATAATACGAATCTAAATAATACGAATTTTTTTTAGTCTGATATTACATAAATCCGATCCTTAGAAATGTGAATGTTAATAATCTGAAACTTAATAGTACGAACCTTTTTATTCCGATAATACGGAAACTTAGTAATACAAAAGTTGATAATCCAAAACTTAGTAATACGAACCTTTTCAGTCCGACAATACGGGAGTACAAACCTTAGTAATACGAACTTTGATTAATCCGAAGCTTAATAATACGAACTTTTTAGTCCGCTAATACATAAAACCGAACCTAAATAATTCGAAATTATTATTTCCTCATAATTCGAAATTATGTTTCCTCATAATTCGAAACTTAATAGTGCAAACCTTTTTATTCAGACAATACGGTAATCCGAAACTTGCAATATAAACGTTGATAATCCAAAATTTAGCAATACAAACGTTGATAATCCGAAACTTAATAATATAAATCTTAGCAGTTCGATAACAGGGAAATGCAAACCTTAGTAATACGAACTTTCATAATCCGAAATTGGTAACACGAAACTTTTTAGTTCGGTGATACATAAAAATCCTCATGCAGACAAGGCGTATGGAGGTCCTACCAAACTGAGTAATTTTGTTCCTCCTGACATGTCTTATTCTGAGCTACAGCTTCTGCATTTGGCCGCTGGGTAATTCTTGCAAGGTCTTGTTTGGCATTGTCTGCCCGTCGCATCCCCTGTTCCCTGTTCATAACTGTTCATAGTTATGGTTGGACCGGAACTGTTCATAGTTTTTTCTTCAATATGTAGTTATGCATAAAGGTGACCTGGTCAAACCAACGCAGTCTCTCTTTGCACAATACGCTGCTCGAAGGAGGTTGCTGACTTCCTCTTCAAATTGGTCAGGCCGATGGTGCTTCAGTTGCTTTGAATGGTTGGGCTTATTTATTTATTTATTTATTTAACATTTCACACCCTTTGGGTGTTTGCTTGTACACTTCAACCCCAAAGTAATTGAAAAACAGAATTACTTATAATATGATAATGCAATAATAACATTACACATATAAATAAAAATAAATAAATACCCCCTCAAGCAGCTGCATGCCACAGAGGTCTGACAGGAGCCTGTCAGTTTATATGCCATAGTAAAAGGTCTGAGATGATGGCAGGACCTCAGCAGAAAAACGACACAAACAGCCATGCCTTACCCGGGGCTCGAACCCAGGTCCCGTAGATCAGTAGCCAAGCGCGCTAACCACTCGACCACGGGACGGCTGTTAGGGATATACAATGTAAAAATTTCTTATTATATGACACAGATAGACCAAGGAAGAAATTTCATCATCATCATCATCATCATCATCATTATCCTCAAGCAGCAATGGGCTACGGAGGTCCAACCAGACAGTGCAATTGGCGGGAAGAAATTTAGAACATATTATTTGGTTGGTCGAGATATTTAGATATCTCAGACGTTATTAAATAAATAAAATAATAAATACCCCCTCAAGCAGCTGCTTGCCACAGAGGTCTGACAGGAGCCTGTCAGTTTATATGCCACAGTAGGAGATCTGAGAGGATGGCAGGACCTCAGCAGATAAAACGACACACACATCCATGCCTAATACCGGGGCTCGAACCCAGGTCCCTTAGATCAGTAGTCAAGAAAAATCAAAATCCAAAACTATAGGATATATCATCGGTTCTCTAAGGAAATCAATTAAAAGTTAATAGATAACCAATTTAAGAGAAAGAATATCGGGTCTCATAATGTTTGTAGAGTAAATTTAGTTAAATTACATTCGTGCCGAAGTGCTTCCAAAAATTTTTTTTCCGGCTTCATGACACTTTTCAGAATTTAACAAGACATATGAAACAGACTCTTTAACTTTACAGACGTTACAAAGATCGGAATAGGTTTTCTTGATTTTGAAAAGGTAATTATTTAATGCAGCTGTACCTACCTTATGATTTTACTAATATATTGTCTACTGTAATTAAATTGTTTAAAAAAAATGAAGTATTTTCATCAAGATAATATCTAAAGTTACTATTAATTAAATCATTAAATTTGCAATATGTATTAATTTCTTAAATTTCTTCTATTTTTTTTTTTTCTTTTAAGATAGATGATAAATAATGGTAAAGATGTTGCTTGTAAATTAATAGCATCCTTGGCTATTTTTTTCACTTCTCATACCTGTGACTCCACAGTGGCTAGGCAACCATTGGAAAATAATAACCTTGAGCAAGCATCTCAGTTTAATTTTTCAGGAGCTATTTAACAGATAACAGAGATGACGTGCGACGTGAGATAAATAGAAGAATCTATGGAGACTGCGAAAGAATAGGCGTATACATTTAAAGACTAAAATTTCTGCTTAAAAACATGATGTTTTGATTCTAGATTCAAAAACTGTACAATACTGGAATGAGTTGTTGGGTTGGGTTGCTTTACCTCTGAGCGGCACTTTTTTGCACACCATGGGCTAAATGGCCAGGTCACATGGACCCCGAAGGCTCAGAGAAGGTTGGGGGAGGGGACTCACTGGAACAGCTGTTGGGAGACAGATGGTAACCTCCCGTCAAGGCCATCAAGCGTGTTCTTTTACGTGCAGAGGGTATGGCTCTCCCGCACACGGGGCCACGGCTTAACGTCCCATCCGACGGACGGCGGCCTTTCCAAGCCCAGCGGTGTCCCTTACTGACCGTGGGCAGGGCGGGGAATTTTGCGGAGATAAATCTCAACGCTGACCCAGCTGGGACTCGAACCTGGGATCTACACAAAACCTGGGATCACACACTTCTTGTCACGTGACACGAAAGTTGCCAGATCACTAATTTCTAAAAAAATCGTTGCCATATTATTTTTTCTGAATTATGTAATCAACCATAGTGTTCAGATATTTTTTGAGCGACTGTACCAGTTCTTACCTTACCAAACACATCATATTTGTCGCCATGTAACTCCACAACTATATGCTCTTCCCCTTTAGTGCATCGGATAGCCTTCGAGTCCATTTTTATGCTAAACTTTTCCGTCTTTCTCGACGTCTTATGGTCTATCGCCTTCACCTCACTGTTTAACACAGACGTTCCCACCCTCATCTTTTATCTCCTCTTCCTCCTCCTCGTCTTCCCCAGCTTCCAACGATCCTTTTTTTCCTTCCTCCTCCTGTAGATAAGGAAACACACCCAGCGATGCTACTACCACGGACGTCATACCTCAGGATTAGAAATGTTAAGATGGGTACTGCAAACGATTTAATTCGGCCATTCTGACAAGCGCGACGCCTCCTCTGTTCTCTTCAGGACTATAAATAATATTTTTATGTCACCCATTAAACGTCATCTCAGACTCCTTCGGGCGTTCTTGCTCTGCGACCACAATTTTTCCCCCTTTTTTATTACCTCGACTCTAGGTGTATTGCAAAATGTGAATATTTATCGCTACTCTTCTGAACTTAGCTTTTGCATTCTGCGTGTTTAAAATTCTTTCAGGAAAAAAAAACAAATGTGTTGCGTGGTGTAATAAATAAATTATGCATTTAAATTTGTGTTAGCTTATTTATATTTATGTCACTTTTTGGTTGTTTTCGTCTGGAATTCAAGTGCTTTAACAGATAATAAACGGCTTATTCTGTTTTACCTCTGAGCAGCACTTTTTTTTTAACACAATCAGCTAAATAAAAAGTTGAGAAGGACCTCAAAGTCTCAGAGAAGATTAGGTTGTTTTACTTCTTAGCGGCACTTTTTTTGGACACCATGGGCTAAATGGCCAGGTCACAAGAACCCGAAGGCTCAGAGAAGGTTGAGAAGGGGACCCATTGGAACAGCTGTTGGGAGACAGATGGTAGCCTCCCGTGCTAAATGGTCAGGTCACAAGAACCACGAAGGCTCAGAGAAGGTTGGGGAGGGGACCCACTGGAACAGCTGTTGGGAGACAGATGGTAGCCTTCCCGTCAATGCCATTGAACGTGTTCTTTAACGTGCATCAGGGTATGACTCTCCCGCACACGGAGCCACGGCTTAACGTCCCATCCGACGGACGGCGACCTTTCCGAGCCCATCGGTGTCCCTTACTGACCGTGGGCAGGGCGGGGAAATTTGTGAAAATAAATCTCAACGCTTACCCAGCTGCAACTCGAACCTGGGAACTACAGATTACGAGCCTGACACGCTACCGACTGTGCAACCCCCGCCTCTCAGAGAAGGTTGAAGAGAAGGGAATACAAGATAGCTCTTAGGAGACAGATGATAGTCTCCATCTAGGAATTCCAGCATGTTCTTTAACATGCAAAGGGGATGGCTTCCCTGCACATGGAGTCACGGCTTAACGTCCCATCCTACCGACGGCCGCGTTTCGAAGCCCTACTATGTCTCCTTTCTCACACAGAACAGGGTACGAGTTTAGGAAAGCAACTCTCAACGCAGGTACATTTGGGACTCGAACCTGGGAATTTCAGATCACGATTCTGTAGCGCTGCCATCTGAGCCAACCTAGCCTCTAATCTTGGGAACCTCAGATTACGAGACTGGCGTGTTATCGACTAAGTTACCACAAAACTACATTTCGGGCTTTGAAAAACTCGGAATTCCATCGTACATTAACATGAACTTTTGGAATACAGCAACAGCACTATGTGCAGTTAGTTTACTTGCACGTTTCATTTCCCTGAATACTGTGCAGATTAGAAAGTGCTACCCTACCTAGACGGAAATTAAATTTGATTATTTTTAATGCAAAACATCTCAGGAAAGGCAAAACTTCGTTTTTGCCGGAAATCTCGGGAGGTTTTTTTTTTTTCTTCGTTTTCTCAAGGGTCTGACTCGGTAAACACGCTAAGGAAGAAAATGCGTTTCCTTGGATTTTGAAGATCCTATTCATTTAAGTAAATCTCATGGTCAAAAGGGGCTTTAGAGTAATTCTCGCCTTAAATGTATTCGCACGTAATACAGAAACAAGTTAAAACAAATGTGCAAAAAGTTTTTCGTTTTGTTAAAAGGCCAAAATGAAAAAAAAAATGGGAAAAAAATTATCTTATTTTCTCAACATTCTCCTTTTTATCTCGTTTTCAAAGCAAACGAGATAATAGTTTCGCTTTGTCGTCTGTCCGTTTGTAGACATTGAATTTTTTTTGTTTAGAGAGATAAATTAAAAATTATTTTTGCGTTGGATAGGTATTGATGAAATATTACGATATGCATTTTCCGAATCTCTCTAAAGCTATAATTACGCCCTCTAGCGGTGGAAAAAGTTGAAAATTCCAAAATTTCATTTTTTTTTTTTTGAAATTCTGGTTGTAGAATGTGAAGGCCACGAAGTTTCCATTGTCAACAATGAGTTGACCCGTAGACCCAGAGGGGTGGGGGGTGGGGGGCTCAGTCGGTAGCGAGCCAGGCTCGTAACCGACTGATAATCCCAGGTTCGAGTCCCAGCTGGGTCAGCGTTGAGATTTATCTCCGCAAAATTCCCCGCCCTGCCCACGGTCAGTAGGGGATACCGATGGGCTTGGAAAGGCCGCCGTCCGTCGGATGGAACGTTAAGCCGTGGCCCCGTGTGCGGGAGAGCCATACCCTGTGCACGTTAAAGAACACGCTGGATGGCCTTGACGGGAGGCTACCATCTGTCTCCCAACAGCTGTTGCAGTGGGTTCCCTCCCCCAACCTTCTCTGAGCCTTCGGGGTCCATGTGACCTGGCCATTTAGCCCGTGGTGTGCAAAAAAGTGCCCTCAGAGGTAAAACAACCCAACCCAACCCAGAGAGTGTGGGAAAACACAACTTTTTAGTTTTAGCAGATACTGTTTCTTTTTAGAGATAAATAAAATATTATTTTTGGGTTAGATAGGAATTGATAAAATATTATGATTCACACTTTTTAAATCTTCCGAAAAATATAATTGCGCCCTCTAACGGTGAAAAAATTTGCAAATTCCAAAATGCAAGCAAATATTGCAAACGACGTATTTAAGCTAGAACTTTTAAATTTTGGTGGTGGAATGTGAACACCATGATGCTTTCGTTGGCAACAATGAACTGACTTCTTAGACCCAGGATGGGTGGGAAAAGACTTTTTTTTTGTTTTAGCAGGTAATTGTTTGCATTTAAGGATAAATGAAAAAATATTTTTAGGGTTAGATAGGAATTAATAAAATATTATGATTCGCACTTTCGGAATCTTTCGAACACTATAATTGCGCCCTCTAACAGTGAAAAAGATTGAAAATTCAAAAATTTCGAACAAATATTGCAACGATGTACATATTAATGATAGAAATACCAAATTTCGGTGGTGGAATGTGAACGCCATGAAGTTTCCATTGGAAACAATGAAAATGGTAATTAGAAAACTCTTTTTTAATTCGATTGGTATTAATGAAATATTATAATTCGCGTTTTTCAAATACTGAAATGATGAAACAGTAGAGCTGTTATAGATAGAAAGATAGAGAAATAGATAAAATGTGGTTCGAAGACTAGCTGTTATCGAGTTTTAAAAATAACATGTGTAGAATAGAAATTTGAAAAATTAGTGGCAGTGATTAAGAGATAATCCACTGACAGCAAAAATTTAATCACGTTTCTGAGAGAGATAGGGGAAATGCAACTTTTTAGATTTAAAAATTGAAAGACAACCCAACAGCAGTTCAGTGGGTCCTCCCCCCCCCTCCCCCAACCTTTTCTGAACCTTCGGGGACCTTGTAAACTGGCCATTTAGCCCATTGCGTTAAAAAAAAGCCACTCAGAGGCAAAACAATTCCGAACAGAAACAACCCAGAATAAAACCAGTTGAAATAATATTTACAGGTAACATTTCTAAGGTTAACATGCATAACTCTATCAATCAACGAATTATTCGGCATTTTATCAATTTTTACCTTATTATTAGCTAAACAAAGCCTCTCCTTCACAAAATTCTAAAACACCCCGAAGGAGAAAAAACACCTTATTGAGACCCACTCGTCTAAACACAAAACATTTAAATTGCCTAACTTAATAATGTACGAATGAACATAACACAAAATGCCGATGATCATAGAATAAAACTTTAATCCTAATCAGTATCCAATAGTTTCCGTAAAATTCATTTCCGCAAAACTTGCAGTGAAAAGGCATTTTTTTTTGCATTTTTATGCGGCCTATCGCGACAGTATTATGCACGAAGAGGTTAAAATGTCTTTATCACTGTATCAAACTGAAGTATGGGCGTCATCTTCTCTAGAGAGAGAGAATCGCTCTCTGCATTTAGTCAACGCGTTTAAGTGGGCAATTGTCAGCTTCAATTCGGCCACAATTCACAGTTATTGCTATCACGAACAACAGTTTTATCTGCTCTTAGGCTAACTTCGCACACCATGCGCTTCAAACTTGACGTATCTCGAGATCATCACTACGAGAGACTAAACTCTCAATCACGTGACCCATAAGCCCCCTGAAGTGGAAGCCCCACAATTTATATGCAATTCCACTTGAGCTATATCTGCCATTAGCAGTTCGCGATGGCTCCAGAAGAACTCTCGTACACAGAAGACATTTATTTTCTCCAACTCGAAAGGAACTGCCTACAATTTAATGTCGCCATTTCCCTCCCCACCCCACCCCCCTCAATATACCGGTCACTGCGCCCATCCTACGTTTATCCGGAATGGTGTGACTCTAAACCAAGTCGCACATTTTCTTCGTTTGGCTGAAGAAGGATGCGACACTTAAACAATAAAATAGCCTCCTAAATTTCCAAAGTGTTTTCAAACTGATTCTGGCGTAAATTCCTTTGAATGCTATTGAGCAACGCAGTTTCATTCTTTTTTATTGTTTTAACCACGTCGAATATTTTACAAACATTAATTCCGAGAAAAAAAAGAGTGCAAGACAAATCATTTTATTTTAAACATTGATTTAATATTTATTTAAATTGTCATATCCTTTATTTCTTCGCCGACCTTCATCTTCAAACTGTGACCCACCCCCATCTCCCACCGCTACAGTTTCTGCGGAATGATCTCTCTTATAAAAGGAGCAGTGTGTCCCTAATATATTCGTGCGCAAGCCCGACTAATACCATCATGAGAGTATTCTCTGCATTGAATGGTTTTTCAGAATTGGATGACATTTGAATAACAATGAGACACACGATCTGTCGGAACGTTGTGGTGATACCTCTTTTCCCCTGCTGGCTACCTCCCTCCCTGTCGCCTCTCAAGTTCTCCGTCTCAGAACCTTCCTCCTCCCCCCCCCCCATCAAACCTCCCTTTTCAGCCCCTCGTTCCTTCCCATCACGCATTGCTGCTGACGGAGGAAGAGTCCTTAATCTCCTGGTCGGTTCCTGAAAAGACAGATCGTCAGAGATGATGACAGCATGGAACAGCGTAATCATCCATCTACCATTGAAATCGGCACCCCTTCTCCCTTTTCTTGACTTTTTCTCTTCACATTTCGTTTTCATTCGAGAATATTCCTTTTTCTTTCTTATCCTATTCTTTGCTTTCACTTTATAATTCTTTTCCATTGTTTGTCTATTTTGTTTCATTTTTCTGTGGTTTTGAATATCTCTGTATTTCCGAATTTGTTCCTTCACTACTATTCTCTCCGCAGAAGAATTTGCAAGAATTTTTTGTGGAAAAGAATTTTTTTTTTTGGTCGGGAATGAATATGAATAAAACGTCAGCGTAATCGAAATTTTCGCAGTTTACTCTTTTCCTTTTTTTTTTCGCTCATTGTTATGTCAGGTTTTTTTTTTTGGTAAATGGAAGAAGAGCTGATGTGAATCAGGAAGAAGAAAGAGTTTGGAGAGAAGGGGTAGGAGAGGGAGGGCGAGAAACGGAAGTGTCAGCTCGGAATCACAAGATCCAGCAACGGTTTCGGGTAAAAAATAATTTTTCTTTTCGACCACATTTTAATTTTACTCTCTGAGCTAAAATTTTCTGCTCCAGACATCTCAACTCTATTGACAGAGATGTCATCGTGTGTGACGTAACGAGTGCCTCCTCTGATTACAAATGAATGGTTTTTGTTGATTTTTTTACGCTTTATAGTCTAAAAGACATTGCAAGGAACTTCATATCAGATTCCTTCCGTTAAAATATGCTAAACCTGTCCCCGAGTTGTTGTTTTTGTTTGCGTCGAGCTGCACTTTTTTTTTTTTGCATACAGTGGTCTAAATGGTCAGGTCACAAGGATCCCAGGGATTCAGAGAAGATTCGGGGAAGGGGAACCACTGGACAGCTATTTGAAGACTGATGGAAGCATTTATTGTGTTCTTTAGTTTGTACAGGTTCTGGCTTTTCTGCATACAGGACCACGACTTAACGTCCCATCCGACGGATGGCGGAATTTCCAAGCCCATCGATGTCCTCTTTCTCACTTACAGCAATATGGAGTTTAGCGGCGATAAATCTCAATAGTTGGGACATTCTACTTAGTAGAGAATAAAATGTTCTTACTCACCTTGGTTTCATTATCGTTAATATTAGAAAAAAATATTCTTTTTCGTAATAACTTCTTGACATTGCAAAGTTTGAGAACCCCCTGATGTGGAGGAAGAAGATCCACTGGTTAGTTTTTTGTGTGGAGGAAGAAGGTCCACTGGTTAGCTTTGGTGTGGAGGAAGAAGGTCCACTAGTTAGCTTTGATGAGGAGGAAGAAGGCCCACTGGTTAGCTTTGGTGTGGAGGAAGAAGGCCCACTGCTTAGCTTTGGCGTGGAGGAAGAAGGTTCCCTGGTTAGCTTTGGTGTGGAGGAAGAAGGTCCCCTGGTTAGCTTTGGTGTGGAGGAAGAAGGTCCACTGGTTAGTTTTTTGTGTGGAGGAAGAAGGTCCACTGGTTAGCTTTGGTGTGGAGGAAGAAGGCCCACTGGTTAGCTTTGGTGTGGAGGAAGAAGGTCCACTGGTTAGCTTTGGTGAGGAGGAAGAAGGCCCACTGGTTAACTTTGGTGTGGAGGAAGAAGGTCCCCTGGTTAGCTTTGGTGTGGAGGAAGAAGGTCCACTGGTTAGCTTTGGTGTGGAGGAAGAAGGTCCACTGATTAGCTTTGGTGTGGAGGAAGAGGGTCCACTGGTTTAGTTTTGGTGTGGAGGAAGAAGGTCCCCTGGTTAGTTTTGGTGTGGAAAAAGAAGGTCCACTGGTTAGCTTTGGTGTGGAGGAAGAAGGTCCACTAGTTAGCTTTAAGGAAAATTTTGAGGTGGGAGATTCCCATAAGAAACAAAATGTGTCTTATTGAAATTATATAGTGAGGCTAAATTTTTTGTACAAATAATTGATGTTTAGATAGGCGAAGAAACAGCGAAATGTGAAAGCAAAAAAAAATTCACACCAAACAAATATTTTAAAAAGAAATTTCGAGAAGGGAAATGAAATTTTTCGTTTTCATCTCGTTTAAAAAAAAAAGAAATTAAAGTTTTCAATTTGACAACTCTCTATCCGTCTGTAGACGTTAAATTGTTTTTAGAGATAGTTTAAGAATTCTCTTCGGATTAAATTCTTCAGTATTAATTTAAAAATTCTTTTTGGGTTAGACAATAAATAAAAAAACCCTCAAGCAGCTGCTTGCCACAGAGGTCTGACAGGAGCCTGTCAGTTTATATGCCACAGTAGGAGATCTGAGAGGATGGCAGGACCTCAGCAGAAAAACGACACACACATCCATACCTAATTCCGGGGCTCGAACCCAGGTCCCTTAGATCAGTAGCCAAGCGTGCTAACCACTCGGCCACGGGACGGCCGGGTTAGATAGGCATTGAAGAAATATTACGATTTGCATTTTCAGAATCCCCGATAGCTTTAATAGTGTCCTGTAGCGGTTGAAAAAATGTGTAAAAATGTAAAAAAATTTAACGAATATTCCACGCGTTCAATTTATGGTAGAAATCTGAAATTTTGTTAGTAGAATGTGACGGTTCTGAGATCTATAGTGACTGCAATGATTTGTCCGCTTATTACCAGGGGGCGTGGGAAAACGCAGCTTTTAGTTTTAAGAGAAAAAACAAGACATTTCTTCTTTGTTTTATAAGTACTAATAAAACATTATTATATACATTTTTCGGGGCGGGGGTGGCTCAGTCGGTAGCGCGCCAGGCTCATAATCTGCAGTTCCCAGATTCGAGTCCCAGCTGGGTCAGCGTTGAGATTTATCTCCGCAGAACTCCTTGCCCACGGTCAGTAGGGGACACATATGGGCTTGGAAAGGCCGCCGTCCGTTGGATGACACGTTAACCCATGGCTTCGTGTGTGGGAGACCATACCCTGTGCACGTTAAAGAACACACTGGATGGCCTTGATGGGAAGCTACCATCTGTCTCCTAACAGCTGTTCCAGTGAGTCCCTCCCCCAGCCTTCTCTGAGCCTTAGGGGTCTTTATGATCTGGCATCTTAGCCCATTGTGTGCAAAAAAAATGCGCCGCTCAGAGGTAAAACAACCCATATACATTTTTCTCTATCATCGGGACGGCGGTTGGCTCAACCAGTAGGGCACCAGACTCTTAATCAGAAGTTCTTAGGTTTGAGTCCCACCTGGGTCAACGTTAATTTATCTCCACTAAACTCTCAACCTGCCTCGGAAAAGCCGCTGTCCGTCGGATGAAATTTAAATTCATGGCTTTTGTACAGGAGATCCAAAAAATTTACATGTTAAAGAACGCGCAGGATGACCTTAATCTGTCTCCATTTGCTTCCCAAACTTCTCTGAAACCTCAGGGTCTTTGTGACCTGGCCATTTAGTCATTGCGTGCAAAAAAAGTGCCGCTCAAAAGTAGTAAAACAACCCAGTCATCCTTAGTTTGTATTTCCACCGTTAGAGGATGCTAAAGGTAGAAAATAAAATTCCTTCTCTTTTTGCAAACAGCATCCCATATTCGACAGAAGTGATATGTTATTCTTCTATATAGTATTACATTCTTATTAGAATCCCCACTTGCAAAAAAAAAAAAATTTGCGAGTATAAAAAAACACTAATCACTGATAATTATTTTTCTAAAAAAAAATATATTAATGTTGCAAATGTGTGAAGAGAGAGTCTAAACTGGATTGTAAGCGATTCATACTTTTATAATGATGTATTATCATAACATTTTAGCCTGATTATTACGCACACGTACTGCACATTGGAACGGGAGACTCTCAGCAGCGGTTGCTAAGCAGCGAGACGCTGCTCAAGTGTACGTAGAGCTTACTTCGGATGCGAGGAATGACAGAGGAAGAGGGGTGGGGGGGAGAAGATAAAGAGTATGTAACTAAAAATAAGTCAACGACATTTCACACAAATTACGCTTGACTTTGTGCTCTTGTAACGACTGCAATTATGCGTGTAAAGGGAAGGACGATGTGCATGAAAAAAAATGTAAAGAACTCTTGGAACAGTGAATCAAAAAAAAAGCTCTGGTATTCTAAGAGTTTTTTTTTAAATTGTTGGTTTCTAATGGTTCAAGTTATCTTTATTAGCGCATCGGTCCACAGGCATACTTTACGTAGCTATTAGGAAACTAAACAGCGATCGTCTACAAGGTTTTTTTTTTTTTCATGTACGTGTATATATATATATTCATTAGTAGTTTATATTTCTCAACAAAAGCATATTCACCAGGACATCATGCTGTTTAGTTAGGATGTTAGGACATGTGTTTGCAGTGCCTTAAATTCTTTATTGTATGTGTTAATAAGTAGGATGTGTTTTTTTTTCTTTCTAGTTGAAAATTTTAAAAAAATCAATGAGCTCAAAGAACGGTTAACGGACATAATAGGGTCTCTGAATATCCTGTTTTTTATTTGGTGTTAATAGGTTTTAGTGTGTTTAATGGCCTAGAGTGGTTAGTTTGTTTGGCTGAAGAATAAAGGACTCTAGGTTTTAATCCTCTGATAAAGGCGTGGATGCGTGTTGTTTTCTCTTGAGGGTTCAACTTCTTCATAGATATGCTCTATGATACAATCTACTGTCAAGACATCGTGGAAATTGATTTACTTGAGAGTTGAGTTCTTTAACTTTTAATGACACTGTTTTGTATAAAATAAAATAAGTAAATGCCCCCTCAAGTAGCTGCTTGCCACAGAGGTCTGACAGGAGCCTGTCAGTTTATATGTCATAGCAGAAGGTCTGTGAGGATGGCAGAACCTCAGCAGAAAAACAACACACACAACCATGCCTTACCCGGGGCTCGAACCCAGGTCCCTTATACAATGGGCTAAATAGCCGGGTCACAAGGACCCCAAGAGCTCAGAGAAGGTTGGGGAGGTGACCCACTGGAAGCTGTTGAGAGACAGAACACACTGTATGGTCTTGATATCCCGTCAATACCATACAGCGTGTTCTTTAACGTGCACAGGGTATGGCTCTCCCGCACACGGAGCCACGCCTTAACGATGGATGGCGGCCTATTTCAATCTCTTCAGTGTCCCCTATTGACCGTGGGAAGGGCGGGAGATTTGCGGAGATAAATCTCAACGCTGGCCCAGCTGGGACTCGAACTTGGGAACTGCAGATTACGAGTCTGGCGTGCTACCGACTGAGCCACCCCAGGGCTCAAAGAATTTTGGGTAAGGGAATCCACTGGACAGTTGTTAAGAGACAGATGGCAACCTACTGTCAAGCCATTCAACGTGTTCTTTAACGTGCACAGAATACGGCCCTCCTGCAACACATCACAGCTTTTCAGCCCATCCGACGAACGGCGGCCTTTCCAAGCCCATCACTATCCCCTTTCTCACAGAGGACAAGGGTTCAGCGGAGATAAATCTCAAAGTTGACACCAGTTGGGACTCGAATATGGGAACTGCAAATTGCGAATTTGGAGTCCTATTGACTTACCCAATACCCCCCCTCCCCCCAATATTGCTTGAGGCATAATATCTGCAGGTTTCTACAAAAGAAAATGAGTTTTTCAACTGAACTATACTATTCTGTGTGATTCTCACCAGGAACTACGGAATGGGTGGGTGTATGTGTGGGGTTGGTTTCCAATACTCCTCATTTACCATTCTGATAACTCTAATCAAAAAAAAGTGAAAAATGTGATTAAAATTTATATTTCAGTCATTTACTCTAATCACTCATTAACTTGAAAATCGTGTTTCTTGGGCCAAGTGATCTGATTGCATCGCTGTTTGGCCGTTATCAATGAATTCTTATTCAACGGATTCTTTTAATGCAACTTGAGAGCAGCCTGTACGACGATACAGGCTGCTCCTTTTGGACGACGATATAGCCATCGTACATGCCATTTCTATTCACGACACAACTCTCGAGAGGAAAGACATCTGTTGCCAAGTAACACGAATACAAAAAAAAATGATAGGTGTGGTGGTTTCTCGTGCACGGCCGATACGTCTTTCCTCCTTGCGTATAATCAATATCGTTACCACATACATTTTCTCTTTACTACTGCAGAATGATTGCATCTTGATTCTTGAAGCACATTTTTGATCTTGAGGCCTTTTTCGTTTCCGATTACATATTAGGGATTTCCCTAATCTGTGTTTTCCTCAGGAATTGATAAGGTTCAGTCGGTAGCGCACCAGGCTCGTAATCTACATTTTTCAGGTTCGAGCCCAACTGTATCTGCGTTAACCCCACCCTCCAAATCTGCAGTTCCCAAGATCGGGTTCCAGCCGGTCAGCGTTGAGATTTATCTCAGCAAAACTCACTGCCAATGTCAGTAGGGACACCGATGGGCTTGGAAAGGCCGCCATCTATCGGATGGGACAGTAAACGGTGGCTCCGTGTGCGAGAGAGCCGTACCCTGTGCACTTTAAAGAACACGCTGAATGGCCTTGACTGGAGGCTACCATCTGTCTCCCAACAGATGTTCCATTGGGTTCCTTCCCCCAACCTTCTCTGAGCCTTCGGGGTCCTTGTGACCTGGCCATTTAGGCCAGGTCACAACCTGGCCTAACCTGGTCATTTAGGCTGCTCAGAGGTAAAACAACCCAATAACTTTAGCTCCACCCTCATTCTGCCCTCAATGAGAAAGGGGACACAGGTGCACTTGAAAAGGTTGTTCGGTTAGTTCTGAGCGTTTTTTTTTTTGCACACAATGGACTAAATGGCCAGGTTACAAGGACCCCGGAGGGCTCAGAGAAGGTTGAGGTAGGGGCCCCATTAGACAGCTGTTAGGAGACTGGTGGTAGCCTCCATTCAAGACCATCGGTGTCCTTTACTGATCGTGTGCAGGGCGGGGAGTTTTGCGGAGATATATCTCAACGTTGGTTCCGATGGGACTCGAACCTGAGAACTGCACATTACGAGCCTGGCGCGCTACCGACTGAGCCATCCCCGCCCTTGGAAAGGTACCTCACTACGTCCTCACTACGTCAGTAAAATAGAATAACGATGATCAGTTGTCAGGTTAATGAACCCGAGAATTGCCTCAGTCGGTAAAGCGCCAGACTCATAAGCAGTTGTTTTTAAGTTCGAGTTCCTAGTGTGCCCTGGACTTGGGGAGGTTGAACAGTCTGTGGCATTCCAGGCTTGTAATCTGTAATTTCCAAATTTGAGTCCCACCTGTGCCATCGTTGAGATTTATCTCCGCTAAATTCCCACTCTAACCTCGATCAGAAAAGAGATACCGATGGGCTTAGAAAGACCGCCGTTCGTCGTATGGGACGTTAAACCGTAGACCCATATGCAGAGGTTCCCAGGTTCGAGTCCCAGCTGGGTCAGCGTTGAGATTTATCTCCGCAAAATTCCACGCCCTGCCCACGGTCAGTAGGGGACACCGATGGGCTTGGAAAGGCCGCCGTCCGTCGGATGGGACGTTAAGCCGTGGCCCCGTGTGCGGGAGAGCCATACCCTGTGCACGTTAAAGAACACGCTGGATGGCCTTGACGGGAGGCTACCATCTGTCTCCCAACAGCTGTTCCAGTGGGTCCCTTCCCCCAACCTTCTCTGAGCCTTCGGGGTCCATGTGACCTGGCCATTTAGCCCATGGTGTGCAAAAAAGTGCCGCTCAGAGGTAAAACAACCCAACAACCCATATGCAGGAGAGTCATACCCTATGATGGCTGTCATACACGCTGGATGTTTTTGATGAGAGGCTTCTACTTGTATCCTAGCAGATATCCAGCGGGTCTCCTTCCAAAACCTTCTCCGAGCTCTGAGGCTCCTCGTGACCAGTGCATTTAACCCATGCGCAAAAAACGGCGCTTAGAGATAGATCAACACAATACAAAAACACTTACCTGCTTTTCTACAGGAATTGAACGCTGGAGGGACAGGAATAAAAAAAGAGAATGTTACTTTCTTTAGGACGAATGGAGGTTGGTCGGGCGACAAGGTGCTAAGCTGGCAATCTGCAACTTCTCGGTCTCTGTCCCCTACTACAGACTAAGGTTGGGTGTTAGCAGAAATTTTAATTTTTCGCCTTTAGCACACTCTAACAGTGAAAATTTTAACTCACTGATGATTGATAAAATTGAAATGGCAATATTATATTAGCACTTAATCATAACTAACACAAAGAACACACTTGGGGCGAATGTAAAGCTTTTTGATTATCATCACACTTCGCCACCGAAACCTCTAACAGTGAAAATTCGAAAAAGAATTAATGTCTAGGCACATAGTAATGATTTATTAGTGCATATGTTACCGCTAAAGTGCAGAAATCAGTTATTCTACATATTGTCTAGGTATTGTGCAGATTAACTAGGGTGATCCGTTAACGTGTGGAGAATTGTTTCATTTCTCAAATTACCTAGGTAATCTGCAAATTACCTGGATAATCTGCACATTACCTACTAGGCACTCGTTAAAGTGAAAATAAGATCTTTGCAGGAACAACAGGAACGTTTCTGTACGCTTAAATTAACATAATGTTATTTATCTAGTGTCCGAGAGTAGAGTTGAAACCAGGGTCATCCCTCTGTCAACATGAATCAGTCGTCCGAATTATAAAAAACGCCCCCAAAATGAGCAGGCCAAGTGAGAACGAATCATTTTAGTGATTCGTTATCAAGAATGAATCACTTTACCGATTCGTTCTCACTTGGCCTCAGCTCATCCGGGGCGTTTTTTATAATGCGGACGAGTGAATCACGTGACACGAAGATTCATATTCAAAAGATTCACCACTATGAGAGAAACAAACTTTTGAACTTTAACGATACGGAAGCCGTTAATGTGCACTTTACCTAGGTAAAATGCGGAAAAAATCCTGATTCCGCACGTTAACGGAGCAAATCAGTTAATCTGCAGATTAGCTAGGTAATGTGCACCTTAACGGCTTTCGAGCTTTAGCGGTAACACATGTACACCCAACGAAACTTTTTTGGTCTTCTCTTAAAAGAAATAAAGTTTAGTCCTCTCACCCACACCTGGAGGTAAGAGAGCAAATCTTTACTGCTAATGTAAACCTTCTCATCATCATCTTAACAATCCAAAATTTGAAATGTCTCACATAATTAGATCGTTTGCAATAAGCATTTAATTTTGCAGTTCCAAAAAAAAAAAATTGCGATTTTCCCTTTTTTTAACCACCTTTACAGGGCGCTACTGATATTTTTTACTTTCAGCCTGTACACTCTAACCGCAGACTGTCTAATGAACGACTGAAAAAATTTCAGGTATTAATATTTTATTGCCACCTACACAGCAGAAAAAAATAATTTCTCTTTTATCTCAAAAAGCAAAAAAAAAAAAAATAAATGTCCACAGACGAACAAACAAAATGGAAACATCAGCAAGTTTTTTATTTTTCTCTCGAAAACGAGCTAAATAAATTTGCAATTAATCACATACATTTAAAAAACACTTTCTTCGCCAAAAATTACAGAGAAGTACTAGTTCTTTTAAAAGAATTTTGGCAGATCCCAAATGATCCCAACCTCACAAAATCTTCTTTTCCACTTTCATCAGAAGTATCAATTATCTTTAGAGAAGGCAACATATTCTCTTGTCACCTTAAAACCGTCACAATTCACTGCTCTATCACCCCCCCCCCTCCCCCAACTACCAAACCAAGTTCTAGTCCTCCCTTTAACTGGCTACACAAGAGTAGCTTCACTTAATGCCAAAACTTTATTGCAGCTAGATCAAGTCCATGCGTCTCTGTGTCGTACCCGAAACCCACAGAGCACCTTGTCGTTCATGAGGTATTACACGTTATTTGGGTTAAACCCCACTCATTACTCGGTCACACAGGCCCAGCTGAGGTCCTGCTCCTGACACACACACACGCGCACACACTCTTCTCTTTCACTCTGTCTTTGTTCTCTGGAGGAGATCTTTCAAGAACTCTGCTGGACATCTTATACTGCATCTGGGAAGAAGCGATCCGTCCTCAGTTAGTCTCAATCTCTTCAGTCCGAGCCTTCAGCCGGTGATCGTTCCGTTCCATCTTTCCTAGACTTTGTTTTTCCTTGGCTATCCTCTTGGGATCCATCTGTTCCCTCGGACAAGGAATAAGCAGTGAAGCGCGCGACAGCTTTTCTTTACAGAGCAAGGTACTACAGATGGATCGATTTCTTTTTTTTTGTTTGGTGTTTTGGGATTTAACCAGGAAATAAATAGTCAGATGATGGATATCACAGATCTTAATTATGCAAAAATACAGTCATATCTAAAAAGAGAAAAAAAAAATCTTGTTTACTCCGAGTGGGATTTTTGTGCACAGAATGGTCTGTCAGCGCTCCAGCTAGCGGCCCGCGGGCCGATAGTTGGACAGCGCTGTGTCCCGCGAACAAAATCAAGTTTTTACTTGAAATTTTAAATAAATATGTGTAATCCACCTTGTAATTTTTTGTCAACTTATATTACTTTACTTGATATGCAATCTTCAACTTACTCATTATATTTGCAATTATTATTGCATTATTTCAACTTACTCATTCTATTCTTAAAAAAATAAATACCCCCTCAAGCAGCTGCTTGCCACAGAGGTCTGACAGGAGCCTGTCAGTTTATATGCCATAGTAGAAGGTCTGTGAGGATGGTAGGATCTCAGCAGAAAAACAACACACACATCCATGCCTTATCCGGGGCTCGAACCCAGGTCCCTTAGATCAGTAGCCAAGCGCGCTAACCACTCGGCCACGGTACGGCGAAGGTTTAGAAAATTTATATTGATTTATTATTACCTATTATTTTTCGTATAAATAAAATAAATTTTTCAGGTGATATGGACTGACTTTTCCATTACCTCTCCTGTCCTATTTTTTTTGGCCCTCGAAATATTGGCGAAAGAAAAAATGGTCCGTGGTCTTAGAGAAGTTGGAAGTACTGGTCTAAATGACCAGGTCACAAGGAACTCTTGGAACCTTTATTACCTGGCGATTTAACCCATTGTGTGCAAAAAAAGTGCCGCTCAGAGCATTAGAACCAGGGGAGGGGGCTAATAAAATGCCTTTCTAGTTTTACTATAAAACAATTTGAATCTATATTCAGTTTAAAATAATTTTAGTAGTTATAAAATATACTAAACATTTTCACCACATCAGATTCCTATTAATTTTTTAATGTTCCTTTAGTCAACGTTTTTTTGTGAGGTATATCCGTGGCCGAGTGGTTAGCGTGTTAGGCTAGTGGTCAAAGGGAACCTGGGTTCGAGCCCCGTGTAAGGCATGATTGTTTGTGTTGTCTTTCTGATGAGGTCCCCAACATCCTCACAGATCTACTATGTCGTATTAAACTGACAGGCTGCTGTCAGACTTCTGTGGCAAGCAGCTGCTTGAGGGGATATTAATTTTTTTGAGGATTCTTAAATTTGATATACTATAACTTAGGGCAGCAGAAGGTTAAAGTCCAACCCTAACTCAGAGCTAAAATAATCCAAACAAACCAATCCTGGGTTCAAATCCAGGTCACCATACCATTGATACTCGGCCACCAGAATGGGGTGGTTTGTATAAAAAAAAAACATATTCCAAAACATGTACAATATACACCGAGTGGAATTTATTTCGGTATCTAATATGTCACTATCTTAAAAATATCACTATTACAAATGTATTTATTATCCGGCAATTGTAAGGATGCCACTATTACAGTAGTGTAAATTGTGTCTTTTTTTAAAAAGTGTCACTCTCACAGATGGTTTCATATCCCTTGACAGAATATCATTATGTATGTCCATGGTTAGAAGAGGAAGCGAACCCAGATCCCTCGGCTGCGTTTCAATTGGAAGAGATAAAATTTTTCTCGTATTTAAGACACTTGTAATCGTCCATCATAGATGTCCGACATTTTCCCCAGATTTTTTCTCTGTAAGAGTCACGTATCCTCTTCTCACCCACTCCCACCCTGCCATACCACAACCCCCCAACATCCTTCCCAAACAACACTTCCTCTGAGAACTGACGAACATCTCATACGACTACTGGTTGATGGAGATAGTGAGAGGTTGCACTTCCTTTGACTCACGAAGCAGAGAGAGAAAATAGAAACTCCAAAAGGAGAAAAAGAAGGAGCCGAAGAAAGAAAACTCGTTGCTCTTCGCGACGATGGCGAACCCGACTGAGTGGCATGACTGCCACTGCCAACAAAAGGACGACTCAGACACTTTGCCGGTGGATCTCTCACCTCCTGCCGATCTCCCTCCCTTCACGGCAGCATCCCTCTCCTCTCTTGCTGCCTGACTTGCCGTCAGCCGTCTCTTGGTTGTCTTATCACCTCGAGGCCTTTACAGAGTGTCGTGCTCACAGGATGACCACCACCGGGACTGAACGCCACAGTGGAGGCCTTTTTTTTCTTCCCTTCCTAGAAGATGCGGTCGCTGTGGAATCGAGAAGAGATAGGGTCGGTTGTGGCTCTTCTTCGCTCTCTGTCTATCTGCTGATAACTGACCGACATACAGCAGCTCACCCTCACTCTATCGGGGCTACAGTTGCGTTTTTAAATCTACGTTTGGATGCTGTGCGTGAAGTGAATGTTGATATGTCTGCTTGAGGAATTTTGGATAGAGTGTTAGGAGTGTTAGGGTTAAAGAATTGGCATTTATTATTTATTAGTTTGTTGTACAGAAGTGTGACTGAGTATGTTAGGCTTGAAGAATTGGATTTTGTTATTTATTGATTTGTTGTGCAGACGTGTACTGAGTAGGTTACGGTTAAATCATTGATTTTAGTTATTTATTGCTTAGTTGTACAGAAATGTGACTGAGTATGTTAGGGTTAAAGAATTTTTTTCGTTATTTATTGGTTTAATGTACAAAAGTATGATTAATTTGTTAATAATAATAAATAAATACCCCCTCAAGCAGCTGCTTGCCACAGAGGTCTGACAGGAGCCTGTCAGTTTATATGCCACAGTAGGAGATCTGAGAGGATGGCAAGACCTCAGCAGAAAAACGACATACACATCCATGCCTAATCCGGGGCTCGAACCCAGGTCCCTTAGATCAGTAGCCAAGCGTGCTAACCACTCGGCCACGTTGAAGAATTCATTTTTATTATTTATTGGTGTTTTGTAAAGAAGTATTACTGAGTATGTTAGGATTGAAGAACTGGCTTTTGTTATTTATTAATTCGTTGTACAGAAGGGCGAATGATCATCAATAGAAATTTCACTTGAAGTTAGTTTGTTTTATTTTCTTTTTTGTAGTGAAATTTATTATAATCACAGGAGCCGTTGGCTTTATTTCCACTAATAAAATGCTACTTGACATATTCCGAAAGAAGGTTGTTTTTCTTAGGTTGTTTTACCTCTGATCGTGACTTTTGTGCAAACAATGGGCTAAATGGCCAGGCCACACGCATTCCAAGGACTAGAAGAAGGTTGGGGAAGAAAATCCACTTACCAGCTGTCAGGAGAGAGACCGAAGACTCCAGCCATTACATTAAGAACAAGTTCATTCATTATGTTCTTTAACGTTCCCATAACATAAATCTCCTCAACGAGGGCCGCAGTTTACTTCCCGCCCTACAGATGGGGTTGGGTTGTTTTACCTCTAAGCGGCACTTTTTTGCACACCATGGGCTAAATGGCCAGGTCACATGGACCTCGAAGGCTCAGAGAAGGTTTGGGGAGGGGACCCACTGGAACAGCTGTTGGGAGACAGATGGTAGCCTCCCGTCAAGGCCATCCAGCGTGTTCTTTAACGTGCACAGGGTATGGCTCTCCCGCACACGGGGCCACGGCTTAACGTCCCATCCGACGGACGGCGGCCCATCGGTGTCCCCTACTGACCGTGGGCAGGGCGGGGAATTTTGCGGAAATAAATCTCAACGCTGACCCAGCTGGGACTCGAACCTGGGAACTACAGATTACGAGCCTGGCGCGCTACCGACTGAGCCGCCACCCCCGCCCCTCCCTACAGATAGTGAATCAGTAAGTTTTATCACTAAAAGTCTCTATTTTATTATTTATTTCCCAGTACAATAACGCATTTATTGGATAATAACACGGCCCAAGCCCTTTTCTTCCGATTATTATACACTAAGATTTTTTTTAAAGTTTTCACCGTGTTACTATTACAGTAAAAATTATGAAGAAATTTTCACAGAATGAAATTATGGGTTTGAGAAACGAGATCATTTGATTATGTGAATTTCATTAGTCTCTTCTAGTGACTTTTTACAATGTTAAGGCGATGTTAACTGTCTTCGACAGCTGTTGAAATGATATTAATTATCTTTGATAGCGTTAAGATATTAACTATTTTTAGTAGCTATTGAGGTGACGTTAAATACTTTTGACACGTGTGGAGGTGATGTTAACTATCCTTGGCATATGTTGTGGTGATTTTAACCTCTTTAACAAATGATGTTAACTATTTTTGATAATATTTGAGATGATATTAACTATCTTTGGCAAGTGTTGAGGGAATATTAACTATCTTTGACTGATGTTGAGGGACGTTAACTATCTGGATTAGACTGTCTTTAGACACTGAACCCAAGGAATAGCTATTAGGAGACAGATGGCAGTCTCCCTTCAAAGCTACCAAAGCTTGTTTCTAATATGCACAGGGTATGACTTTCCTGTACATGGGAGCCACGGCGTAATGTCTTATCTGAAGGGCGGCTGCCTTTTCAAGCCCATCATTATCCCTTTTTTTAGCAAGGGCAGTGTGGAAGTTGTGATGAAATCTCGCCAATCCTGTTGGACTGCGCCAGAATGTGATGTACTCCTTCCGAATGTGACGGGCTGTGCCCGATGTCGTGGTCGCCGGAAGATGAAGATTTTGTCTCTTAATTACCTTCACCCTTACTTCGGTGAAACGACGTTCGCTGGTTGTTACATCCGTACCGACGTATGCCTCAGATTTGCTGCGTCAAGTGATGTATAAAAATAGGTCCAACAATTCACGCACGAGAGTTATATAGGGACGACACAGTTTATTCACACTATATACAATTACGTGCTGGGGATGCTCTCGACTCCGTAGGCCTTTGCTGCTTTACTGCTGCAAACGTTAACAATGAGGTGGAGAATCGCACACTCTGCAAGTTCTCACTTTACAGACCTCAACCACGGCGAAAGGATAATCAACCTTTGCCTACACTGTGGTTCACACAGAATCCACAAAACTGTATCAGATTCACCAAGAATCTTGATTCTCACTTAGAATCGAAACCTCTCCTTAAGGATTTCGTTTGAGTAAGAGCAGCGTCCTTTTGACGTTCAAACGTCCTTCCTGTTTGACATCTATATCACAACCCCACAATAGCACTTCTTCAATTCACATTATTGTGGGGATGAGTCACATCCCCACAACAGCACTTCCAAGAACACACTTCACGCATAAAAATATTTACAATAACAATAATACAATAAATGCAACAATAAATAAAAATAAATAAATTAGAGGGACATGACAGAGGTTAGCAGAGATAAATCTCAACCATGGCACAATTGGCACTCGAATATGGAAACTGCAGATTATGAGCCTGACACGCTACAGACTGGGCCTTCCGCTCTCCCACCCCCCAACACATACCTACAGGCGTTGTATGGGACCTTAACTATGTGCAGGAGGGCCATACCCTGTACAGTCGCTCAAAAAAGTATCCGAACACCATGGTTGATTACAGACTTCAGAAAAAAATATCTGGCAACGTTTTTTTAGAAATTAGTGATCTGGCAACCTTCGTGTCACGTGACAGTTGCCAGATCACTAATTTCTAAAAAAAACGTTGCCAGATATTTTTTCTGAAGTCTGTAATCAACCATGGTGTTCGGATACTTTTTTGAGCTACTGTACACGTTAAATGTCCTTGACAGGAAACTCCAATTTGTATCCTAAGATCTGTACGGTGGGTGCCCTTCCGCAATCTCTCTGAGTCTTTGGGGCCATTCAACCCAGTGCTTTGTTTTATTGTCTTTTTTTCAGTGAAATTTGTTATAATCACAGGAGTCATTGGCTTTATTTCCATTAATAATTGCTCAGAGGTAAAACATCCCAACTTCAACTAAAGTTCAAATCCCATCGCAGCAAAAGGGTTAAAGCGAAGAAGAAAAAGTAATTCCAGAAAGGTGAAAGACGTAACAAGAAGCGAAGGAAATCGAAACATCAGTCTTTTTTTTCTCTTCTGAACAAAAAAAACATCGGAAGTAAGGAAAAAAAAAAAACACATCTCAATCGCTTTTAATTCAGTTATATGCATAACGACTCTAACGCCTTGCTTTTACTAATTATTTAACTGAATTATTGTGCTAGCCTTTTGACTACAATTCTCCTCCTCCAAAAAAATCCCTAATGAGCTCCATTAAATTGTAGCGATCTCTGCTGCAATTATACAGGAAACAAGCCACGACAGATCACGTGAAAACAGCGGCAAATGAGAAGAAGAATAGTAGCAACTCGGATAATTTGGCTTCTCTGCTACAAATTTCTTTCGTGTTTATATTTTATTATTTAAATTTATAGAAATATGTGTAAAGAAAGTTGCTCTTAGCTCTTCCATTGATATTGGGGGTTTGAAAAAAATTATGATATAACACGAATGAGGGGAAATAAATAAAAAATAATAATAAATACCCCCCTCAAGCAGCTGCTTGCCACAGAGGTCTGACAGTTTATATGCCATAGTAGAAGGTCTATGAGGATGGCAGGACCTCAGCAGAAAAACAACACACACAAAACCATGTCTTGCCCGAGGCTCGAACCCCATATCCCTTAGAACAGTAGCCAAACGCGCTACCACTCGGCCACGGGATGGCTTGAGGGGAAATGAGAAAGAAAATTTAAAGTTATGACGTGCATTGCAGAAAGTTGCCCATAGGTATAGATTGTTAACATAACCAGAGAGGTCTGCTGAAACAGAGGGGCATAAAACTTTTAATCACGCTTCCTTTATAATTGATGAAATTGTGACACATACCTCCCCTCCCATCTGTTACTATCACCATTGTTATTTTAGGAATTGATGTCTTATAACATCAAAAATCATAATTAAATGAGTTTGATTATTTATAAGACTCTACTGAAAGGAATTGTGTAGCTGAAAACGTATTAGTAAGTCAGTGTGCAGGATAAAAAGTGTCGCACTAGTTATTCAATGTGCAGAAAAAAAAATACGCATAAGTAATTTAGTGTGCAATGAAAAAAAATACGCATAAGTAATTTAGTGTGCAATGAAAAAAAAATATCGCTCTAGTAATTCAGTGTGCAAGAAAATAGTGTCGCGCTAGTAATTTAATTTGCAGGAAAAAAAAGTGTCGCACTAGTAATTCAGTGTGCAGAAAAAAAAGTGTCGACTCCTCTATTAACCCTTTGCAATAAATTAGCAATATATCGCTTCCTATTGCAGCCAAATTAACAATGTATCTCTCCCTATTTTATCCAAATTAACAATGTGTCGCTCTCTATTATAGCCAAATTAACAATGCATCGCTCTCTATTACAACAAAATTAACAATGTATCACCCCCTCTCATAGTCAAATTAACAATGTATCGCTCTCTATTATAGCCAAATTAACAAATGCATCGCTCTCTATTACAGCCAAATTAACAATTTATAGCTCCTTATCATAGTCAATTTAACAATGTATCAGTCCCTATTTTAGCCAAATTAACAATGTATCGCTCCCTATTACAGCCAAATTTACAGTGCATCGCTCCCCATTATATCCAAATTAACAATGTATCGCTCCACATTATATCCAAATTAACAATGTATCGCTCCCTATTATATCCAAATTAACAATGTATCGCTCTCTATTATATCCAAATTAACAATGTATCGCTCTCTATTATATCCAAATTAACAATGTGTCACTCCCTATTACGGCCAAATTACCAATGTATCGCTCCCTATTTCAGCCAAATTACCAATGTATCGCTCCTTATTACAGCCAAATCAACAATGTATCGCTCCCTATCATAGTCAATTTAACAATGTATCACTCCCTCTCATAGTCGAATTATCAATTTATCGTTCCTTATTTTAGCCAAATTAACAATGTATCTCTTCCTATTTTAGCCAAATTAACAATGTATCGCTCCCTATTACAGCCAAATGAACAATTTATCGCTCCCTATTACAGCCAAATTAACAATTTACCGCTCCTTATCATAGTCAATATAACAATGTATCACTCCCTATTTTAGCCAAATTAACAATGTATCGCTCCCTATTATATCCAAATTAACAATGTATCGCTCCCTATTATATCCAAATTAACAATGTATTGCTCCCTATTGTATCCAAATTAACAATGTATCGCTCCCTATTATATCCAAATTAACAATGTATCGCTCTCTATTATATCCAAATTAATGATGTGTCGCTCCCTATTACGGCCAAATTACCAATGTATCGCTCCCTATTTCAGCCAAATTACCAATGTATCGCACCTTATTACAGCCAAATTAACAATTTATCGCTCCTTATCATAGTCAATTTAACAATGTATCACTCCCTATTTTAGCCAAATTTACAATGTATCGCTCCCTATTACAGCCAAATTGACAATGTATCGCTCCCTATTATATCCAAATTAACAAAGTATCGCTCCCTATAATAACCATTTTAACAATATATTGCTCCCTATTATAGACAAATTAACAATGTATTGTTCCCTATTATAGAAAAATTAAAAATTATTCTAAAATAAAATGGTACGTCACCCTCTATTAGTCCATTGCTCTTCACAAAAATTGCTGTTCCCAACAATACAAAGAATTTCTCCCAAAAAGTGCTAATTTGTATGGTAAACAAGAAGTGACGGGGTTCATCAAATCGCCAATTGTGTAAAAAAAAATGCCTCTAGTAGCAGCCCAGAAAAGAAGTTTCACCCCCAATACACTGCCGTACCAAAATACTAGAGAATTCCCATGTTTTTCGATAGGAATCTAACTTCGAAGCTCTATAGCTTCTAAAATACGCATTTAATGGAAAAATGTGAACGAAGCTAAAGACATAATCAAATCCATTTAAATCACTACTTTCAATTATATTCTTTCAATATTTAAAAGAGTTATGGAAGTTGTAATATTTCACAGCAGTAATGCGTCATAAGAATTTACCTCAGAAATTAATTAAAACTTAATAATTATAGTTTCAAACCGTTTACTAAAATAAATATACATTTTGAAAGTTTACTCAATGATAATTTCAAAATTAGGCAATTATGAGTGATTTATATAGAACAAGATAATGTATTGTTAAATATTCCACCGTCCATAACTCTTTTAATGCTGAAAGAATGTCTTTGAAAAATCGAGATTTAAATAGATTTGATTATGATAATTAATTTATCTTCAGTCACATTTTTCCATTAAATTCATATTTTAGAAGTTGTAGAACTTCAAAGTTTAATTCCATTGACATAATATGGAAACTTCTAATTTTTTTAGGGAAATGCACATACAGTCGTTCAAAAAATTATCCGAACACTATGGTTGATTACAGAATTCAGAAAAAATATCTGGCAACGATTTTTTTAGAAATTAGTGATCTGGCAACCTTCGTGTACGTACACGAATTTTGCTTAAAAAATTCTTCAGAACTTTTTTTTAAAAGTTTAAGATAGTTTATGTTAGTGCTAGGTTTTACTAAAGGTCTTAAATTTAAATTTTGCAGGAGCAAATCAGTTACTTTTCAATATATATGGCGAGTTTGAAATCGAAATTTATTAGCTATAGTTCAATTTTTACGTATATATACAGTCGCTCAAAAAATATCCGAACACTATGGTTGATTCCAGAATTCAGAAAAAATATCTGGCAATAATTTTTTTTCAGAAATTAGTGATCTGACAACCTTCGTGTACGTACACGAATTCTAATTCTACAGTTTTCTAACTAATTTCTAACTAATTTCTAAAAAGAATTGTTGCCAGATATTTTTTCTGAATTCTGTAATCAACCATGGTGTTCAGATATTTTTTTGAGCGACTGTACAAATGCTTCATTGCCCCTTTTTATAATTGCATTCAAATTATAACATAGAAAGGATGAGAAATATGAAGAAAACAGATTCCATCTTTTTGTCTGAGATTACCTGTTATCTTTATTTTTCTAAACATGGACATTATTAGTTTAAAAATCCAGAGGAATTTCCGAGAAAATTGTGATTTTAAATTAATCCAACTACAGATAATATTTCTGATAACTTAAAATTATTCTTAACTTAATAACTTTAAAATAACTTTTATATTTATTTTTGAATAAGAGTTTTTATTAAAGCTATGCCGTCCCGTAGCCGAGTGGTTAGCGCGCTTGGCTACTGATCTATGGGACCTGGGTTCGAGCCCCGGGTAAGGCATGGATGTATGTGTCGTTTTTCTGCTGAGGTCCTGCCATCCTCTCAGACCTTCTACTTTGGCATATAAACTGACAGGCTCCTGTCAGACCTCTGTGGCAAGCAGCTGCTTGAGGGGGTATTTATTTATTTTTATTTTTAACAAGAAGCAAATAATTAAGATTAAAAACAGAAATTAAAGAGAGAGAAAAAAAACTCGAATAACAACAAAAAAAAAACGATTAATTTTCCCGTAATAACGATTTCTTTCCTGATCTTGAAATATCTTCGTAAACATTAAAACACATTTCCTCAAAAGAAAAATATCCTCTACTTGATTCACAGTTTCCTTACGATATAACCATCACTTCTCTTTGGACATAAAGAGTAAGGGATTCGCTTTTCCCCGGGATTCTTGAACGCATTGCCGAGTCAGTCTTGTTAGTCTAATGAGTTGAGCACGGTTCACAATTTAGCGAAATTCGATCCCAATTTAAGACTGGTCGTCGCAGCAGCAGCTGATGTTAAATGAGAATACACCTCGGATCAATTGATGCTCAGGCTAACGAGACAATGGCCGTACCACGTTACAAAGGCAGGACTTCGTTTCACTACGAGGTAACAAGGGAAAGCATTCGTGATGTGGCGGAGAACCAATAGTTCTCTCTCTATCCGTTTTCTGCTCTTTGTCGCCAAGAATTAGTAAACGTGTCTCTCCACGAGAAAGCGTTATCTGAGATTAAATAAGCATGTGGAAGATGAAATTGTTTACGTTGTGCTTTGATGCATATCACTATACTCTGATTATTTCGTCACTTTTTTTCTATACGGGGAAAAGAGCGGGAGTCAGAATTTTTATTTTTTACCATCATTTCGTTCCAATATTTTTACTACGCTTGGCTACTGATCAAAGGGACCTGGGTTCGAGCCCCGGGTAAGGCATGGATGTTTGTGTCGTTTTTCTGCTGAGGTCCTGCCATCCTCTCAGACCTTCTGCTATGGCATATAAACTGACAGGCTCCTGTCAGACCTCTGTGGCAAGCAGCTGCTTGAGGGGGTATTTATTTATTTTATTTTATTTTTATTTTTAGGGGGGGGGGGTACTATGCAATAGCGATATTTTATCTCTGGAGGCATATTGTTTTCACACAGTGGGCTAAATGGCTAGGTCAAAAGGAATCCCAGGGCTCAGAAAAGTCTTGGAAATGGGTTGGTGGGTTTATTTTATACCTGAACAGCACTTTTTTGTACACAATTGTCAAAATAGCCAGGGCTCAGAGAAAGTTGTATAATGGGAACCCACTGGACAGCGGTTAGGAGATAGATGGAAGTCTTCCGTCAAGGCCATCATCCCACACACGGAATCACGGATTAAAGTTCCACCAGATGTACTGCTTTACAAGCCCATCGGTGTCCCTTTTCTGAAGGATGGGGTTTAGCGGAGATTTCGAAACGATATCCTTTGGACAACTGTTAGGAGACAAATGGAAGCCTCCCATCAAAGACATCCAGCGTGTTCTTTAATGTGCACAGGAAATAGCTCTCCGCAGTCCCCATTAATGACCCATCAGACGGACGGCGGCCTTTCCAAACCCATCAGCATCTCCTTCCTGACCCAGTTCATGGTGAGGGTTAACGGAGGTAAACTCAGTCCTGGCAGAGTTAGGACTCGAAACTGGGAACTACAGGTTACAAACCTGGCCCGTTACCGACCGGACTGGACGAGACCCCTGTCTTGACGAGGGGGTTTTCTTTGCTTTCTAACAGCTATCTTTCTCAACCTTCTCTGGGTTCTAAGGGTGTTTGGTACCTTGGCCATTTAGCTCATTGTGTGGGAAAAAAAACTTCCGACCAGAGGTAAAAACAATCCAACCCACCCAGCTACCGAAAATAGAAAACAATCCCCCCGAAAAAAGAATAAAATTTTTCAATCTGCCATTTATTTATTTATTGACTTTTAACTCTTTTACACTTTTTTCAACTTTTAATTTTTTTTCGGCATTTTTATTTCGTATGTAATTTTTTTAATTTTACTCTTTTCTAGTTGCACGTTTTTCCAAAAATATTATTTTTTTTTCTGAAAGTTCTTAATGCATAAGAATTTTAAAATTAACATTCTCATTTAAAACCGAATTATAAGTCAAAAAAATTTACGGTAATCTCGAATATTTTCGGAACACTCCATTCGCAGTTATATTAGATAGGAAAAAAAAAAAGGCCGGGAGTAAAATAAAAAACTATATATATATCACTAAACAACAACCAATTCTACATTTTTTATTCTACCCGAACTAAACTAAGGTCTGATTTGAAACGACTTTAGCGAAATTGCTTTCGATAATCTGCGTCTTCCATCTGCAATGCCGTTACTCTAACATCATTAACGCTCTCCACTTGAAAAGAATCATCGGTCGCAGCGACGTTACAGAGCGAAGGAATGATAGAGGTCAGAAGTCGAGCCGCCTAGACTCCGGAGGCATTCAGACAAGCCGTTCGGTGGGGGGAGGGAAAGAAGAAAAGAAAGAGTGCACAAAAAAACGAAAGAATCCCTCACGTGATCTCGAGGCGTGATCGGTGGTTGCTGTATCCGACTGTGAACGGGTGACTGGGTTCCCCAGGAAACGACTTCTTCCCAGACATGGGTTTCCTACCAGCTCGGGGACACGCTCTCCAAACACCCTGCCTCCTAGCATCCCCTTTGCTCTTTCCTTTCTCTCTAGTGCCTTTCCGCATCTTCGTTCTGGACACAGGCCGTTTCCTCGCTTCTTTTTCGTGCGTCTGCGGAGAACAGCATACATGTATGTGTGAGCGCGGCTGGCTGAATGTGTGCTTTTTTTGCAACTATTTTTTTTTTACCTCTTTTTTTTATTTTTCTCATTATTTTTTTTGTTTGTTTGTTGTTCCGTTTTGTTTGTATTTTGCTTCTTTCTATGTTTGTGCCTCGGGTTCTTTAGTCATACATAAAGTATATAGTATCAAGGCTCTTTTTCTTAAAATTTTTGTTGTGTTTCTCGTGTTATATTTAGTACGACTTTATATTTTAGTTTTTGTCCGTTTGCTTGCTTATTTTTGTTTCTGTTATTGTTTGAAATAGATATATCCTAATGTTCACATTTAAAAATAGTTGGGTAGGGGTTAGCTCAATAGTAGCGTGTCATGATCGCGATCTAATTTTCCCAGATTTGAATCGCCTACAGTTAAATTGCATACGTTTGCTCCATTTCTCAGGGCGGGGGTGGTTCAATCGGTAGAGCGCCAGGCTCGTAATCTGCAGTTCCCAGGTTCGAGTCCCGCCTGGGTCAGCGTTGAGATTTATCTCCGCAAAACTCCCGCACTGCCCTTGTCAGTAGTTAGCTACCGATGGGCTTGGAAAGATCGCCGTCCATCGGATGGGACGTTAAGTCGTGGCTCCGTGTGCTGAAAAAGCCATATCCTATGCACGCTAAGAAATCCGCTGGATGGCCTTGACGGGAGGCTGACATCTGTCACCCAACTGCTGTCTAGTGGGTTTTCTCCCCCAACTTCTTGGGGTTCTTGTAACCTAATCCATTACTAAGATAGGGGTTAGGATAGGTATAATCACCATACTAACCATACCATAGTATGGTGATTAGGGTATAATCACCCTAATCACCATACTAAGATAGGTGATTAGGGGTAAACTCAATTGATAGCACGTCAGGCTCGTAATCTGAAATCCTCGGCTTTGAATCTCCATTGTGCTATGCTTTTATCATGTAATTATTATATATATTATTATATTATATATACTATGCTTTTATCATGTAATTATTATTTATCATGTAATTTTTTTCATTCAGATATAATGTGTTACTATTTCTAGATAAAGTTTCTCGATATGTCATATATTACACCTTTACCACAATTTACTTGTTCATATGTGAAACTGCCGATTAAAAATTGTTTACAAAGAATTTCAGTATTTCGCTAAAGGAAGCCAAATTGAAACCTTGAAGAAGAAGCTTTTTTTATAGGAATAAGTTTGAAGGAAAATTAAGGATCTGAACCAAGTCTATATTTAATTTCCTAAGCAGTCTTTCAATATTTAAAAAGTTATAAACGCTGGAATATTTAGTAGCGAAACAATTATCAGTCATAACGATTTATCCCAAACGCTAATCAAATTACAATAATTGCTATATCAAACCGTTTATAAAAATAAATAAATAAAAAATAAATACCCCCTCAAGCAGCTGCTTGCCACAGAGGTCTGACAGGAGCCTGTCAGTTTATATGCCATAGTAGAAGGTCTGAGAGGATGGCAGGACCTCAGCAGAAAAACGATACTTACATCCATGCCTTACCCGGGGCTCGAACCCAGGTCTCGTAGATCCAGTAGCTAAGTGCGCTAACCACTTGGCCACGGGACGGCGTTTATAAAAATAAATTCATATTAATAAATTCTTTATTCATTCAATTTCCTCAATTTTTCAGGAAATGACGAAATGAATGAAAGAAGGAATGACCTTCTGTTAGGGGTGGCTCAGTCGATAGCGCGCCAGGCTCGTAATCTGTAGTTCCCAGGTTCGAGTCCCAGTTGGGTCAGCATTGAGATTTATCTCCGCAAAATTCACCGCCCTGCCCACAGTCAGTAGGGGACACCGATGGGCTTGAAAAGGCCGCCGTCTGTCGGGTGGGACGTTAAGCCGTGACTCCGTGTGCGGGAGAGCCATACCCTGTGCACATTAAAGAACACGCCGGATGGCCTTAACGGGAGGTTACCATCTGTCTTCCAACAGCTATTCCAGTGGGTCCCCTCCCCCAACCTTCTCGGAGTCCTTGTGACCTGGCTATTTAGCCCATGGTGTGCAAAAAAGTGCCACTCAGAGGTAAAACAACTTATCCCAACCTTCTGTTAAATATTCCAGCTTTCATAACTCTTTAAATATTGGAAGAATAATGGTGAAGTTCAAAATTTCAATAGACTCGATGTAGATCTTTAATTTACCTTAAATCTCATTCCCATAAGTGGTCGTTATCTAAGATTGTCAATTTTTAATTTGTCTTTTCAGTGGTATGTCAATGAAATTTCCTAGTGATCTGGTAGAGCCTTGTAATTCGACATATATACAGGGTGAATCTGAAAAAGTGGGCAAAACTTTACGGAGTGGAGAACGCAGCTATACGAGCAATATTCGTCATAGAATGTATGGTCGGAACGCAAACGGCGAGCCGCTAGGTGGCGTTGTAAATGGTCGAGGTGGTCCCATAGCTTGGCCACCAAGATCGCCGGATCTCTCGTGTTTGGACTTTTTCCTGTGGGGCCATATGAGAAGCCTAATCTACGAGTGCCCCATTGAAACCGATATGGATCTAGTCGCCAGGATCGCCGTTGTTGCCGGCGATATTCGGGAAATGCCTGGTGTCTTCGCAAATGTGCGTCGGTCCCTATCCCGCAGGTGTGAAGCCTGCATTACAGCTGGCGGCAGCTCTTTTGAGCAATTTCTTTGAGCATGTACCTCAATTACATTCCTGTTAATAAAATGTTTTCTGAAGTATCTCCTCTCCTTCTTGTGTTCATTCTTTAACTGTGACAGTGGAAAACTACCTTTTAACTTCTCACCGCTTGCGTTCCGACCATACATTCTATGACGAATATTGCTCGTATAGCTGCGTTCTACCACCCCGTAAAGTTTTGCCCACTTTTTCAGATTCACCCTGTATATATGGTAGATGCCCAACATTTTTTATCAAATAATTGACTTATTTGAAATTTGACTAAAATTGACTAATTTGTTGCTATCTGAACATAATCTTGTGCTACATTATTTTTTTCATGTAACTTTCTTATTCTAACACGAATTATTTCACTATTTATACCTAATCTTCTCTCTGAATTATAGTTTTTCTACATAGGCTGGGTTGTTTTACCTCTGAGCAGCACTTTTTTTTGCACACCATCGGCTCAGATAAGTTTGGGAACCCACTGGACAACTATTAGGAGACAAATGGGAGCCTCCCGTCAAGTCCATCCAGCGTGTTCTTCAACGTGCAGAGGGTATGACTCTCCCGCACACGGGGCCACGACTTAACGTCCCATCCGACGGACGCTGGCCTTTCCAAGCACATTGGTATCCCCTACTGACCGTGTGCAGGGCGGGCAGTTTTGCGGAGATAAATCTCACCGCTAACTCAGCTAGGACTCGAACCCGGGAACGACAGATTACGAGCCTGGCCCGCTAGCGACTGAGCCACCCCCACCCCGTTTTCCTACAGAAATCAGGTTACGATATTCATTTCTCTTGCTTAGTCTCTCATATTGTTAGATTATTTCACCTATAATGTAAAGACAACTTATATTTTAAAATCTAAATATGATATATAATTCTTCTTTTTTTTCATCAATATTCCAAGCAATTTCTCTTATGCATTTCGTTTTCTTCTTTGCTATTTTTAAATCGTGTTTCAAGTTACACGTTTCGTTTGCATTTTCATTTTCATGTTTTGTGTTTATCACTTTTTTTTTATTTTTCAGTTTTCTTTACTGTTTTTTATCTAGTTTTTGAAAAAAAAAAATGAGACAATATGTTCACTTTCTCGTCCGTCTCTAGACATCGAACATTTTTTTTGTTTATAGATATAAATAAAAAAATTCTTTTTGTGTTTGAGATATATTGATGAATTATTACGATTCCAACTTACCGAATTTCCCAAAAGCTATAATTGCTCCCTCTAACCGTGAGAAAAGTTAAAAATTTCAAAATTTTAAGTGAATATTAGAAACGATATATTTATGGTAGAAATTTGAAATTTTGGTGGTGGAATTTGAAAGTCATCAAGTTTCCACTGGAGTAATGGGTTGATCCCTTACGTCCACGGGGGGGGAGTGGCTCAGTCGGTAGCGCGCCAGGCTCGTAATCTGTACTTCCCAGGTTCGAGTCCCAGCTGGGTCAGCGTTGAGATTTATCTCCGCAAAATTCCTCCGCCCTGCCCACGGTCAGTAGGGGACACCGATGGGCTTGGAAAGGCCGCCGTCCGTCGGATGGGACGTTAAGCTGTGGCCCCGTGTGCAGGAGAGCCATACCCTGTGCACGTTAAAGAACACGCTGGATGGCCTTGACGGGAGGCTACCATCTGTCTCCCAACAGCTGTTCCAGTGGGTCCCCTCCCCCAACCTTCTCTGAGCCTTCGGGGTCCATGTGACCTGGCCATTTAGCCCATGGTGTGCAAAAAAGTGCCGCTCAGAGGTAAAACAACCCAACCCATCATTAAATATGGAAACGGAGAAACTTTTAAAGAATTTTGAAAGTGATCTGTTTGTGGTTGAAATTTCGGTGGTAAAATGTCAAGAAATAATGCCCCCTTTTCTCAGCCCTCTTTTCTCAGAAAATTCTTCTTCAGAAACTTCTTTTCAAGAAATTCTGCCCCCTTTTCTCAGAAGGGTGTGACAAAGGCAACTCTTTAAATTTAAGGAATAAAAAACAAATACTTTTTACGTTGTATAATTTCTAATAAAATATTTCTATTTGCATTTTCTCAATCATCCATTAGTTCGAATTGAAACTTTTAAAGGGGTGAAAAAGTAGGTAAATGAAAACTTCATTCTCTTTGAAGACGAATCCAAATATGCGACAGAGGAGATTGAATTATTCTTTCTTCTGCAAAGTCTGGAGATTTCAGCGTTCTTTTATTTTCATGCAAATAACTTTCTATAAATTTTTACCTCAACCGATACATCGAAACCATTTTTTTTTTTTGGAGAGGAACCAATTAAACCAATTCCTTTATTCTAAATCTCGTCTGTTATTTCTTAACTACACATTCTATTTTTTTTAACTCTGATTTCTTTAATTAATCCTTTCATCTTTTTCTATCTTCACTTATTTTATTCTTCGTGCGTCTCTGATTAATATTTCTTACATTTCCATTTCTTTTAAATGATCAATCTGATCATTACATACTAAACCATTCCTTTTTTCTTTGTATGTATATAGGTGTGGAAGAAAAGTCATTTTTTTTATCCTTCAACAATGTTTCTTCTTATTCCGGTGTTTAACACTTTTATAAATTTTCTTCCATTTTTGATCATTTCACTTTTTTCTGTGCTTAGAGGGGGCGGGGGTAGCTCAGTCGGTAGCGCGCCAGGCTCGTAATCTGTAGTTCCCATGTTCGAGTCCCAGCTGAGTCAGCGTTGAGATTTATCTCCGCAAAACTCCCCGCCCTGCCCACGGTCAGAAGGGGACACCGATGGGCTTGGAAAGGCCGCCGTCCGTCGGATGGGACGTTAAGCCGTGGCCCCGTGTGCGGAAGAGCCATACCCTGTGCACGTTAAAGAGCACACTGAATGGACTTGACGGGAGGCTACCATCTGTCTCCCAACAGCTGTTCCAGTGGGTCCCCTCCCCCAACCTTCTCTGAGCCTTCGGGGTCCCTGTGACCTGGCCATTTAGCCCATGGTGTGCAAAAAAATGCCGCTCAGAGGTAAAACAACCCAACCCAACTCTGTGCTTAGATGTCTCTTTTCTTTTTCATGGATTGGGAGGTGACTTCATAAATAATTCGGCAGTCTCGTAATCATCAGTTCCTAAATTCGAGTCCCAACTATTCCAGCGTTGAGAAATTTATTTCAATATATCCCAACGCAAAGAGATTTATCTCCGCTGCTCTCCATCCTATCTTCAATAAGAAAGTGAACACTGATGAGCTTGTAAAGGCAGCCGTCTGTTGGATGGGACGCTAAGCCGTGGATCCGTGTGCAGTAATGCCCTACCTTGTGCACTTTAAAGAATACACTGGTTGGCCTTGACGGACGTCTTCTGTCTATCTCCTATCTGATTCTCTTCTCTGGACAATTTGTTTTTGTTATCTAACTATTTAGCCTATTGTGTGCAATAAGGCCGCTCAGAGATAAAACATCTCAAGAGAAAACCGTCTTTTCTTTTAACAATTTGTATCCGTAACTCGACTATTACGTTCTATATGAATTTTACTTAACTGCTGTTCAGATACAGATGGGAACCTCCCATGATCATTGTTCAAATCATTCAACATTTGTCTTTTGTTACGTTTATTACCCACAAAATTTCCCAAAACAACAACTTGATGATACAGTAGCTCACATTAAATTAAAGTACAGTCGCTCAAAAAAGTATCCGAACGCCATGGTTGATTACAAAATTCAGAAAAATATCTGGCAACGATTTTTTTTCAGAAATTAGTGATCTGGCATCCTTCGTGTACTGTATACGAAGGATGCCAGATCACCAATTTCTGAAAAAATCGTTGCCAGATGTTTTTTCTGAATTTTTGTAATCAACCATAGCGTTAGGATACTTTTTTGAGCGACTGTGCATTAGGTAATAACAGTTTTGCACACGATCCATGGCTTAACGCCTCATCCGACGGGGCGGGGGTGGCTCAGTCGGTAGCGCGCCAGGCTCGTAATCTGTACTTCCCAGGTTCGAGTCCCAGCTGGATCAGCGTTGAGATTTTTCTCCGCAAAATTCCCCGCCCTGCCCACGGTCAGTAGGGGACACCGATGGGCTTGGAAAGGCCGCCGTCCGTCGGATGGGACGTTAACCCGTGGCCCCGTGTGCAGGAGAGCCATACCCTGTGCACGTTAAAGAACACGCTGGATGGCCTTGACGGGAGGCTCTCATCTATCTCCCAACAGCTGTTCCAGTGGGTCCCCTACCCCAACCTTCTCTGAACCTTCGGGGTCCATGGTGTGCAAAAGAGTGCCGCTCAGAGGTAAAACAATCCAACCCAACCCTCATCTGACGGACACCGATCTTTCCAAAGCCCATCGGGATCATAGAGTGCGAAATCGTTCATATTAATCTAATATCCATGTTTCTCTTAAAATTTTTAACAAAATTATGTTGAATTTTTTTGTATTATCGTTTCACCTAAAAGTCTTCAATTTCATTTTTTTTTTTTTGGAATTTAAAAAAAATATGTTCCCTTAATATGTCCGAAGAGTCTTCATGGTGAATTCTGCCAAAATTTTTACCACACTTCTCACAAAATACAATTCCTCTTTCTACATAACAGTTTTCTTTATTTCGTCATTTCTCCATTATAATTCCTTTCATATGTTGTTTTTCTAAGGACATTCTTCCATACTTCCTTCAACTGCAATTCCATTTCTTATATGAACAATTCAGTTCATATAAGAAAATAACCATCCGCCAAAAACTCATATAAACATCGACACAAAACATTCAAAAAGTGCTCAACACTTGGCTATAAACCGTCTTTATGGACACCTCAGTAAGCTGCTGCATTATCAAGTTGTTACATTGGGCAATTTCGTGGGCAGTAAACGTTAGAAAAGCCAGCTGAACAAATCTCTGCCTGTGCTTTTGTAATCTGTTCGCGATAACAAAAGGATAAAGGCGAGGTATTCCGATTCGGTCGATATCTTTCTCTGTAAGAGAGACAGAAACAAACAGGAGAAGATGAACCGTCTTTAGTTTGTTCTCCAATATGTCGTCCATCTCTTTCCCATTGTCGATGGTGACCCATAAAGAAATTCCAATCCAATTCAGTACGTCCAAAGGTCCATGGTCTCATTCACGGACAATCAACTCCATCACCCCCACAAACACTTGCCCCGAAATTTAATCACGGAGAACTGTGGAGATGATCCCACGGGAAGCTGACTCAGATCGTCCCTCTCTCTCTTTCTCCCAGTGTGCGTATGGTAGCTAGGTGAGGATGGGGAGTGGGAGAGGAAGACAAGGAGATTTGCAGCGGGAGTGCAGCTCCCGAGGGTGTAACAGGGAAGAACATCTGACTTGACCACCAAGTGACTGACTATAGTGTCACAGGTTTGCTCTTCAGCTGAGTTTGCGAGACTTAGGATGCTCCTCCCACATCCCTCCCCTCTGAGCATCATTCTTCTGCAGCTGGGAGGTGCAGAGGGGACAACATTAAGGGGGAAGTGAGAAAATATTTGCCAACTGACGCACGATCGCTGCGGGGCAAACGAAGTGACCACTGATCGATGAAATCCTCACAACTTCTGTCATGCTCTTCTTCATCACTGACTTATATCGACAAATCCAGGATAAGGTATCAGTCTCTTCTCTTCCTCCCTCTGCAATTCCTCTAATAGAATGCGCTTCTTTTGCCTAAAAGTGTCTTCTTAATTAACACTACACATTATTTGAAAAACACGCTAATTAATGGTAACAAATGAAATTAGTTTAAGTATCATTTTAATTGTTCTTTGAATAAGAAATGAGAACTTAAGACACTTTATTCAATTGCACATGTCTGAAATGCTTCGCCATCTGTAAAATGAGGGGTTAATCTTGGATCCGTGTCCTGGAACCTCTTTGAATGACCATCTGAATACCTCAAATTTTATTCCTCAATAATTTCTTTTGTACTTAAAATTGCAATTTTTTTTTACCATGAAACAGATTTGACTCGAGACAGAAATGTCAACCGAAATGTTAACTTCTAATTCATCAAGTTGGGTTGTTTTACCTCTGAGCGGCACTTTTTTGCACACCATGAGCTAAATGGCCAGGTCACATGGACCCCGAAGGCTCAGAGAAAGTTGGGGGAGGGGACCCACTGGAACAGCTGTTGGGAGACAGATGGTAGCCTCTCGTCAAGGCTATCCAGCGTGTTCTTTAACGTGCACAGGGTATGGCTCTCCCGCACACGGAGCAACGGTTTAACGTCCCATCCGACGGACGGCGGCCTTTTCAAACCCATCGGTGTCCCCTACTGACCGTTGGCACGGCGGGGAATTTTGCGGAGATAAATCTCAACCCTGACCCAGCTGGGACTCGAACCTGGGAACTACAGATTACGAGCCTGGCGCGCTACAGACTGAGCCACCCCCGCCCCTCTAATTCATCAAGAATTTGATAAAGCTTTAAAGAATTCTTTATGTAACAAGAATTTGAGAATGTGCTATTTGCCCGTCCAGAATTTGACAGTGTGCTATTTGTACGTCTAGAATTTGACAACGTGCTATTTGTCCATCAAGAATTTGACAAAGCCTTATCTGTGCCTCAAGCATTTGACAAAGCACTATTTATGAATCAAGGATTTGACACCATACTATTTATGTTAAAGATTTGACAAAATACTATTTGTGCTTCAAGTATTTCAGTATACAGCATTTGTCCACCAAAAATTTAATAAATATTATTTTTGCATCAAAAATTTGACAAGGCGCTATTTCTACATAAAGAATTTGTTTTGAAAAGAATAATTTAGTCAACAAGAATTTCTCAAAGAACATTTTTTTCCACTAAGAATTTGACAAAACACTGTTTGTACTTCATGAATTTGACACTACAGTATTTGACCACAAAGACCTTGACGATTTACTCTTAGCTTAAGAAAAACTTGACAATGTACAGTCGCTCAAAAAAGTATCCGAACGCTATGGTTGATTAAAAAAATTCAGAAAAAATATCTGGCAACGATTTTTTCAGAATTTAATGATCTGGCATCCTTCGTGTGCAGTACACGAAAGATGCCAGATCACTAATTTCTGAAAAAATCGTTGCCAGATATTTTATTTGAATGTTGTAGTCAACCATGGCGTTCGGATACTTTTTTGAGCGACTGTACTACAGTTCAGCATCAATAATTGCATAAAGTGTATTTGTGTATTAAGAATATCACAATGCACTATCAGTGACAGAATTTGACAATGAACTGTTTATGTAAGAAAAATTCAACATTGCGTTATTTTTTCCATTGTTTCAAAAAATAATAATGCAAACGGACACATTTCGCTGAGAGATAAAATTAATCTTCCAATTTAGCCCCACTACACGTAAAAAAAGCAAATTGATCCATGTGTATTTCATTTCTTAGATCTGCTTTGGTCATCAAAAAAATAAAGCTGAAGATATTTATATATACGCCAAGGTTAAAAAAGAAGAAGGATTACAGTGCAGACACCAAATGTACAACGCATTCGACTACGTAATCCTCTCTTCCAGAAGTTTAAGCCTCTCATGATGGAGGCGTTCAATGCTCCTATCAACATTCACCGTCTGAGACTGCCCATCTGAGGTTAGCGAAAAATAAACAGGATATGTGTTCTTTCCGCGGTGGTATGGAAAAACCCAGGACATCCGTCAAGGATTGTAAGAGGAACAGAGGAAAACGCACCCATCACAAGAATATAGAAGGACGCGCGGTTTCTTTCTGTGGTTTTATTTCTCCTCAAGGGTAAGAAAATATTTCGCGTTTTTGTATTGTTTTACCTCTGAGCAGAACTTTTGTGCACACAATGGGCTAAATGGCAAGGTCACAAGGATCCCAAAGGGATCAAAGAAGGTTTGAAAAGGGAACCCATTTTACAGCTGTTAGGATTTGGGTTGTTTTACCTCTGAGCGACACATTTTTGCACACCATGGGTTAAATGGCCAGGTCACATTGGCCCCGAAGGCTCAGAGAAGGTTGGGGGAGGGGACCCACTGGAACAGCTGTTGGGAGACAGATGGTAGCCTCCCGTCAAGGCCATCCAGCGTGTTCTTTAACGTGCACAGGGTATGGCTCTCCCGCACACGGCCCACGGCTTAACGTCCCATCCGAAGGACGGCGGCCTTTCCAAGCCCATCGGTGTCCCCTACTGACCGTGGGCAGGGCGGGGAAATTTTGCGGAGATAAATCTCAACGCTGACCCAGCTGGGACTCGAACCTGGGAACTACAGATTACGAGCCTGGCGAGCTACCGACTGAGCCACCCCCGCCCCACAGCTGTTAGGAGAAAGATGGAAACTTCTAGTCAAGGTCACCCAGCGTGTTCTTTAAGGAGCACAGGGTATGGCTCTCCTGCATATGGTGACACGGCTAAATGTTCCATCTGAAAGATGGTGACCTTTTCAAGTCCATCAGTGTCACCTTTCCCAGGGAGAGGTAGGAATTAGAGGAAATAAATCTGAACGCTGGGATAGCTGGAACTCAAACTTGGGAATTGCAGATTATGAGCCTTCGAAGGTGAAAAAAATTAATTAACAAAACAGAAACCATGACTTATACACTTTTTTAAGCATAGGTTATATTCCCTGCGGATAAGCCTTATGGGGCTTCGCGGAGATGTACAAATGTTTGTTCTCTTCACTGCTCTCACAGGCGAGTGCTTTCTCGAGTGAGAGTTATGCAATATTAGTGCTGAGAATTATGCTCTTTTTTCATTTATTTCAAGATCTTATAAACTTTATATGATATGTAATAGCAAATGTAATATAAATGTATATGTCTTTTTGTTGTCGAATAAATTGATTTGAAACTACCGTCTGACCTACCTCAGTTCCCAATATTTCGCGTTTATTCGTAAAGAAGGAAAAAATATTTTTTAATGTTGTTAATCTTTTGTGATGCATTAGAATAAGAGTAACAGTAAATGCAGTTTTATTTCAGAAACGCGTTAATTTGTGATTTTTTTTTAAATTATAACATTTATGAATATTAATACCGTCATGTGGCCGAGTGGTTAGAGCACTTGGCTTCTGATCTACGGGACCTGGGTTCGAGCCCCGGGTAAGGCATGGATGTTCGTGTTGTTTTCTGCTGAGGTCCTGCCATCCTCTCAGATCTTCTACTGTGGCATATAAACTGACAGGCTCCTGTCAGACCTCTGTGGCAAGCAGCTGCTTGAGGGGGTATTTATTTATGCATAATAATTATATATATATATAATTTTAATATATAATTTTCATATTTATATATTTATATTTATTTTTATATTTATTCATTTTTATTTATATTTATATTTATAATATATATTATAATAGATATTATAATTATATATATATATATACATATAATTATTTTTCAATATTCTGCTGGGCAAAATGATTAATCGCTATTTTCAAATATTTCCTCTTGAGAAATTCAAGTATTTCTCTTTCGTGCCAAGATAATTTTAAACGATGTTGTCTGAATCAGCGTTTCGTTGATTTTTTGTAACGATAATTTTATTTCGTTTTCGTTTATAAAGCATTATTTCAGAAACAATTAACAATCGAGTGTTTTGAATTGAAACTTCAAGATGAGAATAAAATACTAAACGATTAAACAACAAATAATTTTGGTATCTAGAAAATATTACCAAGGAGTCGTTAAAATTTTTTGGGTAGGCAGATAAGTTACATAAAACTAAGAGTAATATACTTGGGATAACTAAAAAAAACTACTCTTTAATTTCAATAAAAAAAAATTCAAAATAATCCCTCGTGTATAAATATTTCTTTAATTTATCCTTAAATATATTCTGATTTCTAAAGTTTCCAATTATCATCAAATAATCAAACATTTTTGCTGTTTAATGCTTCGTGAACTATAAAAATTTCGAAAATGTAAGTGTAATATACCATCAGCTGCCGCTTGATTAGACAGAGTTACATATTATGTCAATAGTAAATCAGATAAAGAACTCAGTAACTTGTTAAATAAACTATTTATGAAAAAATGTTACTGAAGATAATTTAAAGATCACAATCAGATATGTTTATACCGCGAATTTTCAACAACATGCGTCCAGTATTCACAGAGTTCTGGAAGTTGAAACATTTAGTAAATTAGCTCGTTCCGAAAGAAAAACATTCCAAAATGGCAAAAAAATTACCATAATTATTACCGAACTGCTAAAAATTCTCTTACGCTTGTTAATAACATTGAGTGTAACAGATATTGCTTTTTGTTTTACCTTGTTTCTATTATCCTTTCAGATCAACAATTTAATCTGAGAATTATTGCACTGAAATATTTCAACTTACGAAAGTCTCTAAATATCCGAATGAATGTTGATCAAATTAGAAATTTAAAAAGCTTCGATTAAGATCTTTTAATTATCTTTAGTCACTTTTTTTTTCATTAAAAACTTATTAAGAAGTTACTGACTTCTGTACCTAAGTTAATATTGTATAACATGGAACCGTACGAAATAAAGTGGTCACCGAGTTCATATATATATGTTTAATATTTTTACGTCTCCATCCCCGTTACCAGAATTTTTAAAGAGGGCTGGCCTGACCCCCTTTGCTCTCCCCCCCCCCCCATAGATCCGACCCTGGATGAATGCATTCTGTATTTTATAGAGAATTGAATGGTGCGGTAAAACAACCCAATCCAACATGGTGTAGTAAACAATTTTACGTCTAAAGTATCAAAACATTCTTTTCGCAAACATACACCATAACGAGATTTCGCTGTATAGGAAAACTTAGAACTTCAAAGAGAGAAATCTATAATCTAATAAAACGATTCAGTCAGAAACTATTTTCCCGAGCTCGTTGCTCCTAGGTGACTTAAAATCAGAAGCTCGATGTTCCGCACTCCCAATTCCTCTCTTCTTTTCTCCACATCGAAGACAAAATGTATTAATGCGCCACTTGTCAAGTTTTAAAAACCGAAACCGAATAACTGATTACTCTTGCCCACGGTACTTATTGGCTTTCTCTACCGCTCTGGGGAACACATGCACACATACACCAAAAAACAGTTCCAACTCTTCTCCATCTCTCGCATTCCATTTTTCGGCAGAGAGTAGTTGTCTGTTTGAAAAGAATCTCCTCCCGCAAAAGGCTCTCTAAAATAGGTCAATCAATTTTTTCAGTGCGATAACCCGTGCAAGATTCCGCCAACGCAACGAAAGTAATTAGTATTGATCAGACTAGTTTTCCTCAACAACGCGTAAATCATTAATTAAGAGAAAGAAGCAGAAAAGACTGGAGAGGGACTGAGAGAGAGAGAGACTCTGTGAGATTAAGAAAAAGAAAAAAACACAGAGAGAGAGAAATAATTTGACATGTGGCAAGGCGAGAGAGAAAGTCGCATGGAGAAAAATGGAGAAGGATAGAAAACGAGAGAAAAAAAAAAGAACTAGACTCTGGCAGGATGGGTGGAAAAGAGATGGGGGATGTCGAACGGTGTTTCCATCGTTACCGAAAATTCCCACTCCGTTCCTGAGCTTCCGGGTCTGTAGGGTTGTTTTGAATGAGGAAAGAACGCTAGTCTAAGAGAATGTGCGTGTTTTTCTTCTAATGCTCTCTTTCAAATAGATGAACTTGGTCTGTTTCGGATACTGTGTGGTCACAGACGAACACGTATTCGTTAAATTTTCCAGTAAATAAATTCGATTGATGTGCTTTAAATGTTTTGCTGTACAATCAGAAATTGAAACGAAAGATTTGAAAATTGTTTTGTGCGACATTTGGGAAAAGGCGTTCTGAGACGAGTACAGTGATTACGAAAAAATAAAAGTAAACCAATCTGTAAAAAAAATGAGGAGGGGGGGGGGGGTTAAGAGACTGGATCGAACCGGAAAAATGGATAGGGGAGGGGGAAAAGGTAATTTAATCGTTGTTCGGTATAAAAAGCATTTAATGGTTTTAGAGGTATTAAAAATTTTCCTCAAAATTACGCGTGATATACGAAGATTAATTTTTGTTTCGCCTTCATTCCACATCCTAGCATTTTCCAAGGGGAAGGGGGAATGATCCTTTTTCCCCAGGCCCGAGTTGGATTGTTTTACGTCAAGGGGGGCGGGGGTGGCTCAGTCGGTAGGGCGCCAGGCTCGTAATCTGTAGCTCCCCAGGTTCGAGTCCCAGCTGGGTCAGCGTTGAGATTTATCTCCGCAAAATTCCCCCGCCCTGCCCACGGTCAGTAGGGAACACCGATGGGCTTGGAAAGGCCGCCGTCCGTCGGATGGGACGTTAAGCCGTGTCCCCGTGTGCGGGAGAGCCATACCCTGTGCACGTTAAAGAACACGCTGGATGGCCTTGACGGGAGGCTACCATCTGTCTCCCAACAGCTGTTCCAGTGGGTCCTCTCCCCTAACCTTCTCTGAGCCTTCGGGGTCCATGTGACCTGGCCATTTAGCCCATGGTGTGCAAAAAAGTGCCGCTCAGAGGTAAAACAACCCACAACCCAATTTACGTCAAGGAGGAACTTTTTCGCACATAATGAGCTAAATGGCCATGTCACAAGAAAACCAAAGGGTCAGAGAAGGTTGAAGGAAGGCTTCCCACTAGATAGACAGCTGTTAGAAGACAGATAGAAACTTCCGTCAAAGCCATCTGGTGTGCTCTTTAACGAGCACGAGGTATGGCTCTCTTACACATAGAGCCAAAGCCCCGTCGGACAGAGATCAAAGGGGACCCCAATAGACTTTCCAAGCCTATCGGTGTCCCCTTTCTGACCGAGGATTGGCTGGAGGTTTACGGAGATAAATCTCAACACTGGCATATGTGGAACTCGAACTTGGGAACTTGGCCACCGCATATTACGAGTCTGGCGCGCTGTCGGCTGAGCTAACCCCTATTTCTCCCAGTAGTATCTGATTGTTAATGACCTTCTTCCGTTAAGAGGTATTATAATCTAAGAAAGGTTTCAACACGATATTTGATCAAATTCCAATATTCTATGCACGTTTTTCACTCTCAATCGTAGCTCCACATAGAGTTTAAGTAACATATAAAATATAAATAATAATACCCCCTCAAGCAGCTGCTTGTCACAGAGGTCTGAAAGGAGCCTGTCAGTTTATATGCCACTGTAGAAGGTCTGTGAGGATGGCAGGACCTCAGCAGGAAAACGACACATGCATCCATGCCTTACCCGCGGCTCGAACTCAGGTCCTTTAGATCAGCCATCGGAGTTCTTTAACATGCACTGGGTATGACTCTACTGCACAACGGGACCATGGCTTTATCCCTCATCGGACAGACGGTAAGGGAAACCCCTGATGGAATTTCCAAACCCAGTAGGGTTGAGTTGTTTTACCTCTGAGCGGCAATTTTTTGCACACCATGGGCTAAATGGCCAGGTCAAATGGACCCCGAAGGCTCAGAGAAGGTTGGGGGAGGGGACCCACTGGAACAACTGTTGGGAGACAGATGGTAGCCTCCCCCCGTCAAGGCCATCCAGCGTGTTCTTTAACGTGCACAGGGTATGGCTCTCCCGCACACGGACCACGGCTTAACGTCCCATCCGACGGACGGCGGCCTTTACAAGCCCATCGGTGTCCCCTACTGACCGTGGGCAGGGCGGGGAATTTTGCGGAGATAAATCTCAACGCTGACCCAGCTGGGACTCGAACCTGGGAACTACAGATTACGAGCCTGGCACGCTACCGACCGAGCCACCCCCGCCCCTTACGGTATTGTAATTGTATATTGGTTTGTTCAAGTTTGCCACAGAGGTCTGACAGGAGCCTGTCAGTCAGACACTCAGTAGAAAAACAACACGAACATCCATGCCTTACCCGAGGCTCGAACCCAGGTCCTTTAGATCAATAACCAAGAGTACTAACCATTCAGCCACGGGACGGCTTACCTGTCAGTTTGAAATGATTATTTATCCGATGTTTGTCAGTCTCTTTCATATCTTCTTCTCGTATCTCTGTCACCTTCCCCAATTCCACTGAATCGTTCTAATTCATCTTCCAGTTCAAAAAAAATCACTCCACCATCATCCCTTCATTGTCATAAGGAATGAAAAACAGAATTTTTCACTTTGATGAAACAAAAGCTGATATCTGAAGAGCTAAACCACACGAGAGCCCAAAGAGTAAGCCGTCGTCACTCGTGTCGACAACCGTTAAGTCTCCCCGACAAGTTGTTGATGTCGAATGAAGAAGACGTCTTTTAAGCGTTTTATCGCAAAACCGTACGTAAATCGCTTTCTTGCTGGTAATCAATCAGGTCTCGTAGCGTTGTTAAAATAGTCGCCATTTTTCTTCCAAAGGAATAAAAATGAAAATCGCTCGAGGAGAAATTTAGGAAGCTCTTCCTTGAGAGTAAATGAAGATTTATGGAAAGCACGAGCGAATTCTTTTGGACGGAGTTGTCATTTTTAATCTTCTGTTGATTCTTTAGTGTTCAATTCTTGTTTTAACTTCAATGGAGGGGCGGGGGTGTCTCAGTCGGTAGCGCGCCAGGCTCGTAATCTGTAGTTTCCAGGTTCGAGTCCCAGCTGGGTCAGCGTCGAGATTTATCTCTGCAAAATTCCCCGCCCTGCCCCCGGTCAGTAGGGGACACCGATGGGCTTGGAAAGGTCGCCGTCCGTCGGATGGGACGTTAAGCCGTGGCCCCGTGTGTGGGAGAGCCATACCCTATGCACGTTAAAGAACACGCTGGATGGCCTTGACGGGAGGCTACCATCTGTCTCCCAACAGCTGTTCCAGTGGGTCCCCAACCTTCTCTGAGCCTTCGGGGTCCTTGTGGCCTGGCCATTTAGCCCATGGTGTGCAAAAAAGTGCCGCTCAGAGGTAAAACAACCCAACCCAACTTCAATGGAAGTAGATTGTTATTGGCTTTCGTGTTTTGTGGTTGCATCACTTTACTCAGAATCACGCGAATTTGGATTCAAGCACATTTAAATTGGACTCAGTTTCTAAAATATATTGGGTTGTTCTAAATCTGAGCTGCAATGTGCATGCAATGGATTAAATGACCAGGTCACAAGGACCCCAAGTGCCCGAAAAAGGTTGGGATGGGGAATTCACTGGACAGCTGTTAGGAGACAGACGGTAGCTTCCCGTCACGGCCATCCAGCATGTTCTTTAATGTCCACAGTTTATGACTCTCCTTCATACGAGTCACGGTTTAACGTCTCATCCGACAGACGGCGGTCTTTTCGAACCCATTGGTGTCTCTTTTCTCACCGAGGACAGGATTGGGTGTTAGCGGAGATAATTATCAACCCTGGTAGAATTAGGACTCAAACTTGAGAACTTCAGATTACGAGACTAGAGCACCACCCAAACTCCTTGTAAAATTAAACGAAGTGAAAAATCGGATTTTATTCTTCAAACTTGTTTAGGTTAATGATCAGTGAAAACGTATAATTTGCTACTGTCCTATCAAAATATTAGAGAAATTCCATGTAAGGTCAATGAGAATCAAACTTCGAAGCCCTATAACTTCTAAAATAAGTATTTAAGTGAAAAACGTGACTGAATGTAAATTAAAAATCATCATCAATTCTATTTATATCTCGATTTTCAACAATATTTGTTCAGTATTTAAAGAGTTATGGAAGCTAGAATATTTAACAATAAATTATCTTATTTTATTTTAAAAAAATTAATGTTTGGGTTGGACGGACTTCCTTTCAATGTTATACGAATACCAGCTGAAAAATCGGCATTTAAAGAGTCGGACTTTCTTTAAATGTTATACGAATACCAGCTGAAAAATCGACATTTAAAGAGTGGGACTTTCTTTAAATGTTATACGAATACCAGCTGAAAAAAATCGACATTTAAAGAGTCGGACATTCTTTAAATGTTATACGAATACCAGCTAAAAAATCGACGTTCAAAGAGTCGGATATTCTTTAAATGTTATACGAATACCTGCTAAAAAAAACGACGTTCAAAGAGTCGGACATTCTTTAAATGTTATACGAATACCAGCTAAAAAATCGACGTTCAAAGAGTCGGACATTCTTTAAATGTTATACCAATACCTGCTAAAAAATCGACGTTCAAAGAGTCGGACATTCTTTAAATGTTATACGAATACCAGCTAAAAAATCGACGTTCAAAGAGTCGGACATTCTTTAAATGTTATACGAATACCAGCTAAAAAATCGACGTTCAAAGAGTCGGACATTCTTTAAATGTTATACGAATACCAGCTAAAAAATCGACGTTCAAAGAGTCGGACATTCTTTAAATGTTATACGAATACCAGCTAAAAAATCGACGTTCAAAGAGTCGGACATTCTTTAAATGTTATACGAATACCAGCTGAAAAATCGATGTTCAAAGAGTCGGACATTCTTTAAATGTTATACGAATACCAGCTAAAAAATCGACGTTCAAAGAGTCGGACATTCTTTAAATGTTATACGAATACCAGCTAAAAAATCGACGTTCAAAGAGTCGGACATTCTTTAAATGTTATACGAATACCAGCTAAAAAATCGACGTTCAAAGAATCGGACATTCTTTAAATGTTATACGAATACCAGCTAAAAAATCGACGTTCAAAGAGTCGGATATTCTTTAAATGTTATACGAATACCAGCTGAAAAATCGACGTTCAAAGAGTCGGATATTCTTTAAATGTTATACGAATACCAGCTAAAAAATCGACGTTCAAAGAGTCGGACATTCTTTAAATGTTATACGAATACCAGGAAAAAAATCGACGTTCAAAGAGTCGGACATTCTTTAAATGTTATACGAATACCAGCTAAAAAATCGACGTTCAAAGAGTCGGACATTCTTTAAATGTTATACGAATACCAGCTAAAAATCGACGTTCAAAGAGTCGGACATTCTTTAAATGTTATACGAATACCAGCTAAAAAAATCGACGTTCAAAGAGTCGGACATTCTTTAAATGTTATACGAATACCAGCTAAAAAGTCGACGTTCAAAGAATCGGACATTCTTTAAATGTTATACGAATACCAGCTGAAAAATCGACATTTAAAGAGTTTGAGTAATATTCCCAATTTATCCGTTCTAATATTTTTCAGCAAAACGTTTATTTCCAAATTTATGGCGTTAAATCGAATGCCGCTTTCCATACATAATACCATGGAACGCTCCACCATACTTTCGCTAATGCAGTGTAAATCAATACAAATAGCAATTATTCTCTGGGTAGTAATATTAATCATTTTTTATCTCTCATCATCTGCTTTTATTCCTGCATTTATTTCATTCACCTGCACGCCGCGTTGGCACGTTGTGTGACGCAAGAACTAAATGTTCCTCTTAATGCATTATTTAGTCATAACGTGGATCATAGTGCACTGTAACCGCGCTTCTAATAGGGTGGTTAATGTCTATCAAGCCGGTATGTGTTGAAAATGGGCTATGCTTCGGTAGCGGTTTCTTGCGCTCCATCGCTTTTCATTCTAGACTTTTTCCCTATCACTTGACACTTCTTGTATCATTTTTTTTTCAGCCTCTCTCCCTTTCGTTTAGCGTCTGTTGAAATCCTATTATCTCCCTCTATTAACATCGTCAGCACTTTACCTTTTTTTTTTTCCAAGCAGAAATGCCATCGCCATTTTAAAATCACTTAGTACGTTTGCAGCTCATAAAATTAAATATTTAATAGGATTGGATGTCTTTCAAGCGATATAAGTTATTCTTTTTCGCATGTCTTAGGGGCGGGGGCTTGGTTCTGTTGGCAGCTTGCCAGATTTGTAGCCTGCTGTTCGAGTCCCCCACTGTGCTTAAGTTGGGATTTTCTCCTCTGACTTTTCGCTGTTGGGTTGTTTTACTTCTGAGCGGCACTTTTTTCGCACACAATGGACCAAATGGCCAAATTACAAGTACCCCGAAGGTTCAGAGAAGGTTAGGGAAATCACTGTACGGCTATTAGGAGACACATGGTAACCTCCCGTCAAGGCTATCCAGCGTGTTCTTTAACGTGCGTAGGGGCGGGGGTGGCTCAGTCGGTAGCGCGCCAGGCTCGTAATCTGTAGTTCCCAGGTTTGAGTCCCAGCTGGGTCAGCGTTGAGGTTTATCTCCGCAAAATTCCCCACCCTGCCCATGGTCAGTAGGGGACACCGATGGGCTTGGAAAGACCGCCGTCCGTCGGATGGGACGTTAAGTCGTGGCCTCGTGTGCGGGAGAGCCATACCCTGTTCACGTTAAAGAACACGCTGGATGGCCTTGACGGGAGGCTACCATCTGTCTCCCAACAGCTGTTACAGTGGGTCCCCTCCCCCAACCTTCTCTGAGCCTTCGGGGTCCATGTGACCTGGCCATTTAGCCCATGGTGTGCAAAAAAGTGCAGCTCAGAGGTAAAACAACCCAACCCTTTAACGTGCGTAGGGTATGGCTCTCTCACACATGTGCCACGGCTTAACGTCCCATCCCACGGACGGCGGCGTTTTCAAACTCATCGGTGTCCCCTACTGACCGTGGGCAGGGCGGGGAAATTTTGCGGAGATAAATCTCAAAGCTGACCCAGCTGGGACTCGAGCCTGGCGCGCTACCGACTGAATCACCCTCGCCCTGTTAGGAGACACATGGTAGCCTCCCGTCAAGGCTATCCAGCGTGTTCTTTAACGTGCGTAGGGTATGGTTCTCTCACACATGTGCCACGGCTTAACGTCCCATCCCACGGACCGCGGAGTTTTCAAACTCATCAGTGTCTCCTATTGACCGAGAGCAGGTAAGGGATTCTAAAACAAATGGGAAACCATTGGGCATGGAAAGTCCGTTGGATGGGAAATTAAGCCGTAGTCCCATGTGCAGCAGAGCCACGTAAATACGTTCAAAAATACGGTGGATGACTTTCATCTGTCTACTAACAGTTGCCCATAGATCACTTATTCTTTTTACCAGCTATGAGAACTTGGCTTATTTTGAGTATTCCTCCAATAAGGCAATTAGATTTTTACCAACTGACTTACGTACTTTTTCAGCAAACTAATTGACTTACTTCGCGCATTCCTTCAATAAGACAATTTGGTTTTCTAATTGACCTATGCAGTCTTTCAATAAATTAGTTTATTTACCTTACGCATCCGTTCAATAAGTCAATGATTCTTTTTTGCAGTTGGCCTAGGTTATTACTTTAATAAGACACAGGGTTTCCTAATTAGATTAACTTCATATTCCTTCAATAAACCAATGGGTTTATTTCTTCAATATTAATTTTTCATTAGTTCTTCAATAAGAATATGGGTTTGCCTATTAACTTATTTTACGCATTTATTCAATAGGCCAAATTGGCTTATCTTTCACATACCTTCAATAATCCAATTGATTTTCCTGCGCGCCAGGCTCGTAATCTGTAGTTCCCAGGTTCGTCTCCCAGCTGGATCAGCGTTGAGATTTATCTCCGCAAAAATTACCCACCCTGCCCATGGTCAGTAGGGGACACCGATGGGCTTGAAAAGGCCGCCGTCCGTCGGATGGGACGTTAAGCCGTGGCCCGGTGTGTGGGAGAGCCATACCCTGTGCACGTTAAAGAACACGCTGATGGCCTTGACGGGAGGCTACCATCTGTCTCCCAACAGCTGTTCCAGTGGGTCCCCTCCCCCAACCTTCTCTGAGCCTTCGGGGTCCATGTGACCTGGCCATTTCTCCCATGGTGTGCAAAAAAGTGCCGCTCAGAGGTAAAACAACCCAACCCAACCCAATTGATTTTCCAACTGACCTACCTATTCCTTCAGTAACGCAATGGGTTTGCCAATTTACTCGCATTGCTAACTCCTTCAGCAAGCAGGGCGAAATTTCCTCTGCGACTACAGAAATTTGAACACGATTTTCACTTAAGAAAAACATGAAATTATGTCACAAATTTCTCCAAATTATATAGCTAATGCCTTTCAAATGAAGGAGAATAAAGACTGGTCAAGGAAGTTAAGGAATTGCCAACATTCGTTAAAATGATATCATCAACGAAAAATGTTTGAATACTACTACAACTTTAGAAAATTCTTCATACATGGCTATATACGACAATTGGTGAACCCCCAAAAAAGAGAAATCCTAAAATTATGAAAAAAAAATTCGCTTTTAAAATACAAAGTTTTTTTAGTAACAAGAAAACAATTACTCAGTTTATTTATTCTATTATTGCTTTTCCGTGCATTTTTTGACTCTGTCGGCTTTTTTTTTTTTACAAAATATATCTCCCCACTCAAAATCCAATCCTGGGGAGTTTTATACCAAATGACAGCTTGTGTGATACAGGAAGTGTTATTAGATATAAAAAGCAAAAGTTATTCCACACTCTCCCTACCATTCTATTTTATCCCCTGAATAAAACATATAAATTAAACTTAAAAAAAAATACCCATCTTCATTATTTTTAAATAGAATTCATAATAAAAATAGTTTATTTAATTCGTAGATATCTCTGTGGCAAGCAGCTGCTTTAGGGGGTTTTTTTTATTGACTTCAAAGGAAGATAGGGCGACAGTAACTATTTTACTATATTTTAGGGCATAGAGAAAATACATATTTTTTAACTTGAATATTTTTTATTCTTAAAATTTTGTGCATTTTTCCCCCCTTTTTGTCACTTTCGTAAAGTAAAAATAGTCGTCAAAAAACTCACAAATTCGAATAATTTGGGAAAATAAAGGAAAAGTTCTTTATTTTGGTAAAATAAAAAGACACTTTTTGGGATTTCTGTGTATGCCTGCAGCTTCCTAACCTGCGCCAGGCTCGTAATCTGTAGTTCCCAGGTTCGAGTCCCAGCTGAGTCAGCGTTGAGATTTATCTCCGCAAAATTCCCCGCCCTGCGCAAGGTCAGTAGGGGACACCGATGAGCTTGAAAAGGCAGCCGTCCCGTCGGATGGGACGTTATGCCGTGACGCCGTGTGCGGGAGGGCCATAACCTGTGCACGTTAAAGAACACACTGGATGGCCTTGACGAGGGGTCTGTCTCCCAACATCTGTCTCCCAACAGCTGTTCCAGTGAGTCCCCTCCCCCAACCTTCTCTGAACCTTCGGGGTGCATGTGACCTGGCCATTTAGCCCATGGTGTGCGAAAAAGTGCAGCTCAGAGATAAAACAACCCAACCCAAAGATTCCTAACCAAGATAATGGGTGTATAAATTGTGAATGAGAATTTAATATTTTTGCTTGTGATATATTCTATAAGGAAAAGCCGTCTTTCCCTCCTCCCCTTCCGATTCATTTGGTGGGGTGGGATGGTAGGATTTGAAACCTCGCCTCCAAATGCCACTGCATAATCCTGTTCATCTACCATTGTCTTTATGTATGATGGTCTGTATCCTCTGCCACTACATTTACCTCCGTATTCTTTCTGCATCGAGCCATACATCTCTCTCCCCCTCAACATCTCTCCATCTCCTGCTCTTCCACCTCCGTGTCCATCCCTTACAATTCCATTCCCTTTTCCACGCTCTGGAAATTATTCAACGATTACTCAACTTACGCTGTATAATCAGGTCGACCAACTGATAAAACACACACTACGTGTCACACCTCGTGGCTCCCTCTCGCTTCTTCGATGAACAGTTCGAAGAAGGGAGGATGGATAGGGGGGAGGCGGAAGTTGACTTGCTGTCTTCTCCCCCTTACTCTTCCCCACCCTCTGTCTCCGACATTGAGGTCTGGGGTTACACAAACGAGACGTGTCAGTCATGCAGAAGATCAAGTCTGACACTAACCAAGAGGGAGAACCTTGTCGGGGTGAAGATGAGGAAGATGCTGGAGGGGGGAGATGGATAAGAAGAGAAGGGGGGAATCTATCTGCAACCACCGACCTCCTCCGAATATTCCCTCTCTACCCTCCCCGTCACCACTAAAGGTTTCACACCCTGTATATTCCCCTGCTCGTTCGTGAAGACCTGTCAACCTTTCCGGCATCTGTCCACACCCTACGGGGTCACGTGTGTGCAGACGTGTGTGTGTAACGCCTCGCGGAACCCGTCTGTCAGAATGTCTGTTGGAGCTATTCTGGCTCAGCGATCAATCCAATAATGATGTCTTCTCGCTCCCGAGCTTCCCCTGCCTCCACGTTCCTTCACCCTATTCAGTCACCAGTAGTAGTAGGAGAGAATGTGAGGCATATTTAATTCAGAGAGAGTGTTAAATCTTCTTATGTTCTGGGGAGGGGATGAACATCAGCGCATGTTGTACAGTCGCTCAAAAAGTATCCGAACACTATGGTTGATTACAGAAATCAGAAAAAATATCTGGCAACGATTTTTTTAGAAATTAGTGATCTGGCAACCTTCATGTCACGTGACACGAACGTTGCCAGATCGCTAATTTCTAAAACAATCGTTGCCAGATATTTTTTCTGAATTCTGTAATCGACCATAGTGTTCGGATACTTTTTTGAGCGACTGTAGGTGGTCATATTATTTTGATACTAGATCGTGTGGGCTCACTCACGGAAATATTGAGCGTGTGCAGTTACCGTTCACAGCAAACTGGAGCGTGTGCAGTAACTGCACACGCTCCAGTTTGCTGTGAACGGTAACTGGAGCGTGTACAGTTGCTGTACACGCTCCAGATATTTTTCCTGAATTCTGTAATCACGTGACACGAAGGTTGCCAGATCACTAATTTCTAAAAAAAATCGTTGCAGATATTGTTTCTGAATTCTGTAATCAACCATGGTGTTCGGATACTTTTTTGAGCGACAGTACTAGTTCGTATCGTTGACTTGGATTACCAGCCGTTACTTGTTTTTTCAAATTATTTTTATTTTATAAAGAACTCAATTCAATGGTTAAGCATTACGTATTTAACGAAAATGTTAAGCATAAATAAAACGCATTATCTCTCAAGTAGATGTTTGTCACAGAAATCTGACAGGTGCTTATAAGTGTAATATCCCATAACTGGTCCGCCGTCCGTCCGATGAGACGTTAAGCCGTTATTTCGTGTGCGGGATAGCCATACCCTGTGCACGTTAAAGAACACGCTGGATTGCCTTGACGAGAGGCTACCATCTGTCTTCCAACACCTGTTCCAGTTGGTTCCCTCCCCCAACCTTCTCTGAGCCCTCGGAGTCCTTGTGAAACAATTTTTTTGTACACAATGGTTTATATGGCCCATTATGTGCAAAAAGGTGCCGCTCAGAGGTAAAACAACCCAACCCCATAACTGTCTAGTAATCAGCATACCTGATTCCTAAATCAGAGGGGATATGATTATAATATGCGTTTGTATGTTGTGTGAGAAATTAGGACAAGCCCAATACAGCTTCTATAGTAGGTTATCCCCGTTCTTTGTATAGGAGAGTACCTTTTAAAAACGTAAACACTCCATAGAGAAAATATATTATAAAGGCGAGATCTCATCAAAATCACTCTGTGAAGCGGTTTTGGTTGTTTGAGTTCTGTGCGGCACTTTTTTTGCACACAATAGGCTAAATGGCCAGGTCACAAGGACCCAGAGGGCTCAGAGAAGGTTGGGGACCCACTGGACAACTATTAGGAGACTGGGTTGGGTTGTTTTACCTCTGAGCGGCACTTTTTTGCACACCATGGGCTAAATGGCCAGGTCACATGGACCTCGAAGGCTCATAGAAGGTTGGGGGAGGGGACCCACTGGAATAGCTGTTGGGAGACAGATGGTAGCCTCCCGTCAAGGCCATCCAGCGTGTTCTTTAACGTGCACAGGGTATGGCTCTCCCGCACACGGAACCACTGCTTAACGTCCCATCCGACGGACGGCGGCCTTTCTAAGCCCATCGGTGTCCCCTACTGACCGTGGGCAGGGCGGAAAATTTTGCGGAGATAATATTAGGAGACAGATCGTAGCCTACCGTCAAGGCCTTCCAGCGTGTTCTTTAATATACACAAGGTATGGCTCTCCCACACGCAGAGACACGTCTTAACATCCCATTCGATGGAGAGCGGCCTTTCCAAGCCCATTGGTGATCTATGAAGCGACCAGACCTAGGTTTGAGCTCCGTATCAATCATGTGTGTTTCTTGTGCTGTCTTTCTGCTGAGGTCTGTCTTCTGAATGACGAATTTATATTAACAAGCACCTGTCAATACTCTATGATAAGCTTCGTGAGTTTTTTTTTATTTTCAAGTTTGATATAGCAGTAATACTTTGAACTACTTCCTGCTGTGTATTTCATAAGTCAACATATAGAGCTGTGATTCTACAGGGTTATTGTAAACGATACCCAATTGGCAAGAATATCTCCGCAAAATTCCCCCGCCCTGCCCACGGTTAGTAGGGGACACCGATGGTCTTGGAAAGATCGCCGTCCGTCGGATGGGACGTTAAGCCGTGGCTCCGTGTGCGGGAGAGCCATACCCTGTGCACGTTAAAGAACACGCTGGATGGCCTTGACGGAGGCTACCATCTGTCTCCCAACAGCTGTTCCAGTGGGTCCCCTCCCCCAACCTTCTCTGAGCCTTCGGGGTCCATGTGACCTGGCCATTTAGCCCATGGTGTGTAAAAAAGTGCTGCTCAGAGGTAAAACAACCCAACCCTTATCCCTTAGAACATCAGTATGACCATAATTGAAAACGGTTTTATTTATTTTTACTGGATTCAGTTGTTTTACCTCTGAGCGGCATTTTTTTGCACACAAAGGCCAAATTTAACTTTTTTTTTCTGAGACCTTGGAGTCCGTGTGGTCAAGTGACAAGGACCCCAAATGCTCAGAGAAGGTTGGGGGAAGGTGATCCAGTGGACGGATGTTAAGAGACAAATGAAAACCTCCAGTCAAGGTCGTACAATGTGTTCTTTAACTTGCACGGGGTATGGCTCTCCTATATATGGGTCACGGCTAAACGGCACGGAATGGTGGGCATGCAAAATGGTGGGCATGCAAAATGGTGGGCATACACGGCACGCAATGGTGTGCATGCAAAATTGTGGGCATACACGGCACGCAATGGTGGGCATACACGGCACGCAATGGTGGGCATACACGGCACACAATGGTGGGCATACACGGCACGCAATGGTGGGCATGGGAACGGAGTTTCCATGCCAACTGTTGTTCCTTTTCTGACTGAGGCATCATGGAGGTTAGCGAAAATAAATCTCAACGCTGACTTGAACCTATAAATTGCAGATTACGAGCCTTTTGAGCAAGACCTGAGGCCCCCCCCCCTCCCCCTACACACATACTTGTTTTTTCGTTTTTTATATTAGATGAAATCCGTTTAAATTAGGAGTTAAAACTATCTGCAGATAAAGAATCCCACTCCCAAGGGATGCACACTATTCGCATTAGAACTTTCTGAATACCCACTGGACAGCCTAGCAGAGTTTTTATTAAATACACGTATCGAATTGGTAGTCCCGGTATATAATCCCTAATTAATCAAATTATATGTGTTTTTACTTTCTAATAATCTCTTTGGGTTATTCTGTTTTTTTCCTCTTGTGTACATTTCGCTAAAATATGCAAAATATCATCTCTGACCAAACAGAAGGAGACCACGGCTTACTGATACGCGGGGTTGTCTCAGTCGGCAGTGCATCAGGCTCGTAATCTGACATTACTAGGGTTCGAGTCACAACATGCCCAGCATTGAGAATTATCTCAGCTATCCTCCGTTCTGCTTCTGTCAGAAAGGAAACACCAATGAGCTTGAAAAGGCTGTCTGCTAACAGTTATCCAATCCCCTACCCCAACTATCTCTAAGCCTTTGGAATCCTTGTGACCTGGCCATTTAGCCCATTTTGTGTAAAATAGCGCCTCTCGTAGGTGAAGCAACCCAACTGCTTTTCGTTGACCACTGATTGACAGCCACTGGTCTTACACTTCTTGGATACATTGATTCAAAATCCTAACAAAAACAAACTGCAGTAAATGCTTTGAAATGTGCTATCAACTTCATACAAAAATTTTAAAAAATCCGCATTTTCAATACGCCTCTATACAATTTCTGACACTTTAAACTTCCCCCTCCTTCCTCGTTCTTTCTAACTCGTTTACCCCCACCCACCCCCATCCCCTCCCAACCTCTATATTTTACTTTTCTGTCCCCATTTGGACAACCATCAAAAAATGGCAGCTTTCTCCCTCAGAGGTAAAAGCTCGGCTCATCAATCACACCACACTCTTCTCCCTCTCTACCTCTTTCTAACAGTGACCTTATAGCATTACAAGGAAAGGAAGAAAAACAGCACACCCTCTTCTCTAAGGCTTCCCAAAAAGAAAGTGTTCGGGTTGGCTGAATTGCTGGAAGAGTACTAGTATCCATGTCGCATTCCACTGGGACTGGTGGGGAGGAGAAAACGTAGTGAAACGAGGGAGGGGGGGAGATCTTCGTACTCTAGTGGGAAGGGGCGGTTTCGGCCATGATTTCTAAGTTCCTGGCAGTCTCCTATAATTGTCTACACCCTCCATTACCCCACACCCACGCTTGTCTAGTTTCTCCACCCTACCAGATCGAAGACAATAGGAAGACGATCCAATGAAATTTCTCTCCTATACGAGACCTCTCCCACAGAATTATATTCTTTTTCTTTCCCATAATTCCTATTCTTATGGTATTACCTCTGGTGGAAACGAAGCAAAATTTTCGAGAAGGGTAAAAGAAATTCCTCTGATATATTTTCGAGAAGTAAAAGAAATTATCCGGGATATCGTCACGATAAATCCAATAACTTTACGATAATTCCCATAACGTCGCTATCAATTGCGAAAAAAATATTGTTTTTTTTATGATTCATAATGAATCACAAAACATTATTCTTTAAACTGCACAAATGTTTAATTTGTCCCTTTTTTTTTGTATCACTACTCAGCCATTTTTCTTTCTGTTATCGGGGCGGGGGTGGCTCAGTCGGTAGCGCGCCAGGCACGTAATCTATAGTTCCCAGGTTCGAGTTCCAGCTGGGTCAGCGTTGAGATTTATCTCCGCAAAATTCCCCGCCCTGCCCACGGTCAGTAGGGGACACCAATGGGCTTGGAAAGGCCGCCGTCCGTCGGATGGGGCGTTAAACCTTGGCTCCGTGTGCGGGAGAGCCATGCCCTGTGCACGTTAAAGAACACGCTGGATGGCCTTGACGGGAGACTATCATCTGTCTCCCAACAGCTGTTTTAGTGGGTTCCCTCCCCCAACCTTCTCTGAGCGTTCGGGGTCCATGTGACCTGGTCATTTAGTCCATGGTGTGCAAAAAAGTGAAAAAGTGCCGCTCAGAGGTAAAACAACCCAACCCAACATCTGCCTCCTAACATCTGTCCAGTGATTCTCCTTCCTCCAAACTTCTCTGAGCCTTTGGGTCCTTGTGACCTTGCTATTTAGCCCATTGTGTGCAAAAATTGCTGCTCATAGGTAAAGCAACCCAACTTTTAAAGAAAAGAAATTGCCTTGAGTAGATGGGAATACGAACTCAATAACTATTTCAGAAGTTTATCTATGATTTCTTAATAGTGATATTGTTATTATTATAATAATCCTATTATTTACAAGAGTAAAATACAATAATTGCATTCAATAATGTAGTAATTTTCTGCGAAATCCATAGACTAAGATGATCTTTCAATGTCATCATTTGCAGCTTTAATTGGTAGTATATGTATAATATTAAACTTTATCATTCACTCGAATCAGTTTACAGAATTTTCGGCACTCACACTCATCGCACTTTACTCTTCTGATATTAACTCGCATTCCTATCCCCATCTAAACGCTCAATGGGACATTTCGAAGTTATCATTTGCAGTTTTGTAGTCTAGAGAAAACCTAACCATTCATTAGAATCACTTAACAGAAATTTCCACACACTCATCGCAAAAAATCACCATAAACCTAAACCATTCACTCGAATCGCCTGATAGAAGTACCTTACACACTGACACTCATAGTACATGACAAAATTTTCCTACACACTCATCGTACATGACAAATTGTAGCTCATAGGTAAAGCAACCCAACTTTTAAAGAAAGAAATTGCCTTGAGTAGATGGGAATACGAACTCAATAACTATTTCAGAAATTTATCTATGATTTCTTAACAGTGATATTGTTATTATTATAATAATCCTATTATTTACAAGAGAAAAATACAATAATTGCATTCAAAAAAGACTTGACAAAATTTTCCTACACACTCATCGTACATGACAAAATTTTCCTACACACTCATCGTACATGACAAAATTTTCCTACACACTCATCGTACATGACAAAATTTTCCTACACACTCATCGTACATGACAAAATTTTCCTACACACTCATCGTACATGACAAAATTTTCCTACACACTCATCGTACATGACAAAATTTTCCTACACACTCATCGTACATGACAAAATTTTCCTACACACTCATCGTACATGACAAAATTTTCCTACACACTCATCGTACATGACAAAATTTTCCTACACACTCATCGCACAAAATCATCATTTGGTTTTTGTGCGAAATTTTTGCCAGAAAATTTTCTGCACTCATCACACAAAGTCATCAGTGACAGTTTTTAATATACACAAAATCTAAATATTCACTCGAATCCCTCAACAGGATTTTCTACACTCAAACTCATCGTACTTCACCCTCTTGGTATAAACCCTCATCCCTCTCCTCGATCCATCGTGGAGGATGAAAGGAAGGAGAAGAGTTGTCACAAACAAAGCTCCCCTTTATCTGGCCCGCCTCGTCTGTCAGCTATCGAGAGAGTCAGCGAAACATCTGACCACACAAGGCTACGGTCATTAGGCCTAGCGCTTCTCTATGCCTTCACCCTACAGTCGGTCCCCTCACTTTCTACCTTCAACAGCTCACACACACACAGTTCTCTTTCTCTTTCCCTTGTCCGTCCACAGCTTTATTACCACATGCCTGCAATGGTATGAGATGAGTTGGGGGAGGGGGAGGAGAAATTAGGGAAGCACGCTCGGGATCAAAGAAGATAAATGGTGAGCTAACGACACGAACAGGAGGAGAAGGCTATCAACTGGCTTTATCTGCTATGACTGCTTTTGCCGGCAATGACGATGGATCCTGATGTGGCTCCATGGCCTTTATTACATTGTATTTCGAGGCAAAGTCTTGTGTGAGAATAGGTACAGCGAGGGAATAATTCTTTGGTTGGGGAACTGTAGGAAACTATTCACCGATTATTCCACTTGTCATGGTTACGTTTTATCCTAATCCATTCTCAAGTATTATACTTTATAAGTGACTCACGAGGCCTTTCAACGTTGAATTTTTTTTTATTTGATTTAGAGCTTTTGGGGAATTTTAAGTAGATTCTGCAAAAGAAATTGATAAATGAGCTGTTTTTGATTTTTTGTGCAACACAGTTCCCAATATGATAAAAAAGAACTCACTTCAATGACAGTCACTAGAAATGAGTTCGGACTCATTTCATTCACTAGCAATGAGTTCGTACTCATTTCATTCACTAGAAATGAGACAGTTTTTTTTTAAATAAAAATATTTTTTTAAACTGAATGATGTATTATATTTTATAATAGCCGTAATTCCGGGTGAGCGAACTAATGGCGTAGGAGGAACCCGTGTGACGTCATCGGTGGCATAAATTGGCATTTTCCCTGTGGTTCCACGACTACTTGAGCGATTGGACCCAAATTTGATAGGGTGGACCCACTTAGATCTAAACCTCTTGTGGTAACAGATCGGGTTTCTAGCTGCCGTGGGTTAGGAGCGATCCCTCGAAAAGTGTTCGAAATTTCTCGGGGCGCTGCCATCGCCTACTTTGTGTTGGGTTGTTTTACCTCTGAGCGGCACTTTTTTGCACTCCATGGACTAAATGGCCAGGTCACATAGACCGCAAAGGCTCAGAGAAGGTTGGGGGAGGGGACCCACTGGAACAGCTGCTGGGAGACAGATGGTAGCCTCCCGTCAAGGCCATCCAGCGTGTTCTTTAACGTGCACAGGGTATGACTCTCCCGCAGACGGGCCCACGGCTTAACGTCCCATCCGACGGACTTTCCATGCCCATCGGTGTCCCCTACTGACCGTGGGCAGGGCGGGGAATTTTGCGGAGATAAATCTCAACGCTGACCCAGCTGGGACTCGAACCTGGGAACTACAGATTACGAGCCTGGCGCGCTACCGACTGAGCCACCCCCGCCCCACCTACTCTGTGAATGAAGTAGTACGTTGTGAGTAGAAAGGAGGGTAAACTGTGAATGAAGTTATCAACGAACATACGTTTAGTGCCAAACTTTGGGCGTGGGTTTAAATAGTACAGTCGCTCAAAAAAGTATCCGAACGCTGCGGTTGATTGCAGAATTCAGAAAAAATATCTGGCAACGATTTTTTTTAGAAATTAGTGATCTGGCAACCTTCGTGTCACGTGACACGAAGGTTGCCAGATCACTAATTTCTAAAAAAATCTTTGCCAGATATTTTTTCCGAATTCTGTAATCAACCATGGTGTTCGGATACTTTTTTGAGCGACTGTACGTAAATATACAGTGAAAAGCCTCCCAAGAGTACTCCCGTACGCGACATTTCAGCACTGAAAATTTATAAATTTACAAATATAGAAATTGTATTGGAAATTAAATTAATGAAATTTTAAATAATATTTAGGAAGATAAGAATAACATGTGCGGAAAGAATTTAGATCCATTGAAACAATAGACGTAATTTATTGATGTAAAAAATTTTCTGTACCATCAAGGTTTAAAAATATAGTTTAAATTTTTTGCAGAATAAATGATAATTTCTAATTGTTTTGATATCGTTTGGGATAGAGGAGAGATTTTTAGAGTAAATAATAACATCGAAATATTTCTTAATACACCGAAATGCGTACTATTCATTAATTTCATTCTTATATTATTAATTATAATTATTTTATGATAAAATTGAAATGTTAGTGCTATTTTGGAATGAAAAATATTAGAAATATTAGTAGGGTTGGATTGTTTTGCCTCTGAGTAGCACTTTTTTTTCACACAATGGGATAAATGACCAGGTCACAAGGACCTGAGGGCTCAGAGAAGGTTGGGGAGAGGACGCACTGGACAGCTGTTAGAAGACAAATGATAGCCTCCCGTCAAGGCCATTCAGCCTTTCTTTCACGTGCACAGGGTTATAGCTCTCCCTTACGAGGGGCCACGGCTTAACGTCCTATCCAACGGATTCGTTGGGTTGTTTTACCTCTGAGCAGCACTTTTTTGCACACCATGGGCTAAATGGCCAGGTTACATGGACCCCGAAGGCTCAGAGAAGGTTGGGGGAGGAGACCCATTGGAACGGCTGTTGGGAGACAGATGGTGGCCTACCGTCAAGGCCATCCAGCGTGTTCTTTAACGTGCACAGGGTATGGCTCTCCCTTACGAGGGGCCACGGCTTAACGTCCTATCCAACGGATTCGTTGGGTTGTTTTACCTCTGAGCAGCACTTTTTTGCACATCCGATCATTTTGCATTTCCCTATCCGACGGATTCGTTGGGTTGTTTTACCTCTGAGCGGCACTTTTTTGCACACCATGGGCTAAATGGCCAGGTCACATGGACCCCGAAGGCTCAGAGAAGGTTGGGGGAGGGGACCCACTGGAACAGCTGTTGGGAGACAGATGGTAGCCTCCCGTCAAGGCCATCCAGCGTGTTCTTTAACGTGCACAGGGTATGGCTCTCCCGCACACGGGGCCACGGCTTAACGTCCCATCCGACGGACGGCGGCTTTTCGAAGCCATTCGGTGTCCCCTACTGACCGTGGGCAGGGCGGGGAATTTTGCGGAGATAAATCTCAACGCTGACCCAGCTGCGACTCGAACCTGGGAACTACAGATTACGAGCCTAGCGCGCTACCGACTGAGTCACCCCCGCTCCCGACGGATTCGACTGTCAGCTTTAGTACGTCATCCGTTCGTGCTTTATCCGAAGCTCGAACCCAGATACCTTTACGTCGTAGCTAGATACGGGATATAATGATTATAATATCGGTCCTCTGAAAATAGAGAAGATCTAAGAGGAAGGGAAGTTGGATTGTTGATTTTTTCCCCCCTTTTTTATATACAGTGGGCCTGAATGTCCTGGTCACAAGGACTCCAAAAGGTCAGAGAAGGTTGAGGAAGAACATCCTCTAAACATATTGGGTTTTTTATGGAAAGATGGAAGCTTCCCGTCTAGGTCATCCAGCATTTTTTTAACATGCACAGGAAATGGTTTTCTTATTACACGGAACCACGACTTAACGCTTCAACCGATGGTTCTTCTTAGTCGGGAAGGGGGAAGTGACTGGATTGAACTGGAACTAATCAGAACACCATTCTGTTCCTTCTGAGAAATTATTTTTACCAAATAGTGGGTGAAATGATCTCTTTGATACAACCTTAATGATTATCAAGTACTGATAGATTTCTGTTTGTGCAATCGTTTATATTTAGCATATTAACTCATTTCTATGTGGCCAAGTTTGGGAATAAAATTACACCAAGCTCATGAAGTAATGGCATCTATGGTTATCTTGAAAGCTGGAAAATTAAGTTTGCCGTCGAAAAGTTAAGTGCAGGCAAAATTCAATACCTCTGCTTCTAGGAACAGAAATGCAACAGTGGCTGCAAGGAAATCTAATAACATTTTCTGCGGAGATGATAGAATATGAATTCTGCGGACTAATTGAAAAGCCCGAAACGTAAGTAAAAGGAAACGCGAATTAATGAATAATTAAAATATCACGAAAATTGTGTTTCATTCTTATCGCTGATAAATTGCTAACTCCAGTTCGATGAAGTAAATTCACTTCAGTTTTTAGAAGAACAATATTTTGCCCAGCAGCGAGCTTTCTTTATACCCTGCTGCGCAGTCTTTATCCTCACCAATCTCCAATTATTTTTCACACGGAAAATAATGCGTCATAAAATATTACTCATGAATGTTTCAGATATTTTAAATCGAGTCAAGGCAGATAACCATTCGCTAAAATGTGTAATCAGCGTGTTAGCGATTCGTGAAGATTTGGGAGATCAGAAAATGGAATTTGATCCATGTACATTAATTCATACTTTTGGTGTTTTGTCCAATTTCTTTCTGAATAAAGAGATTTCAGTAATTCCAAGAATTTTTAAATTACGTGAAGTGTTTCAAAATTTATTAGGAAAATGGAAAATGTAAATATTTAATGGAATAATATACTGCCCCACCAATGTTATGTTAATGGAAGTCTAACTTAGAAGCTCTGTAACTTCTAAAATATGCATTTAGAAGAAAAATGTGATTGAAAATAAATTAACGATCATAATCAATTCATATAAATCTCGATTTTCAACAATATTCGTTCAGTATTTAAAGAGTTATGGAAGCTGGAATATTTAAAAATAAATTATCTAGTCCCATAAAATATCATTCATAAATGTCAAATATTGAAATAATCATTACGCAAACTTCTAAAATGTACGTTTATATTATTAAAAGGTTTGGAACAATACTTAAGTTTTAATTAATTTCTGAAGTAAATTCTTACGATGCGTTACTTTTGTGAAATATTTTAGCTTACGTAACACTTTAAAAACTGAACGAATGAAAAATCGATATTTAAATAGATTTGATTATGATCTTTATCTTCAGTTTCATTTTTCCATTAAATACATATTTTTAGAAGTTATGGAGCTACGAAGTTTAATTCCCGTTGACCTAAAATGGTTGGTAGGATAATGTAGAATAGATAATACGAGGGGTCATTGAGAACCTTTCTCCTCTAGAATGAACTTTTTTTTAGCTCGTTTTCAAAAAACGAATTATTCTTTTCGAAATGTGTCGTCTGTCCGTCTTTAGACATTGAATATTTTTGCTTTTGCGGATAAATAAAAAAAAGTATTCGGCGTTTAACAGGTGAGAATGAAACATTAGGTTTTTCATTTTCGGAATCTCGAAATAAATTTAATTTCATCGTTAGTGGGCACCAAATTTGGAAAAGGTCAAAATTTCTAACGATTGTTGTGAACGATCTAGTCATGGTAGAAATTTCAAATCTGGATTCTAGAGCGTGGTAGTCAATGAGTCCTTTTTCTCTGAAAAGTGTAAAAACTTTCTTTTTATGTAAGTATTTTAAAAAATGAGTGAAAAAATCTTTTTTGGATGGGTATTGATTAAATATTATTATTTGTATTTTTCCAAGTCATTGCTTAGTTCTAATTTCTGTAGTTTGAGGGTGAAGAATTTGAAAGAAAAAAAAGCTTCATTTTTACTGAAAACACGTATTTCATATTGTCCCGTATCGATAAGTTTTTCTTTTGTTATTGTAAGCTGGATTTGAACACATTCAATCCTGGATTAATTTGGTTAGGCAAACAATGTTTAGAGAAAGTTATTATTATTTGTGCCCAAATAGGCATCATCATTGCAAAAACAATAAAGAAAATTGAAAAAAAAAATCGTGTACAAAATAAAATTAAAATAAAATGAATCAAATAAATATTCCCTCGAGCAAGTGCTTACCACAGAGGTATGACAGGACCTCAGTTTAATTCCCATAAAGATCAAACAAAAAAATTCTTAATTATAAATATATTACTTGTTCTCATATATAAAGCAATTTTCGAAAATTCATTTCATTTAATCGGTTTATATTAATTAAAATTAATCCGATCACCGAAGTTAAGCAGCTTTGGGCGTTGTCAGTACCTGGGAATACCGCGTGCAATTGCCAAAACATCTGCTGAGGACCCGCCATCCTCACAGATCCCTCTATTATGGCGTATTAAACTGACAGGCTCCTGTCAGACCTCTGTGGTAAGCAGCTGCTTGAGGGGGTATTTATTTGTTTTTTATTGCAGTAAGTGATATCTTACAGGCACACGTGGACTCAGGTGGCTTTCTATCCTACAACTGATCCTTTTTCAAACAGTTCGCAAAGTATTTAACCAACACATCAGTCGCATCCTTCAGATGCTAATGAGACTATTTAAAGAATTATGTGGCCGAGTGGTTGGCGCGCTCTGCTACTGATCTACGGGACCTGGGTTCGAGCCCCGGGTTAAGGCATGGATGTTCGTGTTGTTTTCTGCTGAGGTCCTGCCATCCTCTCAGATCTTCTACTGTGGCATATAAACTGACAGGCTCCTGTTAGACCTCTGTGGCAAGCAGCTGCTTGAGGGGGTATTTATTTATTTTATTTATTTAAAACCCATATTTCATAAATGAAATAAAATATTTCAATCAAGAACACACTAGTAACGAAATTAAACAATTAACTCAGCAAAATGAAATAGTTTAGAGAATATAGAATTTTATTATGTATGTTTTTAATGAAAGACTTACTTGCATTATATATATTATATATTATATACTTGCATTTCAATGACATATCAAATAATGGAAGAATTAAATATTAAAATGTATATATTAACCCCTTTGTTTATTTCATTAAAATTCGTTTGTATAATGGAGTAGCAGACAAAATAACTCTCAGATATTTACACCAACTAAATTTCGTACACTAATCATGCGAACTTGATGGTTGAAAATGAACAAATAACATGAATAGCAAGCACTGTAATAGAGAGCATAAAACTTGTTATCGATTCCATTCCAACTATTGGGACTTATGACAATGAGTTCGCAAATGATGGTGATGAGTGATGAGTCCCAATAGTTGGGGCTCATTACAGATATGTGATAATTCACAATTTCAGTTTGTTGTTTTATAAAATATCATTGCTCTGCTACCGCTACAAATATAATATAATAATAATTCATTTCATGCAGGAGGCTACAGTAATGCCAAGGTACAGGTAATTTTATATATTAATTTAAACATTCAAGCGTTTTGATGCCTCAGTACATTTGAGAAATTAAAAAGAAATATTGAGGATAGTAGAAAAATGTAAACATGTTTACAGGAATTGCATAATTATTTGATACATATAAACAAAATGGCACAGACGAAGACAAACATATAATATGAAATATGATAAGTAACATTGCAAACTTAGTGGGAAGAAAAAGAAGGTTTAAGACATCATCATCATCATCCTCAAGCAGCCATGGGCTACGGAGGTCCAATCAGACCGCGCAGTTTAATTCTCCAAGCATATCTGTCCTGAGCTACATCTGCTGCATCCGGCCACTGCACACCAATTCTAACAAGGTCCTGTTTGACATTGTCTGCCCACCGCATCCTAGGTCTCCCCCTCCTTCTGAGGCCTCTAGGCACACTGTTCATAACCTTATTCGCCAATCTATAATTATCCATACGGGCAACATGGCCAAACCAGCGGAGTCTCTCTCTGCACAATATGCTGCTTAAAGGAGGTTGCAGACTCCTTTGCCTGACCTCATCATTAGTTACAAAGTTGAACCACCTAATGCCCAAGATACTGCGTAAGCATCTAGAAACAAAAGCATCTAGTTTCCTGTTATCTTGTTTACAAAGTGTCCAAGTTTCACTACCATAACTAACCTTAGAAAGAACCAAACTATTATACAGTCTAATTTTAGTCTTTAGGTGTATACGCCTATTTCTCCACAATCTCCATAGATTTTTAAAAGTCCCGGCAGCAATACCTATTCGTCTGTTAATCTCATGCCGCACATCACCATTATCTGCTACATAGCTCCCAAGGTAATTAAACTGTGACACCTGTTCAAGACTGCAACCATTCAGATTAACTGAATCACAGCCTGCCTGACCAATTTTCATCGCTTTAGTTTAAGACAACAGAGAGTAATATTAAATGAATGAAAGGGGGGTGGGGACAATTGCGGATAATCCAGGCAAAGAGCAAAGATGGGGAGTGGGAATGGGGGTGAGGAGATATTGTTGGTCAAACGTTTCACTATTCTAATAGGAGAGGAGTAATATAGTTTTTGAATTTTGTTTTAGAATTTAAAGTAGTGATATCGCTCGGTAGAGAGTTTCAAGTTGAGGTTGCTTGAAAGGAAAAAGAAATTTCACCATACTTAATACAAATACTTTATACAAAAGAAATTTCATCATGCTTTGAAAATCTTGGGAGTAGAAAACATTTTATTATCAGAGCGAATGATGTGTCGATGTCGTTATCGAATATAGGGTGTAAGAATCGAATGGAGGGGATGAGACTTGTTATAAAAAGTGTCGTGAAAAAAAGGGTAATAAACCGCAGCTTTCTTCTAGATTCAAGAGTGGGATTTTTGGTAGTTAGAACAAATATCAGTAAGTGTTAGGGATTCTCGTTTGTTAATATAGATTTTGCTGATGATTTTGAGAGCTTCATTTGGAGCTTTTTCTAAGTTATGAGAGTTCTTTTTATTAATACAAAAAAGAGGGGAAGCACAGTATTCGAGTTTCGGTCGGATGTAAATTTTGTAGAACATTGGGGCATAGGAGGATATTTAGTTTCGAATGTACCTCAATATATAAGTTCATTTAGGAGCTGAAGCAACGGTTTTATTAATGTGAATTCCAAAGTCAAGATTATTATCTATCGCCATACCTAAGTACTTCATGGAAGTGGAAACTGTAATATGGGTGTTATTAATTTTAATGTTTGTGTCAGGTGGGGGAGAATTTGAAGTTGAAAGAAAAACAATATTATCTTTCTTGATATTGACAGTGAATCCATTTTTAGTATACTGTCACCCGCAACTTTTCCTCTTCAAGGCATGAGACATGAACTAAAATTATATTCCGCGTTTATCAAAAATAATTATCCATACATAGTTATAGCACATCTAAAACTACATATCTATACTCAAGGGCGTAGCGAAGGACTATGATTGGGGTGGGATGGGGGGGGGGGGAGAAATCCAAAATTTTCAAACTCAGCAAAATTTTGGCAAAATTTTCAAACTCAGCAAAATTTTGGCAAAATTTGCCAACTGAGCAAACTTGCTTAGATTGCGGGAAGACAATTTTAACGTCTCTCTCCTACATTTTGCCATTTGACTTCCAATTCTGCAAACTTCCATTTTTTCAACTAGCCATAATTTCTCTACTTCCAATATTTACATCTCGTCTGAACGTCTGAATTGTAGCAAATCAGTATGAATTTTTGCCTTGGTTTGGTCAAATCCCCTTAATTTCACAAAACTAATCCCAATCTTTACATCTCTCCTAAATTTGCCAAATCACTTCAAACTTTCAAACTCCACAATTTTTTTGGAAAATTAAGGGGAGTTGTCAAAATCGAGGCAACTTCGCAAATCTGAGGCAGTTTGGAAAATGGAGAGACGGCAAAATTTAGAGCAGTTGGCAAAATTCGAAGCCACTTAGTAAAAACAGGTGAGTTGGCAAAATCTTAGGGAGTTGACAAAATTCGGAGTGACTTGGTAAAATCTTGGGGAGTTGGCAAAAATCGGAGTGACATGACAAAATCTTGGGGAGTTGACAAAATTCGGACTGACTTGGCAAAATCGTGGGGAGTTGGCGAAATTCAGGTGAGATGTAAAAATTAAGATTTTTTCTGTAAAATTATGGCGAGTTGGCAAAACTTAGGGAGTTGGCAAAATCTAAGGACAGTTGGCAAAATCGTAAAGAGCTGGCAAAATTCAGGTGAGATGTGAAAATTTGGAATTTTTTTCTGTAAAATTATCAAACTTTCAAACTTCCCAAGATTTTGCCAAGTTTACTCGATTTTAGTCAACTATCCTGAATTTCACAAACCCAATCCCAATTATCACAACTCGCCCGTATTTTCCAAGTGGATTCGAATTTTGCCAACTGCCCTGCATTCTGTTAAGTTTCCTCAATTTATCCAACACTCCTTAATTTCACAAAACAAATCTCAATTTTCACAACTCGCCTATATTTTACCAAGTGCATTCGAATTTTGCCAACTACTCTAGATTTTCCCAACTCGCCGTAATTTCACAGAAAAAAATCGCACTTTTTACATCTTCCCTGAATTTGCCAAGCCACTTCGAATTTTATCAACTCTCCTTAATTGCAGAAGAAAGGCACAATTTTCACAACTCCCCTGTATTTTACTAAGTGGCTTCCAATTTTGCCAACTCCCCTAGATTTTGTCAAGAGTTCTTGGTTTTTCCAACTCTCCTTAATTTCACAAAACCAATCTCAATTTTTACAACCCACCTGTACTTTACCAAGTGGTTTCCAGTTTTGCCAACTTCCCTAGATTTTGCAAAGTTTTCTCGATTTTATAAACTCTTCTTAATTTCACAAAAACAATTCCAATTTTCAGAAATCGCCCGTATTTTACCAAGTGGATTCAAATTTTGCCAACTGCCCTAGATTTTGCCATCTCGCCACAAGTTTACAGAAAAAAAATCCCTATTTTACATCACATCTGATTTTTGTAAAGCCACTCTGAATTTTGCCAATTCCCCCAAGATTTGCCAACTCTCTTAAATTTTGCCATCTCGCCATAATTTTACAGAAAAAAAATCAAAATTTTCACACCTCACCTGAATTTTGCCAACTCCCTACGATTTTGCCAAGTCACTCCGAATTTTGCCAACTGTCCCTAGATATTGCCAACTCCCTAAGTTTTGCCAACTCGCCATAATTTTACAGAAAAATTCCTAATTTTTACATCTCACCTGAATTTTGCCAACACCCCACGATTTTGCCAAGTCACTCCGAATTTTGTCAACTCCCCAAGATTTTGTCAAGTCACTCCGGATTTTGCCAACTCCCCAGGATTTTACCAAGTCACTCCGAATTTTACCAACTCCCTAAGATTTTGCCAACTTACCTATTTTTATTAAGTGGCTTTGAATTTTGCCAACTGCTCTAAATTTTGCCGTCTCTCCATTTTCCAAACTGCCTATTTGCCAAGTTGCCTCGATTTTGACAACTCCCCTTAATTTCCCAAAAAAAAAATTACGAATTTTCACAACTCACCTAGATTTTACGAAGTCGCTTCGAATTTTGCCAACTCCGAGTTACTTTGGGGGGAGCCTCCCCCCATCCCCCCATGGCTATGCCCCTGTCTATACTTGTCGATCTGACTTCAAACAAAAACTTACTTTCTAACAGATACTTCTGAAAGAGTGGCTCAGAAGATTCGAGTTCGAACCAGGAACAACCCACAAGCTAGTAATACCCAGTCATGTACTCACTAACTGTAGCTGTGATGAGAAGAGGATTTAATAATAGTCAAATGCAAATTTGGTTTAAACAATAACAAAAAAAGATTTAAATTTATTTAAATTTCAAATCAACATAATTCCTCCACCAACTAATAAAGGAGGATAAATTCAATTATAAAGTGATAGTGAAAATATTAACGAAAAGTGACAAAAACCAGATTAATATGAATTAAAATTATTATACCCTGATTGAAGAGATATCCACAACGAAAATGGAGTTCCGCTGGACTATAGTTGTGCACTCGGAAATAATAAACAATTATTTCGAAGACAGGAGACCGAACACGAGTCCTATAAGCACCATCACCCCGCACAGAATCCCTTCGCCGGCGTAAGCGAGGCAATAACTCAGGCAACCCCGGGAATTCTCCGACACTAGGGGCCAATCAGATGCCATCCCCAGGCAAACACAACGTCCGCAATATTTCACAAGCGGAACGGAGTCTTGTTGCCAGATCCCAAAAGTAAAAAAAATGAAATTTCAAAAAACAATAGGTCGGCGATCTATCAATACCAATGAAGCATATCATGAATATTATTTTCTATTTCTTGTTTTAGAGAAGTGAGAGAACTTGAGATAAAAGAAAGAAGGCAATCGTCTGCATACATAAAAATATTGTAGTTGCTGGAGGATTCTAAATCATTAACGAAAAGTTTGAAGGGAAGTGGGCTAAGAATGGTTCCTTGAGGTACTCCCCGATTGATTTTAAGAGATGTAGAGATTTCATTAGTGCTTAATTTAGTTCGGATAACACGGTCGTTGAGATAATTTTTAAACCAGGAAAGAGCTGAGGGCGATAGATTAAGATTATAGAAGAGTTCTTGTAAGATAAGTTTGTGTTCAACTGAATCAGATGTCTTTCAGATGTCAAGGGAAACCAGTCCCACAACCCTTTTCACTTTGCTGTCTAAAGCCAATCTCCATTGATTAACAAGAAGTGTCATGAGAGTTTCAGTTGAACGATTTTTCCTAAACCCGAATTGTCTGCACGAAAGTAAATCAAATTTTTCAACAAAAGTCGATAATTGTCTCTCGACGGCATTTTCTAAAAATTTGCTTAAAGTACTCATAACTGAAATAGGTCGATAGTCCAGAGGGTTAGTAGGATTTGAAATTTTAGGTATAGGTGAGATGATGGCTTCTTTCCATGGAACTGAGAATTCATTAGAGTTAAATGAACAATTAATTAGACGACAAAAGAATGCAGAAATTAATGGGGAAAGAAGTTTTAGAATAATGACAGGGATTCCATCTGGTCCGACACTGCGAGTGTTTTTTAACGAATTTATAAGGTTAAGAACTTAGATTTCGGTAACATTTTTTAACTTAAAGGTTTCCAGATTATTAAATGATTTTTTGGCAAAGGACAATGACTCATTTGTGTTTGCATAATTTTATGTAAAAGTGCAGGATTTGCAGAATGCATTATTTAAAACATTAGCAATTTCTTTAGGATCATAGAAGCAGTTGATTTGTAAACGATCTTATTAATTTTTTGGGTTTTTTTTAAGTTACCAGTAATAGAACCAAAAATTCTAAATACTTCATTACCATTTGGATTAATAACAGAAAGTCGATTAAGAAAATATAAACGCTTTGCATTTTTAATACTACTGTTGACCAGATTACGGAAAGTTTTATAGATCTCCCATGTGTATGGGTGATTAGGGTTAATAGCATTCTTAAAGTGTTTGTTTTTTAATGTGATCATTTTCAGAAGCTCTTTTGTAATCCAACAACTTTATCCAACATAGATATCAAGGGCAGAATTGATTAAAGAGGAGAGAGTTCCCTCCCCCATACCACCATCCGATTGCTTTCAGTTTTTGTCCGCTCTGACATGAATCTGGAGAGATGCGTGTTCGATTCCCGCCGTGTCGACGATGAATATTGGGGTGGCTCAGTCGGTAGCGCGCCAGGCTCGTAATCTGCAGTTCCTAGGTTCGAGTCCCAGCTGGGTCAGCGTTGAGATTTATCTCCACAAAAATTCCCCGCCCTGCCCACGGTCAGTAGGGGACACCGATGGGCTTGGAAAGACCGCCGTCCGTCGGATGGGACGTTAAGCCGTGGTCCCGTGTGCGGGAGAGCCATACCCTGTGCACGTTAAAGAACATGCTGGATGGCCTTGACGGGAGACTACCATCTGTCCCCCAACAGCTGTTCCAGTGACCCACCTCCTCTGAGCCTTCGGGGTCCCAGTGACCTGGTCATTTAGCTATGGTGTTCAAAAAAGTGCCGCTCAGAGGTAAAACAACCCAACCCAGTTTTTGTCTTATGGACCTGAGGCGGAGGTTGATCCATCCAGTATATCATCAGCTCGCAACTTGATGCTCTTGAGTTCGATTCGCTACTGAACCTAGATTAAGAGTACCTCCGCCTTGTAAGTTAAAATCAAGATACTTTCCCTACTATCTGTAAGCCAGCGATAAATTAATTCGTATCAACCGTATGAAAATTCAGATGTTGTCCAATTACCTCAAACCCACCCACAAATGATAACAACAACCCAGAAATCACCAGACAAATTAACAGAAAACGTAAACAAAACCTTTCTTACACAATCCTTTAAGACGTAATCATATTCCCATTTGTAAGCTCTTTCCTGAATACCAATCAAGAATCTCCCTTTCATTACAACGGAATTCAATTTTTCCAAACGATCTGAATGCACGACGAGAAAGGAGAGGAACCTTTCTTTCGAAAAGCTTAACTATGCATTACAATGCCGCACGTGGCTTCTGAAACACCCAACCGAGCTTCATCTCCGCCTTTTCCTTCCCGCCTCCCTCAGTGGGTGGCCTCTGACCTTCCGACCTCGCTTATCGCCCCTTCCCTTCACCGAAGTCAAAGGAGGGAGGGTGACAAGCCGGGGGAAGCTGTGGGGTGCAAAAGTTAGAGATGCCTTTCTCTTTTATGGGGCCAACCATTCCTTTCTGCATGACCCGAGTCCACAAAACTTGCTTCCGTGCGCGACGCATAGTTTAGGGAGAGATAGAGAAGATCACTCTCCAAGACATCGAGCTCACTCTTCTAAACATCGAGCTTTCTTGTTCTCCTCCTTTTCAGTTCACCTCATTAAGAGGCAAAAAGAAATTTTTGTTGGGCTGCGCTTTCTCAGTAATTGAGTCGGTCTGGACACAACTGGGGCTCGATTGTCAAGCCAGAGACAGTGAGGCCAGGAAAAAGGTGAGCGAGAATTAAACACTAGTTTCGGTTAGTTCCACAAGCCCACCCACGCTCAGCTTCAGTGATCTTATGCATGCGAGGCACGTAGGGTAAGTCTGTGAAGAAAAAAAAAATGGGGGGGGGGGAGAAGTGTGGGAGAAAAAGCTCTTGTGAATAAAAGACGAGATGATCGAGTGTAAACTCCTGTCTTTTTTTAAGTTTTTTTGTCTTTTCAGGTCGTTGGAATGTGCTTTGCTTCAACAGTTTAGGATAATTTACTTGGCTGCTGATTAAACCGTTTTTCAGTGTAACGTGTATGAGTGATATTTGCAATCGTTATTTGGTCCTGTTTAGTTATAAGGACTTAAGAAATAAAGCAATTTATAGATTTAAAGTTCGAACTTTTTTTTTAAATCTTTGTGAGTAAATTTTAGAGCAAGCCTAGCCAACCGGCGGCTCGTTGCAAAAAAAAAAACACTTTGGGCTCGTAAAATAATCATCAATCAAAATTTGACTCATTCTTCTAATTTTTTTTACCAAACATTCTCAAATGCATAACTAAACGATTCCAAATTATAGTACTCATTAAAAATTCATATTCTTGTCTTTTTGTCGAGATATTATATATAAAAAAAAATAAATAAATACCCCCTCAAGCAGCTGCTTGCCACAGAGGTCTGACAGGAGCCTGTCGGTTTATATGCCACAGTAGGAGATCTGAGAGGATGGCAGGACCTCAGCAGAAAAACGACACACACATCCATGACCTAATCCGGGGCTCGAACCCAGGTCCCTTAGATCAGTAGCCAAGCGTGCTAACCACTCGGCCACGGGACGGCTTGATATTAAAAAAATAATATTCCTTAAAAAAATAAGGGCAGGGGGAGTCTCAGTCGGTAGCGCACAGACCCGGAATCTGCACTTCCCAGATTTGAGTTCCCCCTTGACCTATGTTGAGATTTATCTCCGCCAAACTCCTCCCCCCCCCCCTGCCCTCGATCAGTAAGGGACACCGATGAGCTTGGAAAGACCACCGTTCATCGGATGGGACGTTAAGCCGTGGTCCGTGTGCGGGAGAGCAAACCCTATGCACATTAAAGAACACGCTGGATATCCTTGACGGGAGGCTACTATCTGTCTTTTAAATGCTGTTCAGTGGGTCCCCCTTCCTTCAACCTTCTCTGAGTGCTCGAGGTCCTTGTGACCTGGACACAACCCATTGTGTGCAAAAAAGTGTAGCTCAGAGATGAAACAACCAAATCACAACCCATGATGAATTTAATAAACCTAAACCTTTCAGCTCTTTAGTGTTGCACTAAATACTTGATAGAATATAGATGATGAAGATATATGAATGATAAAGTTCCATACTTCTATAATTCAATATTGCTCAGAGCTCGGAAAAGGTTGAGGTCCCCTTTCCACAACCTTCTCTGAGAGACCGTGGAGCGCTTGCAACCTGGCCATTTAGCCCATTGTGTGCCAAAAATACCTCTCAAGATACAAATCAACCCATTTTTTAATAGGAAAAAATTAACTTCTTAACAAAACTCCTGTAACCAACTGAATTAACACCGCTAACCTAGGGGCGGGGGTGACTCAGTCGGTAGCGCGCCAGGCTCGTAATCTGTAGTTCCCAGGTTCGAGTCCCAGCTGGGTCAGCCTTGAGATTTATCTCCGCAAAATTCCCCACCCTGCCCACGGTCAGTAGGGGACACCGATGGGCTTGGAAAGGCCGCCGTCCGTCGGATGGGACGTTAAGCCGTGGCCATGTGTGCGAGAGAGCCATACCCTGTGCACGTTAAAGAACACGCTGGATGGCCTTGACGGGAGGCTACCATCTGTCTCCCAACAGCTGTTCCAGTGGATCCCCTCCCCCAACCTTCTCTGAGCCTTCGGGGTCCATGTGACTTGACCATTTAGCCCATGGTGTGCAAAAAAGTGCCGCTCAGAGGTAAAACAACCCAACCCAACCCGCTAACCTACTTCTTTGAAAATACCTATTTTTTTTTTCTTTATACCCATTTATAATTATCCATCGCGGCAAAAACAGATGAACTTAGACTTCTCATTTATTATTCACAGAATTTTTGCTTTTTATATTTTCCTCAACTAAAACGCTCTACTCTCAGAGAAGAACACCCAACATACCTTCAGGCAAATCTTCCAATCTCCCCATTATCAACAGAATAAACTCCAAAAGCATGGCGCAGAAGAAGCGAACTGGGAAACGACGTAAGAAAAGAAATTTTTCGGATTGGAAGTGGTTTCTCGTTTCTGCCTGAAGGACTAATTTCTGCAGCTAAAAAACTCAGCTCTCTCAGAGCTTAACCGACAGTTTCTTCGGCGGCTTTTTATTGTCTCAGGTGTAGTAGCAGTTGCGATGACCGTGAATAGACAAATGCCACTGCTTTCATGGAATCAGTCAGTGTGAAGTCAGTTATGACTTAGTAATCGCTCAAGGCGATGCTTTGTTTGCAAAACTGAATGCCGAAAGAGATAGAGAAGGGCAAAGTCGAATTAATTTGTCAGGTTTGCTACTATACGCATTTTATTTGCTTATTGGACTGGTTTGTTCTTAACATCCGTTTGCATAGTGTCTATTTAAATAAATATTTATTCATACTTCTCCATTTATCTAGTGATCTGTTTCTTCACTAGTTTGAAATCTTTGCATCTATATGCTAAATGTTTCTATATGAGTTTGTTATTATTCGTTTTACTTTCCGCTATGTGAACGTAAGGGTATAAACATGAAACTGGTGATCAGACTCGGCGAAGATTATTAACTTGTGTTCGAAACATTTATCCGATATTAAATATTAACTTTATTCCTAATTATTACGTATTTTACTTGAATGTCAGTGTATGAATGTGATGAAGTATGGCAGCTTGAGTTTGAAACATTGCTTTTCGTTAAATATCAGAAAATTACTTTTCATTTTTGTATGCGTTTCTCTCTTGATACTTTTCCCTTTTCTCAATATTTCTGTCTCTCGATACGTCTTGCTCCCACTTGATATTTATTCTCTATGTCGATAAATTTTTCCCCTGATATCGATATTTTTCGCTCAGTTTTTTTTACATTTCTTAATAATTTCACGATACTTTTCACCCTTTCCTGGCATTTTTTGTCTTTATCGAAACCATGTACAGTCGCTCAAAAAAGTATCCGAACACTAGGGTTGATTACAGAATTCAGAAAAAATATCTGGCAGCGATTTTTTTAGAAATTAGTGATCTGGCAACCTTCGTGTTAATAACATGAAGGTTGTCAGATCACTAATTTCTAAAAAAATCGTTGCCAGATATTTTTTCTGAATTCTGTAATCAACCCTAGTGTTCGGATACTTTTTTGAGCGACTGTACCTTTGAGCATTTTTAAACTATCTACTACTTTTCTAGACATTGTTCATTTTCTTAATAGTCAGTCAAAGATGTGAACAGTATACCCAAAACCATCTACTACTTTTCTAGACTTTGTGCATCTTCTTAATAGCTAGTCAAAGATGTGAACAGTATACCCAAAACCATCTACTACTTTTCTAGACATTGTTCATTTTCTTAATAGCTAGTCAAAGATGTGAACAGAATACCCAAAACCATCTACTACTTTTCTAGACTTTGTGCATCTTCTTAATAGTTAGTCAAAGATGTGAACAGTATACCCAAAACCATCTACTACTTTTCTAGACTTTGTGCATCTTCTTAATAGTTAGTCAAACATGTGAACAGTATACCCAAAACCATCTACTACTTTTCTAGACATTGTTCATTTTCTTAATAGCTAGTCAAAGATGTGAACAGAATACCCAAAACCATCTACTACTTTTCTAGACTTTGTGCATCTTCTTAATAGTTAGTCAAAGATGTGAACAGTATACCCAAAACCATCTACTACTTTTCTAGACTTTGTGCATCTTCTTAATAGTTAGTCAAAGATGTGAACAGAATACCCAAAACCATCTACTACTTTTCTAGACTTTGTGCATCTTCTTAATAGCTAGTCAAAGATGTGAACTGTATATCCAAAACCATCTACTACTTTTCTAGACTTTGTGCATCTTCTTAATAGCTAGTCAAAGATGTGAACTGTATATCCAAAACCATCTACTACTTTTCAAGACTTTGTGCATCTTCTTAATAGCTAGTCAAAGATGTGAACTGTATATCCAAAACCATCTACTACTTTTCAAGACTTTGTGCATCTTCTTAATAGCTAGTCAAAGATGCGAACAATATACTCAAAACCATCTACTACTTTTCTAGACTTTGTGCATCTTCTTAATAGTTAGTCAAAGATGTGAACTGTATATCCAAAACCATCTACTACTTTTCAAGACTTTGTGCATTTTCTTAATAGTTAGTCAAAGATGTGAACAGTATACCCAAAACCATCTACTACTTTTCTAGACTTTGTGCATCTTCTTAATAGTTAGTCAAAGATGTGAACAGAATACCCAAAACCATCTACTACTTTTCTAGACTTTGTGCATCTTCTTAATAGTTAGTCAAAGATGTGAACTGTATATCCAAAACCATCTACTACTTTTCAAGACTTTGTGCATTTTCTTAATAGTTAGTCAAAGATGTGAACAGTATACCCAAAACCATCTACTACTTTTCTAGATATTGTGCATCTTCTTAATAGTTAGTCAAAAACGTAAACAGTATACCCAAAACTAACTCTACTTTTCTAGACTTTGTGCATCTTCTTAATAGTTAGTCAAAGATGTGAACAGTATACCCAAAACCATCTACTACTTTTCTAGACTTTGTGCGTCTTCTTAATAGCTAGTCAAAGATGTGAACAGAATACCCAAAACCATCTACTACTTTTCTAGACTTTGTGCATCTTCTTAATAGTTAGTCAAAGATGTGAACAGTATACCCAAAACCATCTACTACTTTTCTAGACTTTGTGCATCTTCTTAATAGTTAGTCAAAGATGTGAACAGAATACCCAAAACCATCTACTACTTTTCTAGACTTTGTGCATCTTCTTAATAGCTAGTCAAAGATGCGAACAATATACCCAAAACCATCTACTACTTTTCTAGACTTTGTGCGTCTTCTTAATAGCTAGTCAAAGATGTGAACAGAATACCCAAAACCATCTACTACTTTTCTAGACTTTGTGCATCTTCTTAATAGTTAGTCAAAGATGTGAACAGTATACCCAAAACCATCTACTACTTTTCTAGACTTTGTGCATCTTCTTAATAGCTAGTCAAAGATGTGAATAGAATACCCAAAACCATCTACTACTTTTCAAGACTTTGTGCATTTTCTTAATAGTTAGTCAAAGATGTGAACAGTATACCCAAAACCATCTACTACTTTTCTAGATATTGTGCATCTTCTTAATAGTTAGTCAAAAACGTAAACAGTATACCCAAAACTAACTCTACTTTTCTAGACTTTGTGCATCTTCTTAATAGTTAGTCAAAGATGTGAACAGTATACCCAAAACCATCTACTACTTTTCTAGACTTTGTGCATCTTCTTAATAGCTAGTCAAAGATGCGAACAATATACCCAAAACCATCTACTACTTTTCTAGACTTTGTGCGTCTTCTTAATAGCTAGTCAAAGATGTGAACAGAATACCCAAAACCATCTACTACTTTTCTAGACTTTGTGCATCTTCTTAATAGTTAGTCAAAGATGTGAACAGTATACCCAAAACCATCTACTACTTTTCTAGACTTTGTGCATCTTCTTAATAGTTAGTCAAAGATGTGAACAGTATACCCAAAACCATCTACTACTTTTCTAGACTTTGTGCATCTTCTTAATAGTTAGTCAAAGATGTGAACAGAATACCCAAAACCATCTACTACTTTTCTAGACTTTGTGCATCTTCTTAATAGCTAGGTAAAGATGCGAACAATATACCCAAAACCATCTACTACTTTTCTAGACTTTGTGCGTCTTCTTAATAGCTAGTCAAAGATGTGAACAGAATACCCAAAACCATCTACTACTTTTCTAGACTTTGTGCATCTTCTTAATAGTTAGTCAAAGATGTGAACAGTATACCCAAAACCATCTACTACTTTTCTAGACTTTGTGCATCTTCTTAATAGTTAGTCAAAGATGTGAACAGAATACCCAAAACCATCTACTACTTTTCTAGACTTTGTGCATCTTCTTAATAGTTAGTCAAAGATGTGAACAGTATACCCAAAACCATCTACTACTTTTCTAGACTTTGTGCATCTTCTTAATAGTTAGTCAAAGATGTGAACAGAATACCCAAAACCATCTACTACTTTTCTAGACTTTGTGCATCTTCTTAATAGCTAGTCAAAGATGCGAACAATATACCCAAAACCATCTACTACTTTTCTAGACTTTGTGCGTCTTCTTAATAGCTAGTCAAAGATGTGAACAGAATACCCAAAACCATCTACTACTTTTCTAGACTTTGTGCATCTTCTTAATAGTTAGTCAAAGATGTGAACAGTATACCCAAAACCATCTACTACTTTTCTAGACTTTGTGCATCTTCTTAATAGTTAGTCAAAGATGTGAACAGAATACCCAAAACCATCTACTACTTTTCTAGACTTTGTGCATCTTCTTAATAGCTAGTCAAAGATGCGAACAATATACCCAAAACCATCTACTACTTTTCTAGACTTTGTGCGTCTTCTTAATAGCTAGTCAAAGATGTGAACAGAATACCCAAAACCATCTACTACTTTTCTAGACTTTGTGCATCTTCTTAATAGTTAGTCAAAGATGTGAACAGTATACCCAAAACCATCTACTACTTTTCTAGACTTTGTGCATCTTCTTAATAGTTAGTCAAAGATGTGAACAGTATACCCAAAACCATCTACTACTTTTCTAGACTTTGTGCATCTTCTTAATAGTTAGTCAAAGATGTGAACAGAATACCCAAAACCATCTACTACTTTTCTAGACTTTGTGCATCTTCTTAATAGTTAGTCAAAGATGTGAACAGTATACCCAAAACCATCTACTACTTTTCTAGACTTTGTGCATCTTCTTAATAGTTAGTCAAAGATGTGAACAGAATACCCAAAACCATCTACTACTTTTCTAGACTTTGTGCATCTTCTTAATAGCTAGTCAAAGATGCGAACAATATACCCAAAACCATCTACTACTTTTCTAGACTTTGTGCGTCTTCTTAATAGTTAGTCAAAGATGTGAACAGTATACCCAAAACCATCTACTACTTTTCTAGACTTTGTGCATCTTCTTAATAGTTAGTCAAAGATGTGAACAGTATACCCAAAACCATCTACTACTTTTCTAGACTTTGTGCATCTTCTTAATAGTTAGTCAAAGATGTGAACAGAATACCCAAAACCATCTACTACTTTTCTAGACTTTGTGCATCTTCTTAATAGCTAGTCAAAGATGCGAACAATATACCCAAAACCATTTACTACTTTTCTAGACTTTGTGCGTCTTCTTAATAGCTAGTCAAAGATGTGAACAGAATACCCAAAACCATCTACTACTTTTCTAGACTTTGTGCATCTTCTTAATAGTTAGTCAAAGATGTGAACAGTATACCCAAAACCATCTACTACTTTTCTAGACTTTGTGCATCTTCTTAATAGTTAGTCAAAGATGTGAACAGAATACCCAAAACCATCTACTACTTTTCTAGACTTTGTGCATCTTCTTAATAGTTAGTCAAAGATGTGAACAGAATACCCAAAACCATCTACTACTTTTCTAGACTTTGTGCATCTTCTTAATAGTTAGTCAAAGATGTGAACTGTATATCCAAAACCATCTACTAGTTTTCAAGACTTTGTGCATTTTCTTAATAGTTAGTCAAAGATGTGAAGAGTATACCCAAAACCATCTACTACTTTTCTAGACTTTGTGCATCTTCTTAATAGTTAGTCAAAGATGTGAACTGTATATCCAAAACCATCTACTAGTTTTCAAGACTTTGTGCATTTTCTTAATAGTTAGTCAAAGATGTGAAGAGTATACCCAAAACCATCTACTACTTTTCTAGATATTGTGCATCTTCTTAATAGTTAGTCAAAGACGTAAACAGTATACCCAAAACTAACTCTACTTTTCTAGACTTTGTGCGTCTTCTTAATAGCTAGTCAAAGATGCGAACAGTATATTCAAAGCCATCTACTACTTTTCTAGACTTTGCGCATCTTCTTAATAGTTAGTCAAAAATGTGAACAGTATACCTAAAACCAACTGCTACTTTTCTAGACATTGTGCATCTTCTTAATAGTTAGTCAAAGATGTGAACAGAATACCCAAAACCATTTACTACCTTCCTAGACATTGTGCATCTTCTTAATGATTAGTGAAAGATATAAACAGTATTCCCAGCACATTTCCCAAGCACTAGACAATAGCGTCAACATACACACACAAAGACACAAAACGAAAAAGAAAGAAATTAAATAACAAGATCTCTGTAAAATGTCATTTAAGACCTAATCGCACCTCTTCCATCTTTCGCGAGTTGGGTCTAGAAGTCCTCTTCGCTGTTTCTTGATCAGTGGGATTGTCCCTAACCACGCGACAAGAAACAGCACTCCATTCTCCTTCTGCTAAGCAGACAACTAAAAAAACAAACCATTCAAAGAAAAGCTTTCTCTTACTCTCTCGCTACCTTTAACCGATTCTCCATTGCATTCTGTCTTCTACGCAAGACAATGAAATATGGTTCGTAGCCCACTAACATCACCATCACAAGGACCTGCAACGCACAGGTGATTTGTTTTCCTGCATAAGGGAGAAGATATATGGGTCCACCACCCGTGACTCATAAACTGCAGTGTAATTTGGTGGCATCATGCGATACCTACTTATTTTACGCTTTAGCAGGTTTATTAATTATTTCTCTACAAGCTTTTCGTTTCCCCCCCTTGCTTTTGTCCCCTTTTTCTCCACCCCCTTCGTTTCGCTGTAGTGCGGGATGAGCACAATATTAGGAGCAACAAGAACAGGGAGAGAGGGATGAGGCAGGATTTTGGCGGAGGAAAGGCAGGGATATGAATGAGCGGTGCATAAGTTCACATTGATCTCCGGGAATGCAAACCTTCAGCTTCTATTTATGCTTTGCATTTGTATTGTGCGAAGCCTCTTTTTGAAGTTGGTAGAAATGAAAGTCGTTAGTTGTTTATGTAAGATTTAAATAACACTTTTGGAACGTTTTATTTTATGCTATAAATGCAGGCGAGACTTTGAACGACAGTTTTTTTTTGACTACTCCAGTGTGAAAAATAAAATCTTTCTTTCTTTCTTTTAATTAGAAAACTTGTACTTCTGATCTCTTAACGCAATTCCATTTCTTAAAGAGATGTTTATTTTTAGACAACTTACTAACTCACCTGTATGAGCTACGTCTTTTCTTGAATTTTCTTTCTCGGTAGTTTTCAAACTTTTTAGCATTTTGTGCCATTTCTCGAATTTTGTTTTTATTACCCCTTTATGTTATTTCTAAACTTTCTATTTTTTTACGCTTCTCGAACTTTGTTCCTTTTGGACCGTTTTCTCGAAATTTGGTATTTTGTATGCTTGTCGATCTTTGTGTTTTTTGAGCGACTCTGTATCGTTTTTCTCGAATTTTGTGTCTTTTTGACGCTTTTCAAACTTTGTGTTTTCTGGACGCCTTTACGCCGTTTCTAGAACTTTTAATCTTTGACACCTTCATAATATTTCTTGGCTTCGTGTCCTTTGTACGTCTTTGCGCCATTTTCGAAATTTCTTGTCTTTTTGACGCTTCTCGAACTTTGTGTTTTTTGGACGCCTTTACGCCATTTCTAGAACTTTGGGTCTTTAACGCCTTCATAACATTTCTTGGCTTCGTGTCCTTTGTACGCCTTTGTGCCATTTTTCGAACTTCGTGTCTTTTGGACGCCTCTGTAGAGTTTTATCGAAACCTTTAAGTCTTTTGGCTGTCTTTGAGCTATTTCTAGAACTTTGCGCCTTTTGAAAGCTTTTTGTGCTATTGCCTAGAATTTTCTGTCTTTCTGAATGACTTTCTTCTCTTTTTCGAACTTAGTGTCCTTTTGATGCCCTGGCGCCGTTTTTATAATTTTGTGTCTATAATGAATGTAATGTAGTTTTAAAAGATTTTTACGAATGGTAGAAATACGTAGCACAAAGTAACTTGCAAAGATTTGTCGTACAATACAAAGGCACCTGACAAAAATACCTTATAAAGCTTTCTCATACATTACTAGCAGATTTCTCTTACAGTACAGATTTCTCTTCCAGTAGAAGCTTATAAAGATTTCTCGTACAACACAAACACACAATAGCTTATAAAGACTCCTCATGCAATAGAAAAACATAGCGCTTATAAAGACTCTTCATAAGATGCAAACACACAGTAGTTTATAAAGACTTTTCATTGTAATACAAAACAGAGCCCAACACAGCGTTTAGATGCTGTTCATACAGTACAAATGCACGTTACAAAATAGGTTATAAAATTTTCTCACACAGTATAAACACACATCACAATGCAGCTTCTGAAGGTTCCCCCTATAGACAAGTAAATAAGTATCACAACATAACTTATAAAGATTTCTCATACTCTTCAGAATCACATCACAACGCAGCTTATACAGATATCACACAAATGTACAAATACACACTATAACGTAACTTATGAAGATTTCTCATATAGTATAACGTCGTAACATAACTTTCAAAGGTTGCTCAAGCAATACAAATGCACGGTCATTACAAAGAATACCGATATATTAAAGTATTTTATTTTATTGAATAATTAAATAACAAAAGTAAATTGTGCGTCCAAAATGTTAAGAAATTATCAAAGTTGTTGTTGTTTTACCTCTGAGCGGCACTTTTTTGCACACCATGGGCTAAATGGCCAGGTCACATGGACCCCGAAGGCTCATAAAAGGTTGGGGTAGGGGACCCACTGGAACAGCTGTTGGGAGACAGATGGTAGCCTCCCGTAAAAGCCATCCAGCGTGTTCTTTAACGTGCACAGGGTATGTCTCTCCCGCACACGGGGCCACGGCTTAACGTCCCATCCGACGGACGGCGGCCTTTCCAAGCCCATCGGTGTCCCCTACTGACCGTGGGCAGGGCGGGGAATTTTGTGGAGATAAATCTCAACGCTGACCCAGCTGGGACTCGAACCTGGGAACTACAGATTACGAGCCTAGCGCGCTACCGACTGAGCCACCCCCGCCCCTGAAATTATCAAAGCTTCCTTGATATGACGGCATAGAGTTAGTATTATATGGTGGTGGTTTTGATTTGACATGTAACGTCTTAGAGGAAAAATTTTCAAATCGCTGGATTGATAGAAGTGGACCGACCTTGTGACTTCCGAGAAATTCTGATTTCATATCTCATTGGATTTCTATTTTTGGGAATATATTAAAATCACAGTGTATTCGAAAAATTCGTAATATACATAGCATTTAAAGCAAATAATAACCGCAGCTGTTGCAAGTGTTACACCAGACATGATGAACCTAGAAATAGACAGAAGTTGAATATCCCGAATCACAAATGGAGCCCACGTTGAAATACATTGGACACAAAACGAAACTTTAAGAGTTTCTTGACATGTTGTACACACAATTACTCTTAGTGCTTAATTATTTAATAATATATAGCGCTTTAAAATATGGTTATTCTTTTATAACGATCCTGCATATATTAAATTTTCCTAGTTATTTTATTCTTACGATTTAATCCCGACCATTAATGTAAGCTTTCCTGCTTTTATCGTAACCGATACCAAAATTTCACACTTTAAGACCTCTCTGAAATATATTCCGGCAATGCTCATGACAGTAAAATATACCGAACGTCTTCATTTTCCACCTCCCTCTCTTCTCATGTGTCGCTGTTGCTAAGGAACTGGCGCTCCTGGTCACACTGAAGCTGAGACTGATACCTTAGTGCCATCGATAATGCTACGCCCCAACACTGCGGCATCTGAGAAAATGAACGCAGCGAAGGCTCGGTGAAAGCCGGCTCCTTCTATTGTGTGATCCGCGTCGCATTGGGAGAGTGTATATGGGTGTGCGCCCATTTGTGCTTTGGTTGGAGGAGAAGTCCATAGAGTAGGAACTGGACGGCAGGGAAAGAGAGAAGTCTACGAAACGAAACGGCAGGAAATGGTCCAAATACAAGAGGGTGTTGGTAGGAGGTGGAAGAGAAGTAGGAGTGATCGGAGGTTGAGTTGGGAGGGAGGCTCGAGAGCGTGAGCAATTGAAGGGAGGGGGGGGGGGAGGAACAAAGAGGAAGTCAAGAATAGGAAAGAAATTTTGTGGTACGTATCTGGCAGAGGAGGAAGACCGGCGTTGTGGATGAAGCAACCACATCCATCACTGGAGCGACAACACGTCTGACGACCCTAATGGCACGTGCAGCGATCTGGGCGACCCCGAACGGCCTCGGAGCGAGCCAACATTGAAGAGGGCGAATGACGACAGAAGAAGAAAGAGATGGAAGACTGCTAGTGACAAGTAAGGATTAGCAATTGTAATCATGTCCATTTGGAGGAAGAGAATGTAAGAGCACGGAGGGGGGGAGACGAGTGGCGAATGAGAGCGCTTAAGAGAGGAAGTTTCCGTGGCGATGTGGGATGGCAGTTCTGCCATCCGTGAACGCAGTGACTGTAAACAAACATGGCGAGCTTGAACTCACTGCCTCCTCTTATCCCGCCCCCTCCTCCAACCACACCACCACCAGCAACAACAACATATCGCTCGCTATTCTCTCTACCACTCTTCCTCCTTAGACTGCCAAGAACACACTCATTCACTCAGGCGTATAAGGAGAGAGGGAGACACCAAGGATCGATATATTGTATCTTTCCAGATCGCTGAGCCTAGAACCATTTGGGTAACATTGTGCTCCAGCAAATGCTTACGGTGGATACAGTGTACATCTGTAATCGTTGCTGGCCAAACTTGCTTCTCGTGGACTAAGGCTGCACTCTGCAACAAAGAGTACGGTGGAGTTTTGTTGCCCTTATTATTGCTGTGTTTGTTCTTATTTCAGTTGTTGAGTCATCAAGTTTATGGTTGTGATCTCTTTTGCAGTTCACTGCTCTCTGATGACTGATTTTAAAAACGTCGGATTCTGATTTTTTTTTTTCGTCTGCGTTTAGGAGAAAATTTCGTTTTTATGTCTAGAGAATAGTTGTTTATATTATAAATGGAAAGAGAAAAAAAATGCTACATTACATTTACTTCAAAGCTTTACAACAAGAAACGAGAAGGAGTAAACACCGTCATGTTGTTATTAAGTAAAAGAATAATATTATGATTTTGCATGCAATGGGAAAGAGTGGTTTACTTCAATAGAAAAAAATAAACGAACACTTTCTGTTTAGTCTGACGCTTGAGTGATCCTAGTCGCCATAATTACTAACTTAGATTGAACTTACATTCATAATATGAAATATTATTTAAAGAGCGTATATGATGAATTAAAAAGTCGTCGTAATAAATTTCTTTGTATCGATCTAAAGAAAAAATATACAATAAATAAGATAAAGAATAATTCGCTTAACGTTTCGACGAATTCAATTTTGACGGAAATGATGCAAATATTTCTTATTGTTTTACCTCTGAGCGGCACTTTTTTTTATTGCACACCATGGGGTAAATGGACAGATCACAAGGACCCCGAAGGTTCAGAGAAAGTTGGGGGAGGGGACCCACTGGACAGCTGTTGGGAGACAGATGGTAGCCTCCCATCAAGGCTTTTTGGGTTGGGTTGTTTTATCTCTGAGCGGCACTTTTTTGCACACCATGGGCTAAATGCCCAGGTCACATGGACCCCGAAGGTTCAGAGAAGGTTGGGGGAGGGGACCCACTAGACAGCTGTTGGGAGACAGATGGTAGCCTCCCATCAAGGCCATCCAACGTGTTCTTTAACGTGCACAGGGTGGACCCACTGGAACAGCTGTTGGGAGACAGATGGTAGCCTCCAGTCAAAGCCATCCAGCGTGTTCTTTAACATGCACAGGGTATGGCTGTCCCATACACGGGGATACGACTTAACGTCCCATCCGATGGACGGCAGCCTTTTCAAGCACATCGGTATCCCCTACTGACCGTGGACAGGGAATTTTGCGGAAATAAATCTCAACGCTGACCCAGCTGGCACTCGAACCTGGAAACTGCAGATTACGAGTCTGGAGCGCTACCGACAGAGCCACCCCCGCCCCAAATATTTCTGAATATTTATGTTCTGTTGAGGTACAATGAGGAGAATAATCTACTACTTTTGTGGCAAGTAGCTGTTTGAGGGAGAATTTATTTATTATCTATCAGTGAAATGGGGATGTTAAGTTATTTTACCTCTGAGCGGCACTTTTTTGCACACAATGGGCTAAATGTCTAAGTCACAAGGACTCCCAAGACTCAGAGAAGGTTGGGGGATGGGGACCCACTGGACAGGTCTTAGGAGATAGATGGTACCCTCCCGTAAAGACCATCCAACGTGGTCCTAACGTTCTCTGCCGCACACTGGACCAAGGCTACGACGGACGGTGCTCTTTCCAAGCCCATCGGAGCGAAATAGGGTATTAAGAATTATTTAACATTAATTATTAGTATAAATTCAATTGAAAAATAGTATATTTCACTAAACTTTTTGGAGGGTACTAAATATTTTTTCCTTCCTTTTTTTTTTTTGTAGAAAAATATATAGGTGGCTAACTGATTATAAAACACACAGGTGTAGTTGAGTTGTTTTTCCTCTGAGCGGCACTTTTTTTGCACACAATGGGTTAAATGGCCAGGTCACAAGGACCCCAAAGGCTCAGAGAAGGTTGGAGGAGGGGACCCACTGAAACAGCTGTTGGGAGACAGATGGTACCCTCAAGTCTTCTTTTTGATACAATTGATACCATCTTCAGGTGTAATGCGTTGCTTCCTATTAGCTTTGATTAAACGATGACTGGACAAGAAATCCTCTGAGTGGGACTCATCGCTCTATTCTTTACGTTAAATAGAGTATAGTAGAAGCCTCTAGCAACATCAAGCATTGAGCGATGCTTGCACCGAGGCTACCCACCACTGGGTTACCCTGCACCGTACCTGATCGCTTTATAACTGTCTCGCGACGGCGTTATGTAAATGCGTTCCCTAATTTCTCGATCGCGTTCTATACAAATCGCGTTACAGAAACACGCGTTGCAGCACAACTGACATGCGTTTCTACTGCATTTCGATCGCTAATGAACATAAAATTCAATACAACTGCGTAGTTTTACTTATTTTTCCTAAGGCTTCATAAGAAGAGGTTTTTAATGAAGGAATGTTAAGTCTCCTAATGTTTAATTTAGCGGGTAATTTAGGTGGAGGGTGGTAAAACTCAGGTAAGTAAACTTTGACATATGTGTGGGGCCGAGTGGATAGCGTTCTTAGCTACTGAGTTGGGTTGTTTTACCTCTGAGCGGCACTTTTTTTGCACACCATGGGCTAAATGGCCAGGTCACATGGACCCCTAAGGCTCAGAGAAGGTTGGGGGAGGGGACCCACTGGAACAGCTGTTGGGAGACATATGGTAGCCTCCCGTCAAGGCCATCCAGCGTGTTCTTTAACGTGAACAGGGTATGGCTCTCCCGCACACGGGGCCACGGCTTAACGTCCTATCCGACGGGCGGCGGCCTTTCCAAGCCCATCGGTGTCCCCTACTGACCGTGGGCAGGGCGGGGAATTTTTGCGGAGATAAATCTCAACGCTGACTCAGCTGGGACTTGAACCTGGGAACTACAGATTACGAGCCTGGCGCGCTACCGACTGAGCCATCCCCGCCCCTTTGCTACAGGCAAATGGTCATCAGTTCGAGCCCCCGGGTGAGGCATGGATGTTATTTTTTTTTTGTTGAGATCCCGTCTTCTCAACTGTTCTTCTCTCTGATGTATGTATAAACAGAAAGACCTCTGAATCAGGGACGGTGGAAGCTCAGTCGGTAGCGCGCCAGGCTCGTAATCTGTAATTCCCAGATTCAAGTCCCAACTGGGTCAGCGTTGAGGTTTATCTCCGCAAAATTCCCCGCCCTGCCCACGGTCAGTAGGGTACACCGATGGGCTTGGAAAGGCTACCGTCCGTCGGATGGGACTTTAAGCCGTGGCTCCGTGTGCAGGAGAGCCATACCCTGTGCACGTTAAAGAACACGCTGGATGGCTTTGACGGGAGGCTACCATCTGTCTCGAAACAGCTATTCCAGTGGGTCCCCTCCCCCAACCTTCTCTGAGCCTTAGGGGTCCATGTGACCTGGCCATTTAGCCCATGGTGTGCAAATAAGCGCCGCTCAGAGATAAAATAACCCAACTCTCTGAGTCAAGCAGCTGCTTGAGGAATAATTTATTCATTTGCAATAGCCAGTCTATTATAAACCCATTTTTACGTCAAATACTTCATTATTTCGTGACTCCTAATTACTCCGAGCTGAGTATGGGAAGGAAATCCTTTGGACAGATTTCAGGAAACATATGGATGCCTCTCGTCTAAGCCATCTAGGGTATTCTTTAACGTGTAGTGGATATGACTCTCATGCGCACGGGCCACGATTTAACATTCCATCCGAAAAACAACAACCTTTCCAAGCTCCTTCGTGTCCCTTTTCTCACTGAAGCAGAGTGGGGATTAACGGAGAAAATCCCTACCCACGCCAGTAGGGACTCGAACTTCGTAAAAATGCAACGTTTCTTTACTGTTCTACTCCAGGTTATTTTCATTCAGAAAGTGTCCCAAATTCACGTAGTCTACCCATAAGGCAGTCTAGTATATTATATAATCAGCGTTAAAATCCCCCCCCCCCCAAAAAAAAAAAAGCAGCCGCAATATAATATGCTATGGAGAAGTCTGTGAGGAAGGAAAAACCTCTGCAGAAAGAGAGCAGGAACAAACATCCATGCTTTATCTACGGCTCGAATCGAGCTCGCTATTCCAAAACGCATGCGTTATTTTTAGAATTTTTCCCACCCACTGCCCTACTTTCGTGCGTCACAGGGGTGAGGGTTGACTCTGTCGGTAGAGCGCCAGGCTCATAATCTGCATTTCGCAGGTTCGAGTCCCACATGTGCGTCCGTCGGATGGAATATTAAGCCGTGGCCAGCTGTGCAAGAGAGCTATACCCTGGCACATTAAAAATATGCTGGGTGGCTTTGATGGGTTGGGTTGTTTTACCTCTGAGCGGCACTTTTTTGCACGCCATGGGCTAAATGGCCAGGTTACATGGACCCCCAATTTTGCGGAGATAAATCTCAACGCTGACCCAGCTGGGACTCGAACCTGGGAACTACAGATTACGAGCCTGGCGCGCTATCGACTGAGCCAACCCCGCCCCGGCTTTGATGGGAGGCTACTATCTGTCTCCTAACATTTGTCCAGTTGGTCCTCTTTCCCCAACTTTCTCTGAAACATTGGGGCCCTGATGATCTGGGGCGGGGGTGGTTCAGTCGGTAGCGCGCCAAGCTCGTAATCTGTAGTTCCCAGGTTCGAGTCCCAGCTGGGTCAGCGTTGAGATTTTTCTCCGCAAAATTCACCGCCCTGCCCACGGTCAGTAGGGGACACCGATGGGCTTGGAAAGGCCGCCGTCCGTCGGATGGGACGTTAACCCGTGTGCGGGAGAGACATACCCTGTGCACGTTAAAGAACACGCTGGATGGCCTTGACGGGAGGCTACCATCTGTCTCCCAACAGCTGTTCCAGTGGGTCCCCTCCCCCAACCTTCTCTGAGCCTTCGGGGTCCATGTGGCCTGGCCATTTAGCCCATGGTGTGCAAAAAAGTGCCGCTCAGAGGTAAAACAACCCACAACAACCCTGGTGACCTTGTCATTTAGCCCATTGTGTGCAAAAAAATTATGCTCAGAGGTAAAGCAAACCAACCCGTACATCCCAGAACTGCCCTCAAAACACACTAGTTAATCTACTATTTTTACCATCACTAGCTTGATTTGAAAATTATTTCTTAAATTTCAAAACTAAACGTATCTATTTTTTTTCATAGTCTTCCCATAAGGAGTTATAAATCAGTGATGTGTGTCAGGTAAGACGGGACATCAGAAATCGGAACAGGAAATTACACAAGAGATAATTAACAAAAATGGAAGCAACGGACAGAGAACGGTCCACGTGCAGCGGAAGGAACTGGGAACAAGTTTTAAGGATTCTGAAAAGGAAGGACGAAATCTGAGCAGAACAGAAAGGATATGTTATTAATCACTTTCAGCGAAAAGCTGCAGATAATTAGGAAGAGGAGGTGAACGTAGTAGTGAATGGACAATTACTCATTAATAACTAATTAGTTTCTACATCAATAATTTAATTTAGCGTTGGATAGAGAAAAAACAAGCAAAGTGTAAGTAAGGTTTTGTAATTCTGCTATCATCAGAGAAGACAACGTTACAAGTAGAGGAATCGATCGTTTCCTCGATGCATTTCTCCTCCTTTTTGGAAATGAGTAAACTGCATTGCATTAAATTTGATAGAGGGTAATTTAGAAGTTTTCTAATTGTAATATTGAGACCCGTGTTTTAGGAATTTGATTAAGAGATCCAAGAGTTTAAGAATTTTTTAAACTCCTTTCAACCATTTTTTTTTTGTTTGTAGACTGTATATTTTTCACTCGTTTAGTAGAACTAGGTCGGGGTCGTTTTACCTCTGAGCGGCACTTTTCTAAACACGATGGGCTAAACTGCCAGGTCACAAGGAACCCCAAAGGACTTAGAGAACTTTTCAGTAAATTCATTGGTAGCCTTCGGTCAGGTGGCAGTTTCCGGTCAAGGCCATCCGAAGTGTTCTTTAACTTGCCCTGGCTTTCGTGACACGGGATCACGGCTTACTATCCCATCCAACGGACGATTGTGTTTATTAGTTCATCGGCGTCGCCTTTGTCACCAATGGAGATAATTTTCAACGTTGACGGAGTTGGGACTCGAACCTGAGAATTACAGATTACTGGCCTGGCGCGCTACCGACTGAACCAGTCCCCAGTAAAGTTAGTGATGGTAAAAATAGTTGGGTTGGGTTGTTTTACCTCCGAGCGGCACTATTTTTGCACATCATGGGCTAAATGGCCAGGTCACATGGACCCCGAAGGCTCAGAGAAGGTTGGGGGAGGGGACCCACTGGAACAGCTGTTGGGAGACAGATGGTAGCCTCCCGTCAAGGCCATCCAGCGTGTTCTTTAACGTTGGGTTGTTTTACCTCTGAGCGGCACTTTTTTGCACACCATGGGCTAAATGGCCAGGTCACATGGACCCCGAAGGCTCAGAGAAGGTTAGGGGAGGGGTTGGGTTGTTTTACCTCTGAGCGGCACTTTTTTGCACACCATGGGCTAAATGGCCAGGTCACGTGGACCCCGAAGGCTCAGAGAAGGTTGGGGAGGGGACCCACTGGAACAGCTGTTGGGAGACAGATGGTAGCCTCCCGTCAAGGCCATCCAGCGTGTTCTTTAACGTGCACAGGATATGACTCTCCCACACACGGGGCCACAGCTTAACGTCCCATCCGACGGACGGCGGCCTTTCCAAGCCCATCGGTGTCCCCTACTGACCGTGGGCAGCGCGGGGAATTTTGCGGAGGAGCTGGAGATTACGAGTCTGGCGCGCTCCCATGGAGTCACCCTTAGCTAGTAGACTTATTATCTTTATTATAGTAACAGTTTGTACATACATGGTTGGCATTTCATTAATTTAATTATTTTAAAACGTTTTTTTTTTTGTGTGGGCGGTAATGGTGCCACATGAAAATTTTATGAAATTACTTTTTATGTTATTAAACGTTTTATTTCGTAAGTTAAAAAGTCCCCTGACAGAGATCTGGTAGGTCCCCTTCCACAACTTTCTCTGACTCCTTGGAGTTGCTGTGACCTGGCTGGGTTGGGTTGTTTTACCTCTGAGCGGCACTTTTTTGCACACCATGGGCTAAATGGCCAGGTCACAAGGACCCCGAAGGCTCAGAGAAGGTTGGGGGAGGGGACCCACTGGAAGAGCTGTTGGGAGACAGATGGTAGCCTCCCGTCAAGGCCATCCAGCGTGTTCTTTAACGTGCACAGGGTATGGCTCTCCCACACACGGCCACGGCTTAACGTCCCATCCGACGGACGGCGGCCTTTCCAAGCCCATCGGTGTCCCCTATTGACCGTGGGCGGGGCGGGGAATTTTGCGGAGATAAATCTCAACGCGGACCCAGCTGGGACTCGAACCTGGGAACTACAGATTACGAGCCTGGCGCGCTACCGACTGAGCCACCCCCGCCCCTGTGACCTAGCCAATTAGCTCATTGTGTGCAAAAAATAATGTCGTAAAAGAGATAAAGCAACCTCAAGTTCGAAACAGACGTAATCCCAAAATGATATTTAATGTCAAAGTTTTGGATTTTATCTTTGACCTGCATAAATAGCCCAAGCTTAAATGAGACCTAGTGTTTTCCTTGAGATTCTTGCCTCCAGTTCCGAAAAAAAGGGATAGAGGGAAAAAAAAACGAAAGAAAAAAACTCTTTTCACGCATGAGCATTACTGAGCTGTATCCTAACTCTGCACTCTCATCCTTCCATCCATCCATGTGGCGAGACTGGTCATCAGGTCATCAGGGATATCTTCAAAGGCACTTGCTGGCCGCCTCGCTGGTCATCGTCATGGTGATTCTTCCGAGGCCAAGTTCATCGGGGGATGCTTCCACTCCTGCTCTCAGCAGCAGACTGAAGCAGAGAGAAAGAGGAGAGTGAGGAGCAAGAGTAAGAGACGATGGGAGAGGGAGAGAGACGGGAGGGGGGGGGCAAGCGAAAGGAGGTACGCCGCACACACACATACATGCACGAGTCTAATGGCACACAGCACCACAGCTGTGAGGCCAGCGCTAAGCAGGGCTTAGTCGGCATGCAGCTCCGTACTGTTTGTGTTTCGCCTTTGTGGTGGAGGGATTGTTCCTACTCTTCTGGCCTCCCCGACTGTTCTGGCAGCTGCAAGCGCAACCTTACTGAATTGTGTGCGACACACACAACTTCCTCCCCTTGGCGGGCTTTTCTTTGATTCTGCTCTCTACCCTACTGTGTCCTAGATGGTTGCTCCGAGTACCATGGAGATGTCTAATCTTGACAACCCTCCTCCTCACCCTCTCCTCTACCCTCCCTTTTTCTTCTCCTCCTCCCACCTCCACAGTTTCCCGCTCTCGCCTCTGGGCATCTGCAGACAACAGAAGGGATCAACGGATAGAGAGAAAGGGGAAGAGTGCGAGAGAAAGAAGGAGAAAATCTTGCTTTTCCACCCATCTATTGCTCCCTTTTCAGCTATCGTTTCATATTTTCCTTCACATACACATACACACAGAGAGAATGATGCTTTGCGAGGTGAGTGTGTGCAGTTTGTGTGTATCTGTAGACGGAAGAGGGTATTCGCCCTATAGCGTTTGGGTTCGGATTATAAAGAGAGAGGCAGTACTAGTACTTAACGATTAACTTTGAAAAGGCTCCTGCGAGTGTCGAAAGAGAGAAAAGATCGGATGGGGAAGTACCAGAGATATTGGTGGGTGGGTGTTTCTCGCGTGTCTGTCTCCTACTGCTTCTTAGCGAGCTGTTATTTACAGTTTCGTATTGCAACATCGAGGGGGGGGGGTGAAAAGGCGCTCCGGATCTGAGTCGACCAACAGCAGTTAAATTTCGGATTAAAGGGGCAGTTTCAAACAGGTACTTAGTGAACAATAGATAAGAAGATCAAAGATGCAGGTGTAGCTTGGGAACTCTATGGAGGATGGAGAAATGTGTTGTTGAGGAGAGGAGATACATTGTACCTTGTTCCCTTGTGTGACGTGTTTTTCGTCACGCTGGAATTAACATGTAAAGCAAAACACTTTTAAATAAGAATTGGGAATGTTAGGTAAAGTCAAATTAAGTGAGATAATAACGATAACAACAGAAAAAAATTGACATTCGTGATGAAAGACTTTGGATTATTTCACTCCCTATTGCGCTTTGCTCACACAATGGATTAAATGTAAATATGATAATAATATAAATGTAATAATCGAGCCCTAGGTTTCTACTGAGGTCCTGCCATCCTCTCAGATCTTCTACTTGGCATATAAACTGACAGGCTCCTGTCAGACCTCTGTGGCAAGCAGCTGCTTGAGGGGGTATTTATTTTTTTTATTTTTTTTTAAATAATAATAATAAAAAGTCTTAATTATCCCAATCACTCGGTACTCTGAGTAGAGGAAGATTTGGGCTGTGTTGCGTTGTTTTCTATTCTGAGCTGCAGTATTTTGTCCTATATTAGGCTAAATGACCAGGCCACAAAGACCCCAAGGGCTCAGAGAAGGTTAGAGGGAGATTACCCATTAGACAGATGGTAGGCTCCCGTCAAGGCCATCTAGTGTCTTCTTTTGTGTGCATAAGGTATGATTCTTCTGCATTTGGGTCACGGCTTAACGCTCTAGCAGACGAACGGCAGCCTGTACAAGTCCCCTTTCTGACCGAGAAAAGCTACGGATTTAGCGGAGATAAATGGCACGGGTGGGATTCAAACCTAGGAACTGCTGTTACGAGCTTAACGATAGAAGATAACTGGACAGTTATTAGAAGACAGGTTGATGTTTTCCAGAGTGTTCCTTAACGTTCAAGAGTAATCAGGTGTGAATATAACTTCCCCCCCGAATCCCCCCCCCGAAGATTCCCTTTGAGAATAGTATCAGTTTGTGCTGCATTATTATGAAAGGTAAAAGTTATTACAAATCCTTTATTACTGAAATAATTTAAAAATCTGTAATATTATTAAGTTATCAAGAGCCTTTTATGGTAAGAGTGTCCAAGTTCTTTGAATAGTACGCACAGATCAAAACTGCATATATGTGCGGTCGCATTATTCAGAAATTCATATTTATGCGAGCCATGTGGTTTTATTTTGTTTTTTTAAATGACTAATATTCTCTTTTTATCAGTAGTCTTTGATCCAGGATTGTGATGTCACTGTAGTGGAATCAAGGTTGATTAATTACAGAAGCAGTCACACAGCTGTAGGTGTTTAAGACCATGTGTGTTTTTGCTACAAAACGCAAGCGGGCCGCATGTTGGAAACTCCCATGATGTCTGGTCTTGGGTTTCTCCTCCACCATTTTCCTAAGTCGTTTCGTGACATGGCTACTTTGCCTATACTGGTAGTGCTTTAGGCGGAACTAGTGGGTGTTGTCATCATATATATATTTGTCTATTGTTTTGCGAATAATGCTGCTCGAGTGAAAAAAAAAACATAATTTAATTAAAACTTCCAGGACAGACTTGCTTGAAGAACTAAATTGCACGGTCTGGTTGGACCTTCGTAGCTCATGGCTGCTTGAGGAGGAGGAGGATGATGATGAAAAAAATATGTTTCATTTCTCCCAATCATCTCTAATTCTAATGTTTGCAACTAAGAGAAAAGACTTGCATTTTATAGACTCAATACATTAGAAAATAAAGATCAGATCATCCAATTCAGAACCACACGGGGAAACGGAATAATAAAATAATAATCACCTCGTAGAATAAAGCATTTCGATCAGTGGACAAAACTTGCAATGAAATAGGACACTTCTTCGACCTGTTTTCGTTTTGCAGTGGTCAGAGTTGTGAAGTCTGGTACGTGCTGACTATTCCTTAATCATTTTCAAATGTTTAAAGGGACAGATTTTAATACTGACTTTCAGATGTCAGTGATTCATATTTCTATCTTTTGAAACAGATGTTTGAAAGATCGTGAAAAATGTATTTCAACTCTCATGAAATATTTATATTTCGACCTAGGTATGTACATTGAATCGTCGAGAATAGAAGTGGTTGTTGGAAAGAAGTGGAAAAGTTTAGGCAAACACTGAAAAAAAAAGATGAGAATTTCGTTCACCTGGAAGAATTAGAATGTCCGAAAATTTTTCTCAGATAATTTAAAAAAAAAAGTTGAATAAAGATTGTTTTAGCTTTGAGAGGGAATTTTTTGCCCTCAATGGGCTAAATGGCCAGGTCATATTGGCTACTGATTGGATATAGATTGGCCAGTATTTATAGCCATACTGGTTAATAGAAAAAAATGCAATACATTATATAAAAAGAAAATAAATGATTAAAACTTCAATATTCAAGCATTACATTAACACAAATACAAATGGCAATATATAAAATAATACAGTTAGTAAGACAGTTGGATGCAATCGACTCCATTATTTAAGTGCTAAGGTAATAAAAAAAATCATCCAACACATTTAAAACACATTCAATATCTTAAAAATTCATAAAATAATTCCTTAAATTTCTTTTAAAAATGTATGAGGATGCAATCTGCTTTATGTCCTTCTTCAATTTGTTATAGTTATTAATGGCTAAGTTTTCAAAAGATTTATGAAAAATTTACCGATTGGCTTTAGGAACAACTAAAGCATTTTCGCCACAGCGCAAATCATAATTCACATTATATTTTAAAAGAATCACTGGCGGGCTATATTTTATTTTAAGGAATCAATGGTTGGTCACATTTTATTTTAAAGAACAATGGCTGGCCACATTTTATTTTAAAGAGCAATGACGGGACACATTTTATTTTAAGGAATGAATGGCGGGATACATTTTATTTTAAGGAAGGGATGGCGGGATACATTCTATTTTAAGGAATGAATGGCGGAATACGTTTTATTTTAAGGAATGAATGGCGGGATTCATTTTATTTTAAGGAATGAATGGCGGGATTCATTTTAAGGAGTAAATGGCAGAATACGTTTTATTTTAAAGGAATGAATGGCGGGATACATTTTATTTTAAGGAATGAATGGCGGAATTCATTTTATTTTAAGGAATAAATGGCGGAATACGTTTTATTTTAAGGAATCAATGGCGGGATACATTTTATTTTAAGGAATGGATGGCGGATACATTTTATTTTAAGGAATGAATGGCGGAATTCATTTTATTTTAAGGAATAAATGGCGGAATACGTTTTATTTTAAGGAATCAATGGCGGGATACATTTTATTTTAAGGAATGGATGGCGGATACATTTTATTTTAAGGAATGAATCGCGGAATACGTTTTATTTTAAGGAATAAATGGCGGGATTCATTTTATTTTAAGAAATAATAAGATAAACATTATTACTTGCTTAGTTATTTTAGTACTTAAATATTACATACTTTTATGACCAAAATTTATAAACTCAAAGTTTACTTGTTGTGTCTTTGTATTCAGCTGAACGCAACCATATCCTCCATAATCGCGTGAGATAAACATAGTCTAGCCAGTCTAGTAAGTCACAGTTCGCTACCGTGATTAGAACAGAACGTATAAGCTAGTGGGCCAGACAAAATGATTGCGTAGTCTGCTGTTCAGTATTAACTTCTGGTCGGGCACTTCCAAGACACATCCGGGGGTTCCAGCTCATAGGGAGCCCCAAATGGATCCTCCCGAGTTGTAAAAATTCAATGTATACCTTTAATAGATTTTTAATTTCAGTATTAAGTGCGCTAATCCCCGGTAAACTGAAAATGAACAATTTTATTGACCTCAGATTGGACCTTCAATAATAATAATGACAATAATAATATTTGTAAAACAATTAAAATTTTAGAATAAAACAAAAAAGTTAAGAATTAATTAATATTTAAATCTTTAACGTCTTTTATTTTTGAAAATTAATGGAATAAGGGGGCACTTAATTTTGTGCCCGGGGATCTTACTTTGTAGTTACGTCAGTGCTGCTCTTTGAGACTTCTTTATACACACCGTCCTACCAAAATGTTGCAGAATTTCTCTGTTATGTCAATGGGAATGTAACTTCGAAGCTCTATAACTACTAAAATTTAATGGAAAAATAAGACCTTGCTGTTACAAACTTTTTTCACATCTTACATCAGTTAAAATTAGTTGTCGGTATTTAATTTTTTTAATAAATTCTTGTCGCAGATTTATTTTGGACGTTTTAAATACATTGTTTTATTTTGAAGCCTATCTCAAATTCAATAAACATATATATACAGGGTGAATCTGAAAAAGTGGGCAAAACTTTACGGGGTGGTAGAACGCAGCTTACGAGCAATATTCGTCGTAGAATATATGGTCGGAACGCAAGCGGTGAGAAGTTAAAAGGTAGTTTTCCATGTCACATTTAAAGAATGAACACAAGAAGGAGAGGAGATACTCTGTGCGTCACTTGCATTCCCGTCCGCCGCACCGTACACAAAGTGCATATCCGCCATTTCGTGGTTAGTATAACCAGCCATCCTCTCGGCAATCCACGGTAGAAATGCCTTTGGGTGCGAGGACCGACCCTTTTATACCATTTCCAACGCCACCTAGCGGCTCGCCGTTTGTGTTCCGACCATACTTTCTATGACGAATATTGCTCGTATAGCTGCGTTCTACCACCCCGTAAAGTTTTGCCCACTTTTTCAGATTCACCCTGTATATACACTGCCCTAACAAAATATTAAATAATTTTCATGTTGCATCAATGGAAATATAATTTCGAAACTACAACTACTACAACTTCTAAAATATGTCTTTAACGTAAAAATGCACCTGACGATAAATTGAAGTCTATAATCAAATTTATTTAAATCTCAGTTTTCAACAATATTCATTCAGTATTTCAAGAGTTATGGAAGCTGGAATATTTTCATAACAGTAATGGGGTCGTAAGAATTTACCTAAGAATTTAATTTAAACTTAAATAGTAAATACTATTTCAAACTATTTAATTAAACAAATGTACATTTTAAAAATTTATCTAATGATTATTTGGATATTAAAAAAATATGAATGATTTTTATCAAACAAGAGAATTTATTGTAAAATATTCCAGTTTGGTTTGCTTATGATCTTTACCTTGGTTATATTTTTCCATTAAATGAATATTTTAGAAAGTTATAGAGCTTCGAATTAAGATTCCCATTGACATTACAAAAGAATTATCTAATATTTTGGTACAGCAATGTATATATAATAAATCGCAAAACACTAAACTAGGCTGTTTGGAAAGCAAACAAAAAAGTTCATTTATTTATAAAAAATTTAAATTATTTTGATTAATTTATCGATTACACTTTTTTCTCCAATGTCAAATTAAGGAATTATGGGACATGGGGCAAAAAATATTTTTGCCCTTCCCTCATGTTATCAAAAAATGAAAATAGCTAAATGAAGAAATAAATAAAAACACCGATCTTATACTAAACTTTCTAATAAATAATAATAATAAAAATTTTATTATGCCTTAATTTGGTTATATACATAGATTATCCTGCTAAGCCTTATGGCTTGTCAGCAGGATTCCTTTCAATCACATGACAGGTTAATTAAAGAATAAAACATGTATAATGGAAAATAAACACATAATTAAAAACAGAAAATAAAACAATAACAACAACAAAAAGAAAAACTCGTATTAAAACACAAACATGAAAAATTAAACACGTTTATAAAATAAACCTAAAAAATAACGGATTATAGCACACATTGCACAAAAACATCACCTATTGTACAGTCGCTCAAAAAAGTATCCGAACACTATGGTCGATTACTGAATTCAGAAAAAATATCTGGCAATGATTTTTTTAGCAATTAGTGATCTGGCAACCTTCGTGTCACATGACATGAAGGTTGCCAGATCACTAATTTCTAAAAAAATCATTGCCAGATATTTTTTCTGAATTCTGCAATCAACCATAGTGTTCGGATACTTTTTTGAGTGACTGTACAAGTCATCATTTCACATTAATATTGCAGTTGCTTAAAACGATACCAGGATATCGTTGTTCTTACGATATTTAAAATTTTCCACAAGCTAAAAATATGTTAGATTTATACAAAATAATGCTAAGCATTAGTAAAACTCTCCTACCCTCACCCCCATATACCACACCTTCTTAATCCGGCATTAAACTGCTCTTCTGCTGGCCTGTCTTGTGTAGCTTAAGAGTCTTTCTCTTGAAAACAATTCCTAATAGAGATTTATACTAACCAAATCCTGTCAGACATCAGCATTATATAATAAAGGAAAAATTAAAACAATAAGATTTTAGCTTCCAGTCATACATATGTAGCGATTCTTTTTCCACTGTTTTCATCTCCATAGTCTTTTGTGATCCCTTGAATCTTTCTCTTCTCAAAGAGTTTTCTCCTCCCTTCTTTAATATAGCCTCCTCAGTCTCTCTTCGAGTCACTTTTGATCCTTCAGCTTTGGCCCTGCAGTCATCAGAGACTAAATCGTGAAAGAATCTTTGTTTTCTCCACCATCAGGGACCTACTCGTGGAATAAGTTTTTTCCTTGCCAAGTCTGTTGAAATTCATGCTAGTTCCCAATATAAAGGAACTGTACAATGCGGAGTCAATAAAAACTCGTTTTCGAAGTTCGGATACTTCTATTGTCATTCTAGTCGAAAAATCGGTTGGGTTGTTTTACCTCTGAGCGGCACTTTTTTGCACACCATGGGCTAAATGGCCAGGTCACATGGACCCCGAAGGCTCAGAGAAGGTTGGGGAGGGGACCCACTTGAACAGCTGTTAGCCTCCCTTCAAGGCCATCCAGCGTGTTCTTTAACGTGCACAGGGTATGGCTCTCCCACACACGGGGCCACGGCTTAACGTCCCATCAGACGGGCGGCGGCCTTTCCAAGCCCATCGGTGTCCCCTACTGACCGTGGGCAGGACGGGGAATTTTGCGGAGATAAATCTCAACGCTGTACCAGCTGGGACTCGAACCTGGGAACTACAGATTACGGGCCTGGCGCGCTACCTACTGAGCCACCCCCGCCCCCGAAAAATCGGATTGAGAGGTAAATTACTCTACGTAATCTATCGACATTTTTATTATTCAAAGGTATTCGTTCAATATTTGAAGAGTATACACTATATTAGAAAAACTAACCGGGATAATTTTGAAACTAAATTTTTGTTACGTGAACGAAAAACTTTAAAAATAAGCTTTCTACGGAAAAATGTCACTTGACAAAAATTCATGATCTGATTAATATCTCTCTGAATGTCAGTTTTCAAAGACTGTTTAATATTAAATGAGTTATTGATGCATGAATATTTAATAACAGACGAAGCTATTACTCTTCTTAAACATTTTTTATCCCGAAATTAATGAAAACATAAAAAAAATCGTTACCCAAACTAAAAAGCGTTACAGTTATGTTAGTAAAGACTTTGTTGTAACTAGTTTTAACTTTTGAGATAAATATTCATGACTAGTAAAAGTTACAGTTAAACAGTTCAGCTTCCATAACTCTTTAAATATTTCAATTTATCTCCAGTGACACTTTTTCATAAAACACTTATTTCCAAAGTTAGGGAGTTTTGAATGTGGCTTTCCATTCACATAAATGGAAATGTTTGGGTTTTTTTTGTAATATAGTATAGATGTTGGAATATCGTACTATCTCACCAAACTATTGATAGTCAAGACATTTTATCTTTAAGTAAATTAGAACAAAAATAAATGTATTTTTAGAAATTCAATAAAGGCACTTTTTTAAGGATGTTTAGCCATTATTTTTTTTTATATATATTTTTATATATATTTTTTTTTATTATTATATTATATTTTTAATATTATTATTTTATTTTTATTTTTTATATTATTTTTTTTATAGCTTATTTTTTTTTCTAGATTCCGGCGTGAATAGTAATTCACGCCGGAATCTAGAAAAAAAAATAAGGAGGGGACGAAGACGCTTTGGGTTGTTTTACCTGTGAGTGGCACTTTTTTGCACACATTGGACGAAATGGCAAGGTCGCAAAGGCCCCGAAGGCTCAGAGAAGATTGGAGGAGAGGACCCACTGTTGGGAGACAGATGGTAGCCTCCTGTTAAAGCCATCCCAGCGTGTTCTTTAACGCGCACAGGGTATGCATCTCCTGCACACGGAACCATTTCTTAACGTACCATCCGATGGATGGCGGCCTAAGTATCAAAAAATTATACCATCATCTAAGTACGAAAAATTATACTGTTGCTAAATATGTCACCTAAGTACCATAAATTATACCGTAACCTAAATTCCATCAACTCAGTGCCATAAATTATACCATTACCTAAGTACCAAAAATTATACCATCAACTAAGCACCATAAATTGTACTGTAACCTAAGTACCAGAAAATTATACCATCATCTAAGTACCATAAATTATACTGTTACTTAAATTCCGTCAACTCCATGCCATAAATTATACCGTTACCTAAGTACCAAAAAATTATACTATCACCTAAGTACCAAAAATTATACCATCAACTAAGCACCATAAATTGTACTGTAACCTAAGTACCAGAAAATTATACCATCATCTAAGTACCATAAATTATACTGTTACTTAAATTCCGTCAACTCCATGCCATAAATTATACCGTTACCTAAGTACCAAAAAATTATACTATCACCTAAGTACCAAAAAATTATACCATCACCTAAGTACCAAAAATTATACCGTCACCTCAACACCATAAATTATACCATTACTTAAGTATCAAAATATTATTATACCGTCAATTAGGTATAAATTATTCCATTACCTAAATACCGTCACCTAAGTACCATAAATTATACCGTTACCTAAGTTCCGTCACCTAAATACCATAAATTATACCGTTACCTAAGTATCAAAAATTATACCATCAACTAAGCACCATAAATTGTACTGTTACCTAAGTACCAGAAAATTTTACCATCATTTAAGTACCAAAATTTATACTGTTACTAAATATCGTCATCTAAGTACCATAAATTATACCATTACCTAAATTCCGTCATCTAAGTACCATAAATTATACCATTACCTAAATTTCATCAACTCAGTGCCATAAATTATACCGTTACCTAAGTACCAAAAATTATACCATCAACTAAGCACCATAAATTATACTGTTACCTAAGTACCAGAAAATTATACCATCATCTAAGTACCAAAAACTATACTGTTACTAAATACCGTCACCTAAATGCCATAAATTATACCGTTATCTAAATTCCGTCAACTCAGTGCCATAAATTATACCGTTACCTAAGTACCAAATAATTATACCATCACCTAAGTACCAAAAATTATACCGTCAAGTAGGTATAAATTATACCGTTTCCTAAATACCGTCATCTAAGTACCATAAATTATACCATTACCTAAATTCCGTCACCTCAGTACTCTAAATTATACTGTTACCTAAGTACTAAAAATTTATAACGTCACCTAAGTACCGTAAATTATACCGTTACCTAAGTACCAAACCGTTACCTAACTACCAAATATTTTCTTTAGGTAGTTAGATAACGGTACCAAATCGTTATCTAGCTACCAAAAAAAATATACCTTCATCTAAGTACCAAAAATGATACCTTCATCTTAATACCAAAAATGATACCTTCATCTTAATACCAAAAATGATACCTCACCTTATTATCAAAAATTATACTGTCACCTAATAACTGGCATAGCCCTATATGATGGTATAAGATAAAAATGCGGCCCATCATATAATGAGCAATAAAGATGCGGCCTATATATGATGGCTTGAGAAGACCGGATCTAGAAGGGGGTGGAGCCAAGGGGCCTCGACCTCCATTTCAGAATCTTAAGTACCAAAAAATTATACCGTTACCTAAATTCCGTCACCCTTGAGGCCAAAAATTATTAAACTTGGACACATTTCATGCAATGTTAAATTTTTTTTAAATCTGCCATTTGTTTTTTTTTTATCTTTTATGACTCGATTGCGTCTCTTGTCCCCCTCCCTTTTTATTTTTTACTAGATATGGGTCTGCTACCAATCATTTTCCCTATCTCGTAGGAACTAGAAATCTTAGAGAACTAGAAATCTTATTGTCCCCTAGAGCTCATAATACCAGATACATGATCCAGATCGTATTCGTATACGTATGAATACATTTAAAATCTTAAACCAAAATGTGATAACAACCACGATATTAGAAAAATGATTCCCTTCAATTAACACTGATCGCATAACTGAAGAGACTAAACCCTTCTTTTCGTATCAATGCTCTCAACTGCACTCTCCCTCCATTTGTCGATGCTCCAACCCGATTGGCTGGAGGCCGTCGTCGTTGTCTTGGTAATGCACGCGCCCACAGCGTATTGTTATTATGCAGGAGAGCAAGCCACTTTGTTAAGGATCTCTTTCACTTCTGCTACAGCGGAAAGAAGAGTGAAGCCGGGGCTTGCTCTTCCTACTCTCCGCTCTCCTCCCATTCTTCCTCTCTCTTACTGAACATCGAATCCGCAGTCTCCCTTGAAACTCGTTTTTGGTTGGACAGAAAAGAAAGATAGCAGCTGCCTCTCTCACGTTAATTGAAGTAACTCGTATCGGTCGAAGCCGGCCTTCGATGAGATTAAAGCAGTCTACCTTCTTCTTCCTTTCTCTATTTCTACTTCTTTTTTTTCCCTGTTATTTTTTTTATTATTATTTTTGTTTTGCAGTCTCTCTGTGTTAGGCAAAGCACACTACACACACACAACAGGGTGTTGTCTGTTTATTTCCAATCTTGGTATGGCTTTACTTTTTCTGGATTTTTCTTTTCTGTCAGTTTATTCCTTTTTTTTTTTGGTTTCGTTCTCTGCCTATTTGTCTCTCTGCTGTTGTTGACTAATGCCATTTGTTCTTCGTTTAAGAATGGAGAGAATTGCTTCAGACTTTTTTCCCTACGGGTGCTGATAAATGGGGGATGTCTTTAAATCAAATGCAAAGAGCATCAAGAAATTAAGGAATTTATGTGCTATATTTATTGGCTCGGTTGTTTTAACATCTGAGCGGTACTTTTGTGTACACAATAAACTAAATGGCCAAGTCGTAAAAACTCCAAGGGCCCAGATAAGAATGGGGAAAAGGTGATAGCCTCCCGTCAAGGCCATCCAGCATATTCACACGGATCCAAAGCTTAAAATCCAATCCGATGGACGGTAGCCTTTCCAAGCCAATAGGTGTTCCCTCTGTCATCGAGAACAGGGTGAGTGTTAGCTGTGATATATCTGAACCTAGTACAGTAGAACGCCAGGCTTGTAATCTGCAGTTTCCGTAGATAAATCTCAACGTGACACAGCGAAGTCCAGGCTCATAAGGGGCGGGGGTGGCTCAGTCGATAGCGCGCCAGGCTCGTAATCTGTAGTTCCCAGGTTCGAGTCCCAGCTGGGTCAGCGTTGAGATTTACCTCCGCAAAATTCCTCGCCCTGCCCACGGTCAGTAGGGGACACCGATGGGCTTGGAAAGGCCGCCGTCCGTCGGATGGGACGTTAAGCCGTGGCCCCGTGTGCGGGAGAGTCATACCCTGTGCACGTTAAAGAACACAATGGATGGCCTTGACGGGAGGCTACCATCTGTCTCCCAAAAGCTGACCCAACCTTCTCTGAGCCTTCGGGGTCCATGTGACCTGGCCATTTAGCCCATGGTGTGCAAAAAAGTGCCGCTCAGAGGTAAAACAACCCAATAACGGTTCGCCGTCAATGTTTGAGCGGGTATCGTCCATGACATTTTGATTGGGCCATACCTGCTGCCTCCCCGACTCAACGGGCAGATTTATCGGGTATTTCTTGAAGAAACGTTGTCGGAACTGCTGGAACCTGTTCCCTTGGCTATTCGCAGACGAATGTGGTTTCAACACGACAGGGAGCCAGCACACTTCAGCAATGATGTGCGGGATTATCCGAAAGCCACTTTTGTGGGCCAATGGATAGGCCGAGGTGAACCCATCGCCTGGCCACCAAGATCTCCCGATTTAACATATATCGATTTCTTCCTCTGGGGATACATGAAAAACCTCGTGTACGAGACTCCAATTGACTCATATGAAGACTTCGTCGCATGAATCGCTGTCGCCGCTACAACTGTTCGAAAAATTCCGGGAATCTTTCAACGTGTATGGCAATCAATGCTTCGACGTTGTCATGCATGCATTGCTGATGCCAGTAGCAACTTTGAGCATCTTCGTTAAATAAACATGTTGTCCACACTTGTTTCCATTCATTTATGTACCAGCTCCACCGATATTTATGTCAGTGCCCTTTAGCACCGAAGGGTTACGTCAACGGACATACATCATAGACAAAAAAGGTATGTCCTGGTGTTCCCTATCTCCCATTGAAATTTGTACAGAGAGTTTTGAAACACCCTGTATAAAAGACACAAATGCTCCTGCTACGCCAAAGTTTATCAGTAGCAGGTATGATCATGAAAACTTTTAGTTAATTTGTTTCATGTTTATGTTTAATGTAAAGATTTTTTTTTCGCTGCATATCCTTCAAGAATTTTAAAAACCTACTTTTCTATTGTTTTTATAGATATTAAACAGAGCAATTCGATATCTTGTGGACTATAAAATCATGAGATAAAAGGTAAGAAACTATACACTTAAATATCTAAATAACGTTTGTATATCTTGATTGCATAAATTCGCGACTTTTCTCATGCAAATCGTAAAAGCTGGTTTTAGCATAAACAAACACAGAAATCATAAATATACAAATCTAGATAAAAAAAAAAACAAAGGAAAGTGCAAGAAACTCAGTTGAGCAGGAAGAAAATAAATGGGCAGTATATAAATGCCCCCCTTTTACGTTTTAGATTTTTTTTCTTTTCTTTTTTAATATTTCAGAAGTGTATGGGGCGGGGTGGCTCAGTAGGTAGCGCGCCAGGCTCGTAATCTGCAGTTCCCAGGTTCGAGTCCCAGCTGGGTCAGCGTTGAGATTTATCTCCGCAAAATTCCCCGCCCTGCCCACGGTCGGTAGGGGACACCGATGGGTTTGGAAAGGCCGCCATCCGTCGGATGGGACGTTAAGCCGTGACCCCGTGTGTGGGACAGCCCTATCCTGTGCACGTTAAAGAACGCGGTGGATGGTCTTTACGCGAGGCTACCATCTGTCTCCTAACAGCTGTTCCAGTGGGTTCTCTCCCCCAACCTTCTCTGAGCTTTCGGGGTCCTTGTGACCATTTAGCCCGTTGTGTGCAAAAAAGTGCAGCTCAGAGGTAAAACAACCCAACAACTCAAAAGTACATGAAATATATGTATGTTTAATAATTTCCTGCCTCTAATACCTTACTAGCATTTTGAAAGGGAAGGGCCCCCTTGCTCTCCCATGGATCGACCCTGAACACACTCACACACACACACACACACACACCTATATATATATATACAGGGTGATTCAAAAAGAATTGACCACTTTCAAAAATCTATTACTCAGTAAATAGGCAACTCACACCACACGACTTCTTCTTGTGGTGATACATCAAGAGTCTCGTGGCTGCCATTTCAATCATCGATAGTGATATGCTACAAAGACTGGGATGAATTAGACTGCAGGGCTGATGCGTGCTGCGTGACACGAGGGGCGCATATTGAGCATTTGTAAGATTATAGAAATAATTGTGATAGTTCCTTTAAAAAATTGGTTTTGACTACATGTTCATATATAACTTGCTTAATGAATAATAAATCTTTGAAAATGTTCATTTCTTTTTGAATCATCCTGTATATATAAAGCCAGATCTAGGGAAAATATGAGCCATGCCTCCTTGGAATTTTTAATAGCCTGAACTGAGAAGTAAAAGTAGTAAGAATACACATATTTTGTTTCACATATTTTGTAAGAATATTTTTCAAATGACTATTGAATGAGATTCTCCGTTCCAAGATACATAGCAACTGACTTTGTCCATCAAATTCTGTTAATATTGAAATTTTCACTAGATTGTGGGTCGGCTCTGGTAGTCTCGTAATCTGCTTTATCCATCAAATTCTATATAATATTTCACTAGATTGTGGGTCAGCTCAGTGGTAGCCTCGTAATCGGCTTTATCCATCAAATTCTGACTGACTTTATCCATCAAATGCTGACTTTATCCATCAAATGCTGACTTTATCCATCAAATTCTGTTAATATTGAAATTTTCACTAGATTGTGGGTCGGCTCTGGTAGCCTCGTAATCGGCTTTATCCATCAAATTCTGTATATTTCACTAGATTGTGGGTCGGCTCAGTGGTAGCCTCGTAATCGGCTTTATCCATCAAATTATGACTGACTTTATCCATCAAATTCTGATTGACTTTATCCATCAAATTCTGACTTTATCCATCAAATTCTGTTAATATCGGAATTTTTACTAATGAGCCGTGAGACCTGGGTTCGCTGTGCACGTTAAAGAACACAGTGAATGGTTTTGACGACAGACTTCCATCTGTGTCCTAAACAGCTGTCCAATGACTCCTCTTTCCCCAACCTTCTTGGGGTCCTTGTGACCTTGCATTTAGTCTGTTTTGTGCAAAAATAAAAGCGTTGCTCAGAATTAAAACAACCCAGAAATATAGTATCGAAGTCTTTCTCCATTATGCCACCCTCGTAGCATGATATTTTTACATTATGTTTTAATGACCAATTTTTTTACGTTATCTGATATCACCCCACATTCGTTTAACCTAATTCCTATTATCTCACGAGACGTAAGAAAACGAAATTCCATATAAACGCAAACGATGATTCGAAATCATCAGAAAGCAATTTTTTTTTTCTTTGAAACACGTACATAAACAGAATCCTGATTCTTCCTGAAATTTAACGAGAAATTGAAATGGCCTAACAAACGCTATCATTTGCATTAATAAATCATGCCGACTGTTCACTGGCAAACGTAATGATAGGAATCATCTGTCCTTTATTAATTCACTGAGTCGTCGCTGCTTTGGCTTTATGAAATTGTTTTTTACTTTGCCGTTTCTGCTACGCCCTTATTGGCTAGAGTCTACAGCTAAGACCGTGACGTGAACAGAAAAAATATAATCCCCTTTCTACAACTGAAGCTAATATTACTGTAGAGTTTTTACATAGAGTGATTATTTAATTCGTGGACAGGAGCAAAAAGTTACATTAAATATCATCCTCTGAATCTTCCTGGCATTTGTCTTTCTCAAAATACTCTCCCCTGAACTTCACACATTTTTGCCGTTGTCCGTCCCATGGCCGAGTGGTTAGCGCGCTTGGCTACTGATCTAAGGGACCTGGGTTCGAGCCCCAGGTAAGGCATGGATGTATGTGTCGTTTTTCTGACATATACATCTATGCCTTACCTGGGTATACCATAGTAGACTCTCTACCATAGTAGAGTCGGCTCTGGTAGTCTCGTAATCGGCTTTATCCATCAAATAGTACCTCATAGTAGAGGGTCTGTGAGGTCCTGCCATCCTCACAGACCCTCTACTATGGCATATAAACTGACAGGCTCCTGTCAGACCTCTGTGGCAAGCAGCTGCTTGAGGGGTAATTTTTTTAGCCGTCCCATGGCCGAGTGGTTAGCGCGCTTGGCTACTGATCTAAGGGTCCTGGGTTCGAGCCCCGGGTAAGGAATGGCTGTTTGTGTCGTTTTTCTGATGAGGTCCTGCCATCCTCACAGACCCTCTGAATGGAGCCTGTCAGTTTATATGCCTCTACTATGGCATATAAACTGACAGGCTCCTGTCAGACCTCTGCGGCAAGCAGCTGCTTGAGGGGGTAATTTTTTTAGCCGTCCCATGGCCGAGTGGTTTGAGCGCTTGGCTACTGATCTAAGGGACCTGGGTTCGAGCCCCGGGTAAGGCATGGCTGTTTGTGTCGTTTTTCTGCTGAGGTCCTCTCAGACCTTCTACTATGGCATATAAACTGACAGGCTCCTGTCAGACCTCTGTGGCAAGCAGCTGCTTTGGGGGTATTTTTTTTTTGTACCCATGCATTAAAAGCGCCTTTGAAGCCATTTTCCGAAAGCGTGCGAAGTGTTGTCGTTGTGGCTCTGCAAGCTTCGTCGATGGATGCGAAATGTTTCCCTTTCAAAACTTTCTTCAGTCGCGAAAAGAGGAAAAAATCGCAGGGTGTTAAGTAGAGGATGTGGCAGAACCTCAGCACCTATGGCAGTGATCACTGGCTGCACAATATTAGCCGTATGGGACCTGGCGTTGTCGTAATGGAGAAACCAAGTCACACCAGAAAGTTCCGGACGCTTTTCACGAATGGCACGCCGAAGTTTGGTTCTGAGAACCTTCGAGTAGGCTTCTTTATTCGTGGTTGTTCCACGAGTAGCAAAGTGAGTAATGAGAACCCCTTTCATGTCAAAACACACAAAAACCATTTGTTTCCCAGCTGAACGAAAAACCCGAATTTTCTTGGTCTCGGTGAATCGGGATGCTTCCATTGACTCGACTGTTGTTTTGTTTCGGGATCGTAGTGAAAGATCCAAGTTTCATCGCAAGTCACAATTCGACTCATGAAGGTTGGACTCTGGCTTTCAAAACGATTAAGCATCTCCTTGCACTGCTGTACCCTTTTATGTTTTGGTTCTGGAGTCAAATATGTGTGGAATCCATTGAGCACAGATTCGTGACATTTTCAGGTGAGTTTCACAATCGCGTGAGCGCTTTCGTATGAAACTGATATTTTCATAGCCACTTCACGAAGTGTTATTCGTCTTTTCATTCAGGATTGCCAGGGCTCTTTCGATTTCCTCAGGAGTTATTGAGGAAGAAGGCTGGCTGGGTATTGTGCTAGCCGTCCTTCTTTGAATCGCTTATGCCACTTAAAAATGGCAGACCTACAAAGACAGTCATTACCATAAGTTTCAACAGTCGCAGCAGCACTTAGGCTTTGGTTAACACAATAACGAATGACATACCGCTGTTCCGTCTGAATTTCCGGCATTCTGAACTATGACACGCAATTCGAATCACACTGTCTATGACATCAATTCGAATCACAGTCTTAACACAACAGCAGTCGACGCCAAATTATCGTGGCACATGGAGCCTCCTTCGGAGCGGTAATGCACAGCGCCATCTAGTGTTACTTTGGAAAAAGCGCTACGTACGGGTACTTATGACGTCAGTCCACGAATTAAATGATCACCCCTCGTACATTCTGCATTTTATTTAACTGAGCTTAAACAAAACTTTTTAAATTCTTCCCAATCTTACTTTAGTTTTCTGGCTTTTAAATTGGGCTGTTTTACTTGTGAGTTGCATTTTTTTTATACAATAGACTGAATATCCAAGGACTTCGATTATTCAGAGTTGGTTGTTTCACTTCTGAGGGACACTTTTTTACGCAGAATGGGCTAAATAGCGAGTGGTCACAAGGACTCCAAGGGCTCAGTGAACGTTGGGAGAAGTGGATCCACTGGACACGTGTTAGGAGACAGGCGGAAGCCTCCTGTCTTGTGTGAGGACATCAAGAGAATAAGCTCTGTGCAGAATCCTCACATTCCAACTACCTATGGAGAGAAAATGGTTAGTGGGATGTTCAAAGAAACTGTGTTAATTGAGAGAGATAATGCAGAAAGAAGGGTACCATCCAGCATGTTCTTTAATGTGTGCAGGGTATGTCTCTTGTGTGCACGGAGGAACGGGGGTGGATTTCTTTGATTCTTGTGACCTGGCAGTTGTAGTTGACCTGGCATTATAGAGAGAAAGAGACACTCATACCTAGAACAATCTAATATGCACAATTGTCAATTTAAGCCTTTGGAGATGGTCGTAATCTAGCGTTCCAGTTCGAGTCCAAACTGTGTGGAGCGGGGGTGGCTCAGTCGGTAGCGCGCCAGGCTCGTAATCTGTACTTCCCAGGTTCGAGTCCCAGCTGGGTCAGCGTTGAGATTTATCTCCGCAAAAATTCCCCGCCCTGCCCACGGTCAGTAGGGGACACCGATGGGCTTGGAAAGGCCGCCGTCCGTCGGATGGGACGTTAAGCCTTGGCCCCGTGTGCGGGAGAGACATACCCTGTGCACGTTAAAGAACACGTTGGATAGCCTTGACAGGAGGCTACCATCTGTCTACCAACAGCTGTTCCAGTGGATCCCCTCCCTCAACCTTCTCTGAGCCTTCGGGGTCCATGTGACCTGGCCATTTAGCCCATGGTGTGCAAAAAAGTGCCGCTCAGAGGTAAAACAACCCAACAACCCAACTGTGTATTCTTTCAGATTTTTTCTCCAAACCCAGCTCTGCCCTTGGTGAGAAAGGAGATACTAATGGGCTTGGGAAGGCCACCGTCCGTGAAATGGGACGTTAAGCAGTGACTCCTTCTTCAGCGAAGACACACTCTGTGCACATTAAAGAGCACGCTGGATATCCTTGATGGAACTCTTCCTTCTATTTCCTAACAGTGAATCCTTTTCCTCTAACCAGCTTGAATCCTTTGGGTCTTTGTGACCTGAACATTTAGTCTATTAGTACCCCCAAAAAATTATCTCTCAGAGGTAAAAATATCTCATCCAATTAACTATTCCACGTGTTGATTAACGCACCGTCCTCCAACGATAAAACTGGTCTTCCTTTATTTAAGTGACACTCTGTAGACAATACAAACACAGATACAGTCGCTCAAAAAAGTATCCGAACACTATGGTTGATTACAGAATTCAGAAAAAATATATGGCAACGATTTTTTTTAGAAATTAGTGATCTGGCAAGCTTCGTGTCACGTGATTACAGAATTCAAGAAAAATATCTGGAGCGTGTACAGTAACTGCACACGCTCCAGTTTGCTGTGAATGGTAACTGCACACGCTCAATATTTCCGTGAGTGAGCCCAAATGATCTAGTATCAAATAATATGACCACCTACAGTCGCTCAAAAAAGTATCCGAACACCATGGTTGATTACAGAATTCAGAGAAAATATCTGGCAACGATTTTTTTAGAAATCAGTCATCTGGCAACCTTCGTGTCACGTGATTACAGAATTCAGGAAAAATATCTGGAGCGTGTACAGCAACTGTACACGCTCCAGTTACCGTTCACAGCAAACTGGAGTGTGTGCAGTTACTGCACACACTCCAGTTTGCTGTGAACGGTAACTGCACACGCTCAATATTTCCGTGAGTGAGCCCACACGATCCAGGTCTTTGTGAGCTCACACGATCCAATGTGCTGTGAACATTAACCGCAACCGCTCCAGTTTGCTGTGCACGGTAACTGCACACGCTCAATATTTCCGTGAGTGAGCCCACACGATCCAATGTACTGTGAACATTAACCGCAACCGCTCCAGTTTGCTGTGCACGGTAACTGCACACGCTCAATATTTCCGTGAGTGAGCCCACACGATCCAGGTCTTTGTGAGCTCACACGATCCAATGTGCTGTGAACATTAACCGCAACCGCTCCAGTTTGCTGTGAACGGTAACTGCACAGGCTCCATATTTATTGCATTATATATTCATACGCATTATATATATTAAAAAATATCCGAACACTATGGTTGATTACAGAATTCAGAAAAAATATCTGGCAACGATTTTTTTTAGAAATTAGTGATCTAGCAACCTTCGTGTCACGCGACACGAAGTTTGCCAGATCACTAATTTCCAAAAAAATCGTTGCCAGATATTTTTTCTGAATTCTGTAATCATCCATAGTGTTCGGATACTTATTTGAGCGACTGTACACGAAAATACACTGAATTTGTAAGGCGGTCTCTATCTATCAGACTGGAACAAAACAAAAATTAACACGATATCGCTTCTCCACAGATTTTGCTGCAGCTGCGTAGTACAGTTATCATGCTTAAAAGAATATTAAAAAGTGTGCTCATTTTTCACGAAGGAAGCCACTAAGACTTTAATAAAAATCTTAAGCCAGATAAATTGCCGTCAGAATGTACCCTTGAAGCACATTGGCTGAGTCTAGTGCACAAATGAATTTAGAAGATAGCAGTGATGGGAAATAAAAATACTTCTTTAAAATGATGGAAACAAAGACCTCTATTATTCAGTAGTTATTAAAGAAGATGAGTGAGTTTAAACTTAATGCTTTTTGCACTAAACAAGCTCCTCTTTTGCATAAAATATTTATTTTCCTTATACTTTTTTTTTCTTTCCTCTTTCGAACGATGCATCTCTCTTCATCTCATTCACCAAAATCAGATAATTTTTCATCCATGTTTTGCATATTACGATTAAGAAAAAGAAGGGGGAAAAAATGCGCTAAAAAATTAAAACACTGAACCAAAAGAAACATCAGTTCATCTTATTTATCATTCTTTTTTTAAGTGCTTAATGCAGAAAAGATTTTTTCTTTTAAAGAACGAATCATCACAATGGAAAGAGTAACAGATTAAACGTTAAAATGGACGATAGCGATTTTTTGAAAGACCGAGTCACATCAGTGTCAAGTTAGCAAATTTGTCTTTGTATATCAGCAACCCCTTCGTATCTGTAGCGGCACCAAGCCATATCTCACAATTAACGCGAACCATTAGGAGTTAATTTAGTGTGCAAAGTTCCGGATGGGAGAGGGTGCCAGGAAAGATGAGGATGGGTTAATATTTTCGATGATATTTCATTGTGGTCGGTGGCTTCCCGTTCAGCAGTCGGGAGCGATGTAGGAAAGCACCAATTGGAGATTTATGCATCTGCTTCCTTTTCTTAAATGCAACAACATAGTACGTGATTAACTCTTTACTCTCGTGTTAGAGCTGTCACGGCGCAGGGATGATGATATACAAGCGCAGTCTGGTGGAGCGTCAGGGCTTTATCGCCAGGAAAGGGAATGAGGGGAACAGGAGGAGATGGAGGATTGTGGTCGGAAACTGAGCTTGGAGGAAGGGAACGATGGAGAAGTACTTTGAAATATGCAGAAAAGGGAAGATGAAGAAGTTGGTGGTAATGTGTAGATAGCAGAAAATGGAGAAGCTGGAGATGGAAAGGTTGGTGGTAATGTGTAGGAAGGGCAAAATGGAGAAGCTAGTGTTAATGTGTATAAAGGGGAAGATTCAGTAGCTGGTGATAATGTGTAGGAAGGGGAAGATGCAGAACTTGTGATAATGTGTAGGAAGGGGAAGAAGCAGAAGCTTGTGATAATGTGTAGGAAGGGGAAGATGCAGAAGTTGTTGATAATGTGTAGGAGGGGGAAGATGCAGAAGTTGTTGATAATGTGTAGGAGGGGGAAGATGCAGAAGTTGGTGATAATGTGTAGGAAGAGGAAGATGCAGAAGCTTGTGATAATGTGTAGGAAGGGGGAGATGCAGAAGTTGTTGATAATGTGTAGGAGGGGGAAGATGCAGAAGTTGGTGATAATGTGTAGGAAGGGTGGTAATGGTAGGAAGAGGAAGAAAGAGAAGTTGATAGTAGTGTATAGGATGGAAAAGATGGAGAAGCTGGTTGCAATGGTAGGAAGGGGAAGAAAGAGAAGTTGATAGTAGTATATAGGAAAGAAAAGATGGAGAAGCTGATTGTAATGGTAGGAAAGAGAAGAAAGAGAAGTTGATAGTAGTGTATAGGAAGGAAAAGATGGAGAAGCTGGTTGTAATGGTAGGAGGGGAAGAAAGAGAAGTTGATATTAATGTATAGGAAGGGAAAGATGGAGAAGCTGGTTGTAATGGTAGAAAGGGGGGTAATAAATTGGGAATGATGTTCACAAAGAGTAAGATAGAGAGTTTGATGGCGATTTGGGGATGGATGAAAGGGGGGATGGAGAAGTAGGTGGTGACGTATGGATAGGGGAGATGGAGAAGTAGGTGGTGACGTATGGATAGGAGGGATAGAAAATTAAGTGGCAATGACAGGGAAAGGAGAATTGTGAAATTGGTGGTAATGTGAAAGCATGGGAAGCTGAAAAAGCTTGTGGTAATGGGCATGAAAGGGAGGATGGAGTAGTAAGTGACAACGCGAAAAAAACTTCTCAAAAGTACGTCGATCGAAGTAGAAACCTATCGCATTCACAAAGAATAACTGAAGTATGGATCTCCTGAGAGGAAGAAAAACATTCTTAAAATAATTAATTGTTATTAAGATAGAAGATTCTCTGAATATTTATGAACAAATCCCTAAGCATATGAACTGAAACCCTTGTGCGTATACCCTATTCTTTTATTTTGCTTTCACCTTCTTTTCTCTTAATCAAAGATTTGAAGCTTTCTCTGAGTTGAAATGTTTTTGCGGCCTACATTAATGTATGCAAAGCAAATACGACACTGCTAGCTATAAATTGCAAACAAGTTATGTTATGCATATGGCCACGTAATTAAATATATCAAATGCATAATATTACACATTATAAATAATAGACATTTTATATAAGCGAGTTTGTAAGTATTCTGGACGGCGTATTTAAAGATTTATTATTTTCCTCTCTTTGTTTTTTTTTTTTTTTTTCCTTTTTCTTTCTTTTCATGTTTGACCTATTCATTATTTTGGCTGTCATATTCACCTATAATAAAAAATAATAAAATAAATACCCCCTCAAGCAGCTGCTTGCCACAGAGGTCTGACAGGAGCCTGTCAGTTTATATGCCATAGTAGAAGGTCTGAGAGGATGGCAGGCCCTCAGCAGAAAAACGACACAAACACCCATGCCTTACCCGGGGCTCGAACCCAGGTCCCTTAGATTCACCTATAGTTTCGAATAAATAATTTAAAAATATTGTGAAGTAAATCGTTGTGAACTGAATTAATTGATTTCTAATAAATGGAAAGAATTGAATTTGTAATAAATGAAACATTGAGAAATTAAGTATTTTAAAAAAAAAGGAGATTACGGAGAAATAGAACATTGTGAACTGAATCAGTAATTAATGAAATATTCTGAAGTAGGACATTGTTTGTTGAAATAGAACTTTATTGATTGAATTATCAATAAATAGAATATTATGAAGTAGAACATTGTGAACTGAATCAGTCACAAATAGAATAATCCGAAGTAGGACATTGTTAGTTGAATTATCAATTAACATAATTATTAAGTATATATATATCTGAATATTCTGAAGTAGAACATTGTTAATCGAAATAGCAATGAATAGAACATTTTGAAAGAGAACAATGCGAACTGGAATATCCCGAAGGGGAATTTTGGATTGTTTTACCTCTGAGCGGCACTTTTTTCCACACCATGGGCTAAATGGCCAGGTCACATGGACCCGAAGGCTCAGAGAAGGTTGAGGGAGGGGACCCCACTGGAACAGCTGTTGGGAGACAGGTGGTAGCCTCCCGTCAAGGCTATCCAGCGTGTTCTTTAACGTGCACAAGATATGGCTCTCCCGCACACGGGGCCACGGCTTAACGTCCCATCCGACGGACGGCGGCCTTTCCAAGCCCATCGGTGTCCCCTACTGACCGTGGGCAGGGCGGGGAATTTTGCGGAGATAAATCTCAACGCTGACCCAGCTGGGACTCGAACCTGGGAACTACAGATTACGAGCCTTGCGCGCTACCGACTGAGCCACCCCCGCCCCCAGAGGAATTTTGGTAAAGAGAAAGTTCTGAATAGAATCGACAACAATGAAATGAAATTCAACTTAGAAAAATACAGTACCACGAGAGACAAAAATATATTAGCATTAAATTATACGAACAAACAGAAATTACATTCTAAAATTATACTACTTACTTTCAACACGAAACATTTGAAACCGTCAGCTTCCAAAATTAGTTCTATCAATCATGCCAATACAAAAATAAAATCCTCTATGCCATAAATCTCTCCATTTGTTTTCTTATCGAAAAAAAAAGAACCTTTCATTCAGTTATCGATTTAAAAATCTAAGACAATAAAAAAAAGAAAGAAATATCCTTGAAACCTCCACGTCTCACCGAGATATGCAAAGAAGGAATGATTAAGCCCCAACTTTCCGCATTCGGATGCGGATTCTCTTTTCTGTTTTTATCCTTCTGGGTAATTGTCGTTCGTGAGAGAGGAATGGCAAGCAGATGTTTAAAATGGTCAAAGTTTGCTGGAATTGTGAGTAGGGAATACGACCATTCCCTATCATGTCGTCTGGTCTTCCGTGAGGGACCTATAAGGCGGCCTCCGGGAGCAATGTTGGCACAGAAATGGACCTCTGCCGTAATGAGCCTTTGTACTTATGCTGATCTTCAGAGTGTGAAACAAACGCAGAGGTCTGTTTCTTGTTTTCTATTCTGGCTCTGTGATTCTAAGGATGACACCATTTCCTACTGGCTAATGGTAAATAAGAGAATACCCATTAGCAACAGACTTCTCTTGCTTGCAATGGACTATCCGAATTTCCATTCGATTTCGTTTTGTGTATGTGTATTCTGAAGTAGAATTTTTGCGATGGTACCGTATTTTCTTTCTGCTATTTATTCGGCTTTGGCTATTAATCGTAGAATTTACGTTAAAGTTCTTCCAGAATAGATATATCAATTGTTGACTATCGCATTGGAAAATGGAAGAACAATTTTTAGACGTTCAGTTTTTCCAGGTTTTTTTTATGTTTTGTTTTAATGTATGAAAGAGAGTCCAGTTAATGGGGGTGGCTCATTCAGTAGCACGCCAGGCTTGTAATCTGTAGTTCCAGGTTCGAATCCCAGCTGGGTCAGCGTTGAGCTCCATAAAATTCCCCGCTCTGCTCAAGGTCAGTAGGAGACACCGATGGGCTTAGATAAGGTCGCCGTCCGTCGGATGAGACGTTAAGCCGTGGCCCCGTGAGCGGGTGAGCCATACCCTGCGCAGGTTAAAGAACACGCTGGATAGCCTTGACCTGTCTCCTGTCTTGGACCGCGAAGGCTCAGAGAAGGTTGGGGAAGGGGATCCACTGGAACAGCTGTTGGGAGACAGATGGTAGCCTCCCGTCAAGGCCATCCAGTGTGTTCTTTAACGTGCACAGGGTATGGCTCTCCAGCACACGGAGCCAAGGCTTAGCGTCCCATCCGACGGACGGCGACCTTTCCACGGTGTCCCCTACTGACCTAGGCAGGGCGGGAAGGTTTGCGGAGATAAGTCTTAATTCTGACCCAGCTGGGACTCGAACCTGGGAACTGCAGATAACGAATCTGGCGCGCTACCAACTGAGCCAACCCCGCCCCGACTCAGAGGTAAAACACAACCCAATGTCATAACTATTCTCCAATTTTATTTTTTTGTCTAGACAGTGTAAACACTTTATTTAAAAAAAAGAAATGGCTCACGTGAAAATATTCCACATTTCTTATAACCTTGAAAACTTTATACAAGACAATGAACACTGATATCAAATTAATCTAAGCAGCAAAACACCACAGAAAACAATAAACAAGTAACTTTATATTTGCAAATAAAACTCGTTATACGAAGCTCTTGCATAAATTTGTTACCCATCATTTGCATTTGTAATCCCATCCCTATCTAGGACTTCATCCCCGCAGTTTTATCCAGCATCCAATCGCATCATAAAGGAAGGACGGTTGAATTCTGCTTTCTTCTGCATGTTTCAAAACTCGTAACTTCACATCCGTGAGGAGTAGAAAGGTGGAACGTAATTTGTGACTGACCCCTTAATTCGTAGAGAAACTTGCATTTGTCGGATAAATTAGATTAATGGCTTGGCTAAAGATATCCGGCGGGATGACGTGATGTACGTGCATCCTCTGCACCTCTGCAGATTAGGTACAAGAGAACAAACTTACGGCCCAACATGGCTTCTCATCCACAGCGTTCAGAAAGGAGAGAATCTATTGGTTTTGTGTCGACAGGAACGACAAATCCCTCCTGTAAATGATGTACACAGAACCGGGTCTGAAGTTGTAAACAGCACGAACATTTTCGCACGAAACATCCTGTTCGTGTCTTCTTTTTTAACAATTCCACCTCGAAATTTGCGTTCCTAATAAACGCATCGTGTCGATTCTCTACAGGGTGGAACTATGAACTTTGGAGAAACTCTCCGGTAATTACGGATCAAAGCTTATCTGTTTCTCAGCAGATTCTTTCGTCAAGTTTGTCGATGAAAATTACGATACTAATTTCAAGTGAAGTATCGCACGCATCAGTTGTGAATCGGTTCAGTGTTGTATTTGAGTTTTTTTTACCTCTGAGCGACGCTTTTTCGCACACAATAGACTAAATGACCAGGTCATGGGGACCCCATGGGTCCTGTTAGGTTGGGTTGGGTTGTTTTACCTCTGAGCGGCACTTTTTTGCACACCATGGGCTAAATGGCCAGGTCACAAGGACCCCGAAGGCTCAGAGAAGGTTGGCGGAGGGGACCCACTGGAATAGCTGTTGGGAGACAGGTGGTAGCCTCCCGTCAAGGTCAACCAGCGTGTTCTTTAACGTGCACAGGGTATGGCTCTCCCGCACACGGGGCCACGGCTTAAAGTCCCATCCGACGGACGGCGGCTTTTCCAAGCCCATCGGTGTCCCGTACTGACCGTGCGCAGGGCGGGGAATTTTGCGGAGATAAATCTCAACGCTGACCCAGCTGGGACTCGAACCTGGGAACTACAGATTACGAGCCTGGCGCGCTACCGACTGAGTCACACACGCCCCAGGTCCTGTTAGGATACAGATGGACAGGAAGACTTTCGTCAATGTTATCCAAGGTTATCCAGTATGTCATTTAACGTGCACTGTGACACACGGATTCACGGTTTAACGTCCCAGCCGACGGACGGCGGCCTCACCAAGCCCAACGGTGTCTTCTTTCTCTCCAAAGGCAGGAAAGGGATCAGCGGAGAAAAATCTGAAAGTTGCGCCAGTTGCCACAGGAACATGGGAACATCAGATTACAAGACTGACGCTATGACGACTGATCCAACTCCGGTCGTTGAATTTGGGTGACAATTAGTCCTCGATGGAGTCAGACATACGGTGCAATTTTTCGTGTTTTATTCGAACACTTTTCTTTCGTCCTGAGAGCAGAGTGGTTAGCGCGCTTAGCTACAAGTCAAAGAGATCATAGTTGGGTTGGGTTGTTTTACCTCTGAGCGGCACTTTTTTGCACACCATGGGCTAAATGGCCAGGCCACAAGGACCCCGAAGGCTCAGAGAAGGTTGGGGGAGAGGACCCACTGGATCAGCTGTTGGGAGACAGATGGTAGCCTCCCGTCAAGGCCATCCAGCGTGTTCTTTAACGTGCACAGGGTATGGCTCTCCCGCACACGGGGCCACGGCTTAACGTCCCATCCGACGGACGGCGGCCTTTCCAAGCCCATCGGTGTCCCCTACTGACCGTGGGCAGGGCGGGGAATTTTGCGGAGATAAATCTCAACGCTGACCCAGCTGGGACTCGAACCTGGGAAATACAGATTACGAGCCTGGCGCGCTACCGACTAAGCCACCCACGCTCCTATCATAGTTGCAGTCCTACATAAAATATCAGTGTTTCTTTATTTGCGTTATCTCTCTTTTGTGATCTTGTCTACCAAAAAGATCTTCTTTTTGGTGAATTAACACTGAAAGGTTTTACTGTCCGACCTCTGTGACAAGTGGTGCCGCAGTTATTATTATTCGCCGAGGGGATCTGAACGACTCTTTTATTTCGGCTATTAATATTTTCCGAGGGAGATGACATGCCCTCTTAGTTCCCACTTCCTTTCTTTCCCCGTGGATTGGATTGGATTGTTTTACCTCTGAGTGGCACTTTTTTGCACACCATGGGCTAAATGGCCAGGCCACAAGGACCCCGAAGGCTCAGAGAAGGTTGGGGGAGGGGACCCACTGGAACAGCTGTTGGGAGACAGATGGTAGCCTCCCGTCAAGGTCATTCAGCGTGTTCTTTAACGTGCACAGGGTATGGCTCTCCCGCACACGGGGCCACGGCTTAACGTCCCATCCGACGGGCGGCGGCCTTTTCAAGCCCATCGGTGTCCCCTACTGACCGTGGGCAGGGCGGGGAAATTTTGCGGAGATAAATCTTAACGCTGACCCAGCTGGGACTCGAACCTGAGAACTACAGATTACGAGCATGGCGAGCTACCGACTGAGTCACCCCCGCCCCTCTTTCCCCGTGGTATTTTGCCCTGGATGTACATAAACTAAACAAGGCATGATAATGTTAATGTTTCTACAGATACAGCCTTCCGTGTCTTCTGTGTAAGTTGTTAACATAGTTGCGCCAGGATGGACATTCCGAAATTCTTCGGGACGGGAATAGACTCATATGGTATCGTACACAAGTTCGTAATGGGGCGGGGGTGGCTCAGTCGGTAGCGCGCCAGGCTTGTAATCTGTAGTTCCCAGGTTCGAGTCCCAGCTGGGTCAGCGTTGAGATTTATCTCCGCAAAATTCCCCGCCCTGCCCACGGTCAATAGGGGACACCGATGGGCTTGGAAAGGCTACCGTCCGTCGGATGGGACGTTAAGCCGTGGCCCCCGTGTGTGGGAGAGCCATACCCTGTGCACGTTAAAGAACACGCTGGATGGCCTTGACGGGAGGCTACCATCTGTCTCCCAACAGCTGTTCCAGTGGGTCCCCTCCCCCAACCTTCTCTGAGCATTTGTGGTCCATGTGACCTGGCCATTTAGCCCATGGTGTGCAAAAAAGTGCCGCTCAGAGGTAAAACAACCCAACCCACAACCCACAATCCCTCTCCTAAATCATTATTTGTAATTCCTTTCTTCTGAGTTCAAAAGGATAAAAACTTCAATTGAAAAGAACCGTTTCATCCAGAATTTTTTTCCCTTATTGTTAAGTAATTAACCAACCATTACTGAGAAACTCTTCCATGTACTTTGCTGAAGTTTCTGAGTGCTTCGGTGGTTTTTTTTTTTTCTTTTCTGTCGTTGGGTTTGTTTTCGAAATTTGAAAATGTAGTTCACGCGTCAATACTTTCGCGCCCATTGTCACTGCAGGTGACGCCGGATGTATTCTTATTAGCGCCACCCCTCATCAGTCTCTGGAACTGCTTATCATCAAATGCGAAATAACAGACCGGAAATTTCGTCATTATAGACAACGCACGGGGTTGTTTTTTTTTTTTCTTTCCCTGTCTACCGGGTTGTTACTGAAGCTTCGATCATTGTTTACTTTGCAAACAGAGAGAGAAAAAAAATTTTTTTTTTCAATTTCCAGCTGTCTTTCTTCACTTGGTGACATTAAGGGTAAAAAAGAAAGGTATGAAGGAAAAAAAACGCATAAAAAAAGGAGGAAAAATAGCAGGAAATTATCTGTTGTGTTCTTTCGTATTTCCGAGAGAGCAATATAAAAAAGTTAGAAATGAAATTAAAAGTGAAATTCACTTTAAATGTTGTGCTAATACACTTCCCTACCGTTAAAGCCCACTGGATAGCCCTGACCAAAAGCTTCCACTGGTCTCCTAATAGCTGCCTTTCCCCAACCTTCTCTGAGTCTTCGGGATCCTTGTGACATGGCCATTTACCCACCCTGCCTTCGGTCAGTAGGGGACACCGATGGACTTGGAAAGGCGACTATCCGTCGGATGTAAAGTTAAGCTTTGGTTCCGTGTGCGGGAAAGCCATACCTTTACACGTTGAAGAACACGCTGGATAGACTTGACAGTATTAGAGAATTGCCATATTATGTGGAGGCGGATTCGATCCCTAGTTCAAGTCCCAGCTGGAAGAGTGTTGAGATTTATCTCCGCAAAACTTTTCTCCCTATCCTTCCCTCAGTGAGTAGAGAACACCGAAGGGCCTGGAAAGGCAGCCGTCAGTCAGATGGGACGTAAAGCCATAAAGCCTGGCGCCGTATGCGGGAGAATCATACCCTGTGCGCGTTAAAGAATACGATGGATGGCTTTGACGGGAGGCTAACATGTTTCCCAACAACTGCCCAGTGAGTTCCCCCAACCTTTTCGTGGGGCCTTATGACCTGTCCGTTTAGCCCATGTATTAACAACTGCCCAGTTGGTTCCCCCAACCTTCTCGGGGTCCTTATGACCTGTCCATTTAGCCCGTGTATTAATAACTGCCCAGTTGTTTCCCCCCAACCTTCTCGGGGTCCTTATGACCTGTCTGTTTAGCCCATGTATTGTCCAGTGGGTTCCCCCAACCTTGTCGGGATCCTTATGACCTGTCTTTTTAGCACATGTATTTCCCAGTGGGTTCCCCCAACCTTGTCTGGGTCCTTATGACCTGTCTGTTTAGCCCATGTCTTAACAACTGCCCAGTTGGTTCCCCCAACCTTCTCGGTGTCCTTATGACCTGTTTGTTTAGCCCATGTATTGCCTAGTGGGTTCCCCCAACCTTGTCTGGGTCCTTATGACCTGTCTGTTTAGCCCATGTCTTAACAACTGCCCAGTTGGTTCCCCAACCTTCTCGGTGTCCTTATGACCTGTTTGTTTAGCCCATGTATTGCCTAGTGGGTTCCCCCAACCTTCTCGGGGTCCTTATGACCTGTCTGTTTAGCCCATGTATTTCCCAGTTGGTTCCCCCAACCTTCTCGGGGGGGGGGGGGGGGTCCTTATGACCTGCCGTTTATCCCGTGTGTTAACTGCCCAGTTGGTTCTCCCAACCTTCTCGGGGTCCTTATGACCTGTACGTTTAGCCCATGTATTAACAACTGCCCAGTGGGTTCCCACAACCTTCTCTGCGTCCTTATGACCTGTCTGTTTAGCCCATGTACTAACAACTGCCCAATGGGTTCCCCCAAACTTCTCGGAGTCCTTATGACCTGTCCGTTTAGCCCATGTAGTAACAACTGCCCAGTGGGTTCCCCCAAACCTGCTCGGGATCCTTACGACCTGTACGTTTAGCCCATTGTATGGATGAAAAAAAAAACGTTCAGAGGTTACAACAACCCATGTTATGTCATTAAGAATCTAACTTCGAACTCTATAACTTCTAAAATATACATTCAATGGGAAAATGTGGCTAAAGATAAATTAAAAATCGTAATCAAATCTATTTAAATCTCGATTTTCAACAATATTTATTCAGTAGTTAAAGAGTCATGGAAGCTGTAATATTTCACAATAATAATGTGCCACAAGAATTTACACGAGGAAAAAAAATGGAATTAAATCTTAAATAATAAATATTGTTTCAAACCATTTAATCAAATAAATATACATTTTAGAAATTTGCGAAATGATTATTTCAATGTTAGACACTAGCTTCCTTAACTAAATACTGAACGAATTTTATTGAAAATCAAGATGCGAATGGATTATGATTTTAATCTTCATTCACATTTTTCCATTAAATATATATTTTAGAAGTTATAGAGCTTCGAAATTTGATTCCCATAGCACAGAAATTCTCTAATATTTTGTTACGGCAGTGTAATTCAGAGTCCATTTGGAATAGTTGAAAAGGAAGCTTTTGTTTTTTAAAATATTAGTTCACACATTTTGTGTGGCGTTTTTTTTTTACCAATGACTTTCGCTGGAGTTGGGGGGGGGGAGTTGACATATTTCAGTCTAATTGGGGGGGGGGAGAGTGGAGGGCTGCTTAAGTCTTTTCTTTTTAGGCGATTTCTTAGGAAATACCGGGTGATTCAAAACTAATTGAAAAAGTAAAAATGCAATAATTCAAAAAGTATAGACAGTAGCACGATGCGGTTTTCACAGAAATGCACAGAAAGACATGGGATTTTTTTTAATAACTAAAAATTTTATTGCCAGAATAGTTACATTTTCCACCGACAGGTGGCGCTTCAGTTGTGTCAGTTGTTTGTACAGTGGCGCAGCACAGTTCGCAACGCAGCTAGGATTACAAATGTTCAATGTGACGGCCGTCATTCATGAGAATTCCCCATGTGCAGAAGCTGCCGATTGTGTGTCGGCCTCGTGTTCGACCTCGTGCACAACTGCAATAGTTTTTTTTGGGTCTCCCGCTTCTTGCACGTGCTCCCAAACTGCCAGTGTCCTCACACCTTCCCTTTCCACTTCTAATACCCCGCATCGAACGATAGGTGCGCAAAGCCGTATTGCACATTCGGAGTTCTGATAATACAGCTTAACTAAAAGTGCTTTATCTCGTAACGATAACATGCCTCACCTTGGCAGAACGTTTAACTTCGGTAATAAACGTTAAATGCTGAAAGTTTAACTTCAGTATTCACTACATCTGAAATTTACGTACTACATGGCAAAGTCAGATTTATCAATGTTCGCAGTCTCGCACCGTTTGAGGAGCGGCGGCCGGCGGATCTGTTTAAATAGCGACAGGCAGCAGCTCCGGGACCGCTACAGCGCCACCTGTCGGTGACAAATGTAACTATTCTGGCAATAAAATTTTTCGTTATTAAAAAAAATCCCATGTATTTCTGTGCATTTTTGTGAAAACCGCATCGTGCTACTGTCTATACTTTTCGATGTATTGCATTTTTACTTTTCCTGTTACTTTTGGATCACCAGGTATATATTATACACGAATTTAAAGGGAGATTTTATACACACACCTTTTAAGTTATCACTGCATACATGACGTTTATTTTGCTTTTGTTTCAAGTAAAATTCTGTACTGTTTGTTCAATTACTTTATAGGTACGTAGCAACAAAATGATTATGTATCAAAGAAAATTAACTTCAAAGCTCTGTAATTTAAACGAGTCCTTTTTATGGAAAAATAAGAATTTTTTATGGAAGATAAAGATCCCAATCAAATCTGAATTTCGATTTTCTATTTTAAATATTTCTTCGGCGCTTGAAGAATTATAGGGTTGGGTTGTTTTACCTCTGAGCGGCACTTATTTGCACACCATGGGCTAAATGGCCAGGTCACATGGACCCCGAAGGCTCAGAGAAGGTTGGGGGAGGGGTGGGGTTGTTTTACCTCTGAGCGGCACTTTTTTCCACACCATGGGCTAAATGGCCAGGTCACATGGACCCCGAAATCTCAGAGAAGGTTGGGGGAGGGGACCCACTAGAACAGCTGTTGGAAGACAGATGGACCCCGAAGGCTCAGAGAAGGTTGGGGGAGGGGTGGGGTTGTTTTACCTCTGAGCGGCACTTTTTTCCACACCATGGGCTAAATGGCCAGGTCACATGGACCCCGAAGGCTCAGAGAAGGTTGGGGGAGGGGACCCACTAGAACAGCTGTTGGAAGACAGATGGTAGCCTCCCGTCAAGGCCATCCAGCGTGTTCTTTAACGTGCACAGGGTATGGCTCTCCCGCACACGGGGCCACGACTTAACGTCCCATCCGACGGACGGCAGCCTTTCCAAGCCCATCGGTGTCCCCTACTGACCGTGGGCAGGGCGGGGAATTTTGCGGAGATAAATCTCAACGCTGACCCAGCTGGGACTCGAACCTGGGAACTACAGATTACGAGCCTGGCGCGCTACCGACTGAGCCACCCCCGCCCCAAGAATTATAGGATTTTGAATATTTGACAACAACAATACATTACACGAATTTATGTCAAAAAGTATTAAATGGTGTTATTTCGATTCGTTTAATAAAAGAGTGTGTTTTTTAAAATTGTTTGTAAACAATTCCAGTTTTTAAAGATGCATTTCTTCTTTGAATATTCGTGTTGATAATTCTTTAAACATTGAAAGAATATTTTTGAAAATGGAGATTTGGATAAATTTAATTGAGATCTCTTATTTCGTTTCCAGTCGCATTTTCACATAAAATGTTTACTTTAGATGCCCATAGAGTTTCGAGATTAGCTTTCCATTGATATAACGCTGACAATTTCTAATAAATTGGTGAGGCTGTAGAAGTGAGTTGCTCACAAATAGGAGATTCTAGTACTGAACTGCTGAAAAACCGGAGACTCTAACAGTGAGTTGCTGATGAACAGGAATCTAATAGTGAGATGCTGGATTGGGTTGTTTTACCTCTGAGCGGCACTTTTTTGCACACCATGGGCTAAATGGCCAGGTCACAAGGACCCCGAAGGCTCAGAGAAGGTTGGGGGAGGGGACCCACTGGAATAGCTGTTGGGAGACAGATGGTAGCCTCCCGTCAAGGCCATCCAGCGTGTTCTTTAACGTTGGGTTGTTTTATCTCTGAGCGGCACTTTTTTGCACACCATGGGCTAAATGGCCAGGTCACAAGGACCCCGAAGGCTCAGAGAAGGTTGGGGGAGGGGACCCACTGGAACAGCTGTTGGGAGACCGATGGTAGCCTCCCGTCAAGGCCATCCTGCGTGTTCTTTAACGTTGGGTTGTTTTACCTCTGAGCGGCACTTTTTTGCACACCATGGGCTAAATGGCCAGGTCACAAGGACCCCGAAGGCTCAGAGAAGGTTGGGGGAGGGGACCCACTGGAATAGCTGTTGGGAGACAGATGGTAGCCTCCCGTCAAGGCCATCCAGCGTGTTCTTTAACGTTGGGTTGTTTTACCTCTGAGCGGCACTTTTTTGCACACCATGGGCTAAATGGCCAGGTCACAAGGACCCCGAAGGCTCAGAGAAGGTTGGGGGAGGGGACCCACTGGAATAGCTGTTGGGAGACAGATGGTAGCGTCCCGTCAAGGCCATCCAGCGTGTTCTTTAACGTGCGCAGGATATGGCTCTCCCATACACGGAACCACGGCTTAACGTCCCATCCGACGGACGGCGACCTTTCCAAGCCCATTGGTGTCCCCTACTGACCGTGGACATGGCGGGGAATTTTGCGGAGATAAATCTCAACGCTGACCCAGCTGGGACTCGAACCTGGGAACTGCAGATTACGAGCCTGGCGCGCCACCGACTGAGCTACCTCCGCCCCTTGATGAACAGGAATCTAATAGTGAGTTGCTGATAAACAGACTTTAATAGTGAATTGCTGACAAATAAAAAGTTCTAATAGTGAATTGCTCACAAATAAAAGATTCTAATAGTGATTTCTAATAGTGTGTTGCTGACAAATGCAAGATTAATAGTGAGTTGCTGGAAAATAAAAAAGAATAACGAGTTGATAGGAAACTCTAATAGTGATTTGAATGAGTACTCTAATAGTGAAAAGCTGATAAATAGGAGTCTTTAATAATGAATAACTGATAAATAGGGGACAAATAGTGAGTTGCTGACAAATAGGAGACTTATAAGGGAGTTCCTAAAAATACGAGATTAATAATGAGCTGCTGACAAATAAAAAAAATTAAATGCCCCCTCTGGGAGATTCTTATAGTGAATTGCTGACAAATAAAAGATTCTAATAGTGAGTTGCTGAGAAATAGGAGACCCCAATAGTGAGTAGCTGAAAATTACGAGATTGATAGTGACCTGCTGATAAATAGGAACCTATAATATTTAGTTGCTGATAAATAGGAGCCTATAATATTGAGTTGCCGACAAAGAGGCGCCTATACTATTGAGTTGCCGACAAAGAGGCTCCTATACTATTGAGTTGCCGACAAAGAGGCGCCTATACTATTCAGTTGCCGACAAAGAGGCGCCTATACTATTCAGTTGCCGACAAAGAGGCGCCTATACTATTGAGCTGCCGACAAAGAGGCGCCTATACTATTGAGCTGCCGACAAAGAGGCTCCTATACTATTGAGTTGCTGATAAAGATGTGACAGTATAGTGAGTTGCTAAAAAATTGATGCCGCACAGTTTAATTTACGCAAACAATAATAACGAAGCATATGAGGTGACTAGTGAGACTATGAGACTGCGCAGTTGACGTTTCGACACTTCTCATTAGTCATTGCCCTATTCATCACGGGTCAATTAACCTATAGTCTATGAAAACTGACGAAAAAGCAATTGCTCAGTCCCATAGTCTCCCTAGTTAATCTCAGGCTATGGTTCACTCATCATAGCTTAAAGCAGTTTGAAGACTTAGCTCCCAAATCTCTGTCCCACAAAAGGAAGGACCTACCTCCCAAAAGAATGGGGAGGTAGGAACTCTCATAAACATTAAGAACTACGACCACCATATTCGGTACACAGTTTCCTCTTATCATAAGGTTCTCAAACTTTATCGTCATCATCCGCTCCCCAAAAAAAGCCCACCTTAAAAAAAAACAGAGAGAGAAAATGCATAAACGATTTCCTAGTTGAGTTTATACCTCAAATGGAAGTTTCTGCCTTAATGAAAGCAAATTATTTCCTTCGCTTTGTGCCTCCTGCCCCCCCCCCCCCCCCCAACATAACGGGGAAGAGAAATTTCAAGGCGTCGATGAAAACGGGTTATGACAAACGTAATCTTCGGACATGGGGAATATTACCTAATATAAATTTTAAAGAATTTAATTGTCAAAGATCCTGCAAAGCGATGGATAAATCGGTTAATACATTTATAAGAAAATAAGAATTGATAAAAAAAAAATGATACATTTGGATAGTTATGAATTAGAAGTGATGCACTATAAAGATTTGATTCGAAGCGATGTATATATATATATGGAAAGAGAGGATTTGACACGACGTCTCATTTGCAATCCACCTTAACTTTACAGCGTTTGCAATTACAATCCCTTACCCACTCAGAGAAGAGCGACTGCAATGAATGATCTTCACCTATTTCCCTTAGATGGGGACAGATTGAAGTCGGAGGAGAATGAAAAAAGAGAGAGAGAGAAAAAAGGAAAAAGAAGAAAAACCATTCCGTTCCGCCAGAGGAGAAAAATCAATTTCTCCTATCAATACACCACGCGCTATTTGACACCACACTCGTCTGATTGGGTGAGGAGGGGGAAGGAGGGATAGTAAGGGAAAGAGGGGGGATGGAGAAAAACCGACGTCAACGAGGAATAGGAGAGATGGGAGATGGGGAGCTGGATGATTGAAACCGCTCAGAGAACGTGGGCATTTCCGAATCGGTCAACACTGCGCCGAGACGTTCACTGGGGTGTCAATGAAAGGGACTGCCACTTGACAACAGGGCAGTAATTTGCCAGCCCCCTGGATCACCCCTCTGTGTGTATATCTCCTCTGGGTTCTTCTCACTCCTCTTCTTCATCCCGACCCCTCGCCCCAATACAACCACCCACCCACAAACCATCCTCCTCCTCCTCCTCCTCCTCTGCATCCTTCTCGGTTCTTTCCCCTTAACCTCAGCTCCTCCCCCCCAGGGATGGAGATGGCAGGAAGCAATTGGCATCTCATTACGTGCTGCATCCTCCCCATCATGCTGCTCCCTGGATGCGGGACCAATATCCTCAATTTATGAGTCGCATCCATCACACGGTTCGAATATTGTCTGGGACAGGGGGCCGGTGTTGACAGCACGTCGAGAGAGGAGAGCGAGACGACGACGACGACGCGAAAAGGAAGCAGGCTCTGGATGGAAAGAGCAGAGACAAGAGAGGATGGAAAAACAGAGAGAGAATAGTCTGAAAGGGAGACTTTGTGACTCATAGAAAGCAACTGACGTTCCTGCACTTGTTTGTCTCGTGTCCCATAACGCGACATCTTTCAAAGGGGGAAAAAAGACTCTGAGCAGCAGGAAGATGATGCGAGAAAGCAAAAATGTCATTTAATTACGATTCCGATATGCGTTCCCCTCCTCTCAAACCTCCCTACGTTTCTCATGAGCCTTCTTCCTTCTCTTTCTTTCACTCTCACTCCTCTCCACTTTTCTGTTCTGGATATCATCCCCATTTTCAAGAAAGGCTCAATCTCTTAAGCGCACTGACTTCTCTTCTCCCGCATCACTTGACTCCACGTGCTAGCCTGTGCAAGTATGTGTATTCGTCATAAGCAATCGTGCCACTATTTGACTTTGAAGTTATTGCATAATATTGTTATTTGAGGTTATATATGTCGCTCATAATTTAAGCCGATAATAAAATGAGCTGGCGACGTCGGTTCGGAGATCCCCTCTCCCCTCTTCCTCATCTCCTCCTCATCTTCTTCCAACATCAGAGATTCTCTGAGCGAGGGATGATAAAGGGATCAGCGTATGAAGGCGGAACTGGGGGGTCATTACGGCATATACGGCGACGCTGTCAAGGCGAAGAGCATTAGTTTTCCTTTGCAAAAAGAAATCTCGATCGGCGAACTGTCAGCCTACTCTCGATGTGTGGTTTTTGTGGCAGCTCGCCAGACCACGTCACGCGTTACGGATGCTGCATGCGTGCGCTGTCAAGATGATCTTGTTGTTGTTATCTTAAAAGGGAAATCCCGAAACAGGATACAAGACGAAAGGCAAGAGGCTGATGATTGCAAAATAAATGACAACGGAGAAGAATTATTAGTTTGAAAACATTTTCCCTATTTTTTGATGAAGCACTAGTATGGGAATGGCTTCTGTTATCAATATCCAATGCATTCATGTTGAAAGTTAATGAATGAACAGAAACAAAACTACTTTTACAATCCTTAAAATTAATTATGCAAGCATAGTGTTAACAAAATTCTTATAACTCTATCAGCGACATAATTTCTCTAACAAACGCACCCTTTCTTCCATTCAGCGAAAAGGAAACGCCGATAAGGTTAAAAAAGTGGATAGGATTTTAAGCCATATTTCTACATCCAAGGAGTCATTTAACTGTGCACGTTGCAACATACACTAGATATCCTCCCCAGGAAGATTAAACACTTCTTCTCTTTATCTCCATTTATCCTTCTCTCTCTCCATGCTTTTCCTCTGCTCTCTTTATCTCCATATCTCTACTACTCGCCATGCCTTTCCTTACTCTCTCTTCATGCCTTCCACCTCTTCTATTATCTTATTCTATTCCATGCATCTGTATCCTTGGCTCTCTCAAAGCATTTTCTCTGTCTGTATCTCTCTATATCCTTACTTCTCCTCATGCCTTGTTCTCTTTATCTCTATTTATCTGTATATTTTTTCTTTCCATGATTTCCCTTATATCATCTTTCATTTCACAATCTATATTCTTGTCTCCCTTCATGATTTTCATTTATTATTTTTTTCCCCATTTATCTATGCTTTTTCTATTCTCCCTACCTTTTCCCCATCTCTTTATTTCCATCCTCTGACTCGCCATTCCTTCCCTCTACTCTTTTTATCCTCACAATCTTCTTTGTCTATGTTTCCCTCTACGAGTTCCCGCTGCTTTTATCTCTATCTATCTCTATCTTGTCTTTCTCTATGACTTTCTTTTTCTCTTTATCTCCATCATTCACGTCTATTCTGCTCTCTATACTTTCCCTGTGTTCTTTTTATCTTCATAAATCTTCATCTTTTTTCTACCTATATGCATTCCATCTGATCTTTTTATCTCTATCTGTATCCATGTGTTTCTCCATGACTCTTCACTTTCCCTTTATCACTATCTATCACAACCCTTCTACTTTCCATACCTTCTCTCTAATCTTTTTATCTCCACGATCTATATCTCCCTCTTTTTCATTCTCTCTGATCTTTTTATTTCTGTTTATCTATATCCCTGTCCTTCTCTATCCTTTCCTTTTTTCTCCTCTTTATCTCCCTCATTCTCCATCCTTCTACTCTCCATGTGTATAAACAGGCTCTACTATTTTTTATTTCTATAATAAAGTATAACCCTGGAAAATATCTAGCAAACAAGAAATATTTAATGTAATTAATTGAAAAAATTGGTTGTTCTGAGTGGGATCCGAACACATGTCTCCCAGAAGTATGCCATGCGTCATAACCGCTAGGCCACCAGTAACTAACCGTTTCTTTAACAATGTGGCACGTAAGCATTCCCGCACTTTTTTGCTGTTGTTGTTGATTCACCACGGCGGGTTCTGTATAGAGAATCGGGCAGCCAAGCTGAGCTGCCTCATATGATTGAAGTAACACTTAAAAACACTTGAAATAATTAGTTTAAAAAAAATAGTTGTTCTGCGTGGGATCAGAACTCATTCAGAACAATCAATATTTTCAACTATTTTTCATTTCTATCAATCTTTATCCTTGTTTCAATTCGTGTCTTCCCCTTGATCATTTTATCTCCATCCATCTATATCCTTAACATTCTCCATATCATCCTTCATCTCTATCTTATCTTCATCCTTGATCATTTTATCTCCATCCATCTATCCTTGATCATTTTATCTCCATCCATATATCCTTGATCATTTTATCTCCATCCATCTATCCTTGATCATTTTATCTCCATCCATTTATCCTTAACATTCTCCATGTTATCCTTCATCCCTGTTATTATCTTCATCATATCATTCTCCATGTTATCCTTCATTCCCTGTATCTTATCTTCATCCTTGTTCTTTCTGTATTTCATCATTGCTCTTTAAATCATGATAGCTCTTCTAGGCTTCCATTTTTGCTCCCTCCTTCCATCTCTATCATTACTTCTTTTCATAAATCCTACCTATACATTTATCTCCATTTATCTATATTCTTATCTTTCCCCATATCTCTCATCTATCCTTTCTCTCTTCATTTCTCTATATGCTTAATTCTTCCAATATCTCCTCGTGTATTACTTCTATCTGTATACTTTTCTCTTTTCGTATCTTCTTTCAATACTTTTAATATTTTAATCTTCAGCAAACTATAACAGGATATATGGAGGGCTATTTCAAATATTTTGATAAACCATAAACTTGATAAAAAAAAATCAAATTCCTAACAGTAACACGAAATCGAGTCGTGCACTTCTACCTACACGAAAAAACATCCTAAGATTAACAATAATTTAGAATTAGATTAAAAACAGATCATCGGGCAAGGTCTTTTTTTATTATTATTATTTCCATATATACATGTAAGCATTTAAATTACATCCTTTCCGGCATTAAACAGGTTGTATTTTATTCGTATTACGCGTGGAAATATTCTTACAACGGTGAGAAATACAAAAGCATTTGACAGGTTATATCTTTATCAGCCCTCTATCAGTAAGGGACCACTGAAGGGTTTGGAAAGGCCATCGTTCGACATACTTTATGCACTTTAAAGAACATGCTGGATGGCCTTGACCGGAGGCTACCGCCTGTCTCCTAACAGCTGTTCGAGTAGGTCCCCTTCCCCCAACCTTCTCTGAGCTCTCGAGGTCCTTGTGACCTGGCCATTTAGCCCATTGTGTGCAAAAAGTACCGCTCAGATGTGCAATAACAACACCTTAGCTCTATGAATCCATATGTCATCTCTCTCTCTATATATAAACCCATCTAGCTCCTATCTACAGATATCTGTAATCTTATCTATAGTACATATTATATATCATCTCTCGCCATATCTCATCAAGTTCTTATCCTCATCTATCCGTAAGTGATCTCTCTCTGTATATATATATATATGTATATCCCATATAGCTCTTTATCTAGAGATATCTATAATCTTCTCTCTATATATATCTCATCTAGCTCTTATCTCCATCTCTCTCTATCCTTAACTCTCTTCATATCTTTCCTTTCAACTATCCTCTCTAGTTTGAACTATTTATATCTTTATATTTTGTACATCTTTCCCGTATCTCTCTTATCTCCAATTATCTACAGTCGTTATCATAGTCCTTATTTTCCATCTTTCCTTACAGTTGTGACTATATTTGACTTAAGTCTCGGGGTCCTTAAGAACTTGACCTTTTAGACGATTGTGCTGCAAAATATTCTGTCTCGTGTTAAAAAAAACATATCCATCCAACGTTTAAAATAAAAAAAGTTTAATCAAAAGCTAAGTCACTACAAACCACAAATCAAAATACACTTCATAAACGCACTTTATCACGCGTCAGTATGATTTATATCCTCCATTCCTACAATCATCACCAAATGTAATGAGTGAAATGGTATCTTACGCTATCATTACGTTTAGACATGGCATGATTTATCACCAACTTCTGCCTACTTTCATTACAAGAGGAAAAAGTATAAAAGTCTTGAATAACAATAACTCGATCAGATATAGTCACAAACATTCACGACCAGTCACTCAAACCTTCTGCTAAAGCTATTTTATCATGATTCATTCGATCATTTGCTATCATAAAACCTAGAAACATTGAATCGTAATGTGTTCTAACGATAGCGTTTGTAACTGCAAGTGACGCTACTCCAGCAATAAAAGTTCAGTCGTAAATGTTTCGTTTGTAGAGTGTGTCGTGTTATCGCCCAAACAACCATGGAACATTTCCTTTGGACACAAATTCGACCACAGCACGCTGTCCGCTCAGAGAATATAGCTTTGCTTCGTCGTTAAGCCTATTCTGCGTTAGGGCAAAGTGGTCAATAAATGCACAAGTGTTTCAACCAGGGAATGGTAGTAGCATTTGGAGTCATCGTTGATATCAGTGCTGAGTTGTACGAGGAAGAGGAATTAGCGTATAATTTACGCTTCAGAAATACCCTGTAGACGTATCATGTGACGTCGTATGTAATTACTAATTCTGGTGATTGTGTGAAGTGCAACAACATAACGTAACTATGGTGACGCGTGGCTTCATGCTTAAGAGAGGAACTGGTGTTGTTATTGGAGTACGCAAAACGGTGGTAGTTCCAATTTTCGCTGGAATGGGAATTTGTGCCCCAGGCTCTTAATCTGTAGTTCCAAAGCCTCTGTTCCAATGTCCCCACTGCCTCTGTTCTCTGTGAGAAAGGGGGACACCGATGAGTCCCCTTCCCTCAATTTTCTCTGAGCTCTTAGGGTCCTTGTGAGATCAGGTGTGGTTGGTTTAACCCTTTTTGTTCAAAAAAAAGTGTCTCTCAGAGGTTCAACAACGCAACAAGGGGGGCGTGAAAAATCGACGTCCGTCTGAGGGATCGTTAGGCCATGGTTCCGTGTTCGGGAAATTCACACTCTGTGCATGTCGAAGAAAACGCTGGAGGGTTTGAACGGGAGGTATTTATCTCTTAACAACTGCCCAGTGGATCTCCTTTTTAAACTTTCTCTGAGCTATTGGGTCTTTGTGATCTGATCATTTAGCTCATTATGGCGGGAAAAAAATGGGTCTCACAAATGTTCCACTCAAACCCATCTCGGCTCTATAGTTAACCTGACGCTAGATTCGAGTTCAGATAATTCGTGTTTTCTCTTGGTTGGATTGTTTTACCCCTGAGCGGCACTTTTTTGCACACAAGGGGCTAAATGTCCAGGTCACAAGGACCCCGAAGGCTCAGAGAAGGTTGGGGAGGAGACCCACTGGAACAGCTGTTAGGAGACAGATGGTAGCCTCTCGTAAAGACCATCCAGCGTGTTCTTTAACGTGCACAGGATATGGCTGTCTATACACGGCTTAACGTCCCATCCGACGGACGGCGGCCTTTCCAAGACCATTGGTGTCCCTTACTGACCGTGGGGAGGGCGGGGATTTTTGCGGAGATAAGTCTCAACGCTGGCCCAGTTGGGACTCGAACCAGGGAACTGCAGATTAGGAGTCTGGCGCGCTACCGACTGAGCCACCCCGCCCCTGTTTTCTCTTGGAAAAGAATTTTCAACAGCAAGTCGCGTAAAACTTAATATCAACTGATAACACTTTTTAAAATGTTGGAAAAACATTATCGTGTTTCTTTAATGTTGAACGATAAGTTATTTCTCACAAAGTTATCAACACTGTCTAGGAGCAAGGTCGGTAACGGGCCAGGTTCGCAATCTGCAGTACCCAGGTTCGAGTCCCAACTGTGCCAGCGTTGATATTTATCTCCTCCAAACCCCTGCCCACACAATCACAATATCAAGAAAATAACCACCAGATATCTAAAATGACTACAGGATATCTATTTGTTATCTTAGATATCTTCTGGATATATTCTGGATATTGCGGTTGTGTGGGGGTACAGTCGCTCAAAAAAGTATCCGAACACTGTGGTTGATTACAGAATTCAGAAAAAATATCTGGCAACGATTTTTTTTAGAAATTAGTGATCTGGCAACCTTCGTGTCACGTGACTGAAAAAAAGTGACTTAGAAAATAGTGATCTGGCAACTTCGTGTCACGTGACACGAAGGTTGCCAGATCACTAATTTCTAAAAAAAATCGTTGCCAGATATTTTTTCTGAATTCTGTAATCAACCACAGTGTTCGGATACTTTTTGAGCGACTGTACCTTGCCGTCGGTCAGAAAGGGGACACCGATAGCTTTGGAAAGTCCACCGTCCAGCGGATGGGACCTTAAACCGTGGTCCCGTGTTCTGGAGAGTCATAAGCGATGCATGATGAGAGGCTTCCCCTTACTCCTAGCAGATGTCCAGCAGGTCCCTTTCCAAAACAATCTCCGAGCTCTGAGTCTCCTTGTGACCTGGCCATTTAGACCATTGTGGTCAAAACAGTGCAGCTCAGAGATAAAGCAACGCAGCTTCTGTAAAAATAAATACCCCTCAAGCAGCTGCTTGCCACAAAGGTCTGACAGGAGCCTGTCAGTTTATATGCCACTGTAGAAGGTCTGTGAGGATAGCAGGAACTCAGCAGGAAAACGACACATACTGATCTAAGGGACCAGGGCTCGAACCCAGGTCCTTTAGATCAGTAGCCAAGCGTGCTAACCACTAGGCCACGGGTCTGGTGATTATTCACTGACTGAGAGAAATAAGAGTATCTATATCCCGATTGGCTACTGATCTAAGGGAGCTGGGTTCAAGCCCCGGGTAAGGCATGGATGTATGTGTCGTTTTTTTTTAAGCCGTCCCATGGCCGAGTGGTTAGCGCGCTTGGCTACTGATCTAAGGGACCTGGGTTCGAGCCCCGGGCAAGGCATGGCTGTCTGTGTCATTTTTCTGCTGAGGTCCTGCCATCCTCTCAGACCTTCTACTATGGCATATAAACTGACAGGCTCCTGTCAGATCTCTGTGGCAAGCAGCTGCTTGAGGGGGTATTTATTTTTTTTTTTATTTATACTCGGAAGGAATTAAGGTCTAGTATTGTCCATGGCTGCATGAGGATTTTGTATGTATATATATTCAAGTCGCTTAATTTTAAGGGAGAAGATTGGAGAAGTGCAATATAATGTTCCCAATTTCGGAACTCTACCTTGCCTGAATTGAGATTTTCTCCGTTAAACCCCATCTACTATCGGTGAGAAAGGAGATACCGATGGGCATGGAAAAGCAGACTTTATTTGACGTATCGTTAAGTCTTGACTTCCTGCTCATTGTTTACCGGGAAATTCAAACACTTTCATATCTTTGTTCGCCATGTTTTCCACAAAAGGTTCTAGATTATAGATAATAATTTCCCGTATCTTCAAATTGAAAAAAAAATTATTTACATTCTGTCGATTCTCTTTTTGCCTCCATTTATACCAAAATATAAATGTGCAGGAATCGGATTGTTAGATAGAAATGGGAAACCTTTCATCAAGATCATTCTGCAACGATCTTATTCTCGCAGTGAGGTTTGTAAAGCTCGAAATTCCACTGCTGATTTCGTCGAACAACAATTTCCTTAATCTTAATTAACCGATCCCGAAATTCACACTTGGCTTTCCCTCATGCAACCTGGAGACAATTGGTTCAGTCGATAGCGCGCCTCGCTTTTTAATCTGTTGTTCCCGGGTTCGAGTGCCAGCTTTGATATTTATCTTCCCTCACGCCATTCTGTCCTAGGTGTGAAGGGGACACAGATGGGTTTGGATTGTTCGCCATCCTTCAGATGGGATGTTGAGCCGTGTGCAGGAGAGTCATACAGTTGGGTTGTTTGTGGTTTTACATCTTAGCCTTCCTTTTTTTCCCCATACAATGAGTTGAATGGTCAGGTCACTAGGACCCTGAGGGCTCAGGAAAGATTGGGAGAGGGGACCCACTGGAGTCTGGCGCGCACTGGAACAGCTGTTGGAAGACAGATGGTAGTCTCCCATCAAGGCCATCCAGTGTGTTCTTTAACGTGCACAGGGTATGGCTCTCTCGCACAAGGAGCCACGGCTTTACACAAGGAGGACGGCGGCCTTTCAAAACCTTTCGCACAAGGAGGACGGCGGCCTTTCAAAACCCTTCGGAACATGGGAATTGCAGATTACGAGCCTGGCGCGCTACCGACTGAGCCATCCCTGCTTATGAGTCATATCTTGTGGACGTTAAATAACACACTGGACAGCCCTGACGGGAGGCTTCCATCAGTCTCCTAGCAGCTGTTCAGTGGACCCTCGAAACTCTGAGACTTAGAGTCCTTGTAACCTAGCTATTTAGTCCATTGTGTGCAAAGAAAAAGTACTGCTCCAAGGTAAATCAACCAAACAAAGTTTGATATATTTTTGTTTCGTTTCTTTAAATTTATGATTATATTTAAAAGTTTTCACAACAATATTAAAAATAATCATGAACAAAAAAAAAAGTGGAAGAAGAAGAGGGAGCCCCGTATTTCGATCTTGCATCCGGGCCCCGAAATCCGTTTATACCCCCTCAAGCAGCTGCTTGCCACAGAGGTCTGACAGGAGCTTGTCAGTTTATATGCCAAAGTAGAAGATCTGAGAGGATGGCAGGACCTCAGCAGAAAACAACACGAACATCCATGCCTTAGCCGGGGCTTGAACCCAGGTACCTTAGATCAGGAGCCAAGCGCGCTAACCACTCGGCCACGGGACGGCAAAAAATTCTGCGACGGCCGGGAATCGAACCCGGGTCAACTGCTTGGAAGGCAGCTATGCTAACCATTATACCACACCTGAGCCTATAAGCCTCGAATTACGAATTGGTATTATTCACTCTACAGAACATCCTCACTTTATTTCCTCTGCGAATCAACCAACAAGACTCTCCACCAGCAACACTGGAATGAATTCTCTCACAAACCAACCAGAAGGACGCCAACCAAACAATTCCACCGCCCCCCCCCCCCCCTACATTGCTGACTATCGCTGCGGGATACAAAGGTGTGAAAAATCCTTTCATCTTCAGCTCCCAAGGAGACCAGAAACGACCCATCCCCTCAAATGAATCTTATCAGATCTGAGCCGAGACGAACGACAGATGTTCCCGATCGTATCTCGCGCTCATCCTTAAAGGTCGCGACTAGACCTGCTTTTCTTTCTGTCTCTTTTTTTCCAGCCCTCGCTGTCTCTCACCTTATTCCTCGTTTCCCTCCAATGCGCCGCTCAGACGAAGCGGGGCTTGGCTGTGGTTTTGACCCACCTCCCAAGCCCTGCCTCTCTCATCTCCCTATCAGCTCAGGCATGTATCTTTGGAGGTCACGGAGAAGGTAGCCATGCCCTCGGGCATCTTCACCTTTCATGGCTCGTTCCTGTGAAAGAAGGTTACCTGACACTGCTTCTCTCAAATCCCGAGTTACTGTAGATGGTCATTATGGCGGTGATTAAGTCCATTTAGTGAAGTCTCCTATCAGTATCGGCTTCGGATCTTCGTCTTTCTTCACTTCCACCCCTGTTCGCTACCCCCTCCACCTCCCAGTGCTTCTTCCCCCAACGATGTCGCTTGAAACATTGTATTCGTACCCCCCAACACTCCCATTGAAGGATGCTTTCAGACCCCAACTGGATATGGGCCGACTTGTTGAAAACTTGCTAGCTAATGCTCGGAGCAACTTGAATGACCAGCCAGAGTGGTAATACAGCACAGAAGTGGAGCCTCGTTTTGGACGCTTCGCGACGGGGGGGGGGAATTTAGTCATCGACGTAGCGTCTCGTCACTTGCCCATTAGCGCCCCCTATTGTTCAGGCGTTATACAACCACACAGACTTGGGCTTTCTTCGCCAAGGGAATATTCCTGTAATGCTTGTGCGTCCTAAGCCCGAAGATGGCATGCACTGAAGAACGCCATCTGGCGAGTTCTACGAGAGATAAACGTGAATATTACGGAGTCTCGCTTACAAGTCTCTGGAGATTTGAGAAGCGAAGAGATGTGGACTGAACCAACAACAGTAGACTTGTCTGGGTAAGTTTCTGATTGCGAAAATATTCTTTCAAAGCATTCTGATTGGTGGAGAAGAAAAAAGAGAATTATACAACCATTTCCTGTTGTCATTCCTCGAGTGATTATGAAACACTGGATAACTTTTCATATTTTTAATGGCCAAGATTTAATGACACATTTACAAGAGTAATATAATTCCTAGAGTGCAATTTTAGTAAGTATGATATTCTGGCTTTCTTGGTGTATTCTTTAGTAATGATGCTTTTCTTCAGGGGACGAGGTGCATTGTGGGTAGCCCCTCCCCCATAAATTCTAGGCTAAAAATAGATTAATGTTTAATAACGAATTACTAGCTTTTTTTTTAAACGAGCTGATGTTTTCACTTTGTCTCTGTAGATCTCGAGATGGTAAAATGAATGGTTTAAAATGATGGTTTAAAGAGAACTTGTTCTTTTTTTAAGTGGGATCTTTTTTTTTTTCACTCTTTTTTTATAAACGAAATGTTCTCTCATTTTTTAAAATTAGCAAAAATTTTATTTTTAAAATATTTAACTATATAAAAATGCGTTAATATTTTAGAAAAAGTTAAAGATTATAAATGTCAATGTACGAATATTAATAATTAAACGGCTAGTTCAAAGGTTCGAGTCCCAGCTGGGTCAGTGTTGAGATTTTTATCCGCAAAACTCACTGCTCACTATAAATAGGAGACACGGATGGGCTTGGAAAGGCCGCCGTCCGTTGGATGGGACGTTAAGCCGAGGCACCGTGTGCGGGAAAGCCATACCTGTGCACGTTAAAGAACACTCCGGATGGCCTTGACGGGAGGCTACCATCTATCTCTCAACAGTGTTTCAGTGGGTTCCCTGCCCCAACCTTCTCTGAGCCTTCGGGGTCCTTGTGACATGGTCATTTAGTCCATTGTGTACAAAAAAAGTGCAGCTAAGAGGTAAAACAATCCAACTCTTTTGAAATCTTTGTAACATATTTCTTAACTTTTAAAATATTTTTAAAATGGAATTTTCAATATATTTTTAAATATATTAAAAATAAATTTTTTTAAAAAATTTCTTAAAAAATTCTTAAATAAAAATAAAAAATTTCTTAAAATTATTTTTTTTAAATTCTTATATATCTTTTAAGATATTGTTATGTCTTGGTCATATCAAAGAACACCCTTGATGGCCTGTCTTTAATAATTTTCCAATTGATCTTCTCAGCATTCTATGAACCGTTGTGGTCTTTGTGACCTGGCCATTTAATGCGTTCTGTGCGGAAAAATCTCGGCTCAGAGGCAAAACAACTCAATCAACTCTTAATACACTCAGTGGTCTTTGAATTATGACCATTCCACCCATGTTTTGTCAACGACAAGTTAATTTCGCAGATCTAATCCTTACAGACCTTCTACTATGGCATATGAACTGACAGGCTCCTGTCAGACCTCTGTGGCAAACAGCTGCTTGAGGGGGTATTTATTTTTGCCGTCCCGTGTCCGAGTGGCTAGCGCGCTTGGCTGCTGATGTACGGGACCTGGGTTCGAGCCCCGGGTAAGGCATGGATGTTCGTGTTGTTTTTCTGCTGAGGTCCCGCCATTCTCACGGACCTTCTACTCTGGCATATAAACTGACAGGCTCCTGTTAGACCTCTGTGGCAAGCAGCTGCTTGAGCGGGTATTTATTTATTTATTTATAATCTTTCTATGTAGAACTGTAGCCGTGGTCAATTTAAAAATCCCAGTTAAGTCTATCTAAACCTCGATTTTTCAATAATCTTTCGGTATTTGAACAGATATAAAGGTTTAATCATTTCAGATCAACAATATCTTCAAAGGAATTTGTCAAAAAATTTAATTATCATTGAAAGAATTATTTACGCAAAAATATGTAGTTATTTAAGAAATGGTTTGATATAATTCTTCTTATTTCAGTTTCAACTAAACTTCAAAGATAAATTCTTCTGTCTAGTATTTCCATTGTTAAATGTTCAAACTTCTGAAGGAATATTGTTGAAAAAACGATTTTAGAGATTGATTCAAATCTTTAATTTACTTTTTTTATTGCCATATTTTGCTATAAAATGCTTATTTTAAAAGTTATGTTACTTCAAATTGGTCGTAATTCAATGATCACTTAGCATACATTTCTTCTTTTCATATTTGTTAATAGATTGATTAACTTCTTCGGATTCTCATGGTCGATTACTTTTCCTATTCGGTTGGATATCAAATCATGGAATAACCGAAGTGCTGTGCTTTCTATTTAAATACTTAGTATAGTAGTAAAAAAATAATTTAATCCTTCATTGTTCTTTGATGACCATCGCTTAAATTCATTGTTCAGGGGGGGCGGGGGGGGGGGCTCAGTCGGTAGCGCCCCAGGCTCGTAATCTGTAGTTCCCAGGTTCGAGTCCCAGCTGGGTCAGCGTTGAGATTTATCTCTGCAAAATTCCCCGCCCTGTCCACGGTCAGTAGGGGACACCGATGGGCTTGGAAAGGCCGCCGTCCGTCGGATGGGACGTTAAGCCGTGGCCCCGTGTGCGGGAGAGCCATACCCTGTGCACGTTAAAGAACACGCTGGATGGCCTTGACGGGAGGCTACCATCTGTCTCCCAACAGCTGTTCCAGTGGGTCCCCTCCCCCAACCTTCTCTGAGCCTTCGGGGTCCATGTGACCTGGCCATTTAGCCCATGGTGTGCAAAAAAGTGCCGCTCAGAGGTAAAACAACCCAACCCATTGTTCTTTGATGACCATCGCTATTAAGCCATTCGCTTAAAATAAAAAGATTGCATTATTATGTCCACTATCTACATTTCTGTCCTACTTAACATTAAGTTTAAAATACACTTTTACTTTTGTGAAATATTCTAGCTTCCATAACACTTTAAAAACTGAACGAATATTGTTGGAAATCGAGATTTAAATAGATTTGATTGAGAATTTCGATTTATCTTCAGTCACATTTTTCCATCAAATGCTTATTTTAGAAGTTATAGTTTTCGAAGTTAGATTCCCATTGACATAACATAGAAATTTTCTGATGTTCTGATACCGCAGTTCAATCCCGGATCTAGAAAAAAGTAAAAGGAACGGCCATGTGTTCCGAAGTAAATGGTGGAGGGGAGAAGGGGGCAAAATCGAGCAGGAATAAACCGGAACGCCCTTTCCGGTACTCTTTTTCCCTCTGATTAGTGATCTCAACCAAATTTAAAAAAAAAAAACGGGTAGTATGATCTCTTTAATATTTTTTTTTATCTTCCGCTCTGGTTATGGTATTTTCAGAAATACAGAAGGGGGGAAGATACGTGACCCTTTTGTTCGCCCTGTAAATCCGACTCTGGGGCTTGTATTTGAATAAACGGAGAGATACATTTAGACCTAAGATTTACCATTTAATCTTTCGCATCAATTAAATCTTCAATATAATGAACGGATATTTTTCCAAAGTTAAGGGACCTGGGTTCAAGCCCCGGGTAAGGCATGGATGTATGTATCGTTTTTCTGCTGAGGTCCTGCCATCCTCACAGACCAACTGTGGCATATAAATCAGACCTCTGTGGCAAGTAGCTGCTTGAGGGGGCATTTATTTATTTATTTAAAGGTTTTAGACTTATACGATTTACATCTTTAATCATTGTTTCATTTTAAAAGTGACTGAGCATGAAAAAATTAGTTTTTCGTCGTCACATTGTATAACATCTTATCGTCCGACTCCAGAAGGTTCGTCTTTCTTCACGTAAACATCTCTCCCAAAACTTTCTTCTTCTCATTCAATTACGAGCCAGCCTTTCCTTTTTTAAACTCGGCTTACTTCCATAGACTATTGATGCATCAACGCTCTTCAATGTTAATGATGCTGTCTTTGATTGAAACAAGTTTCATCGCCGTGACTGTGGTCCGAGCCCATCGCTTATTTACGCTGCAGCACAATGTGCTACGTCACGGCATGCTCAGCCACTCAGGAGACGGTGATCCATTTCCTCCAGGGCGCCAAGCAACTCCATGACATCCGAGAGAAAAGGGGGAGGGGGCCCAAGTCTCTCTGGAGACCGGCCGCGTGCAAGGTGGGACAGTAGACTAGTGACGAATTAAGTAACAGGGAGTGCCGACAGTTTGCCCAAGTTCATCACATAGAAATCTATTATGAAGCTTCTAAGTATGGGAGTACAGTGCTTTGGTTTTCTTACAGGACAATTTATCAGGTACGTTGTTCTAATCTGTTGTTAGATGGCCAGACCGACGGTAATTGAAAGAAGTTATCTTTTTTCCAGTTTCCCAACTTGGGAAGACAACTGGTGAGGGTTGTTCCTTTGTGTATGGGGACCAAAGGATGCTGTTATTTAAGAGGTGCAATTTTATTCCATTCCCTCATTGTTAATGAACTAAAAATCGTAGATAATTAAAGAGAAGTATTTTAATTCATTTTAAGTGTAATAAATTCTTAATTATTTTTGAACTCAGAGGAGGAGGTTATTTCAGTCGGTAGCGCTCCAAGATCGCAATCTTCAATTCCCAGGTTCGAGCCCAACTTTGGGACTTGGACTTGTTCTCTGCTAACTCCCATTCTGTCCTTGGTCAGAAAGGCGGCACGGATTGTCTTAGAAAGTCAACCGTCCGTCGGATGAGACATTAAACCGTGGTGCCGTGTTCAGTGGAGACGCACACATTGGGCACTTTAAAGAACACACTGGATGGCCTTTATGGGAGGCTTCCATTTGTCTTCTAATCGCTGTCCAAAGAGTCCCCTTCGTCAACGTTCGCTGAGACCTTGGAGGTCTTTGTGACCTGGCCATTTAGCCCATTAGGTGTACATAAGTGTCGCTCAGAGGTAAAATAGCGCAGTCTAACAGCCTTGAAGTCAGAACCATTGAGAAAGCGTAGATTTTGCGTGTTAGTGACATACCTGTTCTCATATAATGAATTCCATACATGTCAAAATATTTAATCTTACCACAAAATGAAGGTAATAATATTAATTACTAAGCAATTTGTTTTAGTTCTGTTGTATTGCGTTCAGTACTTTATAACAGGCCCGTGATCAATGCCCGTGGTCACAGGCCCGTGATCATTGATGATCAATGCTCATCAATGGCACATCAATGGCATTCAGTGATCAATGTTCATCAATGGATTTCAGTGATCATTGCTGACCAATGGCACATCAATGGCATTCAGTGATCAATGTTCATCAATGGCATTTCATTGCAAAAACTTCTAGATCATAAAACAGATCTTCAATACGCTAAATCTGACTCTCTTCTTTCAATTATTTTGACCAAATATTTTTAGTAGCATAACCTGATGATTTTGCCAATTCACAACCCTCATTAGAAATACATATTTTTGTCCTTTAATCACGATTTTTTAATTATTTATATATATATATATATATTTTGAATTCATTATTCATTATAAATGTGGGTTTGTTTTTTTTTTGGTTTTTAAATACAGAATTTTTTCTGAGGCTCTTTAAGAATAAAGTTTTTTCTCCTAGTGGTTCTTCACTAAGTTTGAGTTGATCGAAAGATATATAGACTCTGTCCCAAACTAACATGTTATATGCGCTCTTCAGAAACATTCCTGTAAAATGAAATCGTGTTATCGGATGGGAATTTCTCATAAAAAATAATATATATATATAGGGAAGATGGATTCCAGAAATCCTAACCTGATTGACATATTTTAAAATCAATTCAATTCACAGTTCTTTATTTCCCTTTGCATTTACATATATATAGTTGATCGTAGAAAACTCTGAAAACTTTTCTTTAAGAAACAAATGCTACATACCACTTACAAATAGCCCCTTACAGTTAATACAGAAAATAGAATAAGAGTAAACACTTAAAATAATGGTAATAAAGTCCCCTATAGGCTTGGGTAGCTAATTATGAATATACTCTGTCTGAATGGTTAGCTTATTTGGCTACTAATTAAAGGGACCTGGGTTCGAACCCCAGGTAAGGCATGAATGTGTTGTCTTTCTGCTGAGGTCTCGTCTTCCTCACAGATATTCTCTATGGTGTATTAATCTGACAAGCTCCTGTCAGACTTCTATGTCAAGCAGCTGCTTGAGGGGATATTTTATACATATATATATATATACACAGTCGTATCAGAATAATATGACCACCTACCATAGTATATGTATGGTAGGTGGTCATATTATTCTCATACGACTGTGTATATTGGTTAATGCTTTGTGTTTTTTCACTTGTTTATGTACTTTTTATATATGTAACTTAATTCTACAGAAAAGAAACCATGATAAAAGTAAAAACAAAAAAAATAGTTAAATGCAGTTTTATTTTAATATATGGTACAGTCGCTCAAAAAAGTATCCGAACACTATGGTTGATTACAGAATTCAGAAAAAATATCTGGCAACGATTTTTTTAGAAATTAGTGATCTGGCAACCTTCATGTCACGTGACACGAACGTTGCCAGATCGCTAATTTCTAAAACAATCGTTGCCAGATATTTTTTCTGAATTCTGTAATCGACCATAGTGTTCGGATACTTTTTTGAGCGACTGTACGTATAAAGAAAAGTTGAAAATGAGAAATTGATGGTTGTAAAAATTTCTGTCAAATGATGAATTTAACTAACTGGATGTTTACAACAGAGATCGACTCGGGATAATCTTTGGAGCAAATGTCCGCTCGAGCCAGGATCATTTCCACAATCGCTGAGCCCGATTTCAAGGGGGGGGAAAATTCCCTGATGTATCGTAAGACCCCATATATAGAAATGCATGTCGCTAATCATGTATTTCATTCTTATATTATTAATTGTAATCATTTTATGACATATTTAAAATTTAAATGCTATGTCGAACGAAAAAGCTTAGAAATATTAGTAGAAACTGAAAGTTCTTGGGTGACATCATTATAAACGCAAATAACCATTCATTTATTAAAGATAGAAATAAATAATAAATACCCCCTCAAGCAGCTGCTTGCCACAGAGGTCTGACAGGAGCCTGTCAGTTTATATGCCATAGAAGAAGATCTGAGAGGATGGCAGGACCTCAGCAGAAAAACGACACAAACAGCCATGCCTTATCCGGGGCTCGAACCCAGATCCCGTAGATCAGTAGCCAAGCGCGCTAACCATTCGGCCAAGGGACGGCATTAAAGATAGAGAATACGTAAAAATAACCAAAAACAGCATGATGCTTATTTTTAATTACTAGACTGATTAAAAGATTTAAATTATAATAAAAATTATTTTATATATTTAAAATAAATAAATAAATATCTCCTCAAACAGCTGCTCCACAGAGATCTGACAGGAACCTGCAAGTATAATAACCACAGTAGAAGGTCTGTGAGGATGGTGGGATTTCAGTAGAAAGATAACACAAGCATCCATGCTTTATCCGGTGCTCGAACCCAGGTCTCTGGGTTCAGTAGCCAATGTTATTTTTTTTTTCACAGTTGGAAGAAATATTTGAAAATAAATCATTTTGAGCCAAACTCATCTCCAGTTTACAAACATTTCTATTCTATACACGACAAGATATAATCTTGAAACCAAGCAAGATGAATTTTCATCGTTCAGAGACAATAATTTTTTTTTATTATTATTATTTGCAAATATAGCACAGCCGTCCCGTGGCCGAGTGGTTAGCGCGCTTGGCTACTGAACTAAGGGACCTGGATTCGAGCCCCGGATAAGGCATGGATGTGTGTGTCGTTTTTCTGCTGAGGTCCTGCCATCCTCTCAGACCTTCTACTATGGCATATAAACTGACGGGCTCCTGTTAGACCTCTGTGGCAAGCAGCTGCTGGAGGGGGTATTTATTTATTTTTTATATATATTATTCTTTCTTATAATAAAAAGTTGTAGCTCTTGAACGTGTATTTGTTAAATAATAATAACAACAACAATATCAACAATAATAGTAATAGTAGTAGTAACAATTATTATTATTATTATTATTATTAATTCATGTAAGAAGTAAAATAATTATCTGAATTACCTCTTAAGCAGCTGATTATACTAAAATATGTATAACAAGCTTTGGGTTGTTTTACCTTTGAGCGGCACTTTTTTGCACACCATGGGCTAAATGGCCAGGTCATAAGAACCCCGAAGGCTGAGAGAAGGTTGGGGGAGGGGACCCACTGGAATAGCTGTTGGGAGACAGATGGTAGCCTCCCGTCAAGGCCATCCAGAGTGTTCTTTAACGTGCACAGGGTATGGCTCTCTCGCTCATGGGGATATAACAAGTATTTGAAAGCATTTCCCATGTGATTATGTGAGTAGTAGGAATCCATTATGTGAGTAGTAGGAAGGAAAACAAAAAATACAATAGATGTATAAAAACAAAAATGATCACAGCTGAACACACTTTAGATTTCCTTACAAGCGAGCCTGTGGATGTTGGAGGTGATTTCATATAACCATTTTTCAATTTAGATTTAAATTTTAACTGAAACATATCTTTACTGTCTGAGTGTCCATCAAACATATCATTAGTTGCTTAGAGAAGCTTGCATAGGTTTCATTTTGTAATTTATCACACCATTTTAATTATCCTACCTTATGAAAATAAGGTAGGGAATAAAAACCTTTGATGTCGTGTGAAAAAAATAGAGAAAACGAAGTTTTGTCGTAAAGACGAAAAATAGTCCACGAATAATCAGTCCTCATCCAGATAGAAAGGGGGCGGGGGTGGCTCAGTCGGTAGCGCGCCAGGCTCGTAATCTGTAGTTCCCAGGTTCGAGTCCCAGCTGGGTCAGCGTTGAGATTTATCTCCGCAAAATTCTCCGCCCTCCCCACGGTCAGTAGGGGACACCGATGGGCTTGGAAAGGCCGCCATCCGTCGGATGGGACGTTAAGCCGTTGCCCCGTGTGCGGGAGAACCATACCCTGTGCACGTTAAAGAACACGCTGGATGGCCTTGACGGGAGGCTACCATCTGTCTCCCAACAGTTGTTCCAGTGGGTCCCCTCCCCCAACCTTCTCTGAGCCTTCGGGGTCCATGTGACCTGACCATTTAGCCCATGGTGTGCAAAAAAAGTGCCTCTCAGAGGTAAAACAACCCAAAATCCAGATAAAAAAGATGTTCAAGAGATATTTCGCTAACTTCTTTCTGTAATATCTTACTTTGCGCGAATCACTTGCCAGGAATTTCGTCGTGGAACTGAAAGAATCCTCCTCCGTTTGGTCCAAGTTACTTAATTGCCTGAAACAGTTGCTTAGCTTCTATTAACGACATCATGAATTACTCTCGCATTCCCGGACAAGAACTTAAAGCGCTTTATTCAACTATAAACAGAAGGGAAAGAAAATCAGGCAAAGTTTACCAAATCATTCCCACATTACATTCCAAGACAATTCAATTTCTGTAATGGGCTGCTAGATCTTCACTATGTGTACCATTTGAGCATACTTAGAGAAAGGCATAGAATACCCACATCTCTGGAATGGGGGTAGGGTTTATTGTGGATGGTACTGTGTTAGGCAATTTCTAAATGATTTTCTGCATTGTTTTTTTGCAACCAATCTTTCAGAGTTTTTCTTTTTTACTATAATATTTTTAACATAACGTGCATTTTTGTTTTTGGAATAACTCTCTAACTGCTGTAGAGTCACAGCGTTGGGCTTGGATATATCATCGTCCGTCGGAATAGACATTAAAGCCGTGGTCCAATATGCAGAAGAGACATATCCTATATACGTTAAAGAACACGCTGATGTTCTTGACGAAAGACTATTATTTATCTCCTGTTTAGTAGACCCCTTCCCTCAACCTTTTATGAGCCCTTGGGGTCCTTGTGAACTGGCCATTTAACCCATTGTGTATAAAAAAATACTGCCGCTCAGAGGTAAACTAACCTAACAAAAATCATAACATCTCCTTATAAAGCCACACATACATACCAAAGAAAAACGCATAGGTGGATAAATCCTGCTGAACTTTAAAACCTCCAATGCCCATCGCATAATAAGGGTATAGAATTGGAGATGACAGTCCATTGAAGCCTAGCGTCGTTGATGCCGTTTGAAGATGAGAAATTTCCGAAGATTTCGGAAAGAGAAAGAAAAGACGATATGGTTAGAGTGCAAAGAAGAAAGCTAGCACCCGGAGTGGCACAAGTCACGTACATAGCCTCTGGATAAGGGTGTATCATATTGCACTGAAGCAACGGCAGCGAGATTTGCCCCAGAGACAATTGAATCGTAGCCAGAGACGGGAAGATTTGACAAAAGCGGCTTGAATGTCTCCGGCGTAGAGAGGAAAGTGAAGGTTCCATTCCCCCGAATTTTAGACTGACGATAAAGATGTGACATTGAGCCTTCCATTCTACTCTTCGCCCATCCCATCAGAGTGTCGGTGTGTGCGTGCGCGAGGTGGAGTATGGGGAGCAGGAAGAGGAAGAGGCACACTCACTGGATGCCGATATTGATTGGTTGACTGTGGAAAAAGGATTTTTCTTCTTTCCTTTTTTCTCTTTCCTCCTCCTTGAGCACAAGTTGGTTCCAATTCCGATCCTGGCTGAAGGTAATTCGTGTCTAGGGACGGAAAGGTAACACACGGCAAACGCTTTACTGTGACCGTGGTCAGAGCTATAACTTTCTTTGGGTTCTTCTTTTTTTTGCCACTTACTAGCACTCTGCTTCTCTGCTCTCTGTGTGTGAGTGCATATGTTGCAACGCTCGATACGATCTCTTTCGTTACGATCTTTTACGTTACGTTCGGCACTCAGCGACATACGTGAGCGTATTGAAATGTATAAGATCTGTTATCACGTGAAACAATGTGGAATTGGGAGAAGTCTGTGAGTACTTAAAGGCGTAAAACTGATCCTCCCGTTAGGTAAATATTTTACTGTGCAGCTTACTTTTCCTCAGGACCAGATGGAGGAGGAAATCAGCAGGCCTTTTGGCCCGTGTTCTCCGAATATACTTGAACACGAACGATACAATGAACATGTATCATTAATTGTAAAATTACATGTTAAAAAAAAAACCCTCAAGCAGCTGCTTGCCACAGAGGTCTGACAGGAGCCTGCCAGTTTATATGCCACAGTAGAAGGTCTGAGAGGACCTCAGCAGAAAAACAACACACACAACCATGCCTTACCCTGGGTTCGAACTCAGGTCCCTTAGATCAGTAGCCAAGCGTGCTAACCACTCGGCCACGGGAAACAAATGTAAATATTATGTAAATTGTAAAACACCGTAAATCTCTTTTAATGTATGATTTAAAAATTCTTTTAATAAATGATAAAGAAACTGAGTTTTTGATGTATGTATTAAATATATTCATATTATTGTTAGCGTGCTTGGCTACTGATTGACGGGATCTGGGTTCGAGCCCCAGATAAAGCGTGGATGTTTGTGTTATCTTTCTGCTGAGATCCCGCCATTCTCACAGACTAACTGTGGCGTATAAACTGACAGACTCCTGTCAGACCTCTGGGATAAGCAGCTATTTGAGGGGGTATTTTTTTTATTTATGTGACTTTTGGAATGGGGTGGGGCATTTATGTTTGTGGCTGATCAGGGCCTCCATCTCCCCAGTCTCAAACTCGGCTTTTTCTCATTGGGAAATATTTTGAAATTTCCCAAAACTTATTATTTCGGTTTGCTTGTGGTTAGCACGCTTGGCTACTGATCTAAGGGACCTGGGTTCGAGCCCCGGAATTAGGCATGGATGTGTGTGTCGTTTTTCTGCTGAGGTCCTGCCATCCTCTCAGATCTCCTATTGTGGCATATAAACTGACAGGCTCCTGTCAGACCTCTGTGGCAAGCAGCTGCTTGAGGGGGTATTTATTTATTTATTTATTTTACTACAAGAATTAGCTCCCTATAAGAAGAAGAAAAAAACATATGTGAAAGAAGTGATTTAAAATTTCGCAAAATATTTTACAATTATTTTACATAATTATAAGGGTGTCAATTACAATGTCATTTACAATGATCAATGAATGAAGTCAATTTTCATATAAATATTGGATGATTGTCGTTGCCAATCATTGTAATGGTATTGAGACTCATGGCATTCTAACAGTGCTTATTTACAATACAGTGCTTATTTAACAATACGTACTGTATGTGGAGAAACAAAAACAAAAAAAAACTGCAAAAAAATTCTGTTTTCTAAGTAAGAGTTGTGTGATTCTTAAAGGTTTTTTTAGTGCAGACTTCAGATCTGTGCTTAGATGTTTTCTATCAGGGATAGTTTTCGAGTTAGACGATTTTTAATTTTTCAATTTATTCCTAGATTTGCAATGAATAACAATAGGGAAAAAAAGAGATTATTCTTAGTTTCCTTAGTATTAAAATGATTATAGAATTATACAGAAAATTTTAGATTTTTTTTCTTAGTTTCCTTAGTATTAAAATGATTATAGATTCATACAGAAAATTTTAGAGAATATACCCCCTCAAGCAGCTGCTTGCCAGAAATAAATTAAATACAGAATAATTAAATAACAAAAATACCAAACGTAAATCATTTTTTTCTTTTATGTTTATCTGTGCTGTCTCTTTTGAGATTCCAACAAAAATCAGCTAACATTGTAGACATCCACTTCCCTTCATATCGCTTTTCAATTGGCGAAATATCTTTGTGAAATCTCTCACGTGAAACCTCACACTTTCTCTTGTGTTCATCGGAGACGTCAGTGCAGCTTTCCGGAAAGTAGTCCAGATGTCAGTGGGTTGGGTTGGGTTGTTTTACCTCTGAGCGGCACTTTTTTGCACACCATGAGCTAAATGGCCAGGTCACATGGACCCCGAAGGCTCAGAGAAAGTTGGGGGAGGGGACCCACCGTGTCCCCTCCCCCAACCTTCGATTTAAATATATATGTTGGGAGACAGATGGGACATATATAAAAAAATATGTTGGGAGACAGATGGTAATCTCCCGTCAAGGCCATCCAGCGTGTTCTTTAACGTGCACAGGGTATGGCTCTCCCGCACACGGGGCCAAGGCTTAACGTCCCATCCGACGGACGGCGGCCTTTCCAAGCCCACTAGATGTCAATGCAGGAAGTGCACTTTCAAAGACATGTTACATCCTAAATCCCGATATGCATGTAGCATCTGGTTTACTATTTCTTTATAATATTTAGACCTATTTTTTCCAAAAAAATTGTCTGTAACTTTCTTAAAACATGACCAAGCAAGTTTCTCTTTCTCTGTTAGAGATTCGTCAAATTTCGCATCTTTCCAACAAACACGCCCTCTTTAATCTTTGCTTCTGAAAGACTGGGGAATTTTGTTGTTAAGTAGGCAAATCCTCTACCATATTTATCCACTGCCTTGAAAAATTGCTTCATAAGTCCCAGAATTATATTATGCATATGAAGGGGAGGAAGGATCACGTCCTCATAAGCTATAAGTCTCTGCTTCTGTAAATATTTTGCTCCTACTTTCCAATTACGCATTGGCCAAGTTTTCTTCGAGTAATGGAAATGCTCTGTCACGAATGTCCATTCACAAAAGAAACAAGGAAATTTTGTGTTCCCTTGTTGCATTCCCAATATCATGGCAATGATTTTTAAATTCCCACATATTTTCCAATTGAAATCGGGATATTTAATGGATTTCAGCATTATATCTAGAATCTCATATGATTCTTTTGCCCTACTAGCATAGGCAATTGGAACAGGAGGCATTAAATTACTATTACATAGTAAAACTGCTTTCAAGCTAGTTTTGGATGCATCTATAAAGAGCCTCCAATTTTGTGGGTCATGAAAAAAAATGTAAGCTGCTAATCTAAAGCTGTTATCAAACCGGCAATATCATTCATTACAGAAAGTCAATCGGCCATCATGTGAGAAGAATGCAACAAAATTCCTTTCTCTCAGATCTCCTACTGCGGCATATAAACTGACAGGCTCCTGTCAGACCTCTGTGGCAAGCAGCTGCTTGAGGGGGTATTTATTTTATTTATTTTTTATTTATTTCTATATAAAGTTATACTTGTACTAGGTTGGAGAAGATTCCATTCTTGCAATCTAGAGCCCAGCAGTTCAGCATTTTGTTTACTTAGCCCTAGATCACGAAGCAAATCGTTCAGATCTGCCTGCGTTAAAAAATGTGGGTTGGGTTGGGTTGTTTTACCTCTGAGCGGCACTTTTTTTGCACACCATGAGCTAAATGGACAGGTAACATGGACCCCGAAGGCTCAGAGAAGGTTGGGGGAGGGGACCCACTGGAACAGCTGTTGGGAGACAGATGGTAGTCTCCCGTCAAGGCCATCCAGCGTGTTCTTTAACCTGCACAGGGTATGGCTATCTCCCGCACACGGGGCCACGGCTTAACGTCCCATCCGACGGACGGCAGCCTTTACAAGCCCATCGGTGTCCCCTACTGACCGTGGCAGGGCGAAGAATTTTGCAGAGATAAATCTCAACGCTCACCCAGCTGGGACTCGAACCTGGGAACTACAGATTACGAGCCTGGTGCGCTACCGACTGAGCCACCCCCGCCCCTAAAAACAATGTGGAGTTGAATCCATGGTAACCTCATACGAAGGATCACTTCTTTCTGGAGGTGATTCACGTGCCTCACTCTCTTCACCAGTACTTTCTTCATCTTCTGTTTCCTGACTTGGAGTTAGTGGAACTGGCAAAGTTTTAGAATGTGGTACTGGTCGTATTCCAGAAGATAAGTTGGGATAATCGATATATCTCTTCGATTTTCGGCTGCTAAAGCCCTGAATACTAGACATACAGAACTAGCAATCTGTGGAATGGTCTATTGGTTCCCTCCATATCATGGGTACAGGAAATAACATGGTGCTGCCTTTATCCTTCCACTAGTTTATTAATTTCACATAGCCCGTTGCACAACATATGTCAGGGGCCCACTGCTTATCCTGATCTCCTATTTGGATAGAAAATATCTGGCAACCTTCGTGTCACGTGACACGAAGGTTGCTAGATCACTAATTTCTAAAAAAATCGTTGCTAGATATTTTTTCTTAATTCTGTAATCAACCATTAGTGTTCGGATACTTTTTTGAGCGACTGTAGGTGGTCATATTATTTTGTTACTAGATCGTGTGGGCTCACTCACGGAAATATTGAGCGTGTGCAGTTACCGTTCACAGCAAACTGGAGCGTGTGCAGTAACTGCACACGCTCCAGTTTGCTGTGAACGGTAACTGGAGCGTGTACAGTTGCTGTACACGCTCCAGATATTTTTTCTGAATTCTGTAATCACTGACACGAAGGTTGCCAGATCACTAATTTCTAAAAAAAATCGTTGCCAGATATTTTTTCTGAATTCTGTAATCAACCATAGTGTTCGGATACTTTTTTGAGCGACTGTAGGTGGTCATATTATTTTGTTACTAGATCGTGTGGGCTCACTCACGGAAATATTGAGCGTGTGCAGTTACCGTTCACAGCAAACTGGAGCGTGTGCAGTAACTGCACACGCTCCAGTTTGCTGTGAACGGTAACTGGAGCGTGTACAGTTGTTGTACACGCTCCAGATATTTTTTCTGAATTCTGTAATCACTGACACGAAGGTTGCCAGATCACTAATTTCTAAAAAAAATCGTTGCTAGATATTTTTTTCTGAATTCTGTAATCAACCATAGTGTTCGGATATTTTTTTCAGCGACTGTATCAGTCGACGGAATTGGTATATATTCTAACTTCAGACAAATTTCAGATAAATATTGGACTATTGTCGTTGTCATTTTATGCACCAATCGACGGAATTGATTCATTTTCTAACTTCAAACGAACTTCGCATAAAGATCGGACGATTTCCGCTGTTCATTTTCTTTGCCAATCCATAAATATGGTTCATCTTCGAACTTGAAACGAACTCGGCAAAAAGAGCTTATTAAAAAAAAAGAAGCAAATGTCAGAACTTTCACTTTTTAGAATCGAAATTCTTTCTCATTCAAAATAAGATTCTTCCCTTTAATTTTCATTCTAAGAAAGAAGTGGGATAATTTAAAAATATTTTTCTTTAAATTCATTTTCCACGATCACACCTGAACGTCGCTCCCCTTTTGTAAAAGCAATATAGAACTTCACGAATATGCAGCAGTGACAACCCAACTAAATCGTATTGACATTCCAGATTTCTCGTTTTGTACTGCAACTTTTTTTTTTTCCAGAATAACGCACTTCTTTTTCTCTTGCAGAGCAATACACTTCTTACTTCGGAGCAATACACTTCTTCCTGTAGCATCAAAAGCAAACACGTAAGGCCTCAGGGCGATACATTTTTTTCCTACCTTTTTCCTCCTCATTCTTACAAAGTGACTCCTAGTTGTGATTTCTTTGTTGTCCTTCACAAAATGCAGTTCACATGATTTTTCTTCCAACCACTGAAAGGTATGAAAGTCTCAAGAGACTTTCATGGATAAGTTGTACAAGTTCTTTCTTTCGCTTGTAAACACATTTTGCATTTCTTACATGAGTTAAAATTAGTTGTTGGTATCAATGCGTAATTTTTTAAGAGATTCTTATCATAGAATTTTTTTTGATTGGGTGTTTTAAATATATTGTTTTATTCTAAAGCGCATCTCAAAGTCAATATACACAGGGTGTAGCAAAACATAGAGAATTTCCATGTTATGTTAATGTAAATCTAACTTCGAAGACCACAACTTCTAAAATATACATTTGATGAAAAAATGTGACTGAAGATGAATTAAACACCAAAATCAAATCTATCTAAATCTCGATCTTCAACAATATTCGTTCAGTATTTAGAGAGTTATGGAAGCTGGAATATTCAACGGTAATAAGTCATAAGAATTCAACTCATAAATTAATGAAAACTTAATTAGAATGTTTCGAAGGCAATTTTGAGCGATTTCTATGAAACAAGATAACTTATTGTTGGATATTCCAGCTTCCACAACTCTTTAAATATTGAACAAATATTGTTTAAAAAAATGAAGTTTAAATAGATTTGATTATAATATTTATCATCAGTGGTTTTATCCATTAACTGCATATTTTAGAAGTTATAGAGCTTCAAAGTTGTTATCCACTGACCTACGCCGAAATTTATATTTTCACAGGGTAGTGAATATATATAAAATGAATTTCATATTATGTTAATGAGGGGTGTCAGATTTAGAACTCAGTGACTTGTTAAATAAGTTTTTTCTGGAAAAATATGATTAAAAACAAAGATCTTAATCACATTTCTCTCTAAAATTCCATCAGTATTCAATCAGTTATCAAAGAATTATAAAAGATTGAATATTTAATTCATTTGAATATTTGATTTGAAGACGTTAATTCAAACAGAAGCAATAGTTTTTATATTAAACGTATTGAAATATGTAATAAGAGGATCTTTAGAAATTTGTGTAATGATTATTTCAAATTCTCCACAACTTTTAATTTTTTTTTTACAGCAACTAAGTTGTTGTTAACTATTACAATTTCCATAACTCTTTAAATAAACGAATATTGCGGGAAATCGAAATTTTGAGAGATTGTATTGAGAAATTCCAAGGCAACAAAATGCTGAGAGGCATAGTTCAACTAAAAGTGAAAGTGTTTTCAAAATGCCAATTTGGTTGTAAAATGCTAAGATGCAATTACTAATCGTCTATTACTTTTCGATAAGAACTTCATAAATGGGTATTTTATTTAATAATAATAATAATAATAATAATTTATTCCATGCTACGTATTTACAATAATATACAGATAGTTTCCCATGGCCGAGTGGTTACCGCGCTTGGCTACTGATCTAAGGGACCTGGGTTCGAGCCCCGGGTAAGGCATGGCTGTTCGTGTTGTTTTTCTGCTGAGGTCCTGCCATCCTCTCAGACCTTCTACTATGGCATATAAACTGACAGGCTCCTGTCAGACCTCTGTGGCAAGCAGCTGCTTGAGGGGGTATTTATTTATTTATTTATTTAGTTTTAAAGAATATTTAGATGTTCAAGTAGCTTGATGCCCCAGTACATTTGGAAAGAGTTTAAAAAAATCAGAACAGTAAATTAAAATGCAAACATGCACAGATAATACATAAATAAAATGCCAACGAGATACATAGAAGAACACAAACATAAAATATGTGAGATGAGTAGAGAGCTGGCACTAAAAATAGACATTCAGCCCAGGCAGAGAAAGAGTCAGGGGTGAGAATGATAAATAGATGCAGGGAAAGCAGAAAAGTGGACAGAAGCAGTTAAACAGAAATAGTCAGGAACTTATGATCCTACACAGAGGGGATTGGCTCAATCGGTAGCGAACCAGAGTCGTATCTGCAGAGCAGGTTCGAATCTCTACTGTGGGAGCTTTGAGATTTATCTTAGCTTACCCATCACCCTGTTCACGGCCAGAAAGCGGATACCAGTGGGCTTGGAAAGGCTGCAGTGCGTGGTCCATCCTGCAGGAGAGAGCCATATCCTGCGCACATTTGGGGCGGGGGTGGCTCAGTCGGTAGCGCGCCAGGCTCGTAATCTGTAGATCCCAGGTTCGAGTCCCAGCTGGGTCAGCGTTGAGATTTATCTCCGCAAAATTCTCCGCCCTGTCCACGGTCAGTAGGGGACACCGATGGGCTTGGAAAGGCCACCGTCCGTCGGATGGGACGTTAAGCCGTGGCTCCGTGTGCGGGAGAGCCATACCCTGTGCACGTTGAAGAACATGCTGGATGGCCTTGACGGGAGGCTACCATCTGTCTCCCAACAGCTGTTCCAGTAGGTTCCCTCCCCCAACCTTCTCTGAGCCTTCGGGGTCCATGTGACCTGGCCATTTAGCCCATGGCGTGCAAAAAAGTGCCGCTCAGAGGCAAAACAACCCAACCCAACCCTGTGCACATTAAAGAACATGCTGCATGGCCTTGAACTGGAGGGTTTCATCTGTATCCTAACAGCTGTCAAGCAGGGCACGGGGTGGCTCAGTCGGTAGCGTGCCAGGCTCATAATCTGTAGTTCCCAGGTTCCAGTCCCACTTGCGCTAGTGTTGAGATTTAGTGTTGATTTAGAGTTATCTCCACAAAACCCCCTCTCTCCCTATGTCAGTAGGGTACACCGATGTGCTTGGATAGGTCACCGTCCACTGGATGGGACGTTAAGCTGTGGTCCCATGTGTGGGGGAGCCTGTGCACGTTAAAGAACACGCTAGATGATATTGACGGAAGACTACCGTCTGTCTCTTAATAGCTGTCCAGTGGGTACCTCTCCTAACTGTCCTTGTGTCCTGGCCATTTGTTTGCAGTGTGCAAGAACATACAGCTCAGAAGTAACCCAACCCAATCTACACACATAATCAGAGACAATCAGAAAAAAATTTATACTGTCGTACAAAAGAAATATATTGCAAGTTATAACAAAATTTATTAGGAGAAACTTATCCTGCAAACAGAATCAAGGGCAATCAGTAAGAAATATATGAGCAAGACCCCAGAAACATACAATGAGATAGAAACTGCAAAACAAGCAAGCAGAACATTCCATAAGAACAAAGGGGCGAACTAACTAGACTGCAACGAAACCAAACAGGATAGATCATTAACAAAAGTTCAGGAAACAAATAGACATAAAGATGCACAGCAGATAATCCGAAAAAAAAAAAAAAGATAGGACGACACTATTAAGAGACTAGTCCAAAACAAACTTTAAAAACCCCTTTACAAATTATACTTCTATCCTAAACAAGAGTCAATTGATTCGAAAAGATTCTTAAGAGCATTACCGTTGAAAGCAGAAAGTGTCATCAACTTGGGGACCTTTTAATAAAGACGTCTAAAATTCTTTGTGAAACTATCGCACTTTCCTTTGTGTCAAAGCAAACTCATTCTGCTCGCTGAGAAAAGATATACGGCTGGCCTTAACACTGAAGAAGCAAAGAAGGAAAACTTGAAAAGCTTCTGCACCTACAACCTCTTCAGCGTGCGAAGTCCCATGAGACGGGTGAGCCAATTTCCAAAGGCTGGCCCGTAATGACCGAACGGCGACTTGTTCACAAATGGATACTGTGTGATTGTCACGGTGAAATTTGTTCTCCCTTAGTATTTGCTCCTTGTGTATAATGTATCGGGGGTTTCTATGCCCCTCGTAACTGCTGGCATCAGCCTCACCTCTGCTTGTTCCACGTATTGAACTCTTTGATGTCTTTCTCCTTCAACTTCGTTCCACTCAGTTTCTTATGATCTCTTTTCTTAACGCTTTTCATCTTCTTAATCTCCTTGCCCTTCAGGGTTGGTGATCCATTCTGTTCGGCACATAAACTAAATGCTCTCAGCTTCGAACCCTACTTCTTCTTGTATTTAGAATATCTCTCCTTATTGAATTCTATCTTGGTACTCACGAACATGAACTTATCATGTGTAGCAATCTCTGTACATTATGAGCAAACTCTGTAGCATTGGTGAGATATTCCTCTCTGTCACAAATCTTGAGAGATTTTCCCCTCTGCTCCAAGCCCTGAGGTTTCGTGATCAATTCCCCTCTGCTTCAGATTCAGAGTGTTTAACATAGATTTTCCTCTGCCCCACACTCTGACGGTTTACCATAGATTCTTTCTTTGCCCCCAATTCTAAAGGTTTACCATAGATTCTTTCTTTGCCCTAATTCTAAAGGTTTACCATAGATTCTTTCTTTGCCCTAATTCTAAAGGTTTACCATAGATTCTTTCTTTGCCCCCAATTCTAAAGGTTTACCATAGATTCTTTCTTTGCCCTAATTCTAAAGGTTTACCATAGATTCTTTCTTTGCCCTAATTCTAAAGGTTTACCATAGATTCTTTCTTTGCCCTAATTCTAAAGGTTTACCATAGATTCTTTCTTTGCCCTAATTCTAAAGGTTTACCATAGATTCTTTCTTTGTCCCCCAGATCTAAGGGTTTATCATATATTTTCCTCTGCCCTAAACTCTGAGATTCTTTCTTTTCCCTCTTATCTAAGGGTTTACCATAGATTCTTTCTTTGTCCCCCAGATCTAAGGGTTTACCATATATTCTTTCTTTGCCCCCTGATCTAAGGATTTACCACAGATTTTTTCCTCTGTACCATACTCTGAAGCTTTACGATGGATAATTCCTCTCCTTCAAACTCTGCAGGTTTGCAATAGATTCCCCTCTGATTCAAGCTCTGAGGTTTCGTGAGATTAATTCCACTTTGTCCAAACTCTGAGAATTGATGAAAAATCTTCTGTTTAAGAACTGAAGTTTTGTTAGATTTCCCTCCGTCCTTTTGTCAGAGATTACCCTCTGCCCCAAGCTCTGATGCTTTAAGATATTCTCCTTTGCCCCAAGCTCTGAGGCTTTGAGATATTTTCCTTTGCCCCAAGCTCTGAGGCTTTAAGATATTTTCCTTTGCCCCAAGCTCTGATGCTTTAAGATATTCTCCTTTGCCCCAAGCTCTGAGGCTTTAAGATATTTTCCTTTGCCCCAAGCTCTGAGGTTTTAAGATATTCTCCTTTGCCCCAAGCTCTGTGCTTTAAGATATTCTCCTTTGCCCCAAGCTCTGATGCTTTAAGATATTCTCCTTTGCCCCAAGCTCTGAGGCTTTGAGATATTTTCCTTTGCCCCAAGCTCTGATGCTTTAAGATATTCTCCTTTGCCCCAAGCTCTGTGCTTTAAGATATTCTCCTTTGCCCCAAGCTCTGATGCTTTAAGATATTCTCCTTTGCCCCAAGCTCTGAGGCTTTGAGATATTTTCCTTTGCCCCAAGCTCTGATGCTTTAAGATATTCTCCTTTGCCCCAAGCTCTGATGCTTTAAGATATTCTCCTTTGCCCCAAGCTCTGATGCTTTAAGGTATTCTCCTTTGCCCCAAGCTCTGAGGCTTTGAGATATTTTCCTTTGCCCCAAGCTCTGATGCTTTAAGATATTCTCCTTTGCCCCAAGCTCTGATGCTTTAAGATATTCTCCTTTGCCCCCAAGCTCTGAGGCTTTAAGATATTCTCCTTTGCCCCAAGCTCTGAGGTTTTGAGATATTTTCCTTTGCCCCAAGCTCTGATGCTTTAAGATATTCTCCTTTGCCCCAAGCTCTGATGCTTTAAGATATTCTCCTTTGCCCCAAGCTCTGATGCTTTAAGGTATTCTCCTTTGCCCCAAGCTCTGAGGCTTTGAGATATTTTCCTTTGCCCCAAGCTCTGATGCTTTAAGATATTCTCCTTTGCCCAAGCTCTGATGCTTTAAGATATTCTCCTTTGCCCCCAAGCTCTGAGGCTTTAAGATATTCTCCTTTGCCCCAAGCTCTGATGCTTTAAGATATTCTCCTTTGCCCCAAGCTCTGATGCTTTAAGGTATTCTCCTTTGCCCCAAGCTCTGAGGCTTTGAGATATTTTCCTTTGCCCCAAGCTCTGATGCTTTAAGATATTCTCCTTTGCCCAAGCTCTGATGCTTTAAGATATTCTCCTTTGCCCCCAAGCTCTGAGGCTTTAAGATATTCTCCTTTGCCCCAAGCTCTGAGACTTTTGAGATATTTTCCTTTGCCCCAAGCTCTGATGCTTTAAGATATTCTCCTTTGCCCCAAGCTCTGAGGCTTTAAGATATTCTCCTTTGCCCCAAGTTCTGAGGCTTTGAGATATTTTCCTTTGCCCCAAGTTTTCTGAGGCTTTGAGATATTCTTCTCTGCCCCAAGTCCTGAGATTTTCTGAAAGATTCCCCTCTCCCTTACGGGTAATTTTTAATTAAATTACCCTTCTAAATTTGTAAAGTTGGCTTATGAAATTCTTATTTTTATTAAAATACATATTACGTTTTTAATAAGCTACCAAAATCTGTCACATAAAAAAAAAGAATTGAAAAAAAGTATAAAGCAAAAGGGAAAAAAACATCAACATCTCTGCGAGAAGTACTCATTATGTGTTGGTAAAGTTTAGTATCACTGTTATTTCTTTCGCTTTCGCTATTCGGGACAATTATTTACATTGTCATTGTTGCTGTTAAATATTCGAATTTACCTAACTCTTTAAATACTGAAAGCATATTGTTAAAAAAAATTTGAGATTTAAATATATTTGATTAAGGTTAAGAAGTTACTGAATCCTGCATCTGAATTGCTTCTGACATAACACAGAACCTGTACCTAATAAAATGGCCGTTGGATGGATATCTGATTGATAATAGAACTTCTACTTGTATATTTCTTGTCTTTTGATCAAATAATGTTCGGCAGCAAACTAACATTGTCTCACGAGTGTTATTCCAGCTGCCAAAGGTCGAAGAGTGGAAACTGAAAGGGTTCATTTCAAATCTAACCGACCTGAAAGAAAAGTGCTTGAAACGGATTTTCTTTGTGAACATTTCAGAAGAGATACCATCTTCAACGAAAGAGACAGATGGTCAAGGCTTGCCAAAAACCTTCTAGCCAATAGCTTAACGATTTTCAGAATCTCGAGGTTCGAAGGGAGTAGAAAGAGCAGAGAGAAAGAGAGGGGGGGAGGAGTGGTGATTTTCATCTCCATCTCCATCTTCCCCTCACTCCCATCTCCCGTTAACGTGGTCTTTAGCTACAGCCTCAAATTCTCACAGACACACGCGTACAAGGCTAATACACATCAGCCTACCCATTACCACTGACCATTACCCACCGTTATCTTCCACTTTGGCAATGAGACCCGGAGGGAGAAGAAGGGAAGGTCACTTAAGAGAGGGAAGGGGGGGGGGGGTTCGGAAGGTCTCTTGAAGGGTGGGAGTCAGAGGAAGAAGGGAGGTGGGTCTCATGGTAGGAGACGGTCGGAAATGTACGGAACGTTTGTCCATAATGAGTATTTTGAGTTACTGTTGAGGAAACGCCTCTTTTGGAGTCTATGTGGGTGGCTCGGTTTAAACCGCCTTTTATGCTGTCGTGGGGTCAGTCAAATGGTCCGATGAGTCCTAAGTGTCGGTAGCTTTGGAAGGCCACGGGGGAGATTTGTGGGGAAGTTTCCTGGGAAACCACATGGAGCGAGACAGGGTCGGGGGTTGTCATAAAGGGACAAGAGTCGGTTGTAAGGAAAGTTTATGTGGTTGTTCTTAATTAACAGGAAGATTATTTGATTTCGAGCTTCCGTTTACAAGATAAATGACTTGCTAACGTTATTGTGGTTTTACGTTATCTTTTTAACGATAATGTAAAACCATGGATACGTACACGTTATATCAAGAAAGCAACATATTTTTGTACCATAGAGGACTAGCAGATGTCCCTTGCGTTATTAAGGTCCTTAGTTTTTTTTTTTTTTTTTTTTTTGGGGGGGGGGGGGAATAAACTATAATTTTTTACTGAATTTTCAAATTTATAACTATATGCTCTCTAAAATGTATAGAAAAGTTTGACGATATTTATTTCTGATATCTCAAAGAAAAAATATTTTTAATTTTTTTTTGCAAATGTTTAAAAGGAATCATATTAAGTGTTTTTTTTTTTATTTTATTCCCAACTATGGTCAATATGAGTTGGGTTGTTTTACCTCTGAGCGGCACTTTTTTTGCACACCATGGACTAAATGGTCAGGTCACATGGACCCCGAAGGCTTAGAGAAGGTTGAGGGAGGGAACCCACTTGAACAACTGTTGGGAGACAGATGGTAGTCTCCCGTCAAGGTCATCCAGCGTGTTCTTTAACGAGCACAGGGTATGGTTCTCCCGCACACGGAGCCATGGCTTATTGTCCCATCCGACGGACGGCGGCCTTTCCAAACCCATCGGTGTCCCCTACTGACCGTGGGCAGGGCGGGGAATTTTGCTGAGATAAATCTCCTACTGTGGCATATAAACTGACAGGCTCCTGTCAGACCTCTGTGGCAAGCAGCTGCTTGAGGAGGTATAGAAAAAAAAAAATCTCAACGCTGACCCAGCTGGGAACTACAGATTACGAGCCTGGCGCGCTACCGACTGAGCCACCCCGCCCCTTTTTTGAAGGAGATATTTCCTTCCTCACAGATCTTTTCTCCAAATGGTTACCGTACTTGACTATTGATCGAAGGGATCTGGATTGAGCACCCTATAAAGTGTGGACGTTTCTATGTTGTCTTTCTGCTGAGGTCTCTCCTTAACAGATCTTCTTCACGGCGTATTATACCTGACAGGCTCCTATCAGACCTCTGTGGCAAACAACTGCTTGATAAGTAATTTTTTTTTCACAATATTGGCAGACTTCTATCAGACTTCCGTGGCAAATAGGATGCAAGAAAAATAATTAATGTTATTTCATTAGTATCTATTCAACTCAAAAAGAATTTCTCATTAATCTCAAAACAAAATGTTGCATTTTTTTCATCCACCCTGGGTTGAAAAGGACAAATTGTTGCTGCTAAGGTCTAGTGGTTAGCGCACTTGGCTACTGATCTAAGGGACCTGGGTTTTAGACCCAGGTCCCTTAGATCATGGATGTTTGTGTTATCTTTCTGCTGAGGTCCCCGCCATCCTCACAGACCTTCTAATGTGGCGTATAAACTGGCAGACTCCTGTCAGACCTCTGTAGCAAGCAGCTGCTTGAGGGAATATTTATTTATTATTATTTATTTAATAAAAAAAAGTTTCATAACAGCACAATTTTCGCTCATCATAGAGTAAAAATTTCTTCGCACCAAAAGAAAACAAATTATTTTTCAAAAACTTAGTTCTTATAGAAATTTCACACTCATACCTGATTAAAAGAAATAAAATGTTTAGAAAAGATCTGTGAAAATGGCGATACCTTAGCAGAAACATTTGAGAAAAATATCCCACTCCTTTCCCAGGATTCAAACTGAGGTCTCTTTACGCAGTAATCAAACGCGCTAACCACCCAGTTATTGACACAGTACCCCACAAAAAAAAAATCCACTATCCGTTTAAAAAAAAATAAAAATAAATACCCCCTCAAGCAGCTGTTTGCCACAGAGGTCTGACAGGAGCCTGTCAGTTTATATGCCAGAGTAGAAGGTCTGAGAGGATGGCAGGACCTCAGCAGAAAAACAACACATACATCCATGCCTTACCCGGGGCTCGAACCCAGGTCCCGTAGATCACAAGCCAAGCGTGCTAAACCACACACAAAAAAAAAACGAAATCACATAACGCAAAAAAATACATTTCAGTTTTCCATCCATTCTCCTGAGGCTATATTCCCCTTTACCTCAAATTTTTCCTCTTAACTCACTTTTTATATCTAATTCCACAAATTTGCCGTTGAAAACGTCAACATTATAACAATGAGACTTCTGTTTAGTAAATACATAATACAGGAGACAAACTGGTTCCCTCTTGGGTAAAGCAGTCGCCGAACAAAGCGATTATAAAGACGAAGCAGACTCTGAAAGGAGCGACTGCAACCTGTCCGAAGATGACTAGCTCCATAATCGCGGGAAGATGAGCGGCGCCTTGCGACGCACACACGTGGGGGATAATTGACAGCTGCGCGGGAATGTGGGCCAGATGTGTGAGCACGTGATGGGTCGGGACCTGCAGCTGCGCACATGCTGGATGTCTTCACAGGATGGAGATCCTTACTCCTCACTCTGCTGCAGCGTCTCCCGGATGACAAGTATGCTCTGTCGGGAGCTGAGCTGTTTGAGCAGGATGCTAGCCGGAATAGAGTTTGAATGTACGGAAGGTATTGTTTAATTTGGATACAAAGTGCTGCTGTTGTAGGGGTAAGTTTACAAGTCGTGATTTTTTTTTTCTCCTTTGGTGGCTGAGTCGTTAGCATGCATGACTGCAGGGTTATGAAAGGACCTGGATATGAGTGCTAGATTAGGCATGGATGTCTTTTTTCGTGAATGTTGTGTTTTTTCTGAGGTCTCGGCTACCTCATGGGTTTTTATGGCGAACTTTATTGACAATTTTCTTTAAGCTCTCCGCGGAAATGGTCCAGAGGCCTAGAGGTATGTTTTGTTACAGAGCAAAGAGATTTAGGTTAGAACCTCAGATGGAACACTGATGTTTAATCTTTTTTTCTTTCTGCTGAGGTTTCGCCTTCTTGAGACAAGGCCAGTTCGTTATCCGATATTTCTGGTTCGAGTCCCCACTGTGCCTGCATTTTTATGTATAAAGGGGTTTCTTATCCGTCCATGATGGGAAAGGGAATACCGATGGGCTTGAAAATTCATCGTCAGTCAAATGTAATGCTGACCAGTGGCACCTCGCGCACATTTAAAAAATACATTGGATGTCCTTTAATGGTAGGCTTCCATCTGTCTCACAAGTGTCGATGATGAAGTGTCCCTTTTTTTCTCTAAGTCCTTAGGATCTTTCTTATCTAAGATTGTCTATGGTGTGCCCTATGGTGTGCACCACGCTGGCACATATTTGCCTATGGTATGCACTAAAAGTGCCGTTCAGAGGTAAAATAATCTAACCCTAAGTGATGTAAACTGGCTTTATGCTTGCTTTTGAACTTCATCTCCTGATTTCTCTTTTCGGTTAGCAACGGGAAAGACCACTGTGGCACTCAAGTTTTAAGGCTAGTTGTTGCATAACAGTGTGATCTATTGTCGTTGTCATTACCGTATCAAGAACCGAATTTAGCTCATCTCTGAATTTAAAGCTTAATTTATTAGGGGTCTTTTTTTTTTCATTATTAAAAATGAGATTATCTACTCAACCATTCGAGAATTTTTACTTAACAAAAAATAATAATTAATAATTTATTTATTGCGCAATTTATTACACAGAAGTGTCAGATGGTGCATTACACTCCTCCTCCTTCGCTACTGACTTGAAAATGAGAAAGACAATAAAATGTACAATCGTTAAGACTTGTTGCAACAAAGTACACTAAATAATAAAATTAAATATCCCCTCAAGCAGCTGTTTCCACAGAGGTCTAACGGGAGTCTGTCAGTTAATACGCCATAGTAGAAGGTCTATGAGGATGGCGAGATCTCAGCAGAATCCAAGCCTTACCCAGGGCTCGAACCCAGGTCCCTTTGACTATGTATCTTAAACTCTGAAACATCGAAGATGTGGCAACAGGTTCACTTCTCTCAATGTTCTTCAAACCCTCCTTACCCTCCGTACGGAAGAATGGATCTGCAGTTTTTCTTGATCCTATGCGATGCTTCAACGTGCGTTGAAGGCACTTTGTGCACCACGCTGATGCTCCAATGTTGCATTGAAGGCACTTTGTACAGCATGCTGATGCCCCAACGTTGCATTGAAGGCACTTTGTACAACATGTTAATGTTCCAACGTTGCGTTGAAGGCACTTTGTGCACCACGCTGATGCTCCAACGTTGCATTGAAGGCACTTTGTGCACCACGCTGATGCTCCAACGTTGCATTGATGGCACTTTGTACAACATGTTGATGTTCCAACGTTGCGTTGAAGGCACTTTGTGCACCATGCTGTTGCTCCAACGTTGCGCTGAAGGCGCTTTGTGCACCACACTGATGCTCTAACGTTGCGCTGAAGGCACTTTGTGCACCACGCTAATGCTCCAACGTTGCATTGAAGGCACTTTGTACAACGTGCTGATGTTCCAACGTTGCATTGAAGGCACTTTGTGCACCATGCTGATGTTCCAACGTTGCGTTGAAGGCACTTTGTGCACCACGCTGATGCTCCAACGTTGCATTGAAGGCACTTTGTACAACATGCTGATGTTCCAACGTTGCGTTGAAGGCACTTTGTACACCATGCTTGTTGCTCCAACGTTGCGCAGAAGGTGTTTTGCGCACCACGCTGATGCTCTAACGTTGCGCTGAAGGCACTTTGTGCACCACACTGATGCTCCAACGTTGCATTGAAGACACTTTGTGCACCACGCTGATGCTCCAACGTTGCATTGAAGACACTTTGTGCACCATGCTGATGCTCCAACGTTGCATTGAAGGCACTTTGTACAACATTCTTATGTTCCAACGTTGCATTGAAGGCACTTTGTGCACCACGCTGATGCTCCAATGTTGCATTGAAGGCACTTTGTACAACATGCTTGTGTTCCAACGTTGCGTTGAAGGCACTTTGTGCACCACGCTGATGCTCCAATGTTGCATTGAAGGCACTTTGTACAGCATGCTGATGCTCCAACGTTGCATTGAAGGCACTTTGTACAGCATGTTGATGTTCCAACGTTGCGTTGAAGGCACTTTGTGCACCACGCTGATGCTCCAACGTTGCATTGAAGGCACTTTGTGCACAACGCTGATTCTCCAACATTGCATTGAAGGCACTTTGTGTACTACGCTGATGCTCCAAAGTTGCGCTGATGGCACTTTGTGCACTATACTGATGCTCCAAAGTTGCGCTAAAGGCACTTTGTGCACCACACTGATGCTCCAATGTTGCGTTGAAGGTATTTTGTGCACCACGCTGATGCTCCAACGTTGCATTGAAGGCACTTTGTGCACCACGCTGATGCTCCAATGTTGCGTTGAAGGCACTTTGTGCACCACACTGATGCTCCAACATTGCATTGAAGGCACTTTGTGTACTACGCTGATGCTCCAATGTTGCGTTGAAGGCACTTTGTGACCACGCTGATGCTCCAACGTTGCATTGAAGGCACTTTGTGCACCACGCTGATGCTCGAACGTTGCGTTGAAGGCAGCCCACTGATGCTCCAACATTGCATTGAAGGCACTTTGTGCACCTGCAAACAAACGTGAAGTGATAAAAAAATTCAATAGTATCGGAATCAGGTTCAGGAGAATCTATTTTTAAAAAAATAACTAATATGCTTGGTTTACTTGATAAATCTCTCATGTTCTCCAGTAAATCAAATTCATCAAAATCTCGATTTCCATGATGCTCGCATATGGGAGAGTTAGTATTTGACAGCAGCGTTTGCTACTAATAAGAAGTTCAATCGAAATAAGAGCACAAAATACTAATGTTGCAACAAATCATGAAGCAAAATAAGAGTAATTTTAGAAATTTGATTATTCTACAGTTTTTCATCAATTTTTAAAAGTAAAGTGTTTAGTACAAGCCTTACAGCAACGTCTGCAGTGAAATGTTCCATTTCACTAATTATTTCAAGTATGTATGTGTCGTTTTTCTGCTGAGGTCCTGCCATCCTCTCAGACCTTCTACTGTGGCATATAAACTGACAGGCTCCTGTCAGACCTCTGTAGCAAGCAGCTGCTTGAGGGGGTATTTATTATTATTATTATTATTATTAAAGAAATATCGCTGCAAATCCAGATTTGGAGAGATTTGAGAAAGATCATGAATCACTAGCGAAAGTTTACCGTGGAAAGAACCTTTTCGAAATTAGAGGAGCTTTAAATGTGACTTTCCATTCACTTAATATGGAACTACCTCAATACCTTTGGCAGTTATTAGGCAAGTTCGAGTCCCAGCTGGGTCAGCGTTGAGATTTATCTCCGCAAAATTCCCCCGCCCTGTCCACAGTCAGTAGGGGACACCGATGGGCTTGTAAAGGTCGCCGTCCGTCGGATGGGACGTTAAGCCGTGGCTCCGTGTGTGGGAGAGCCATACCCTGTGCACGTTAAAGAACACTCTGGATGGTCTTGACGGGATGCTACCATCTGTCTACCAACAGTTGTTCCAGTGGGTCCCCTCCCCCAACTTTCTCTGAGCCTTCGGGGTCCTTGTAACCTGGCCATTTAGCCCATGGTGTGCAAAAAAGTGCCGCTCAGAGGTAAAACAACCCAGTCCAGCAATCATTAGGTAGTTTTACCTCTGAAAGGCAGTTTTTATACACAATGGACTAAATGGCAAGGTCACAAGGTTCCCAAGGGCTCGGAGAAGGTTGGAAGGAGAGGATCCATTGTACTCCTTACAACTGTCCCGTGAGTCCTCTTCTTGCAACCTCTCGATGGTTTCTTGACTCGATGGAAGCCTCTCGTCAAGGTTAGGTTGTTTTACCTCTGAGCGGCACTCTTTTGCATACCATGGGCTAAATGGCCAGGTCACGTGGACCCCGAAGGCTCAGAGAAGGTTGGGGGAGGGGACCCACTGGAACAGCTGTTGGGAGACAGATGGTAGCCTCCCGTCAAGGCCATCCAGCGTGTTCTTTAACGTGCACAGGGTATGGCTCTCCCGCACACGGGGCCACGGCTTAACGTTCCATCCGAGGGATGGCGGCCTTTCCAAGCCCATCGGTGTCCCCTACTCACCGTGGGCAGGGCGGGGAATTTTGCGGAGATAAATCTCAACGCTGACCCAGCTGGGACTCGAACCTGGGAACTACAGATTACGAGCCTGGCGCGCTACCGACTGAGCCACCCCCGCCCCCCGGGGTGGAGTTTTAAGGAGATAAATCGCAACGCTGAAACAGTTGGTACTCGTCAAACCTTTATGAATGTAAAAGTATATATTAATATATATATATCAAGGATTTTGTTTAATAAACGCAATTCATAACAATTTTCAATATTTAATCAAAAAAATTATACAACTGTAAATCTTTAAGAAGAAATATATTACATCATTCAACATTTAAGAAAAATTAAACAACAATCGGCCGTCTCATGGCCGAGTGGTTAGCACGCTTGGCTACTGATCTAAGGGACCTGGGTTCGAACCCAGGGTAAGGCATGGTTGTGTGTGTTGTTTTTCTGCTGAGGTCCTCTCAGACCTTCTACTGTGGCATATAAACTGGCAGGCTCCTGTCAGACATCTTGTGGCAAGCGGGGGGGGGGGGGGGAGCGGTATTTATTATTATTTTTATCAATATTTAAGAAACAAAATATCTATGAGCAGTAAATGCTTAAAAACAAAATTTATAATAAGAGTCGCTTTTTTTTTAATTCACGACAACAATCAATATTTAAGAAACCAAATTTATGAAAAGCAGTTGATAAATTTTGTTAAAGAAGCAAAATATCTATCAGCAGTCAATATTTGAGAAGCGCATTTATAACAAGACTCAATGTGTAAGAAACAAAGATTATAATAAGTCAAATTTAAAAAAAAAATTGTAACTGTCAATATTTAAGAAACAAACTTTGTAACATCGATCAACAATTATGAAACAATATATGTATATAACAACAGTTTATAAATTTTGCTTAAGAAACCAAATGTATTTCAGCGATCAGTATATTTAAAAAACAACAATATTAACTGAAATAACAGGTAAATATACATATATAGACCAACTAGTTCCGCCTAAAGCACTACCATTACAGGTTGGGTTGTTTTACCTCTGAGCGGCACGTTTTTGCACACCATGGGCTAAATGGCCAGGTCACATGGACCCCGAAGGCTCAGAGAAGGTTGGGGAAAGGGGACCCACTGGAATAGCTCTTGGGAGACAGATGGTAGCCTCCCGTCAAGGCCTGCGTGTTCTTTAACATGCACAGGGTATGACTCTCCCGCATACGTCCCATCCGAAGGACAGTGGCCTTTCCAAGCCCATCGGTGTCCCCTACTGACCATGGGCAGGGCGGGGAATTTTGAGGAGATAAATCTCAACGCTGACCCAGCTGGGACTCGAACCTGGGAACTACAGATTACGAGCCTGGCGCGCTACCGACTGAGCCACCCCCGCCTCACCAGTATAGGGAAATGCCATATTCACCACTAACTACAGTCACGGGCAAGACAGTACCATATAGATACAGCTCATTTCCGACTACCTAATGGCGAGCAGTACTATAGGAGTAAAGCTCATCCATCAGTCAAAACCTAAATTTAATCTGTGCCCCAGTTAGCCACAAACAAGGATATATAGGTCCAAGTTGCCTCGGCTCCCGTGATGGGAACTCTTAGTCGGGCCCTACTGTAGGGAACCTGTCCAACATGACCGGACCAAGTCAGTCAGCAGGGCCCTCAACTTCTGAGATAAAAGTTTTAGCCTGTTCAACCTAGACCCGAACTGGTCAGCAGAGCGTTCGACTTCGATGGGCCCTGAAGCCCCCCCCCCTCCCCCCACCACCATGACAAGGTGGTTCCCTCTCCGGGGGGGGAGTAACTGAAACAACAGGAAATATATATATATATATAAGACAAGACCCACTAGTTCCGCCAAAAGGCAAAATACTAGTATAGGGAAATGCCATTTTCGCCATCAACTACGGTCGGGGGCAAGACAGTACCATACAGATACAGCTCATCCCCGACTACTTAATGGCGAGCAGTCCTATAGAAGGAAAGCTCATCCATCTGTCAAAACCTAAATTTAATATACTCCCCGGTTAGTCACAAACAAGGATATGTAGATCCAAGTTGAATCGGTTCTAGGGGTGAAGACTCTTAGTTGTACACAGATTTTGAAATTGGGGCCCTGGCCTACTAGACGGACCAAGTCTTTCAGCAGGGCCCCGAACGACTCCCCTGAGTCTACCTGATGGAGGTCTTAGCATGTCCAACTGGGTCCCACACTCGGTCAGCAATGCTTTCGACATCAAAATGGTCTTAGCTCTGTCCAACCGGGGTTCAAACCAGTCCGCAGAGCCTTAGACCGCACTGGGCCACAACCCCCCCCCCCCTCTTCCCCCCAACCACCACCACCACCACCACCACCACCACGTCAAGGTGGTTCCCTGTCGGGGGGTGGGGACTGAAACAACAGTCGATATTAACCAAAATTTGTCAAACCGATAAGTTATTCATTCATTCGTAATTGTTCTCTTCTGCTTTGTATATATTCTGTTTAGCCACCAGTTTTACAGAGTGATAGACGAAGCAGTAATGCAATAACGGTTCTCTAAGGCCCTCATAAGTAAATGAAATTGAGAGAGATGTAATTGTCCATGGTTCCCAAACAAGATTTCGTTTAATCAATGAGTACAATATTTCAACTATCCTATGCAGTTCTCAATATAAATTTCTGATCGCTTTTGCTTAATACAGCAACTAATATCCTACGACATTCGTCGTCAATTTACAGCTGCATTTCACTGGATTTTAACTACTGTCGCTTTAGCAGCCAATAATAGGGCATTTGTGGTTTAAACATTACGAAACTAAATGACTCTCTAACAATGTAATGAGTAGTAAGTAGTAGGAGCACCACAGGAAAGCCTTCTGATAATCTCTTGTTGTCAAGAGAATTCCTTCCATTTTACACGCACGGGAAACAGTATCTCTACATCTAATAGTTTATCTAGAAAAGACTTTCTTTTAGAACATCGTTCAAATAACGTGTTACCGATTAGAGATCAGGATTTGTACAAAAAAAAACTTGTGTTGCCTGTCAATGAGAAGAGAGAATATTCATTAAAACAACCACTGAGATTTTAATTATAAATCATTTAACTTAAGGAGCGGAGGTGGCTCAGTCGGTAGCGCGCCAGGCTCATAATCTGCAGTTCCCAGGTTCGAGTCCCAGCGTTGAGACTTATTTCCGCAAAACTCCCCGCCCTGCCCACGGTCAGTAGGGGACACCGATGGGCTTGGAAAGGCCGCTGCCCGTCGGATGGGACGTTAAGCCGTGGTCCCGTGTACGGGAGAACCATACCATGTGCACTATAAAGAACACACTGGATGGCCTTGACGGAAGGCTACCATCTGTCTCACAACAGCTGTTCCAGTGGGTCCCCTTCCCAACCTTCTCTGAGCCTTCGGGGTTCATGTGACCTGGCCATTTAGCCCATGGTGTGCAAAAAAGTGCCGCTCAGAGGTAAAACAATACAACGTTTAACTTAACCAACAATAGGGCTTTTTTGGTTTATATTTCAAATTACGTGCTATTAATTGACAATTCAAAATTTGTACCGAACTTCTGTTGCTGTGAGATTGTAAATAAATAAACATAAATATTCCCTCAAGCAGCTGCTTGCCACAGGGGTCTGACAGGAGCCTGCCAATTTAATCCCCCATAGTAGAAGATCTGTGAAGATGGTAAGAACTTGGCAGAAAAACAACACATACATCCATGCCTTACCTGGGGCTCGAAGCCAGGTCCCTTTGATCAGTAGCCAAGCACGCTAACCACTCGGCCACAGGACGACAGAATAATTAAAACAACTACTGAATCGTGGATTACACATATCGCTGTGTTTGATTTCACATGGATGCTAAAATTGCGAAGTCCTCCAATTGCTTTTGCTTTAGGGTTGGGTTGTTTTACCTCTGAGCGGCACTTTTTTTGCACACCATGGGCTAAATGGCCAGGTCACATGGACCCCGAAGGCTCAGAGAAGGTTGGGGGAGGGGACCCACTGGAACAACTGTTGGGAGACAGATGGTAGCCTCCCGTCAAGGCCATCCAGCGTGTTCTTTAACGTGCAGAGGGTATGGCTCTCCAGCACACGGGGCCACGGCTTAACGTCCCATCCGACGGACGGAGGCCTTTCCAAGCCCATCGGTGTCCCCTACTGACCGTGGGCAGGGCGGGGAATTTTTGCGGAGATAAATCTCAACGCTGACCCAGCTGGGACTTGAACCTGGGAACTACAGATTACGAGCCTGGCGCGCTACCGACTGAGCCACCCCCGCACCTTTTGCTTTAAGAATACTTATACTACGCAGTAGAATTCAAGCGTAAACGATATGTGTATGAATCATAAGAGAACAATGCTCTAATAATTAAAATATTCTTGCTATATTTCTTTTATGAATTTGATTCATTTATATGGATTACAGATGAATTCATGAATTCGAGCTGAAAAATTCAGCCTAAGCCCACCTGAGACTTAATTATTTCTATAATTACTGAACCCGAATTCTCTCAGAAAAAATTCTAACTCAATCGTTAAACAAATAAGAAGAAATATTAAACCTCTTTTAATTTGCTAGTATTGAAGGTTATTACAACTTTAAAATAATTATAATTATTCGGAGACAAAATTGAAAGGGGCAGGAATTGGAATTCTAATTATAACATTATCTATAATAAATGATGATAATAAAACATTCTAACTATAAATGAAATAATATGCAAAGTGATTTAAAACAAAACAAAATCGTATAATAAACCAAACGGTAAAAAAATCTGCTAGAATAGCAAACAATAGAATCTCTCTCTGGACGACAGTCAGGGACGTATCCGGGAGAAGGTGCTCAGAAGATCCTCCGCCCCCCCCCCCCCCCCCCACAAAAAAATGCATCTGGTCTTCTTATACGAAATCTCAAACTTGTTTATCTGCATTGAAATCCAAAATATTTGTCTTTGTATAATTTTATTTTAGCCCCATAGTATATGTCCGACACTAAAAATATGTTAAAATGTTAAAAAAAAACTATAAAATATTATTCCATATAGAATATTATCTTAACCATTCCTGTCCGGTGAAATATTTTAATAATCTGGAAACCCTTCTCAAGTCATATTCTCACCCCACCCCACCAAACAAAATTAAATTCTCGAACCTTCCCCAAAACAGAATTCTCTGTCCCCCAAATCTAAATCATCGATACATCCCTGACGACAATATATGAGTATAAATCATCATGACGAAAACTCTTGAAGAAATTTAACTTTCAGCAAAAAGCAACCGATGCCTATGATTCGAACCTAAATTCATTTCATCTCTATTCAAGTTAAGCAATTTGCTATTGGACAGCCATTGCATCCATTTCGGTGACCCCCTCAGTGCGAGCTCCTCTCCGTGGTGAGGAGACCACTCTGTTGGGGTTCTGCTGGCTCGGTTACCTTCACAGGGTCCTGAACGCTCGCCTGCACGTTTGCCGTGCACAGAGACCCATTTTCCCTGGAAAGGAGGATCCTGGCAGTTGTTCGGAGGTCCCCTTTGGCCATCTTGCCATTGGGAAGTCCGTCCATCGCGGGGCTGGGCAGCGACTTCTGGGGCCACTGCTATACACTGCTTTGGCCTCTGCTTCAGGTAGGCAGGAGGTCCTCGGGCAGCCCCCTCAGGATCAATCTGCTGGTGGGCAGATCCTGCTAGGGTCAACTATGCAGATCGGTGAGTAACCTTGCCTATGTCCGGGTAACGGTTTGGGCCAGTTATTTCCTCACACTTTATTAATTTTTTGATTATATTCTTTTCTGGGAACTCAGATGAGTTTCTCACCATTTCTCTTTTTCTTTTCCTTTTGTTTCGTTGTGAGGGCTTGGCCCACTAGCTGGAAGAGGTGTGGATATGGTGCCCGAGCAGCCCTGATGCCCGATTGGGCGTCTCCTTGTTGGACTCTGTGGTAGGTGTGGACAACTGGCACTGAATCCCAAAAAACAACCATGAGTTCTACAACTCAAAATTCACCAGCCAATGCCGTCAAGAGGGCTCGCCATGAATCCCCATCTTCTTTGCCTTCGCCATCATCTTCGTGCGTTTCTCCGTCTCCGAGGTGTCTGGTCATCCACTCTATGGGTGATCAGGTTCTTGGAGACACGTTCCTGTTTTTTATTAACAAGTGTATCAAAGGTCTTGTGGAAGAACCAATCTGTCAAGCGCCTGAGATCTGGTGACTTGCAGGTGGAGACTGCATGCTCCAAACATTCGGAGCTTCTGTTGAAAGTTACAGCGATTGGTGGAGTGGCAGTCGAAGTCACTCCACACAAGACGCTGAATCCCTCCCGGAGCGTATTCTCCGAGTGGGGCCTCCTCAAAGTTTCTGAGGAGGAAATCCTCTCGGAGCTATCATCCCAGGGAGTGATTGCAGTCCACCGGGTTTCGACACGCCGTGATGGAAAGTTAGTACCCAGCCGGTACTTATAATAACTTTCAATACGACACACGCATACTTCCATCAAGGCAGGGTACTTACACTGCGAGGTATGGCCATTTATTCCTAACCTTCTGCGTTTTCAATGCCAGAGGTTCGGCCATGCCCGCACAGCATGCCGGGGTAAACCTACCTTCACTCGTTATGGCAATCAGGATCATCTTGAACCTGACTGCACAGCAGAGATGGCATGCTGCGTAAACTGTAGTGGTGAGCATCCCGGCGTAACTCCGGTGACTGTCCAAAGTGGCTAGAGGAAAAAGAGGTGAATCGTCTAAAGATTCTCCATAACGTCAGCTATCCAGAGACGAGGAAGCTCACTGGCCCACATGCCCCACCTGGCAAGGTCTCCTATGCTGATGTAGTCATCGGAAAGCCCATCATCAAGATGGCTTCCGTAGCAGTGCAGACCGACATCAGCGTTCCACCTGCTGCGAAGTACCTCTTGACCCAGGCGAAGGCGCAGTCGGTGTGTTTCAGAAATATCCGACGTCCCCCAACCTTGAAGTACTCTTTGCCAGCCATCATGCAGAGCCCCCGGACTTCTTGCCTGCCTTCACAGATGGCTCGAAGTCTGGTACATCTGTGGGATCAGCCATGGTCTGCCGTGATGTAATCAGTGCAGACCAGATCCCACAGCAGTGTTTCATCTTCACTGCAGAGTTGCATGCTATCAGTCTTGCCTTGAACCACATAGCAGCTAAGCATCATCGTCGGTGTATCCTCTACACTGACTCGCCACAGGCTTTGATCTCGGTGAGGCATCTACCTCATCCTGTTCTCATCAAGATTCTCACCACCACCATTCTCTTCTGTTGGGTACCCGGGCACGTCGGGATCAGTGGCAATGACTTGGCAGATGCTGCTGCCAGATCAGCCAACCCCTCTCCGACTCTCCACTGCCAGTTACATACTTGAACTTCCGGCAGCGTTTTTCCATCGAGCTCTGGGCACATTGGCAGAGATCCTTGTCTGAACAGGTTGGTAACAAGCTTTTCGAGATCAATCCCATTGTCAAACCGTGGCAGTCTTGTTTTCGCAGGAATCGCAAGGAGGAAGTTGTACTTGCTCAGCTCCGCTTAGGTCATTCGTTTTTCACTCATTCATTTCTTCTTCAGGCGTACGACGAACCTGAGTGTGAGTTTTGTGACACCATTTTAACTATTAAACATATTTTAATCGCTTGTATTCATTAAATTGTAAATCTTAATTAAATTATTATTAACTTTAATTAAATTATATTTAATCGCTTGTATTAATCATAAACTATGTTTTTATTCTTGAACGTCGTATATATTTTACCTTCCATAATTTTACGGCCGAGCCTCTTACACTCAGCCATCTTTTATCTGATGACTTTTTTCCCATCTGTCTTTGCCTTTTTACGTTTTACAGGTTATTTTAGCAGACTGTGATTTTTTGGCTTTATATGTTTTACCCTGATCATCCTGGGTCTTTTACACCTGGGTTCCTTTTATCTTTTGGAATGTGTATTGGTTTTGTCTCTTACATTTATAGGGGCGGGGGTGGCTCAGTCGGTAGCTCGCCAGGCTCGTAATCTGTAGTTCCCAGGTTCGAGTCCCATCTGGGTCAGCGTTCAGACTTATCTCCGCAAAATCCCCCGCCCTGCCCACGGTCAGTAGTGGACACCGATGGGCTTGGAAAGACCGCCGTCTGACGGACGTTAAGCTTTGGCCAGTGTGAGGGAGAGCCATACCCTGTGCTTATTAAAGAACACACTGGAAGGCCTTGACGGGAGTCTACCATCTGTCTCCCAACAGCTGTTCCAGTGGGTCTCTTCCCCCAACCTTCTCTGAGCCTTCAGGATCCATGTGAGGTGTAGCCCATGGTGTGCAAAAAGTGCCGCTCAGAGGTAAAACAACCCAACCCAAATCTCTTACATTTACACTTTTTGGTATTAACTTTGGTTGTGGGTTTGTCTGACTTCTATTCTCTTTTTTATCTTGCTTGGCGTATTATGGCCCTGTTGCCCATGCGCCATAAAACCCCAAAAAACCCAAACCAAACCATTTCGGTGACTTTAACAATTTTGATGAGTTTTTTTTTTCTTTCAAGCACTAGATTCCTTGCTTTGAGAACGAGGTCATGTCCGAGACATAGATGGCTGCATCAGAAATAATAGAAATCTGAGGTCTTCTTTTCTTTGTGTGCAAAGACGTGCAAAACATTTCCATAAACGAGGACAGGGAACACTCGCTGCAGTAAGTAACAATAACGACGACAATAACTAGGACGAGATGGGGGGGGGGGAGAAAGTCTTTGCTATTTAGCATTTTACCGATAAAAGCATGAATGCCCGCCATTATTTATCTTAACTACATAATATTCCTAACACTGTGAGTCAAGCAATGCGATGAATAACAAAACGATGTTGCTTAGTAAAGATTGTAAAGCTTATGTCCATAAATATGCATTTTTGTCTTCCTTGAGTCTTCCACATTCGCCGACTACATGTTAAGCAGAATCGCAACACAACCAACGTCACATACAAAGTTCAACGTTGGACCGTACTTTGAGAGAAGTTTATGAGCACATTATCTGCGCTATACCCTTTCCCCCCCCCCCCCCCCCCCCCGACCTTTTTTTCCGAAAAAGCTTTGCTCTTTCAAGCTTAAAACTCGTCACTGCGAAGAGTAGAGAAGAAGGAGCCCGTGCTTTAATTTGCCAAGAGAGTCCTGCGGAAAAGTGAGGAACGGGAGACACGTACTGCTAAATGGCAGACCATTTTCATTGTGGCATTTGCAGTTTTGCTATTTCGCAACGTCGGTGCAGTCTTGCCCTTTTGCGTATTAACATATCAATGACCGCCCTCGCACAGAAAGAAGCATTCACGGAGACGAGTTCAGGCCATCAAAAATGTACCACCCTCCCCCAACTCCCCCCCTCTCCAATCCTGCATCCCACCACCCTCCCCAATTCACTGCGAAGGATACGTCCCTTGAATATCAACTAGGTAAAGAATGTAAGCAACCAGCCATCAAAGCCCGGAGGGTGGATCGTTGTTGAGACTAGCGCATATCGCGATAGATGCAACTGTAGAGTTTTCCGTCAGCCTCCGGGGGGGATGATCCTTATGACCGACCTATAAACAGCAGAAAATGCGGCAATGCATGCATGGTTTCGAGATAGGGAAGACAAAAACAGAGTAAGTATTTGACTTTTCCACGACAAACCAACCGTTACACTTTTACCATAATGTTATCTTCTGAATGATGTTGTGTCTCATGGTCTGTTTCCTTTCTGACCTTAAAGACGTCGTAAAGAAATTGAATGAACAAAGCAGACTGAAAAGAGAAAATGTCCCGCTCTGGTTCAAACATACATTACATTAATGTCCAGAATGAAAAAAAACACAACTCTCTCTCTCTCTTGCTTCACTGTCTTCGTTTCCTTTAATCATCTCTTTGCACTATTCCCAAAATGGATTCGTAATATGGCGAAATCGTTTACAAAATTGCTAATTGACGGAACTCTTTTAATGGAATTCTAGAGAGAGAGTCCCAGTGCTTTCACAGCACGTTTTGTTGTTGCTCAGTTAAATGACAGAAAAGGCCAACTTTACTACTTAATTTATTTTTATTTTCCTGTTAATCCCATTAGATATACCGTTAGACATGGTTTTGAGTCTTTTTTTCACTTCTAAACTCTCTTATTTCTCATTAATGTTACGAGTTTTAATGACTACTACCGAATAATTGTCGCTTATTCACACAGGCTTCAATAAAATGTTGAACTAATTTTGGTAACTTTTTAAAAAAATTTAGTTTTGCAAGAACACACATTTGGAAATTTTTGTCTCTGGTGAATTCGTGTTCCCTTGTTTTAACTCTGAAAAGTATGAAAGCAGATAAAAAAAAACTATGTTTTCCAGTTAATTATATTGAAAACAAAAATGAATAACTGCAGAGATCATAGTGACAACAAATAAATGTCATCCTTAACAGAAGAGTTCTAAAAGAATCAAAAGGGAAAACAAAGTGAAAATATTTTTAAAAAAACTTTTGGATTATATTAAATATAATGGACGTGCTCATTTTTTTTCTGCTATGTAATGTGATTAGAAGTGGAGAAAGAAAGTTTCGGATCAGTTTTTACAAGATGAGTTATGAAGGAAACATTGCTATGGACAAGGAAAATTTTGGGTCAGTTTTGGTAAGGTAAGTTGGGAAAGAAACATTGCTATGGACAAGGAACGTTTTGAGTCAGTTTTGGTAAGGTGAGTTGAGAAGGAAGCATTGCTATGGACAAGGAACGTTTTGAGTCAGTTTTGGTAAGGTGAGTTGGGAAGGAAGCATTGCTATGGACAAGGAACGTTTTGGGTCAATTTTGACAAGGTAAGTTGGGAAGGAAACATTGCTATGGACAAGGAACGTTTTGAATCAGTTTTGACAAGGTGAGTTGGTAAGGAAACATTGCTATGGACAAGGAACATTTTGAGTCAGTTTTGGTAAGGTGAGTTGGTAAGGAAACATTGCTATGGACATGGAACGTTTTGAGTCAGTTTTGGTAAGGTGAGTTGGGAAGGAAACATTGCTATGGACAAGGAACGTTTTGAATCAGTTTTGGTAAGGTGAGTTGGGAAGGAAACATTGCTATGGACAAGGAACATTTTGAGTCAGTTTTGGTAAGGTGAGTTGGGAAGGAAACATTGCTATGGACATGGAACGTTTTGAGTCAGTTTTGGTAAGGTGAGTTGGGAAGGAAACATTGCTATGGACAAGGAACGTTTTGAGTCAGTTTTGGTAAGGTGAGTTGGGAAGGAAACATTGCTATGGACATGGAACGTTTTGAGTCAGTTTTGGTAAGGTGAGTTGGGAAGGAAACATTGCTATGGACAAGGAACGTTTTGAGTCAGTTTTGGTAAGGTGAGTTGGGAAGGAAGCATTGCTATGGACAAGGAACGTTTTGAGTCAGTTTTGGTAAGGTGAGTTGGGAAGGAAGCATTGCTATGGACAAGGAACGTTTTGGGTCAATTTTGACAAGGTAAGTTGGGAAGGAAACATTGCTATGGACAAGGAACGTTTTGAGTCAGTTTTGGTAAGGTGAGTTGGGAAGGAAACATTGCTATGGACAAGGAACGTTTTGAGTCAGTTTTGGTAAGGTGAGTTGGGAAGGAAACATTGCTATGGACAAGGAACGTTTTGAGTCAGTTTTGGTAAGGTAAGTTGGGAAGGAAACATTGCTATGGACAAGGAACGTTTTGGGTCAATTTTGACAACGTAAGTTGGGAAGGAAACATTGCTATGGACAAGGAATATTTTGGGTCAATTTTGACAAGGTAAGTTGGGAAGGAAACATTGCTATGGACAAAGAACGTTTTGGGTCAATTTTGACAAGGTAAGTTGGGAAGGAAACATTGCTATGGACAAGGAATGTTTTGGGTCAATTTTGACAAGATAAGTTATAAAGGAAACATTGCTATGGACAAGGAAAGTTTTGAAACAGTTATTGTTATGGACACGGCAAAGATTGAAACAGTTTCGGCAGGGTGAATTATAAGGCATATATTGCTACAAAGAGAGTTTTGTTATAGTTCCACATTTTCAATTATGAATGTCATTGAAAAATAAATTTTACAGAACACATAATTATCAAATCTTATAGAATTTAACAGTTAAATTGTGTAACGTGGGTAACTTGAATTTTGAATTTGCGAGACGAGATTGGAATTGGACCATAAACAATTCGGAGAATATTTTTCGTAACTGAAACGAGTAGATTATTAGGATGCTCGTTACTCGTGGAAGATGATATTTCCTCCATGGATAAACTGATTTAAAAACTGAAGTCAATTTTTCAAAAAAATGCAGAATTCAACTGAGAATCAGTCTTAGTAATGAATACCGTTTAAAACAATTCCGTTTTATTTCCACAAGGCAATGATCAATGTGACAAATGTATCAAATTCTTAGACAAATGTTTTCAAAGTGTTTAAAAATAGCGCAAACGACAAAGTCAACAACTTCCTAGAACAAACCTAATATATATAGAGACTGCCTGATAAGGAATCACGCTATTTCCAACTATGATGCAGAAGTACTAGAAATCCGAAAATTTGCCCCTAGGGGTTGGGTTGGGTTGTTTTACCTCTGAGCGGCACTTTTTGCACACAATGGGCTAAATGGCCAGGTCACAAGGACCCCGAAGGGTCAGAGAAGGTTGGGGGAGGGGACCCACTGGAACAGCTGTTAGGAGACAGATGGTAGCCTCCCGTCAAGGCCATCTAGTGTGTTCCTACTAACGTACACAGGGTATGGCTTTCCCGCACACGGAATCACGACTTAACGTCCCATCCGACGGACGGTGGCCTTTCCAAGCCTGTCGGTGTCGCCTACTGACTGCTGGCGGGGCGGGGAATTTTGCGGAGATAAATCTCAAAGCTGGCCCAGCAGGGACTCGAACCTGGGAACTGCAGATTACGAGCCTGGTGCGCTACCAACTGAGCCACTCTCCCCCACCCTAGGGGTAATCCCGGTCGTAGATCTCGATAAAAAAATCTGAAATTTGACCTCTGATAAGTCCTTCAAATGGAAGTTACGAAGAGGCCGACTGCTAGAAACGTGAAAATTTGCTGTCAGGGGATGTTTTCGTGCTTTAGATCTGGGAAACGTTACAGAATTTCAAATACAGTAGGTGGTTGAGGTCAAATGTCAAATTTAAATCAAACGATGCTCGAGAGATAAAAATTAATCTCAGAGAGATATTTTGGGTCATAGATCTCAGAAACATTGTGAAATTTTGGATACAATGGGTCCTTCTAGGTAAAAAAAATCTCTATATAACGTTACTTGAGAGCTGCAAATTGTGAAATACGGCTATTTCGGACAGTAGAACTCGCAAATATTACGAATTTTTAGATCCGGCGTCGCATTCAAATTTAATGATATATCAGTCAACCCTGTAATCTATGAGAACTACCGACACGTCATATGTGCAGACTCAATCTCTCCACTTTACCTACGTCATCACTAACTATTTCGCATATTATAAAGATAAGTCTAGAAGCTCATGTACCAAAAACATTCCTTCTGTTTAGCAAAAGTATCCTTCACTCAGTTAATCCATTAATATTGACATGGATTCTTTGGAATGTAACCTTTGTTACACCTTCTCTAAAGCAGTTCACATGATTACAATATATTGCCACACAAAACGAGACACCGGGGGGGGGGGGGGGGTTGGCTAATTCGGTAAAGCACCAGTTGGTAATCTGCATTTCCCAGGTTCGATTCCCACCTGAGTGCGGGAGAACCATACCTCTACACCTGTGCGGGAGAACTATACCTCTACACATTAAAGAACATGCTGGAAGACCTTGACAGAAGCCTGCCTTCTGTCTCCTAATAGTTGTCCAGGAGATCCCTTCCCCAACCTTCCCTGAAACTTTGGGGGGGGGGGAGAACCATACCTCTACACATTATAGAACATGCTGGATGACCTTGACAGAAGCTTGCCTTCTGTCTCCTAATAGTTGTCCAGCAGATCCCTTCCCCAACCTTCCCTGAAACTTGGGGGGTGGGGAGAACCATACCTCTACACATTATAGAACATGCTGGATGACCTTGACAGAAGCCTGCCTTCTGTCTCCTAATAGTTGTCCAGCAGATCCCTTCCCCAACCTTCCCTGAAACTTTGGGGGGGGGGGAGAACCATACCTCTACACATTAAAGAACATGCTGGATGACCTTGACAGAAGCCTGCCTTCTGTCTCCTAATAGTTGTCCAGCAGATCCCTTCCCCAACCTTCCCTGAAACTTGGGGGGGGGGGGGAGAACCATAACTCTACACATTATAGAACATGCTGGATGACCTTGACAGAAGCCTGCCTTCTGTCTCCTAATAGTTGTCCAGCAGATCCCTTCCCCAACCTTCCCTGAAACTTTGGGGGGGGGGAGAACCATACCTCTACACATTAAAGAACATGCTGGATGACCTTGACAGAAGCCTGCCTTCTGTCTCCTAATAGTTGTCCAGCAGATCCCTTCCCCAACCTTCCCTGAAACTTTGGGGGGGGGGAGAACCATAACTCTACACATTAAAGAACATGCTGGATGACCTTGACAGAAGCCTGCCTTCTGTCTCCTAATAGTTGTCCAGCAGATCCCTTCCCCAACCTTCCCTGAAACTTTGGGGGGGGGGGGGAGAACCATACCTCTACACATTAAAGAACATGCTGGATGACCTTGACAGAAACCTGCCTTCTGTCTCCTAATAGTTGTCCAGCAGATCCCTTCCCCAACCTTCCCTGAAATTTTGGAGGGGGGGGGGAGAACCATACCTCTACACATTATAGAACATGCTGGATGACCTTGACAGAAGCCTGCCTTCTGTCTCCTAATAGTTGTCCAGCAGATCCCTTCCCCAACCTTCCCTGAAACTTGGGGGGGGGGAAGAACCATACCTCTACACATTATAGAACATGCTGGATGACCTTGACAGAAGCTTGCCTTCTGTCTCCTAATAGTTGTCCAGCAGATCCCTTCCCCAATCTTCCCTGAAACTTTGGGGGGGGGGGAGAACCATACCTCTACACATTATAGAACATGCTGGATGACCTTGACAGAAGCCTGCCTTCTGTCTCGTAATAGTTGTCCAGCAGATCCCTTCCCCAACCTTCCCTGAAACTTTGGGGGGGGGGGAGAACCATACCTCTACACATTAAAGAACATGCTGGATGACCTTGACAGAAGCCTGCCTTCTGTCTCCTAATAGTTGTCCAGCAGATCCCTTCCCCAACCTTCCCTGAAACTTTGGGGGGGGGGGGGAGAACCATACCTCTACACATTATAGAACATGCTGGATGACCTTGACAGAAGCCTGCCTTCTGTCTCCTAATAGTTGTCCAGCAGATTCCTTCCCCAACCTTCCCTGAAACTTTGAGGTCCTAGTGACCTGTCCATCTTGCCCATTTTGTGCAAAAAAAAAGTGTCGCTCAGAGGTAAAATAACCCACAACACAGCCACACAAAGTAAAATACTAAAACGAGAAATAAATAATCTGTTTATCATTAAAACCGACAGATTTGTATATTCATGAAAAACGTATTAGTTATTGTGAAAGGTAATTTGCTTATTTTACATATTATTTAGTAACTGGATCACAATATCCAATGTAAATTGTCAATAATTATTTGTTTTTAAAGTAAGAACATATTTTACCATTAGCTTTGCGATGTTTTTTCTACCTTGGACCTCATTGGTTACAATTTTCCTGACCTATGGTGTCGTAAATCGTGTTAAACGATATGGGAACTCACTCGATTCTGTGATATCCTTCTATCTTTCGTGGTAAAAATCTTGTCTACGTCTATTTACTTTGATTGAAATCTTTGTTTCCTCTATAGATTCTCGTGGCACAGACCGTTTCCAAAACGATTTCCATCAACTGAAATATTTCTTTTGTGCTGCCTTCGTGGCAGAGTACAATAAATTTATAGTTCATGTCTCTGATAATTTTCATTGGACATTCGTGACAGAATATAATGAATGTAAAGACCTTGTCTATGGCGATTTTCACTAGTTGGATTCTTAGTATCCAAAATAATATATATTGCAGGCCTGATTCTATAAAATAATAAAAGGGACTGAATTTCCATTGCAGTGTAACATTTCCCTCGTTTTAAAGGTCTTTAAAAAATTCTTAAAAAATTGCATTAAATATGCACAAATTTAATATATATATATATTTTTGCTTCCATTACCCTTATCAACATTATTAAAGGGGGGCATGTCCTCCTTACCCTCTCTCCCTTCCCAAGATTCGACCCCTGATATCTTGCAATCTTAAGTATTCAGCAGAAGCATCGTTTGGAGAGTAAATACTATATCTTTTGCATCCTTCGGTCTCAACAGATATATTCTTTGTATTTCAGAAATTCCATATGATTAATTATTGTATTATCCGACCGATGTATACTTTGAATACTGAAGAATGTATTTGTTGGATTCTTTAGTATCTAATATATATTAGATATTAAAGAATCCAACAAATACGATTTCCATCAAACAGTTGACAATATAGGAATCGATATTAAGACATCAGTTGGCAATATAGGAATCGATATTAAGACGACATCAGCTGACAATATAAGAATCGATATTAAGACAACATCAGTTCGCAATATAGGAATCGATATTAAGATGACATCAGTTGGCAATATAGGAATCGATATTAAGACGATATCAGTTGGCAATATAGGGATCGATATTAAGACGACATCGGTGGGCAATATAGGAATCGATATTAAGACGACATCAGTTGGCAATATAGGAATCGATATTAAGACGACATCAGTGGGCAATATAAGAATCGTTATTAAGACGACATCAGTTGACAATATAGGAATCGATATTAAAACGATCCTATTTAATTAAAAATTGCTCAACCTTAGCACATCTAGTCTGATCGTGAGACTCCTCCCCAACCTTATTATTCACCGAACACACCAAGTTCCAGATGGAAACCATCGAAAGTGAAGTCAGTCGAAATTGAGTTTTTTAGCGCAAGAAACTTCGCTCTGCAATTGTTCCTGTTCGTGAGTATTCAAAAAATACCATCAACCTTCTTCTTAATTGCTATGTAATACAATATAGGAGTTATTTGATATGTAATGTAAAATTTGTTATTATACTCGTAATTTATTTTGCTGATTATGCTTCGATTGCATTTTTCTGGCTCGGTTTTAAAAATAAAAATAATATTTTTTTTCTCTCCTTAGTAAGGACGCTCTGACAGCAGTTCTAGACTGTGCAATGGCCAAAGAGAGAAAAAGACACGATTATCTGAGATCCTAGTGGCTCCAGTTGGTTGAAAAATGTCCAGCAGCCAGAGAGATACTGCTGAGGAGTGGAGTCGGTCCCATAGCAGACCAACGAGACACAGCTATAAGAGTAGTTACAGTTCAGTACAGCTCTGTGTTTTGCACAGCCTTCTGGTAGCATGGGCAGCCAGTCTATGCCAAGCACGGCACGAAACCAGCAGCATCATCGCTGCCTACAGGACTTACAACGATTCCATCAACTTCACCCACGTAGTGGTCGACTATCAATCGGGACGCGTCTACGTGGGAGCCACCAATTGGTTGTACCAATTCAATTCCAGTCTGGACCTGGAAGCAGCCGTGAGGACTGGTCCTGTCGATGACAGTATCCAGTGTTCCCCAACTGATTGCACCGACCAGCAATTATCACCAGTCAACAACGTCAATAAAGTGCTAGTCATCGACCAAGAAGCGAGGATGCTCATCGTTTGCGGCAGCGTCCACCAGGGTGCATGCCGAAGACATTCTCTCGAAGATATTAACAACTTTGAAGACGTCGTCCCAGTTCCAGTTGCTGCAAATGACGAAAACTCTTCTACCTACGCCTTCATTGGTCCAGCCCGTTATATGGGCTATCCATCTAGAGTACTATACGTAGCCACCACCAACAGCAGGCTGGGACCTTACAGGGATATGGTACCAGCCATGTGCAGCAGGACTCTAGAATCATCTCGACTCTTCTCGGTCATCGAAAGATCCTTCTCCTCCATCGCTCGGGTGGATGTGAGTTTCCATTTGCGTGATTACTACCTGGTGAATTACGTGTATGGTTTTCATTCTGGTGATTACATCTACTATGCTACTGTCCAAAGAAAGTCCCACCTGAGGGCTTTGGAAGAATGGGGTTATATTACTCGTTTGGCTAGAGTCTGCGTGTCAGATGCAGGTTACGACACTTACACCGAAGTGACCCTTCAGTGTTTGGGGCCAGACGGCACTGATTTCAATCTTCTGCAGGATGCAAGTCTCGTGAGGGTAGGAACCGATTTGGGTGCTGATCTGCACGTCGATACGGGATCTGATGTCCTCATTGGAGTGTTCACTATGAGCAAGGATCATACAACTCGACCTGCCGCATATTCTGCTTTGTGCGTGTTCTCAGTGTCTGAAGTGGAGCAAAGATTTACGGAGAATATACACATGTGTTACAATGGAAGTGTGCTCACTAGGGATATGGATTACATTGCTGGTAGTATCAACCAATGTCCAGAACCTGGGGTAAGTAACTTTCCAATATCAATCTTATAAATCTCGTTTCGAAAATTAAAGTGAAGGATTTTTTATGAATTCTGCTCAAATGCAATTCGTTTTTTTTTTGTTGGTGATATCAAACTTTTAGGAGCGAGGTTGGTTTAGTAGGTAACACACCAAGTTTGTAATCTGACGTTCCCAGGTTCGAGTCTGTAATGTGTTGAGATTACAAACCTCACCGGCCACAAAGTGGACACCGCTGGACTTGGAAAAGGTGATCTCCGTCGGATGAGATATTAAGGGCTGACCCTGTGTACAGGAGAGCATGTCCTGTGCACTTCAAAGAACACGCTGGATGTCTTTAACGGGAGATTTCCATCTTTCTCCTAACAGTTGTCATATGAATCCTTTTTCTTATCCATCCCTGAGTTTCTCGTAATCTGGCCATTGAGCCCATTCTGTGCCCAAAAGTGCCACTAAGAAATAAAACAATTGGGATTCGAAATTCTAATTTTGTTCCTCTTGAACTTGATTACTTTATCACACACCAAAAAATAGAAAGTGTATTAGAATTTTTTTAAATACACTTTCTATTTTGTTTTAAAAAATGCGTGCTCATTATTAACAGTACAGTTTAAAAAGTGTCTTGTCAAAGGAAGATATTATTATTTTAATTTACTCTCAAATTAGGGTCGGTGGGTTGGCTCAGTCTGTCACGCATCGGGATCGTAATCTTCAGCTCCCAGGTTTGAGTCCCAACCGTGCCAGCTTTGGGATTTATCTCCGCTAACTACAGACAGGGAACACCAATAGGAATTGGAAAAGCCGTCGTCCGTAGGATGGGATGTTAAGACGTAACTCAATGCACGTTAAAGAACACGCTGGATGGGTTGGGTTGTTTTACCTCTGAGCGGCACTTTTTTGCACACCATGGGCTAAATGGCCAGGTCACATGGACCCCGAAGGCTCAAAGAAGGTTGGGGGAGGGGACCCACTGGAACAGCTGTTGGGAGACAGATGGTAGCCTCCCGTCAAGGCCATCCAGCGTGTTCTTTAACGTGCATAGGGTATGTCTCTCCCGCACACGGGGCCACGGCTTAACGTCCCATCCGACGGACGGCGGCCTTTCCAAACCCATCGGTGTCCCCTACTGACCGTGGGCAGGGCGGGGAATTTTTGCGGAGATAAATCTCAACGCTGACCCAGCTGGGACTCGAACCTGGGAACTACAGATTACGAGCCTGGCGCGCTACCGACTGAGCCTCCCCCCCCCACGCTGGATGGCCTTCACCAGAGGTTTCATCTATCGTACAATAGCTCTCCAGTGGATACACTTCCCCAACCTTCTCTGAGCTCGGGGTCCTTGTGACCTGCCCATTTAGTCCACTGTGTGCAAAAAAGCGCACTCAGAGATGAAAGATTTTACCGACCAACACTCAAAATTAATGCATTCAATAGCATGATATATTCTTTAAGATGTTTCTTTTTATCTATCTAGTAAACTCTCGTCCTGCCAGCAGAGTGGCTAATCTGATTGGCCACTGATCAAAGAGCTCCGGAAAAGACATGTACATATGTTTCCTTTCTTGTCTCTCTGCTGAGATCTCCCTTTCCACATAGATTTCCTCTTATGATACATTAAACTAACAGGCTCCTGTCAAACCAATGTGGCAACAGCTGCTTCAGGGTTATTTTATATGTACTCTTCAAATATTCCTCAAGAATACTTCCTGCTTTTAAATACTTAGTGAAGAAGCAAAAATAGAAAATAGAAAGTTCTATCTTACAGCGCTGTCCAACTAGCGGCCAACGGGCCGCATACGACCCGCACAAAGAATTTTGTGGCCCGCGAACAAAACCAAGTTTTCAATTGAAATTTTAAATAAATATCTGTAATCCACCTTATAATTTTTTGTCAATTACCTATCTGCCAAGTACCTATTCTACCTTTTTTTTTTGCCCTCGAAGGGGCGGGGGTGGCTCAATCGGTAGCGCGCCAGGCTCGTAATCTGTGGTTCCCAGGTTCGAGTCCCAGCTGGGTCAGCGTTGAGATTTATATCCTCAAAATTTCCCGCCCTGCCCACGGTCAGTAGGGGACACCGATGGGCTAGGAAAGGCCGCCGTCCGTCGGATGGGACGTTAAGCCGTGGCCCCGTGTGCGGGAGAGCCATACCCTGTGCACGTTAAAGAACACGCTGGATGGCCTTGACGAGAGGCTACCATCTGTCTCCCAACAGCTGTTCCAGTGGGTCCCCTCCCCCAACCTTCTCTGAGCCTTCGGGGTCCATGTGACCTGGCCATTTAGCCCATGGTGTGCAAAAAAGTACCGCTCAGAGGTAAAACAACCCAACCCAACCTTGGCCCTCGAAATATTGGCAAAAGAAAAAATGGCCCGCGGTCTTAGGGAAGTTGGACAGCATTGAATTCTACAGGATAAACCGAAAGTCGGAATATAGCAGTATGGTTCCTAATGTTGTTTAATATGCAGAATTTGTTGTGCAGTTCTTACAATGATTAGTGTTCCGATATCCGAGTAGTTAATGTACCTAGTTGTTGAGCAAAGAAACTTAACTTTGAGTCCAGTATAAGACGTGGATGTTTCTATCGTTGTGTTGTCTTTCTTCTGAGCTCTCGCTTTTCTTACAGATCTTTTCTATTACATACTGAGAGTCTCCTATCAGAACTTTATGACAAATAGTTTCTTGAGAGATTAGTTGTTTACATTTTCTGCTTAAGCTCTAGCATTATCTTTTTTATACCACATGCGTAATTACTGTCTCATTCCGCAGTTCAATTCGATGCGACATTTTAGCGATTGCGAAAATGAACCAGGGGTGGTCGAACGATTTTCGAACATCCTGTATATTTCAGATCTAACTTTCGTGTTATTTGAGTTCCCAGGTTCGATTCCCGCCTCGGCCAGCTTTGAGATTTGGTTCCTCAAAACTCTCCGCCCTGCCCTCGGTCAGTAGAGGACATTGGTTGGCTAGGAAAATCCGCCGTCCGTCGGATAGGACATTAAGCCGTGGCGCCCTGTACCATAGACCCATGCCCTGTGAATGTTAAAGAACACGTTGGATGGCCTTGACTGGAGGTTACCATCTGTCTCCTAACAGCTGTCCAGTGCCCCCCCCCCCCCTCGACCATCTCTGACTCCTTGTGGATTGGGTTGGGTTGTTTTACCTCTGAGCGGTACTTTTTTGCACACCATGGAATAAATGGCCAGGTCACATGGACCCCGAAGGCTTAGAGAAGGTTGAGGGAGGGGACCAACTTGAACAACTGTTGGGAGACAGATGGTAGTCTCCCGTCAAGGTCATCCAGCGTGTTCTTTAACGAGCACAGGGTATGGCTCTCCCGCACACGGGGCCACGGCTTAACGTCCCATCCGACGGACGGCGGCCTTTCCAAGCCCATCGGTGTCCCCTACTGACCGTGGGCAGGGCGGGGAATTTTGCGGAGATAAATCTCAACGCTGACCAGCTGGGACTCGAACCTGGGAGACTCCTTGTGACCTGGCCATTTAGCTACTATCCATCGCCCAACAGCTGTTCCAATGGGTCCCCTCCCATAACCTTCTCTGAGCTTTCAGGGTCTTGTGATTTGATTAGCCATTTAGCGCATTGTGCGCAGAAAAGTGCCACTCAGGGGTAAAACAACCCAACCTTCGTGTTATTTACATCGAACGCACAGTCGCTCAAAAAAGTATCCGAACACTATGGTTGATTACAGAATTCAGAAAAAATATCTGGCAACGATTTTTTTAGAAATCAGTGATCTGGCAACCTTCGTGTCACGTGACACGCAAGTTGCCAGATCACTAATTTCTAAAAAAATCGTTGTCAGATATTTTTTCTGAATTCTGTAATCAACCATAGTGTTCGGATACTTTTTTGAGCCACTATAGGTTGTCATATTATTTTGATACTAGATCGTGTGGGCTCACTCACGGAAATATTGAGCGTGTGCAGTTACCGTTCACAGCAAACTGGAGCGTGTGCAGTAACTGCACACGCTCCAGTTTGCTGTGAACGGCAACAGGAGCGTGTACAGTTGCTATACACGCTCCAGATATTTTTTCTGAATTCTGTAATCCAGAATCTGAGCTTTCAGGGTCTGTGTGCGGATGCTTTTTTAAGCGACTGTACCTCTGATAATTTGGATGAACCCTTCAGTTTCTCGTACAGACTAAAGTTGTTTTTTTTTTCTTTTGATACTATCAGTAGCTGATTCCTACTCCTCTCTTCGTTATCTCAAGCAGCACTTTTCAGAAATATTTAATCTTATATGATGAGGACATGCCATTGAGAAGTTATCAGATAATTTATTGCTGCCTTTAAAGTACCGATGCAGTTGTTTACTGGCCTTGGATGCTCTTATGGTCACGTGTGGGTTGTTCCCCCTTTTACAGGTCAATTTGGTCTGATAACTGGCTAGACCTCGGCGAAATAACCGCATCTGGAAGTGTGAGAGTGTAGTTGAAATCATCGTCTCGTTTATCAGGAATTTTTGATGCTGAGTCTCTATCTTTTCATTAAGAGAAGCGTCGAGCTAAAAATATCGTGAATATTCTCAATAAGCAAAAGTTGTTAATATCAGAGTGATGTGAAGCTAGGGATGCGTGTAAACAGTTTTTAAAATATTTCGGTGGCGGTATATAATTTATATTCGTTATTCCGTATAGAAAAAAAGCGCTTAAGTAAATTTTGTGTATAAAGTAAAATAGTAGTTTCCAAACTTTTTTTTTGTACCCATACTAGGTAAATATAAACTGACAAAACATCGGTCTGGTAACGAAAAAAAATTTTTTTTTTCAAACTGGATATAATGTTGCGTTGTTTTACCTCTGAGCGGCACTTATTTGTACACATTATGCTAAATGGCCAAGTCACAAGGACCCCGAGAAGGTTGGGGGAAAAATCCACTGGACAGCTGTTGAGAAACAGATGGTAGCCTCCCGTCAAGGCCATCCAGCGTGTTCTTTAACGTGCACAGGGTATGACTCTCCCGCACACGGGGCCACGGTTTAACGTCCCATCCGACGGACGGCGGCCTTTCGTAGCCCATCGGTGTCCCCTACTGACCGAGGGTAGAGTAAGGAATTTTGAGGGGATAAATCTCAATTCAGGAGGGACTCGAACCTGGGAACTGCTGGTTACGATCCCGGCGCGCTACTGACTGACCACCCCGCCCCTAAAAGAGTTATATGAATAAAATAGGTAGCACTAAAAAAATATTTATTTTCTTGCATTTATCATGTTGCAATATCGTACAAATCCATGTGTTTATTTCCACTCATAATCCATTCATATAAGTATATACAACACAAAATTTTATACATGTAACAATAACGATGGTGGAAACACAAATATACAAAACCAGCAAAAATAGAGTAAGAAAAATAAAAACCACACACATAATTTTAGTTATTACATAACTACTACCTAAGGGGCAAGGGTGGCTCAGTCGGTAGCGCGCCAGGCTCGTAATCTGTAGTTCCCAGGTTCGAGTCCCAGCTGGGTCAGCGTTGAGATTTATCTCCGCAGAACTCCCCGCCCTGCCCACGGTCAGTAGGGGACACCGATGGGCTTGGAAAGGCCGCCGTCCGTCGGATGGGACGTTAAGCCGTGGCCCCGTGTGCGGGAGAGCCATATCCTGTGCACGTTAAAGAACACGCTGGATGGCCTTGACGGGAAGCTACCATCTGTCTCCCAACAGCTGTTCCAGTGGGTCCCCTCCCCCAACCTTCTCTGAGCCTTCGGGGTCCATGTGACCTGGCCATTTAGCCCATGGTGTGCAAAAAAGTGCCGCTCAGTGGTAAAACAACCCAACAACTACTACCTAAACTGCCCATCCAGGTTCCGCTTTATAAAACTCTAGGCAACCAATAATGGGAATAACAATCAATTCTTAATATAACTTGATACATCAACAATAAAAGAAAAGGTATTCATTAATTATAAATAAAAGATTTAAACGATTGACCGAAAAGTAGGATTCATAACAGTTAATATATCTGTATGCGATATCTTTTTGAACACAGTCAAATGTTTTCATCTCTCATCTCCAGTGGTAATGTTGACGCTGAACTCGCCTACCTCTGGCAGAAGTTTCATGTACCACTGTTTGGTAATCGCTGAAATAAGTAATAAAGTTGTGAAAACTTATCTGTAATTTTTTATTCAATGATAAAAAATTTGATGTAAGCCGTCCCGTGGCCGAGTGGTTAGCACGCTTGGCTACTGATCTAAGGGACCTGGGTTCGAGCCCCCGATAAGACATGGATGTGTGTGTCGTTTCTCTGCTGAGGTCCTGCCATCCTCTCGGATCTTCTACTTTGGCATATAAACTGACAGGCTCCTGTCAGACCTCTGTGGCAAGAAGCTGCTTGAGGGGGGATTTATTTATTTATTTTATTTTTAAATTAGTTTGTGCCAAACATTTTTCACTGGAGAGGGTAAGGGAGGGAGTGGTCAAAAAATATGTGAAAAGTGTAAGGTAAGTACACTTTGTAACTAATGATGAGGTTAGGCAAAGGAGTTTGCAACCTCCTTTAAGCAGCATATTGTACAGAGAGAGACTCCGTTGGTTTGGCCATGTTGCCCGTATGAATAATTATAGATTGGCGAATAGGGCTATGAACAGTGTGCCTAAAGGCCTCAGAAAGAAGGGGAGACCTAGGATGCGGTGGGCAGACAATGTCAAACAGGACCTTGTTAGAATTGGTGTGCAGTGGTTGTTGTTGGGTTGTTTTACCTCTGAGCGGCACTTTTTTGCACACCATGGGCTAAATGGCCAGGTCACATGGACCCCGAAGGCTCAGAGAAGGTTGGGGGAGGGGACCCACTGGAACAGCTGTTGGGAGACAGATGGTAGCCTCCCGTCAAGGCCATCCAGCGTGTTCTTTAACGAGCACAGGGTATGGCTCTCCCGCACACGGGGCCACGGCTTAACGTCCCATCCGACGGACGGCGGCCTTTCCAAGCCCATCGGTGTCCCCTACTGACCGTGGGCAGGGCGGGGAATTTTGCGGAGATAAATCTCGACGCTGACCCAGCTGGGACTCGAACCTGGGAACTACAGATTACGAGCCTGGCGCGCTACCGACTGAGCCACCCCCGCCCCTGTGCAGTGGTCAGATGCAGTAGATGTAGCTCAGGACAGATATACTTGGAGAATTAAACTGCGCAGTCTGGTTGGACCTCCGTAGCTCATGGTTGCTTGAGGATGATGATGAAGTACACTCTCGTAATAAATAATGACTCTCTCTCTCTTTGAACCAGTGGTATCGAGTTGCCTGAAGATTATTGCTTTTGTTACCGGAATCGGGGTTGTTTCATGAGCATCGTAGCCTCTGGATAAACCGCTACCTTTGCGGCTGTCGTTACCAATTAAATATATATATGACACAACCGCGGAGGGTGGGTGGAAGTTTCAGGACGAAAGTACTCCCCTAACACATGTCAGAGTTCAACATTACGTCTCCTGGGTCCAGACAAAAAGAAATGGGGGAGCTAATGTCTCAATTACCCTAAAAATGCATTCATCCACCCCCGTCGACACACACACTCGCTGACAAACACAAAATTGCATTTTCCTACCCTCCTGGGAATCGTAAAATATATTTTGTCCTCTACCTTATTCGCTCTTCCAAAATTGCTGGGGGCTGAAATTTTGCAGCCAACACTCTGGGAATTGTAAAGGGGCATTTTGCAGCCAACACTCTGGGAATTGTAAAGGGGCATTTTGTTTCATCTATACACTTTTGCCCCTCTACTCTTGCAGCCCAGTGGCTGTCATAAGGAAGGAGTCAGAAGGGCCACTGCATCCCTGGTCCCCTCCTTATGACCTCTCACTTATAGGGGGAGAGTCCTTCGGGACCCACCCCCCATGGGGAGAACCGCCACTGCGAGTTTTTTTGTTTTGGTTTCTTGTGTGTTTTATTTTCCATTCCTGATGGAATTAGGGGTGCAAGTTCTGGTCGCCATTTCTCTTTTTTACGAAAAAAAATCCCTAATACCCTCAGAGATCGAATGACAAGCTTTTAGAAAGTAAATTGATTGATAAATAATCCATCAGTCAAGTTAAGAGTATTATTTATTGACTACAAACTCTTCCATGTGACCCTAAATTGTCCCCTCCGTGCTGGAGACATGACCGCCCTTGTCTCTCACTCTTAGAAAGATTTTTATCATCTTTCATGCCGCTTGTGCCATTTCTCATTAGGGTAAACATAACACGTACAGTATATTCCATCTGCTCAAATATTTCAACTTCAATAACTCTTCAAATATTAAACGAATATTTCAGAGAGATTTCAATAAATTTGATCGAGATTTATAATTTATCTCCAGTGACATTTCCCTGTATAATGTTTATATTATTCACAGAACAGACTGGATTTCCATTACAATATAATATTTTTTCTGCTCCGTTGGGTTGGGTTGTTTTACTTCTGAGCGGCACTTTTTTGCACACCATGGGCTAAATGGCCAGGTCACATGGACCCCGAAGGCTCAGAGAAGGTTGGGGGAGGAGACCCACTGGAACAGCTGTTGGGAGACAGATGGTAGCCTCCCGTCAAGGCCATCCAGCGTGTTCTTTAACGTGCACAGGGTATGACTCCCCCACACACGGGGCCACGGCTTAACGTCCCATCCGACGGACGGCGGCCTTTCCAAGCCCATCGGTGTCCCCTACTGACCGTGGGCAAGGCGGGGAATTTTGCGGAGATAAACCTCAACGCTCACCCAGCTGGGACTCGAACCTGGGAACTTCTGCTCCGTTATAGAGATCTGTAAAAAATTCTTGAAAAATACCGAAAAAATTGCAAGTTTATCTTTTTTTTTTCTCTATTATCTTTACTAGCACTCTCACGGGGGAGGCATGACTCTCTTCCCCCATATCCAACCATGCATTTGATAATATATATCCTTACATTCCAAATTTCTTAAAAGTTCCCTTGAGATTGACGGGAAAGAAAGTTCTGTGAACCACGGATATTTGCAACTAGTTTATTTCTTCTAAAGACTGAAAAGGACATAATTTTGCTGCTACTTAAATAAATGAAACGTAACACTTGAATGCTGGAGTTTCCATTATGTTGGCGACCCTAGGCAAGAGTCTAACGTTCCATACAGAAAATCCCGCGCTGGTATCGCCTGTTGGTAACCATTATCACATCTTTCTTATATTCTTCTTGAACATCTTCCTCTCTTACAGTTTGGATTATATCTTTAGAGCTGACGGCCAGCATCATTAGTGTCACCTTTGAGCCACTCTCTTACATCTAAATCGCATTTCGAGCATCCAAGGATTTCTTCTAGTACTTCACTTATGATATTGACAATGTCTTCTTCGTTTCAGGTTCTTCTTAAATATAATTTTAAAAATTATATTCCATGCCTTCCGGAGAGAATTTTTGTTTTTCAAAGAGTTCTAAGAATTAGTCACCGAATAACAACGTCCCGTAAGATTTTTTTTTTTTTCGAAATTCTTACATTCACCGGCGTCATATGGGTTACTTAAACCAGATAGTTTATTTGGCTTTAAATGAGATATGGATAATCCGTGTTCGTATAATTAATGCTCTAGTAATGAAACTTGTTTATAATTTGTAAATAAATTTCAGTTACCTTCCAAATATAGGGAGATTAGTATTTAAGAAATATCGTACTAATTCCTTCCTGTCTGAAGTATTCGGATTTTTAAAAGTGATTAGTATTGTAGCCGTCCCGTGGCCGAGTGGTTAGCACGCTTGGCTACTGATTGGCTACTGATCTACGGGACCTGGGTTAAGTCATGGATGTACGTGCCGTTTTCCTGCTGAGGTTGAAGGTCTGAGAGGATGGCAGGAGCTATCCTCTCAGACCTTCTACTATGGCATATAAACTGACAGGCTCCTGTCAGACTTCTATGGCAAGCAGTCTTCTATGGCAGCTGCTTGAGGGGGGTATTTATTTATTTTTTATTATTAGTATTGGGTTCGAGCCCCGGAGTAGGCATGGATGTGTGTGTCGTTTTTCTGCTGAGGTCCTGCCATCCTCTCAGATCTCCTACTGTGGCATATAAACTGACAGGCTCATGTCAGACCTCTGTGGCAAGCAGCTGCTTGAGGGGGTATTTTATTTTTTATTTTATTTATTGTGAATGTTTTTACTGATTTTTCTGAAAACCGTATGTAAATTTCTAGTGTTTTACTGATTACTGTGTGCAAAAAATAAAAGGGATTGTCGTTGTCATTTTTGGTTCTGTAAGGTTAAATTAATTCATCTACGAACATGTGACATACTTTTTAGATCCTACGAGTTGCTTCGTCAATATCAGATCTTGCTAAGACGATCGGCAGAAAACTTTTCGATGAAAGGGGAATACAGATATTTTTAAGGCTACTTCCATTAATTTATACAGATCTTTTTATATTTATTTTAATATCTTCATTTTATACGTTTATAGTTGATCTTTAAGATCTTTCATTGTCATGTAGCCATCAGTTCAAATCTGCCATGTAGATGAACGAGAATCATAGTACTAAATGTTGAATGAGAAATATCATTCATCCAATTCTATTGTCTTACAATTTAAATAATCTTTCATTCAGTTCTAAAAGAGAAATATTACATTCAAGAACCTTTCATTTAACTTTAAATGAGAAATTCTTATATTCAATTATCTTTAATCCTATACTCTAAGCGAGCGATTCTTGTACAGTCGCTCAAAAAAGTATCCGAACACTATGGTTGACTTCAGAATTCAGAAAAAATATCTGGCAACGATTTTTTTAGAAATTAGTGATCTGGCAACCTTCGTGTCAAGTGACAACGTGACACGAAGGTTGCCAGATTGACCTTCGTGTCAATCTGGCACGAAGGTCAATCTGGCTAAGTGACAACGTGACACGAAGGTTGCCAGATTGACCTTCGTGTCAATCTGGCACGAAGGTCAATCTGGCTAAGTGACAACGTGACACGAAGGTTGCCAGATTGACCTTCGTGTCAATCTGGCACGAAGGTCAATCTGGCCAAGTGACAACGTGACATGAAGGTTGCCAGATTGACCTTCGTGTCAATCTGGCACGAAGGTTGCCAGATCACTAATTTCTAAAAAAATCTTGCCAGATATTTTTTCTGAATTCTGAAGTCAACCATAGTGTTCGGATACTTTTTTGAGCGACTGTACAACGACGTCAGTAAGATCAACGCCGAGATCATCGAGCAGCTGCCTGTCTCTGATTCGTCTTACATTATTAGTCTTGATGATTTTCACTTAGTATTACAATCTTTGGAAATAACATAGCAAAATATAAAATTTTGTATGCACAGCAAGTTTATCAGTCAGCCCCTTTTACCGAGCAAAGCTCGGACTTCCAGGTACATAAATTCTAAATGAGAAATGATTATATGCAATCAGGGCAGGATCTAGTGGGGGAAGAGCAAGTGGGCCATGCCCCCCTCTCTCTTTCATAATGCTAGTAAGGGTTATAGAGACAAAAAATTATTAAACTTATTTATATTTTATAGTCTTTTCAAGAAAAAGTTTCAGATCGGTGAAACGGAGGAGAAAAATGTTACACTGCATTGTAAATCCATTCTCTTGTCCACCCTCCCTCGATTTTTTTTTTTAGATCTGTGCTTGTATCCAATGACCTTTCATTTAATTCTAAATGAGAAATACTTATATGCAATGACCTTTCATTCAATTGTAAATGAGAAATTCTTATATGCATGACTTTTCAATCAATTCTAAATGTGAAATACTTATATGCAATGACATTTCAATCAATTATAAATAAAAAAATACTTATATGCAATGACTTTCACGCAATTGTAAGTGAGAAATACTTATATGCAATGACTTTTCATGCAATTGTAAGTGAGAAATAGTTATATGTATGACCTTTCATTCAATTATAAATGAGAAATACTGATATTCATGATTTTTCAATCAATTCTAAATGTGAAATACTTATATGCAATCATCTTTCATTCAATTATAAATGAAAATACTTATATGCATGTTTTTCAATCAGTTCTAAATGTGAAATACTTATATGCAATGACCTTTCATTCAATTGTAAATGAGAAATACTTATATGTATGACCTTTCATTAATTATAAATGAGAAATACGTATATGCAATGACCTCTCATTCAATTCTAAATGAGAAATACTTATCCTCCAAAACTTTCACTGAATGTTAACCTATAAAACCGGCGTACAGAATTCTTTTCAGAGATTCACAAGAAAAATTTTGTCTCTCCTGATTTAGCAATTCTTAGTTTATTTTCTAAGAGACTTTAAGATGCAGAATGAACTTTTCGAGGTTTTTATTTTAGATTGAGGCTCACACACAGTTTCAGCCGTCAGTACAAATCTACAGGATTTATCTCGGATTTAACCCTCAAGGTTACTTTCAAAACACATCATTTAATTTCTTTTCCATTTTACTCAGAAAAAAAAAAGTTTAGTGTCTATTTCAAAGGGCGATGTGTATCCCATAGCTCAATGGGACAGAGCACCCGATATGTTATCGAAAGATCATGGGTTCGGATCCCACTCTCAGCGAAACTTACTATTTTCTTCAGCTAAATATTCAAAATGCGCATATTGTTGCCTATCATTTTTGTGAAGCTGGTTTTTTCGTCAATGTTCGTAAAGAAAAGCAAACCAAAAAAACTCCTTTAATTGCAACTTGCATTCAATCATTCTAATTCTGTTTTTTTTTTTCCACGGAACAACAGTTCGATAGAGTAAGTCTAACAGAGCAAGGTTTATAGTAACCGAATGATAGGTCATTGTTTGCTTTTTTTCTCTAACTCTAACGCAAGACGCACTCATTTGAATCAATAAAACGAAAAGCGGCTTTAATTCCTGATATTAAACATAAAAAAAGCCCATCACTTTGAAGTGCGTGATGCTACACAATATTTAAGAACCTTTTCGCTTAAAAAAAGACTGCTAACTACTGCTCTACAGAATTCGGTTTTCACACACTTTAAATCAAATATTAATTAAGACTCAGTTTATATTTCGTGCTTCTCTTTACAACCTAATAATCAAGTCCACAAATTACCATGCACAACGGTTTTATTCACCTATATTTTACAACCAAGACAATCACCTTCCACCGTTATTACAACCAAAGAAAAACACCAACAGAAAAAGCAGACAGGAGTATCAAAACGAAGCTCTGTAGGCACGTACCTAAAAGCTTACCAATGATCACTGCCCGAACCTAACAATTACAGTAACATCTGTTTTAGTTTTGGATATCCATTGTGCCGGCTGGCTACAGAGAATTTCTACTTCCTCGAGGGGTTTCCTTTCCAAGCTAAAGGAGAAGGATGCGAAGTAGAGATTCCGTCGAGCAGCTGCTGTGGTGCCTCCGGTCAAGGCAGCCCCGCAGCGTTTCTTTCACGTGCACGGGGTGTGACTGTTTTACACGCAGCACCACGTCTTTACATCTTTCCCAATAGACATCGAACTGGGAAGCTTTGTAAGGGGATGTCTTTGTGTATCTTTCCTTAAAGTTTGGTTCTTTTTTTTCTCCATTCCAAGCGGTGCACCCCTCTTTTTTTTCCGAATTATTTTCTATGGTAAGAAAGCGAAAGACGGAGAGATTATGTGAGAAAAGGATGTGGAAAAGCTCTTTAAAGAGACCTATTCAAAAAAAGCAACAACAAAATAACTTTTCTTTGAAAGAACGCCTATAAAGTTCTCGATTTTATGGTATACCTCAAGCTTAAGTTTTGCTTTAAACTTCAGTAAACTTCTCTTATAATCTCTTACCATTTTTAGGTTAGCCAAGGACGTTCAAATTTAAATTTTTGATTTTTTTTTTCGGATTTAATACGTTAGAAACTGTTTAATATTGCCAAAATATGTTAACGACACGTTTTATTTAATCAGATTGAATCCGCTCTTATGACACATTCATTAGTTAACCCTTTCACGACTAAGGGAAACATTTTTCCCAGTTTAAAATTGGTGATTGTCGTATTTAATTATAACCTTATCTGCGTTTTTTATACAGAATGTCAAAATAGAATGTATGCCGAACGCAATTACGTAAACGGGAACGTTCAGAAAAAAAAAAACAGAACTGTCAGGACGCATAATATATGTACTATGTGCAATGTCCATCTTTGCCTCACAACCAAAAGAAATTGCTTCGCCCAATATCATAATTTGCACATCATTTTGTATAGTAATTTTATTTCATAATTTTGTATTATTTTAGTTAACATTTTGTTCTAATAAACCAATAAATAAAATACATTGCATAATAAGCCTAACTGTAATTTGTGTTACCTTTATAGTCCATTGGGAAAAATATTTCCCATAAAATTCCAAAAAAACTACACATTGTTATGTAATTTTCTTATGCTTTTAATTTATTTTACATCTAAACAAACTAAAATAAACAGTTACATACTAATATTTACTCTTAGAAACCTTATGGTCCTGAAAGGGTTAATATTAAAAATGTCAGTGGCAAAGCATGGCTTGTCAAATGGAGTAAGCAATTTCTAAAAGAAGGGATGATAATTGACTAGAAAACCATAAATAATAAAAAATAAATGCCCCCTCAAGCAGCTGCTTTCCACAGAGGTCTGACGGGAGCCTGTCAGTTTATATGCCATAGTAGAAGCTCTGAGAAGAATTCCCATATAGGTCTGACATGAGCCTGTCAGTATAATGCCATATATAAGGTAATGAAGAAGAGACATCCATGCCTTTATTCGTTCAAATTCCAGGATTCCTTTGATCTTAGCTAAGTACCTGCAAATATATTATCAATTTTTGTTTGATTATACTGAAAAATAAATTGATTTTGACTGCTTTACTGAGTTTTACTTTAACTAAGTATTTCGTATCAGATTTTAACACTAATTTAGAAAAAAAAGACTGCTGTGTAAGTTTTTGAGAAACAACCAAAATTATATTGATCAAATCACGTTATATAATAGAACACGTTTGAAAAGTCTCGGGGTAGCGTAAACATCAGCCTTAACGTGTCCCCATAAGAAGAAATCCAGTGGATTCAAAATGAGAGGTCATGCAGGAGATGCAGCTGCTCCAGGAGTGGTGAGATTTTGACTATCATTTGCATAGATCTACTATGACGTCAGATATGCAAACGATGTAAATTTACCTAGATCCTACCTTTTGACAAACTTTCTTACTTCTTATTTGTACTCTGAAAATATGCTATAACTCGGAAGGAAAGACTTTCTGGCCCAATGTTCATAATATTTTTTTTTTCATCACTATCAGCAATGGAACATATTCCAAAAGTTTAACTAGAGCTTTTGGAAACACACTGTATATCGAATATAATTATTATCCTAACGTTTCATAAATAAGTGGCTCAGATCTTCTACTGTAGCATGTAAACTGACTGGCTCCTGTCAGACCTATGTGGTAAGCAGCTGCTTGAGGGGGTATTTATTTTTTTAATTATCTATTTAATAAATATTTTATTGGGGATACAATGGTCTAGTCGCCCTTTCTCAATCATTCTCCTCTGTCTTCAAATCTAATACAATATCTTTCACGATTCCAGTCTTTGGAAATAAGCAAATGAAAATTTTTAAAATTTTTCAGCATGGATTATCTGGAACGAGGATTAAGGTTTAAACTTAATCAGTTATGAGAGAATGTAAAGATATATAATATATAAGAATTTAAATTTGTTCTGCAGTAGCTGTGTGGAATTCATCCAATTTCGCGAATAGAACTAGCATTTCCATCATCGATTTGCACTGCTGTTGCTTTAGCTAGGAAATGCAAGAAGAATTAGACTTCACCAACCACTTAAATGGCTACTACTCTGTGGCTATGATCTGCTGAATGGGCGATTTCAAATGTCGTCCATTATCTGCTTTGGTATCTTTCCGCTTAGCTGTCGCCATTAAGGCCGATGTTCCTCCACATCTTACGACTTACCTTGTCAGCGGTTTTAAGCCCATCGTTCGTGATTCCCCTTACTTCTTTCTCTGCTGCTAAGGTCATGTACGCATCTGATACCTGGTTCAGTTGAAAGCTTTGCACCGAAATCTCACTGAAAACAGTAGCCAGGGGTGGGGGGGGGGGGTGGGGGGGTTGGTATCATGCCAGCTTGTTAGATTGTTTTTACCACTGAGCGAAGCATTTTCATCCACAATGATCAGGTCACAAGGGCTCAGAGAAGGTTGAGTCAAGGGAACCCACTGGACAGCTGTTAGGAAACATAACACTCCAGTCAAGGATATTCAGGTGTTCTTTAATGCGCATAGGATGTTCAGGTGTTCTTTAATGCGCATAGGATGTTCAGGTGTTCTTTAATGCGAATAGGATGTGACTCCTACACACCGTCACATGGTTTTTTATCCCATCTGACAGACGGCGACATTTCCAAGCCCATCGGTGTCCCCTTTCTGATGGAGCGTTTCTGATGGGTGCGGGTTAGCGGAGATAAATCTCAACGATGGCACAGTTTGAATTCGAATCTGGGACCTTCAGATTACAAGTCTGGAGCGCTATCGACTGCTCTAGACCGGTTCCACCTCTTTGGTTGTTGAATATTGGGTTGGGTTGTTTTACCTCTGAGCGGCACTTTTTTGCACACCATGGGCTAAATGGCCAGGTCACATGGACCCCAAAGGCTCAGAGAAGGTTGGGGGAGGGGACCCACTGGAACAGCTGTTGGGAGACAGATGGTACCTCCCGTCAAGGCCATCCAGCGTGTTCTTTAACGTGCACATGGTATGGCTCTCCCGCACACGGGGCCACGGCTTAACGTCACATCCGACGGACGGCGGCCTTTCCAAGCCCATAGGTTTCCAAGCCAAAATTCCCCGCCCTGCCCTACTGACCGTGGGCAGGGCGGGGAATTTTGTTGAGATAAATCTCAACGCTGACCCAGCTGGGACTCGAACCTTGGAACTACAGATTACGAGCCTGGCGCGCTACCGACTGAGCCCCCCCCCCCCCCCTATATCTTAGATAACTGACCGACCTTTAACAGGCTTCAATGCACAGCACATAAATATCACGTGGGGTGTCAAAATGGGTCAATTAGTCCACAGTCCGTGGAAGTCTTAAATCAGCTCTGAAGAAATATAATTGTTTTTTAATCAGTTTTATTCCTTTATGCCCAAGTACTGCTGCAAAACAATCATTTTAAGTAAGAGGAAAGGAGAAAAAAAAGGTAACATAATGTGTTCAATATTCCATTTACATTTCTAGAAACTTCTTGAGCGTTGTATTTTAAGAATGCTTGCCAGATAATCTGGCAAGCATTCTTGCCAGATAATCTGGCAAGCATTCTTCACTCTTTTCCAAGGATATAGAGCGGATATCTAATGGCAATAAGAGTTCAGCGAGAAAACAGATCGCATTGAAACTGAAAGACTGAGTTCAATGCAAAAGAACAGAGCCTTCCATTCATTTCAAAAACACTCCTCTGTGAGTTGGTTGCTGGGCGTTCTTTTCCTTTCAGTACGTAACGTGAACCGTTGGATTGTTATTGACCCGTTCAGTTGCAACTAATTACTTTTCAATTGAACTGTGTTTTGAGGCTCCGAGTAAAAACGAAAAGCATTATACTGTTCGCGAAAATACATTTGTTGTGAAGGAACAATGGAGAAAAAAACTGTCTTGAGCTTAGTGTGATTTGAACCCATTACATCTTGATTACATGTGAAATATAATCTGAGTTACCAGTCGCCGGTTTTCTAGATGAAGTCAGTGTATATTCTTAAGTATGAAGGAAAATTTATCTTTAAACAAGTGGAATAGGAGCCTAGGATTTTCAGGTTATACAATGTCCTACCAAAATGTTAGATACATTTTTGGGGGCGGGTGTGGCTCAGTCGGTAGCGCGCCAGGCTCGTAATCTGTAGTTCCTAGGTTCGAGTCCCAGCTGGGTCAGCGTTGAGATTTATCTCCGCAAAATCCCCCGCCCTGCCCACGGTCAGTAGGGGACACCGATGAGCTTGGAAAGGTCGCCGTCCGTCGGATGGGACGTTAAGCCGTGGCCCCGATTTATCTCCGAAAAATTCCCCGCCCTGCCCACGGTCAGTAGGGGACACCGATGGGCTTGGAAAGGCCGCCGTCCGTCGGATGGGACGTTAGGCCGTGGTCCCGTGTGCGGGAGAGCCATACCCTCTGCACGTTAAAGAACACGCTGGATGGCCTTGACGGGAGGCTACCATCTGTCTCCCAACAGCTGTTCCAGTGGGTCCCCTCCCCCAACCTTCTCTGAACCTTCGGGGTCCTTGTGACCTGGCCATTTAGCCCATGGTGTGCAAAAAAGTGCCGCTCAGAGGTAAAACAACCCAACAACCCAGTTAGATATATTTCCATGTTATGTCAATTGCAAGCTAATTTCGAAGCTCTATAATTCTAAAATATCCATTTAATGGAAAAATATAACTGAAGGTATATTTTTCCATTAAATGGATTAAATGGATAATCAAATCTATTTAAATCTCGATTTTTCAACAATATTCTTTCAATATCTAAAGATTTATGGAGCCTGAAATATTCAACAATAAATTATCTTGTTGAACAAAAATCATTCATAATTATAATTATTACGTAGACTGCTAAAATGCATATTTATTTTATTAAATGGTTTGAAACAATAATAAAATAATAAATACCCCCTCAAGCAGCTGCTTGCCACAGAGGTCTGACAGGAGCCTGTCAGTTTATATGCCACAGTAGAAGATCTGTGAGGATGGCAGGTCCTCAGCAGAAAAACGACACATACATCCATGCCTTACCCGGGGCTCGAACCAAGGTCCCGTAGATCAGTAGCGAAGCGCGCTAACCACTCTGCCACGGGACGGCTGTTACTTATTTAATATTTAATTAATTTCTGAAGTAAATTCTTATGATGCATTACTACTGCGAGATATTCACGCTTCCATAATTCTACTTATCGAATATAAAAATCGGGATTTATAGTTATTTGATTGTGATATTTATCTTCAGTGACATTTTTCCATTAAATGCATATTTTGATTTTAGAGCTTTGAAGTTAGATTTCCATTGACATAACATGGAATTTCTCTAATATTTTCATCAAATCTATACAACCTATTCTTTAAACATTTTTGCACACAATGGGCTAAATGACCAAGTCACAAGGACCCCGATGGCTTAGAGAAGGTAGGGGACCCACTGGAACAGCTGTTAGGAGAAAGATGATAACCTCACGTCAAGACCATCCAGCCTGTTTTTTAATGTACACATGGTATGGATCTCCGGCACACGGAGCCACGGTTTAACGTTCCATCCAATGAACGGTGGCCTTTTTAAGCCCATCGGTTTCCCCTAGTGACCATGGGCAGGACGGTAAGTTTTGGGGAGATAAATCTCAACGCTGGCCCACCTACACACTGTACTTCCCGTCAGAGGCGCCGATCAACTTGGATTCTCAATATCCTTGTTTGTGGCAACCCAGGACGAATATTAAAGTTTGGTTTTGCCAAAATCTGGACAAAAATTGAAAAATGAAAAAAAAAAGACCAAAATCCCGATAGATGTAGTGCATTATTGTGGAACATCTGGGTCTTGTCATTAATCATGTTATTTGCCACTGCACCACGTCTCTTTACACTCAATCCGATGGGCGCGGATGGCTCAGTCGGTAGCGCTCCAGGCTCGTAATCTGTAGTTCCCAGGTTCGAGTCCCAGCTGGGTCAGCGTTGAGATTTATCTCCGCAAAATTCCCCGCCCTGCCCACGGTCAGTAGGGGACACCGATGGGCTTGGAAAGGCCGCCGTCCGTCGGATGGGACGTTAAGCAGTGGCCCCCGTGTGCGGGAGAGAGCCAATACCCTGTGCACGTTAAAGAACACGCTGGATGGCCTTGACGGGAGACTATCATCTGTCTCCTAACAGCTGTTCCAGTGGGTCCCCTCCCCCAACCTTCTCTGAGCCTTCGGGTTCCATGTGACCTGGCCATTTAGCCCATGGTGTGCAAAAAAGTGCCGCTCAGAGGTAAAACAATCCAATCCAACTCAATCCGACGGACGGCTTCTAAAGTCCATTGTGTTCCCTTTCTGGTCGAGGGCAGGGTTGAGGGGGGGGGGGGTGCTAGTGGAGATAAAGCTCAGTGCTTGGACTCGAACCTGGAAGTACATATTACAAGTCAACATCAGCCCTCTTTATCTTGGAGGTCACTGTTTTTAAAAGAATAAAATAGAGAGCAGAGGAAAAAAATGTTACATTTTCAGTAAGATAATTTTTTTCTTTACTCTTCAGATTTTTCGTTCGCAAGCTATAATTTCCCGCTTTAAAATTGTTGGTCACGTGAAACTAAATGAGTATGTAATTCAGAATTTGAATTTCAAATTGAATTTAGTGTTGAATTTAGTGCAAAAAAATGAGCTGAAATTAACTGAACTGGGAACAAAAAGAAGTTGCAAATAAAAAATCCTGTTTAAGTTTTGTGGCGTTTTCTTCCTTAAAATACAAGTAGCTATATAAACTTAAAAATTTAAGCCCAGGGCCTGATCTAGTGGAAGGGAAGGCTTTGACAATGCTAATAACCGGAACGAGGCTTGGGTTGTTTTACCTCTGAGCGGCACTTTTTTTGCACACCATGGGCTAAATGGCCAGGTCGCAAGGACCCCGAAGGCTCAGAGAAGGTTGGGGGAGGGGACCCACTGGAACAGCTGTTGGGAGACAGATGGTAGCCTCCCGTCAAGGTCATCCAGCGTGTTCTTTAACGTGCACAGGGTATGGCTCTCCCGCACACGGGGGCCACGGCTTAACGTCCCATCCGACGGACGGCGTCCTTTCCAAGCCCATCGGTGTCCCCTACTGACCGTGGGCAGGGCGGGGAATTTTGCGGAGATAAATCTCAGCTCGTAATCTATAGTTCCCAGCTGGGACTCGAAGCTGGGAACTATAGATTACGAGCCTGGCGTGCTACCGACTGAGCCACCCCCGCTCCGGGAACGAAGGCGAAAAAAAATATGAGTATATATATTTTACCGATTTCTTTTTCAAGAAAATTTTTACAGGCCACTAAAACGGAGGGGAAAAAATTGTACCGAAAAGAATTCAGGCAGCACTTCACTGCTGCTCGATCTTGACTCTCTTCTCCTTTATTTTTCGAGATCTGGGACTGAAGAAGCATATTATTTAAGCTCTGCCAATTTTAAAAGGGGCGGGGTTGGCTAAGTCGATAATGCTCTAGGCTCGCAATCTGCATTTACCAGGCTTGAGTCTCAAATATGTCAGTATTGAGATTTTCTCCGCTAAGCACAGATGAGCTTGGAAAAGCCATCGTCCAACGGATGGGACATTAAGCCATGGTTCCATCGTACAGGATTTGGTTGGGCTTTTTCACCTTTGAGCGGCACTTTTTTTTTGCACACAATGGGCTAAATGGCCTGTCACAAGGATCCCAAAATTTCAGAGAAATTAGGGGAAGAGGTTGGTTGTTTGGTTGTTTTATATCTGAGCGACACTTTTTTGCACACCATGGGCTAAATGGTCAGGTCACATGGACCCCGAAGGCTCAGAGAAGGTTGGGGGAGGGACCCACTAGAACAGCTGTTGGGAGACAGACGGTAGCCTCCCGTCAAGGCCATCCAGTGTGTTCTTTAACGTGCACAGGGTATGGCTCTCCCACACACGGGACCACGGCTTAACGTCCCATCAGATGGACGGCGGCCTTTCCAAGCCCAGCGATGTCCCCTACTGACTGTTGGCAGGGCGGAGAGGTTTGTAGAGAAAAATCTCAACGCTGACCCAGCTGGGACTCGAACCTAGGAACTGCAGATTATGAGCCTGGCACGCTATCGACTGAGCCACCCCAGCCCCTGGGGGAAGAGGACCTACTGGACAACTGTTAGGAAACAGAAGAAAGCCTCCTATCAAGGCCATCTAGCGTGTTCTTTAACATTCATAATGTATGCCTCTCTCCTACACATGGGGGCTGGTTGGCTCAGTCGGTAGCGTGCCAGGTTCGTAATCTGCAGTTTCCAGGTTCGAGTCCCAACTGGCGTTGAAATTGGGTCAGCATCTCCGCAAAAGAGAGGCACCGATGGGTTTGGAAAGGCCGCCGTCCGTCGGATGGGACGTTGACCCGTAGTCTGGTGTGCGGGAGAGCCATACACTGTGCACGTTAAAGAATATGCTAGTTGGCCTTGATGGGAGGCTACTATCTGTCTCCTAACAGTTGTCTAGTGGATCCCCTTCCCCCAATCTTTTCTGAACCCTGGGGGTCCTTGCCACCTGATCATTTAGATCATTGTGTGCAAAAAAAAAGTACCGCTTAGAGGTAAAACAACCCAATCCCTTCCTCGGCCTCCTTTCAAGTCACAGGGTCTTTTTGATCTGGCCACTTGGCCCATTATGTGCAGAAAAATGCATCTCAGTGGTAAAACAACCCAACAACCTATTTAAGTCTTGCCAAATTTAAAATCACTAGTTTTAAATATACCGATACATGTACTTTAGTGGGTTTTAACTCTTGGAATTCAGAGGATTCATTTCCATTTTAAGCAGCAGTCAAGCCCACATAACAGGTTTGAAATTTTCCTCTGTGAGAATCATTTCTAGCGAAAGAATAAAGAGTCAAAGCTAGAGAGAAACAGAGAACGAGTACAAACCGAATGCCTCCCCTTATTCATTAATCTTTTGCCGTATAGGCGTTCATTAAAATTCATCACGTCCGCGTCGTGCGCCGAACTTCATCTTTAGATTAATATGTGGCAATATTAGACTGAGGAGAAAATTCTATCCGACGGTATGATGCAGTTGTGGAAGTTTCGAGAACTTCGAATGATGAGAAGGTTGGAGTTAGACAGAAGTTTGACGCGTTTCTAGCAGTTCGTGAGTTGAGAACAAATGAACTGGATTCATCTGGAGGACTTCTCCTTCAGAAGGAAATCCTTAGAATGTGCTTCACCGTTTAAATTCTGCAAAGTTACAGTGCTTGCTGTTTGTTTCGTTCCTTTGTTCATTCCAGTCGCTCTTGAGAAATTGTTGTGTGGAGTCGCGATGAGTAAAGGAATAGTTAAATGAAGGGATTGAAGTTATTGTAGTCAAAAGAAGGGATTTAAGTTATTGTAGTTGAAAGAAGGGATTGAAGTAGTTGTAGTTAAAAGAAGGGATTGGGGTAGTTGTCGTTAAAAAAAGGGATTGAAGTAGCTGTAGTTAAAAGAAGGGAATGGGGTAGCGTTAAAAGAAGGGATTGAATATGTTGTTAACAGAAGGGATTGACTGTGTTGTTAAAAGAAGGGATTGGAGTAGTCGTTAAAAGGAGATATTGAATAGGTTTTAGTTAGGAGAAGGGATTGAAGTAGTTGCAATTAAAAGAAGGGATTGGAGCAGCTGTAGTTAAAAGTAGGGATTGGAGTAGTTGTAGTTAAAAGAAGGGATTAGGGTAGCGTTAAAAGAAGGGATTAAATATGTTATAGTTAAAAGAAGGGATTGGAGTAGTCGTTAAAAGGAGATATTGAATAGGATTTAGTTAGGAGAAGGGATTGAAGTAGTTACAATTAAAAGAAGGGATTGGAGCAGCTGTAGTTAAAAGAAGGGATTGGAGTAGTTGTAGTTAAAAGAAGGGATTGGAATAGTTATAGTAAAAAGAAGGTATTGAAGTAGTTGTAGTTAAAGAAAGAAAAGAAAGAAGTAGTTAAAAGAAGGGATTGAAGTAGTTGAAATTAAAAGAAGGTATTGAAGTATTAATTAAAAGAAGGGATTGGAGCAGCTGTAGTTAAAACAAAGGGATTGGAGTAGTTGAGTTAAAAGAAGAGATTGAAGTAGTTTTAGTGGAAAGGATATGGATTTTTTTTAATGCATAAATTTGCAGTTTGATCTTAGGTGGAAAATTCGCCTTTTAATTTTTGCGAAGTAACTAAATTATAAAAGTAACTGCAAATCGGATTATGTAAGCAGCATGTTACCGAGGATGGAATTTTTACATCTGAGCGGCACTTTTCGACACACAATGGGCTAAATTTAGGGCTGGAAATGGAGAGAACGCTGGTGGATGTCGTTCCTTTATTCCCAAGGTTTTTTATCCCGTATATACGTCGCTCGTGTCAACCCAACGTCACCATGTCCCTTTTCAACTGATTCTAGAGTGTACACCTAGTTCTGAAAACCCATTTCCATCCCTCGCTAAAATGTCCACGTAATAAATCCTCAGGATTAAACAGAGGAAGGGGATCCGCTGGACATCTTCCAGGTGACAGATGAACTTCTCGTCAAGATCATCAAGCGTGTTCTTTATTTGTCCACCTTCCCAACCCTCACACAGATGGATCTATCCCAGTTTCATGCTATTTATCTGAAACCGTTCCAAGATCATTTCCGCTTCTTATTAAACCAAAATAAAATACAAAAAGTAAATCATTTTATGCAATTAGATGAAACTTGTCCACTTCAAACTTGAGGATCTCTAAGTGTGATTTTCCTGCCAGTGACCTCCGCAAAATTCCCCGCCCTGCCCACAGTCAGTAGGGAACACCGATGGGCTTGGAAAGGCCTCCGTCCGTCGGATGGGACGTTAAGCCGTGGCCCCATGTGCGGGAGAGCCATACCCTGTGCACGTTAAAGAACACGCTGCATGGCCTTGACGGGAGGCTACCATCTGTCTCCCAACAGCTGTTCCAGTGGATCCCCTCCCCCAACCTTCTCGTAGTCTTCGGGGTTCATGTGACCTGGCCATTTAGCCCATGGTGTGCAAAAAAGTGCCGCTCAGAGGTAAAACAACCCAACCCAACCTGCCAGTGACGTGATCTGCTTGACCTATTTAACGTTCTCCAATACATAAACCAGTCGCATTCACCAAACAAACGCACGACTCATACACTTGTATCTTTTTTTTCGCAAGCATAGTGTAACTTTGCAAAGGATATCTTATTTCTGTTACAGAAGTCATGTATTTTCAATTAACAGACTCTTGAAAAAGAAAGCCAGCACACAAAACACCAATTCAGTATCAGTTGCTTGTTGCGTCAGTTAATTTTTCTTCAGAAGGTTAATTCATTCGATATAGATATGAGACTTGAATAGATTTATGATTCTTAGTTAAAAAAATTCGTTGTAGCTGCACTCAAAGAGAACTTGACGTGAATATTATGAATTAACAACAGCGAAACTGTCACCCTACAGAAGTGACTTGTTCCGTAAATTATACTCAGTCCCAGAAATAAAAAAAGAGTGAATCAGTTTGCACAACAGTCAAGTACTTTAGAGCAATAAAGAGACAAAGACTCAGTACACTTTTCAATATCTTAGGTCATGTAATAGGTTAAAGTGATTGGTTTCAGTGGTCAAGAGAATACATTTCTGAGGTCATTTCCTTTTGGATTTTCCATGAGTAAGCCCATAAGAAATGAGTCACTTGAAATGGGTGACACTCAATAGAGTGACTCACTGCAATGAAAAGATAACTATATTACAAACGTTTCTGCACACTTCCTTGTAATGTAAATTGAAAGTCACATTCAGAATATTTTCAGTAAAATTTCATTAGTCATAGGTTTTTACCATAAGTTCGAGCAAACGAACATATGAATGTCGGTGGGAGGTGCAAACCATTTTTTATACTTTAAAATACATTTAAAAAAACATCGGACCAAATTAATGCGGTTACATTTAGAGGTGATTTAGTTTTGAATGTTATGGTTTTTTAAACTTAGAGAGTAAAAGTTACCACTCACCAATGGCAAGTGGATTTCCCAAAGCCCTACCTATTCACGCCCGCTATTAGCTATCAGTTTTGAGAACTCCTTAAATCATTAAAGATCACATTTAAAAAGATTATCTAATTAAAGCCTTTAACATTGGCCTGTATTACTGTAGGAGAGCGAGCTAGAGGGACTGTAATTCCAAAATTGAACGGTTTAAGGAATAGGTCGATCCAAGTGGCCTAGTTGATTAGGAGGTCGATCCAAAGGTCCTAGTTTGGTATGGTTCATGATAATGTCCAGTTGTTTAGAAGGATCCACCCAAAGAGACCAATTATGTATGGTTCCATGAGATTGCCTAGTTTCGGTGGTTCCATCCAAAGGGCCTAGTTGTGTATGGTTCTATGAGATTGTCTAAGTTTGGTGGTTCTATCCAAAGGGCTTAGTTCCGTATGGTTCTATGAGATTGCATAGTTGTTTCGGTGGTTACATCCGAAGGGCCTAGTTGTGTATGGTTCCAATAAGACTACCTAGTATAGTTTAAGAAGATCTATCAAAGGGCCAAGTTGTATATGGTTTCAAAGAGATTACCTAGTTGTTTATGTGGGTCCATGATTGATTTCCACTGATTTTCCACACTTATTTCTTATATTGCATAAATGACAATATTGCTCTACAAATTTGTTGAATAGGCAATGCTTACTCTTGGGAAAGCTTTTTTAGTATCGAAATACGTCAGAATTTCGTCAACACACGTAGGAATTTCGAAAATTATGTCTCGATAGCTAAAACAAAAATCTAAATTCCCTCGTAACAGAAAGTTATCCTTCACTAAATGTAAATCACCTAGTCATAGAGGTGCCATACCCACTACACCTCTCATGTGTAGGGCGGAGGTGGCTCAGTCGGTAGTGTGCCAAGCTCGTAATCTGCAGTTCCCAGGTTCGAGTCCAGCTGGGTCAGCATTGAGACTTATCTCCGCAAAACTCCCCGCCCTGCCCACTGTCAGTAGGGGAACACCGATGAGCTTGGAAAGGCCACTGTCCATCGGATGGGACGTTAAACGGTGGTCCTGTGTGTGCGCGAGCCATACCCTGCACACATTAAAATAACACTGGATGCCCTTGACAGGAGGTTACCATCTGTCTCCCAACAGCTGTTCCAGTGGGTCACCTCCTCCAACCTTCTCTGAGCCTTCGGGGTCCTTGTGATCTGGCCATTTAACCCATGGTGTGCAAAAAAGTGCCGCTCAGAAGTGAAACAACCCAACCCTCTCATGTGTATTCGAGCCTGATCTTCGTGCAACACCTACTCTATTCTCTTCTACTATTTTATTCCATCCATTTCATTCCACTTATCATTCTGAATTATATTTACGATCAGGCCGGATCTAGAAAAAAAATATGGAGGAGAGGTGAGGAGGAAGAAAGAGAGAGAGACTGGATTTCCAATGCAGTATAACATTTTCCCTTCCATTTTACAGGTCTTAAAAAATTGCTTGAAAAGCGCATGAAATATGCACATGTTTAATACTTTTGTGCCTCTATTACCCTTATTAGTATTCTCAAGGGGGGAGGGACATGAAGACATGCCGCTCAAGATATGCCTCTGTGTTTACGATAACTAGGTACATATTTGCTTATTTATAGCTTCGCATAAAATCCTTTCCTCAATTTACGTCAATAAATCAAATCGTCGTTAAGACGTCTACAAAGAGTTTAAATACTCACAAATAATTCCTAATTTACCCTGCGTGAGTTATAATACCCTCATATCGTGACTGCTTTTATTCTTCGAAGGCAAGTTTACGGACCACATTCTTACAAGAGAAAGAAACAACTGAGATGGTACTAAATGAGGAATCTCTGAATTCTTCATGGTGGTCTCTTCAGACGTTATCGTTAACCCATTCATTAAACCTTCAGTTTCACCTGTCTGTCGTCAACGCATCAACTGTTCTCAAGAAGAGCTGCAAGTTGGGCTTTCATTTTTGCTTTTGTGTTTGTACTTGCCATCATTTACAGGTCACGCAGTTCCGGCCATTGTTTTGCCCTTTCCATCCTTGCTTCTTGGTCGCAGGTGGGTTCATTTTTTTTTTGCACTTATTAAACCTGCATAATATCCCAAAAACCATTCTGGGTCCCCCAACGAGAGGAATACAAGCAAGTACTTTTGCTTTTCGTAGTTGCCCGCCATTTTGTCCTTAATGAAACTCGTATTTCATCTTGGTGAAGACACGTAGAGTAATTAGTGCTCGTTAACTATGTATTGATGACGTTCATTATCGACTCCTGCGTAAAAAAAGAACGAGGAATCAATAGCATTTTTGATACTGTCGTCCAGGGGACGGGAGATGTCGTTTTGGAAGTGGATGCGTTAGTCAGATATAAAAAAAAAAGTCGGCTTCTCGAAACGTTGTAGTGTACTTCCCCGAGAAAAACACGATGTATGTAAATTGATCTTATTTTTCCGAAGTTAAATGAATTGGTCTGTTACGCGGAACTTTCCATAGTGGGAAAAATTTCGAACATCTCAATTTTCCTTAATCGAGAGCGATGCACATGTGTGGGAGTAAAGGGAGCATCGGTGACATGTTCTTCCCTAAATTTTCTATCTTAATCGTCTTTTGTTACAGGTACGATCTTTCAAGCTGTTAGTATTTTCAAAAACCTGACTCGCCGATGGACTTAATGATATGTTGGGTTGTTTTATGTCTGAGTGGTGCTTTTTATGCACATAATTACCTAACTGGACAGGCCACAAGGACCCAAAGGGCTCAGAGAAGGTTGGGGAATAAAATCCACTGAGTAGCGGTTAGGAGACAGATGGAAGCTTACCGTGAAGGCCATCCAGCGTGTTCTTTAACGTGCACAAGGTATAGCTCTCCTGCACGAACCATAGCTTAACGTCCCATCCGACCGAAGACGGGCTTTCCAAGCCCAACAATGTCCTTTTTCTGACCGAGGATAGTTTGGGGGTTGGCAGACATAAATCTCAATGCTGGCAAAGTTGGGACTAGAACCTGGGAACTAGGCAAATCGAATCTAGTACAGTGGACCCCCGATATAACGCGCATGTCGGGCGGGAAACAACACCCGCGTTATAAGGTGAACCGCGTTATACCGAGCGGCGCGGTGATGACACAATAAATTTCACACTGTAAGCTTTTCTTTTGCTCATCATGCATACAATAATTAAACACTATTCAAAATACATGCAGGAACTCAATACATACACAATTACTCAATACGCAGTAACAATAAAATGCGATACTCACTAACGCCGCACGGACCTGTATAAACATGTTTGAACTTATCGCGAACATCGCCCGCGCTATAACCGAGTGCGCGGTATAGCGAGCAGCGCTATAACGAAGGTCCACTGTACGCTACCATCTGAGCCACTTCCCTCCAACGACGTTAGGGTCGTTGGGGGAAGTAGATTCTTTTTTTTCTTGCATAGAGTGGGCTAAATGACCAGGTCACAAGGACCCCGAAGGCTCAGAGAAGGTTGGGGAGAGGGAGCCCACTGGAACAGCTGTCGAGAGACGGATGGTAGCCTCCCGTCAAGGCCATCCAGCGTGATCTTTAACGTGCACAGGGTATGAAAAAGCAGTTAGCCCCGCACACGGAGTCACAGTTTAACGTCACATCCGACGGACGGCGGCCTTTCCAAGCCCATCAATGTCCCCTATTGATAGTGGGCAGGGCGGGGAGTTTTGCGTAGATAAATTTCAACCCTGACTTCCAATGACGTTAATATCCGTATATAATGCCAGAGGGAAATAACTCTGAAGTTGATCACGCGAACTAAAAATTAGAAATGAGATATTCTTGTTTAGAGAAATAGTGTCGATATCTTATTATCATTCCTCGGTTTTGAATAATGAACCACAAAAACTGAATATCGCAAATCACAATCCTTAGTCACTTCTCACATCCAATATTAATTATTTAAACTCATAGCCAACTAGCCCTTAATAGCCCCTAATATATTCTGTGTTCTGATTTGCTTCCTATACTCTAATTTGTTTTCAGCAGGAAAGCAACAGAATTTTTGAATAATATATTCTGAAGTAACAAGAAAACAGAAATGAATCACGATAAAGCCAGGATATAGAAAAAAATAAAGGGGAAAGGAGAACTTGGTCGAGAAGGAAAAAAAATTGAGAGGTAGGAACCAGCGACTGGATCGTTTGCACTTCGATTGGATCGTTTATACCTTCTATTGGATCGTTTACACTTCGATTAGACAGTTTACACCTATTGGATCGTTTACACTTCGATTGGATTGTTTACATTATCTGTTGGATCGTTTACACTTCGAATGGATCGTTTACACTTCGACTGAATCGGTACAATGCAGTATAAATGCATCTTTAAAATGCACATAGTGATCTTAAATAAATTTAAAAACTTCTTGTAATACATATACCATAAATTTTCGAATAGTAGCCCGAGTTACAATTTACAATTCTTACTTGTATCTTGCTACAATTTTAGCCCAGGCTACTCTTTAAGCCCCGGTGTTTAACACTTTGATAATGAGGAAAATTTGATGAAAGTCAGAAATTTCAATTTCGGCCGGTAGTCTTCCATTATTTATGATGCAAATACCTTATTTCGGCCGCAAGCCAAATAATTGCGAAAATTTGCAATTAATTCACGTATCCCGTCCATAATGTTTTGATATGATATATATACATATGGTATATGGCGTTAAACTGAAATATTTTTAACAACCATAAGAGGAAAAGAGAAATAGCAATCACATATATTAGACATGTTTTGTAAGAATTTTCTTAAAGACCAATAAAACGGGGACGGGGGACATACTACATCGTATCGGCATTCTGGTGTGTTCCGGTTAAATTCAGTAGCTTCCCCCTCCCCTTCTGTAAATATTTTTATAGGTTACTTCATATTTAAAAGTGACAAGGTAATTCCAACAACTGACACTAACCTGACTTCCATATCAAAATTCTACTTAAATTCTAAAAAAAATTACTGTGTATATAATTGATCCTTGGCGTATATATTTCACGCTTATTATAATGGCACATCCAACTTAAAATTCCATCAGTCACTCACTCTGGATTGCTCATCGTCTAATGATTCAACTCGATCGATCCCAGTCCAGTATTGACTCGAGTATTTAAATAAATCGGCCGTAAAGACAAGAGGAATAAAGAGAAGAAAAATAAATGAGCATAGCAACTTTAACTTCTCTTTGTTACAGTATCAGTTGTAATTTTTTTTATATGCTTCATCCTTTCTTATTTCCATTTCTTCTGCCATTCTTTCTCTCCTTTCTGATCGTTCCATTTTCGTGATGCAGAGGAAATACGGCGGTTCCTTACGCAAAAGATAGTTTTATTTGCGAAGCAGTTGAAGAGAAATGCCTGAATGGCAACACGTTTTCTTTGTCGTCATTCGATTCGAAGCGCCCTCTCGCACGAACGGCTTCGGTCCAGAATAAAACCAGATATAGCAGATATGATGAATGCTATCCAGGCATGCTTACTGTGTTATCAAGCGTCATTGTCGATTTTGAAAGGCAGCCAAAAAATTCCCTGTTTTTTTTTCCCTCGCTCTTTTTCTCTCAGGATATCTGACTGTGGATTCACTCGAAGTCATATCTTTTTTTTTTTCTTTGAAATATATTTTTTTCCGCTGCAAATTTATCTAAACTGACGAGAGATCATTACGTTTTATAGCGTGTTTGTTGGCTAGCGCAATTTACGTTGGGTAGAGTTATTTATGACCGCGGTTTATATAATGTATGGCGGATATTAAAAACGTAATTCGAAAAAGAAAGAAAGAAGAAAAAAGGAATATGGCAACAGTAAAATTGCGCTATTAAGCCTAACAGTCTGTTGAAACAAGCACGCTTTATAAAAAAGACGAATTAAAAACATGAAAACACTGTATCCTTGTTTGTCCTAAATGAGTCTCAGGGCGAAATAATGGTTTGTGTTTCGGCTTGGATCACCAGTTTTTGTTTGCATTGTAGATAGATAGATAGATAATTTTTATTTCAGATAATGTTGAATGTATGATTAACAGTATACAAAAACTTTTGAGGTCTCACAAGAGTAGGCTCGTTCGTGAGATCTGCATACAGAAACAATTTAAATTGAAAAAATTCAGTCGTCACATTGAATATAATACACAAAAAACGAAAACAACTCAAAACAAAAAATATCTAGTAATCCAGAAGTGTGAAAGTCAGAAAGGAAGAAACATTCAATATCTGTTACATATAAACAGTTCTAGTAGTTTAATGCAAAAAAAGTTTTCACATTATCAAGTTTCAAAATGTAATTCTTGATAACTGTAGAAAATAAATGATAATTCGTGATATTTTTCATGCTGACCGAAAGAGAGGAAAGGAATTTCGGTGCTAAGTACAAATAATAGTGCCTAAAAATTGCTTTATTATGTAATGCAGGAATTTCATAATTTATATTTTTATCTCGTCTTAATTGGTAATTATTCGTATCAGTTTTAATGCTTTCATTTCTAAAGTAAAAGTATTTAATAATTTCGAAAAAATAATCATAACGTAAAGGCAAAATTCTTGCTTCTCGAAACAAAGGTAATGAAGGTTGTGTTTTTGGACTTTTAGTTAATAAGCGAATAAATCTCTTTTGCAGCACTAAAAGCTGTTTAAAATTATTGAAATACATGCCTCCCCAAGATTTTATACCATATGTTAATTGAGAACGAATTAATGCTTAATATAGTGTATACATAAATTTAAATGTAACTAAGTGTCTTACGAGATATAAGCGGACCAGGTTACGGATGATCTTTCTTTTTACCCATGTTACATACACGTTCCAAGTTTAGGCCTGCATCAATCCAAATACCTAAATATTTCACTGACGACACAAAAGAAATTTGAGGACAATTATAGTGACTTTTCGATGAACAATTACTATCATGATATTTCAATTTGTTACGGTGCAAAATATCTGTAACAGAACTATTTTTCTTTAGGTAGAAATAAACTGCATTTGTCTTCTCCACATTTATTATTAAAAAATTACTTGTGGTCCAGTTTCTAATTAATTCTAGATCACTATTTGTTTGACAGGCTCCTGTCAGACCTCTGTGGCAAGCAGCTGCTTGAGGGGGTATTTATTTTATTTATTTATTTGCTTGTTTAAAAATAATCGAAGAATCAGAACCAGTATACGTCAGGCAAGTGTCGTCAGCAAAAATAGTCAATTTACCTGTTAGGTTAATGAAATCTAAATCATTAATGTAAATAATAAATAATAAGGAACCCAGAACAGATCCCTGGGACACTCCGTATTCAACTTTAGTCCAAGCACTGTATATATTTTTTATTTTTACTTTTTGCATTCTGTTAGCTAAATAACTGCGAAGCCAATTCAATGCCACTCCTCTAACTCCAGCAGCTTGTAATGTTTGTATTAATTTTTGATGATTATTATTTTTATTGATTTACCGTATCGAATGCTTTTTTTAATGTCCAGAAAGAAAAGCTTGGAACAGCTTTCGGATGTGAAATGAATATACGATTAATATCACTGGAATGTTGGAAACGCAAAATTGACAGAATATAAACTTTCAAGAAGTACTTCAAAAATTTGCATCAGACATAATTTCAGAAAAATAACAATTGTGGAAGTGGTATACCCAAAGGTTACCTTTACTACAGCATTATAACCCCCCACAAATACATTTTAGAGTTTAAATAACATATATATTCTAAGGCAGTCCTAAAAAATCAGACACAAAGGCATGCCAGTCTCTCTACCCCATTCAAATTTTTTCGGTACTCCACTGATAATTGGTTATCGTGAAAGTCTTAAGAGTTGGGAATGAAATTCCATCCGAGTTGGGTTGGGTTATTTTACCTCTGAGCGGCACTTTTTTGCACACCATGGGTTAAATGGTCAGGTCACAAGGACTCGGAAGGCTCAGAGAAGGTCCAATGGGAGCGGACCCAATGGAGCAGGTGTTGGGAGACAGATGGTAGCCTCCCATCAAGGCCATCCAGCGTGTTCTTTAACGTGCACAGGGTATGTCTCTCCCGCACACGGGGCCACGGCTTAACGTCCCATCCGACGGACGGAGGCCTTTTCAAGCCCATCGGTGTCCCCTACTGACCGTGGACAGGGCGGGGAATTTTTGCGGAGATAAATCTCAACGCTGACCCAGCTGGGACTCGAACCTGGGAACTACAGACTACGAGCCTGGCGCGCTACCGACTGAGCCACCCCAGCCCCAAATTCCATCCGAAGCCCGGAAAAAGGTATAAATATTTCTTCAGAGAAGTGCGTTGTTCAAGCGACAAAGTCATTTCTTGTCTATGCAGCGAGAACATTAAAGGCCATCTAGACATGCTGACATGCGCAAATAGTTGTGTTAGGTTGTTTCACCAGATGGCATTTTCTTTTTTTTCACAGAATGGGCTAAATGGCCATATCATAAAACCTCCAACGGTACAGAGAAAGTTAGGGAATGGAATGGATAGCTACGAGACACGTGAAACCTTCCATCAAGGCCATTCAGGGTGTTCTTTGAGCGTGCATAAGGCGTGACTCTCTTGCACCACACCTTAACAGCACCACGGCTTAACGTCCCATCCGAAAGACTGCCGCATTTCCAAGGCCTTCGGTATCCTTTTGTCAAGGAGGGTAGAATGGAAATTAGCAAAGAAAATTCTCAACGCATTGAACAGGGAACTCGAACATGGGAACTGCAGATTACTAATATCGGAAATGATCTGTTTATGGTAGAAATCTGAAATTTTGATGATAGAGATTTAAAAGATATATCGCTGACTATAATAATATGCTTCCTTTTCTCTGAGGTTGGGTTGTTTTCCTCTGAGCTGCACTTTTTTGCACACCATGGGCTAAATGGCCAGGTCACATGGACCCCGAAGGCTCAGAGAAGGTTGGGGGAGCGGACCCACTGGAGCAGCTGTTGGGAGACAGATGGTAGCCTCCCGTCAAGGCCATCCAGCGTGTTCTTTAACCTGCACAGGGTATGTCTCTCCCCCACACGGGGCCACGGCTTAACGTCCCATCCGACGGACGGGGCCTTTCCAAGCCCATCGGTGTCCCCTACTGACCGTGGGCAGGGCGAGGAGTTTTGCGGAGATAAATCTCAACGCTGACCCAGCTGGGACTCGAACCTGGGAACTACAGATTACGAGCCTGGCGCGCTACCGACTGAGCCACCCCCGCCCCTCCTTTTCTCTGAGGAGCGTGAGAAAGCAACTTTTTTTTCATTTTAAGGAATAGAGAAATATTTTTTTTTAATTCGAACTAATGTAGAATAGGGAAAAAATGTAAATAATAATATTTTATTATGAAAAGAAGACATAATAAAATATAACAACTCAATATTAAAATATACATTCAAGTCATAATAAAATATTACTATTTACATTTTTTTCCGATTCTACATTAGTTTGAGTTAAAACTTTTAAAAAGTATAAAAGTCTGTAAACGAAAAACTTTTTTCTTTTCTTAAACGATATTTCTATATTCGCCAGAGGCTTTTTGCGTTCTTCTACCGTGGCCGAGTGGTTAGCGCGCTTGGCTACTGATCTACGGGACCTGGGTTCGAGCCCCGGGTAAGGCATGGATGTTCGTGTTGTTTTCTGCTGAGGTCCTGCCATCCTCTCAGATCTTCTACTATGGCATATAAACTGACAGGCTCCTGTCAGACCTCTGTGGCAAGCAGCTGCTTGAGGGGGTATTTATTTTTTTATTTAGTTCACTTCTCTCCTTTTTTTTCAAAAAAATAAGCAAAATTCGAAACTTATATTATGACTAAGCCCAAGGCCGTAAACTTACCTGTACCATCTCAAATAAAAAAAAAATCATCTTTGGTTAGTAACGAAATAAGAAAAACTTCCTCATTTGAAATAATAGACACATTTTTTTTTTAAGTGGAAAAGCCTGTCAAGAATTCATGTAAAGTAGTCACTTTAATTTTCGGAAAAAGCTGAGCAGTTTTGAAATATTACCCAAAATCAACGCTTTGGGAAATAACGTGGTATTTTATATAAATTGTGAAGTTTTTCAGAAAACTTGGACCATAATGGAACTGTAGGAATCGTCTACAGACTGATTTCCATCACTTACTTAAAGTGGCTATCAGAATGAGTATCAACTACGTTTGAGTAATGTAGGGCAATATGAAGCTAGGACGGCAAACCGACGGAAATTACATTATGATAAATGCGTAACATTAAATTTTCCCGTGTTCGAGTGCGTACTAGTTTTAGTTCAAATTTATTCTTGACACATATTTATCATACAAAAGGGAAAGGCAAAAAGAATCTTAAGATAAACGTTTAAGATAGAGACTGTTGACTCCAGCAGCAATGTTGAATTGATGAACATATTTATTTGTTTAATTCTGGTACTTTTCGTTGTTTAAAAAAAAAATGGCTTGATGTTTGCCTGTGCATTTAGGCCCAATCCTCTTTTGTAATAGGGGCGGTGGTGGCTCAGTCGGTAGCGCGTCAGGCTCGTAATCTGTAGTTCCCAGGTTCGAGTCTCAGCTGGGTCAGCGTAGAGATTTATCTCCGCAAAATTCCCCGCCTTGCCGACGGTCAGTAGGGGACACCGTTGGGCATGGAAAGACCGCCGTCCGTCTGATGGGACGTTAAGCCGTGGCCCCGTGTGTGGGAGAGCCATACCCTGTGCACGTTAAAGAACACACTGGATGGCCTTGACAGGAGGCTACCATCATCTCCTAACAGCTGCTCCAGTAGGTCTCCTCCCCCAACCTTCTCTGAGCCTTCGGGGTCCATGTGACCTGACCATTTAGCCCATTGTGTGCAAAAAAGTGCCGCTCAGAGGTAAAATAACCCTAATTCTTTTGTAATATAGGAACGTGATAAATTCTTTCCTCCTAATTGTTAGAAGAGATGATAAAAGATGATCAGTGCTCGACTGACACAATTTATATGTCATATTGACTCTAAATGTTTAGTTTATTTGAAACTATTAATTTTTCTTCGACTAATTTACTGAAACCGATTTTCACTCCTGAAGTTCGAGGATTAAAAAATGTATTTATTAGGCAAAGTTAAACAAAAGTTTCTCTTTCGTTCGTGCGAATCAGGAGTGTACAAGATATTTGGGGGACCTTGGTGTAACCCTCCCCCCTCCATTTCTACGTTTTTATTAGAAATTCTTTTTGTTTTGTTGCAAAAGTAACTTTAATTTTAGTTGCTTTACCTCTGAGCTGCACTTTTCTGCACACAATGATCTAAATGGACAGGTCACAAGGACCAGTGGAGCGGGGGTGGCTCAGTCGGTAGCTCGCCAGGCTCGTAATCTGTAGTTCCCAGGTTCGAGTCCCAGCTGGGTCAGCGTTGAGATTCCGCAAAATTCCCCGCCCTGCTCACGGTCAGTAGGGGACACCGATGGGCTTGGAAAGGCCGCCGTCCGTCGGATGGGACGTTAAGCCGTGGCCCCGTGTGCGGGAGAGCCATACTCTGTGCACGTTAAAGAACACGCTGGATGGCCTTGACGGGAGGCTACCATCTGTCTCCCAACAGCTGTTCCAGTGGGTCCCCTCCCCCAACCTTCTCTGAGCCTTCGGGTCCATGCGACCTGGCCATTTAGCCCATGGTGTGCAAAAAAGTGCCGCTCAGAGGTAAAACAACACAACACAAGGACCAGAAGGGTTCAGAGAACGTTGGAGAAAGGATACCACCGACAGCTGTTGGGAACAGTTAGAACGTTAAAGCCGAGGGCAGGAGAGCTATACCGTTGCTGTTGCGCGTCACATTTTTTTTTTTCACAGAATGGGTTAAATGGACAGGTCACAATGGCCTCGAGGGCTCACAGAAGGTTGGAGAAGGAAACTCAAGGGACAGCAGTTGGGAACGGATGGATGCCCCCTGCCAAGGCCATACAACCTGACGGATGTGTTCTTTAACGCGCACAGGATATATCTCTCCTACATACAGGGCCACGGCTTAACCTACCATCCGATTAACGGTGGCGTTTTCAATCCCGGAGATGTCCCCTTTCTGACTGAGGGAAGGGTAAGGGTTTAACGGAGATAAATCTCAACGCAACAGATTACGAGCCTGGCGCGCTGCAGACTTACCCTTCTCCGTCCTCCTAAGCTTAATTTAGATATAATCTATTCCATTAGTTGAAATGCACTTATTTTAAAAAATAACATAAATTTTAAAGAAGTGAAATTCTACACCAGGGTACCATGGAGTCCATCTCCTATAAAGTTAGGGAGGTATCTCTACTATGGAACTGCATCTCATCTACGGAATTTATTGAGGGCATTTTCGTGGCAAGGATTGGAGGCGAATATTACCCCCCTCCCCCTCCTACTCCTTCTTTATAAAGAGAGTGTAATGCATGCTTACGCAGTATCTTGGGCATTAGGAGGTTCACCTTTGTAAGCATTGATGAGGTTACACAAAGGGGTCTGCAACCTCCTTTAAATAGCATATTGTGCAGAGAGAGATTCCGTTGGTAGCATATTGTGCAGAGAGAGATTCCGTTGGTTTGGCCATGTTGCCCGTATGCATGGACCCCTTTAAGTAGCATATTTGCCCCTTAAGCCCTTTAAGTAGCATATTGTGCAGAGAGAGATTCCGTTGGTTTGGCCATGTTGCTCATATGCATAACTATAGATTAGCGAATAGGGTTATGAACAGTGTGCCTAAAGGTCTCAGAAAGAGGGGGAGACCTAGGATGCAGAGGGCAGACAATGTCAAACAGGACCTCGTTAGAATTGGTGCGCAGTGATAAGATGCAGCAGATATAGCTCAGGGCAAATATGCTTGGAGAACTAAATTGCACAATCTTGTTGAACCTCCGTAGCCCATGGCTGCATGATGATGATGAATACATCTTTCAATTCTCAATAACAATAAAATTGCTTACGTTCACATGCCTGGACCCCTGAAAATATTTAAAATAACAACAACCGCTACTTTTCGAAATCATAAAATACCGGTTTGCCATCCTCCTGAAAACGAATCTGCCGCTCTCATATTCACCGCGCCTCCGAGCAGGTTTTATTTTTTGCAAAGAAAAATATCTCGCCCCTTAAGCAACTGCTTATCGCAAAGATCTGAGAGGAGCCTATCAGTTTGTATACTTCATATAGAAGATCTGTGAAGAAGGCCAGACCTCAGTAGAAAGACAACACTAAAAAGAAACTTCCATACCTTAGCCAGGGATTGAACCCAGGTCCCTTTGATCAGTAGGGTTGAGTTGTTTTACCTCTGAGCGGCACTTTTTTGCACACCATGGGCTAAATGGCCAGGTCACATGGACCCCGAAGGCTCAGAGAAGGTTGGGGGAGGGGACCCACTGGAACAGCTGTTGGGAGACAGATGGTAAGACTTCAGCAGTTGGGAGAGAGATGGGAGAAGACAGTGGAAGACTTCTCCCGTCAAGGCCATCCAGCGTGTTCTTTAACGTGCACAGGGTATGGCCCGCACATGGGGCCACGGCTTAACGTCCCATCCGACGGACGGCGGCTTTTCCAAGCCCATCGGTGTCCCCTACTGACCGTGGGCAGGGCGGGGAATTTTGCGGAGATAAATCTCAACGCTGACCCAGCTGGGACTCGAACCTGGGAACTACAGATTACGAGCCTGGCGCGCTGCCGACTGAGCCACCCTTTGATCAGTAACCAGGTGCGCTAATCAATAGGCCACCGGAACGTCCGTGTTCTCTTCTTCCACCCTAAAAAAACGACTGAGTATGATTATTTAAGCCATCCGTGGCCGAGTGGTTAACGAGCTTGGTTACTGATCAAAGGGGTCTGGGTTCGAGCCCCGGATAAGGCATGGACGTTTGTGTTGCTTTTTAGCTGAGGTCCTGCCATCCTCACAGACCTTGTACTATGGCATATAAACTGACTCCTGTCAGACCTCTGTGGCAAGCAGCTGCTTGAGGGGGTATTTTTTTTTTAATGATTTTTTTAAGGGGGGAAGCAGGCAAAAGGAGATGAAGAATGAAATCACCGAGTTGCTGCCTCGGTGCCAACTCAGTGTTTTCTTTCCTTATTGCCTCGTGTTGGTTCACGATGACACTGCAACTGTCGGGTCCGTGTTTCGACACCCAAAATAGATTGGATTGTTTTACCTCTAAGCAACAATTTTTTTAACTTAAAACTTTTTTTAACTTTTAAAGAGTTATGGAAGCTGGAATGTTTCGCAATAGTAATGTATTATTTAATGAGTTAAATGAGTTAAATGGCCGAGTCACAATAACCTCAAAAATTCATAGAAATTTCGGAGGAGGAGACTCACTCGACACTTGTTGGGAGAGAGATGGTAATCTTCAGTCAATGACATCCAGCAGTTCTTTAACGTGCACAGAGTATAGCTCTCCCGTACACGGAGCCACGGCTTTACGTCCCATCCGACGGATGGTGGCCTTTCCTAGTCCATCGATGTCTCCTACTAAAGGGCAGGGCGCGAGTTTTTCGGAGATAAATCTCAACTCTGGCCCAGGTGGGACTCGAATCTGGAATCTACAGATTATGAGCCTGGCGCACTATATTCTCTCATGTATACTGTAATTTTCCCCTCATTCTACATTTACTCAAACTTTTATATTTCTCGAAAATTTTATGTGCTCACTTTGGGAAATAAAGCATAATTGGCTATAAGTCCCATCAATATAATTGCAAAACGAAGAAAAGAAATCACTTAAGTTGACAACGGTTCATGTAATTAGGCGATCACAGAGATTCCGAGGGATACGTGTCGGTCGATACTCAGTCTCTCTCGAAAGGGATGATAATGAGCATATTAAAAGCAGCGCCGGATCTAGCGAAGGAAGAGAAGTGAGAGAATACTAGTGAGGCGAAAAATTATTAAGCATATCTATATTTAACGCATATTTCAAGAAATTTTTTAAAGGTGAATGGAATGAAGGGAAAATATTTTATACTGGAATGGAGATCCTATCTTTTGCCTGCGCTCCCACCCTCTTTTTTATTTCGTATTTTTCTACATACGGGCTTGATCAAAAGTAATGAAACGTAAATGATATTGACTTTATATATATGTTACCGCTAAAGTGCAGAAATCAGTTATTCTACAGATTATCTAGGTATTGTGCAGATTAACTAGGGTGATCCGTTAACGTGCCGAAAATTGTTTCATTTCTCAAATTACCTAGGTAATCTGCAAATTACCTGGATAATCTGCACATTACCTACTAGGCACTCGTTAAAGTGAAAATAAAATATGGCGTATCGGCTGTTATCGGAATTGGTAATAGCCGGTACATTGTACTTTTTCGTTTTTTAACTATCCTATTATTCAGATAACGTATCTAGCTCTACAGTACACCGCCTGCCGCATTATAAAAAACGCCCCAAATGAGCGAAGGTCAAGTGAGAACGAATCTGTCAAATGAGGAATCTCTTGAGTCTCAATCTTCGGGTCACGTGACTCAGTGTTCCGAATTATCATGAAACGCCCTGGATGAGCGGAGGCCAAGTGAGGAGGAAATGAGGGGGGGAAGGAGTAGGGAAAGGAAATGAGAGAAACAAACTTTTGAACTTTAACGATACGGAAGCCGTTAATGTGCACATTACCTAGGTAAAATGCGGAAAACTCTTGATTCCGCACGTTAACGGAGCAAATCAGTTAATCTGCAGATTAGCTAGGTAATGTGCACATTAACGGCTTTCGAGCTTTAGCGGTAACATATACACTGATCTACCAAAATATTAGAGTTGGGTGTTTTGGGGTTTTATGGCGCAAGAACAAATAAAAATATTAGAGGATTTCTGTGTTATAGCATTGGGAATCTAATCTCGAAACTACATATTAATATAACTTCGGAAATATGCATTAAATGGAAAAATGTGACTGATGATAAATTAAAGATCATAATCAAATTTATTTCAATCTCGATTTTTAACAATATTAGTTCAGTTTTTAAAGAGTTATGGAAGCTGGAATGTTTCGCAATAGTAATGTATTATTTAGGAATTTACCTGAGAAATTAATTAACATTTAAATAAAAAGTATTGTTTCAAACCATTTATAAAAAGTAAATACATATTTTAGAAGTTTGCTAAATGATTATTTCAATTAGACAATTATGAGTGATTTTTATAAAGCAAGATAATTTATTATTAAATGTTCAAACTTCCATTGATCTTTAAATATTGAACAAATTCAGTCGTTGAAATCGAGATTTAAATAGATTTGATTATATTTATCATCAGTAACATTTTTCCATTAAAAGCATATTTTAGAAGTTATAGAATTTCGAAATTGATTTCACGAAAATTCTTTATTGGTAGGGCAGTGTATGATAGATGTATTCGGCTCAGCATGATTGGTTTGTGGTCTGGGGCGGGGGTGGCTCAGTCGGTAGCGCACCAGGCTCGTAATCTGTAGTTCCCAGGTTCGACTCCCAGCTGGGTCAACGTTGAGATTTATCTCCGCAAAATTCCCCGCCCTGCCCACGGTCAGTAGGGGATACCGATGTGCTTGTAAAGGCCACCGTCCGTCGGATGGGACATTAAGCCGTGGCCCGTGTGCGGGAGAGCCATACCCTGTGCACGTTAAAGAACACGCTGGATGGCCTTGACGGGAGGCTACCATCTGTCTCCCAACAGCTGTTCCATTGGGTCCGCTCCCCCAACCTTCTCTGAGCCTTGCGAGTCCTTGTGACCTGGCCATTTAACCCATGGTGTGCAAAAAAGTGCCGCTCAGAGGTAAAACAACCCAACCCAAGGTTTGTTGTCTGGCAGCTATTGATAGCGATCATTCTTCCACAGAGGGCTAACGTAACTCTTGACAGTTTTCCACCGGCGATGATTTCAATCATTATTGGCCAAAGCATGATGACTTACTACAAACTTTTTTAAAAACAGAGTTATCTTTTTTTTTCCTAAAGATTTCGCCCTTTGTATTCATCGGAATCTTTGACTGCCCTGTTCCAAATTTCCTATTTTTGTTCCTCTTTTTCCACCCTGTGTTGCCTCAAAAATTGAAGTTTCTCGTAAAATATAGAGGTTCTCACCTAGGATGTCTCAACACCCCCTTTATTCTCGTAATCTGTAGTTCCCAGGTTCGAGTCCCAGCTGGGTCAGCGTTGAGATTTATCTCCGCAAAAATTTCCCGCCCTGCCCACGGTAAGTAGGGGACACCGATGGGCTTGGAAAGGCCGCCGTCCGTCTGATGGGACGTTAAGCCGTGGCCCCGTGTGCGGGAGAGCCATACCCTGTGCACATTAAAGAACACGCTGGATGGCCTTGACGGGAGACTACCATCTGTCTCCCAACAGCTATTCCAGTGGGTCCCCTCCCCCAACCTTCTCTGAGCCTTCCGGGTCCTTGTGACCTGGCCATTTAGCCCATGGTGTGCAAAAAAGTGCCGCTCAGAGGTAAAACAACCCAACCTGGCCATTTAGCCCATGGTGTGCAAAAAAGTGCCGCTCAGAGGTAAAACAACCCAACCCAACCCCCCTTAATTCTCTTAATCCTCTCACCATACACCCAGAAACTCCAAAATTGATCTGCTTTGAAAAATAATAAATTTCTGTTGGAAGAGTTTTTTTTTTTTGAAACTTTAGATTTAAAAGAAAAGAAAAAACAAGAAAACTTTCTCTGTTACAAAGAAGATTATGTTTGTGTTTGTGAAATAATAGGTAACCTAAAAGAGTGGGGGGGGGGGGGTTTGTGAGGTATTACGAAACTATATTAACTAAATAGAATAAGCTTGCATTATTTATTATCCAATTGGAACCCAGCAAAACTAGTGAAGTAAACTTGAATAAGTGAAAAATTAAAATATTGCTATGTAGTACACACCCTGTACCATTAGTTTCCGGCAATGTATTCTGAGTGGAGTTAGAAGCTCAGTCTTTATAAGTAAAGAAGATGGTAGATTGTTCTTCGCGTTACAATTTTTTTGATGATAAATACTGCAAAGATCGCATCTTTTGGCCAGTTTTCAAGATGTAAATCACTTTAAAGAGGCGTTAGTTCGTAAAATTTGCCACGTTTTTGAAAAATTTGAGCAACTATATATATATATCGAAATATTTTGTTTACTGTTTGTTGACTTCGTTTGCCTGTTTTCCGATTCAAAACAGCGATTTTGGGTTAAGTGTGTTTTTAACAAAGACCAATGGCAAATTATGGTATCTGAAGGCCACAGGCGCAAAAAAGGTTCGGATTAGGTTGGGTTGTTTTACCTCTGAGCGGCACTTTTTTGCACACCATGGGCTAAATGGCCAGGTCACATGGACCCCCGAAGGCTCAGAGAAGGTTGGGGGAGGGGACCCACTGGAACAGCTGTTGGGAGACAGATGGTAGCCTCCCGTCAATGCCATCCAGCGTGTTCTTTAACGTGCATAGGGTATGGCTCTCCCGCACACGGGGCCACGGCTTAACGTCCCATCCGACGGACGGCGGACTTTTCAAGCCCATCGGTGTCCCCTACTGACCGTGGCAGGGCGGGGAATTTTGCGGAGATAAATCTCAACGCTCACCCAGCTGGTACTCGAACCTGGGAACTGCAGATTACGAGCCTGGCGCGCTATCGACTGAGCCACCCCGCCCCCGAATTCGTCGGGGCATGTAATCTACAAGATGCTGGATACGTTGTGCAAGAATGTTATACCACGCGGAAATTATTGTGTCACGCAGTAGAAACAAAGTGAACAGCGGCACAGTCTCGCTGCGAACAGCACTTACCACCTCATCCCAAAGGTGCTTTATAAGGTTTAGATCTGGAGTCTGTGCAGGCCAATCAAGCAAGGAAAAACTCGTCGGCATGTTCCTGGAACCATTCGGTAACGATAGGTACCTTGTGAGCAGGTGCATTATCATACTGACTTGTCCATCCGAATGCAGATAAACTGTAGCCATGAAGAGATGAACTTGGTGAGCAATAATGTTGAAATACTCCATGGTATCAATATACTCCATGGTATGATGCCGTTCGATAGGTATCAGGGGCCTAAAGTGTACTAGGAAAATATTCCCCACACCATCAAACCGTAACTACCGGCCTGTACTGTTGACATCAGACAAGATGGCTCCATGACTTTATGTTACTTTCGCCAAATTCTGATCCTTCCATCAGCAAAATGCGAAAGGAACCCTGATTCATCCGACCAGGTTACCTTTTTCTAGTCCTCAGCAGCCCAATGTCAATGCTCCTGCGCCCACTGGCTTTCGTGCTCTTCGCTGGCAGCATTGACACTCGACATCGTCGGCGACTATTGTAGCCCATTCGCGACAAGGTCCAATACGTGGTGAGTTCGGAGATGACTTCCTGCACACCAATGTTTAATTCTGCTGTGATTTGCCTGGTTGTGGCCAGTCTGTTCGCTTTCACGATTCTCGCCAGTTTTTTTTGATTCCTTTGATCTGCAAGCTGTTTTTGTCCACAGGATCGCTAATCACTGGTAGTTTTTTGCTTTTCGCACCGTTCTCGGTAAACTCTTGAAACGGTTGTGCGTGAATTAAGCCCACGTTTCGGAGATGCTAGAACCGGCACGCCTAGCACCAACAACCATGCCACGTTCAAAGACAGTCAGGTCACTCGTTTTACCTATTCTGATGCTCAATCTAATTCTAACTGAATCAGCTTGATTTATACCGCACACCGCGGTTACATGGTGGATTTTGGGTTGGGTTGTTTTATCTCTGAGCGGCACTTTTTTGCTCACAATGGGCTAAATGACTAGGTCACATGAACCCCGAAGGCTCAGAGAAGGTTGGGGGAGAGGACCCACTAGAATAGCTGTTGGGAGAGAGATGGTAGCCTCCTGTCAAGGCCATCCAGCGTGTTCTTTAACGTGCACAGGGTATGGCTCTCCCGCACACGGGGCCACGGCTTAACGTCCCATCCAACGGACGGCGGCTTTTCCAAGCCCATCGGTGTTCCCTACTGACAGTGGCAGGGTGGGAAGTTTTGCGGAGATGAATATCAACGCTAACCCAGTTGGGACTCGAACTGGGAACTGCAGATTACGAGCCTGGCGCACAACCGACTGAGCCACCCCCGCCCCCGTGTTGGTTGGAATGAACCATTTATGTGACGAGGGGTGGTGATAATAAACAGGAATCTCAGTGTATATTACTGGTAGTTTTCAAAACATTTGTTAAAGACCATTAAAACGAATATAAACTGATTTATACTGGAATAGCGATGTGGTTCATTCCTACTTGATCCCCCCCCCACCCCCACATATTTATTTTTTCTAGATCCGAGCCTGTAATTTAAGCGAAGATAACCGATCATTCAGTGAAGCCCTGAAATAGTCAAAGACAGCGGATTATTAATATTAGTAAGCTAACGAGCTATAAATCTTTTAAAAAGAAGTTATATAATAATTTAATTTGAAAAAGTAAATAAAAAATTAACTAAAATAATTCAGTATTATAAATAGTTTTACTTGCTATTAAAATGATGAAAGTCAAGGAAAAAATTTCAAATATTAATTTCATTAAGCAAAAAATTATGAATTAATGGCAGTATAGTGGTGGAGAGAGAGAAAATAAAATTTGATCAGAGTCTTTTTTATGGATGTTGAAGATTTTTTTTTTTTGTAAATCCTGGAGATGATTGACGGTTGGAATTTAATCATTTTTCAGTACAGAAAATGTTACGAATGCAGCAATAACTTCGGTCTTGAGATTTTGGAAAGAAAATGAATTATGTTCATCAAAAGTTCCTTCTTTAAAAAAAAAAGAGTTGCTTTTAGCAGTTATCGATTCGATGAGCAATGTTTTCCTAGCCTTAAAAAACACTCCTACACTTAAAAAAATGCTTTTCCCAGGATATCTTATGGGGATTGCACAAATGGTTATCGAAGGACGCATGCGTTATCGGCCAACAGTTGCTCATAAGCCCTTTAAAGCTGCGTAAAAGTGTGGCTCCAAACTTTCTCTTCAGCTCCAAAAAAGGAGTACGTGTTGTGGAGGGGGATAAACGAGCACCGAGCGTAACTAGTTTTATCTTAATAATTTCTCGTTTCTTCAGTTGAAATGTATGAAATAACTTAGCAGCAATTATCAAATTTAGAAGGAAGAAAATTATCTGCAGCCTGATGGGATATGAGCAAACCACTGCCTCATAACAGAAGTGCTCTGTCCACTGGCCAATCTGCCGTTGATCAAGGTTGGGTTGTTTTACCTCTGAGCTGCACTTTTTTGCACACCATGGGCTAAATGGCCAGGTCACATGGACCCCGAAGGCTCAGAGAAGGTTGGGGGAGGGGACCCACTAGAACAGCTGTTGGGAGACAGATGCTAGCCTCCCGTCAAGGCCATCTAGTGTGTTCTTTAACGTGCACAGAGTATGTCTCTCCCGCACACGGGACCACGGCTTAACATCCCAACCGACGGACGGCGGCCTTTCCAAGCCCATTGGTGGCCCCCTACTGACCGTGGGCAGGGCGGGGAATTTTGCGGAGATAAATCTCAACGCTGACCCAGCTGGGACTCGAACCTGGGAACTACAGATTACGAGCCTGGCGCGCTACCGACTGAGCCCCCGCCCCCCGTTGATCAAGAGCTCTTCTATTTAATGATATGAGCTTTTCTGGCTGCTTTTCGGCACTTTTTTGCACACCATGGGCTAAATGGCCAGGTCACAAGAACCCCGAAGCTCAGAGAAGGTTGAGGGAGGGGACCCACTGGAACTGCTGTTAGGAGATAGATGGTAGGCTTAGTCAGTAGCGCCAGGCTCATAATATGCAGTTCCCAGGTTCGAGTCCAAGCTCGGTCGGCGTTGAGATTTATCTCCGCAAAACTCCCAGCCTTGCCCTCGGTCAGTAGGGGACACCGATGTCATTGCGCGATTCTACGATCATTACGCAAATTTTTAAAATGCATATTTTATTAAATGGTTTGAAACAATATTTGTTATTTAATTTTTATAAAATTTCTATAAAATGTTTATCTTCTTCTGGCACATGTTTCACAGGTCAAAGCCAAAATTAAATAATTGTCTATAGACAGTTCATTTTGGCATGTTAAAAGTCAATGAAATTTTATCTCTATTACTGCGATGAACTGATGCTCTGATAAACTGACGTCATGATGAATTGACGTTGCTATGAACTGACACTGCGATGAACTGACACTGCGATAAATTGACGCTGCGGTGAACTGAGGCTGTGATGAATTGACGCTGCGATGAACTGACACTGCGATAAATTGACGCTGCGGTGAACTGAGGCTGTGAATTGACGCTGCGATGAACTGACACTGCGATGAACTGACACTGCGATAAATTGACGCTGTGATGAATTGACGCTGCTATGAACTGACACTGCGATAAATTGACGCTGTGGTGAACTGAGACTGTGATGAATTGACGCTGCGATGAACTGACACTGCGATGAACTGACACTGCAATAAATTGACGCTGCGGTGAACTGAGGCTGTGATGAATTGACGCTGCGATGAACTGACACTGCGATAAATTGACGCTGCGGTGAACTGAGACTGTGATGAACTGACACTGTGATGAACTGACATTGCGATAAATTGACGCTGCGGTGAATTGAGGCTATGATGAATTGATGCTGCGATGAACTGACACTGCGATGAACTGACACTGCGATAAATTGACGCTGCGGTGAACTGAGGCTGTGATGAATTGATGCTGCTATGAACTGACATTGTGATGAACTGACACTGCGATAAATTGATGCTGCGGTGAACTGAGGCTGTGATGAACTGACACTGCGATGAACTGACACTGCAATAAATTGACGCTGCGGTGAACTGAGACTGTGATGAATTAACGCTGCGATGAACTGACACTGTGATGAACTGACACTGCGATAAATTGACGCTGCGGTGAATTGAGGCTGTGATGAATTGACGCTGCTCTGAACTGACACTGCGATGAACTGACACTGCGATAAATTGACGCTGCGGTGAACTGAGGCTGTGATGAATTGACGCTGTGATGAACTGACACTGCGATGAACTGACACTGCGATAAATTGACGCTGCGGTGAACTGAGGCTGTGATGAATTGACGCTGTGATGAACTGACACTGCGATAAATTGACGCTGCGGTGAACTGAGGCTGTGATGAATTGACGCTGCGATGAACTGAGGCTGTGATGAACTGACACTGCCATGAATTGACGCTGCGGTGAATTGACGGAATACGCTTATAGGAAGTGTTTTTTATGCTTATGTAGAACATCCTGAAATAGATGGTAATATAACTTACGAGCATGGGCGGCGGCAAGGGAGAAGGGACAGTTACCCCCTCCCCTGGAAAAGTTGATTAAAAATTAATTTATTTTAATATCATTCTTTATTTGCAACTGCACTCATTATGAACGGCTGGACATAACTATTTGTATCTTGAAATATTTATTAGTTTTTTGCTTCCCGCTGGAAGCATCAAAATTATCTTCATGTTAAATTGGTTCCCGGAAATTTGTATTCCTTTTTCACTTACCATAAACCTTTTTTCACTAGAATTAATTCACTTTTTTTCATGGCAGTTATTCTTAAAATCAATAAATATATCAATTTAATATTCAAAAGTAAAACTTGAGGCATAGTGCCAACCAGATAAGTTGCAGTGAATAACCCCCATTTAATTCTCTGCATAATTGTATTTAATATTACTACTAACAACTAAGTAACATTAAGTAATGCAATTCATAAAATACAAACAATAGGATGTAAATGAGAGTAATGTACAAATACGAAAACAAAATCTCATGCATGGTAAATTTTACCCAACTGTGTAATATTAATTAAATTGCCCATTAATTATTTAAATGTACATTTTAAAATGGCAACATCAGAAAGTATTCAATTAAGAAGGTAATGTTTAAAAAGAGTCTTAAAATACCTATTAAGCATTAAATGAAGATTCAGTTGAAAATTTACATTACCCAGAGAGGCGCCCTCTATTGGCACATATGTTTCGATGATTGAATATTGATTTAGAAAATGATAAAATATAATGAAAATTAGAATTAGAGAAAAACATAGATTAAAATGTTTATGAATGAATTGCAATTCATCCTTTTTGTGACGGACATTTACCGTAGTATGTAAATAAATCAATGTCAAAATTATATTAAGTTAGAAAGACATGAATTGTAATTCGTACAGGAAATTATTACGACGCTGAAAATAATTTACAACCTTCTGCAAAGAGCGGAAGTGAGCTGAAAGTCAATGTCCAAATTAAAGGTTAATGAATTTAAGCAGCAACACCGTAAAACACTCTTCCTTAGTTTCGGCCGTGGTGAAATAAATTGCGACCACAAATCTTTCTACAGGTGGAATGAGTTGTCATTCGTATACAGGCAATATGAAGGTGTTGAAAAATAGAATGTCGCGACTGTATTCGATTTAAAGTGAAAGATGGCGTCGTTCACTTTAGCCACAGAGTATCTATAGCTAAAGGAGTCATGCCATGGTCTCTATAGATACACTTAGCCGCAGCGTATCTATAGAGACCATGGCTGGCCTTTCATCAGCTACAGAGTTAGATGCTATTCTTGATACAGTTAAGTGCCCTCTCTATTTGTTTTATACATCGCTATAAACTAAAAGGAATGAGTAAAATGGGGAATTCATTTTTAGTTTATTTTTTTTAAAAAATACGAGTTACAGTTCACAGTTTCTCCCTGAATGTCTGTAAACATTTAACTTTTTTCACTTTTACAGATAATTCGAAAAATTTTTTTGGGTTGGATAGATATTATGAAATATGTGGGATTCGCGATATTTCATCAATCGAATCTCTCAAAAGTTTAAATTGCTCCATCTAACGGTGGAAAAATGTGGAAATTACAAACGATGTATCTGTGCTAGGAAAATTAAATTTTAATAGTGAAATGTAAATTTCTGAAGCTTTGTATTGACAACAAAAAGTTGCGTAGCCTATATTTTATTGACATACAACTTTTTCGTTTCAAGAGATATGTGAGATTCTTTCTTAGTTTGATAGATATTAATGAATATTAAGAGTAATATTTTTAAATCATCCAGAACATTTTAATTTGCATCATTAGAAGCACCAAGTGTGGAAATGCAAAACTATAAACTGGTATTGCAAACGATTTATTTGTGAAAGGAATCTGAATTTTCATTGGTTGAATGTAATGGAAAAGCGTTTGACGCTTATAGAAATAATTTGCCCCAAATATTTTCATCTTAAGGGATGAATGAAAAATTATTTTGCTTTATGTAAGCCCTAAAAATATATAACTATTCAAAATTTTCTATTAGTTCGCATTACTAATGTTAAACGATGCAAAAGTCAGAAAATTAAAAACTTCATCCTCTTTGAAAGCAGGTATCCCATATTCGTCAGAAGTCATTTGTTCTTTTAATTTCAATTTATTGCAGTCTATAGTGATCTTTCCCTTTTGGTAGCGAATTTATTTGATTTGTTCCTGTGACAGATCTTTAGATACGTTATTACCTCTCCTTCCTAAAATATCAAATATAATTTTTTAACTTATATAATACTCTACTACAATTTTTTATATTTCTACATTATTTGGAAAAAAATATTGTAATTATGATACCCAAACGTGTTTTCTGTCTTCAAAGTTACTGTAACTATCTTTTGGATATTAAATTTTTATGCTTTTCCCTACTACATGAAAATGATACGAATGAGTATTGACCGAAATTTCGTTTTTCAAAAATTTTGTTTTTGATAAGTTCAAGTCTAACTCGAAAAATCCTGATCCTTCTTCAAGTACATTAAATTAAAAATATTCTCATAAAAATTACTATTGACCGAGAACACAGAAAAAGATGGTATTTGAAATGTTTATATAGTTCACCTATTAGTGATTAGCCGTCCCATGGCCGAGTGGTTAGCACGCTTGGCTACTGATCTAAGGGACCTGGGTTCGAGCCCCGGGTAAGGCATGGATGTAGGTGTTGTTTTTCTGCTGAGGTCCTGCCATCCTCACAGACCTTCTACTATGGCATATAAACTGACAGGCTCCTGTCAGACCTCTGTGGCAAGCAGCTGCTTGAGGGGGTATTTATTTTTTTTTATTTATTAGTGATTACTTTTTCACGACACATAAGAATCTTTAGTAGGTAATGCAATTTCGCTACGGCAAGTTGCCATTAATGTATTGAAAATTCCATACATATTTTGGAAAACATTGTTCTAAAAGCTTCTCCTTCTTATGCTTTCTGTTTCCCCTTATGATTTAATGGTAAAGTTGCGCTGTAATATTATTTAATACTGTAAATGGTTGTTTTTCTGCTGAGGTCCCGCCATCCTCACAGACCTACTATGGCGTATAAACTTACAGGTTCCTGTCAGACCTCTGTGGCAAGCAGCTGCTTGAGGGTGTACTTATTTTTATTTATTTCAAAGGAATAATCTAGGGGCAAAATCTAGGGGAATTTGGCAAAATTCGGAGTGACTTGACAAAATCATGGGGAGTTGGCAAAATTCAGGTGAGATGTAAAAATCTGGATTTTTTTCTGTAAAATTATGGCGAGTTGGCAAAATCTAGGGGCAATTGGCAAAATTCGGAGTGACTTGGCAAAATCGTGGATAGTTGACAAAATTCATGTGAGATGTAAAAATTGCAATATTTTTTCTGTAAAATTATGGCGTGTTGGCAAAATCAAGGCAACTTGCAATATTTAGGGAATTGGCAAATATTGGAGGAGCTGACAAAATTCAGAGTGACTTTGCAAAAATCAGGTGAGATGTAAAAATTTGGATTTTTTTTTCTATAAAATTGTAGCGAGATGGCAAAATCGAGGAAACTTGGCAAAATCTAGGGCAGTTGACAAAATTCGAATCCACTTGGTAAAATACGGGCGAGTTGTGAAAATTGGGATTGTTTTTGTGAAATTAAGGAGAATTAACAAAATCGAGAAAACTTGGCAAAATTCGAATCCACTTGGTAAAATATAGACGATTTGTGAAAATTGGGATTTATTTTGTGAAATTAAGGAGTGTTGGACAAATCGAGGAAACTTAACAAAATGTAGGGCAGTTGGCAAAATTCTTGGTAAAATACAGGGGAGTTGTGAAAATTGTGCCTTTCTTGTGTAATAAGGAGAGTTGATAAAATTCGAAGTGACTTGGCAAATTCAGGGAAGATGTAAAAATTGCGATATTTTATGTAAAATTATGGCGAGTTGGTAAAATGTAGGGGAGCTGGCAAAATTCTAATCCACTGGGTAAAATATAGGCGAGTCGGCAAAATCTAAGGTAGTTGGCAAAATTCGAATCCACTTGATGAAATATAGGCGAGGTGTGATAATTGGAATTGGGTTTGTGAAATTAAGGAGATTTCACAAAATCGAGAAAACTTGGCAAAATATTGGGGAGTTTTATAATTTTGAAGTGACTTGGGTAATTTAGGAGAGATGTAAAGCTTGCGATTGGTTTTCTGAAATTAAGGAGGATTGGCCAAATCAAGGGAAAATTAACACTGACTTGCAACAACTCAGACAAGATGTAAATATCACAGAAATCACCCCATCTTGTCTGAAATAATTGGAAGAGAGTGTTGTGAAAAATTGCCTCAACCTCTCCCCTCCCTCCCACGGAGTGAAATATATACCTTATTTGTTGCTCAGTTGGCGAAACTTGATTTCGGAGTTGTAAAATTAATTTACGATTTCTCCCCAACCATAATCTTTCGCTACACCCCTGATTATAAACTTTACCAATTGTAAGTAAAAACAAATCATTTATATCGAACATTTGATTTCTATCGCCATTGTTTTTAATTTTGCCCTTTTCCCTTCCCCCCGAAAATGTTTTCTGGCTACGTGTCTGCTATATAAACTTAACACCTTGGATTTTTTTCTCAAAGTTTTATGTGAAATGAAGTATGTTATAATAAAGATACTAAGTCATAACAAATATGCCTAATAAAGAAACAAGTTTGTTACATGAAATGATTTTAGCTTTACCCTTTGTTGAACTTTCAGTTAAATAAATATTGTACAGATTAGTTTGAAAATTGAACTTACTTTTGTTTCAATACTTTAAAATGCAAATGTTTGAAAGAGTTTTCCTCTTATGTGGGAAAAATATTGCTTAACGCTTTGCACTGACTTTGAAATCGGTTAGGCGACAGCTGTTTGAGACAGGATTTATCGTCCAATAGTATAATTTGCATTTGTACACACACTCGAAGTCAAATCTCCTGCATATTACTTAGTGCAGAACGTTTTTACCTTGATTACATTGCTCCTTGTGCTTTTCACCAGTGGCCGTTAAAAATTAGATGTTCGTTACATGCTACTACTTCTAATATGTTGCTGTTTTCTGTTCTTAGTAATATCATTGTGTTCAATATTGGCGATGCTGTCTGCTTCGCTTTTTATTTCTAAATCGCTACGGTTCTATGTGCGCTGCATAGTACTGATGCTAACCGTGTGGGAGATCAATGCAGGATTAATTAGCGACCGTATAATTACTTTTGTTGCAGTTAGTTTAATTTCTACCACAGAATTCGTGAACAAAGTGCAGAATAGCACTTTTGTTGGAACAATCGATTCCTTCTGCTTAGAACAATCACAGTGAGCAATGCAAACTCCCGACACGACAATAATTTTGCATAGAATTACAAAATTAATCGCAGTAAATTGCATCTTGTAGTTGTTAAAGTTACGGTTTGATAAAGTATTTGGTTAAAAAAAAAAACAATATGCATTCGCTTAATTTTCCTCCAAATGTAATTTATTTTTATATCTTAATATTAAACCAATGATTGGATGACTGCTCATCTGTCTTGTACTTGGAGAATGGCACGAGGCCAACAATTGCTCTTCCTGTTAAAGTAAAATATTTTCTATAAAGCTGGAAAACAGAAAAATATGAAGTCCCCTTTGTTCACCCTGTTGTTTGTTGTTTCGTTAATTCGTCGTCGATTTAGTATTTATGTGATTTACCAAAAATTATTAATAAAAGTTTGACATTTTTAATCTGTCTTGATGATTTGACCCTTTGGTCTAGAGCAGGCGTGTCCAACCTTTTGACTTCTCTCGGCCACATTGAGTGAAGATTTGACTTCCCTGGGCCACTTTGAGTGAAGATGAATTGTTTTGGGCCGCACAAAAATATATAATTTAGTTAATGTATATGAATAATAACACTTCATTTATTTTCTTGTTTTTTATTATAAATTTAAAAAAGGGGAACATAAAACTAGTGGATTATCAAAAACTCGCTGAAAATCATATAATCATGTTGAAAGCTTATGTCGTATACTTTACGATTTTGTGGGCCGCATTGCTAGCTGTCCAGAGCCGCGGGTTGGACACGCCTGGTCTAGAGCAATGGTTCTCAACCTTGTATGCTTCACGTACCCCCTGGAAAGGTGTATGTAACTGGCGTATTCTTTGTATACATGGATAAAACTATAGTTATGGTATAACAATGGAATAAAATATAACATATATATATAATATACCATATATCTAGCGACTTTTGAGCTCTCACGACGGAACCCAAAAAATTTTACCGCATTGAGAACCCCTAGTCTAGAGCAAGAGCATTTCCAAAAATTGAAAAGAAATTACAAGACGCAAAAAAAAGTCAAATTACATTACGATAAATGTCAGGTAAAAATTATTACTGGAAATTTTTTTTATTTTTTACCATTTGTAAGACCTAAAGCTATTTTCCCTCGTTTAAATATTTTTATTATTGAAAAATCTGTTACTTAATAGAAAACAGAATAATTATCTTGGAGTAACTTTAAACTCCAAAATGTAACATAACTTGTGTTTGTTTGCATGTCTGGGCACAGGGCAGAATCAAGGAAGGGAAGGAGGGAACGAGTATCATAGCACACCCCCCTCCCTTTGAAAACGCTAGTAAAGGTAATAGAAAACGATAGCAAGGGTAATGGAGTCAAGAAATTATAAAACTTGTGCATATTTCACGCAGTTTTAAAGAAGTTTTTTAAAGGCCTTTGAAGCGGAAGGTAAAATATGTTCCTGATATGGGAAACTGATCTCTTCCTTCCCCCCTTAAATTTTCTCATGCTCAATTGCGTACCTTGCCCCCCCCCCCCCCCCCCCTTATTTTTTTCTAGATCTGAGCCTATTTGTGTATAACTTTCATTTTATAACGTTTACTAACGAAATTCATTTTAAACGGAAAATGTGATTCCACAAAAATTTGCATTTTCTAACTAAATAAATAAAATGAACAATAAGTAATAGCAATTGCCAAATAAATAAATGTAATATGAATATATGTTCCTGTATGTATATGTATTTAACCATACTATGTAGTACAAGCAAGTAAAGTCGACACTGTTATTCGCCGCTTCGTTGTTAATAGCGGTTTTAAGTTACATAATCCCGAAGAACCATGAGGACTTACTGTATTATATATATGTAGCATTGTGTAGTATTTCATTTAAAGCATTGTTTTGCATGTTATGGGCCCCACCATATTTACGGATTCTAAGCATGTGCCTAGTTTCCCATTGCCAAAATGCGGCCTGATTAGTAGGTCCTTAATTTCTAATGCAATAAAGAATTGCACGAGGAAAACTTGTACATGAAGTTAGGACTAGGCAGTCAAAAATTTTGCAAGTTGTGAGGGGTCGAAAATGGTCAAATTAAAAGTCGAAAAAGAAAAATATAAAAATAACCAACGAGATAGCGCTGGCAACGTCTTCCATGATCATACCGAATGCTAAGCCTAATTGATAAGAAAGCAAAAAGGGGCGTTTGCAATGGCGGAATAGAACTTAATGAAGTTAAAGAACAAAAATAAATATCTAGCTCATCTTAATCATTTGATATAATATTATTTATCAACATTCACCGTTATTCACAATATTTGCAAGACATCGTGAACGTTCTTACCTCTCTAAGCAGCCGATCGGCTCAGCTGTCACTGGGCATGGCGCCCAAACTCTTTCGGGAATGGGAATGCTGTCTTTAGGGTTTTTACCTGGTTGTAAATAACAATCGCATTCCTTCTATCGGATTCTTTCCTAGAGTGAATGTTGATGTAACATTTAGTCTACTTTCACAAGCCCTGTAATGTATTAGGGAATACGCCTATTACTGGCAAGCCACTTCAGTCAGTTTTGAAAAGATTGCCGCTATTTGTGGCCATTCTTAACTTCCGTAATAGTACTTCACCTAGAGATTCCTCCCACTTAAATGCGTATTGTGCTAAAATTCTAATACCTAGTTATAATATTAGAATATGAATTCACTTTAAACCACTTTTATTTTTCCATTCTTATATTCGACTTTTAACTTAAAAAACTTGGAACCTACATAACTTCCCAAATGCTTGACAGTTTGGAGCCGAATGGGGTGGAGGTTGACTCAGTCGGTAGCGCGCCAGGATCGTAATCTGCAGTTGCCAGATTCGAGTCCCGCCTGGGCCAGCTTGAAATTTATATTTGCTACACTTCCAGTCTGCCTTCGGTCAGAACGAGGACAACAAAGGGTTTGGAAAGGCCTTTGTCACTCAAATGGGTGTATAAAGACATGGTCCCATGTGCAGAAAGGCCATACCCTGTGCACGTTAAAGAACACACTTGATGGCCTAGATGGGAAGCTTCCATCTGTCTAGTGGGTCCCTTCTCTCAATTTTTTCTGAACTGTTGGGATCCTTGTGAACTGGCCATTTGCGCCATTGTAGGAAAAAAAAAAATTGTGATGCTCAGAGCTTAAACAAACCAACCGAGAACGAAATTTCCAAACAGTTCCGCTGCCCTCTTCAACCCCCAACGTATATTATGCTAAAAAAACTTTTTTTTTGCTATTTGGTTTCGGAACTTCCAACTGTACGTTGTTAAAAGGCGCCAGACTCGTAATCTGCAGTTCCCAGGTTCGAGTCCCAGCTGGGTCAGCGTTGAGACTTATCTCCGCAAAACTCCCCGCCCTGCCCACGGTCAGTAGGGTACACCGATGAGCTTGGAAAGGCCGCCGTCCGTCGGATGGGACGTTTAGCCGTGGCCCCGTGTGCGGGAGAGCTATACCCTGTGCACGTTAAAGAACACAGTGGATGGCCTTGACGGGAGGCTACTATCTGTCTCCTAACAGCTGTTCCAATGGGTCCCCTCCCCCAACCTTCTCTGAGCCTTCGGGGTCCATGTGACCTGGCCGTTTAGCTCATGGTGTGCAAAAAAAAAGTGCCGTTCAGAAGTAAAACAACCCAACATTGTTAAAAGGTTTCTAAAAGTCTATAGGATCTTGTTGTAGCCTGAAGTGGCTGTCATAAATAAATATGGATTTCCAGGGAAACGCTGGTAGGATGGGTATTCTCAACGAATAAAATAATGGTCACCTATTATTACAAAAATGAAAGAAATTATTAATTAAAATTTAGGTGTAATAATTGCATAACTATGTAAATTTAAATTCAGTTGTTTAAAAATTTTGCATTTCTGGTTAAAAAAGTACTAAAAGGAAAATAGAAAATTTTGGATGGGGCATCTAACAACTTTAAAATGAATAAATGATAGTTCTTTTATTTTGCACTGGAACAATTGCGGCTACCGCACGTTATTGACATTCAATACGTTACCATAGTATATGAAATGTTGATTAATTACTGTTGTCATAATTGCGTCACCTCTGAAGTGTCATTATTTCAAAAACTGCATTAGCTGGAAATTATTTTTTATTTGCTAATACTAACAAAAAAACCCAAGTTTCTCAGTAGTAAACATTCCCCCTTTTCTAATAGATGTAGTTCTCCTTTACCTTTCTCTGTAATAGTATTTTCGTGTTTTGAAATGCTTATTTATATGACTTTGCTTCATATTTTAAGAGTTTTTTCTTTTGAATTCTTCTTTAGAAAGCAGGCAATGTGTTGAATTTCTGCAATGAAACCGTGAAGTTGAACGGCTCTGTGCCTATTTCTGCAATAGCGGCCATTACTTTTCAGAACACAACTCTGACAAGTGTTGCCATGGCAACTACCGGGCAACATACTGTAGCGTTTGTGGGCACAGGAAATGGCCTGGTGAAAAAGGTAGGCGGATATTTCTATCGCTCTTTTGTGATTTCTGTTAAGCTGTCGAGATTACGTATTCCTAGAGTATTATGTTATGTGATTTATGTAGCTACAATATCCATAGGTACTTTGATTAAAATTGTGTGACTTTAAATGTTAAAGAACCTTGTAGCTCTTTGTGATAAGCAGGGATGGAAATATATTCCGGGAAATCTAGGAGCGTGACACTTGTCCGAAATTTTCATCCCGCGCAACCAACGTTTTGGCCAACATACTGGGCAACAACAGCCAACATTCGGGATGCAAAATGTAAAATTTTGTATCTTTGCCGTTTTTTCAATCAGAAAATCGTAAATAGAATAATATCTTGTTGAAAGTTGATTTTTTGAATCCTGATTCGTTATTAAATCCTTTCATTTATTGTCTAAAGTGCTATATTCTGAAAGGATATAATGCGGAAAAATACGATTCATGACGAGAAAGTAACGGCCTGCAAATTTCAAAACTTCTTTGTTTAGGAACAGGAATATAAAATTCGCAATATTATCTGCTCAGATATTAAATGATGAACTCTATGAAGTATTGAAAAACTGAAGTCTTCGAAAACTTGCCTGTGTGAACACATCTTTAGTTTTCAAGTCAAGACGAAATGTGACGAAATATAGACCTAGATCGTGTTGAATTTCGGATAATAGGACTTGTCGAGATGTCAAGATACAGCATTTAAAACCTGTTCACTTTAATAAAGATAGGGAATCATTAGCAAAAAAAAAAAACACAAAAAAAAATCACATATTTTTTGCACTAGTTGCCGTTTTTCGGGTCATTTTTGAACTACGAGAGAAATTGATAGGATAAGCTCAAAATGTTCTCTATCATTTATGATAAGACACTACTTGAAGAAAGACACTACTTGAAAGTTTTCTAAATACTAGTGGTCAACGTTTATACTGAATAACAGGTTTTTTTTTTTCCATTTTTGTTCCTTAATTTCTCGGGCATCAAAACCAAATTACTAAAAACTGTTCCCTTGACATCTCAGAAGCATTTGATTCAGTTGAACACAAACTTATCTTGCAAAAAATTCGACTATAATTTTAATCTATCGCCCTCAGCTCTTTCCTGGTTTAAAAATTATTTCAATGAACGTGTTATTCGAACTAAATTAAGCACTAATGAGATCTCTAGACTTCTTAAAATTAATCAGAGAGTATCCCAAGCGACCATTCTTAGACCACTTCTCTTTAATCTTTTTGCTAATGATCTTCCAGAACCTCCACTAACTCCAATATTTTGATGTATGCAGACGATTGTCTTCTTTTTTTACTTCAAGTTCTTTCACTCCTCTAAAACAATAAATAGAAAATAATTTTCATGGATGTGCTTTTTGGTATACTAAAAATGGATTCATATTCAATATCAAGAAAACCAATATTGTTTTTCTTTGAACTTTAAATTCTTCTCCACATGACACAAATATTAAAATTAATAACACCCATATTACAATTTCCACTTCCATGAAGTACTTACGTATGATGATAGATAATAATCTTGACTTTGGAATTCACATTAATAAAACCGTCGTTCCTGCTTCTAAAGGAATTTTTATATTGAGGTACATTCCGAACTATATATCCTACTATGCCCTAATGTTCTACAAAATTTACATCTGACTGAAACTCGAATACTGTGCTTCCACTCTTTTTGGTATTAATAAAAAGAACTCTTCCAACTTAGAAAAAATTTCAAAATGGAGATCTCAAAATCATTAGTAAAATCTATTTTGACAAACGAGAATCTCCAACCACCAAATTCCCACTCTTGAATCTAGAAGAAAGCTGCAGTTTATTACCCTTATTCACGACACTATTTGTAACAAATCTCTCCCTTTCATGCGATTCTTACACCCTATATTCGATTATGACATAGCCACATCCTTCGCTATGATAATAAAATGTTTTATATTCCCAAGATTTTCAAAGCGAAGTATGGTGAAATTTCTCTTGCCTTTCAAGCAACCTCAACTTGGAACTCTCTACCGAGCGATATCACTTTTTTAAATTCTAAAACAAAATTCAAAAACTATATTACTCCACTCCTATTAGAATATTGAAACGTTTGACCAACATCTCCTCATCCATATTCCCACTCCTCATCATTGCCCTTTGTCTGGATTATCTGCATTCTTTTTTTTCCCTTGTTTATTCATTAATTTACTCTCTGTTGTCTTAACTTGTTGGTTAATTTTCTTACCCCTAAGTTTACTATGGGCTTTTTCATATTATATGTTTGTCTTCGTCTGTGCAACTTATCATTTTGTTTATATATATCAATAATTATGCAATTCCTGTAAACATGTTTGGATTTTTGTACTATCCTCAATATTTCTTTTTAATTTCTCAAATGTACTGGGGCATCAAGCCACTTGAACATTTAAATTAATATCCAAAATTACCTTACCTTGGCTTTACTGTAGCCCCCTGCATGGAATAAATTATCATTATTATTAACGAAAAAAAATCTTTTTATGAAACTTTGGTATTATTTAATTTGGGTGGTATATTTCTTTTGGATGAAAACTCACCTAGAACTTGGAAAAAAAATTTTAAAATCATTTCAAATCTTATTTTCAGTAAAAAAGTTTGATTTTAAATAGAAAACTTATTTGTTTAATATTCATTTGCTCTACTTTAATTAAAGTAAGTATTATTTAATCAGACCCATTCAACCCAATTTTAGTTAAGAGCTACTAAAAATAACACTATATTCAAAAAGAGACGCACTAAAATGTATCTTCTGAAAGCAAAAATGCACAATTATAATTATTAATTCAATGAATTAGGGGGGGGGGGATATATTCTTAAGAAATCAAGAAAATATATTGATTAAAAAGCAAAAATATGCGTTTTTAATGATTACAATGAATTGGCAAAAGTATTTACTTTGCATACAAAAATATTTGTCAAAAACTGGAAAAAAAAAGAGCCAAATTCAGTATATTGCTCATTTGTTTTATGAGTTGCGGTTTGACGGGCCTAGTTAGATGTTTTTCCCACTTTTAAAGAAGCAAAATTTTAAATTTGAAAAAACTGAGAAAACACCTTTTTCACACCTAGTTATACTTAAAACTATTAACTCTCTTCAAGTATGTTTCAAGGATGTTACTTCGTGAAAAAAATTTCTCGTGAAATATCAATAAATGACTCAATATATTTGATATGATTGAATTTAAAAACATGAAAATTTTATTCTCAAACCACACACTTGAGGGGGGGGGGGGGGGCTCAATTGGTAGCGCGCCATACTCATAATCTGCAGTTTCCCGGTTCGAGTCCCAGCTGGGCCAGGGTTGAGATTTATTGCTGCAAAACTTCCAACGTGTCCTCAGTCAGTAGGCGACACCAATGGGCTTTGAAAGGCCGCAGTCAGTCGGATGGGACGTTAAGTTGTGGCCACGTGTTTGGAACAGTCTTACTTTGCATCGGTTATGTTGTTCATGTTAAAGAACACACTGTATGGCCTTGACGGGAGGTTACCATCTGTCTCCTAACAGCTGTCCAGTGGGTCCCATTCTCCAACTTTCTCTGAGCCCTTGTAACCTGGCCCATTTAGCCCATTGCATGCAAAAAAAGTGCCGCTCAGTGGTAAAACAACCGAGCCTCACACTTAGAGCAAATAATTCTTTTTTTTTTGATGATGCAATGTTTAGCGTGCTTCACTAACGATAAATCCAAAGTGAATGCACAGTATTCCCTGTTAAGATAGACATCAAACATTAATTAATAAATTCTGAAAAAAATTCATCGCCGCCACGGCAGAAACCGAATTTTTTCGATTCCCGCCGTGGCGGCGATGAATTTTTTTCAGAATCTATTAATTAATGTTTGATGTCTATCTTAACAGGGAATACTGTGCATTCACTTTGGATTGATTTTTAATTATATATTTAACTCGGTAGCGTTAGCGACCTTCTCATTAACATCTGATAATCAATAGGAACAACTGAAAAAGTTGCATCTCCTTGAGTATAGATGGCGCTGTCTCAGTCACGTCTCAGGAAGAAGTTTTATAAGGTCATATTCTGAAAATGTTCGTTGTCCGACGCTTCGGCATGAATCTGGAGAGATGCGGGTTCGATTCCCGCTCGTGGCGGCGTTGAATTTTTTTCAGAATCTATTAATTAATCTTCACTAACGATCTTAGGGACCCACGCAATCTGTCTTGTTCTCAAATATAAAAAAATTACATGAAATACTCTGGTAGGAAATGTCAAAAATTTGTTTTTAGACTCCAATTTCAGTAAATACTGTTAATTTAATAAAAGAAAACTTTAATTTTTTCTGCTTTGCTGTACTTGTTGCAAATATAGTTTTATGTTTTAGCTTGTTTCAGACTTAAATAATTTAAGGCAACGGAATTTGTTTATGCTTACACAATTTGTAACCACATTTCCGAGTAAACCATGTGAAGCAAACGTATAAGATCAGATGAAATAGAACGATAGAAGATTGCACAAAGAAATCGTGCATATTAAAACCTTTTTAGAGAATTACGAATTTATATGCGCGTGCTTAATTTTTTTTCTGTAGTACAAAATTCTAAGACAGGCTAAAACTCAAATAATTATACCTACTTTATCTAGAGTACAAATATAATTGTGCCGAGAAATTTTTAAATTTTTACATTTAATTATCTTACTGAGATTGGAATATGGAAATTCTGCTATTTTCAGATTTTTTTTTTCACTTTTGGACGATGTTTTACCCAGAAAGAATTGAATTTCTCGTGAAATCTGTATGTGATGACCAATATAAAAAAACTTCAATCTCCAATAGATGTTCTTCAATGAACAACCATAAATATGGATCAAAAATATTTTTTACGACAGCTTGGGTGATCATTTTCCGGGGAAAATAATGATACCTATTGAAAAACATATTTTCTGGCAGTTTCTTTCATTAAAACCATTTGTTCTTTTTGTCATGATACTCTTAATTTTATACTATGTCTAGCAAAATCACCTTCAAAAAGTGGTAATTATCCTAAAAAACTCTGAAATAAAACAAAAAATATGCATACATTAATTTTATTTAAAATGCAAACAATATTCAAAAACGTAAAAAAGAATTAATATATCAATAAATTAATTTTTAATTTGTCAAAGGTTCACATTATTTCAGGAATTATTTAAAAATTTAGTACAATTTAATAATTCCTAATTATAAATATTACATTTTTTAATTCCCCAATCATGTCAACAACAATAAAATTGTTTTATGAAAATTAGTGGCAAGACAAAACAATTTTCATTTCGTATTAAAAATGTAAAACTTCTAAAGAGCAGAACAAAAAATACAGGAAAAACGTCTTTCTCAATTTTATATAAATATGTAGGATAAAATAAAATATAGGATTGTTCTTTAATATATAGAAACAATGGTCATCGTAATGATAGCATGAATTCCGATAACAGTTTTGTGAAAACATTCATCCTGTTTTTCTAAAAGGAAAAGAACCAAAAATAAATATATGAAAAAATTGGAAAAGTCTGATTTCTTTTCTTTATGCTGCTTTTAAAATTTTCGTTGTTAGGTTGAGTATGATCTCTCCTTTACAGTGGCTAACCCAGAGGGGGGGAGGCAAGGGACCCTGTCCCCCCAAGAAAAAGGGGGAAAAAACACTAGAAAATTTTCCAAAAATCTTTTCTTAATTAAAATTCATTTTTTATATTTATGTTGTATCGTGTCTTCTATTTCTATACTACTTATGAATTAGCGATCACATAAGGTGCAAATACCCTTATAGCTCTCGGGAATCATGGTCATTGTGAACACAAGGCGAATGAAGTAATGCTCGGGAGGAGTGAGCGCTACTTCGTTTGCCCGAGCCGAGCCAGCGGGCCCTTCGGCCCAAGATTAAATCCTGAGTGTGCCACTGCTCCTGTAAAATTTTGACTGTTTAACTTCAAAATACGGGAATGGAGCTACCACAAATGAATGATCGTTACTCTATTTCATATGTGTCTTAGGGGACTTCCCCCAGTTCCACGCAACACTCCTAACTCACCCACAACCTCCCATGAGCCATCAGGCCACTGAAAAGCCACCTCCATGAGCCATGAGGCCACTGAAAAGCCACTTCCATGAGCCATGAGGCCACTGTTGTCATCATATTTGTCCTAGCTGTTGAGAAAATGTCCTCCATGAAGGAAACAGTTTCTAGAAACAGAAGTCTACCATTTAGAAAAAAAAAAAAAAAAAGAAAATCACCTTATCATTCAAGATCATGATTAAGGCGATTTCTTATCATTCAGAAATCACCTTATCATTCAAGATTAAAGTAACCACTATCGATAACAAAGTAAGAAAGTATGCTGCGAACAGTTTCGGGCAACAATTCACAATTTCAGTCTATTGAGACTGCCTATTTGTTCTTTTGCAAGGTTTGTCGTGTCCCCTCCGATTATTTTTGTCCCCCCCCCTTTGCAACTGCTTTATGGTCATCATGTCTCCATATCCCTGAACTTTATTTACTAAGAGTGACTTTTTTTCTGAACTTCTACTTGGATATAAAGTCTGGGCTGCATTGTTTGCTGTTGAAAGAAAACTTCAAATGTGTGTTTGTTTTATGAAGACGCAAAAAAAAAATAGATGGTAATGAACAAAAAACTTGAAAGTAGATTTTATAAGCTGGAAAATGATACATTTTAATTCAAAAATGCAATTTTAAAGTTGTGAATTTTTTTCTACACAATTGTATTTTTTTAGACTTTGAAGGATTTGTTATTCGCCCATTCCTGCCGCCCATTGTTTCGACGCTCACGTGCGGTGCACGCATGCATGCTTGCATGCCCGCTTAACGCGGACCTGACAATAAATGCATATAGGCTGAAAAGTTAATTAAATGGTTAATATCATTAAATGTTTAAATTCAAATAACCCAATAAAAGGGTTATTTTAAAAATCGAATTTTTTGTCATCATTAGAAGAGTATCCCAATTTTTTACATTTTAAGGTGTGATCAGCCGGATCAGGAGGGCCTGGTTGCCAACACAAGATTTTTTTGTCAATAGAGTGAATGGAATTGTATCCTTTTCTAGTAATAGAGCGTAATGAAAGCTAAAAAACATAATTTTAAAGAAATTAATATTCACGAATTTATAATAAATATTAAATTTAATAATTTTGTTAGGGTAATTGCAACTTTTATTTCCCCAGAAATTAGCTCTAATGAAATAATATGTTATCTTTCTATTTTTTTCATCAGCTGTTAATTACGCGAAACTCTGATGCAGAGGAGTTTGAGGAAGTTGTTGTGGATGCCGGGAATCCAATTTTAGGGGATATTGCCCTTGATTCTTCACAACAGTTTGTGTATGCTGCATCTCCATATAAGGTAAGTTCAATGATACATCGATATTTTATATTTATTACATCTAAGGAGCTTAAAATGTCAGTCATATTAACTTTATTTATTTCCCTAATGTGGGAAGAGTTGACATTATGCCATAAATTTGTACTGTTAGAAGAAGGGTTGCCAGGCTGGCTAGTTATGAGATTTTTCTACTGTTTGGTTAAATTTGGTACTTCGATAATAAATTTCAAGTTTTAATTTTTCTGTTTTAAAAATATATGTTTAATTACAATGATAATTTTTGAAACTTGAAAAGTAATATATATATTTACATATTTCGTATTCAATTATGCAAGCACTGTAATGGGGTTTCACTGTGACTAACACTCCCAAGTTAAAATGCAGTTTAGCAAAAAACTGAAGTAAATGTAAGGAAAGTAGTGCAATTGTTAAGGGAATTTTTTTTTATCAACAAATTGTTTTTTAACTGTGTTTAATTAAGTAGTGTTTGCATATTTCAAATGGATACTTGCAGATAGGTTTCTTGGATGATGCATTGCGCAGAAGAAGGAATGAATAAGCATTGTGAATATTTTAATTCCATCTGGGGAAGAATTTTGAATTTGTTGAATACACCCAGGGCTGATATTCAGCCTGTAGGCACCAATACACCCATATGGTTGTTAAAATAATGAAATAACTCTGTCCCAGTTATTAAATAATATAGTAATAATTATGATAAGCAGTAAAGTTAATAATATAATAGATATAATTTTTTTATTCACTACTCTCAACACCAGTACAGTTCAATACAAAAAACCGCAGCAAAAAACATACTTTTACATAAATTTTTCCAGTTCAAAAGTTCGTACACATGAACTGATTAACACAAATTATATTGTAAAGTATAAATTATAATCTATTTTATAGGTAGTTTTTTAAATAAACAAACTGACCAAATTGAACAATATGAAATAAGTAAATAAATAAGAGAACTCCACTTGAGTCCGAGCTCGTGTGTGGAGATGTTCATGAATATAATGTTTACAGAATTAAAAGGCTCATAATAATATAATTATAATATAAATTTATTAGTTTGAGCTAATTGTCATAAGATGTTGCATATGTCATCGAAAATTTTTTCCGCAAAATATTTACAGTAATTTATATTATTGTACTTGTTGTTAGATATTTTGAATATCGCCTCTGAGTACACAATTTATTAATATTATTTTCACTATTTGAAGTGGAAGAAAATTACTTTGACTGTCGATCCCAATGATAATGGCTTTTTTTTTATATTTTGTAAAAGTTTTTTGTAATAAAGTTTGAAAATATTAGGAAAAAAATAATCTTAAGATTATCAAAAAATATATAACCGTGAAGTAATATTTGCACTGCCATGTTCTGGTTCAGGAGTTAAATTATTTGTCTTCTCCATTAGCATAGTAGGTTAGCTATTATTGCCCATATCAATAGGTGTATTTTTTTTTATCTATATAGCTATTGCTTTTTACTCATCATTTAGCCATTTCTTTGTCAAAATTATTGTTGCACCATAGTTTCCAAGCTGTTGGAATAAAAACAGTTTTCCAACCTGTTATAATCACAGCAAGTTATGTACCAAATGAAAGCTTGTGACAAGGGGAGTGTCACAGAGTATAAAAAAAAATTGTTAGTGGCAGCTTGGGTGTGTATTTAGAGCCTTACAATTGTCACCCGCAACTTTTCCTCTTTGAGACATGCAGTATGAACTAAGTATGATATGCATTAACTTAAATAATTAACTATTCATAATCACAAAGTTTTTAGGACTACATATTAGTACTTTGTTGATCTGACTTCGAGAAATGCATTCTAACAAATAATTTTGGAAGAGTGGCCAAAAGAAGATTCAGGCTTGAATCAGGAACAACCCACAAGCTAGTAATATGTAGTCCCGTATTTCCTAACTGTAGTTGTGATGAGTAGAGGGTTTTAATGGATTGACCAAGATGCAAATTTGTTTAAACAATAACAAAAAAAAAATAAAAATAAAATAAAAAAAATTTATTAAAATTTCAAACTCAACAGAATTCTACCACAGGCTTAGAGAGAGGTAGATGATTTACACTAAAATCATATTTTTAAATACCAGCTCCACTTAAGCAAGTTTAATTTAAACTGACAGTGAAAATTAAAGTGACAACAGAGTGAGGTGAATTAAAGTAACTATACCATATTTGAAGACTTCTCAGGAACCAGAACTGGACGCTGCTAAGTGCACATGGAATCTAATATAGAAAGTACCCACTTCAGATTCCTCTGGTTGTGGTTTTTCCCAAGCAAAATAAAATTTTGGAAAATTTTGGAAACTTTATTTAAATAAAGGTTTACAATCTCTTTAATTAAGAGATGTCTATTTTAAAATCCCCCCTCCCCCTAAAATCTGGCCTTAAGTTGGTCCAGTGGGTTTCCACAAAAATTGGGGTTTAATCAAATGATTCAGGTCTCAAATTTTATCCATGTAAATATAATTATTTAGAAAGCCCCACAAGAAAAATCAATGGTTATTAAGAAAAAAATCGGTGGTTTTTCCATGAAGCAAGCATGAATAGACAATCACACACATTGAACAATCACACAATACTACATAGGGTATTAGGGGGAATGTAACAGTAACACATCATGCCCTTTGGTGTCCACTCGTGGAGTCCAAGTGGGAGAATGTATAGGTATAACATTCACTGTGATACTGATTTAGTGTGTTTGAGAACTGTGCTTCCCAAAATCTCACCATTATTTGTGGGAAACCATGTATAATTAAGTTTATTTGAATGAGCTGAGAATTTAAGCTTATGTAGTAATTGCATATTTCAAATCTTAATTTTCTTTGTGGACTGAGTTAATGTTTAAATACTTTAAAAACTTTTTTTATTCATTTCTCTCAGCTACTTCGCATTATTTTTATATTAAGTAATAAAAACATTATTAGTCAAGCTGGAAGACTACAGTAATATAGCCCTAAATTATAGTAGAAATATTAGAAGATTTTGTTGTAAGAAATTGAATTTCTGTGTGTGTGATTTGTTTTTAACTCAATTTTTATTCTATTACATGTAATTAAAAAACTTTACCAGCAGAAAATAAGAAATAGCCATGCATTGAGTTTTTTTATATCCCAACCAGCATTTAATTCCTACACTGCATATATGTATATGCATATATTCTGGTTATGCACCTATCAGAAAATAATCATAATTGATGATAGTTTAATTGCATCTGTTTTCATAAACTAAAGGGAGGGAAAAAAGAGTTGCTGATATTTTTTGTTTTGGGACTCAATATATTACTATGCTAAGTTCCACAATAAACAATAGCCTTCTGTCATGAAATCACCAATACCATGACCACTTACTTCTACACAAAGTATATATTTGTTTAATCCCTTCAATGCTGAGCTTTGGCTGTTCTCTCTGCTTTAAGTTTACTATTCTTTTCAATGTTAGCTCATGCCAATGCTTCCTAATGTTTAGCTCAAAGGCAATTGGATGTAATGCAATTGGATGGAAAATGATGGTGTTTCCATAATGTAACCTGATGCCATTGAAGTATTCTAGCAAAAAGTAATAAAAGGGCTTTCCATAACCTCTTAATTTAACTACTTGGTTATGCATCAAGTAGGGTGGGGGCTGATGCAGTTGTTAGCATGCCAGGCTTGCAATTTGCAGTTCCCAGGTTTGAGTCCCATTTGTACCAGCATTGAAATTTATCTCTACTAAACCCTCACCCTGCCCTCAGTTAGAAAGGGGACACCAGTGGTCTTGGAAAGACCACTGTTTGTTGGATGGGACGTAAAGCCAGAACCTTTCTGACCTTGCCATTTAGCCCCTTGTGTACAAAATTTTGCTGCTCAGAGATAAAACAACCCACTCTACTATGTATACTTCAAGTTAAGAACATTTTGGGACTCTTTTCTCTTTATAATATTCAATCTACAGAAAAAAATTCTTTATAACTACTGGTTTTTATGGCTGACATGTTCAAGTTGGTTCTTCATTTCTTTCAGTCTGCCTAGATGATTTAAAAAAGCATAATGGGCTTTCATCATTTTAGATTTGAAGATGCAGTGATATTGACATTGTGTTGATGTTTGGCTTTTCATAATTATATCAATTTATTTATAAGATTCCTACCTTTATAGTATACTGTGTATGTTTTATTTAATTAAAAATGTTTAAAAGTAATTTTAACTTCAGTTTTCATAATACTTTCACTTTTCCTGTTAAAGAAATATTACAATGAAATATAAAAACAAAACCAGGAAAGTTATCGCCATATTAATGTAGGCTTGGCACTCTTTCTACTGGAATTCCCTTTATGTTTTTTTATTTGCTGTAATCTTTTTAAATTTTTATGTCAAATTTGCTAAAACTTTACTTGCTCCTATATCGTTAAAATCATCTCTCTTAATGAATCATCTCTCTTAATTATCTTTCTTAATGATTCTTCTCTTAAGCTTTCTTCATGAATGAAAAAATATGATATTAAAATTGGCTTTAAGGTAGGAATCAATACCTAATTTGAATTGCAATCAAGAAATATTCTGCAGCTAATCTTGACTAGTAGAGAATTTATTCACATTCAGTTTTTAACTGTCCTCTAATCTAGGATAATTTCCTTTACTTGAATAGAAGCCACCAGGGATTTGGTAATGAAATCATTCGGTTTTCCTATAGAAGATAAACTTCTGGGTGATAAATTGAAAAATTCAGCTATCTGATTAGTTTTTGAAGCATATAATACATTCCCTTTTCATGAATAGAATACAATTTATCCAAAATACCTCATCTTCAATAAATCGTTTTCTTCTTAAGCTGTTTGAGAAAAACAGCAAAATGAAAATACATTTTAATCTTATTGGAAATAAATTCAAAGGTTTTATTACAAGATCCTCTGGGGGAAATATATATATATCTACCATTGCAAACTGAGTGACCATGGGCTTGCTACTGAGAACTTCAGTCTGTTAATCCAAGTGTATTTGGACATAGCACTGACTGGGTTATCTCTAGTCAAAATTTTCAAAACAGTTGCCCTACTGGTGGCAGTGGCTGATTAAAATAAGGCATCAAGTGAAAATGGTTCAAGATGCCATCAACTGTCTAGTATGGGCACTCAATGTATAAAAAATATTTGTGTCAAAGTTAAATAAGCAGAATTACAGAAATTCATAAACAGAAAATATATGTAAACTTGCGCATTCTGAAAAACAGACAAAAAAATTATAAACAAAAATGAATATCTATTCTCTAGAATGTTTAAAAAGTCACATTATATTTGGTATTAACCTAAGTAAAAGCATGTGATATGTATGTAATAGTAAATTATTCTGATTGTGAAATATTTTACTAAACGAAATGCTAAAATAAAACCGAGTTTTGTTCATTTTCAAGCTCCTATGTGTTAAGGCCCCAAGAAAACAGTTTATAGGCTGTTTATTAACCTGTCACTGACTGGTAGTCAGAATGATCCCATACATTTTTACTTTCACTGCCATTAGATAACTTGTATGATGCCATACAAATTTCTTGACAGTCTTAACAAAAGTACCTCATTAATTAACAGATGACAGTATGAGTTAATTTTTGTTTTGTCCACAAGATAATTCCTTTGCTTGTAACTTTATTCAGCAATATTTGTAGAAAATGTAATAGACGTTTCAAAATGTACTCTTCCATATAAAAAGTGTAAATATGTACATTTAAATTTTGTTTGTATTTTTTAATGCACAATAGATAAGCAAAGTCCGAATTGAAGCTTGTCAACAGTACAGTACATGTGATAAATGCCTTCAAGCCAGGAATCCTTATTGTGGATGGTGCTCTTTAGAGAGAAGGTATGTTGATTTTGGTAACTGTTCATGTCTTTATTGAATGCTGCATTTGTTACATTTTAAATGCTAATTTCTAAGTTGTTATTATTGATAAATGAATGCATAATGAAAACAGGATATGAACAACAGAATGATTGTGTATACTTTTAATTACAATACTAAAGTTTAATAAAGATACGACAATATGCAAAAAACAATGATTAATAAGAGGTTAACGATAAGTAATCCAATATTAATAAGAGATGAATCCTAAGTAATCCAATATTGATACTTGAACACAAATCACAGATGAATTCAGCATCATTATATATATATACACATTTTCTTTTCTATTATGTTCTTTATGCAGCTACACTTAATCACTGTCATAATCAGTCTAAAGGTATACATTTGAGAAGTGGAATATATGTTTGATAGCATCAAGCCCTGTATTTCATGGAGAATCATTTTAAAATAACTACTATATTTGATAATCTTTACCATTAGAATTTGGCATAACTTTAATCCCTAATAAGGGTAGCAGTAAATAGTGGTTGGTCTTGAATGGTAATATGTATAGAACAATATAAGACTAACCTGATCCTATTATTAATTTTGTTAGTAATCCATCTCTTTTTTTTTGTATTATACTAACTCTATATTAACTATATTAGTTAAATGGAATATTATTTTTTAAGCAGAAAATATCAAATTTCATTATTTAATTTTACAGGTGTACAATCAAAGCTGCCTGTCAGAATGCTACATGGTCATTCAGTGATCGTAGTTCTCCTCGATGGCTGTCTTTAGAAACTAAACAATGTATTGATTTCCAAGCAGTGAGACCTGATCAGCTGCCTTATAATAGTATGGCTGTGGTAAGAAAGAAATGTTACTTTTTTTTTATTTTTTAGTTGGGTTTTATTGAGTTTTTATTTTTGCCCACAATGAGCTGGGAAAGTTATCATCCAAGGACAGCAGCCTTTGCAAACCCATCTCTGTCCCCTTTCTCATTGAGGGCAGAATGAGAATTAGCAGAGAAAATCCTCAATGCTGATCAATTTGGGACTCAAACCAGAACATCAGAATATGAGTCTGGTATGCTACTAACTAAACCAACCTTTGCCTCATTATTGTGTAGTATTTTTCCCCAATAAAAAGCAGACTAGCTTGAAAAGAAAGAAAATATGCTTTAGTTGTGCAGTGTGTTTTATAGTTCTATATAAAAAATTAAAAATAAATTATCCCTCAAGCAGTTGCTTGTCATAAAGATAAAGGTCTTACAGAAGCCTATCAGTTTAATATGCCAAAGAGATCTGAAAAGAAGGCAATGCCTAATGTACTAAATATTGCTTGAAAGTGGGTGGTGCCAGAATGAAGATTGCTAGATTTGGAAAGTTTAAGTGTATTATAGTAATTAAAGAGTTATTTATATGCATTAATTCAGATTAATACACAGAAGAGCCAAAACATTATGACCACCTGCCTAATATGATGTTGGTCATCCACGTGCTGCCAAAACAGCTCTTACCCAGCGATGCATGGATGCTATAAGATTTCTAAAGTGTCTTGTGATATCTGGTACCAACACATTACCAGCAGATCCTTTAATACTTGTAAGTTACATGGTTGAGCTGCTGCAGATTAGATATGTTGTTCCAACACAAATCACAGATGCTCAATTGGATTGATATCTGGGGAATTTGGAGACCAGGACAATACCTGGAAATTTTCCTCATGTTCTACGAACCATTCTCGAACAATCCAGGCAGTGTAGCATGGCCCATTATCCTACTGAAATAAGGCATTACTAGAGGGGAATACCGTTGCCATGAAAAGATGTACCTGGTCTGCAATGATATTTAGGTAGGTGGTAGATGTCATAATTTCCTGCACATGAATGAATGGACACAGGATTTCCCAGCAGAGCATTGACAAAGCATTACACTTCCTCCACTGGTTTATTTTCATCCCACTGTGTATCCTGGTGCCAACACTTCCCCAGGTAAATGACACCCATGTACCCGACAGTCCACATGGTGCAACAGGAAATCGGATTCATCAGAGCAGATGACTTCTTCCAATCATTCAAGATCCAGTTTTGATGCTCATGTGCCCATTCTAGATGCTTTCAACACTGAACTGAGGTTAGCATGAGCAGTCAGAGCAGCCTGTGCCTATGCAGCCCCATTTTCAGCAGAGTTCAATGTACTGTGTGTTGTGACACATTACTCCTGTCACCAGCATTCAAATTACGGGCGAGTTGTGCCACAGTATCCCTTCTGTTGGCTCATACCATGCAGGAAAGCCATCGCTGAGTTGTGGATAGCCCACACCTTGCCAAACCATTCATGGTTTTTCCCTCCTTAGACCACTTTTTGAAGGTACTAACCATGACTGACCAAGATCATCCCACAAGCCTTGCTATCTCAGAAATGCTCTGACCCAGTCATTGGGTCATTAGAATTTGACCTTTGTCAAACTCATTAAGTCTGCTGCCTTTCCCATCTGAAGAACAAGAATAACACTGATTAACAGAGCTCAGTGTCAGGTGTTCATCGCTGATGACCTTCACATATGCTGTCGTTTACCTGCAGTTTCTTCAGTTTGCATAAAGACTCATTTGTCGTAATGTTTTGGCTCTTTGGTGTATGTAGAAGTGTGGAATTTGGGTTCTAACCCACCATCCCTTATCCTCTTTTAAGTCTTGAATAACATTTATTTCCTAAAGCATATATTTCCTAAAATTAGAGAACCCACTTCTTTCCATATTGTCACTTTCTAAACACACTAGATTGGTGAACTTTTGTTTTTTCTCATTGGAAAAATGTTTTCTTATGAATTAATTATATTTCAGTTAATATAAATTATGCTTAATATCATTAATGTTATCTATTAGAATTGTGATTTTGTGCATTAATATTATTTATGATTGCAAGCTAATTTAAAAATATGCAGTATAATAATGGAAAAATTAATAGTGATCATAATAAGTCAAAGTTTATGCAATTTTTTTTTCAAATTTAATTCATTTAGGTCGAACTTGTAATTAACCAGCTACCCCAGCTTCCATATGGAGCACATTACCTCTGTGTATTTGGAGACAGTGCACCCATTCAAGCTCGTGTCACTCATAGTGGTTTAGCTTGCATGACTCCATTGGTTACAGCGAGACCTTCCATCCCTCCACTTGGTGGTAACACTTTATTTTTTACTTATGTTTCCTAGTTTTGCTTTTTGTAATTAGAATAAGTAGAGATGTGAATTTAAATTCAAGTAATTTAACAATAGTGTCTTAATGTTAGTGAGAGCACAAAACTGCTAAATAACATGATATAGTGATGTATTTATTAGTAGTGATAGTTATCTTGGTTACAATAGTAAAAATCATTAATATATATTGGAAGCAAATTATTAATTTATGTAGCTTTCACTATATTTTCACTAATTGTGTAGTATTTACTCTTTACGAAACAGAAAAATATGAAATTTTGTAAAAAAAATTATTTCTCAGAGATTCTGTTATTATTTATTTTTTGTAAAAATATGAGAAAAATTCTCTAGTAATTTACACATTGCATAAACACTTACATGTCTATTTTTGTGATTTTATTAGAAAGTCAGTTCAGTGTATTAAAAACAGTTGTTTTCAGATAAAATGAATGCAACCAATGATGCTTTTTTTTCCATGAATATATTTCCATGAATATTAAATATCCAACAATTATTCATTCTTGATCTAGTAAAAAAGGCCATCATTTTGTTATTTTAATTGTTTTATCAATGTTAGTTATTGCAGTATTTTGCTATTCATTCAATAAATGTCTGAAACAATGTGCTGTTATAACCTTGAACTGCCTTAATCTTTGGGATTCAGAACAACATTAGTATTTACACACAGCAATACGACAGCACATATAATGTTGAAAGTACTGTTAAGATATATTTAATGTTGAATGCATGATAGGAGTTTGTACCTTGTAAAATATGTTTTAAATAAAATGTATCTTTTTAACTAGGTTTAAATCATATAAGACTCTGTACTATAGAAGATGGGTAGAAGATTAATTTCAATATTGTGCTCTTTTTTTAATGCATTTTTTATTGAAATTTTAATTCTGAGAAGTCCTAAACATTGTAAAATAATGATAACAAGTTTTAGTTTAACTTCTTATTAATTTTTATACTCTAAATACGCTGTGGCAATTATTAAACGTTTAATTAGAAATAGACTGAAAATAAAAACAATTGCATCTAATAATCAAGAATTATTAAGATGCTTTCTAAGATGATTATTAAGAGCTTCTCAATATTGTTTCAGAGTGCAACAATTTGGCGTCATCAAATTGTATTCTCACAATTAACTGATTTAAATGATGTTTTGTCTTTCTTTTTCATGAAGTCGTAATAAAGATGCCACATGCCAGATATTATAAAATACATTATGCAACTTAACTAATATAGTAATGAACTTCACCATTATACAATAGGCAAGATTTATATAAGTGTATTTATTTCATGATAATAAATGCAAATTAGTAAAGTTACTAACTTTCTTTATCCTTAGTGCTGGGGAATCTTAGTTTCCTTAAATTTAAATACACTTATATATATATATATAAATTGAGAGGCTTGGTTTGGAACTGAATCAGTTAAGCAAATATAGAATTTGAGAGAATGATAGTATTCTAAAAAAATTTTTAAAACTTTTATTGTACATAATTCTTTTTGAGAACAATTTAAACATTCAGCATTAATTTGGAAATGAGTTTGAGGTTTCTGGAAGAAGATAGGATAATATTTACCACTGGTTTACTGAATATTTATCTTTTTAAAATAATATATAGGTTAAAACAGGGACTAAGGTGAATCATATTTTTATAACATTGCTACTATTTCATTTATAATTCATTAAAATTTCATTTTAATTCATTATAATAAAGTAATATCTGTTAATATACTTCATTAATTAACATAATAAAATGGTGTTAATTCTTACATAGTTCAAAGTAAGCTGAACTTCATTGAGATACAGGAATTAAGTAATACAAAGAGGATCATGAAAGATCAATTTAACTGGGAAAATAATTCCATTTTTAGCCTTCACAGTCATTGCTTCATCTTCTTATCAACCATTTCCAGTCATTTCAATCACTTTTTGATCCTCTTTTCTACTTAAAATGATTGTACAAAATTAATTATAAAATAAATTTAAAAAATATATGTATTCATCCACATAATTCATTTTATGAAGTGGTAATGAAACTTGAATTAGAATTGTTTGTGTAAGCATCCATTGTGTAAAGAAGAGATTATTTTTAATTGTATAAAACTAAGAAGGGAAGAAGTAGAATAAACATAATTAATTTATGTCCAGTGAAAGATTTTTCTTAGACTTCAGGGAGTTAAAGATAACAAAGGGCCATTTAATATTCAGAAATTACAAGAAGATAAGTGTATATTTGACTTCTCAAGCTGAAGAACATATATAATTGATAAATGAATAATGGTAAATGAAGTAAAACAATGGAAAGAAAAAGTTATGGGTATATAAATTAATGTTTTGTGCATCTCTTTCAAGTATATAAGGGTTTAATCAATTTGAGAAATATTCAGTAATAGTAACTTATGCAAACAATATCATTATTAAACTTATAGGTAATGAAACTAATGCAGAAAAAATTAGTTTTGTCAATAGTATGGATGCCAGCCAGATTCATGCCAGAATGTTCTGAGAGACCTGATTTGGAGTCCTGCACTATCAGCAAAACTAAATTTTTCTGCATAAGCATTCATTGAATTCTATATCAACAGGTAATATGTGTATTTATTATTAATTGATAAGCATTGTAAAAATTGAAAAGTTGGCAAAAATAATTCAGTTTTGTTGGGAGCAGGAACTGAACCCACAATGTGGTTATGTTGCTATTTACTCATTTGGAGTAGCTGGTACAAATTTAACCTTGTGTAATTGTAATGCAGTTTAATGCCTTAGTTTTGAAGCATAAGTTTTATTTTAAAATGTTGGCACTGAAAAGTTGAAAGAGCACGAACATCTAGCATTTGAAGTTGTTCTAATTGGAATAATAAAATGGTTAATTTTCTAGACAAGATAATATATATAATTTTATTGCTATCAATAAGATAAGCATTCAGTCATTTGCATCCCAAGACAAGAAATGTTTTTCAAAACTTAAAATTCATTGTTTTTTCCTGCAATTGGTCTATTGTCCCCCAAATAAGATTCTGAGTTCTTGGTTATTATGTCTTGAAATAGATAGATTTGATGTTAAACATTCCAGTGGTTTGATTAACATCAAGTGAATAAAGTTAAAATAATCAAGTTGTCAAAGTAATAAAATGCCATAAAGACACTATTATGTCATTTTTTACATTACATAGTAAATAATGTATTAGTGTATTGATGCCATCCTCTCAGATCTCCTACTGTGGCATATAAACTGACAGGCTCCTGTCAGACCTCTGTGGCAAGCAGCTGCTTGAGGGGGTATTTATTTTATTTATTTATTGAATATAGTTTTGTTAATGATATTTTGAAAGCTTTTGCTTTTCTGCAGAATGCATGAGACATTAAAATCAATAGCATTCCAAGTTTGTAATGTAAGATTCACAAGTCTGTGTCCTAACTACAGCAATATTTGGATTTTGAATGCTTAGTGAATGCTGACTAAAAAAAGTTGCATCTGTGGTGTTTCCTCCTTAGATGACACTGCAACTGACTACATAAGTACAAGGGTTCCACTACTTTAACAAAAAACAGCAACTACCCTTTTTTTCATTAGAAAACCTTTGTGAATAATCACTACAGTAGGCATTACTTGATGTAATGGCTAGCAAACCATTTATCATGATACTCTTAAAATTAGTACCAGGTATCTGAACCCTTAATATTAGCAATACCAATCCTAAACTGGAGTGATGCTTGTTTGTTAGATGCCAATTTGCTGGTGCATGAAAGAACCTATTCGATTCTGATGATAAAGAGCTCCATCAGTTGTGTGAGTTCTACCAACATGGTGGCTTCAGTTTCAAGCAGAGGAGAAACAAGCATTTGCCCTACACTTGTTTAGGGAGCTGTTTGATATTGGACATACCTTTCTCAACAAGCCTACTTTTTTAAAATAGCCTAATAATAATTTATATCCATAGCTACCTGGAACATGAGGACTCTTTTCTGGATTCCTCCCACAGATATTCTAGTAGTATAACCTGGACATTTTGGGCTTCCATGAGACCAGATGTTCAGGTGAAGGTAATAAGAAATAATCTTATTTCAAATAAGAATATTTCAGGAATGATGTCCTGAAATATTTCTTATTTCAGGAATGATGTCCTGAAATATTTCTTATTTCAGGATGTGATGGTAGCAAACACATGCAAGGTATAGCTATGCTTTTCAACAAGAATGTCAGTGATGCTCTTTTAGGATATGAATGAATTAAGGAAATATTTCTTGTAGGTAAGTTTAAAATTTGGATTAAAAGGTCAGAGTACCTGGCATGGTATCAAGAAGGTTATGAGTTCATATCCCACCAGCTCAAGACAATTTTTCCTCTACACTCAATGAATGTACACAGCCTACAGGTACTTACCTGTATTTATCTATTTTTAAACATAAGATCCTTATATTTTATTAAAGTATGTTGGTTAAAAAAAATCATCTCTTGACATTTGAGGTGTGACTTGGCCTTGTGCACAAACCTGGAAAGTGCCTTGCTGACCAAAGTTTTCAATTACAGTCAAGATAGATGCCAGTAAGTGACTCCGTGATATAAAAATTAAAACCATTAATAGAAGAGCTCTTGATTGGTGGCTGGTAGCTCAGCAGTTAGAGAACCTGATATTATCAGGAGGTCGTGGGTTCTTATCCCATCCTTTTAAAGACAATTCTTCCTCTATAGTCAATGAGAGATAAAGACTTTAATATTATCTGTTGCTATGTTTCCTCTGATGATTCTGTCATATGAGAAAGATTGATATTTTATGAAATGAATATATTGAATTCTGCCAAAAAGTAGTAGTAATATTAATTATTATTACTTTTTGATAGTTAATTATTTAAAAAGGAGATATCATCCTTGTGCTGGGTAACTTCAGTTTCAAATTTGGTACTGATTATGATATGATTACTTTTTGGCAGTGGTAGTTGCAATAGCAATGGGGAATGTGTCTTACAAGTATATAAACCTAATGGTTTGAGAATAAGTAACACTTAGTACAAACACCAGGATATTCATAAATACATGTGAGGGGTGTCCCTTTTTGACAGGGTTGGATAAGATATGGCTGATTATGTATTAATTAAAAGCAAATGGTGTAGTTTGTGTTACTGGACACCAAGTCATATAGGAGAACAAAAATTGGATCTGACTATAGCTAGTTAAAAGTGTTGTGCAAAGATTTAAAAGAATTGCATTTACAGAAACTCTGAAAGACCCTCATACAACCAAAGCTTGCTATGATAGGTTACTCAGTTAGTATGATAATCATGGTTTGTACACTGAGGTTGAGGATGAATACATTTTAAACAATTAGTTCTTAAAAACAGTTCTTAGCAATTTTTAAAACCAAATGGATAATAGAAGACAGAGTCATTTGAGTGATAAGGCTATGCAGCTTATTTCTGGAAGAAAGCAGTGCATACTAAGTTGAATCAACATCATACTGCTCTTAATGATAACATTACAGAGAGCTTAATGAACATGCATCATGCATGTTTTTTTTTCTGTACCACCCTGTATTGCACTGAAAAGTAAGGTCTCTGCCTATAATAGAACCCAATTTCAAATTTGCAGCATTTTCCCTCTCATTGTTATAGTTTGGAATGTTAATTTAACCCTTCTCCTGTTTCCCCCATAACTATTTGACTACTAAATCCCAAATTTCCCTTATAGGTTTCCCCCTTCCCACCCTCTGTTGCAGTAAATATTCTAGTCTCCATCTATGATAGATGATATATTTCAGTTTAAAACCAGTTTAATTTTTTCACTTACACACGTTTTTAACGGACCTATTGAGTTTCAACATGAAATCTGTTGTGCTAAAACTTGAAATCTTCGTCTGTTATAACACCTGATTTTGAAACCTAGAACTACTATTTTTTTTCCTGTTATCTTTAGTTCATCATTTTGAATTTTCAGTTTTCAGTCATTTTTTTAAATGAGCTCTACTCTAAAACAAAAAGCTGTAAGAGAAAATAATTCATTGAAACAATTTTTTATTTCTGTTATTATTGTTATTATTTCTAAAGGTTCATGATGTTAAATGGAAATGTACTTTTCTTTAAACTTTCTATTACTAAATTATACATTTATGTATTTTTCAGATCATGTAATTGTTAACCTGGCAGTTCGCTCAAGTGAAACAGAAACTGACTTTATTCATCGACCATTTGTTTTTTACGACTGTGGTATTCATAAAACGTATGTTATATTTGTATTTTAATATTAGTATGTGTTTTAATGTTTTACTCACAGATTTTCCTATCTGGCTAGAGTAATTCTTTGGTAATTCAGTACAACATTTCTATTGTTAATTCTGACATCATGACTTGGTCTAGTAATTGCCTCATTTAGTTTATTGCAAATTTAGAGACAAAAGTTTTTAATTAACTGAGACACTTCTGCTTTTCTGAAAGTGAAAAAACTTTTCTATTGTAGTAAAGAGTTTCTTGACATATAAGCTTCCATTGTATTGCTTTTATATTTTATACAAAACAGTTTTTAAATATTCATATAATATAGTTCCATGAAGTGTTAATTTTATGTGCATTAAAAATATTTATATAAATTTGAATCTTTTGAAATGCAAAATAAAAAAGATAAGCCTGAGACAGATATTTATTAAGCATTTGATGAAATTCTTGGATGTTGCTTTCTTTGTGTTGTTTTTCTGCTGATGTTTCATCTCCTCACAGACCTTCTCTGTGGCATATTATCTGATAGACTTCTGTTAGACCTCTGGTAGGCAACTGCTTGAGTAGAGTTAAAAACTGCATGATAATTTATAATGAAAATGTGTTTTGTATAAAATGTATTGGTTATTTTGAGAACTAACTATGTCAACCCTATTTATCTTCACCCTCCCTATTTTTATAGTTTATTGTTTGAAATGTTAATTTAACACTTTTCACTCCCTTCCCCATAACTTCATTATTCTAACTGAAAATAACTAACAGAAAATATTTTAAAAATCAAATTAATTTCATCTTGTGTACAGGAATGTTTTTATATATTCTCTACATGTGAATGCAGTAATTCTACATCCCTTAACTATGCTGTAAGTGAACCTATTCAATTAATTCTGAGGATTGAATCTTTCATTCCTCTGAAGGGCTACAAAAACTCACATTTCTTTACAAGAGAGTTACCGAACATGGCATGATCCAGATACTGTTGGCTCCCATATTATTGCATTATGTCACAATGTATTCAATGGTATTTAAGACAGCAAACTATTTCAGAATTTAAATCCCTTCCTCTAATGCTTCCAGAGCAAGGAATTATTTTTTTAATGAACTGTGATTCATATGAATCATGTAAAAAATAAAATGAAATATAAGTTATCCAAATAAACAGTTTAAAAATTATGTTTTCTGCAACTACAATTTTACCATTTTTTGTATATATATGTCTACTTTTAGATTATTTGCTCTTTAAAATAAGGGATATCTTCAAGTGAACAATTTAAGTTATATTTCACACCAAAGCCTCAATCAGTGCTCATTGTATTGCACATGTGTTTTTTAGCTGCAGTTCAAGTCCTACAGTCATATTTAAAAATGGTACTTTAAATTATTCTTGTTTCTTACAGATGTAAAGCTTGTGTTACAAGTACTTGGGCTTGTAGTTGGTGTGTTCATGAAAACATGTGTACTAACAATGCATCCTTATGTTCACGCAGAGTAATTGTTGGAGAAAGTGTAAGTTGTTATTTCATTCAATTTTATTAATACTTATTTAACTTATAATGCATTATGCTAATACAGTAAAACATCATTAATGCAATTTGAAGGAATCTAAAAGATCCATGCTTTGCACGGATTTTAATAATCAAACAAGAAAGAAATTCCAAATCAATGCTAAGGTATTAAAACACAGTAAGTAACTTAAAGATTAATTTAAATACACTATAAAAATTTAAGATCATTAAAAATAATCAATTGAAATCTGTTTTTAGAGTAAAGGAACACTTCCAGCAAAAAAAAGTCACAATTGATATCATAACTAAAAGTATATGCTGGAAAGTCTATTTTCCATTGATGACCACTATTCAGCTTAAGTTCAATTACATTTTCCACATATGAGCATATGAATTGAAAACTTTGATTCATTGCTCTTCATCAGAATTTCAACAATACTTCTAAACTCGGAGCACTCTGAGTATCATTTTCTACTTCTAGGTTTTTCTTCTAGGATATCAGGATTTTAAACCATCATTTGAGCATTTTTTAGTGTTTGCATGTAATATGAAGAACAAACAGGGTTTTTTTTACTGCAATATCTACCAATCTTTTTTAGTAGCTCTTGTTAAATAACTGTGCTTTATCATTTGGTAAAATATCTATATACGCAGAAAATGCATGAACATCATATTACCAGTTGTCATATTTCAAAATAAATGAATTTATTAACACTAAAATGACAGTTCTTTTTTTTTTCTTCAGGAAAATAAAATATGCTTCATATTAACATGTATTTTTTTTATAAACCATTGTGTAATATAAATGATGTTTGAAGCAATAACTTGTATTTCAAACACATTGCTGCTGTAGGATTAATATTAAAACAATTAAATAACTGGATAATGAAGATGATTTGTCATTACCAATCTTTTTTATCTGTCATTAAGAAATTATACCATAAACATCTATGACAAGGATATTAATTCAAGATATTAGTTCTTGATCTTGCAAAAGATCATGGAAATGTTCAATAATGCTATAAATATACAGAAGCTGGACAGAAAAATGGAAAGAGTTCCATGTTGTCTTGATAGAAAATCAGATTCAGAGCTCAATAAATTTTTCAATGCGATTATTAATGAAAAATATATCTAAGGATAAATTAAAGATCTCAACAAATTTAGCCTCCTTCAAAAATCGGGCATGTACAGATTTCCTATCCATTTGATGGATAATTTCATTGTCTAATATGTTGGAAAAAATGATACGTTCTCTACAGGACAGGTTTGCAGAGCATCAAACAGCTGTCAGCCAAGCTGGCAATACAACATGCAGCAACCATAGACTGGGAGCACTCCACACTGCTAGAACGTGCATCTGCTTACTACAGAACCATAGTCTGTGAGACTACTGAAATAATGACCTTATCCATCCCCACCTGCAACTAAGACTCTGGAATCATCCTTCATGATATGAAAAGAAGCTCTCAACAACCCTAATGTCACCATATAATGTCATTTCTGTCACTGAAGACAGAGTGCTGGTCTTGATCTGAAAAGCTTCTGAGTTTTCTCTTAAAAACTTTTAGCATTCAAACAGTTTGATGGTAAACTTAAAAATTTTATTGCTCAACAACAGAAAATTTTAATGTTATTTTAATCAATCAAATCTATAAAAATTTTCATTTTAAACAATATTTGTTCAGTATTCAAAGAGGTGTGAATGCTGGAATATTTAACATGTTAGAAAAAATTGGTTAAAACAGCTTAAGAGATCAAGGATTATAGTTTACGCTGCTATTACTATATATTTTGGTTTTACCTTTTCATGTAAATAGTAAAAGAGAAATCATAGTCAAACTCACCTAGATGCAACTATGATCTCTTAACTTGTTTTAAAATTGTGGGTCAATTTTTTGTAGCTTGTTAAATATTTCAGCATTTATAACTCTTTGAATGCTGAACAAATATTGTTTAAAAGTGAGATTTAGATAGATTTGATTGAAATTTTTAATTTATTTATCTTTAGACATATTTCTCAGGGGCGCTCAGTTGGTAGTGTGCCAGGTTTCTAATCTGCAGCGGCTCCCACGTTGGCCAGTGCTGAGATTTATCTCCACTAAACTACCCCCCCCCCCTCCTCCACTTCAGTCAGTAAAGAACACTAATGGGGACTTGGAAAGGCCACTATCAATCAGACATGACATAAAGCCATGGCCCCTGCTTAGAAGAGTCATACTCTGTGCACATTAAAGAGCACACTTGATGGGCTTGATAGGATGTTACCATCTGTCTCCTAACAGCTGCCCATTGTATCCCCTTCCCCAACCTTCTCTGAACTGTCATGGTCCTTATAACTTGGTCATTTAGTCCACTGAGTAAAAAAAAAACACTCAGAGATAAAACAACCCAGCATATTTTTCACATTTGGAACTCAGTAACTTTTTCAGTAGAATTTTTAATAATCATATTGAAGAAGTTATTGAACTCTGAATGTGATTCTAGATATGTATCAGCAATCTATTTTCGTGGCACTTCAAATGCTGCATGAATTACCTATTTAAAAGTTAGTCTTTTCATAGTGAAATCAGAGATATTTATTAATTATGGCATATCAGAAGTTTAGTGGAGGATATAATCATATACAGCAATATATGCCATATATCCTCCACTAAACTTCTGAAATTACAAAATTTTCTAGTCAGGTGAATGAATGTATAGTAGGTAGTGTATTCAGGAATAAATTAGAAATGTATCATTGTAGGTAGATTTTAATATAGTCTGTAAATATAGGATTAGATGGTCTGTAGCTTTCATAAATGTTGTATTTGAAAAGACTCAAATCTGCTGTCTTATGGCAAGTAAACTTTTTTGACAGCTTTGGTTTATTGCAGTACACTGCATGCTTGGTATTAAGATGTTTTAGTTTGGCTGGTTTCATGATCTCTGCAGCCAAAACTTCATTACAAATTAAGCAAAGAGGTTTTTCCACACCATCATGATTATTAGAAGTAAATCCATATTGCAAAAATGATTCGATATATAATTAATGAGCAATAACTTTCACTGTGATGAACTACAACTCACTATTGATTTAGATGTTTATTAATTATTATTGGTATTTTGAAAGTTTTAAAACATTTATAATCAGATTAATAAGTTGATTTAATAATATTGCTTTACAGTCCAATAATATTCGATTTTTTAAATTAAACTTTATTGGAACTTTAAAGCAACATTATTTAATTAACTTATTAATCTTATGATGGAATTTTGAAAGTTCAGAAATAGTGATAATTGTTATTAATTAAACCTCCAAATTAATGGAGTAATCAATCAATTAATGGTAAATCAAATGATCAATGCTTGTTAATTATATTCTACTTGTGGAAGAATCTAATATCTTTATGTATAGAATGCTAGAACTTTAAGAGCATTAAAAAGATTCGAGTTGCATCCAAGATGACTGACTATATTTATTTCATCTTTTACAGCATATCAAGTTGTGATTGCTAATACACAAACTATACTTACTCTTTTTCATTGTAACATCGATCAGTGCAAAAATGCTTTATCTACATATTATAAATATATCCAAATATAAAAGCTAAATACCAATATAAAAAGATAAATTTTTGACAGTTTTATTATTATCCAAGTGAGATGGATCACCAATATTTAAACTGCTTATATCTTTTTTTAAAATTTGGAGGTTTAATATTGACCTCTAAAATTAATTTTGACCTCTAAAATTTGCGTTTGGGGCTTCATGTAAAATACTTGACAAAACAAGATCCTTCACCATGTAGAAAAGGTTGAGAAACATTGTTCAAGAAAACAAATGTTTCTAATAATTATTATTCACAAATCAAACAGTATCATAACAAATTATCCAGTGTTCATTGTTGTGCTGTCTTATATGTGATCGAAAATAACTCATTGAAATGCTTTTATTCTATATAATTTAAATTTCTTTGTTTTAGAATCCACAAAATTCACTTATTAAGGGAAGGCAACATTGTCCAAGTTTTAATATTGATGATGAAATTTTGCTACCAAATGGTGTTCGTAAAGAAATTGCTATTGGAGTGAAGAATCTATTATCCCCTTTGGTATGTACTCTGCAATCATATTATTTTGTTGCTAATATACACATTAAAATGTTAATGCACATTGCTTATTTGCAACAAGTATACTTTATGTTAATTCTATCCTTTTTTTCCTTTTACATTCTATCCTTTTTACCTTGTGGTAGTATCCCTTTCACATCCATTGTTGTAGTCAAAACTTTTGAGAATAGTTATTTCAAGCAAACCTCTGTATTTTCAAACTTGACAGTAAATATGATTGTTGTTAAGGATAGTAAGAGCAGGTTTTTGATCTGGAAATTTCATAATTGCAAACTGTTATTTTAAAATCAAATTTAAAGTCATAATCTGTCTTCATAAAGCAATACAAATGCTCATTGTTGGTAATTATTATTATTTCTTGCTACAAATACTTTTCTCAAGATCTCTAGATCTCTCTAGAATAGTGATGATATATTACCTTGATGAACGTTTTTCTCCACGCAATAAGTTACTTTATAAGCTATCATAATATGTTGTGTTTTCTGCAGAATGTTTAACGTTTTGTGTTTTATATTTAACATCGAAGATTTCAAAGACATATTAGCAATGAAAGATCAACCTACTACTCATCAACCAAAAATATTAGATTGCCTTGGCACAGCATTGATTATAGACTTTAAGATCTATAAACTAATGATCTGCTTTATGCAAAATGAAAATAATAATGGGAATGTTTTCCTGAAACAATCTTATCAAATGGATATAATCAAAATGTTTTCTTCACTTAGAGGTAACAATGGTATAAAAAATAGACATAAATGTGTAAAAAAATAAAAGTAACCTTGCCCATTCTTCAAATTTTGCATTCATATTATCAATATAAATAACAATATCTGTGTAATAAAGTAATTTTTAATAATTATTATTGGAAATGGTTATTTAATGTTCATCTATATAATTTATTGTTTTTTACATTGCTACATTTGTTTGCTTGTTGATCAGCAAAACATATGATCAGCCAATAAATGTGTTTTTGAAAGGTAGTACTACATTCCAAGGTTATTTTTAACCACTCCATTCTGCTACCTGGGGGCAAAAATTTCTGGCACCTCCATAAAAACAATCATACTGAAGTGAAGGGTATAAAAATAAGCAAAAATATGTTCTAAACTGATTTAATTGCATGAATATTTATTAATTTAATTGTACTTATTAGTGTTATCTTTTAATTTATTCATATTATTGCAGTTCACTTTGGGATGTATCTACCCCATATTTTTTTACTGCCTGCATACAATATTTCCATTGCACCCTGTGTAGAAATGACTCTGTTACATTCAAAGCATTAATACATTAAGATCTTCATATCAACCAGTTAATTCAGTCAGATGATAAATTTTTCAAGCAGTTTTTTTTCTTCAACTGTTGAGAAAATTCTATCTACTATCTTAGAGCTAAATTTTCCTGATATTATTCACTATATTGTATCTTAGAGCTATATTTTTCAGTTTTTTAGTGATCAAAATGTTTTGATATCTGAATAATGATATACCAAGATTGATTATTCTTATTTTGTGCACTTTTAGGTTTTCAAGTTTTTTACTGATAAATTTTGGCCAATTATACTATTTTTACACTACTTTTCTGACAACTTCTTATCAAAAAAAGATACTGCAGTTAGTCAGCAGAAAATATAGTAAGAAAAGTAATATAAGTACATGATATAAACTGTCAAAAAGAGTTTGACAAAATTTGGTACCTAAAATTAATAAAAATACAGAGTATCATCAAAGAGAAAAGATTTCAACTAAGATTCACACTATATAAAATGAGAGGAGTCATTAGATACTTTTGCTTGACTTTTCAGCCAAAGCAATCTGGTGACTTGGATGGAGAGCATTTTTGACTTCAGAAAAAAAAATATATGAAAACTCCAAATAAGACAGATTTGCAAATATATCTTACAGCTTTTTTGTGGCAAATAACACTGATTGATACCCATAAAATATCTGTTGAAAATATCTCTTGATATCTTTAAAACCTCTGTCACAAGAAGCTGCCTAATAAGACATTATTCCTATTTCATTTCTGGCCAAAGTTTAGAGCAACAAAAGCTGAAAACACGATGAAATATTAGGTGTAGAACATTATTTAGAAGTACTGTTTTTAATGTTTCATATTTATGTAAAATATCTGTAATATAATTGCATTTTGTATTTTGTTTAATTGTAGGAAGGATTTCAATGTGTTGTTGAAATTGAAGGTGCAAAGGAAAGAGTGTTTGCTAGAGTTCGAGACAATACAGTAATATGTGCAGAAAATATGGTATGGATTCTTAAACTAATTTAACAAGTAATTTTTCAGTTGTTTTTCAGTAGAAATACCAGATTTCATTAATAATTTAAGAAAAGTTGCTTATAATATTATAGGAAAATGTTTATGTTTAATGTTATTATTTAAGTCACCATTTAGGTAGCAATTAATACATGAGCTCAGACAAACATGTGCAGTACTTAATATGTAGCAGATGAATTAATATAGCTGCTAGCAACTGTATAAGAGAAAGTAATCTTATGTTTTCTCAGTAACTGTTTCCTACAAAGCAATCTTTCACAAATTAGTCTTTCCTGATTCACTAATCATCATTATAACATTATTATATTAGGTGCATAAAGCTGATATATTTGCTTCCTTACTTCATATAAACCTTAAGATCTTTCCCATTAATCTCTTCCAGAAATCAATTTCCTTTCTTCATTAACCTATTCATTTATTGAACAGGATGCACAATAAGTGACAATCAGTCTTTTCTTCACTTCATTGGCAGCTGCCACTTCTGGAGATTAAAGTGTTGCTTTGGAAATGTTCGTTAATTATTAGCAAAAAGAAAAAAAAAATTAAAGTACCATTGGAAAAACAAAATTTCCAAAGATTGCTGATAATGTAGGCATGAAATATAAGGTAGAAAATTTGTGTAAAAGAAAAGCAAAAAAGTAAGGGAGGAGTTGAAAACTTTAAATGTATGTGAAATGTCATAACCTGCCTGCTTCTTGACTGCCTGGAGATCTACCTACCCTCCGGAGTCAAGGTCAGCCTTTGTGGCTCGACTTTTTCTCCCCCACAGTGGTGAATTACTACTGTTCTACTGAGTTAAAGATATCCTGCGGCTTTGTCCAAAGGAAGTTACCCCTAAAATGTTCAATGAAGTGAAATTGTAGTTTGATAAGCTTCTCTCAGTTGATGCATATTATTTATATGAGTTGGTCATCATATTTGAAATAATGAGGAATGAATTATTTAAACTGTAGTTCCAATATAAACACCAAATAGAAAGTGAATAACAAGCTTTTTCTTATTTAGATATCTAATATCATTTCCAGAAGTTCCCCAGTTTGGGGTTATCCTGATTGCATAGTATTTGTTAAGGGAAATATTGTAAAATATTTTGTAGAAAAATTCAGTTCATCAGTTGTTCTCTTTGATAATTTTATTTTTACATTTAATAGCCACAATAAGAAAAGCTTTGAGAGCTAAAGCTAGATAATATAAGTAATATATAAATGAATAATCTAAGCATACACCTAGCATATTGCTGAAAAACCACTTATAAAATTGGTGAATATGTATGTCCACCTCTCCTCATATCTGTAATGCCAATTGATTACATTATACTATGTATAGCATGTTAAAACTAGATTTAAATACATTAGTATTCATTGAAATTACATTGATGTGTATAAAAGTGTATTAAAAGTAAATACTCTGATATATTAATATTTTTATTGTTATAGTATTCATATCAAGCTGAAATTGGAGAAGTGCAGGCTTCATTAACTGTGTTATGGAATGGAGATACTTTCATAGACAAAACAAATGGTAACACATTTAATAATATTGTTAGCTGTATAAGCAGATGTAAGAGTTAAAACATATATTTGCAGTATAATTAATTTGTAATTATCTTTCATTTAAATATACAATATATTTAGGTTGATGCAGAATATTATTACATTTCAACATGCAATTGTTCAAAGTCACAATAAGTCATTATATCATTTCTTGCATTATCAGATATGCTATTTCAGAAGTAGATATCAGATATTCAAGTACAATGTGCTTTTTGTGTATGTTTTGGATGTGCCTTTTGCTTCAAATTTATTATGTCATTTGTCAGGATAATGGGTCATGTTCAAGCCAATTGCACATATGAACTTGAGTGTGTTGTTATTCCCCAGACTTATTCAATATTTGCATGTGCTCAAATGTACTCATAAAGATCTTGTATTTGTTGCTGCCTACTGTACAAGGTAAAGACAAAATGATCAGTTTTGGCAGTTATACACTGACAAAAATTGTACCATTCTGCTCCTGCCTTGTGCAGTAACAATGATTACAGTCTCTGGGCTTTTAAATTTAACAGATATGAGCGGTATTCAACAATTTCACTATAGGAGGTTTCTGAATTTATTTTTGTTTAAGAATGCTTAGCTTCCCAGCCATCTATTTTGAAGAGTGTTAGCATGATTCTGAAATGTGGTGTGTATATGCATTTGTATATAAAACATAGCTATATAGAAATATTATTTTTTTTGATATTCACTTTTGCCTAACTGTGATTGCTAATTATTTCTCAACATTCCTACATTTACATACACCCATTTTTAATTCACATGGTCATGAATATAATTTTTTATGTTATCTATTAATGACAGTGGTAGCATAATATCTTAAATTTATGTTTGCATTATAGCTTCCAATGTGTGAGATTATTAATATTTAACAACATCATACCATTTGCAGATATATTTTAGTCTTCTCTGGCCTCTAAGCCATTCAAGAACATGCATGAATACTTAACCCTTAAAGTGCCAGAAGACACTCTACTACCCAAAACCAAATGCATTCTCATATCTGTTGGGAACTATACCTTCAAGTTCCCAATAGGTTTAAGAATATTTTTTTCCTACAGAAATTGGCCATTTAAATGCCTTTCTTAAATCAATCCTAAAAGTTCATGAACTAAATTTGATAATAAATATAAACTTGATGATTTTAGCATCCAATAAAGTAAAAAAAAAGACAAAAGAAAGCACTACATTGCTGCAGCAACCACCATTACTGTAACTTTTTTTGCACCCAAGCGTTTGGTTGTTTTCTTCTTTTAGTGTTCCTAAAGTTTCATGGAGAGTGTTCTTGAACTCCTGCCATTAAACTTTTTCCTGGGATTCCTTCAAAAATAACGTATAATGGTTTAGTAGAAGATGTGAAACATACAGTGAAAGTACATGAAACTTTCAGCAGTACTATACAAGAAAAAAAAATGGAACTATATAATCCTGTTTCAAGTAAATCTTTACATAAATTATTATGTATAATTAAATGAAAATTAAAACTAAACACAGTATACATGCTGCTAGAATGATTATGTTCTTTAATAATTCATTCTAGAAACATATTGTGAACCCCAAAAAAGTAGCATAGAACCCAGTTTGGGAAACTACATCAAATTATTTTTTATTTTTATAGAGAATTTTACAGCATTTACTGTGTGACTTTAGTGTGACTTTACAGAATTAGTTGAGTTCAAATACCTGAATTAACACTGTTTCCTCTATGATCAGTATTTTGATCTCTAATACTATGCAGTGAATCAAATTTATTTCTTGATTTATATACATAGTTATTTACAGTTTAGCATATTTAATAGTGAAGGTGCAGGGATTCAATTTATTGTTTTAATATATTTGATAAATGTCTTTAAATCATAAACGACTTTTAATAATCTTACCACTAATGGCCATTGAAATTAAACCATTCATAGTGGCCAAGTAGTTAGTGGATTTGTCTTCAGAGCAAAGGGATCAATGAGAAGGCATCATGTATGTACTGTCTTTCTTTTAGATTTTGCCTCTTTAACAGGTCTCTCTATAATGAATTACACAAATAATTCAGATTTCTAGTGCCAGCAGTGTGCCTGAGAAAAACGATCATATTATATAATAGCTGTAATTCCAGGAAGGCAGACGTGTGTTGTTATGAAGTTATCAATCGAAATATGTTTGGCAGGAATTGTGATTAGTGGAAACTGTGAATGAACTTATTGAAGAGTTATGGATCCATTTTACACCAAGGGCAGAGGTGGCTCAGTCGGTAGCATGTCAGGCTCGTAATCTGTAGTTCCCAGGTTCGAGTCCCAGCTGGGTCAGCATTGAGATTTATCTCCGCAAAATTCCCCGCCCTGCCCACAGTCGGTAGGGGACACTGTGTAAGGGCGCCCTTCTTTTATGGTCTCTGTAACGCTCCAAACAAATGCAAAATACTTTAAGTTTTATGCTCCGGATAGCTTAGACGGGCGCCAGGCAATAATTAACAAATTGCCAAAAGTAGAATAAGTTGATTTAGGGTTCAAATACCAACGAGCGTTCATAAGTAAGAATCAAAAAATGATTGTCAACTAATAAGAATTAATGTAAAAAATATCCTTAATTAGCGTTGCTCAAGATAAAAAAACTACAGACTCAAAAGTTTTATAACAAAACAAAATAGATTTATTTCCAAAATAATTAACTCACCAAGACATCAATGAAAAAACTTAACTCTTGTGCTACACGCACGGTGCTTGGTGCTATGCACCTTACTACATCTCTCTAGTGCTCTACTCAGTCTCAGCAGTCTCAGTGACTCGCAGGTCACGGTTTTTGACAATGGGCCGGCGCATGCCGGGAAAGACATTTGCATACAATGACGAATGACGCAAGCTATGACGCAAGAGGGGGCGTGTCCTTGGCAAGCACTTTAACGGTTACGGTCGGAAGTTCGGAGTTGCGCGTACGCAACTCACAACTCTTGGATGTGAGCGCTGTGATGCCAAAAAGGAAATAAAATCCCCAAAATGATAAATATAACGTAAATTAAACAAAACTGGTTAAGGTAAAGCAAAAGTGAACGGTGGGGCATCACAACTGATGGGCTTGGAAAGGCCGCCGTTCGACGGATGGGATGTTAAGCCATGGCTCCGTGTGCGGGAGAGCCATACCCTGTGCACGTTAAAGAACACGCTGGATGGCCTTGACGAGAGGCTACCATCTGTCTCCCAACAGCTGTTCCAGTGGGTCCCCTCCCCCAACCTTCTCTGAACCTTCGGGGTCCATGTGACCTGGCCATTTAGCCCATGGTGTGCAAAAAAGTGCCGCTCAGAGGTAAAACAACTCAAACAACAATTTTACACCAAACGTTTGGCATGGGTATAACTAGTTATACAATATGATTTGACAGCCTAGAAATATTTGGAGATTTATCTTGTACATAGCAAACTTAATTGTGTAGCTTACTATTGAAACTGAATAGTAAAAAGATACATGGTGGTCATTTCTGCTACCCCTGGAAAAGTGACTGGTGGTGAATCTCTACTCCAAATAGCTTGTTTCTCCATCCAAAAGGTACTTGATGGGATTGAGATTTGGCAACTGGGGAGGCCATTGAAGTAAGGTGAAGTCACTGTCACATTCCCAAAACTATTCCTCAATGATCCTAGTCTTGTGACATGGAACATTATATATTAATAGCTGAAAGAACCCCATTTGCTGATGAATACACTGCTACCATGAAGGAATGCATATAAACAGCAATGATGTTCAGATATCCTGTGGCATTCAAATGTTGCTCTACTGATATCAAGGGACTCAGCATATGTCATAAAAACACTTCCCACACCATTATATTGCTATTACCAGCTTGCAATGTTGATTCCTGGCAGAATGGATCTATGGACTCGTGGTTTTTCCATATCCTGATCCTCCCATCAGTGCGAAACACCAAAAACCAGGATTCATCAGACTAGGAGACAGTTTTTCAACCCTCCAGTATCCTGTGTTTATGTTTTATAGCCCACTGCAACTACAGTTTCTTGCTTATCCATATCCCATCCACAATAAGCTATGCCAATTTGTGCATTCTGATATGCCTCTTTCACCATCAGTGTTGTACTCAGCTGTTATTTGATTGACTGTAGTCTGTTTGTGGTTCTGCATGTCATGTTGATTTCCATCAACCACTTTAATCAATGAGCTGTTTCTGACCACAGGGCCACTGTTGGCTGGAAGTTTTTTGGGTGTTGGACCATTCTCAATACAGCCTAGACACTGTCGTGCATGAATATCTCAAAAGGATGGATGTTTCCAAGATGTTTATCCCACCACTTCTGGTGCCAACTACCACGTGATATTCAAAGTTGTTTAAATCTTTCATATTGCCCCATTATCATGCTGAATAGCATACACAGAATCCCTAATTATCTGCTTTAAATAGCATGGTAAGAACACGTGATCCTATCCACTGAAGGTGTAGTCTATTTCTTGGAAAGGAGTGCTCCTATTAAAGTAGCTACTCAGTGTATTTATATGTATATATGCAATATATTCTTGTATAAATATTAGGCAGTTTATTTATTTATTTATTTGTTTCTGATCTATTTTTAATAATTTTACTATTATTTCATATCAAAATATTATGCATCAGATCATACAACAGTCAAAAATAATTTTTAATGCATTAAGAAATCTGGTGTTCAATCCTGATGATATTATAGATGATCTGTTTCATTTCCTGATAACTGACTACATAATCTTAGCTATGCTGAGACAAAGAATCTCAATATAATCATATAAATCTAAATATATATGTATAATAATGTAAATTACTTAATGATATATATATATATATAATTATAAATAGAAAAACTTGGTGGTCAATATGTTATTTATTTTTAATTTTCATATTTTTTCAGTAACTTTATACAAGTGTCATCTGTTAGGCAGCCATGGAGGTAGAGCTGATTGTTCTCTTTGCTTGACTAGAGATAGGAAATACCAATGTGCCTCATGTGGTGGAACGTGTAGTTATAGTGAAAGTTGTGTTGATCCAGTTGCTACATCTTGTCCACCTCCACATATTGATTGGGTATGTTGAGAAAAAATATAGTGGCCCAGATTTCTTCTTCCTCTCAATTATTCTAATTCTTCAGAGACTGTATTATAAAAACTAATTGATGAATTATGGAATAGTCACATTCAGTTTTTTTTCAATTTAGTATAAAGTGATAAGTTTCTTTTTAATATCTTTATATTCCATTTTTATTAGGAATATGGAATAAAATATTACAATATTGTACTATGAGCATTAACAAATATTTATTTTAATATCCGCTGGTTTGGCCATGTTGCCCGTATGGATAATTATAGATTGGCAAATAGGGTTATGAACAGTGTGCCTAGAGGCCTCAGAAGGAGGGGGAGACCTAGGATGCGGTGGGCAGACAATGTCAGACAGGACCTTGTTAGAATTGGTGTGCAGTGGCCGGATGCAGCAGATGTAGCTCAGGACAGATATGCTTGGAGAATTAAACTGCGTGGTCTGGTTGGACCTCCGTAGCCCATGGCTGCTTGAGGATGATGATGATGAAAATGCAATATGAATATAAACATTAAAATTACAATGCATAAAATTATGAGGTTAAAATATTATGTGCTATTTTAGAACCAAGAAGTTAAAATCTATTTAGGTCACAAATTAGTGCTAATTAATAATAATTAAACACTTAAAACATCTCTGGTAACATATTAAAATTCACTCAATTAAGTAATGTAGGTTACTACTACGTAAAAGTTGTACAACAAAAGTTGATATCTTTATAATGAAATATGATGTGACTAATTGCAGTACTGAATTTATTGTAATTTTTCTCTTATTCATCACTTCAATACGTTAATCTTGGACGAGATAAACAGTCTTTGCAATGTTGTTTTATTAATAACATAAAACCTATTAAGACATTTAACAGTTTGATTAGTTTTATTATTAAGAGCAACCATCGTGATTGATATATATTATATAAATATGACGATATTATGTAGATATTTGATTGACCTTTATAATTTTGTGGATATCTATTAATGTCTAAATGGAATAGAAAAATTAATGCTGATATCATTAAAATAATTGAAAATAGGGATTAATAAATGGATGGGTAGTGTTTTCTAAAACTGAATGAAAACATAAAGCTGGAAACAACAAAGTGTGTTATATGGTAATAATATTAATTTCCTGTTCCCTCATTCATTGGAGTATAATTATTTTATAGAGAGCTTATAATTTCATTGGGAGTTCACAATGCCCTTTTCTTCCCTTGTTCACCAGGTTTATTAAAGCAGTTGTGCATACTGACCTTATGCTCAGAAAAATGTGCTGCAGTTTTCTGTTTCACTTTCATAAATTGAATGTTTTGAGAGGAATTCAGAATAGCTGATGCGATTAATTTTTAGCACTAGAAAAAATATATGTAATCTTGAAATCTTTCAAACTGCATTAAGTTTTGTATTCAGTGTCATTTCATGATGGCAAGCACTACTGTTCACTGTTTAAAGGTTTTTAGGGTTATGTTAATATTTGAATACTAAATATTTTAGAAGGAAGTTTTTTTGCACATATGAAAGAATTATGTTACCTTTTGTAGTTTTAATCAGCAGGGAGATTTGTTTAAAACATTTTGAAAAGATTGATATTTCTACAAATGGTTTAATTCTTTCCAAACCTAGAGATCTTTGGAAGTCCTTCCTGATATCAGTTTGTTAATCCACTACAATGTGCGTGGGAAATATAAATGTTACTAACTTGGACATGCAAATGTTAAGCAAGACTAATTGCATCGTCAGCGAATAATTAGCTTTTAAATGTGGTGCTTATTAACTTCAAATAGCAAATATTTAGGACTTACAAAATTTATATGGAACAATAAAAATATATATATATATGATTTCTATGGAATAATAAATAATATACTTACTTAAATAATAAATATATATGGAATAACATGTAACTAAATCGTAAGTAAAAATGAAATAATATGTTAAATATTGTCTTAAACACTCCATTGAACAAATTTTCAATGGAATGTCTTATAAGAATAAACATAAAACTTACAGCATATTCTTTAACAATGCTTTTGCCAAATTTATTAATTAAAACGAAGTTGGGAACTTATGCAAATTTAGAAATGCAAGTATTTAATTTGATGTGGAATGGAATAATAAAGTACTTGAATTATTAAATACAAGAATACCAAACAAATGGATTCATAAAATGAATCGTTTTTTCTCCATATATTATATTTCCTATCTCATCTTGTGCATATGCTTCATTTAAAACAACAGTTTGTACATCATTTGTTTATTTCTTGACATTTTATTGTTAATGTCAAATTCATTTGTTAACCAGACTTGTATCTTGTGTAATGTAATCTATTCTCTGAAGGGGCCAGTGTATAATTTACACAGAAAACTATATGAACTTGAGAAAAATATTTTTATGTTTATAATTTAAGTATCTGCAAGCATATAATATATAATACACTTAAAAAACAATTGCAAATTATATTCTGTGCTTATTTTCGCTTTTCTTTTATGTTAATGATCATGGCTCACAGTGATGTAGGACACTTTGTTTTGTAACATCAGCAATAAAATGTTTAAAAGTGTTATTCCCCATCTTTCTATTTGCAAACCTTTAGATAATATAAAGTGACACTATGAGGTTTGAGGATCTAAATTTCTCCTGATGTGTACATTTTTCCTTGAAGTTTCACTAGAATGAAATATTGCTTTTTTGACACTACTTTTGATGGATAGTAGCACTTACTGATTCATCACTGCCTCTGGCAATCACATCAGGTTCTTATCACAACTAAAATATGACATTACTGTTCCTGTGTCGTAAGAACAAAATCTATATTTTAAAATGAAAAGTGATTGATTTGTGGTTTATCAAACAAACATAGTTTGGATATTTCAAAAGAAATATTTCATAATGTTTTCTTTGTTACTTTGTTCATGAAATTATTTTCTTATAAAATATTTTGCACACATATTACTAAAATAGGTTTAAACATAGATGACAATCACAGAGTTACCTGCTGACTTTTTGATGTTGATAAAGTTGGCCCGCAAATTGGCCCATGCCAACAGTTGGCCCGAAAATCTTTTTGAAGAGGAGTTTAGTCTTTAATTAGCGGAAAAAAGACAGCTAGCATTAGTTCAATGGTAGAATATTCTGGCATGTTTCTGGAGAGATGCAGGTTCAAGTCCTGTATGTCGGTGAAATTTTTTCCGCAAACTATTTATTAAAATAGGTTATTTTTCATTTGTTGGAAATATACTTCTTGTTATAGTGATTTACAAATACTTATTTTAATGTGCATGTAACTCATACTTAGTGACCAAATATTGCAATGTATATATAAAATCAAAAGTATAGAATGTACAAACACTGCACAGAAATAAAATATATCTATTAATATTGTGTAAGATTATTGTGTTAAATCATGTAGTAATAAATCTTTACATTGCTTATGTGCAGAAAAGCCATACCCTACACTTGTTTAAAAAGAAACAACACTGGTTGGCTTTAATGGGAAACTTCTGTATGACCCTATGACTTGTCCAATGCTATTTTCCCAGATTTTCTTTCAAATCCTAATTCATTTTGCCCTGGCCATTTAGTCCATTGATCTGTATTGCCATTGAGCCCATTGAGCGCTACTCATTGGTAGAACAAATAATTTCAATACACTCAGAAAGAATTCACTCATGATGCTGAATGTGAAGAATGGCTGTATATTAGTAAATTATTATTAATTAAAGAGGAATAAATTTATTGTAGTAATTTGTTTTAACAAAAATATTATTAAGCATTTTGTTCTTAATTTTTAAAATGGCAAGTCAGATAGTGATTTATTAGTGATTGAATTAATTTCCAAGTGTTTTCAGCAGAGATGCTTGATTACATTCAGAAGATTTTGAAATATTTTCCAGATGTAATAATGATAAGCAAAAACTATATATGATAATATTAAACATATTTCAAAATAACACTTATACTTTTTGTAACACATATTGTATCATTATTTGATGCAGGAAATTAATTGAAATATTATTGCGATCATAATACACTCTGAAAAAAGAAAAAAGGACAATGCAGATGAGAACTTTCCCTTCCTAATTCGATATTTTAATCCATTTGTGTTTTTTTTAGTTATTCACAACATTTATTGTTAATAAAAAAATATTGTTTAACATGGAGCAGTTACAATTTTTATTTATTTTCAGATTCAGCCTTTGAGTGGTCCTTTGGAAGGAGGAACTCTGGTGACCATCGAAGGCAGTAACTTAGGTTCTAGTGAAGAAGAGATACAAGATAAGATTACAATTGGTGGGATTCCATGTATCCCTACTGAGTACAGTATTTCAGTAAGGTAAATTAAAATATTTTTCTGCAACACCATGAAAAATGGCAAAATTTATAAACCTACTCATTTAATAAATACAGCAATAAAATTGCACAATGTTTTTTTTTTCTTCTCTTGCTTGCTTTACATGTCACCAAAAGAGGGGCAGTTAGATGTGTTGTTTTGGGCCTGGAAGTTCTGTAAGCCCAGAGGAGTCCTATGGAATGATTTATGGGACTTTAAATTGAATATTGTACCCAAAAGTTATGTTTGGAATTATATTTTATGTATAAATTCTTGCAATTATAATAAAACCTATCCACATTTTTAAAAGAATATATTTTTTAAATTTTAATACATGTACATAATGGATAATATTAAATGAATGCTTGAGATTAAATGACTAGTGATACAAGTACATTTTTATTATTCTTGATGATTTTTGATTATATTACAAAATTAAGGTATGAGTGATACTTACTTAATTTGAAGTCTTAAAAATAGTTCAAGATAGTAAATGATTTAATTTTTAATCAACAGCAGGTGTGAAATATTCACTGTCAGCTGTCTGTAAAACTTTAATTTCGAGATCGTTAGTATTTCTCTACTAATTGAGCTAAGAGAAAAAAAATGGTGATATCCTTGAAGCCAATAAAACTCCTCATAAACAGAAAAACTTTGTTGAAGCATTAGGAAATTAATATTAATAATAACAACAATAACTAAATTAGTGAAAAATTTCTTTTGTGCAAAGTAACAGTATCGTGTTTTAAAATAGGATTTATGCCCTCACTGAGAAAGGAAATTTCTTATATTTTCATTCTGAAGCTGAGCTGATGAACTCTAAAGTGTCAAGTGTGTAAAGCTGATATTACGCTCATGGCCAAGTTAAGTTTGAAGTGTTTTAAGAAAAATAAGCAATTTTAGAACCTCATCTTGAAGTAAAACAGAAATATGTCATTCCTTATACTAAAAGAATGTTTAATTGTGATTAATAAAATGAAAAAGATGAGTGAAATTTTGTAAGCACTTTTTTAAATCGCAAAATTTTACTTCATTTTAACTTTAGTGAAATTTAGAATTTTTTTCCAATTTGTGTCTAAATTACTTCATTATTTTAATGCAAATAGTTCATAATATTTCTGTTAGTACCTTAAATGTTTTATTTATTTTGGTTTTTTAAAAATATTTAGTAATTTATGCAAATTACTGGATTTCAGATTTTTGGTGATCAGCATTTTCAAAAGCTTAAGGAAGTAGTGCACAAAATGTTTATTTTGCTTTAAAAACAAGATAATTTAAGCAAAAACTAAATAAAATTGAAAAAGATACAAAGAACTGTGAAAAAAGTTGAATAGAAATTTTTTAAAGCATTTAAAGTTTAAAATTGAATTGAAATCTTTAATTTTCTATAACATGCCATAGAAAATTAAAGATTTCAATTTAATTTTAATTACTGCACTGTATTATGGTAGCTAGGTAGTCACTGGAAGGAGAGCTATGCAACAATCCCCTGTGATGACACATAGAACCGGCCAGGCCTAGCACCTAATGTCCGACCCTGCCTTCTCGTGGTGCAGACCGTTAGTATGTTTCAAAAGAGATACTCTCTTGTGGAAGTGAACTGAAGGGGAGAGCTGCCAGATTAGTGTGGCCTACTGATCTGGACAACTATGGCTACTTTTCTTTTTTTTTCTACCCTGCTGAGGAGTGGTCAACCACACAGGGTCCTGGTGCTGACCATATATACCAACCTGAACGGAATTATGGCTCTGAGCTTGATTATGGATCCTGATTTTGCTGCACTGGTGGGCTTCTGTGGAGGGAAAAGCTTCCGCTGTGTTTTCTGTTTGTGGGTTGACAGCCCCAAGTGAATAGATTCACAGGATATGTTTATCAGCTGGTGGGTAATCCTGAGCAGAGGTCATTGCAGGCACTTGAACTCTTTGCTTCTATTGGTATCGTCAAATTCTGCATTGGAGGAAGTCTTCCAGTGTAGATGACTTCAGCCTTTAGTGGTGGGGGAACGGGTCTTTGCCCCACGTCTGCGGTTAGGGGGCTGTTTGATATTGTCAGCATTCCCTCTCTCAACAAACATAGTTTCTTTAAACATCCCACTAACCATTTTCTCTCCATAGGTAGTTGGAATGTGAGGACTCTGCACAGAGCTTTTTCTCTTGATGTCCTCACACAAGAATTCCACCATTATAATATAGATATTCTTGGCTTGCAAGAGACCAGATGGACAGATAAAGGTCAGATTTTTAAAAATAATCTTAAATTTCTCTTTTCAGGGAGGGAAGATAAAAAGCATCTCCAAGGCATAGGTCTGCTTCTTAGCAGACACACTAGTGATGCTCTTCTACGATACGAGTGCATTAATGAAAGGTTTCTTACAGCAAAATTTCAGACAAGCATTAAAGACTTGAATGTTAGCTGCTATTATGCCCCCACTGAGGATGCTGATGAGGATGAGAAGGATAGGTTTTACGGACAACTTCAGGATGTTTTGAATTCTGTCAAGAAAGGAGATATTACCCTTGTTCTTGGTGACTTCAATGCCAAAGTTGGTACTGACTCTGACCTGTGAGGAGGAGTAATAGTCCCTTTTGGTATTGGTAGCTGCAATGGCAATGTTTCCTACAGTAAGTAATTCAATGGGCAATGTCTCCTACAGGTAAGTAAATTCAATGGATTCAGAATAACTAACACTTATTACAAACACCGTGACATACATAAGTACACATGGGTTTCACCTGATGTGCTGCATAAGAATATGATTGATTATATATTAATTAACAGCAAATGGGCTAGTTCTGTTAGGAATACCAGGTCATATAGGGGAGCTGAAATTGGATCTGACCATTACCTTGTTAAAAGTGTCTTGCAACTTAAACTTAAAAAGTGTTGTGCTAGGGTTAAAAATTTTACCTTTAATACTGAAGCTCTGAAAGACCCAGTTGTAGCTAAAGCTTACCATGATAGGTTACTTACTCATTATGACAGCCATGGTTTGCTTACTACTGAAGTTGAGGAAGAATGGGATCATTTTAAACAGGCTTTTTTGGAAACTAACAGTACTCTTTTAGGGAAAAAGGAGCAGAGGAGGCAGAATTGTTTGAGTGATAAGGCACTTGAGCTTATTTCAGAAAGAAAGAACTGCAGGAATATCCTTAATCAATACCCTACTAGTCCTAATAGAAAGTATTACAGAAAGCTTAATAAACGTGTAAAGGATCAGTTATCTGCTGATAAGAATCTTTGGCTTGATGGCTTGGCTGACAAAGCCGAGGAAGCAGTTGGACAGCACAACAGCAGAGAGCTGTACCTGATAGTTAATGTTTTGTGTGGTAGAAAATGGACAGATATACAGGGATTGAAGGATAAACAAAGTAAGGTTATAGAAGGTGAGGATTCTGTCATGGCTAGGTGGACTGAGCATTTCAGTGATGTTCTAAACAATGTGGTTAGTTCTACTCCCATTGTTTGCAATGATGATAGATGCTTTGGTGGCTTTAATGTTGGCCCTATAACACAATCTGAAGTTAGTTTGGCTATTTCTAAACTTAAACTTCATAAATCCCCAGGGGTAGATGAAATTACTACGGAAATGCTTAGAGCTGGGAATGTTTCGGTTACCACTTGGATGACTGAAATTTTGAATATCTTTTATGATAAAGGCATGGTTCCTAAGGATTTTACCAGAGCTATTATTATCCCTATTTTTAAAAAAGGTGATCGCAGTTCTTGTGATAACTATAAGGGTATCAGCCTACTCTCTGTTCCAGGTAAAGTTCTTTCCATGATTGTGCTTAATAGAATTAAGAATCTGGTTGACAGTCAATTGCGTGATGAGCAATGTGGATTCAGAAGTGGTAGGGGATGTGTGGTCAGATATTTTCACTTAGGCAGATTCTTGAGAAATGTTTATAGTTTCAGAAATCTTTGGTTGCTAGCTTTGTTGATTTCAAAAAGGCTTTCGACTCTGTTGATCGTTATAATTTGTGGTTGATTGTGAGATCATATGGTATACCTGACAAGTTAGTTAACATAATGAAAGCTCTCTATAATAACACTGAGTCGTGTGTGAGAGTTGGTAAGGCTTGTAGCAATTAGTTACTTCTGGCGTTCGACAAGGGTGCATTTTGTCTCCTTTTCTCTTTAGTTTGGTTATTGATTATGTTATGCGAAATTCACTGCAAGGGAGAGATTTTGGCCTTAAATGGGCTGGAGATACGAAAATTTACGATTTAGATTATGCTGATGATTTAGCCCTTTTGGCAAATGATGTTGATGAGATGTACTATTTCATTCGAGCTGTTGATGAAACTGGTAGTAGAGTAGGTTTGGTTATAAACAGAGAGAAAACTAAAGTGATGAAAATTGGTCAGGCAGGCTGTGATTCAGTTAATCTGAATGGTTGCAATTTTGAGCAGGTGTCACAGTTTAATTATCTTGGGAGCTATGTAACTGATAATGGTGATGTGCAGCATGAGATTAACAGACAAATAGGGATTGCTGCTGGGACTTTTAAGAATCTATGGAGAGTGTGGAGAAATAGGCGTATACAGCTAAAGACTAAAATTAGACTGTATAATATTTTGGTTCTTTCTAGGGTTAGTTATGGTGGTTAAACTTGGACACTTCGTAAACAAGATAACAGGAAGCTAGATGCTTTTGATTCCAGATGCTTACTCAGTATCTTGGGCATTAGGTGGTTCAACTTTGTAACTAATGATGAGGTTAGGCAAAGGAGTCTGCAACCTCCTTTAAGCAGCTTATTGTACAGAGAGAGACTCCGTTGGTTTGGCCATGTTGCCCGTATGAATGATTATAGATTGGCGAATAGGGTTATGAACAGTGTGCCTAAAGGCCTCAGAAAGAGGGGGAGACCTAGGATGCAGTGGGCAGACAATGTCAAACAAAACCTTATTACAGTTGGTGTGCAGTGGCCAGATGCAGTAGATGTAGCTCAGGCCAGACTTGCTTGGAGAACTAAATTGCACGGTCTGGTTGGACTTCCATAGCCCATGGCTGCTTGAGGATGACGATGATGATGAACCTCTTCTGTAATTTTTATTTAAAGTTTAACTGATGCATAACTGCAATGGAAAAGTTTGATTTGAAAATAGCAAAAATGTTGGTTAAAAATAACAATTTCTTAAAGTTATTTAGTGTACTTAATTAAGATATAGGTAAAATTATTGCTAAAATAAGACATACCTTTTAGAAATTGGGCTTTTAGACTACCTGCCTAAACCTTTCTTGAGGTAACTGCCATATGAGATCACATAGCAGCTACATTTTCAGTTAAGTTCCAGGTAGATTATTCTATTATTCTTTATAATCATAATATGTATTTTAGAAACATATATATATAAGTAGCAAAAATTTAAAAAAAAGATAAAAATGAAAGTCTAGTACAACCAATGTATTGAAAATGATGTGCATAATTCCTGGATGATGCAACTTCAGTAATAAAAATCAATATATTAAAAGTTTTTCTAAACTTTTAATATACGATATTAATTTTATATTTCTTACGTTTTATTCATCACACCTTTGCTAGATGGAAAGTTGGTTTCCCATTCAAAAAAGTGTAGAAATCTGGATAAGCGAAAATTAGATGGCATCAATTTAGTGAGTATAAAGGATGCAACAGAATTCTCTGCTAGAATTTCCTGTTTTTTTTCCTAGTGTTGTACTTGCAACAAGGGGCCAAACATTGTCATGCAGCAGGATTACACTTTTTTTAGTTTAAGAAACATGGCCATTTTCCAAGTTAAAATCTGCTGTAAATAGCCTATATTTTGTTATAGTTGTCTTCCACAAGAGAGTTCTGCTGTGATGATCTCATTCATATTCAAGAATTGAAAGTGAACTGCACCTTTTATACCCCACCAGAAGCAAAAAATTATCTTCTTAAGAGTGCATTTTTTGGGGGGGAGATGAAGGGGGGATTGGAGTTGACCTTGATTTGACTACTTCCTTTTGCATTGAGTGTTGATATAAAGGATCCACTATTTATCTGCATTCCTATCATGATCCGAGAATGGTTCAAGAGTATGCTATGTACACAGAAAAGTTTTTTTTTTTTAATAATAATAATCTTTATTCATATTCATGTTAGTTATACAAAAGTTTAAACAAATGACCCGCAAAGCATCTGCTTATCTGAAGGAGAGAAGAATAATAACGTTACATGAAAATACATAAGATATAGTTTAAAACAATTACAAAAGTCACTGAATGGGTTCTTTGAAAGTTGATAAGAAACTAAATACTACCCTTAGGGAGTACTTTTGCAGTGTATATATTATTTGGAGACTTGGTGTTTTCTTTAGAGAAGCCATCTATGATACTAAGGACTCATACTTCAAAAAAATACACGATAGTATAAAATTTTTAGAAATTAAGTTGTAAGAAACGAATTTTTTGCAGGTTTAGTTATTTTATCCCATTTATTATTGTATTACGCATAGTTTTATACTTTATAAAAATAAAAAGTAAATACCTCCTCATGCAGCTGCTTGCCACAGAAGTCTGACAAGAGCCTGTAAGTTTATATGCCACAGTAGAAGGTCTGTAACAACAAATAAAAACTATTGAACAGATATAAATTTTTTTTTTCTTTTCATCACCATTTATTTTTCATTTTGAGCCCTCTGAAAATTTTGCATGCCCTTATCCTTGAAAATATTTTCTGGCTGCATGTGCCTAAGCTAGCAGGCAGTCAGGTTGTTACCTGAGCTTAGGAAATAAACACCATGACTTTTTAGCTTTCTTATTAATAAGATAGAAAACAATCCAGCATAGTCTTAAGACAGAATCTTATCTAAGCAATTCGGGATAGGTAATTGGTCCATTTCCAGGTGGTCACAAATATAGCTGATTAAATTTTCCTTACTAGTTTTTTTCCTGACTGATTTTAGTTACTTTCAATGAATCTTTTTGACCTTTAAATTTAAAGAAAATACTTATGCTGAAAATAATATTAAATCATTTGTAAAAAAGTCGTTTATCTGCGGAGGTTCTGCCATCCTCTCAGACCTTTTACTATGGCATATAAACTGACAGGCTCCTGTCAGACCTCGATGGCAAGCAGCTGCTTGAGGGGGTATTTATTTATTTTTTTTTAATTTTTAAATAGTTTATATTATTTAAAGCTACTTTCATCATCACTTCATCTCCAGATTAAAAAAAGAAGTCACTTTTCTAATTAACAGGATTGATCTAACCATTGCTGTTTCTTTGCACAATAATAAAAATTATTGTTACTGATTTGCTAAATATTATTAATATTGTTACAGTTAATGTCAGCTAATTTAAATATTATTATTGTCATTGATTTGATATGTCTCATTAGATATTTTTTTTATTTGTGAGATTTTTGTGTGCTTTTTTAGGTACAGCTCTTTGATGATTTGTTGTTGTTATTTATATTACTTCTGTTTAAAAATATTATTTTATAATTCATCCCAAAATTTCTAATATTAAGATATGACAATGTCTTAAAATCTTATATATTCTTTATATCCTAATCTTAATTTTTATTTAAATATAAATCTTTACTACTTTATTGGCTTTTCTTATTTATAGGGTAGTTTGCCGTACAGGTGTTAATTTAAATGGTCCAACACCTGCAGTAGTCATGGTGGGAAATAGAGCAGGAGTTACAAGGGCTCAGGAAAAGTTTCATTATAAGGTAAGACATGTTGAATCATTGTTTTTACTTTAACATTCTCTGATTATATGTTGGAATTCAGAATACACTACAGTCGTGTAACCTTTCGTTTCATATTAATGAAAATTCTTCATCACAAGTAAAATTAAAGGCACTCTCGATAGGAGTATGCAGAAAGAGCTTTTAAACCACGCGGTATAAAGTTATTGTATATAACCTCAAAGGATACAGAATAGATAATTTTTCTATTCTACATTATGCAGAGCCTTATTCAAACCATATATACTGAAAAAAAATGACAAAAATACGAAATATTCATTTGTTTTTATTGCATTCATCATAGATAATTTTATAAAGCAATAATAAATTTAATTATTTTTTAAAAGTAATAATAAAAATTTTATAAAGCAATAATAAAGCTGTTATAAATAACCAATATAAATAGATAAAGAAAAATAACCAAATGTATCTTCAGTTACAAGTGTAGCATACATTGCACAGATTTTCCCACATGCTTAGATAATTAATCAATACAAACTGTAGTCTTAAAGTTAAAATTTTCACTAAGCCTTTAGACTAGGGTATCAGTAATAGGTAAACATAATAATATGTCGTTGCTAAAGTGAATGGCTACCATGAAGGCAAATTTTATTTTATTGGATATTTAGTTATCTTTTGGAACATAAAACCTGTGCAGTAGAATTTGGGACTCTATTCCCTATAAATAAGCAATATTTGATGAAATTATTAGACATTTTATTAAAAAAATTCTAAGATGAATGTGATAAAAAACAAGTGAATATTTAATATTTACCATTTTTAAAAAAATATATAGTTTGAACAAGGCTCTACATAATGGGGAGTAGAAAAGTATCTATTCTGCACCATTACTTAGCATTAAAAAGGAATTAAATATAATAATAAAAAAGAATTGAAGTTGCTTGAATGCTGCTTTAGTTCCATTAGATTATATTTCTCTAGTGCCATTGACATACATTGACAGTTAATGAGCTTAATGCAAGTGAAGTCAGTGAGTTTAATTCTAGTGCATTTAGCATTAATTTACTTTAGTATTCTAATGACAATAGAATTAAGCAAATCGAGAATCATAAAATAAAATAAAGTTTTTCAGAGAGCAAATAATTGTTGAAATTACGGAAGAATTAAAGAATGATCTTAAATAAAAATGCAGATTAAGTAAGTTTTATGGTTTTGCACATATTTTGGAAAACTGAAATATGTACAAATAAGGCTGAAAGATATTTTATACTCTTGAAATCAATTTTCTTTAAAAATTTTTTATTTTGTCAATTAAAAAAAAACAACTAATATTTACTTTTGTTGCTGCCTAAAATACTATTTTCTACAGCAAGGATCTTATGTATTTCATCTTGTGTAGTGCATTTAATTCTTGGTACTTAGCGTGTCATTTAGGTTTAATCATCTGATACTACATTTCATCTAAGTTATTGATCAAAAATTAAATTTTATATAAGCTATAGACCCCATTTTATACAAAAGATAATTTAATAATGTTTCTTTTGGCTTGCATTTCCAATATGTCTTTTTCTCTCTTTAAGATTGTAATATCTTTAATATTTATATTATGTCATAAATAGATTGTAAGTTCATTAAAAAAGAAAAATGCAAAATTTCTGAAATTATAATCTTTTTAGTGTATTTTTTTCTTTGTGCTCTGAAAATTCTGAAATTTAAACTTGCTACTCTGAGTTATTCAAAAAATATTTTTTTGGAACATCTGGAATAAAAAATACTCTATAGTACTAAATTCATCAATTACTGCGTACATAAAAATATATTTATCAAACTACACATTAGTTCAATATAAAATAATTTTTTTAAAATTGGGACTTTTGGTTGAACTAAGATTTTTATATTCTGCTAGAGTGAATTATTCACTCTAAGTGCAATTACTATCTGTTTCAAATTTTGCTAGCATAATAGTACTAATTTTCAAATAATGCAGAAAAGGTTTATTAAAGTCATCCATTGTATAGTGTAATATGAATAGTGTAAAAAAGTTAGTGTACAATGGTGTTACCAAGATGACATAAATGTTAAGCACTTTCTGTAAATGGTGTAAAGAAGCTTTAAGTGTAAATTTAGCTTGTAAAATAACAATAAGTCCTGTTTGTTCCCTATAATTAAGTGATTCATATCTTATTAAATAACTTGCTATAAAACTGTAACAATTTATAAATATATATATTAAATTCAAAGATAGAATCTGAAGTAGAAATAAAAGTTTGTGCTCTTATATTTCTATGAAACCTTAATATCCATTGTAGTCCGGTGCAGTAGCAATTCATCTTCACAATGCACTGTTCTAATGATCTATCTCCTGTAAGCTAGAGGGAGAAAGCATGAGAGGGAAATGTATTGATTATTTCAATTATAATATTCTGAGGGTGTAATTTATCAAGGCTAACCAATTTAGTGACTACTGATAACTTTGGGAAAGTTGCCAGGCACCAATTACAGTAATGAGATATTAATCACATTATTCAAGTTGCTCTCCATATTTGTGCAATATAAACAGTAATTACTGTAAGCATAAACTGACACCAGTTTCACACTTTGTAACATGCACATTGCATAATGTAACAAAAAGCTTCATACCAAAGTTTATTGAACCTGAGGCAATAAGGTAACCAATTTACATGATAAATGATCATGAAATATTTTGATTATGCATTTTCAGCACATCAGGTGAAATTGATTTGCCACAAAGAAAACCAAGATTATACAAATTATGTTAAATGTTGTTTTAGCTACTCTTTTTCAAAATGTGCTTATAAATCTCATTACACTTATATGTCATGTATTCAAATAATTTGCCACTTTTTTTTAGTTTTCATTTTGTTGAATTTGATAGAACATAAAATTGTGAAAAATGGTGTTAGAAACATTTGTGCTTGTCATTTTCTTTAATCTAAATTTATTAGTTAAGCTCCAAAAGAAATTTTTGTATTCTGTTTATTCCCCCCTCCCCCATAAGTTATTTTGCTTTGGTTTAAATCATTTCATGTGTTAACTGCCAAACACACATTTTAATTTCTGCCATCATGATATATACATATTCATAATCTACTAAATGTACATCACTACAACTAACGTTCTAATTATTCTATTAGGTTGATTAATTTGAAATGGCAATTAGTGGTACTTTATGAACACTTTATCATTCCTTAATCATTAAAATGATATACCCTGAGTTTCTTGCATATCAAATTGAAGGTGAAACTGTGACAATCTACATCATATGGCTTTTTTCTTCTTGGTGTTGATTCCATGTTTTTTGAAATTCAAGATATGAGTTGAAAAGCCTTGTATTCATGTGTACATGCTTTATGAAGTCAAACTTGGAAGGAATGTTTTGGATGCATTAGCCAGTATTTGCAGCACCTTTGGAAATGATGTTCTTTTTGTTTGAACATGCCAAAGATGGTTCAAAAAGTTCAGATTTGATGGTGAAAGCTTTGGAAGATGACCAGGGAGAAATCAAGTCAATAATCATTGACTTGATTTCTGAAATGAACAAAGAAATGTTGGTAGTCTTGTTAAATGTTGGTCCTTACAATATGCTTTAACACTTCTCAGTTGACTATTTCAGAAACTTTAATGATGCTTAAAAATAAATCGCATTTTTAATATTCATGTTATTTTTAAGATGAAGAGCAAATATAGGAAAGGGTATTCATTAGACAGCACTTGGTAGAAGTAGTGGTATAACTGCTGTATTTCTTCAGATGTCCACAAGTGTATATAATTATCATCTTATGTTAAAATGGAAATTTAACAGGGAGTTGTGATGTCTGGAGCACAAACCCCTTCTTCCTTATGGCAATTTTGCCCCTGAGTAAAGGATGGGAAATTTTCATCAATACTATGCCGCACATTCTTTAACATCAAGCTGTTCTTAATGTAGGTTGGGACTCTCCTGCACAAAAGACAATTTTTAATGTCCATCTCAGGGACGAGCATATTATTGTTTCAAAAAAAATTATATTTTTTTGGTTGTCTTGAGAGTATTTTGGAATTCAAGATATGAATTGAAAAGCTTTATGAAGTCAAACTTGGAAGGAATGTTTTGAATGCATTGGTCAGTATATGCAGCACTTTTGGAAATGGCGTTCTTCTTGTTTGAACATGCCAAAGATAGTTTAAAAAGTTCGTATTTGGTGGTGAAAGCTCCCTCAGGATAACCAATTATTTTTCAACTAATTATTTCAAGCGTTTCTTGTCTACAGGACATTTTCTTGCGATACTTTATACTGAATATCATTGTTCCTTTTCAAAATAAGATGTGGGAAGTGTTCAATGTCTATAACTTCAGAAATAAGCTTTTTGTGGAAAAATTTGACTGAAAATAAATTGAAGATCTCAATTAAATTTAAAGCTCGAGAATTTATAGACAGTCTGCTGCTGGTTAGTGTTAGAGATGTTAATGTATATTATGATTACCGATTGGTTTAGTTATTTTATAGAATCACCAGTGATTATGTAAATTCACCAAATTATCTACATTCACTGTAATGTATACAGAGCTGCATTGAGGACTACTTATTTAGATAAATCCACACAAATGAAACTAGTTGATCATTCGGTACAAGGAGTTACTAAACAAGCATTGATTGTTTTCACATCTATCATAGCATATTAATTACAATATTTATATTTGTAGAAAGCATATAAAATATTATTTTTTATGAAGGTAAATTAGATTTACTTGGAGAGCTTGTAAACACTCTTGAACTGTAGGTCACTAATCCTAGATCTTTTTCCCTAGAGCTGCACTATTAATATTATGAAAAAGTATCAAAAATTAGAGTAGAGGTATACAGTGCAGTAATTAAAATTAAAGTTATTTAATTTTTTATGACACTGTTAAATGTTTTTAAGCACTTCAACACATGGACTATGCTATTAAGCATCAACAGTTATTAAGGAGAGATTTACGTACCATGCCATAGAGAATGGATAGTAACAGGAACTTCTGGGATGCTTTCGGTGAAAAATTTAATAATCGATGTTCTTGCCGGAAAGTGATGTCTCAGTGGAGATTAAAAGAAGGAT